>OY759172.1:38545557-39880057 GCA_963662145.1 Sturmia bella
TCATTGTCAGAGTAATGACAAAGAATATTAAAGGAAAATGTGTGTAATCGAAAGGGAGAGAAAAACAGGAGAATAGTAAAAATGTGAGTACGAGAGGTAAAAAGTTGCAGAAAAGAAAAAATTAAAAACATGGTTATTGAGGGAGAAAAATAAAGAATGAAGAACGGCATGTGTGTGTATTTGGATAATGAAAATTGGCTGACAATTTTTGATACGTAGAAAATCTTACATTCGTGTAAGCTGACCATTTTCGTTGGTAGCTAAATTTATTGTCAGGCAATTGTCTGGGAATGAAATTGTAGGATTTTCTTGCAATTGTCTGAACTGATAATTTTCTTAATGCTGACAATTTTGTATTTATAGCACGTTGTGAGGTCTCACAATATTGTAAGATCTAACAACCGTTTATACGAAACTTTAAAAAGCTCATTTTTCCCGACGTATTCACCGAGTTGGTGAAATTCATCCCAGTTGTGCTCCCAGCATTCAACCGCATACTTATGTTAATTACATATTAATTGTTCCATTTTTCTGTTTTTTCTTTTAAAGATAACGGTATTCCGTATTCAGGAGAAACCTGAAGGGGAATCCCAGGAGTTGGATCAAACTATCCTAACGGCGCTTTTTAAATCACAACACCTAAGCCCGCCTGAACAATTAAGTTTGGCACTGACTTGGAACAGAGTTGACATTGCTCGCAGTGAAATTTTTATTTACGGTCAAGAGTGGCCAACAGGTAAGCAATTATATTGACAAAAGAAGAAAAATATATCCACATATCTGCTGCCCACAGATAATTAAAATCAAATTAAAAATTCTTCAGTTAAATTTTATTGCCGTCAGTTATATCATCCTGTATATACAATTTTCTGTTACACTGTACATCAGCTTAACGTGGATATTTTAAATTTTTAATTTAAAGGAGCTTTGGACGAAGCCATGATGCAGGCGCTAGAACACGATAGAATTGATTTTGTGAAATTACTTTTGGAAAATGGTGTTTCAATGAAAAAGTTTTTGACAATACCTCGCCTTGAGGAACTTTATAATACAAAACATGGCCCTGCAAACACTTTACGGTAAGTAATTATTAAAGAAAATTATTCGTAATTTTATTATATACTAGTTTGTGTATCTTTTTTTATTTTTTTGTCAAAATGTTTTTCTTTTCAGTTACATTTTACGCGATGTACGTCCTCATATACCCAAAGGATATATTTATACACTTCATGATATTGGCTTAGTTATAAATAAACTTATGGGTGGTGCCTACAGGTATGCCTACTTTAAGCTTGTTTTTTAGGGTTCCCTACTCATCAGAGTGAAACGGAACCCTATTACCAAAACTTCTACGCCTGTCCGTCCGTCAGTCCCAGCATTCATTCATTCAATTAGGTATAATTCTCGAACCGTAAAAGATAGAGAGCTGAAGTTAGCACAGTGTCTGTATTTATAGGTGTCCTATAACAAAAAATACTAAAAACAACATCAAGTTAAAAAACTACCAGGTGTCCCCATACAAGGTAAAGTAAAAATTAGCCATAAATTCAAAACTGTAAAAAACAGAGGCATGAAACGTGCACAATGTATGTATGGCATTTGTTATTGTAGGGCATATGTGATTGCCCTACAATAACAAATGCCAAAAACAATAAGTCGAAAACTACCAGGTGCTCCTATACAACGTAAGAAGGTTTGGGGCACCCCTGCTCTAAAACTTTCAAATAACGTCACACAGCCCTTTAAACACTAAAATCAACAGAATGTTACAAATACCCCTGAGAACCTCGTACCCATTTTAAGCCTTAACTTAACTGGATTGATTCTCTTTAATAATCGCTGCTCGGCTTGTTTTAAGTATACTTGTGTGTTATGCGTTCTTAAATTTTCAAGTATGCTTCGTACTAAAATCAAGTAGAAAAAACTTGAATTTAGAAGGAGCCTTTTCTTTCTGTGTAAACGTCAAAATAGTAAAATAGCTATAGCGGCCTAAAACATACAACTCGTTTAACACAACATTCTAACTCGGAACTCAGACAATTTCCGGCAAAAGAAACCCTGGCGCCCAAAAAACTGAACCCAGCAAAAATATCGGTCTGCCTGGCAGCAGATTTGTAAGTGAGAGATTGAAAATTTGTTGAAAATTTAGACAGAAAACATACAACCACTTGGGTGGCTGAGTGACATGGTTGTCGCTTTAGAAACATGAGCCCCTGAGTTCAAAGGCAGGTGATGACGAGAAAGTGTGGCGGCTTCGAAACAACTTGTCCACTCTGCTAAATGTCTTTGATGTCTTCTTTGTCTAATTTAATTAATATCAATCACAAAGATAATATAGAAAGAACTTGAGCCTAATAAACTTAATACAGAAATAATTATATAAGAAAAAGTTCGAACAATAAAAATTAATTATATGTATTATATTTCATTCGACAAAAGTTGTTTTATTTATTGATTTGAGATAAATAACACCCAACTATGTTGATTCTTTTATTTATTTGTGAATTTTGTAATCAAAGTGGGATACAAATTTGTTTGTTTCGATAAACAGGGCCAGCAGTGCGATTCACTAACTTTTAACAATTGTAATTAATGTTATCGTTAACCAAACATTTTGATGTTTGCACTAACCAGCATGTGATTCACTAACTTATTTTTAACCACAATAAAAAGTTGTATATTCATATTCAAATTGATAATACGCGGCAACTCTGCCAGGCGGCATATTAAAATAAAAGAAATGCACAAAGAAGAATAAGAAAAAAACGAACCTCAACAAATAAAATAAACAGAAATATAAACGGATTTAACCACACCAAAAATGCTGCCGTTAATAAACCATAATTTGTTCATTTAAAAGTAACAGCTGACTAAAACAGCTGGCTTTAAAAGACAGAAGATGTGGTTTAATGTATTAGTGAATAGCAAAATGGTTAAATTTGTGGTTAACATATTTAAACGAAACAATTGTGGTTTAAAAAGCATAGTTAATCGCACTACAGAAGAGCTCTTCATTACTGACTGTATACTTAATTTATCGACCCTCAATTTTATCACAGTGTTTTTCTGTATTGTTTTCCAATTTATTTTTGTTTTTGTTGCTATAACGACTCTTTCGGATTTTGCGTCGTTCCCGGTGACTTTTAAGCATTAAGTCAATCTTTTAGTCGATTTCTATGATTAACAATTGTTAATTTTTTTTATTTTTTTCAGATCTTATTATACTCGCCGAAAATTTCGACCAATTTATGCCAAAGTGATGAACAGTTACGCAAATGCACATCGAAAATCCTCCACCTATCAACGTTTTGCTGGGGTAAATTCATTAAGTTTGGTAACAGGCCTTTTGCCCTTCACATCGGAAATGGCACTGTTTGAATTTCCGTTTAATGAACTTATGGTGAGTATTCATTTTTAAATGCTGTTACATAAATTGATATTTCTTAATACACTTTATCAAATACGAAATCAATGTAGTTAATATAACGTTTGATTTTCACGCTAATTGTACTCTAATAGATTTGGGCCGTGTTAACTAAACGCCAGCAGATGGCCTTACTCATGTGGACGCATGGTGAGGAGGCTTTGGCCAAATCGTTAGTAGCTTGTAAGCTTTACAAGGCCATGGCTCATGAGGCAGCTGAGGACGATTTGGACACAGAAATTTATGAAGAGCTTCGTTCATATGCGAAGGAGTTCGAAAGTAAAGGTATGACAAATTTGCAGGAAAATGTATTACATGTAAATAAATTCAGTCAAGTGCGAGGCTGGCCCGCATACTTATGCTTTCGTACGTATGTGTAATGTACTTATGGAATGACATATGTGAATACATACATATATTGTATAAATTTTATCTCTCTGTCTCTTACAGCTTGAGAGTTACGTTTAATTGCTGCCTTATGTAGTATGGGGACACATAGTAGTTTTCGACTCTTACGGCTCTCTATCTCTTACGGTTCGAGAATTATAGCTGTTACTCTACTTTGTAAAGGGACACCTGGTAGTTTTGCAGTTGTTGTTGTGGAGCATATGTGTATACATACATACATATATTGTGCAAATTTCATCCCTCTGTCTCTCACGGTTCGAGAGAAACGGCTAATTGTTACTTTGCGTTGTATAGGGACACCGGGTAGTTTTCGACATTTGATGTTTTTAGCACTTGTTGTTGTATTGCATATGTAAATACATATGTATATTTCAGCTCTCTGTCTGTTACAGTTTAGCAGCTACGGCTAATTGTTACTTTAGTTTGTATAGGGATGTAGTGCCTATCTTCGTTCTTAAATAAAATATGACCGTTGCCATCAAGTTTAACATTCAGACTGATTTCTGTCTCTTTATTTAAAATTATATCTTTCTTACAAATATTCATTCATTCACAATTAGCATAGCGTTACCACACTGAGCCAGGGATGGCACTATACCTCCCTTTTTTTAAAAGAACTAAAGCTCACTAAGAATTCGATTTGAAGAGCATAACTATAATTATCTTAACTTATAAATATATTAATTACAAAAAGGTTTAGATTTAGTAATTTAATTTTCTTACAAATTGGATCCGGGATGGCGTATACCTCCCTTTGGGTAATATAACAATTCAACTATTTATTTATTTGATGAAAATTTAATTATTTTCAATTTGTTCTCTGTTCCGTTTCTTTTTTGTGTTTAATTGATATTTTTGTAATAATTTCTTTACATAGTCACGAAAGAAAATTTTTAAAATAAAAGTAAAATTTTCTGCTTTTGCTCTTTTTTCTCTTAAGTTTCTTATAAAGAGTATTTTTCTTATGTATTTGTATTTTATCTATGTAATTGTTTGATGAGAAAAATTATCCAGTAAATTTTTTTGTTCATATATCTAATTGTTGTTTGTTTTCATTTGTACACATATATAAGATTTCCAGAACTTGAAATATAAAAGTTTATTAAAGATTTTTGCTTGTATGCTAAAAAATTTAATAAGAGCATATTAAAAATTTTGTATGGAAATTTCCATACAAAATTTTTAATATGCTGTTATTAAATTTTTTAGCATACAAGCATTTGTTTTTTTCCGGATAACAATTATGTATTTTTTCTTGTTTATTAAATATTTTTAATTTTTCAAATATTAATCTTTACAAACTGTTCGTAAAATCAATTCTATTATTTTTTTTAAAGTATATTCTCAAATTAAATTTTAGTATGTCGTATGCTGTTTCTTTTTTTTTTGTTTTTTTTTTTTTACATATGGCTCGATTTTCTTACACGATTTTTATGAACAGTTTTTTCTTTTTGTGTTGTTTGATTAAAAATTGTTACACTTGTTCCATCTATATTTGTTACAATAAAAGGCCCATCATAAATGTTATTGTGTTTGTCATACGGTTCCATTTTTAAGAGAACTGTATCGTTTATCTGAAGCTTTATTGGATTACTGAATCGATCATAGAAATATTTGTTTTTCTTTTATGTTTTTCAACCAAATTTTTAGCGATCAAATTTATTTTCTGTAACCTGTGTTTGATATCACTAACATATTATAACTTGTCTCATACATCATTGTCGCTTTTTTACCGAAAACAAGCTCGAATGGGGTATATTTATTATCAAAAACTGTGTTAGGTGTGGTATTGTGGTGAAATGTGAAATATTTTAGGTAAATATCCCAACCAGATAGATTTTCGCTCAGATAAGCCCGAATGTACTCATTGAAAACTCTATGGTTCCTCTCCACTGTGCCTAGTGTCTGGTGATGATAGCTAGTTGAGAATTTGTTCTCAATTTTCAAAAACTTGCATAGCTTTATAGAAATTTCATTCTTGTACTCAGTACCTAAGTCTGACTTGATGATAGTCATTTTATCATAAATTAAAATAAAGTTTTCACAGAGAGCTCTAGCAGCAGTCTTTGCTGATTTATCAGGGATATGAATTATTACTAGATATTTAGATAAATCGCATATAACACTGTGCTTGAATTTGAAACTTTTTTTTTGCCGACAAACGGGGCACCCAGTGACTAAACCTAATTCGGGTACGCTGAATTCAGTGGTGCTATCCGTTTTTCTAGGTTAGCTCGCATTTTCGAGTTTTACCGTTATTTTAAAAATGGAGGAGGTTGCACTACATGTATTGAACTAACTAAAAAAATTTTTAGTTTATAGAACTTTAATAAAAAACCGAAACTCCGCAATAAAACCTTTAATCTGATATATAATTCATTAAAAAGAAATTTCATTTTTTAGAAAAAAAAAATTTTTTTTTGCAAATTCTTGAAATTTTGTGATCTTTAAAACTGCATAAAAAATTGAAAAATTAAGCTATGCCAACAAATTTTCCCGTGTATATAAAAAATTATGTTTGAAACAAAACGAGCTTTAAACGACCAAAATCTGTGGGCAACTTTTGATTTTATTCAGAAAAGATGAAAAATTGCAGTTTCAACCTGTTACCAGACGAAGCCTCAAAAATTAAAAAAAAAATTTTTTCTTGTTAATTAAAGTACATTTCTGCATGTTCATATAAAAAATTTTTTGTAATTATCTAACATTAAGATGTGTTAAAAAAGTGTTATGAAACCTTTTTGCATAATTTGTACTTCGCTTGAAGAACACCTAGTGTTCATTGGAACACTAAATGGAAAGGCGTCTCTGTTTTTCTTCCATTTATTAGAATGGTAAATACACGTTGTACACACTATTGAGGGTGTCTAATTCTTACCACATATCACATTTAAAGAAAAATATGATTCATATAAGTTAATTATTTCTACAATGATTTTACGCCGACTTGGCATAATTGTGTATTTCCCACACACATAGCAAAAGTAATTAAACTTGTTGCAGAATTCCATCTAGATATTTTAATAATATGTAACTGAATATATTGACAAGAATTTCAAAGACTTCAAATTTAATACCGACTTTTTAAGACTTATTGCACAGCAAGCAAGAGCTGAAGATTCGCACTGTGCATGCAAATCAAAAAACGCGCCCTTTTATATGAAAAATTCCCAAATTTTCTTAAAGAAATTGAAAATTGCGTCCTTTCATACCTACATTAAGATGTAAGCAAATAGAAATTCGCGACCTTTAATACCTACATTTTTCTTAAGCAAATAGTCTACCAGAACTTTGGATGCCAATCGGATTATATATAATACAAAATATATAATACAAACATTTTCTTCAAGTGCACCGCTTGTAATTTTAATGAGTATCTGAAACACCGTGTTAATAAGTCAATTACTGGAACAAAAAATTAGCTACTTTTTACGTCATTTGATTTGATTTAATAATTTAAGGTGCTCTTCAAGCGAAGTACAAATTATGCAAAAAGGTTTCATAACACTTTTTTAACACATTTTAATGTTAGATAATTACAAAAAACTTTTTATATGAACATGCAGAAATGTACTTTAATTAACAAGAAAATGTTTTTTTCAATTCTTGAGGCTTCGTCTGGTAACAGGTTGAAACTACAATTTTTCATCTTTTGTGAATAAAATCAAAAGTTGCCGACAGATTTTGGTCATTTAAAGCTCGTTTTGTTTCAAACATAATTTTTTATATACACGTAAAAGTTTGTTGGCATTGCTTAATTTTTCAATTTTTTATGCAGTTTTAAAGATCACAAAATTTCAAAAATTTGCAAGAAATATTTTTTTTTTTAATTTTTTTTCTAAAAAAAAATTTTTTTTTAATGAATTATATATCAAATTAAATGTTATTGTATTGCGGAATTTCGGTTTTTTACTAAAGTTCAATAAACGAAAAATTTTTTAGTTAGTTCAATACATGTAGTGCAACCTCCTCCATTTTTAAAATAACGGTAAATCTCGAAAACGCGAGCTAACCTAGAAAAACGGATAGCACCACTGAATTCAGCGTACCCGAATTATGTTTAGTCACTGGGTGCCCCGTTTGTCGGTTTTTTCAACTAGCACAGTGTAATTGTTAACGCATATTTATTACCAAACGCGGTTTGAGTTAAGGGACCTATTGAGTCTAAGACAACTATGTCGAATACCTTGCTTGGAGTAGGTGTTAGTGTTAATTCTTCGTTGTTTGATGGTTTAACCTTGTTTACAAGACATTCGGTACAATTTCTAACGAATTTTGCGATGTCCCTCGTCATTCTTTTCCAGCGATATTTTGTTCGAATCTTTGCGTAGAGTTTCTTTTGACCACAATTTGCTCCTAATATTGGGTCGTTATGATAGATCTTCATTATTTTCGTTTTCTCATTTTCGTCATGAATTACTATAATTATTGGTTCTATAAGACGTATTTCCAATGTTTTCAAAAACATGTTGCCATAATCTTTCAATTTCTGAACTGTAAAAATTTAAAAAAATAAGTCATCTTTCGGCCATTCTGTAATGTATATTCCATGATCGTTGGCTTCTTTCTGTAGCCTCGAAAGAAAATAGTCGAAACTAAGTTTTTCGTTAACGAGCTCGAAATCTACATAAAACAGTTTTTTAAATCTATTATAAATATTAACGCGTATTATTTTCGTATTTTCATCGTGATCATATAGTTCAGTTCTTATTTTTGCAACTTTTCTGCTAAAATTGTGAGAAAATCTGTCATAAACTTGTAAATGTATTTCTTTTTCACTCTCACTGGGTTTTGATTCTTTATTTTGATTCGGTTTCCTTGCCATCGAACGCGTTGTCATTGCAAGAATTTGATTTTCTATGTCATTTTTCAAAGCATCTACAGAAATTCTTGACAATGCATCTGCACCTATGTACGTTCTCCTTCCCTTTAATGTACTCGATTGTGAAATTGTATTCAGAAAACTCCAGTCTAATTCGTGTCAATTTCGAAGATGGATTTTTTATATTGAATAGATAAACAAGTGGACGATGATCCGAGCGGACTATGAAATATATGGACGAAATTGCAATATTGCAAAATGAATTGCTAAAATTCAAGTTCTGTTGTCGACTTCTTTTGTTCTGCCTGATTAAATGAGTTTGACACAAAATAGATTGGCAAATCGTTTCCATCAAAATTTTGACTTAAAATAGCTCCGCATCCAAACTTTGACGCATCTACCGTAATTATAAATTGTCTTGAAAAATCTGGATATTGCAAAATCCTTGGCGAAATTAAAGCAGCTTTTAAGTTATCAAATGAATTTTGACATTTTGCAGTCCAATTAAATTTAATGTTTTTTCTCGTTATGCTATATAATGGCGCTGCCAATATGGCAAAGTTTGGTATAAATCGCCTATAATAGTTCGCAAACGCTACGAATCGCTTAGTCGCATCTTTATCGGATGGAGTGGGTTAGGTTTTAATTACATCTATTTTGGAATCATCTGGTAGAAGACCATTTGCGGTGCATTTGTGTCCCAAAAAGGTCACTTCCGAACGAAAAAAATTGCATTTGTATGGATTAATCTTTAAATTATGCTTCCTTAATACCTCAAAAACATCCCTTAAATTCTTTAGATGTTGCTGTTTACTGCAACCAACAATCACTATGTCATCGACATATAAAAATGCTTTATTTGGAGAAAGTCCCGCAAACGCAATAGTCATCATTCGTGAAAACGAATTTGGAACGATATTTAACCCGAAAGGTAGAACCTTCCAGCGAAAAGACCCCTTATCTGTACTGAATGCTGTAACATCACGTGAATCTATATGTAATGGGACTTGATGAAAACCAGAAAACAAGTCAATAATGGAAAAATATTTTGTACGACCTAAATTATCTAAAATATCATCGATGCGAGGCAACGGAAATTTGCCGGCAATGAGTTTTTTGTTTACTGCGCGGTAGTCCACACACATCCTATAAGATTTAGTATTATCGGCACTTTTTTTGGGTACGAGTACTAAAGGGCTATTGTAGTTTGAATAGCTTGGTTCGATAAGATCATTATCTAGTAAATTGTTTACCTGTTTATGTATTTCTTCCTTTTGCGTATATGCAAGTATGTAATTTTTTACGTAAGCTGGAGATGCATCAACCAAACGAAGCTTTTGCTCATAAAAATTATTTATAGTCATTTTATCGTCTTTTAGTGAAAAAATGTCATTGTACTCTTCACATGGATGCATAAGACTATCTTTAATAATATCTGGCATTTACTTCTGAAGTACATTGT
The DNA here is from genome assembly GCA_963662145.1 of Sturmia bella. Classification (NCBI taxonomy): domain Eukaryota; kingdom Metazoa; phylum Arthropoda; class Insecta; order Diptera; family Tachinidae; genus Sturmia; species Sturmia bella. The sequence continues at coordinate 38,555,674 of OY759172.1, forward strand.
TAAGTTTCGCGATCCGTTCCTTATCTGTTACATTTCTGTTTATGGTATATATAAAAAAATTCCGCAATTTCTCGGTCTTAACCCTATCATTCCATATGCATTTATATTCATCAGTTGTATTCACTAATCGTAAGACTGGATTGTTCGAGTCAATAATGCCCTTACCAATAAATACAGCCTTACATATTTCCTGTGAATCGACGAACATGGGTGCTTTAATACGAGATAAATGGAATATTCGAAATACTTCACACCTGGGAGGTATAAAGTATGATAACATTTACTTATAATATAATAAAAACAAGTAAGAGTGCTATATTCGGCTGGGCCGAATCTTAAATACCCTTCACAATGTACCATTTTGATTGATCTTTGGTGCCAAAAGTTGTTTTATTTGGCTTGTAGATCCGATTTCTTTAAAAGTCGGGAGACGCTATATATCGGGTATATATGGGCCGATTTAAGAAATTCTTCGATTTTTTTAATCTAATGGGCATTAAAAATGATATGGCTAACTTTTTAGGGATAAAATTTTTTAAAAAATCTGACCAAAAAATGGTAAAAAAACGCCTCAAAACCCGGTTTTTCAGATTTAACTCCACTATCCGTGGACTCATCTTACTGAATTTCAATAGCAGACCCACTACCGGGACTTAACACATTTTAGCGAAAGAATGAGGTTTCTATCTCAAACCGTTTTCTCAGAAACGGTATTTCAACGACTACAGACGGACATCGCTCAATCGTAATCTCTATTGATGCTGATCCAGAATATATATACTTTATGGGGTCTTAGATGGATATTTCAATGCGTTACAAACGGAATCACAAACTTATATGTATATACCCTTACACATTTTTGTGAAGGGTATAAAAATAGATAATATTATAGGTGCTATAATATTATACTTATGTACTTACATATATTGCATTGGATACCTAAAAAAAAAAAAAATAAATGCGGTCGGGGGATCCCCGTTAGGAACGAAGTTCCTTACGTTTTTTTTCATCTTTGAATGTAATACAAGGTGAAATCTGTATGTTTTTTTTGTGTTGTTTTTGAAATTTTAAAATTTTATGATTCTTTGAATTTTTGGAACGTTTTATTTTTTACTTTTGACACATGCAGTATTTTTTTTGTCAATCTTCTACAAAACGTAGAAAAGCAACTGTTGGCCAATTTTTTAATATTGCTGTTTTTTGTTGTAACATACTTTGCTTTAGCGACATCTAGCAACAGGTAGTGTCAGTTTTCACAACTAATTAATGTTTAGTGGTAGGTGTCTCCGCTGATCATCATACACAATTGTTTGTACACCAATACATATAAACAGCTCACACGCTTTCGTGACGATTTCTACTAATTTGCACTACCAGCAAGCCACGTTAAGGAACTTCGTTCCAAAAATCATATATTACAAGAATAATATGTACTTAGATATTATAATTATAAGTACAAATTTTGCTTTTTTTCTAACGAAAAGCTTCTTGTTTAAATACATACATACTTAAATACATTCCGCTACTGCCCTCTATTGTGTCTTCTTTACTGATTGTTGCTGAAGTTATTGTTTTTGTTGTCATTCTGATGCTGCTTGTACATTGTTGTTGTTTTTCCTTGTTCAATTCATTTGCTCAGGTATTTAAAGCAGAGAAACAAGTCGAGGCAAAAATTTCGGCGGCGGCGGCGCAGCAATTTTTGACCGGCGGCGGCGACGCATAGAAAAATTCGGCGGCGCACTATTTATACATAAGTACATTAAAAAAAAATTTTTTTTAAGGTTAAAGGCACATTTTCAGTGCCACAACAGATAAAGGATTAAGATTTACATTATGTATTGATTTTTAAACTAGGCAGACAGACTTACAACTTGGTCTTGTTGGTAGATGTTGGTGTTGTTGTTTAGTATGGTTGCTAATTTTGTTATTGAAGATAAATTTTGATGTTAGGTTTGCGTATGAAGACAGAATTTACAATCTGAAAAAAAAAACGGATTTAGAGTAGTTTTAAAAAACGTCACGCATTTGTGCCCACACTCGAAATAATAATCGGCGGCGATTTTCAGCCGGGTCGAGCCGATGAAATCGGCGGCTTTTTTCAGCCGATACAAGCCGACGAAATCGGCGGCGGCGGACATGACCTAAGTTTACACCGGCGGCGGCTAGCCGACCGGCGCACGCCGCTCGACTTGTTTCTCTGATTTAAAGTTTAGATTTAGGTAGTTTTTATTTACTCGTTTGTTGTTTAGCTTTTTCGATATGTTGATTAATTTGTAGTATTTTGTCTAAAACACATTCATATACATATGGATATGTACTTGCATGTCAATTTTTGTTTTATTTATAAGTGTTAACACCATTATTTTGATTATTTAGTTTTAGTAGTAATATACATATGTATGTAAGTAAATAGGTGTGATTTTCCCTTCTTTTTTTTTGTAACTTTATGTTTTGGTATTATTTTACACATCTTCTTTCTTTCGTTTTTTTTTTATTTTCTTTATTTGCTTTTTATTAATGTTCTATTTTTCTGTGACACTTCCATTCCACTTCAATGTTTCTACTTTTCTATAATTCTTTCTTGCGCTTTTTCTTTTACTTAAGTCTGATCATACGATTTTGTAACTGTTAAATTTTCCCGTTACGGTGGCACGTTTCCAAATGCATACGATTTTTCCCACTATTTCTGGCTATGCTACCTATGTAACACGTTTTTCTTTATTTTACTTTTTCAGAACTTTAGGTTATGTTAGACACATACATATTTCTTTATTTTACATTTGTTCAAACTTTTATTTTAGGTTAGGTTAAGCACATTTTTCCTTACTTTACTTGTTGAACATTTTAGGTTAGGTTAGACGCATTTTATAAGCATGTAACTTATTTTTCTAAAAATTTCCAGGTTTGGCATACTTAAAACTTTAATTAGAAACATAATCCGTTTTTTTAATTTACAAAATTTTTAAGTTGATTCAAGATGATCCAGTTTATTCTGTAACATTTGTAAAAAAAAGTTAATTTTCGTTTTTTTTTTTGTTCGTTTCTGTTGTAATTTATATTTCGGTAGAAAGTTTTTCCATTTCTTTTAATTCACTGTTTAAACAGTGGCAGGATCGCCATGTAGTGCCTATCTTCGTTCTTATATAAAATATGACCGTTGCCATCAAGTTTAACATTCAGACTGATTTCTGTCTCTTTATTTAAAATTATATCTTTCTTACAAATATTCCTTGATTCACAATTAGCCTAGCGTTACCACACTACGCCAGGGACACCTGGTAATTTTCGACTTGTTGTTGTCTTTAGAATTTGTTGTTGTAGAGTATCTGTAATTACATACACTGTGCGAATTTCAGCTTTCTATCTTTTACGTTTCGAGAGTTATAGCTAATTGTTACTTTTACTTTGCATGGGGACACCTGGTTGTTATATATATATATATATATATATATATATATATATATATATATATGTATATATATATATGTATATATATATATATATATGTATATATATATATGTATATATATATCTGTATATATATATATATATATATATATATATATATATATATATATATATATATATATATATATATATATATATATATATATATATGTGTGTGTGTGTGTGTGTGTGTGTGTGTGTGTGTGTGTGTGTGTGTGTGTGTGTGTATATGTATATAATGTATATAATAAGTAACATAAGAAGCTTATTCCCCTAAATATGTACATTTGTAATTATTACTAAGACTTATAAAACCAAACTTGCTGACTTGGCTCGGACTGTCTGTGAGAACAATTATGAAATTCTTTTGTTTAAAATGAATTTCAATAAACGATACTTGATACTTTGACTGATGCGGCATAATTTTGATTGGAATATTTTTAGTTGTTAAGACTTGAATTCAATGTTAAAAATTAGAGCAGAAGTTACCACCGAACACAAGCACAACGCTTAAGTGAAGTAATAAAATAAAATTTGTTCTCCCACTGAGGATGAAAACCTTTAGTGTGTTACTGGCGCAGTCGGGTTTTGTTTTTTCGAAAAAAATTAAGAACTACGTTTATTAAAATAAAAAAAAAAAAACAAAAAAAGAAAAGAATCTAACAGAGACTAAAGTGAAGTTCACAATTGAACAAGAACAACACAAAGAATAAAATAAAATTGAACATAACAAAAACGTTCTAATAATTTATGGACGAGGTGGAAGAGTTGACCAACAAAATAAAAAACATTGATATTAGAAAAAGTGCAGAGATGGAGGCAGCGAGGGACAGACGAGACTTATTCCTACAAAATCTGAAGCTTCTGCAACCTTTCAACGGCGATAGGAGAGGTTTGGCACTCTTCATCGATAGCGTAACAGCTATCTTGCCAAGTGATCCTGCGACTTCATTGGAGGAACGCAGGCTATACTTCCATGGAATCACAACAACGTTGTGACCGGGGGACCGGCGGTAGATGTCTTACGTCGTGAGCAGCCAATAGATTGGATGTCACTGAAACGTTTGCTGGTGGAGGAGTTTGGTGAGCAAATACCTATTAGTAGGCTAATTTGAGAGATAAGGAATATCAGATTTAAACGAAATGTGAAAGATTAAATAATGAAGTATGTAGAGTAAAGGATGCTATTAAACTAAAGTCAGATGATTTGACAACTAGGAATTTTTTAAGTTCAGAATTAAATCAGGCATGCTTAACGCAATTAAAAAAAGAATTGCCTAACCACTTAACAGCATTAATAAACGCAAATTTGGCTACCGATCTGAAAACTGCAATAAAGATTTTAGCGGAAAACGGTGGGCTGGAGCCTTCACCACATAGAGGTTATAGTAGAGACCAAAATAATAGCCAGTCTAATTCTTACCAAATACGGAATTTTCAAACTAGTTCTTTTGCAGATAGATTTTCAAGAAACAATGTTCCTCAAAACTATTCAGGAAATTACAGACGACATTTCGTTTCACGACAAAACACTAATAATTACGATTTAAACACTCCAGTAGTTAATTATCCTAAAAATAATCCTAGCAATTCACAAAATAATTTAAATTATCCTCAATATAATTATAACTATCAAAACCAAAAGAGACGTAGGGAATACGACTCAACACAATCAAGAATTAATCGTTATGGGCCACCAGTGCCTATGGAAGTTGATTCCGAAAATTTTCATGTACGGGCCTCGGGAAATTACCGAAAATAAAATTAAAAATTGAGAATGTGTTTTATACTTTTCTGATAGATACTGGGTCTTCTGTAAGTTTAATTAGACCTAGAATATTAAAAAGTGAAATTAGGATAGTAACCCCAATAAATGTAACTACTGTTGCAGGAAGGATAAAATAAATTGCTAAACAAGACATTTTTGATGAGAAATATGGAAAACAATTGGAATTTTATGTTAATGAATTTTCAAATAATTATGATGGATTGATGGGTTTTGATAATTTGGTGAAATTGAATGCAGTAATTGATTTAGAAAAACAAACTATTAAATTAAACAAATGTGTTTATAGATTTGTGGATGATGATGTGGACGAATATAATAATTTGGTAAATAATTTTGGTATAAATAATCTGGAAGAGGATCAAACTGAGAGTAAATTTAGAACACGTCATTTGAATGGTGAAGAGAAAACTGAATTGGATAAACTTTTAAACAAGTACCAATCGCTTTTCCATTCGGATGGTGACAAGTTAACATTTGCTAACGCTATCAAACACAAAATCGTAACAAAGCATGAAAGTCCAATTTATGTTAAATCATATCGGTATCGGTATCGGTAAAAGAAATGCTTGAGCAAAATATAATAAGGCACAGTCAGTCTCCTTATTCTGCTCCATTATGGGTGGTTCCAAAGAAAATGGACGCCTCAGGAGAAACCAAATGGAGAATTGTTATAGATTATCGCAAATTGAATGACATAACAATTGATGACCCATTTCCGATTCCGAATATGGACGAAATTTTGGATAAATTGGGTCGTTGTCTTTATTTTTCTACACTTGACTTGGCAAAGGGCGGGTGGAAATTGATAAAGCTAGCCAAGCGAAAACTGCTTTTTCTACGCAGGACGGCCATTATGAATTCCTTAGGATGCCTATGGGTTTAAAAAATGCACCCGCTACCTTTCAGCGGTTAATGAATTCTGTACTTAGTGATTTAGTGGGTACTCATTGTCTGGTTTATTTGGACGACATTATTGTCTTTGGTACCTCATTGCAGGAACATATGATTTCGTTGAATAAAGTGTTTAACCGATTAAAAGAAGCAAGTTTAAAGCTTCAAATACACAAATGTGAATTTTTAAGGCAAGAAGTAGAGTTTCTTGGCCACATTTTCACACAAAACGGTATTAAACCGAACCCAAAAAAAATTGAAGCACTCAAAAATTTTCCAATTCCAAAGAATGAGAAACAAATAAAGCAATTTTTAGGGCTCGCTGGGTTTTATAGGAAATTTATAAGGGATTTTGCAAAAATATGCAAACCTTTAACCATTTGCTTAAAAAAGGGTCAAAAAGTTGACTGCCGTAACAACGAATATGTTAAGGCTTTCGAAACAATAAAACTCCTCATAACAAGTGATCCTATATTGAAAAGCCCAGATTTCACGAAAACATTCACTCTCACAACTGACGCCTCAAATGTAGCTTTGGGAGCAGTCCTTAGTCAGGGAAACCACCCTATCTGCTTTGCAAGCAGAACCCTGAATGACCATGAGATAAACTATTCCGCTACGGAGAAGGAACTCTTAGCAATAGTATGGGCTACGAAATATTTTCGGCCTTATATCTATGGTAGAAAATTTATAATTAATAGTGATCACAAGCCTTTACAGTGGCTGCATAATTTGAAGGAGCCTAATGCAAAATTACAGCGTTGGAAAATAAGGTTAAATGAGTACGATTTCGATGTAAAGTACATCCCAGGGAAAGAAAATCGAGTAGCTGATGCTTTGTCGCGAATCAAGTACAACGAGTGTCATATGAACGATGTAGCTTCTAATTTGGCGACAATACACTCGGCGGACGAAGATAGTTCGAATTTTATGTTCATATCAGAGAGACCATTAAATGTTTACCGTAGACAGTTTTTATTTAGGCAAGCTCCTGTGCAGAGAGAAAGTTATTTTTAAAAATACTAGAACTGTTGTGGACTATGTTGAAATGACACAAAAATTTGCAAAAGATTTTATTTTGAATAGGTTAGCTGGTGTAAATGCAGCAGTATATTTTGAAAGTGACGACGATTTTATACTTTTCCAGTCTGTATTTGCAAACTTAGTAAGGCAAACAGGGAAAAATCGTGTTGTTAGGACTACAAAACTATTGGAGGATATAACATATTATGATAGATTTAAAGAAATTATTTTGACAATACACTTAAAAGGATTACATCAGGGAGTAGAAAAAATACAAGCAGAATTTAGAACGAAATACTATTATCCCAACTACGTTTCAGAAATTTCAAATATAATAAATAACTGCGACTTATGCAACGAATGTAAGTTTGATCATAGGACTACTAAAATGCCTTTCAAAGTCACACCTCCTACATACTATATTCGAGATAAATATGTTACTGATATTTGGAGATGGGACAAATCTTCATACCTCACCTGCATAGACATTTTCTCTAAATATGCTATGGTGGAGAATCTCAATCACACTAACTGGGTTGATGCTAAAAGAGCGTTATTGAAGATATTTAATACAATGGGTCCTCCAAAAGTAATTAAGACTGACCAAGATGCTGGTTTAGTCAATGTTAGCTTAAAGGAATGGTACAGAACTTTGAACATAGAGCTTGAGGTCACAACAGGAAAAACTGGAATAGCGGATATTGAAAGATTTCACAGCACGTTAAATGATAAGTTAAGAATTATAAATACTGGAAATGACCAGGAATTAAAGCAAATAGCGATTGAACAAACGGTTTTCGCTTATAATCACATCATAATACATTCAACCACAGGGGAGACCCCTTATAATATTTTTTTCAATAAACAACATCCAAAAAAAGATGCTCAGGCTATTAAGGTAAATAGAAGAAATAACGCCAATAGAAAGAGGAAGGAATATCAAATAGACACAAGGTTCTTAGATGCGGAAAATTCTAGAAAACGGTTAGATAAGAAAGCAAATCCATTCAAAAGGGCCCAGGTCTTGCGTAAAGAGGGTGACGACCATTACATCGTTAAATTAAAAAATAGAATAACTAAAAAGTACAAAACACATTTTAAAAAGAAAAAATACTCTCATAATGACTCTTCTTCCAGGAATGAAAATACCAAAAATGATACTAATGATCCTGGTATACCTGTTATTAATAGCAACGGTAGCGACACAGACGATTCAAATACAGGAAATAAACAGTGATCGGGGTTATTTAACGTTACAAGAAGGAATGGTTGAATTACCCGATAAGTATAATGAGTTCATTCTTAAAATAAACAAGACAGAAATTCAATTAGCCTATGATTTATTAGAAAAAGAATTTAATGAAAATCCATATTTACAGACAACCATGATTAGAAGATATCTCAAAATAGCAGACGCAGAACGGAAATTGTTTCATATTAGACACAAACGTGGACTTTTGAACGCTGTAGGCAGAGGCATTAAATTTTTGTTTGGAAACCTTGACGACGAAGACAGAATTGAAATTCAAAGTAGATACAAGACAATAGAAGATAATTTATTGACTCAGGACGACTTACACAATATTGTATCCCACATAAACAATGAAACTAAATTTATTCGCGATTTGAGTAACGCTACAAATATATTGCAGAACCAAATTGTTAGGAAAGTGGTCTCAGATGGGTTTTTGGACAACGTAAAGAGTTATATTATGAACACTTAAAAGACATCCAATTAGGACTAGTTTTAAGTAAACATGGTATTTTGAATCCAAAACTAATAGACCCAGATAGAATTTCTGAATTAGATACAAATCAATTTGAATTCATAAGAACTTCCTTATGGCAACAGGAAGACATATTGTATTTTATTACTCAAATCCCTAGTACTATGAAAACTTATCCAATCTTGAAAATAATTCCATTTCCTACACTCAATAATCATACTGAACTGAATTTTGACATGAACAAAAAACTTACAAATGTTGAAAATGTGATTTATGAAATAAATGGTTCAAAAATTAAAAATTTAGAAAATAAGTGTATCAGAAATCTTCTTAATAAAATTGAAACTGAATGTGAGTTCAAAATAAATAATAAAAGAGAAATACTTTTTGTTGAACCTAACTTTATTGTAACTAAGAATATTGAAGAAACAATTATTAAACAAAACTGTAATGACCTACAACTTAAGATAAAAAATCATAACTTAATTTTCTTTTCAAATTGTAAAATTACCGTAAACGAAATTGTTTTTGGATCTTTTAAGGATAATAATGATTTTGTGTACGTACCATATGTTAATGATATTGTTAACAAGACATTGATGGAATTACCTAATACTAATTTAAGTGAATTAAAATTAAGCCTGCATAAAATGAAAATTGGAACTAATGTAACTCATGTAATTTTATCATTGATTGCAATTATTTTGATATTGATAATTTTCCTATATTACAAAAAAGACTCTGACACAAACGGTCAAGGTGCTCGCGAGGACGCGAACGTTCTTGAAGGGGGGAGAAGTAACATAAGAAGCTTATTCCCCTAAATATGTACATTTGTAATTATTACTAAGACTTATAAAACCAAACTTGCTGACTTGGCTCGGACAATTATGAAATTCTTTTGTTTAAAATGAATTTCAATAAACGATACTTGATACTTTGGCTGATGCGGCATAATTTTGATTGGAATATTTTTAGTTGTTAAGACTTGAATTCAACGTTAAAAATTAGAGCAGAATTTACCACCGAACTAAACACAACGCTTAAGTGAAGTAATAAAATAAAATTTGTTCTCCCACTGAGGATGAAAACCTTTAGTGTGTTACTTATATATATATATATATATATATATATATATATATATATATATATATATATATATATATATATATATATATATATACTGTGAACTATGATACAGCGTCACTGGTTAAGTATATCTTTGATGCTCACATAGTGTTCACATAAAAAATGTTCTTTGATGAGCCTGAATCGTTCAGTTACAATTCAGGAACAGATACGGAACAAACAAGTTCTATTAGGAACTAGCTAAATCATAATTGCTTAATATATCAGTACTAGATAGACCGATCATTTTAAGATCAGCATTTCGAGGCAAATTTTGCTGCGATATCTTCTTGTCATTATTAAATTTTTTCTAGTTTATTTCCATCTGTAAAAGAAGCCAAACATGGCTGCTCGGTGCCACAATATTTTCATGATTATTTTCACAAGGCTACATAGTATATGTATGTCACTACACGATATGAAAAGAGTTCAACTACGCCCATATATGTATATGCCAAATGTTTTAAAAATCAGTTTTTCAATCAAGCTCAGGGGATTAAACCAAAACTCTTTTCGCCCATTTGTGCTCCCTAAAATTCAGACTTTCAAAAAAGTACCAGACCTTCTAAAAACGAATATCAATATTGTAAGTTTATTGAAAACTTTAATTAAAAAAAAAAATAACAATAATATACATGTGAAGCAGTGAGCTGCTGGAGCAGTTTAATTTGCGTTCGATACAACTTCGATAAGATCAAATAAAGCCTATAACATTTTTGTTCACGTTCGAGTTGTGTAAATTATTTTTAGTTGTTAATCCAGTAGGAATTAAACACTTTTTACATATGTTTTTAAATTTTTATTGTAGTTGTATTAGTATAGTTTAACAAATAATATTCGTCCTTCTTATTTTAATTTTTTCACAGAAGCTCTTGTATTTTGACGTTTTCTAGCTTCGTTCCTTTTTAAATTTATGGCAACTACGAGAAAGTAATTGAAAGAAAACTTAAAAAAATGTTTATACTTTAACTTACTCAAGAAAAAAAGAGACTAAAACAAATGTTGGGAACAGCCTAAAACGTAATAAACAATTTTTGAAGATACAAACGTTGTTAGAAATCAAACCCAAAAAAATTCTTCACCCAGCTCAAACCAGATGGCTTTCATTGAAAGCAGTCGTTGTTCGAATTCTACAACTATGTGAAAATATTTGAAATTTTGTACACAATAAATATTTTAGAAAATACAGTAGAAACAAGTTGTGGACCTCGGGGAGTTTTCTATGCCGTTCTACGGTGTGCCGTTTTTGTCAAATTACAACTTCTACGGGAACATTTTGAGAAACCTGCAAATGCAGATCGTTTTGTAGTCTTATTCTCTAAATATTTCCATTCTAAAATTTTGCAACTTTTGCTGCTAATGTCGAACTGTGAGAGACAGAGGGATGAAATTTGCACAATATGTGTATTCACATATGCTCCACAACAACACTTGCTAAAAACAACAACAAATGTAAAACTACCAGGTGTCCCTTTACAACGTAGAGTAATAGCTATAACTCTCGAACCGTAAGAGATAGAGAGTCGAAATTCGCACAGTGTATGTATTCCCAGATGCCTTACAACAACAAATTACAACAACAACAACAAATCGAAAATTACTAGGTGTCCCCATACAACATAAAGTAGCTTTAAAACCAGAGAGATGAAATTTATAAAATATACATATGTATTCACATACGCCATTCCATACATACATTACACATGCATACGTACGGAACCCTAAGAGTGCGAGCCAGCCTCGTACTTGACTTAATTTATTATTTTTTATTTTAATCTGTTGAAGAAATATTTTTTATAAGCACATACATACATACATATCTCTGTAATTATTTTTAGTGATTTAATATGAACTTTCTTGTTTTCTTCCAACTTACACTTTAAGTTACATTTGCCAAGTTTTAGCATAAAAAATAAATAAAAAACAAATAACATTCTATACAATAGCAATACAAATCTACACATATCACGTTTAGTTACTTTTGGTTTAATGCAATTGAATATTGAAGTTTTGTTTGATCCTTGTCTTCTTTAGTGTTTAAAGTTTTAAATTATCTCGGCTGTATTCTAATATCCTGTTCATACATGTAGCAATATTCAAATTATAACAATTAAAGCCATTATTGAGACAAAATTTTCATATAAAATTACAATTAGCTTATTGGCAATTAAGAGATAATTGTTTCAATAATGAGTAAAATTTGTAATGCAACACTGTTAGATTTGTATTAACAGTACCAAATGAACAAGCTTTTACAATAACAGTACATATTGAACACTCCTTGTGAAAATTTTACTAATCAAATGTCAACAAAATAAATAAACAAAAAACAAATTTTTTTTTTAATTTTTTATGATAAGGGGTGTTTTTTTTCGATGTATACAACTTTAAGTTGCAATAAAACAACGATGGATTATTTGATTGACATGAATTTTATTTATCCGAAAGATAATCTTGTGGCATTACATTTTAAATATGACTTCTGGCATATGACCGCCACGGGTGGCGCGGATGTAGTCCAATCTGGACTTCCAATTTTCGATGACTTTTTCCAACATTTCTGGCCGTATATCGGCAATAACACGGCGAATGTTGTCTTCCAAATGGTCAAGCGTTTGTGGCACAAGCATGTTGCGCAGTCTTGTTGAAATCACATCTCCTGGATATCATGGTTATTCAATTCAGGAATGAAAAAGTAAGTAATCACGGCTCTATATCGATCACCATTGACTGTAACTTTCTGGCCATCATCGTTTTTGAAGAAGTACCAAACAGTCAGTTTTTGTGGATGTAACGGTGTTTCGACATGCACTTAAGGATTAGCTTCACTCCAAATGCGGCAGTTTTGTTTGTTGACGTTGCCATTCAACCAGAAGTATGCTTCATCGCTAAACAAAATTGTGCGCGATATGTATTCCGCACAGAACCATTATTTTCGAAATAAAATTGCGCTATTTGCAAGCCTTGTTCACGCGTGAGTTTATTCATGATGTACATATTGCCAAACCAAACTGAGAATAGATCACTTGACACCTGTTAAATCGGTCGCCATCTTAAACAACTTAATGCCAACTTATAGTTCTATACATCGAAAAAACACCCTTTACAAAATAACCAAATGTAAACAATAACTTTTTCACCTGCCAAATGCTAATTGTCGTAGCAATATTAAGTATGTATGAACACCAAAACGATATTGCCAATTAACTGAATATTGTTTCAATTAAAAAGGCATATGTGAACAGCATATTAAGTAATTAAAATTTTATTAATGCATTATTTTAAATATAAAAATACTTCTATAACACGCTTGTTAAAAATTTTTCCTAATTTGGTATCTAAAGAGAAGTTTTAAATAAAATTTCAACCAATTTTAATACTTTTTGGAAACAAATCAACTCAATCAATCAAGTTATCAAATAATGAACCGGCTTTTCTTCTCTTATGTGGTTTTATGAACGATTTAATGGATTTGCCAAATTCATCTGCTAACGTTGAACGAAATTTTAGTCAAGTGAATTTAAACAAAACTAAAATTAGAAATTCCTTGGGGAAAAAAATAATTGAAGGGATTTTGTTTGCTAGGAGGGACTATTTACGATATAACTCTTCAGAGTGTTTTAATGTAAACATTACAAAAACTTTAATTAAAATGCACAAAGCAATAAATTTGTATGAAAAATATTAACACAAAATTTTTATAATACATTCATACATATGTATAATTGTACTTGTTTTGTTATAGTAAAATGCATGTTGAATTGTTTTTTGTACAATATAAAAGATTTTATTAAACAAAATTATTTAATTTTGAGTTTATTCGTACATTTTTATAAATGAAGTTTTTTGACGTTTTTTCGAATTTGCTTATGACGTTCTTCGTTCCAAGATTTGACGTTTTCTGAAAACATTTTCCTAACACCCATGAATTCATCATGAATAGCTCACGCCTGCACTACGCTGGCAAATAGTGCAATTTTGTTTCGAAACGAGATTGCCGTTGTTCCCGATTTTCCAAAGCCACTTTTGTTTAGCGATGAAGCGCACTTCTGGTTGAATGGCCACGTCAACAAACAAAACTTAAAGTGTGCCCCTACAAAAACTGAAAATCAATTTTAACTTGTGAACCGCAATAGATATAGACTAGCAATTCTATGTTCAAATCGGCAAAGAGACAAAATAATAATTTATAAATTATTATTAAATTAAGTAAGGAGAGCGTTAATTTCAAGTACGAGTTTGCGATGAAATAGGCATCAGAAACATCGAATCACACTCAAAAAAGATTCAATCCTTCCGTACTTAAATCAATCCCAATCAGTATCAAAAGTATGGTAAGTACGAATGTTCTTAAATCAAATATCGCGTGCTTGTTTTAATGTAAAGATTTTAGCTACATTCAATTCGAAATCGAGATTGAATATGGCTAAAACCAATCCGAAACTGTGATAGAATATGGCTAAAATTAAGTATTTTGCGCTTCAAAAATCTGTACTTAATACAAGCACAACATACTTGATTTAAGGAAATCTACCGAACTTCTGACACCGCTTGGGTTTCTTCAGTGTATAGCAAATATTAAGTTGATTTTTTTAATTATATTAAGCAAAGGAAATCGGTGTTTCTAATCACGTTAAAAAGGAAGTAAAAAATATATTTTTAAAGATTGTTGTTAATATAAAAAATAAAAGAAATGGATTTGCTCGTCCGCGAGTCGAACCCGTGCCACCAGGGGACTTGCACCATCTAGTAGGGACCATTGATTTCCTTTCTCTAAAAAGTCTTCAGCGACATTGCTTCAGTTCAATTGTTAGGTTAGTAGTTAGTTAGTTAGTTAGTAGGTTAGGTTAATTGGAGGGGTATCTTACTATGTTTATGAGCCCGCTTTTTTACCCGGTTGCTTATAAAGGCAAACTGATAAAAAGGCATGTGAAACTAATGCTGCACGAGAAGTTCTCGCCAGCTCAATTTCCCGTTGAAATAGGTCAATGCCGTGATCGTCAACAAGCTTAAACTTCTTCGAAGTACTCTCGATTTTCTCTAAGCAATATTTAAAAATTTGTAGGTCCACAATGTGGATGGATACACGTTGTTGTATCTTTTTATTACCTTCTCGGGTTCCAGAATGAATAAAATAATAAAAAGAGTTGCGAATTACATGTGTGTGACTATATATTTTATTAAGGAAGCAAGAAATTCACGAAATTTCGATATAAATATGTTATAAAACAGCGGTTTTAGTGCAATACACATAATTTAAGCCTTAACAGCAAATTCAAAAAAAAAAATTTTTTTTGATATTGAAATTAATAATTATGAAAAAGAATGTTGAAAAATCTTAGTAAATTTTAGCAGCAAAACATTATCGTATCAATCTCTCAAAAAAAATGTATAGAAATTCAAGCAATTTTCTTAACTTTGCAGACTTTACCACGGTCTTAAAACAAGAAATCTTAGCATGGTCTTGAAAATTCACAATACGATATATTTTTTTTTTCTTATTTTGATATGCTATTTATTTACAATGGCGTCTTTTTAGTTTTGCCTTTTTGTCCGGCCCCATGTGCGTCGTTTAATATTTGCTTCTCTAATCTTGCACACGTTTTTACTAAAATTTTATTTCTTTTTTTTTCAATATACAGGCATAAAGCTGCTAGATTTCAGTTACAGAACAGATGGAGAAAAGGCACAACGATTACTAACTTGTGAACTGCACTCCTGGTCCAATCAAAGCTGCCTTTCACTGGCCGTAGCAGCGAATCACAGGGCATTGCTTGCCCATCCATGCAGCCAGGTCATTTTAGCTGACTTGTGGATGGGTGGCTTGAGGACGCGAAAAAATACAAACTTTAAGGTAAAATATAATTTGTTTTTTTCTTGTACAATTTTATTTTATGGCAGATTTTTTTCATGCGATATAAACAGAAAACAAATTAGCAATAACTAGCTAGAAAAAGTTTTTAGTGAATTTGCTTTAAAAACGTTTGATTTTTTATTTTTGTGTTTTTACAGAAAATGATTTGTATTATTTTAGGTCTAAAAATAGACTTTAATGTTTTCTGATTTTTTCAGCCGTCTATATGCCGCCGACATTTCGTTGATGCTAATCAACATAAAATGTTTTCTATAATTATTTCTGTATTAAGTTTATCAGGCTCAAGTTCTTTCTATGTATATGATCTTTGTGATTGATATTAATTAAATTAGACAAAGAAAACATCAAAGACATTTAGCAGGGTGGGTAACTAGTTGTTTCGAAGCCGCCACACTTTTTCGTCAGCACCCGTCGTCTAATTTTGTATAAAATGTAATTACTAATGTACTCTTTTTGTATAAAAAAAAAATTTATATACAACAAAAAGAACTGATTATAATAGCGTCCTCCTCGTATATACGAGAAAATCAAGAAAACAATGGCAAAATGCAAGATACCCAAGATAAAACTCTTCTTAATAGGCTTACAAAAGAGCTAAAAATGTTGCTAAAGAAGGGTAAGGAAGACGAACTGCGTAGACATCTGATCAGCCTGGGCTCTTCAGTTACAACATGGTTTGCTTTCGCAAATAAGGGAAATAAAATACCTGGGGGTGACGAAAATCTAGCAATATGGTAGAGTGGCTATATTTATGGAGTTGTAATGGACATATTAACAGGAAGATTGCTGGTAGCTGCCGCATTGCGTAACCTTAGTAAACTGATTGGAAACCGGACTGAAATGGCTTACGGACTAATGCGGTCGCTACCTTCGTCTTGATAAAACCTTGGAATGGGCTTGCCTTTGACCATGCAGGTTCAGTTGAGATGGCTCCTAATCAGTGCCCGACCGGCTCTGACCACAGATACTCATAAGGGCTGGTGACAACTATTCCGAGGACCTCAATGCTTGCAAAGGCTCCCTCGCGGTCAATATGGGCAACTGCACATTCAAGCGGAGATGTGTAGGACGATAAACTGGAAGAGTATAGAGCTGTGTGATCAATTGCCCTAACTGGCACCTGCGCAGTTCGAAGGGTTCTTATAACAACTATTCGAGTAGAAAGTAAGCTCGGTACCTAAAGTGTTGATAGCTGAAGGTGATGATACTCAAATTTAAATGGAAGAAACCTCACTGCGGTTACAACTTATACATACACTAGAATATTACCCGCTACTTCGTTAGCAGATGTTATTTAAAAAAATAATCCATATATACAAAATAATCATAGCTCAAAAAATAGAAGAGAAAATTATTTATGTTAATTATGTATTAAAAGCTAGATTTTTTTATATAACTCCTTAACTTTTGTAAAATGAAATTCTCGTTTCAACACTTTCAAACCAATTTCAAGAACGAATGATTTCGCCGTAAGCAAAACATAAACAGTTCAAAAACGATTTATAACTGGTAGCCGCACTACTACAACAAATGCAACACCAACAAACACTATATATTTTGTTAGTAGATTTACTGTCTATTCTGTCTTTCATTTTTTCGCATTTGTGTATTCACAGCCCTGCATTTAACCGTATTTGTAAAAAAAAATCTTTGACAGTTTAGCAGGTCAAAGCAGTAGTCATCTGCCTTTATACCTGTCATTAATCTCCTTGAGTTGTTTTTCTGTAGTAGTCTACTTACTGCCTTTGTACAGCTACCTGGTATTGAACTGCTGAATTTTTGTGCTACTTGCATTAGGTACTGAAATATAGAATTACAGATTTGATCCTTTTATATCAGTTTTTGCCCCCAGACCAAAGTGAAAAACTCAGGATTTCATAAAAGTACCAAACACCTGTCCAATTATTTTCAGCAAGCTTTTGACCCTATTTGAATAATATTTTGTTACTTGTATTAGGCTGCGAGATATATGTATGTAAAATTATCAATTTATCCCTTTAATTTTCAAAGAGTACAACTCTTTGAAAATTCAAACAATTGCATAATCTATCCGCCATTTTGTTTTTAGGAGTCTAATTATTGTTTTACTTCTTTCCTGCTCTCATCCGTCTCTGCAATGATAAAAAGTGCCAAAATTCTGTTTTACCCATTTTTTCCCCTAAATATTAGGATCTCAAAAAAGTACCAGACACCTGTCCAATTATTTTTTGTAAGATTTTACTTGTTTGAAATTTTTGTTGAAATATTTCACCTGTTTGAATATGTTTGTTACTTGTATTAGACCCGGCGATATAGAATGATTTATCCCTTTGTACCCCTTTTTGTCGTCTGAATGTTTGAAAACTGAAAAAATGCCTCACATTTTTGATACTTTGTTCTTAGGAGTATAATTATTGTTTTACTTTTTTCCCGCTCCCATCGATCTTCACAATTAAAAAAAAATTCTGATTTTAGCCCTGTCATCCCCCAAAAGTTAAGGATATCAAAAAGGTACAAGACACCTTCCGATTATTTTTAGTAGGCTTTTAGGATCTTTTTGAATTTTTCCGGTACTTGTATTAGGCGGAGATACAGAGTTACCGATTTTTTTTCCTTTTTTACCCTCAGTGTTAAGAAAGTAAAGAATTGTATTATCTCTTCGAGATTTTGCTCTTAGGAGTGTAATTCTTGTTTTATTTCTTTCCTGCTTCCATCCGTCTTCACAATTCAAAAAAGTAACAAAATTCTGCTTTTACCCGTTTTTTCGCCCTGAAAATGATTTCGAAAAAGTACCAGAGACCTGTTCGATTATTTTTAGTAGGCGTTCAGGCACTTTTTGAATTTTTTTGTTACTTCTATTAGGTCCGGAAATGTAGAATTACAGACTTATCCCTTTTTTACCCCCTAATTGTCCAAATTTAAAAAAAATGGCAAAGTTGTACCGAGAGTTTTTTAATGGGTATTAAATTCAGTTTATTATTTTTTCCTGTTTCTATCCCTCACATAGCTATATGCAAATCACAAAAGTACCAAAATTTAGTTTTTACCCGTTTTATCCGTCTTAGTACTCAAAATATAAAAAAGTACTAGAAACCTGTCCGTTTATTTTTATTGTACTTTTCGGTGCTTTTTGAATTTTTGTGCTACCTGTTCAAAGTCCGAAGATATTGAATTACCGATTTTACACTCTATTACCCGTTTTTACCCCTTTCCGGGCCGAATTTCTAAAAATCCCGTCTTGATCGATCCATATATCAGTAGGGCCGCCCATATGCGAAATTTGATTACTCTAGCTTTAGCCGTTAGGGCTGGGCGATGATCCCCCAGTCTGTCACGATGCACTTGTATATATTTTTACAGTTATTGCAAGATAATTTTGTTGCCGAATTTCGGTTTTTATATCTTTTTCAATGGTTTAAACCGTTTTGTAGTCCTACCTCCTCCATTTTGAAGAACACGGATTATCTCAAAAACAAGAGCTAACCAACAAACAAAAAAAGACGGTTAGGACCACTGAATTCAGCGCACCCAAATTAGGTTTAACCACTGGGTGCCCTGTCTGTCGGAAAAAAAAGTTTCAAATTCAAGCATTAGTGAGGCTAACAGACATACCAAGTGGGACGTTGCGAATAAAAATCATGTGGTGCCGAAACAGGTTAGTAAGTGGTAGTACATAATCTTTCACAAATCTTCCAGGCAGGCCGATATATTTGCTAGGTTCATTCTTTTGGGCGCCAGTGTTTCTTTTGCCGGCAATTGTCTGAGTTTTAAAATAATGGTGTATCTCAAAAACTGGAGCTAACCTAAAAAAACATTTAGCACCACTGAATTCAGCACACCCGAATTAGGTTTAGTCACTGGGTGCCCAGTCTGTCGGAAAAAAAGTTTCAAATTCAAGTACAGTATTACTATTAAATTAAGGAAGTAGAGCGAAATATTTCAAGTATGAATTTGGGATTAAATAGGCTTCAGAAACATCGAAGTGCATAATCAATCGTCACACACAAAACCAATTCAATCCTTCCGTACTTTAATCAATCCCAAACGGTATCAAAAGTATGGTAAGTACCAATGTTCTTAAATCAAGAACGACGTTCTTGTTTTTTAGCACACGGATTTGAGCTATATACAATACGAAACCAGAATTGGATAAAATCAATCCGAAACTGTGACTGAATGTGGCTAAAATGAAGCATTTAACACTTGAGAGATCCATACTTAAAACAAATACAACGAACTTGATTTAAAAGAGTCTGTACTTACCGTACTTCTAACATCCCTTGGGATTGATTTAAATTCAAGCGTATGGAATTGTTTTTAAGTGTATAAGCGGGAATGATGAAATAAAATAAATCTTCGTGCAAAGTGCATGTGAAAATAAAAATGAGAGTTTTTTTATTCGCGTTATCATAAAACAAAAATTGTCCTCTTCTGGTTAAAGTTCTGTAGTAAGCCGATGCGAAATGAAAACAACCTCTCGATACAATGTTTATAACCAGACTGACTGGCCGTTCTTTATTATTATCAAATATTCTCAATGCTTAATTCTAAACGAAATTATAACAAAGCAAAATAAGAGTACGAAAAAGAGTAAGACCCAACACATGAGGCTGTATGTTAATAATGAATGTTTCCGTATGTAAATGAATATATAAACTAGATCACGCCACTCTAAATAAATACTTTATATGTGTGAACATTGTTTTCATGCATACTTATGTCTATGAGCTTAGTTTATTTATGTCTGATGGATGAAGGGAAGCATGCTCAACGAAGGGGAATAATCCCATAAGATATTAATTGTTACAACTCGGCCATCCTGACCCCTGAGATCTCCTGATCTTACGTAGAACCAACACGACCTGTTCCCTTAAACCAAGGGCGAATATTTCCCACCGCACAGACTCCCTTATACGGGTTTCTGGACACCTGAAATCCGTCAACGTCCTCCAGCAGATATCGGTCATTCCTGAATACCTTTGCTACCCTGTACGGTCCTTTATATCTGGGAATCAACTTCCTCGAAACTCCCGTATGCGAATCAAAATTCCTTACCATTACATAATTGCCCACCGAATACTGCGTACCTTTTTTTCTCCGTCTATCAAAATACCGCTTATTATAGTCCTGCGACCTCTCCTGTTTCCTCGAAGCCTGCTTCCTTACCTCACTGTGACTAACCTTTCCCCCCACTCGAGACTCTCCAAACAAACATTCCCTCAAAGAATCCTCTACAAGGCCCCTCTGTCCAATTCCAAATAACATAACACTAGGATGTTCGCCCGTCGCCCTATGAACCGTATTGTTCAAAGCGTATTCAACCTTCTCCAACACCAAGTCCCAGTATACGCCATCCTCAGGACGTACTAGTTTTGCCAGCATCGGGCCAATGCTCCTGTTTACTCTTTCCACCTGCCCATTTGCCTGTGGTGACCCTGTCGCCACCTTCACATGCCTTACCCCTTTATCATCCAAAAAATTCTGAAATTCCATCGACGTGAATGCCGTTCCCCTGTCACTCACTACACACCTGGGGCGACTGTAAGCCCTAAAATAGTTCTCTAGGTGTCCCACCACTTCCTTTGTTTTAGTAGTCTTTGTCGGAAATAGTCTAACGAATTTGGTGCTAGCGTCGATCACCACCAGTATGTGTCTCAACGTCCTACCGTTGTCAACCGGTCCATAATGGTCAATATGTACGACATCGAAGGGAGTAGTAGATTTGGGGATATTATTCAAAAACCCCTCCTCCTTCCCATGCTTATCCGAATAGGCGATACATTTCAAACAATTTCGGATATGTTCTGAAGCCTTCTCCCGTATCCGAGGAAACCAATAACTTCCCGATATCAGTTCTGTCATCTTATCGATGCCTACGTGCCCCACCACGTCGTGGTATCTATACAGTACATGATTCTCCATCGCTTCAGGCACAAAAAATAACACAACATCGTCCTTATTATTCTTCTTGTACAAAATACCATTTCTCATCTCAAATCTTTTGCTCTGTCCTTTCTGAAGTTCTGCCTTTATCTTCAGAATGTTGGGATCCCTATTCTGGCATATCACCAAATTCTCCTCAAAAGTGTTCCCTTCTATTGCCATAACCTGCAAACTTCTGCTCAATGCATCCACGTGTTGCATGCGAATACCTGCCCTATGCTCGAGAACGTAGTCGTAGTCCTGAAACTCTAACGCCCACCTGGCTATTCTCGCATTCATCTCCCTTCGGTTCAAAGTCATTGTGAGAGAATTACAGTCAGTCACAATCTTGAACGTCCTTCCATATAAGTAAGCCCTAAACCGTCTCAGGGCGTACAATATAGCTAAGGTCTCTAACTCGAAACTATGGTATTTGGATTCCGTCTCTGTAGCCCTCTTTGAATAATAGAAAACTGGGTGCATCCTGTCATCATCCTTTTTCTGCAATAACATGGCGCCGAACCCTATACCACTGGCATCACAGTGTAATTCCGTCTGATGTTTTGGATCAAATATAGCCAATACTGGAGACTGCACCAGCTTTTCTTTCAATGTCTCAAAAGCCTCCAACTCCTTTGCACCGAATTCAAAAATCCTATCCTTCCTTGTCAGGTCCGTCAGTGGCTTAGCAATAATAGCAAAATCTTTCACAAATCGTCGAAAATACGAGGTAAGGCCTAAGAAACTACGAACCGAGTGTACACTTGATGGTACAGGAAAATCCTTCACTGCCCGAATTCCTGACTCATCCGCTCTAATACCACCTCCATCTATCTCGTAACCCAAGTACCTAACGTTAGTTCTCAAAAACTCACACTTATCCAGCCGTAACTCAAGTCTGTTCTCTACTAGCCTATGCAAAACGTCCTTCAGTATCCTAAAATGTTCAACGATATTCTCAGTCGCTATCATGATGTCGTCGAGGTAAACAATCAATCTTCCATCCCTCACCATATCCGCAAATACCCTGTTGACGAATCTCTGAAACACGGAAGGGGCGTTCTTCAACCCGAATGGCATCCTTAAAAACTCAAATTGGCCCAGGGGAGTGATAAATGAAGTATATTTCACGGAATCAGCTTCCACAAATACATGGTGGAAACCATTCCTTAAATCTAGTTTCGTAAAATAACGCTTACCCGACAGTCGGTCCAAGAGTTCGTCTATTAGAGGAATGGGGGAAAGGTCATCTTGTTCAATTTTCTGTAGTCTATACACATACGAAGCTCTCCCGTCTTCTTCTTAACGAGTACAATCGGTGATGAAAATTCAGACTCGCTTGGCCTAATATAGCCCTTACTCAGATAATCGTCTAAAATTAACTGTAACTTTTCCTTCTCACTATATGATAGCCTCCTGGGTGTGCAACTATAAGGTTCCGGTTTAACCAGACTAAGCCTCATCTCACATTTCGTCGCAGGTTCGGAAGGCCTTTCTGGACGAACGTAGTTCTCGAAAAATATTCGCTCCAACATTTTCCTATTATCCCAATCAATATCTAAATCCGTTACCAGATCCGGAGTTTCGCAAACATTATTGAGCTCTATTGCCATAATAGACTCTAGAAACCTGTCTTCTATCCCTTTCACATGCGTTTCATCGTCACGCACGGTCTCTTCAGTCACCAATACTAACCTTGCCCTATCCAGGAAATTCCTTCCCAGAACACAATCAACCACCATTAGACAATCCTCAACAACGAAAATCTCAATTTCAATATTTTTATTATCAAAATAAACGTAAAATAAAAGCTTTCCAACAGTTCTAAGTTCAGTTTTGTTCAAACAAAAAAATGAAAAATTTTCTTCGATCATGTGGTTCAACCCGATCCTTCCAGTCACCAAAGATCTTTTTATAAAGCATACGGGGCTCCCTGTATCCATCAAGCATTCTACATAAAAAGAATTTGCGAAATTATTACCTAAACTACAATTAAGATACCTTAAATATTCATGCCGTACCTTCGGCCCTCCAACCTTTCGCTCTGGACAGACAGCTACCAAATGATCTAGACTTCCGCAGCCATAACATGCGCCTACCTCCCTCTTCGGTTTCTGACATTGATTAGCAAAATGTCCTAAACAATTGCAGTTATAACAGCGGCCCTTGGTTTCCCGATTTTCGCTTCCATTATTCAGTTGACGGTTGTTGAGCGTAATTTTTGAAAAAGCATTCAAAAGCTGTGACTTGCTAACGAAGCATTGCAGATGGGCATGTAGTCTCAAATTATTGTCTGGGATCCCTTCTATCAGGTAATCAACAAGCTCATCTTCAGTGATCCCAATGCGGTCTGCCATGCCTACTTTACAGTTGAAATAAGTATGAAAGTCCTCACCATAACGCCATTTCTTAGCCTCAAATTTTCGCCGTAAATGGAGCTTGTTTTCCTTTTCTCCAAAAAGGTTTACCATCTCATCAAGCAATTGGTCCAAATCATCGTGTACAAAATTCGACTTAGAATGAAGCCAGCTTTGAACTTTACCCTTCGATTTTGACATCAGCAACGCTTTAATTGTGTTGGAGTCCACTGAATATAGAGCACGGACATTTTTGACCTGTGCTACGAAAATTGATGCAGCAATAGTACCATCATACTCTGGTAGAAGCTCCTTCAGAAGACCAAACGATACACTAGTTGCACTGCTCGACAATTCATTTACGCTTTTGGAACCTTCAGCATATTCTACACCGTTAGGATTACAATCTTTCGTACCATTAATTTTTCCTTCGCCACTATTTCTATCATTTGCATGTACACCATTTCTATCTTTTGCATCATCACTGTTCCTATCTTTTGTACTTTCCTCGTTGCTATCCTTTGTACTAATTCCATATTTATCATTTGTACTGCCTCTATTCACTACGCCATTACCAATTTCATCGCACACATCATCGTCATTTGCATTTTCACTGTTGTTATCACCACCATTCCTGCCTTCACTGTTGTCTGAGCTATTTTCCCCATCATTACATGTATGTTCATCTTCATTATGTAGGGCATTGCATGCTCTTTTCTTTTCAAATTCCATCATTTTCTTGTAAAATTCATTTTCTTGCCTAAGTAACTCTTTTTCTCGTTTTATAATTTGCAATTCCTTTTTCATCAGTTCGTATTCTCTCTTCGAAATCGTATTTTCTGCTGTATCACACATTCGTATTGCGTTTTCTTCAACTGTACCACACTCAATTTCGTCAACTGCCTCTGCTACCGCACTGTTGCTGTCCACTGGACAACTTCCTCTCTGAACTTCTGGAACTCCATTCAGCCGAAGCACCAGAGTATTTTTCGTACCTGTTGTAGGCATATTCAGCTGTTGTAACCAACTACGCAATTGCGTTGTTGTATATCTGTTAGGATTCACTTCCTCCATTTAAAGTTTTTATACGAGTCTTTCTATATAGGTATGTATATTTATTTATATACTAATACACAATCGTATTTTCGAAGTCCAACACTTCTCGTTCTTTCTATGAAACTGTACTTATTTCCTTATCTTCAATTATTGTTTCTGAGGCGTTAAAAATAAAAAAAAATTCTTAAAAAAAAACTTTGTGTCTGGGTGTCTGTTTCTTTGTGTATGTGTGTCTGTTTCTATTTATTTAATCGCGCACACAGAAAAGCGAAGAAAACCACCACCTTTTTGTATATATAAAATGAATGTTTTTTTCTTTTACTTTGTTTTGTTTTTGGGCATCCCACTTCTGATTTGTAGTAAGCCGATGCGAAATGAAAACAACCTCTCGATACAATGTTTATAACCAGACTGACTGGCCGTTCTTTATTATTATCAAATATTCTCAATGCTTAATTCTAAACGAAATTATAACAAAGCAAAATAAGAGTACGAAAAAGAGTAAGACCCAACATATGAGGCTGTATGTTAATAATGAATGTTTCCGTATGTAAATGAATATACCCTGCCGGCAACTCAGTTAACTAGTAATGAATTATAAGCTAACTTTTTTACAACTGGTAGTGGTTGACACTTAGATTATTTTCAATGGAGATGACTGACTATTTTAACATTACGATGTCCTAGGAGGTAGTCAATTGTCCGACACTGCATTACTTTTCAACTAACTTAAAGTTAGCTACTTCAAAGTCAGTAGCCACAGAAAAAAATGTACAAATCAAGGCTGATTTTAAATTTCTCGGTGGTAATATTTTATTTTATTAAATTAAATTTCATCCTATTTTTTTTTTGTTAGCCTCTGGTGGGATTCGAACCACTAAGCCTCAAGACTGGTGAGCAGCCAACTTAACCCATTCAGCCATCGCAACATTTAAAACGAATGCGACAATAGGCAATTTAATTCAAGAGTTATTTATCGTGTATGTGTGTATGTTAGTATTTGAATTTTGGGTGAACTCTGCACTACGTTTCGATTGTATTGTAGCTAATTTGAAGCTAGTCCATAAAAGTTAACGTAAAATGAATTATTTTAGTAGTCGACTACCAATTTGCTGGCAGGGTATGTATAAACTAGATCACGCCACTCTAAATAAATACTTTATATGTGTGAACATTGTTTTCATGCATACTTATGTCTATGAGCTTAGTTTATTTATGTCTGATGGATGAAGGGAAGCATGCTCAACGAAGGGGAATAATCCCATAAGATAATAATTGTTACAGTTCCAAGATTTAATCGGAGTCGGTGTAAATCACCACATATTGAACATTACTTATTTATTTAACATTTTTAAATTTTTATTTGTTTATTTCTTAAGGTTATACTTGGACTAATTTTACCCATGTACATTAAACACTTGGACTTTAAATCAAAGGAAGAACTTCAGCAAATGCCTCAAACTGAAGAAGAACATTTAGAAAATCAAAATTTAGATAACGATGATTCCGACCGTTCACATCCTGATGCGGAGGTAAGAAAAATTTTGAATTTTCCGCTTATCAAAAATTGCCGAAAAAAAATTGAATTTGTTTGCCAATTATTTTTGCTAATTTTTGTTATTGCAAGTTTTTATTTAGACCTTTACCTCGATTTTGTATTTCTTATATCGTTTTTTTCTCGATTTGTAAGAAAAAAGTGTGTCTACATACATTCTCTCAAATAACAACGGTACGTCATAACAAACAAAGAATTGTTAAAAAAAAAACTACGCGCACATTTTCTGGCAGTCTATCTATTCCATAAACGTCGGAGGTGATACTTTTCTTGGCAAACAAACTATGAAAAATTGATTGTGTTTTCCGCACACTACAAGAATAAAATTGACCACGAGTATCTCACCAATATACGGTAATTTTGTATGAAACCCAAAAACAATTTATTTGTGCTCTTGTATGTAGGTACATATATATTCAGTTCACTATCACGTTTTCTTGAATAACCTAAGTAGTATTAAGCTCTTATAAGCGATATCTTGAAAGTTCTTTCATAAACGAACACTGGTATACTGTCGGCAATACCCTATCAAAAGCATACAATAAATTTACTTCAAATAGCATGCTTCAATTCAAAAATTTTATAAATTTGAGGAGTAAACCATACGATATATACTAAATAGAAGCCTAATTCCACCGCTACTTTTGCACATTAAATTCCGTGTCATATAGTTAGTATTTAGAGAATGTATGTATAGCTTTTGTGATTCGTTTGTAACATCATTAATCTTCAATTTTCGAACCCATATAGTATATACATATATTGTAGATCAGTATCGATAGAAAAGTCGATTTAGTAGGCCCTTATAGTACATTTCTGAAAAAACTACTTGATTCAAAAAGATTTTTTTTATACCAATCTGTTTTATACCGTGTTTCCTATTGAAACATCGGCTTAAAAATAATAGAGATATAGCCAGAAAATTGCGAGAGGTGAAAAAGGAAATTAGCATTTTGAGTGAAAATTATGAAAAATGTTATTTTGCTGCAAGATAAAAAAATATTTGCCACGGTCAATAAAAGCCAAAAAAAAGATTTCAGATAACTCTCAATTAGAGAGCAATTTGCAAACAGTGCAGTCGGGCATTCAATTGCTCCGCAGAAAAGATAAAACAAGTTCTTTGTTGTAAAATTATATATTAAAAAAAATTGCGAAAAGACGCTTACAAAAATAATCAATAATCAAAACAACATTAACAGCCGCTTGTTAAGTTATTATTTCTACAGAGCAATTAAAAAAAAACAAATTAAAATTCATAAAAAATTTCATTAAATAAAAAACAGAAGACAAAATTCCATAGGCATAGGCGTTCTCCCTCGTCGAAGAAGTGCAACACGCAACACAAACAAAGTATTGTACATTGCCAAACAAACAGTGAACCAAGGCGAATTAATTTAATTCGCCTTGCAAAGAACCATGTGAAAAAAGTGCAAAAAATTAACCAGCAATAAACGCTCAACCTACTTCAACAAGTGAAATAGAGTTGTTACCGCCGCCAACAAAGTGTTAAGCAAACAGCACTTAATGTTATACAATGTATAACTTATTATCACTCCCTTATGTATTCTCTTCAAAATATCTTAAGTTAAATTCCTTTTTAGGGTTCCGTACTCATCAGAGTGAAACGGAACCCTATTACCGAGACAAGTACGTCCGTCCGTCACAGCGTCCATTCTCCGAAACGGTAAGAGCTACAGAGCTGAAATTTTCACAGGATGTTGCTGTACCTTGCCGCTACAACAACAAATACTAAAAAACACAACAAGTCGAAAACTACCAAGTGTCCCCATAAAACGAAAAGTTGCAATTAGCTATAACTCTCGAACCGTAAATGATAGAAAGCTGAAATTAGCGCAGTGTATATATTTATAGATGCTTTACAATAACAAATGCTAAAGGCAACAACAAGTTGAAAACTACCAGGTGTCCCCATACAACCTAAAGTAACAATTAGCCGTAGCTGCTAAACTATAAATTACAGAGAGCTGAAATTCGCAGAATATATGTATTTACATATGCGCCACAACAACAAATGCTAAACACAACAACATGTCGAAAACTACCAGGTGTCCCTATACAACGTAAAAAAACATTAGCCGTAACTTTCAAACTGTAAGAGACAGAGAGATGAAATGTGAACAATATATGTATCCGCATGTGGCCTACAATAACAAATTCTAAAAACAACAACAAGTCGAAAATTACCAGGTGTCCCTATACAACGTAAAGTAACAATTAGCCGTTACTCACGAAGCGTGAGAGACAGAGGGATAAAATTTGCACAATATGTGTATTCACATATGCTCCACAACAACAACTGTAAAACTACCAGCTGTCCCTTTACAACGTAGAGTAATAGCTATAACTATTGAACCGTAAGAGATAGAGAGCTGAAAATCGCACAGTGTGTGTATTACCAGATGCCATTTTCCAACAAGTGTATGTATTACCACAGCAAATTACAACAACAACAAGTCGAAAATTTCTAGCTGTCCCCATACTACATAAAGTAGCTGTAAAAACGAAGAGATGAAATTTTTATAATATATGTATTCACATATGCCATTCCATACAAACATTACACATACATACATACGTACGGAACCCCCAGTGTGCGAGCCAGCCTCGTACTTGACTTAATTTATTTATTTATTATCTGCATTTTATTTGCTGTTCCTTTTATTTTAACTACGGTCCATAATTTCTTCTAATTAAATCACATCATTTCTCTATTCATATTTTAAGGAAGGAAAAGAAGTTTGGCAGTATCAGTTGATATTTTGATTTTTTACGACGCGGTTAAATTACATTAAATTTTAAAGTTTCTTCTATTTATGCAATTTCTTCAATTCTTGAATTTTATTAATCGTTTAATTTTTAACTGACAATCAATTGAATTATTAAATGCATTTTGAAAAGAACTCTTAAAACGTCTATTATTTTCACGTTGCCGAATCAACAAGAGTCTTTCTTAAATATTAACCGTAATAATCTCACTGCACAAGTGCAGTCAACATCGATCTCTTGGAATTCACAAATAATAATCAAACAATAATAACATTCCCACCAACAACAGCATCGTACTCATCACAAGTGTCAGTAACAACGTTGACATCAACTGCATACACAAACACATCTACAACAACAACGCCAATAATAACAAAAAGTTACATGAAGCTAATGCTCCAGTAAATAAAACCAATAACATTACAAAGAGGCCTCGCAGCTCTCTTGCACAAAATTCTTAAAACACAAACAATAGCAAAAAAGTTAAAGCTAAAGAGCAGGAGCAAAAAACATTAAAATCATACAGGGGCCAAATCGTCGCATTCGATATCGAATGAAATATCGAGCAAAAATAATGTAAAACATAAGCAAAATAAACAACAAACACACAGCATAAGTGACGGAATTCGTTTGATATCGAATGCTACGATTTGGCCCCTGGTTAAGTCAACCTTCTACGCCAAATAGGTTTGAAATATTATCCGTCGATGATGACGAAAACACAGAAGTACAAAACGAAAGTGATTCCCACAAACAATCAGGAATAAAAAAACCAAATAGGCCTCCACCAATATACATATTGCATTTTACATTCAAAATGTAAAATGCTTGGGCACGAAGTAATACATATTAAAAATATTCTTCAAGCCGGTACATTGTTTTTGTTTTAAATTGAACTCAAATCAATCCAAAATAATTAAATTTACGCCTTAACTCAGCAAAAATCTACTTTTTCTCAGTGCTTAAGCTGCCAGAAATGTGGCCACATCAACAATTTTTGCACCAAGAATCCCGTCTGCGTTAAGTGTGCTGGAGATCATAAAACTATACAGTGTCCAATAAAAAGCAAAAGTGTGCACTATGTGGTGAAAATCACACGTCAACTTACAAGGGCTGTATGGTATATAAGTCCGTCAAAATAAAATAATTCCCACTGCTAAGAAACAAAGAAATAATATCAGCAGAAGAACAGCAAACTCAATAAGCTGATCACTATCAAAACGTCACAAATATTGTAAATCTCTCAATAACTTACGCTCAAGCAATAGTACAGAAACAACTCCCTTATTCACAAGCAATGTCTTCTAATACCCACATCAAAAAAACGTCCACCAGTTCCACAAATAATGCTCTAACCATCTTCACTATACCACAAGCAAACAATGCTTTCCATGAACTTAAAAACATGATGAAGCAGCTGATTTTACAAGTTTCAAACATGATGAACATTATAACAGTACTTCTGACTAAACTTGATATGCGAACAAAGTGAACTTAATATTGTACTATGGAACGCGAACGGACTTATCCTGCACTTGCTCGAACTAAAATCATTTTTAAACCGTTTTTCAGTAGACATATTTACGGTATTCAAAGGGTCGTCCTAAAGTCAGAAGTCTTAAAATAATAGCACGAAAATATATGACTGCTGTGAGCAACCTGTCATAAAGTAGTGCGCTATTTAAAATATGAGTCAGCTGTTAAAAAAAAGAAAGCCATTTAATTATTTTTCTTCATAATGGCAGAATAAGTGCAAAAAACTAGCTATTAGATGTTTTGATAGCTGATTCAAGTAAATTTGAAATCAAATATGTCCATATTTACGAACATATATGTACATATGTATATATTTTAATGCATTTATTTCTTAAATGATATTAAAGTGAATAGATAAATTTATTCAAACAAAAACAGCTGGCGCCGGTTGAACGTAGTCGATTCATGTTTTGGACGGCGGCCAGTACACAAGCGTTTGTTGGCTGCCAGTCTTCTAAGATTAGTATCTCATTTTTAGGTGAAATGCATGGACATGGATGTTGATATAAATATTTGCGAAACACACACATGTGTACATTCGTATCGCACACAAACATATTTAGTCCACACTATCACACTTTGTGAGCATACATTTCATTTTTATCATATCGTACGACTGAGTAGGATAGTAAAACAAGGCCTTCAAGGTTTTGAAAAAGGTTATATGCAAGCAACTTCTGTCTTAATAGAATACATACATATACGGTTCACTTGTTTTAGCTGCTGTCTATTGTCCTCCAAAATATGATAACTCAAAAATTTAATAGCTTGATCTACTTAAATCTCTTATCAACAGATTTATAGCGGGCGGTGACTTTAATTCGAAAAATATAATCTCGAGATCTAAATTAACTTTAACGAAAGGGAAACAATTTAGTAAAGGCAATAAACGAATAGAAATGAAAGTTTGCAAGTACTGGAGAGCCGACTTAGTGGCCAACAAACATTAATTAAAAAACATATGTATTAAATTTCTTACAAAGAACATACGACATGATTATCTAAATATAAAATCATGCTTCGAACTGCCTTCAGGTCACTCCCCAGTTATTCTTAAATGCACACGGATGTACTGCTTTCGAATCAAAGCAAATTTATATAAAACCGAAAATCTGATTGGAATTGCTTCAGAAAAATTCTAGAGATAAAATTTGCCATGATGAAACTCTTTTAAATAAGCTAACAAAAAATCTAAAGAGTTTGCTGAAAAAGACAAAGAAGAAAAAACCCAAAGATACTTGACTAAAATTGGCTCAACATCCACAACAAATAATTGGAAAGCAACAAAACAAGAAAAGAATTATGGAATTTTCAACCATCCACCGATTTAAAAACCCGATCTCGCATGTACACGCACCAACGAAGAAGAAGCGAATGTTCTCGCAAATCATTTCTCTAAAGCTTTCACAAGCCCTATGGATGAAGAGGAACGAGATTTTCAAATAACGTCACAGAACGCTTAAAACACTCAAATCAAAAGAATTTCAGTTAATGAAATGAAAAAAAAAAAAATATAAAAGAAAATAAATCTCCAGGATATGATTAGATCACTTATATTGAAGTTAGTGTTTGATTCAATAATATTTAATATGTTGTACTTGTTTAATTTATGAACAAAGGATGTTATTATTTTATATACAAAAAACTATTTGATCGATTGTATTTTTGTTTCTTCACTCAATAAAAACTTTTACATACAAAAGGTTATGTGCCCAGACAACAATTATATACATACATACATTTTTTTTTAAATAAAAAAAAAAAAAGGAGAAATCTGAGCAATTGAAAAAAAATTCCTGCAATTAGAAATGGAGTTTTGCAAGGCAATCAAGCATTTAACCGGAGAATCGGATTGGCCAATATGGAAAAGGAAAGTAAAGGATTTATTCGAGTTTTATGAAGGAGCTTTAGATGTAGTTGAGGAGAAGCTAATGAAGCCCGAGCCCATTGGGAATGAATTGAATGAGTCTCACCAGAGGGAATACAAAAAGAAATGTGAAATATATAGAAAGGCAAACTGTTATGCCAAAAGCATTATTACCAGCACAATTACAGATGAAATCTATCAAAAAGTGATGGATAAGGAATGTGCTTCTGAAATGTGGAAAGCTCTAAAACAACAGTTTGAAGCAACTTCAAAGGATCAATTGTTTAAAATGTGCACAGAACTGTTTTCTTTTCAATGGAATAGTGGGGAAGATGTTTCAACACATATTTCTAAGTTGACGAAT
This sequence comes from Sturmia bella, assembly GCA_963662145.1. NCBI lineage: Eukaryota > Metazoa > Arthropoda > Insecta > Diptera > Tachinidae > Sturmia > Sturmia bella. Next base: position 38,588,977 of record OY759172.1, read on the forward strand.
TTATTTAATGAAATAAATAACGACTTGAGGTTAAAGGAAGAGAACCCGTTACTTGTGTTAATTTGCAAAATCTTGTATGTTTTACCAAGTGCATTCGAAATTTTCAAATCTAGTTGGATGATGCTTACACGAGATGGAAACAAAACTTTGGATGAACTTATAATGCAGTTATGTCTTTATGAACGAAATTTAAAAAGAAACGAGTTAGTGGATAATGAAGAAGTTCTTGTTGCAAGCAATCAGAAGATTTCAAAAGCAAAGAAGAATTTTTTAATAAAAGGTGATGATTTTTGTCATTACTGTAAAAACAAAGGCCATTGGTTAAGAGAATGTCGTAAATGGATAGAAGATGGAAGGCCAAGTAAGTTTCAAAAGCGAAAAATTAATTTTTCGAATGTTGCACTTCAATCAATAAGTGATGAAGTTAACACAGTTTCAACAGCAATGGATTGGTGGGTAGATAATGGTGCTACTAAGCATGTTGCTCAATCTAAAGAATTTTTCATTAATTATGAAATTTTTAAAGAGCCGCGTTCCATTCAAGCAGCTGGTAAAGAAATTCTGAATGCTGAGGGAAGAGGTACAATTGAATTTTTATCACGAATCGATAAGAATACAGAAATACAGATGATGTTAGAAGATGTCTGGTATGTACCTGGAATTTCAAGAAACCTTTTCTTAGTCTTGGCAGCTCATGACAAAAATATGAATAGTGAGTTTAAATCGTTTCCCATGAAATGTCAATTTAATTTAAATGGTAAGAGATTGTTGACAGGATGTCGTAAAGTAAATGGTTGTTTATATAAAGCAAATATAACGCCACTATCACCATATAATAGTGCTAACGCAGCCATTAATAAATCTTCATTTTTACAATTGTATCACGAACGATGGGGTCATCAAAATAAGGTGCACGTAAGAAATAAGCTACAAAAAGATTTGGGTATTAAGGTTGAACGTGACAATGAAGTGTGTGAACCTTGCATATATGGAAAGTTATGCAAATTGCCATTTGGAAGACGTAAAACTGCAACATTTGCTGGTGAACTAATATCAACTGATGTTTGTGGTCCTTTTCCACCCTCTTTTCAAGGCTTCAGGTATCTGGTGGTGTATAAAGATGATTTTACGAAATACCGATATGGATACATTGTGAAAAATAAAGATGATGTTAAGAATACTTTGGTAGAAATGATTGCTAATGCAAAAAGTCAAGGCCACGTAATTAAGACAATTCTTAGCGACAATGGTGGAGAATTTATTAATGAAAGTGTGAAGAAAATTTTGAATATCAATGGTATTAATCATAAAGTGACTGCTCCTTATACTCCGCAACAAAATGGAAACGCTGAAAGAGAAAACAGAACAATAGTGGAAATGGCCAGAACTTTCAAATATTCCAATACGGATATCAAGTTTCCTAATGGTTTATGGGCTGAGTTTGTTAAATCAGCAGTGTATATTCTAAACAGAACCGGAAAGAGTTCCGTTAAAGACAAGAGTCCATTTGAGTTATGGCATGGAACAAAACCTAGAATCAGTCATCTTAGAATTATTGGTTCCACATGTTTTATACATGTACCAAATCAAAAACGCAGAAAATTAGTCAAGAAAGCTGTTAAGAGATCTAGTTGGTTATGATGGTGACGAAAGATATCGAGTTTTCATTCGTGAATCTAAATCTGTTAAATTTTCAAGAGATGTAAAATTTTTAGAAACTGTTTCTGATCGTGCAATTATCAAAAATAAAAACAGAATATGTAAAGATACAGGTGAACCAAATTCAAATGTAGCTGAAATTAAATTAAAACTAGTAGACGAGAAACAACAGCATGTAGAAGTTGATGATAGTACTTCTGAAAATTTCGACGGTTTTGAAGACGCAGAAGATAAAATAAACGACGCACAGTGGGGCCAAACGCAAAAAAAAGGGTAATAAATCTGTATCTTTGAAACAAGCGAGCTGATTATATAACAATGTATGAGGGAATCATAGAGGAAGACCTAGACTTTAAAAGTAATTAAATTTGAGCCACCCTGTTGGATCACACGTTGACCTACAGGGTGTCAAAGTTGACTACTTAGGGTATGAAAAAGTTTGTTCGATTCATAACTTTTGTAAATATGGTCCGATTTTTGAAAATTTACATTTTGCGAAAAGCAAATTAATAGATTAACAAAACGCATTTTAGTTTTGGTTGATATCGTTATTAGTTTAAAAGATATTTGGTTTTGAATTTCGAAATTTTTGTTTTTGGCCTTGACTTTGTTTCTTATTTTGTAAATATCTCCAGTAATGGCATAGCCAAAGGCCTAAAAACAGTTTTATACTATTTCTTAGATATATTTCAATATTACACAAAAGAAAATTTTTAATTATCGTGAAACGTGTGCTTGTGAAACGAGATCAAAATCAAGTCTTTGAAAAATTAGTGAAAAATGGCAAAACTTTTACAAAAATGGAGCTTAATTGTTTGACGTTTTTTTTAAAAAAAATGTTTAATCAAACCAAAAGTTTTTAAAAATTATCAAAGCATAGGCTTTGAAATTTACTGTACTTCTAATTTTAAACTGAAAAAGGAATGCACGCTACACCCAGCAATGGACGAATTCGGACAATTTTTCAAAAAAATTCTGAATTGATTGGTAAAAAACAAAAATCGCCCATCGAATTTTGTAAAAACGTTTAAAAATTATGTTAGATATATTTAGATAATTTAATCTGGCTTTTTATTGTTACCCGCCCGGTGAAAACTGTGAGCAGGAGAGCAGATTGATTAAAAATAGTCGAATTCTTGGGAGCATTTTATCTACCTGCTTGAAAATTATACTCAATCTAATTTTTATCTATTAATATTTCTGTTATTTATTAGAAAACACCATCATCTTTTATTGGTGAAAAGGGTTGGAAGATAAATTAAGTAAAAATTTTTTAATGCATTTTCGAATCCAAAAAAAATATTTGAAAGGAGTACAAAAAGAGATTTTTTTTAGGTTTTTTCAGTGAAATCCCACATTTTTTTAAAGAAATAATCAAAACTCATGCAAAATATAAAAGGAGACTTATTTACCTGTCCAACAGTATATAATACATATTATATATTTTTAACTTAACATACTGAGCAAAACGACCACAAAACGCACACCTCGGATGACATTTAGCAAACATGCAATATTTTTCACATTATTTGCTACCCCCATAACATACTCAATACATACTGTATCTTCAATTTTATGAACTATAGTGCTTATTTGTAGTAAGAAATGAATCTGTGTTAAAATATAGCATTCAGAAAATTTGATTACACAATATAACAATGTGCTCACTCTCCTTTTTATCTACCTGTCTACATGTTTTCTGTGGTCCGATATTACCCTGCATGTATACATTTCCGTGTTATTGTAAGAAAATCTGTGCTTTTTTAGTTTGTTTCTGTAATTATTCCATTGCAAATCATATCGATGTTATGTTTTGCAAGTCAATTTATCGAGAACATACACAGTAAATGTTGAAAAACCCGCATTGGAATAATTTATTCAGAAACTTTTATTGTTATTGTACCAAGGGCTATAATATGCAGAAATTCTTTCTTATTTGTTATAATATATTGTTCAAGAGTTATATAAAAGTTTGAGCTAACAATTCTCTACAAAATGATCTGAAATGGCAAAAGTCATTAATTTCCGTTGACTCAGAATCTTCCTTTTCTATTTCATAGCTAACACTGGGTAACCACTTTGTTCTTATGGAGCATATTACTGGATCCGATGATATCAGCAAATATTTCACCAGGTCCATATTTTGGACAATTTTTGAACTTATGCGTGTGTTGAAGAGACGAATTTTTTTAACATCTCTGTTTCTAGCTTCTTGGGACTCTTCTGATTATTCACCTAAGCCCAGAATACTATTTTCTATTATTTCTTTCCCATGTCACAATACTCTATGCAAAGTTGGTGTCATTGTTTTCCAGGGATATAAGTTGTTAAAGAAGCAAACTTTTTGAACTTATTCACATTTATTTGCATTTTGCTGTTGATATTTGCCAAAATTATTTTGAAACGCTTCACTATATTTATATCAGCACCAGTAATTGAAGATGTGATATTTAGATTTTCGAAGACGATTGTGTTACCGTGTTCCCATCATTCAAAGAGTTTGCTTCTGAAACTAAAGACTTATTTAACAACACATATCCCTAGAAAACAATGACACCAACTTTGCATAGAGTATTGTGACATGGGAAAGAAATAATAGAAAATAGTATGCTGGCCTTAGGTGAATTAACAGAAGAATCCCAAGAAGCTAGAAACAGAGATGTTAAAAAATTAGACTCTTCAACACACGTAAAAGCTCAAAAATTGTCGAAAATAATATGGACCTGATGGAATATTTGCTGATATCATCGGATCCAGTAATATGCTCCATAAGAACAAAGTGGTTACCCAGTGTTAGCTATGAAATAGAAAAGGAAGATTCTGAGTCAACGGAAATTAATGACTTTTGCCATTTCAGATCATTTTGCAGAGCATTGTTAGCTCAAACTTTTACATAACTCTTGAACAATATATTATAACAAATAAGAAAGAATTTCTGCATATTATAGCCCTTGGTACAATAACAATAAAACTTTCTGAATAAATTATTCCAATGCGGGTTTTTCAACATTTACTGTGTATGTTCTCGATAAATTGACTTGCAAAACATAACATCGATATGATTTGCAATGGAATAATTACAGAAACAAACTAAAAAAGCACAGATTTTCTTACAATAACACGGAAATGTATACATGCAGGGTAATATCGGACCACAGAAAACATGTAGACAGGTAGATAAAAAGGAGAGTGAGCACATTGTTATATTGTGTAATCAAATTTTCTGAATGCTATATTTTAACACAGATTCATTTCTTACTACAAATAAGCACTATAGTTCATAAAATTGAAGATACAGTATGTATTGAGTATGTTATGGGGGTAGCAAATAATGTGAAAAATAGTGCATGTTTGCTAAATGTCATCCGAGGTGTGCGTTTTGTGGTCGTTTTGCTCAGTATGTTAAGTTAAAAATATATAATATGTATTATATACTGTTGGACAGGTAAATAAGTCTACTTTTATATTTTGCATGAGTTTTGATTATTTCTTTAAAAAAATGTGGGATTTCACTGAAAAAACCTAAAAAAAATCTCTTTTTGTACTCCTTTCAAATATTTTTTTTGGATTCGAAAATGCATTAAAAAATGTTTACTTAATTTATCTTCCAACCCTTTTCACCAATAAAAGATGATGGTGTTTTCTAATAAATAACAGAAATATTAATAGATAAAAATTAGATTGAGTATAATTTTCAAGCAGGTAGATAAAATGCTCCCAAGAATTCGACTATTTTTAATCAATCTGCTCTCCTGCTCACAGTTTTCACCGGGCGGCTAACAATAAAAAGCCAGATTAAATTATTTAAATATATCTAACATAATTTTTAAACGTTTTTACAAAATTCGATGGGCGATTTTTGTTTTTTACCAATCAATTCAGAATTTTTTTGAAAAATTGTCCGAATTCGTCCATTGCTGGGTGTAGCGTGCATTCCTTTTTCAGTTTAAAATTAGAAGTACAGTAAATTTCAAAGCCTATGCTTTGATAATTTTTAAAAACTTTTGGTTTGATTAAACATTTTTTTTTAAAAAAAACGTCAAACAATTAAGCTCCATTTTTGTAAAAGTTTTGCCATTTTTCACTAATTTTTCAAAGACTTGATTTTGATCTCGTTTCACAAGCACACGTTTCACGATAATTCAAAATTTTCTTTTGTGTAATATTGAAATATATCTAAGAAATAGTATAAAACTGTTTTTAGGCCTTTGGCTATGCCATTACTGGAGATATTTACAAAATAAGAAACAAAGTCAAGGCCAAAAACAAAAATTTCGAAATTCAAAACCAAATATCTTTTAAACTAATAACGATATCAACCAAAACTAAAATGCGTTTTGTTAATCTATTAATTTGCTTTTCGCAAAATGTAAATTTTCAAAAATCGGACCATATTTACAAAAGTTATGAATCGAACAAACTTTTTCATACCCTAAGTAGTCAACTTTGACACCCTGTAGGTCAACGTGTGATCCAACAGGGTGGCTCAAATTTAATTACTTTTAAAGCCTAGGTCTTCCTCTATGATTCCCTCATACATTGTTATATAATCAGCTCGCTTGTTTCAAAGATACAGATTTATTACCCTTTTTTTTGCGTTTGGCCCCACTGTGCGACGATACTAGAAGTGCAGATAGTAGCATTGATTACAATGATGCGCAGCAAGATACAAACTATGAAAGAGAAGAAGACATTAGAAGTATAACCAGTAGTTTAGATGATCTACCTCAACATATATTAAATGATAAACGTTCACGAGAAGAAGTTTCAGATTTTGAAGAACCAAATGCAAAAAGGTTAAGAAATCGAACAGTTATAATCAATGCCCTAAGTAATATTGATTTAGTAATGGCATCCCAAGAGTTTATAAACAAAATTCAAACTCCTGATACGTATAAAGAAGCTATAAAAAGCGAACAGAATAAAGATTGGATAGAAGCAATGAAATCCGAAATGAATTCGCTAATGGTAAACCACACTTGGGAGCTGGCGGAATTACCAAAAGGGAAGAAAGCACTTCCAACAAATTGGGTTTACAAACTTAAAACAAATCCTGATGGTACAGTAAACAAATACAGAGCTAGATTAGTAGTTAAAGGGTTTAAGCAAAAACAGGGCGTTGACTATGATCAAACTTTTAGTCCAGTAGCAAAAATGTCGAGTATACGATCAATTATAAGCATCGCCGCTAGTGAGGGTTTACTTTTAACTCAGTTTGATGTGTCTACAGCATTTTTGTATGGTGAGTTAGAAGAAAGTATTTTTATAAGACAGCCTGAAGGATTTAATGATGGTACAAATCGAGTATGCCTTTTAAAAAGAAGTTTATATGGTCTTAAACAAGCATCAAGATGCTGGAATAAAAAAATCGGAAGTTATTTGCAAAATCTTGGTTTTAAAACTACTTCAGCAGATACTTGTTTATATAAAAGAGAAAGAAATGGAAATATTTTAATCCTTGCGCTATATGTGGACAATGGTTTAGTTGCTGCTTCTAATAAAAGTGAACTTGAAACATTCATGAAGGAAATGAGAAATGAATTTAAAATTGTTAGCAAAGAAGCTTCCTATTTTCTTGGATTAGAAATTGAGAATAATGAGAACTGTATTAAAATACTTCAAAAATCATATACTAAGAAAATATTGGATAAATTGAATTTTTCTGAATGTCGACCAGTTGCAACACCAATGGAGAAACTTTGTCGTTCAAATAGCAAACAGAATGAAAATGTTGATTTTCCATATAGGCAAGCTATTGGTGATTTAATGTATTTAATGTTGGGTACGAGACCAGACTTGGCATTTGCCGTGGGTTATCTGTCAAGGTTTTTAGAAACACCAACAAGAGAAGATGTAATGTGTGTGAAACGTGTTTTCAGATACTTAGCTGGAACGTTAGATGTTGGAATTTGCTATAACAGAGAAGGACCAAAGTTACTTGAGTGCTTTAGTGATGCTGACTTTGGAGGTTGTATAACTACAGGGCGCTCAACATCTGGTGTTATCGTAACATATGCTGGTGGACCCATATCTTGGATAAGTCAAAGGCAAGCTGTGGTATCAACATCCACTACCGAAGCTGAAATTGTAGCTGCAAATGAAGCGGCAAAAGAAATCGTTTGGCTAAAAAGACTTTATAAAGAAGTTATAAACTTAAACCAAATTCTATGTGTCCAAATTGATAACACTGCTGCAATTCGTTTGGCTCAGAATCCTGAGTTTCATAGGAGAACGAAACACATTTCAATTAAGCATTTCTTCATAAGAGAGCTTGTTACAAAGGGTAGTTTGTCAGTTCAGCAAGTGTCAACAGAGTTTCAAGCAGCCGACATGTTGACGAAGCCTCTTACAAAATTGCGATTAAAATTATTCTGTGATCGATTAAATATTAAATAATTATTTCAAACAGGGGAAAGTATTGAAGTTAATGTTTGATTCAATAATATTTAATATGTTGTACTTGTTTAATTTATGAACAAAGGATGTTATTATTTTATATACAAAAAACTATTTGATCGATTGTATTTTTGTTTCTTCACTCAATAAAAACTTTTACATACAAAAACTTATAAGCTCCTAAAAAAATTACCAAGCAAAGCCCTTGTCTACCTAAGAAACATACATATTTAATTCAGTTATTCGCATTAAGTATTTTCCAAGAGTCTGGAAAGTTACTGAAATAATAGCCAACGAAAGACTCATCGAAACCAACGTCTTACAGGCCAATTAGCCTGCTTCCACTGCTCTCTAAGCTCTTTGAAACACTTCTTTTTGACCGTATTGAGCCTATTCTCTTAGAGAGGCAGCTCATTCCCGACCTCCAGTTTGGATATAGACGAAAGCACTCTGCTATCCAGCAAATACATAGAGTAACAAATAAAACAGCCACTGACAAAAAAAAAGTTCTGTGTTGCAACGTACCTCGATGTTGCAAAGGCGTTTGATAAATCCTCCCTATGTGAGCAGGGGTGCCATAAGGCAGTCTACTCGGTCCAATGCTATATCTCCTGTTTACATCAGACATTCCAGCATCAAATAATAATATGATAGCTACATTTGATGACGACATCTCACGAAAACGCCAAATGGGCTCTGCAAAAGTTAAAATATAAATGCTCAATAATACCTTAAAGTGGTTTGGTAGCTGGGAAATACACGTACATAAACAAAGTAAACAGTGACAAAACAGTTCAAGTAATGTACACAAACAGGAAGATACCAAATATTCTACTCATTCAAATAAATGACTCACCCATCCTATAAGATACAAAAGCGAAATATCTTGGCATGATAAGTGACTCCAAACGCATCTGGAAAAACCATATAAGGCAGAAGAAAAACGAATTACACAACTGGTTCATACAACTACTTTGACTGCTAGGGAGAGAGTTCTAGCTGTCAATTTAAAACAGACTACTGATATTCAACACTATTATAATCCCAAGCTGGAAGTACGATGTAGAAATCTGAGGCACCCGATTAATTGTTTCGCAAATTGGGACCGCATTGTGAAAAGCAAGAGAAAATGTTTCGTTTAATTGAGTCCGTATACTTAATTTTTTTTAGCTCCACAAACGTAAAAAAAATTATTTTGCGGCAAAAGGTCATGGTTCTGTTCCTTTGTAAACATTGTACGATGAACGTACCAAATTTCTATTTTGTTTTAATAAACCTAAACATAATTTTTCAACTTAATATGTAACTAATAAAATAAGTTTTATTTTCTTTATTGCACATATTATTCAATTAAGCGATTTTCGTTTAAGTGCGTCGGCAACTCAATTAACCGAGTATTGCTTAATTGAGTTCCCGTGTAAATGCGTCAAAAGCCGTGCATTCTTAGAAACTAAATTAAGCGGTTTTTATTCGCAATTCAAAGCATGTACCTCATTGAAAGAAAAATTGTACTTTGAAACAAGAGCTTTCAAAGCTTTTCAACACAAGCGCAAATATCGATGTATGTGTGCTATGGCGTAACTACTTTACAACATTCGATGTGAGAAATACAAAAACGAGGTATTTGTTTTTCGTTGTCAGTCTTTTGATGTTCGTTGAAGAATTTTTCAACTTTAACATAAATACATACATATATATCAATATCTAAACAAAAATACTGTCTTGTTTTATATGGAGATTATCTTTTATTTTTGCAAACTTTATGCTTTATACCATTTTGTTCAAATGATTTTATTTTATAACTGTTTTCATAATATCTTTGATTCTATCCTCTTGTACTACAAATTACTTTTTTAGAATCCTCTTGCTAAAGCGAAAAGATCAATATCTTTGAAATATATGATGGGCACAAATAACAATATCGGTGAAAAGGTAGTACAATATTATAATATACATACATATGTATGTACGTTGCCCTTCGTCAGAAGATTTTAGTTACTTTTTATGTATGTTATGTAATAACCAGAAAGGAATTATATACATATATATCTATATATATATATATATATATATATATATATATATATATATATATATATATATATATATATATATATATATATATATATATATATATATATATATATATATATATATATATATACATATATACCTATATATGTTGTGTTTTTTATATACTTTATTATTTGCTTTACAATTCAGTTTACTTCGTTCACGTCGAAGACTTGACTTAGAGTAACCTTATGATACATGAACAAGATAATGCTAAGCTAAAAGAGAGGCTTTTAGTAACATGAGCGGCTTAATGTAAAGAGTAACGATGCTAATTATAAAGTACGGCGAATTACATTCACATTCAATTCCCTCTCCTTTTTACAATTTGGCTACCATGATTGATCTTGAAAAAAAATTCTTCGCTTTAGATTCTTATACTTATAAAATAGTAAATTGTGTACATACATACATATGTGACGCCCAAAGTCATCCTTCGTTTTGGGCCACAACTACCTGATTTTCCTATTTATTCATACAGTATTTTTTATTGAAATATACATATATTTATATTATTTATGATATCAAAGCTACAGCAATGAATTTTTGGTAGTCACTGTATTTACATTTGTACGCACATACATACGTACACAATCATTATAGGAGCTAAAAACGCAAATTCGTTGTTAGTGTTTTGCAGATGAATTTAATGACCGTTAGTTTCGGTCTTCTTCTTAAATTCTTTAGTTATTAAGATAAGTTGTAAAATAAAATATACGAAATCATTGTAGGTATTGCTGAACCACGGCGCAACATCGTGTTCAAGCGCATACATGTGTACAACATGTTCAATCGAACAACGACTTGCGCTGCGGTCATGGCTAAATATTGGTGTGACTGCAAAGCTGTCTATGCAGCGAACGCGTATAAAAGGAGGAGCACGAAATGAGAAGAGTCAGTTGGCTGGCAGCTCGCACTACAGCAAGTACAGCATATTAGAGGTTAGGCTCCTTCTCTGATATCCATACTTACTGGTGTAAAAGGAATATTATTTATTATCGCAATAAATTTTATCCCTGAGCAAGCAAACCAAAGGTCTGAATGTTGACTACATATTCAGCCCTTTGGTGATTTATCGTGGACGGACATTTACTTGGAAACTCTCTCCAAGTAAAAGTCTATACAGATTGGATTTGCTCTGGGAGGCTGGGATACCTCTCCCAGAGAAAATTCGTGTCTTCTCCTTGGATGACCAACGCTTGTCACGCCACCGCTACCATTTGCTTTTTTTATTTAAAATAAATATTTTTTTGGTTTAAAATAAATAAAACCGTACGTTTTATAACGTTTTTTGAAAAAAAAGAACGCCACGTGTTCTTATTTAATGTGCGACTCTGGACTCGGTTGAGCTACCCTAGCAACCAGCGGAAACGTGACGTTACACATATGTAGGTACATAAATTATAGCATGTTTTTTTTTTATATTTATGTATACATATGTTATATATGTACATATGTGTATGTCTTTAACACGATGTATGTCTTTGTAGTCAAAATAAAACAATATTTTACGTACGTATATATGTATGTATGTACAAAATTTGGTGGATTGTCTTAAAAATTAAAAGATTGCTAGGTTTTGTAGTTGGTGGGAAATTTTTTATGTAAACGTTCTTTCAAAGCTGGAGATTCTTCTTCCTTAACAATGTTATCCCATACATAATCTTCTTCGTTTCTAATTTCATTTTGATTATTTTCTTGGTTCACAATTTCTACATTTTTTCCTACATCCTTTAATTGATTTCGATGAGCTACTCTGCGCCTTTTGTTTACTTCTATTACATAAAGTGTTTTAGAAACTTTTAACCCACTCAGCATCAGTGTTGCTGTTCGGATTCAAATATAATACTTTTTGTCCGATCTTTAAAATAATTTTTTTTTGCTTTTGAGCTAACTTCAAAATCTTGCCTTTCTTTGATTTTCTTTATTTTGTAAGCTGTAGGTGACTTCACCATATTTGCATCCGATACAACATTACAATACGATAAAAGTGTTTGGGGCTTGTATGCTTATACTAACTCACTGGGACAAATAACAGTCACCGTTGATGGTGTATTGCGATATTTAAAAAGAAAGTTAAAAATCAAATTTTGAAGTGACAATTTTTTAATATTTTCCGATAGAAAATACCATTTTAAACTGCGCTTCACCGTTTGTACCCCTCTTTCTGCCAGACCATTGCTGGGCGGGTGATAAGGAGGGCTCCGCATTTGTTTAATTCCATTATACATACTTCGAAAATAAACTAAACTCATCACTCCTAAATTGAGGACCATTGTCGCTAACGACAGTGCCACAAAAACCAAAATTGCAAAATATATGTACCTTTCAATTTGTCAATTATGACTACGGTTGTGGTTTTGTTTAAAATGTGAACTTCAATCCACTTCGAAAAATCATCAACTAAAATAAAAAAATCATTATCTTGAAACTGGAAAAGATCTACATGAACTCGTTTAAAAGGGTATGAAGTTGATGGCCATGTGGAATTTGGACACTGCTTCCCATTTGTTGACAAATTGAACAATTCGCAGCAAATTTCGCAATATCTGAGTCTATAGATGGCCACCATACACAACTACGTGCCAAAAGTTTCATACGAACGATACCTACATGTGTATCATGTAACAAGTTTAATATTTTTTCTCTAAGAATAGTTGGAATGACTAACCGATCGCCATAAAAAAGACACTTGTTTTTTTTATTTCTAAAGAAACTTTCAGGTTGTGATATGCACTAATTGCTGTATTTAAGCTGTTCCTAGTCGGCCAACTGTTTAGTTCTACATATTTTATTATGCTCTTTAAAGCTTCATCCTTCGCTGTTAAACTTAATATTTCTTCGAACTTAATTGGCATGTTATTTGTATCAAAGTTAAAGAAATTTATGTTAGCATTTTCAATGTCTGTGGGACTTTCTAACGGTAAACGTGACAGAGCATCTACGTTTTTCTGCTTTGAACTAGCACGGTATCTAATTTTGCAGTTATAATTTGCCAAAAATAAAATCCATCTATGAAATCGAATTGAAATTATATTGGATAACGCCTTTTGATCTCCCAAGAGCTTTTCTGACGGTTGGTGGTCGGTGTACATAGTAAATGGATAACCATAAACGTACTTATGAAATTTTTTTATACCGATCAGAACCGCCATAGCTCCTCGGTGTATTTGAGAATAATTTTTTTTGGCTTGGCTTAATGAAGATGATACCATGAGACATGGCCTTTCTTGACCATTAGACATGATGCTAAGAATAGCACCAACCCCATATGGAGATGCATCACAGGCTAAGATTATTTCCTTTGAGGGATCAAAATGACATAAAATATTATTTTCACTTAATAATTTCTTACTACCTAGAAACGCCTGAGAGCATTCATTATCCCAACTCCACTTAGCCTCCTTTCGGAGCAATTTATACAAAGGTGCTAACACTGAAGCAATATTTGGGAGAAATTTTGAATAATAGTTTAGTAGCCCTAAAAAACTTTGAAGCTGATTGATTTGTCTAATACAAGTTTGTACGTTATGCAGTGAAAATATGTTACCTGATTTACTATCAGAAACCATAAAAAATTGCCTCCAGGACGGATATAAAATATCCAACCAATTTCTTCCCATTAACGGTTTGAAATGGAAACTTGACTTCACTACTAATAATTTTAAACTAGCACCATCTACTTGTACTGATATTTCTCCGAGTATCTCAACTTGTGTCCCTGTCAATACCTGTAATGGGGGATAGTTTACAGAAGTTAACATACAATGTTTAATCAAAATGTTGTAATCTGCTGAAGATATATGTAACTGATACTACGGCTCCTGTATCTATTTCCATCAAAATATATTTACCATTTGCACACACGTTTTTTAATAACGGTTCATTTTCCCGGTTCATCTAGTTGATTGAACTTGACTTAAAATCCAGCTCATTTACCGGATGTTTTTTGTGATGAGACTTTGTTGGGCCAACTTTGCCTTTATGATTAACTTTAGACAAACACGGCCTTGAAGAATGCCCCTTTTTTCCACAGCTGAAGCAATTCCAATTCTTTGCTGGACAATTTCCGGCTGCATTTACTGCATTTTTCAAACTGATTTTTGTGATGCTTGTAGACTAATTTGTTTACCTCTTGCGACGACAAAGGTTGCATCTACTAACTCGAACGAATGCGCTAACTTACATGAATCCTCCCAAGATATACATATTTGCTGATGAGAGCAATTTTGTTTGCAGTTGGCTGCTACGAACCCCGCAAAGCTTCTTTCAGAAAGGTGCTAAAGTTGCACTGTGCGGCCAGAATTTTTAAATTAATAATAAAATCTGCTACCGATTCATTAGCTTTTTGGGAACAGTTATAGAATTTAAAACGTTCCGCTATGATATTTCTTTCCGGACTAAAATGGGGAGCAATTTCTTTTACCAAATCTTTAAATGCTTTATGTGTGGCTTTTTCTGGTAAAATTATACTTTTTATACGCTTGTAGGTCTCTGGGCCTACTAGTGTTAAAAATAAAGCAACCTTATTTGCTTCTTCAACCTTATTTATTTTGAACAATTGTTCAATGCGTTCCAGATATTCAATAAAGTCATCTCCGAAAGTAAATTGTTCAATTGATCCTATGAACGCCATTTGCTCTAAGTTTTTTTTTCGGTGTAAGTTACCGTTTGCACGTACATATACAATATGTACAAAAACTTTATTTTTTTATAACGGGTTCAAATTCCTCGTCGCCAAAATGTGTTGTGTTTTTTATATACTTTATTATTTGCTTTACAATTCAATTTACTTCGTTCACGTCGAAGACTTGACTTAGAGTAACCTTATGATACATGAACAAGATAATGCTAAGCTAAAAGAGAGGCTTTTAGTAACATGAGCGGCTGCTTAATGTAAAGAGTAACGATGTTAATTATAAAGTACGGCGAATTACATTCACATTACAATATATATATATATATATATATATATATATATATATATATATATATATATATATATATATATATATATATATATATATATATATATATATATATATATTTATATGCACTGAACTGTACAGAACAAAAGCAACAAACCATACAGCATAAAATATTTTGCAATATTTCTGGCACTTTTTCAGTTTAGAGAAAACTAAACTAAAACTGTTTTATATTTTTATTACTTATAATGTATTTATAGAGTTCAACTTGGTTCAAATGGAACGAGAATGTTTAGCAAGAATATCAAAATTCTCTTTGATATTCAAATGAGAGCGTGCATAACAAAAGCAACATTCATAAGCTCTCGAAACTTACCGCAAATTTCAAATAATAACGGTAATTTTCCAATAATGAAATGTTTTGGTGCTATTTAAAATGCAAAGAAAGGATTTTAAAATTAGTTACAAAGAAGCGTTTCATCAATCTCAATGGCAAGAGATACAATGTAACTACAGTCATCAATTAAAAAATCAAATTTTAATCGACTATAATAAAGAGGAGAGACAAATTTCCATTGCCAAAAAATATAATATTAATAGGTCTATTATTAGTAGATTAATAAAGAAATTTACATCTACAAACGATGTAACCGTACATCATTTGGATGGTCCACCGCGAAAAACAAAACGCGAAGACAGAAAAATTGTTCGCATTTTTAAAGAAAATCTTTTGCAACGTCAAAAGAGATTGTGAGAGCTTTAAATTTGAATATTCATTACAGCACGGTTAGAAGACGTGCAACAGAAAATAATTTAAAAAGTTATAGACCTTGCAAAAAACCGTTGCTAACCAAGAAGCATAGAGTTCAAAGGTAAGAATTGACTATCATGTCTTCGACCGAATTTACTTAAGTTGCTTTCCTTTTATTAATATATTAGATTAAATTTTGCCAAAAACATTTAAATTGGACATTATAAAAATGGAAAACTGTACTTTTCAGCGATGAGTCCAAGTTTAATTTAATCAACACAGATGGTATGTGCACCGTTCGGCGATATCCTGGCAAACGGCTTGTGCAACGAAATTGCAAAGTTAATGTTAAACATGTAGGCGGCTCTGTAATGGTATGGACCTGTTTCTCGGTAGACAGTGTTGGCCCCTTTCATCAAATTGATGGAACAATTGATCGTTTTAAATATAGAGACATATTAGAAAACCAGATGTTGCCACATGCCGAATGGAATATGCCACTACGATTTGTGTTTTAACACGACAATGATCCGAAACACACATCGCAGTTGGTAAAGGACTTCTTAAGAAATAATGGGATTGAAGTCCTTGATTGGCCGGCACAATCTCCCGACTTAAATCGCATTGAAAACCTTTTTGAGATACTTAAAAGAAGCGTCGCCGGGAAACGGTTCAAAAACAGAGCTGATCTATTTAGATCGTTAAAATGTGAGTGGGAACAGATTCCACAAACCACAATTAACAAGCTAGTTGAATCCATGCCTCGTAGATGTGCAGATGTTATTAGAAACAAAGGATCCTATACAAAGTATTGATATGTTGCTTTAGTTATGCACATTTATAAAACAAAGAAAAAATTTTAATTTATTTAATAACTACTAATGAATTTTTTGCACTTTTGTCCATATATAATCTAGACTACAATACCCACCAAAATGTAATATCTGAATTTTTTCTTCTAACTAAATTACATTTTAAAATACAAGATCCACCTTTAAAATACAAGATCCACCTAAGATAAAACTCTCTTTAATAATACAGCACATAAATGGGGAATATTTTTAGTTTAGTTATGAAAAATAATATTTCCCAAGCGGAGGTCATTTTCTGCTTCGCATATTTCTTGCTCTTTGCCGTGCATCTCTTCAGAATTTCAATTGGTGTTGTTGTGAATTTAAACAGTAATGATTTTTTAACTACTAAATCAACTTTAGCTTAATAATTCAATGCCTAAAAGTATGTTATAAAAATTAGGTCATGCTGGCAGATTGCAAAAGGGGCTGTTCACAAAGTACGTATCGCAATTTTTGCAGATTTTCTGAGGAAATAATAACATATTAAAGCTCATTAAGTAATTAACAATTAATTATAACTTAGATCCTATTGAAGTTTTTTTTTTGCATAATATGATATACATACATATATGATATATGTACATACATTTTAATAAGTTGAAAAAATCGCTTCTAATCTAACATTTTTTTTTTTTTTTATAAAACCAAAACAACAATATAACTCAGGTTTCACTGACAGACTCAGATCCATCGCAGTTTCAGGGATTTTTTCATACAACCGATTACGAAGTGAAACAGCATCAGCCTCTAAGATTAAAGAAGAAAGTCTACGAGTTTTATACGGCGCCAATAACAAAATTTTGGGCTGATTCGGTAAGTTAATAATTTTAAAGATATCTTCTGTCTTAAAAAGAATGTAACATTCGAACGATGATTCCTTGCATAACCAAACGATGGACATAATTTCATTATTCACAACGCAAGTCAAACTTCAGGTATGGACGCCATATTTTCTGTGGTGTAAAAAATGAACCAATAATACTTTTGTGGTGAACTACGTACACAAGTACATTTTATTTCAAATTTCATTAAATGTTTACTTGTTAAATTTCATTTAAATTTACTTGTTAATATTTATTTTTTTTTAATCAGTTTACCAAATTTTATGTTTCAATAATTTTTATTAAAAATAAATAAATTAGAATTCTTTTAAACTTTAATAAGAGACGTTGTTAATACTTTAATAAGAGACGTAGGAACTCGAAACCTAACTTCTACACTTTCTTTTGAAAAAGTTTTAAATTATTATAGTTATAGGTTTATATTTTGGCGTTTCGTTGTGAATTACAAAGTTGTGAGCAACGGTTCAAAAATTGATTACGACGCACATTACATCGCCCAATAGAAAAAAATGCTTATGACCAAAAATGTAATGAAAGATAGATTGATTGGAGGTTAACAGTGCAACTCTAACAAGTTTTAAGGAATAGATTTCGTTTGGCCATCACATACATCACCAGATGTCGCCGAGGTCACTGCAATTTAAGAAAAAATGAACAGCAGAAAATTCATTAAACTGCTCCCAGAAGAGTTCTTGCAAAAAACAATTTTTTTTTTTTTTAATTAGTATGAAGTTTTTCATTTTTAATTCTGCTGTCCATTTTGTCAGAATAAAATTGTGTATTAAACAGCTGTGATCCCGTACTCAACATTAGAAAGCTGTTTTTGTACTCAAAGTTAGTGCAAGTGAGAGAGAGATTTCGAAAGAGAAATCTTCTTTATTTTCTTGCACGAAACAGCTCAGACTTTTTCTTGGGGATAGTTCGGGCAAGTAGTCCTTCGACTTGTCAGCTGTTGCAAAACTAAACAAGAAAAAAAAAAACGAAAAATGATCATCTGAATCACCAGCAAAACAAACATTTTTATATTTTTCAAATAGTATAGTACCTGCAAACGACTTTAAAATCTGAATGCGTCTAGAAAAAGCATAAATTTATAAAAATTTCCATTTCAATTTCATTACAGCATCGTAACATACAATATCTTATTTTTTGGGGATAAAAATGTGGTTCTTAGTGTATTCGCACTTTTGTGCGTTTTTGTCTGTTATTGAGAGAAAATCTTCATTGCTCTCATTTTACCAAACTTTGCACAAAAAGTACGAGATCTAACATAATACTTCATTTAACTAATTTTTCGTTGATTCTAAAAATAAATAGAAAATCGTAATAGACTATAGAATATCAAAACAAGTAAGAGTGCTATATTCGGTTGTGCCGAATCTTGTATTCACTTTGCCAAACTGTAGATAAAAGTTTTTCCATATAAATGTGCAATATCAGGTTATAAAGGGTGTTTTTTTGCGATGTATAGAACTTTAAGTTGGCATTACTTTTCAAGATGGCGACCGATTTAATAGTTGTCAAGTGACTTCTTCTCAGTTTGGTTTGGCAATTCATCATGAATAGACTCCGCCGGCGTAGATTCGTCGAATGGGCCCAAAACGAGTTTGCCGTTGCTCCCGATTTTCATAAACGAATTTTGTTTAGCGATGAAACGCACTTCTGGTTGAATGGCTACATCAACAAACAAAACTGTCGCATTTGGAGTGAAGCTAATCCTTAAGTGTATGTCGAAACACCGTTACATCCCGAAAAACTGACTGTTTGGTGCGCTTTATGGGCTGGTGGAATCATCCTTCAAAAACGATGATGGCCAGACGGTACAGTCAATGGTGACTTTTTCATTCCTGAATTGAATAACCATGATGTCCAAGAGATGTGGTTTCAACAAGACGGCGCAACATGTCACACAGCTCGTGCCACAATCGATTTATTGAAAGACACGTTTGGTGACCGCCTAATTTGGACCTGTGAATTGGCCTCCAAGATCTTGTGATGTAACACCACTAGACTATTTTCTGTGGGGCTATGTAAAGTTATTGGTCCATGCGGATCAGTCACAAACGCTTGACCATTTGGAAGACAACATTCGCCGGCCACAAATGTTAGAAAAAGTGATCGAAAATTGGACGTCCAGATTAGACTACATCCGCACCAGCTGTGACGGTCATATGCCACAAAGCATATTTAAAATGTAATGCCACAAGATTATCTTTCGGATAAATAAAATTCATGTCAATCGAATAATCCATCGTTATTTTATTGGTACATATGTAATGGTACAGGTACATATGTAATGACAAATCCATATATACCCTTTTGGTAAAGAGTATAATAACAATCAGATGCATGATTCAATATTTCTCTCCACATCATAATTTGTAGAACTATCTTGTGTGTTCTGTAGATTGTAAATAATTTTAAAGTGAGAGAAAAGTATATATGTATGTATGTACGCAAACATACACTTGCAATTTTGTTTAAAACTACTTAGTGATTAGAAGAAGACCACCTTCTGAAAAGCAATGGGAATCGAGGATCTAACATTTGTCAATATCATTGACTATACAGTGGCGTAATAGCCTAGACAGACGACAGAGTTAATTTGCATTAAGAGCTCACTAATTTGAGTTAAAATTTTACGGTGACAGACGACGGTTTCTGCATTAAGAAAACAGCTGCATTTAAAAAACAGCTTTGCTATTGATTTTTTGTTTTGGCATTTAAAATATTTACTTAGAGTTTACTTTTACACACAAAATGGATAAAAAACAGAGTATAAAATTTGCAGGTATGCTGTTAATAGGAAATGAATATTTATTTTCAAGAAAGTTAAAATTTCTTTTCATGAAACTGCTCCATAATACAAAAATTGTGCGTGCACTAGTAATCACAAATTTAAATTTGTGTTAAAAAAACAGTTAAAACAGCTTGCCTTTTTTGTCTTGTGATGCCATTTTATCTGTTCACAATAGCAAACAAAATATCAACAGCTGACGGATTTCGACGGTGCTGCCATATTATATAACTGAATTTAGTATAAATGCAGTTTGATTTTGTGCATTTATGACAGAGCTAAATTCACATTCGAATGTAGATAATGCACGACTAAAAGCGCATTAACGCAATCGTCTGTCTAGGGTATAAAAGAATCAATTCCAATCATTCTGGCGCAACATTTTTCTAAGTTTGTTACACATTTTTAGCGTTCCGTACTTATCAGAGTGAAACGGAACCCTATTACCGAGACAAGTACGTCTGTCCGTCCATCCGTCCGTCACAGCGTCCATTCTCCGAAACGGTAAGAGCTAGAGAGCTGAAATTTTCACAGGATGTTGTTGTACCTTGCCGCTACAACAACAAATGCTAAAAACAACAACAAGTCGAAAACTACCATTCAAAATTTCTAGGAGCGAGGCCGGATGAAACAAATAAATTTTCTGTTTTTCCTTGAAAGAACTGGTGTGCTATTCTTCTGTTAGTGTTGGTTGTTGGTTCAAGTTTTTTCACTGGTTTTTTATATTCCCCAACTACGAAACCACTGCTCATGCTATTGTACTTTTTGTATACCGTAATGTACCATATTGTTGTTCAAAGCAAGATTTGGAATATCTGATGCATCCGAGCTCTCATCGAAAATATTTCTTAGCATTCTTTCTTATATATGACGTCGAATATTCGAGATATCTTTGTAGTAATAGAAGAGATTTTTTGGAAATAGATTGTTATGACGCATTGGCGGCAACGAGGTATTTCGCAACACAAAAGTGTTTTTTATTTTGTCGATGGCAGGCGCTATTGTGTTTGTTACTTGATATTTTTCTTGATTAGTAGAGTGCTTGGGAAATAAGTTGTCTTGTTAATAAAATAGAAAATTTGAAAAAGTTAAAAATAATTCGCATGAGAATAATCACTTCCGGCTTAGAAGGGCGTTATGCAGGTAAAAAAATTCCCGTAACTTCTAAACCTGTAGCCCAGTGAGGAACTTTTACAGCATAATTCCAACACCCTAGGTTAATTTTGGAAAAATGGAGTCCAATTTAATTTTCAACTAAATTTTTTTGTTGAAAATATTGGGTACTTTCCTATAAGAATTACAAGGTAAATTTTTATACTCTTCACCAAAATGTGTAAGGGTATATATAAGTTTGTGATTCCGTGTGCTATTGAAATCCAGTAAGATCGGTCCATGGATAGCCGAGATATATCCAAAAAACCGAGTTGTGAGGGGTATTTTTGGCCAGATTTAAAAAAAAAAAAATTCCTAAAAAATTAGCCAAATCATTTTTAATGCCCATTAGATCCCAAAAATCGAAGAATTTTTGAAATCGGCCCATATATACCCGAGATATAGCGTCTTCCGATCTTTCAAGAAATCGGCTTTATAAGCCAATTAAAATAACTTTTGGCGCAAAAATCAAACAGAATGGTACATATAAGGTATTCACAAACAAAAGTGGAACATTTTTTGACATCGGCCCATATACACTCTAGATATAGCCCCTCCCGATATGTCAAGAAGTCGGTCCTGGAAGCCAAACGAAACAATTTTTCGCACCAAAAATTTATCAGAATACAGGCTGTTCAGAGGCAAAATGAGAAAATTTTTGGACATCGGCCCATATGCATCCCAGATAACTCTCCTCCCGTTTTCTCAAGAAGCCGGCTCTAAAAGCTAAATAAAACAACTTTTGGTACGAAAGATCGATCAGAATGGTACATATAGGGTATTTAAATGCAAAATTTGAAAATTTTTGAAATCGGTCCATATATACCCGAGATATAGCGTTCCCGATTTTGCAAGAAATCGGCTCTATAAGCCAAATAAAACAACTTTTGGCACCAAAAATCAATCAGAATGGTACATATATCATTGTGAAGGGTATTTAAGATTCGGCCCAGCCGAATATAGCACTCTTACTTGGTTTTACTTAAAGGAATTTATATATTTATTTTCTTGAACTGTAGGTCTTTTCATTATCATTGTCCTGAAGAAGCTATCCGGAGGAGAGCGAAATAATTGACGTGAGCAGACGTGTATATCTTTAGTCGCTAAACAATTACGATAAGTGATACAGTTAAAAATTTAAGCTTTTTGATTTGTTCATGTTTGCCTTCTTATTGGCATACATATTATTAACATACATAAAAATAAAAACAAACAAAAACTACAAACAGCAAAAACCATATTAAAATTAATAAATGAGCTTAACAAACTCTCCGACTAGAGAGAGAAGGCTCAGCACAAACAACAGAAATGCATACATTGTGTTAAGTTCTGATATTAATAATAAATTAGAGATCATTGATGATCCAATGTTAAATAAAAAGTATTTAAGTGCAAAAACAACAAACACAAGTTTGAGTACAAGTAGAAGTGCACCACAGTTAAACGAATTTTTGTCTACAGACAAAACCAAAAAAATAGCATCACCAACGACAAGCAAAGAAAAAATTAACGAAACGGGAAATTCACCACAACCAACAAGCAAAATGGTGCTAACAGGTATGGATCGTTACGTTACGATCACAAAACGTAAGTCTAGCCCTCGGTCGGGAAAACTTGAACCAAATTCTAAGCAGCCCAAGAACTCCGCGACATCCCAGAATCGATTTGCACTACTTGACAATGCCGACACCACCGAAACGACAACTGGATCTGCTAAAAATTTCAAACCGCCTCCATTATATCTAAGAGAGGCTACCACTAATGAATTGGTGAGAAAGCTCACACTGGCAGTTGGAAAGGACAATTTTTACGTTGCGTCACTGAAAAAGGGAAACGTACTGGAAACCAAAATACAAGTTAATAGTGAAACTAATTATAGGAAGCTTGTTAATATCCTCGACTCTGAGCAAAAGAGCTACTATACATACCAGCTGAAAAGTGCTAAGGGATTAATAGTGGTTGTGAAGGGTGTTGATAGTTCGGTACCAGTGGTGGATTTACAAGATGCCCTAGAAAAAGAGGGCTACGAAGTGAAATCTGTTCACAATATTTTGAATAAAAACAAAATTCCTCAGCCTATGTTTAGAGTTGAGATTACTTTTAACTCTTCACATATGAAAAAAAAGGGTGACCTACACCCTATTTATAACTTAAGGTATCTTCTTAATCGCAAAGTTGTAGTTGAAGAGCCCATAAAACGCAAAGGGCCACCACAGTGCCAAAACTGTCAAGAATTTGGTCACACTAAAAGGTTTTGTAAGTTGCCATCGGTATGTGTCAGATTGGGAGACATCCACAAAAGTCTCTATTGTCCCCATGCCAAAAATGACCCCAAAGTTTTAAAATGCAGCAACTGCGGCGGCAACCACACTGCAAATTACCGTGGTTGTGAAGTTTATTTGCGCCTTATGCAGAAAAAATTTGAAAAACCCATAAACACTCAATATTGCAATACCGTAGTTACAAATCCCCTACCTTTATTTCAACAAACCCGTGGAGTCACAAACGCAAATCACCAATTGTCTTACACACAAACGTTAAAAAAAGGCACGACAGGCCCTGCAAACCCTAGCAACGAAAATCGTACAGAACAAAATCCAACTTATTCTGAGAGTTTTGAAAACAATCAAAGCTCCATAGACAAATTGATACAAACCATGGATCGATTTATGGCAAGCATGGAAAGTATGTTCCAACAAATGTTGCAAAATCAAAGCATGTTAATGCAGATTTTGATAGACAATAAAAAATGAACCGGTTGCAAATATGTTTCTGGAACGCTAACGGCTTAAGCCAACATAAAAACGAAGTCCAACATTTTCTGCACACACATCAAATAGATGTCTTGCTTGTTTCTGAAACCCATTTTTCGATAAAAAATTGTTTCCGAATAAATGGGTATTATACCTATGATACAAAACACCCAAGTGGCAAAGCTTGTGGAGGTTCAGCAATCCTAGTTCAGAAGGACGTTGATCATTTCCCCATGCCGCAATATAAAACAGATCACATACAGACCACAACTATAAATATTCCCGCCATAGGGATCGCTTTATCAGCGGTGTATTGCCCTCCAAGGCACTATATTAACAAGGAGCAGTTCACCAACTTCTTCGGAACTTTAGGTCCAAAATTTTTAGCGGCTGGTGATTTTAACGCTAAACATACGTTTTGGGGCTCTCGCCTCGTTACACCAAGGGGCAGACAACTCTTTGATTCCATCTTGTCACACAACTTGGATGCAATATCCACAGGCCACCCCACATACTGGCCTACAGATTTAAACAAAATTCCCGACGTGATTGACTTTGCGGTATCTAAAAATATACAACGCGAGCATCTTTCACTGACTCCCTCCGTGGATCTTTCATCGGACCATTCTCCAACTTTTTTAACATTTTCCAATGTCCACCAAAATGTGGACCTTAATGCAATTCACTTTCCAAATAGAAGGACAAATTGGCTCAAGTACAAAATGTATGTAAGCGCGCACTTACCGCAAAATATACCACTAAAAACCGAAGATGAAATACAGTCGGCTGTAATCCAACTAACTAATATACTGACTGAAGCTGCTAAGGTATCCACGCCCACTAACTCATTATATACAAAAAGGGGTATCAACGATCCAAGCAATATACAATCTATACTAAGAGAAAAGAGACGATTAAGACGCAAATGGCAAGAGTTTCGTTCGCCGATTTTAAAAGCGCAGTTAAACCGATGCCAGAAAATGTTGCGTGAGGCCCTTCAGAAGGAAAAAGAACTAAACCTGACCAAATTTTTACAGAATCTAGATGCCACCGAGAAGACGGACTACAGTTTGTGGAAAGCAGTCCGCAAAATGAATTGCCCTACCGCTTATGAGGCTTCAATTCGCTCGCACAATGGGAAGTGGGCAAAAAACTCCAGCGAGAAAGTTGAAGAGTTTGCCAATCACCTGGAAACGGTTTTTGTTCCAAACAAAACCGACTCTTGTTTACCACCAACACCGGTCCCAGAACGTGTTGTTGACCCGATAAAAATCCGCCTATCTCCTCTGAAAGCAGTTATAAGTGGTCTAAACCCAAAAAAATTGCCAGGAAGCGACAAAATCACTAACACTATGGTCATCAACCTGCCAAATTCGGCTTTGAGAGTGGTTATGTTTATTTTTAATTCCATGCTAAGAACTGGATACTTCCCATTATCTTGGAAACAGTCGGAAATAGTTATGATCCCCAAGCCTAGCAAAGATGTTACGCAGGTGACATCATACCGTCCAATCAGCTTATTGCCGGTTCTCTCAAAAATATTTGAGAGGCTAATATTAAAATCGTTATCACTGTATATCGACTCGACAAACTTAATCCCCAACCACCAATTTGGGTTTAGAAAAAAACACGGTACCATCGAACAAGTGCACAGAATTACGAATTTAATTCGTCAAACTTTTGAAACTAAACAGTACTGCTCTGCACTATTTATTGATATATCGCAAGCTTTCGACAAAGTCTGGCACGAAGGCCTTTTATATAAAATTTCAACACTGCTTCCTGAAAACGTCCACAAACTGCTTACGAGTTATTTGACAAACAGATCTTTCGCAGTAAAATCAAAAAGCACTATTCGTCAATCAGAAAAATCTCAGCTGGTGTCCCTCAGGGGAGTATACTCGGTCCATTCCTATACTTACTGTATACTGCAGACTTGCCTACAAACCCATTTACACACACGTCCACATTTGCTGATGACACGGCCTTTCTATGCGTGCATAAAGACCCAAAAATAGCATCGCAACGACTTCAAAATCACATTGTTGATTTAGAGAAATAGCTGAGCAAGTGGAAGATAAAAGTCAATGCTACGAAAAGCGTTCACATAACTTTTACGTTAAGGCAGAAAACTTGCACACCAATTTCAATAAATGGTACAACAATCCCAGAGCAGAGCCAAGTTAGGTATCTGGGAATGCATCTCGACCGGCGTCTCACGTGGGTCCACCATATTGCAGCCAAAATCAAACAGCTGAAAATTAGAACCACCCAGCTCTCTTGGTTAATTGGGCCACATTCTTCACTGAAATTGGACCTCAAGATACTCTTATACAAGGCAGCCTTACAACCGATATGGTATTATGGAATTCAGTTGTGGGGTTCCGCATCAAATGTTCAAAAGCTACAAAGGAGACAGTCAAAAATCTTGAGAATGATTACGTGCGCTCCATGGTACATACGAAATAATAGCATCCACATGGACCTCAATATTCCTACCATCCGAGAAGAGATTAAAAAATCGTGCATGAGTTACGTTGCAAAAGTTACTGGTCATCCCAATCCACTTGCGAGGGACTTGCTTTTATTTGAGGGACATAGGCGTCTCAAACGGGTGCATACCTTTGACTTGGCAACATAAATAACTTCCAACTAAACGTTAAGTACTGCATTGGCAGTACCAACTTAAATATTTTTTCTTTTTTTAGGTTAAGATTTTAATACTTATTGTGAATGTCGAACTGACAGATTCAATAAAGAAAGAAAAAAACCAAAAAAAAAATAATCAAATATTTTAATAAAAATACCTTCAGCTCAATAAAGCAAATATTTAAAATAAAAGAAGGGATCGAAAAAACCAAATATTAAATCTATTAAAGGAAGTTATTAAAACAAATAAAATTTCAAAGGCGGCAATGAAATAGCACCATTATGTTCCTATGAGTCAAACTGTTTCACGGTTAAATCCACGGAGCGCACTACAAGCCTATACTGGCTTAGGTGTACGTCGCAAGACATGGCCAAACAAACCCCCGCAATCAACCTAACCTACCCATGCCAAATATCTTGTTTGGGTCGTCCGCTTCACAAACAATCACCCATCGCAATGGGATGTATATCGTGCGGAAAATCCCGATGTTGAAATTAGTGTGTCAAAGTTTCTTACGTTGACACCCAAACAGTGTATACTCACTGACGGCCCAAGAACACACATGATATGTATTTGTGTGCTTACGTTTGATAGTGGAAACAAAGCCATATCAACCGAAACTTCCACACATCTTTCATCTTATAAGGATTGTTTTCGCATGATGATGTGCCGTAATCCAATATAGACGTGCTATTTAATGACTGCGTAATCTTTACAACTAATTAACGCTGTAAGTCTTCTCTGAATTAGGTATACAGTTATTTCCGCTTAATAGAGTTTCTAAAAATGACTTTTGATAAAAACGACTTTTGACGTAATTAAGCAGGAACTCAAGCAATACTCGGTTAATTGAATCGCCCACGTAATTAAACGAAAATCGCTTAATTGAGCAATATGTACGTGCAATAAAGCGAAACACCCATGGAAAATAAAACTCATTTCTTTAATTACATATTAAGTTAAATAATTTTTTAGGTAAATTAAAACAAAATAAAAATCAGGTACGTTCATCGTACAATGTTTATAAAGGAGCAGAAGCATGACCTTTTTGCAGCAAAATAACTTTTTTTACGTTAATTTTGCTCAAAAACATCAGTTTTGGGGAAAAATACGCAAATTAAAAGATTAAAAATAAATTTGATTTCATATTTTTATTTTCTTGAGCTGAAAGTCTTTGTATTGTATATATTTTGTGTATTCATTGACGATACAGTTATTTCCGCTTAATTGAGTTTCCCGCTTTACTGCACTAAAAATCATGGAACGAAATTACTCAGTATACCTGTCTATGTTAAAATACCCGTTTAATTGAGTTCCGTTTAATTGCGTCACCCGCTTAATTGGTTCGCAAATTAAGACTGCATTGCGAAAACCAAGAGCAAATGTTTCGCTTAATTGATTACATCTACTTAATTTTTTTTTTTTTGCTCCACAAACATGAAAAAAATATTTTGCGAAAAAAGGTCAAGGTTCGGTTTCTTTCTAAACATTGTACGATGAATGTACCTGGTTTTTATTTTGTTTTAATAAACCTATGCAATTTTTTAACTTAATATGTAACTAAAGAAATGAGTTTTATTTTCCATCTACGCAGGGGTGTTTCGCTTTATTACACATATTGCTGAATTAAGCGATTTTCTTTTAATTGCGTCAGCGATTCAATTAACCGAATATTGCTTAATTGAGTTCCCGTTTAATTGCGTCAAAATTCGTGCATTTTTAGGAACTCAATTAAGCGGAAATAACTGTATTTCGTTCTCCTTCGGATAGCTTCTGTAGGACAATGCAGCGAAATACCGAAAAGATAATTACAAAAATTGTTATAAGTCAGTGATCTACATATGAAATAAAAGCAGTTAGCATAAAGTACAAAATGTAAATAAAATAGGTTACTCTAAAGTACAAAATATGTACATCTTGTTTGTGCAATTTTTATTATTTGATACGCATTCCACCAAAAACGTCGGCTACCAAATGGTACTTAGTGATCAGAAAACGTAATATGTAGCAGACAATTACATTTCTGATCACAGAAGTACATATTTTTGTGCACGATGTCCCAAAAGTAATGCTTTACACTTTTTAAATTTTTTATTAAAATAAAAACCCATAGTTTTATGCTTAGAAAAGTAGTGAAATCGTTACTTTCGAGGAATATAAAAATAAATACATATAAAAATGTATAAGTAATTGCTTTCATTAATTTTTTATTGTTTTTATGTAATTACCTTCTACGTTATTTTCTTTCCATATTTGGTTTCTTTAAGTTTGTTTTGTAAAGTTTTCTATTTATCTCTGGTAAAATTTTAATCACCATCATAATAATTGGAATAAATGCAATTTGCCCAAGCAATTTAAGCAGATGTTGTATTGTACTACGATAATGAATCAGATTGCTAGATTCCTACGAATTTAGCATGATTTTTAATCAATTCTGCCCATGCCAATTTTAGTTACCCAATATCCAAAACGTGAAAAGATATAAAAAAAATGTATGTTTGGCCCATCTGGGATTCGAACTCGGACCTCTTGGCTTAATATATATATACCTCTTGGCAATGTATATCAATGAGTTATATAAAAAAAAGAATGCGCTATAAAATACATACAATGTAATGCAAAAAGTGGCAGATATGTAAATTTAGTTGCAATTTGTACAGTAACTATATAGGTTGTAAATAAAGTTTTCGGTGGTATGCTACAAAAATTTTTTACTAAAAATAGATTGTTCTTTTAAGTGTTTGTGAAAAGGTATTCTATTTTATCTAAAAAATGCATTCCTTGTTTTCTTTTTTGTTTTTCAAAAGTGACCAAGTCACAGTAATACGCAATTTATATTTAAATTCGCGAAAAGTTCCATTATTTCACGTTTTTTGATACAGAGTGGCCCAAAATTAACGAAGGGGTTTGAATTGCTTGCATTTTTTATTATAACATTTTTTCCTCTGTTCTTTTGAGAATTTTTAAAGAAGACTTGAGTGAGTTAAAATGGAGCAGTACTTAATTGAGCAGCTTGCCCAAATTGCTGAGCTTTATTTTTGAAATAAAGAAATTTTGTTTTGACTCAGCTTTCATATCGTCGTTATTTTAATATTCGGGTTGGATGCTCAGAGTCAACTCAGAGAGTAAGGAACGTTTCTGGTGCTGGCATGGATGACAATATTGAACTGGTATAGAGGAGTATTCAGGAAGATGGAGACACGTCAACCACGAGACGTTCGATACAAGTTGGCCTCTCCCGAGCATCGCTGCAGACAATTTTGCATACAAGATTCAGCTTTTCCAAGAATTGAAACCGACAGATTAACAAACAACGACTTGATTATGCAGTTTTTTCCTTTCTGCAGTTTTTTTAAGGCCAGCCGTATAAAACCATCCAGAAGCATGGCTCCAACAAGATGGAGCCTCATCGCACACTACAAGGTACACAGTGGCTCTTTTACGGGATATCTTTTGTGAACGAATTATTTCGCGTACAACTGGTTTTAATTGACTTCCGCATTCACCGGATTTAACCGCTGCATACATCTTTGGGATTATTTGTAAGGAAAAATCTACATCAATTAGCCAAGAACCATCCAGCAATTAAAAAACAATATACGCGATGAAATGAAGAACATAACACTTGCATTTTTGCGAAAGGTTATGGAAATTGTGATGGAAAGAACACGAATATGCGAAGTAGAAAATGGTCACTTGCGTGATATTATATTTCATAATTAAACTAATAATATTCCCCATTTATACACTGTACTAGCGGACCCGGCGAACTTCGTCTCGCCCCAATTTTAAGCCTTCAGATAAACTTTAGAGTAATAATACGACAAATGTTTATATTTTCAATATGATTTATTTGATGTAATCAATAGAGAGCGATTTGATGAACAATGTTTTTCGTTTTTTTTTCCGGCGCAAAAAAAATAACGAAGACGGTTTCCCAACATGCGAACATGCAACGTATAGCTGACCGTGCGAAAAACAGGGAAATTCAAGATTAATCCCACAGACTTCGAGTGATTGGCCTTGCGATTTATTGATTGCCATCGCAAATGCCAATCGAACGGGGAACTGAATCCGCTTGAATTGGAAAGGAAGGTCAGTTGGAATAATGGTAATTCGTGGGATAAGGACTTCCTCTCCTTTGAATTTGCCCTTGATCATTGTCGCCTGAATCACATTGTTCATTAGGTTTGTGACGGACAGCCGCGTACCGTTGCACAATTTTGGAGGATTGAGATTCCGCAACATAATTATGATCGATCCCACCTTCAGCTGTAAATTATGCCTGGGAGTTCCTGGTATATCAAGCGAGTTCAAGAATTCCGTCGGGTAGTTAGTCGCTTCATTTTGATCGGTTACGGAGTCAACAGATTTGTAGTCTAAGCTATCCACGTCCTTATTCTTCGCTGCTAGTATTGCCCGTTCAGCAATCCAATCGAGATTTTTGTAATTTTGTGGAATACCGGGGAACACTTTGCTGATGAGTTCCTCCTTGGACGATGTGAATTCACAAAAATTTTCAGGGAACGATATCAATCCAGTCGAAACATCAATAGGAATTTGGCCGTTGCCAAGCTCCAGCAGTTGTCTCGAGAATTCAGCAGCCGATGGGTCGTTCTGCAATGCGACTCTCATGTTTGTGGTCAATTGCAACTTCTGGACATGCCGCCACAAAGACGAAGATTTTAGGCATCGTTAAGTTCATCCGCAGCAGAAGATTTCGGGATGACGGGAAGTGTTTGACGGACATCTCCGGAGAGCAATATCAAAGTCCCACCAAATCGTCTTAAATCACCTCGTAGATCCTTCATTGTTCGGTCAACTGCCTCCAAAGCTCGTTTATGTGCCATCGTGCATTCATCCCAAATGATGATTTTGCAATCTCGTATCAATTTGCCTGTCGCCGAATTCTTGGTTGGCTCGTCAATGTGTGATGATTCATCGGCAGCTTCAAAGCGGAATGTGCAGTTCGACCGCCTTCCAACAATGTGGCAGCAATTCCAGAAGATGCAACAGCTAACGCAATTTGTGATCTTGACCGAATTGTTGCCAGAATCAACGAAATGACGAATGTCTTGCCTGTCCCACCTGGAGCATCGAGAAAGTAAATGCCTCCTGTTCCATCGTCAACAACCTTCATTAGCGAATCGTACACGTTCTTCTGTTCGGGATTCAATAATGCACATTTGTTCGGACTCTTTCGGCCAGCTCATCTCGATTGTAGGCTTTCTCTCGTTGCAATTCGGAATTGAATGCATCGTGGATCGAACGATTGGGCGCTGGCAATCCTAATGTCGACAGGAGACTGCCGCACATGAGCAAGCACATGTCTTCGACCAGAACTAAAACTTCGTTGCGTATCTCTTCGTTAATTTCAAGATCGAAATTCAAAGTTGCCGTGCGAACTCTGTGCAAAATGTCGTCAGCCATATCGTCCTTGTATTTGTCAAACAATGCGGTTGGATTCGATGGATTACATGTGACTATGATGATCGCAAACAATGTATGAATTTGATTCGCTGGCGCAGAGACAATTGCATCGGCGAGCGTTAAGTCCCAATGTGAATAGTTTTCGAGCAAATTCAAACGTTGGCAAGCCTCCCGAAAAGTGGCGCAAACCAAAGTGGCAGCAAACCATCCACAGTACGAAGGGAATCGAAGGATGTGGGGCCTCTAATGTTCAGCAAAAGCAAGCGAAGATAGAAGCATTCGTCTTGGCGTGCATGAACTGTGTATATTCGTCCGAGGGCATCAGTCGAATAAACATCAGCGAAGCCAGCAACAGTATCACCTTTTTTCCGGTATTGGAAATTCTTCGATGCACCGTTCCATGTGTAATAGCGTGGCATTTCAGAATAGAGTAAAGTCCTTGCGAATGAATCGCTTTGGCATGTCGAAAAGAAATTTGTCAATGTTGTCGCTGGTGGTCGTTCTGCTCTTAGCGCTGCATTTGCTTCTGTAAAGTAGACACGCTGACCGTTCTCCAAGTGAACTGCCTAATGTACGACAGTCGGATGACGTTCGTGTATCGGACCCATTGAAAATTTAAACATTTGTGTCGTATTATTACTCTAAAGTTTGTCTGAAGGCTTAAAATTGGGGCGAGACGAAGTTCGCCGGGTCCGTGGTCAAATAAGACCACTATCCAACTAAATTTGAGTAATCCAATAAGAAAATGTCTTCATTTCGATCTATTCATTATTTTTCGGATAATTGAGTTTTTCTTTAATACACACATGCATAATTCCCATAGCATATATATATATATACATACATATATATATATACATATATATATATATATATATATATATATATATATATATATATATATATATATATATATATATATATATATATATATATATATATATATATATATATATATATATATATATATATATATATATATTATTAATTTTAACATTATTAATTTTAATTGTAATCTATATAGTAGTATATATAGTATGTATATATATATATATATATATATATATATATATATATATATATATATATATATATATATATATATATATATATATATATAGATATATATATAGATTACAATTAAAATTAATAATCATGTCTTAAATAAAAAAGTTATAAGCAGTTTACACCCCTTCGTTAATTTTGGGCCACCCTTTATAAATGAAATGATTTTACTGTCAATCTGCGTCGAAAGTCTGAGTCAATTGTCATTTTAAATATATGTATGTCACTTTTATTGTTCCTATGTTTTGATCAAAAATTATCAAACCATAATATAATTTTGAGACAGTCTATGGTAATTAGTAAATATCTTTTATGGAAATAAAATTGTCGCGAAAACACTAATCTCACAAAACGAACACTTTTAACAATGTTTCTCTTTTTATTTTAGATGGCCTATATGTTTTTTTTATTGATGTTTACGTTTACAGTTTTGGTTAAAATGGAACAAAAGCCTCGTTGGCAGGAAATGTATTCAATTGCCTATATTGCAACATTGGGATTTGAGAAGATACGCGAAATTATTTCCTCTGAGCCAGTAGCAATAACGTAAGTCCACAATTTGCATTTGAGGCTGCAACTGTAATTGAAATGAAACTATTTGAGGTTTTAGAAATTAATTATTTACATATTTTATTACAACAGCCATAAGTTTTCTGTTTGGGCCTGGAACATGTGGAATCCTTGTGATGGGGCCGCGATAATACTGTTTTTTATTGGACTTTCGTTGCGCTTTCGAAGAAATACCATGGATATTGGCAGAGTGATTTATTGCGTTGATAGCATCTATTGGTATTTAAGAATTTTAAATATTTTGGGTGTAAATAAATATTTGGGTAAGATTAAAATGACGTTATTGCTAACGTATACATCTGAAGTTGAATCTATTTACTCCATTTTAAATGCGCAGGTCCTCTGGTAACAATGATGGGTAAAATGGTTAAAAACATGATATATTTTGTTGTGCTCTTGGGTGTGGTGCTGATGAGTTTTGGCGTTAGCCGACAGGCAATATTGTTTCCCAATATGGAACCCACATGGCGCCTGATAAGGGAGGTATGTAGAACGCCGTCTGCTTGGTAATATGTTAAATTTTTTTCATTTTTAACAATATCACTTTCAAAAATAGTGACTTCAAGTTGATAAAAATTTATATGTATGTATCATACAACTCATTACTAAACGTTTTAATAACCCTGTTCATTACGAACAGAAATGGGCGAGGGATATAAGAAATGTTTACAATAAAGTTGGTAAATCAGTATTACGAGCACGCAGCGGTTACAAATATTTACCAACTATTATTTTATCAAACTCACGTTGTTTTTCATAATCAATATTGTTACAAATTTGGTCGTGAACGGACCGATTGTGATTGTTTTAGAACGTACTGAATCATCGTTATTTTATATGTGCGTATGTTGTCTTGTTATTATTTGTAAATGAACACAGGAGGTATATACACACATGCTTACATAGAAACTTGTTGATAAACAAAACGGCAGCACAGCGAGTGTGCACATACTGACACACATGTGTAGATAAATAGGCACAACAGCGAAATAAAAGAAACCACCACCGCACGATACAATATTCGTGTGTGTATGTATGTGCGCGGCTCAGATGCTTGACCCTGCCGGCAACTCAGTTAACTAGTAATGAATTATAAGCTAACTTTTTTACAACTGGTGGTGGTTGACACTTAGATTATTTTCAATGGAGATGACTGACTATTTTAACATTACGATGTCCTAGGAGGTAGTCAGTTGTCCGACGCTGCATTACTTTTCAACTAACTTAAAGTTAGCTACTTTAAAGTCTGTAGACACAGAAATAAAATGTACAAATCAAGGCTAATTTTAAATATTTCGTTGGTAATATTATATTTTATTAAATTAAATTTCATTCTACTTTTTTTTTGTTAGCCTCTGGTGGGATTCGAACCACTAAGCCTCAAGACTGGTGAGCAGCCAACTTAACCCATTCAGCCATCGCAACATTTAAAACGAATGCGACAATAGGCAATTTAATTCAAGAGTTATTTACCGTGTATGTGTGTATGTTAGTATTTGAATTTTGGGTGAACTCTGCACTACGTTTCGATTGTATTGTAGCTAATTTGAAGCTAATCCATAAAAGTTAACGTAAAGTTGATTATTTTAGTAGTCGACTACCAATTTGCTGGCAGGGGAGTTTTACTGCCGCGTGTATGTATGTCGGTGTGTGTCTTTTGTTCATGATGAGTCATCGCACATCACACTAAAGATGTGGCGTGATTAGCTTCTGTAAATGTCTAGCATGTTCTAGTAATGATAATTAGAGGTATAAAAGCAGCTGAGCTTAACGCTGAACAAGTCAGTCGATTTTTAGCTGCGCTAACGTGTAAAGTGTCTTAAGTAATAAAAAGTGATTGAGTAAAAGTGTTGTTCTTTTAGTAAAGTGTTTACAAGTATAGTGTGTTAAAATAAATAAAGTGTTGAACTGTTGATTATTGTAAACTGAAGACGTGAGTGTTTCAACTTCATTACAATTAAAGAATCTACGGAAAACGTTTTGAAAAGGTTAAAACGTAACAATATGAACAATCCAGAATATCTTTAAGATTTTACTTTATGTAACCTGACAATGGTGTATAAAAACGAACCACTTAGGGCGCAAGTGGGATATTTTCATGACC
This sequence comes from Sturmia bella, assembly GCA_963662145.1. Taxonomy (NCBI): domain Eukaryota; kingdom Metazoa; phylum Arthropoda; class Insecta; order Diptera; family Tachinidae; genus Sturmia; species Sturmia bella. The sequence continues at coordinate 38,625,001 of OY759172.1, forward strand.
AGCAACATGTGAAACAACAGTTGAAAATTTTTGAAAATAATAGGTTATATTATTTTAAAAAAATATCACTTATGAACGCCCCAAAGAGGAGAAATTAAAAATGATCCAAAATACGGTTTTGTATTTAGAGCCCACTTAACGAGTGGAGGTACGGTTAGAAAAATAGCCTGTAACATGAAAAACAAAAATTTTTAAATTTTGGAGATGCTGAAAGTGGCATTTGAAAATTTCTCGAATCAACTGCTAGACAGTTTGTGAAAAGAGATAGGCTATAGTATGCATTTTATACGAAAAACAAATGTAAACCAAACAAACAAAAAAAACAAATTTTTTTATGAACAATCACCAGCGAAACAGCACAAATTTAATAATCTAGGCCCCGATTATGGTTCACAACATTTGTTCATTTAATGTTGTATTTTTTGAAAAGTGATTATAGTTTACAACTATTGTGGCAAGTGTTGTCAAAATCTTACAACACCTAATTGAGTGTTGTCTTCTTGATGTTACAAGTTAAATTAAGGAAAAATTATAAAATACCATATGCACACTTATATTAAATAAAATTTATTAAGAAAATATAAATAAAAATGCATCTGTACACATAATTATTATTACCCATTTTTTGATAACAAAAAAGTTTGATTTTGTATTTTGTAGTTTCAATGGATTTCAACTGCAATGTACAATTTTTTGGTCCTTTCATTGTTATAACCAAATTAAACATCAACATTTACATACATTTTTATGGCTTTGTTTATATTTTTCTAAGAAAAACGTTTTTCATTTTTACCAATGCATTTATACGCGGTAGTTGCGGTGTTATATGAAATACAACACCAGAAAAAATCTCCATGTCTTTTGGTTGTAAAACTTGACAATGAAATGTCAAAATTTATTGTTTTTCGCTTGTGTTTGTGTAATGAAAGCAACATACTGCAAGGGTTGCTTTACTTGGTAGTTTTTCGTATGCAGGCATGTATTTTTGCGGAAAGATGCTCTACAAATGAAAAACAACTCTGTGGCATAAACAACACCTAGATGTTGTGAACCATAACCACAAAAAGAGTTGTAAGTTGTGTTGTAAATCTTACAACACATTTAGATGTTGTGAACCAACAAACGTATTACAACACATTTAGATGTTCTGAACAAAAGTAAAAGATTAGTAAAACGTGGTCAACAAAAAATCCTCTTTGAAAAGCATGTGTGTATTTTTTTCTCACAAAACCACCACTACAAATTGCAATTAAAACACTGTCCTTAAAATCACAAAATAAATCATAATTGAATATTGTTTAGCACATTATACTATACACATGAATACTATAAAATTTAATATTATATAAAACCATTTAATATACTTTTTTAACCATTTCATAAATTTATAATAAAAAAAACCACCACTTTTTCTGTAGAAAATGCTTTTTGTTTTGTTTTGACTACAAGTTCTTGAGCGATTGTGAAAACGAGACGTACAGAGCTTTGCCATGAAACAAAGAAAAACAGATAATGCGTTGCGCAGGTCCGTTATGTTTGTTTACACATCATCTGTTTTCTGTGACGTCACACCAGTTTATAAATATTCCCCCTAATTCATAAAAATTATTACAGGCTTATAAATCTGTTATTTGACATATTTGTATGGAAAATCTGTCAAATAAGAGCTTTATAAACCTGTTATAATTTTTATGAATTAGACGGATTGTGTATAAAATTTGTTTATTGTGGCTTGTGTTATGGTTAATTTTGTTAATTTATATTTTATTCAGAATTATCTTGGAGGGTCCCTTAGGAATCGCAGGATAATCTTTATTTTTGTTATACTGTCTGGAGGGACCCGTAGGTATCGCAGGCAGTCTTTTATTTAGTTATTATTTTATTTATTATATGAGCCGTTCAGGGACCCTGTGCTTGGCGTATGGCGGGCTCTTTTTTATATTATAGTGTGAGGAAAAAGACTGGAGGCCGTTAGTTTAGTTACCTTCAGGTTTTATTAATATCAATCAATTCCCTGCTTATTCTAAAAACTTAACTCTATAACTCTTACTTAGCTAAACATGCTGAGTGTGTGTGTGTGTGTGTGTGTGTGTGTACGCACTTGTGTATACACAGGTAACAACATTGCCGAATGTGAAGAAAGAATGTAGTCAGCCTTTTTGCTGACTCTGTGAGAATTGTTCACTTGACAATATTGCTGACTGTGTAGAAAATTCTCAGTATTGCTGACTCTAGAAAATAGCTTAAACCATATACGAGGGTTGCTCTATAATTGCTTATAAATACCTTTGCGAGGGTGACTCGCAACACTTGTGTACCGTTATTCGCAAAAAATATTTCAGGCTTATAAGGCTTTTATTTGACATACTTGTATTTAAAATTTGTCAAATACGAGTTTAATAAACCCAAAATATTTATTATGAATAACACCCTTAAAGTTAATATAAATATAAAAAAAACTTTTTTGTTGTGAATTGCCAAAATAGTAAGGATTTAAAAGCATCTACTTGCAGTTTTTTCCAATTTCAGGCAGACAGTGCAATCCGAAAGAAATGGATTAGCTTCTGTGGGCGTAAGAATTTTAATCCAGACACTTCCTTTGTCTGCATGCACTATTTCAAAGCGGAATATTTCTTGAATACGATGCAGTATGAAATGGGTAATAAAATCCGAAATATAATTATTTTTGGGTTATAATATATGTATGTACATATGTATGCCAACGCAGGCAATGATGTCTCATATTAAAGACTTGGATGCAATTTTCACATCAATTAATGGTGACAGTCTACTAACAACAAAAGATTTAAAAAAAAATCATATGCAACAATCAAAACATATAAATTGTAGCGAAAAAATTTAAAAATTGTTCTTTCGTGCAAGAATGTACCTAAAAGTAAGGAGTCTTAATCATGAAATGAGTGAAGCTTTTACAAATCGGTAAAGAAAATGGAATAAAACATTGAATTAAAACATATGTATTATATAAAAATAAATAGAAATATATAAAAATAAAATGGACACTTATTTTATTAGCTATCACAGCAAAAATTTAATTTTTACATTCTAAATAAAATGTAAACAAATATATCCCATAACATAACGTTTGTGTGGTTGTTTTTAAAAACATTTACTGGTGTGACGTACATATGTGCGCAGAAGCAAAATATGTTCATATATTGGCAACTTGATTGCGCTATCTGTTTTCTTTGTTTCATGGAGCTTTGCGCTGACTTGCTATCTCATTCTGGTCGCGTTTCATCTCTGTGTACTTTGTGGTGAAAATAATGAACTTGAAGAAGAGGGGATTCAATTTGGAATTCATAACAGAGTACGACAAAGAATCACAAATAATAAGAATAACAAGCCTACAGAGTATTCATTTAAATTTCTTTATATGTACATAACTTTTGCAAAAATTATGATGGATTTATTAGGTTATGACAATTTACAAAAATTAAAAGCTGTCATAAATATTTCCGAAAAATTCATCAGCTTGAACAATATAAACTATTACTTCCTGGACGAAAATCAAGAAAACCACAAACACAGCGCATTGTTCAACTTAAAGGAAATAGGGAATAATAGGACAGAAAATTATGACATTAGTTCACCAATTTTCTGATTTCTTCACTTTCCTCCTTGTTTAGGTGATCCAATCTAAATAGTGATTTAGATTAGAAAATTATTAAGGATAAACAAAAATATAATTTATAAAGAGAATTAAAATCTCACCTTTACACATAAGGCTAAACATCAAATAAACACGTCCCATGAAAATCCAATTTACGTAAAACCCGGAAGCTCACAGAAAGGAAGTCGATAGGCAAATAAAAGAGATGTTAGAGCAAAACATTATCTGCCACAGCAAATCACCATATTCAGCACCAATTTGGGTAGTACCTAAGAAGAAAGATGCTTCAGGTACACAAAAATTTAGAATTGTGGTAGATTATCGAAAACTAAATAATATAACAGTTGACGATAAATATACAATCCCATTAATGGACGAAATCTTGGATAAATTGGGGAGAAAAATTTATTTCACTACTCTCGACTTTACAAAAGGATTTTACCAGATAGAGGTGGATCCTAAAGACAGTCATTTTATTTTTATTTTTACGAACGTCCTTTGGGTTAACAAATACACCAGCTACATTTCAACGACTGATGAACACAGTATTGGATGATTTGCTGGGAAAAGATTGCTTAGTTTACCTGGACGACATAATAATCTTCAGCACTTCGCTTCAAGAACATGTTGCATCACTAGGTAAGGTGTTCAAAAAGTCCTGAGCAAACTTAAAGATACAAGTGGATAAGTGCGAATTCTTGCAAAAAGAAGCAGAATTCTTCACACCAGATGAGATGAAACCAAACCCTAACAAAATTAAAGCAATCACTGATTACCCAATACCGAAAACAGAGAAGGAAATTAAACAGGCACGATACGAGACGTACAGAGCTTTGCGCTGACTTGCTATCTTATTCTAGTCGCGGCGTTTCATTTCTGTTCATACACTGTGGTATAAGAGCGACCACATGAAGAAGGGCTATATCGTCGGTATGTTTCCAGAACTAAAATGTATACATACAAATTAAAGATACCAGCTTAAATTGTGAGTAAAATCAGCATTTACTTGTGGATTTTTATGTTTTAGACATGTTAAACTTGTTAAAACATGTAAAAAATGCAAAATGCTTCCCATTTTTATTTTTTTTATTGCATATTAAAAACAAAATAGAAAGCGAATTTGGCATGAAAAAAATGTTTCGCCATTGATTTCTGAATAACTTTGAAAAGGAAAAAGATAGAAACAAATTTATACCAGTTATAAAATAAAATTGTATAGCGCATCTTTTGATATTCTTTTCACTAAAATTGGAGAAGGGTCTTCCGAGCTATGGTGAAATATATGGGCGTAACTTTAATTTAGGAAGAAAAATTAGCCACGCCCATAAAAACTCCTTACGTGATAGAGAAAAATTGAAAGCAGATTTGTATTTAGAGTCCCAAAATATACATATATAGCCTATGTTGGCTATATAAACGCGCAAGTCTAATTTATTTACAATTCTTTATTTCAATTTTAATTCAATTTAAAATGGTCTTGTGACTAGATACTTATGCGTTAAAATTCTTTTTGGTGTGTTCACCGCTTTAGATTGGCAAGATAACTCAGCTGAAAATGTCTGATTTCCAACCCTTTTATCTGTACGTCGATCAGAAAATCCGCGTGGAATTCTTTTGGATTTTTATGATGGCGTAATAAAATATAGTCACTCAACCAATACAAACATATAATTTGACATTTAGTAGAGCTATGTTTACAGAACAAATTATGTACGTGAAGCTAGCAATAGTGGCGGTAACAGCCTACATATTTTTATTCAAAACAAAACCAAAAAGTGTTGTGTTTGCAGAACAGTATAATTTTTGTGGCTGTACGAAGAAAAATGCTTTTATTGAAAAATACTGGAAAAAAGTAAGAGTGGCATAATCGGCTGTGCCAAATCCTACCTTCTACAAAAGTGTAAATAAAAGCTTTTCTAATATCAGGTTATATATAGACTTTATCCAATTTTATTTGAAAAATATGCACTTTATATTAAAATGAATAATCTATAATGAATTCGACCAAACATTAGCGAAAATCGGAAACTGAATGCATTTTTAGATAAAATAGAATATGTTTTTACAAATACCCAAAAGAACAATCTATTTTTAGTATCTAATGTTTGTAGCATACCACCGAAAATTTCACTTACCACTTACATATATAGCAAGTACAGTACTTTTTGCTTGTAGTCCATTCCGGATATAAGCCAAAAACGGATATAAGCCAAAACTGTAATGCTCACTCACAGATTTCTTCGAGTTTCATACAAATTATTTGCTCTGTAGTCCATTTCGCTTGTAGTCCATTTTCGTTTACAAGCCACATTTTCTTTGCACGCGTATCTAATACTCTATGCAAAAAAAGCGCTTATAGTCCACTCTGTTCTCTACACTTTTTTAGCAAACTTTTATTATTTAGTAATAATAATATTATTACAGTTATTTACGCTTAATTGAGTTTCTAAAAATGCACGATTTTTGACGCAATTAAGCGGGAACTCAATTAAGCAATACTAGGTTAATTGAATCGCCGACGCAATTAAACGAAAATCGCTTAATTGACGAAATTGACGAATTGATTGCGTAGACGAAAATAAAACTCATTTCTTTAGTTACATATTAAAGTTGAAAAATTGTTTAGGTTTATTAAAACAAGACAAAAATCAGGTACGTTCATCGTACAATGTTTATAAAAGATCAGAATTATGACCTTTTTGCAGCGAAATAACTTTTTTTTACGCGTGTGGAGCAAAAAAAAAAATTAAGTAGACGGAATCAATTAAGCGAAACATTTGATCTTATTTTTCGCAATGCGGTCTTAATTTGCGAAACAATTAAGCGGGTGACGCAATTAAACGGAACTCAGTTAAACGGGTATTTTAACATAGACAGGTATACTGAATGATTTCGTTCCATGATTTTTAGTGCAATAAAGCGGGAAACTCAATTAAGTGGAAATAACTGTAATTAGTAATAATAATATTATTAATTAGTATTTAAATTAAATAAATATTTCGTTATGTTTTAATAAAGTTTTATTTTGCTTAAAAAAGATTGGTTTTATTGAAGAAATTAATTTTTATATAATCCAAATGTGGATTATACAAGGATTCTCTTATCCTCCATAAGTGGCTTATAAAAAAAATCGGTTATAGTCCAAATTCGTTTATAGTCCACAAAAGTTTTGCAAATGCAATAGTGGACTACAAACGAAAAATACTGTACTATTTATTGCCTGCATTACACTGTAACTGATTTTATATATCTACCACTTTTTGTATTACATTGTGTATATTTTATAACGCATTTTTTATACAGCGCCAACTATTAAGTCAAGAGGCCCAAGTTTAAATCCCAGATGGGCCGAACATAAAAACGTATTTCTATATTTTCTGCTTTTTAATATTTCTATATTCTATTTAAATTGCTTGTTGTACCATTTATTCTAATTATTATGATGGCGATTTATATCCTACCAGACTATAAAAAGAATTACTTATACATTTTTTTCTGTATTTAATTTTATATTCCTCGAAAGTAATGATTTCCACTACTCTTGTAAGCATAAAACTAAAGGTTTTTAATTTAATTACAAATTTTAAAAGTGTGATACAACTCTTTTGGGACAGCGTGAAAAAAGTTATGTTCTTCTGTGATCAGAAATCTAATTATCTGCTATTACGTACTTTAGGATGTTATTTTAATAACATTTTGTACTAACTAACTGCTTTTAGAGTTGACACAATGTGTTTTATTTCATATGTAAATGATTGACATATATAGATATGTATGTTTTTGTATTTGTCTAAATATTTTTGTCGAAATTTCGCTTCACTGTCCTGAAGAAGCTATCCGAAGAAGAACGAAATATCGACAAAAATATTCTAATAAATACACAAAATACATACAATAAAATGACCTTCAGTTCAAGAAAATTATAATATTAATCAACTTAAGCAACACGAAACTTAGAATGTCCTTACAAAATGATTGATTTAAGCATTAGGAAAAATCTGACACTATAAATGTATTTTTTAGATTAAATAAATTATAATATGTTTGTTAAATCGTAACTATTATTATTGCTATTTTTGTATTCCTTTTTTTTAGGCACTTAAAATTTGCCAAAATACTTTTATGTATTTTTTGAATTCTAATATATTGGCAAAATTACATGATTATTACTAAGTTCACCGTTTATAAAAAATCAGCCGTGGAAAGAATGAATTGGTCCCGACTCTGCAATTAACATATAAATTATTGTGAATTAGTTCGTTTATCTAAATGTTAAACTTAACGAATTTGCTGGTGCTCGTATTGAATTTTTGGGCTTTTAAAGTCAGTCTTTTCAGACAGCCCGACACCAACAGATTCACCCAACTCCATTTTTCCTGTAATAAAGATTATCTGTTACCAGTTTGAAAAGAATCTCCGCAAACTATTTTATTAATTTACAAAACAGTGGTTAATCAGAGTAAGTCAACAAATCCCAACTATACTATTCCAAAAGGCGACTCGGTGATCTCCCACCAGTAGCCTTAGCTTTCATTTTTGTCAACTATTTGTCTCCCTTAAATAAATAGTTGCAAATTTGTTCAATGTTTATAAATTACTTTAAATACCAATCTATTTTTAGTAACTAATGTTTGTAGCATACCACCGAAAACTATTAAGCCAAGAGGTCCGAGTTCGAATCCCAGATGGGCCAATCATGAAAATTTATTTTTATTTTCTTTTTCGTTTTACTGATGTTTGGTAACTAAAATTAACAGGAGCAAAATTTGATTAAAAATCATGCTAAATTTGTAGAGAAATAATAACTTGATTCGATATCATAGTGTAACACAACATCTATTTAAATTGCTTGTTGCACCTTTTTATTACGATGGCGATTTAAAACCTAGCAGAGGTAAATGGAAAACTTTGCACCATAAAAGAAAATAAGGTAAAAGATAAAAACATCAATAAAAAACCATTACCTAAAAATATTTTTGCAAATATTTTTATATTCCTCGGGAGTAATGATTTTGACATTTTAAAAGTTTAATGTTTTACTTATTTATCTAAATATTTTTGTCGATGTTTTGCTTCATTGTCCTGAAGAAACTATCCGAATGAGAGCAAAATATCTAGAAAAATATTCGAATAAATACATAAAACAGATACAATACAAAGACCTTCAGATCTAGAAAATAATAATATTAAATCAACTTGAGCAACACGAAACTTAGAGGCTCCTTGCAAAATGAATGTATTAGAAAGAACTATTTCTCTTAAAGAATATTTAAAATTTAATAGCTAAAATTGTGTTGGTGGGGATATTAAAACTTATTTAATATAAACGTCAAACACATACGTTCATATGCATAAAAAATTTAGAAAAAACGTATTTTTTCAGTTTTGAAAGCAGTTAGCATAAACTACCAAGTGTTATTAAAAGAAATTACCCTAAGGTACAAACAACAATATTTTGTACAAAACTTTTATTATTTTATACGTATATTATAAACATTAGTTACTAATAATAAATTGTTCTTTTAAGTAGATTTTTTTTTCAAATTAATACACAGGCTTTCATCAACAAAGAAATTTTTGTTTAATCTTTCAATTTTTAATTTGCTGGTTTTTTCCCAAAAATTATGTTTCACTGGCAGCACTGTTTACAACACATACACACATGAACAATGATGATTTCGAGACTCGTATCTATGTGTGTATGTGTTAGAACATATAACTTGACTTTGTTTAACAAAAATAAAACTTATAAGAAAAAGGGCAAAATCAAACATATAAGCAAGGGTGTTAAGGTGGGATCATACGATTGCCGCAATGCACCAATTTTTGTTAAATTTTGTGTGCCAATCGTGTGATAGCACAATTTATTGGCTCATGCGGCAACCAAAACGAATGTTGTTCCTATTTGTCCCAATCAAATACAACCCTGATGCGACAACCGTGCCACAGTGGTGTAAATAAAAGAAAAAGTGGTAAAAAGTCCGGAACTTTTAAACCACACAACGGATCTCGCTAAAAATTGAAGTAGTCATAGACAAGGAGTTATATTTTTTGCCTCAAGTCTTTTTAGGCCTATAGTTAAAACAGGGGCGGGGCTATGGGGGCTGAAAGTTACCCACCTCGAGTATAAAAAATTTTATGCTGCTTATAACTTTCTTATATCTTGGCCGATTTTAAAGATTTTTACCTTTTTGTATTTTGCTTAGCAAGGCAAAGAAAAAATGTTATGAAACATGTTTTCATATCTCTTACAGTTTAAGAGATATTCGCCTTAGAATATTATTTTTTATTATGTTCGCCGCAACTTCTTTTGGTTTTTTGCTTATATCTTTTTTGTTAAAATCTTGATTTTAATTTGTGGCCCACCGTTATATTCCTTATAAAATTCTAAGTGAGATAAGGTACCGTTTTATTAAAATATCTTGGTCCGATAAGTCATAAAATAGGTCTTAATTCAAAACTTTGAAATTTCACCGAAAAATTTTAATTTTTCACGAAAAAGGTGGCTTCATTATTTTTGAATTCGTAAAAAATTTTGTTCCAGCTTTTATACTTATTTTTACACGTAGCGAAAGATAATCTCTTAAGAGTGTGTAAAAATTTTATTTTGTTTAATTTAAACTAAGTACCCTACAGTAGGCAGTGGTCGAAAATCATCAATTTTTAAAACAATTTTCGGATATGTGGGCGTCTGAAAAGTTTTGCCAAAAGTGAAATGAAATTCCGTGAACGACGTTTTATTACAAAATCAGTTGGTATTATTGCTGCAGAAGCTCGAGACATTCTAGATATAATTAGCGTTGCCAGACTGAGATTATTAAAAAAAGTCAATTTTCGGAAGGGACAATTTTGAATTGCTAAAAAAATGGATTTATGATTTATATTTCTTTCTGAAATTTATGCTTTTATTTGAAAATTTTGTATTTTAATACGCTTTGAAAAATTATGCATGTATCTTTCATCGTCTTGCAGATATTCAAGTTTCACTTTGATTTTTATGTGCGAAAAACTATCCTTTTATTATTTTTTTTATTGTTTTCACGAATGTGACTTAAAAACATAAATAAAGTATCAATTTTTGCATATATTTGAAAAGAAGACACAAATTCCTTTCCAACGATATATAACATGTATACCTTTTTTAAATATTTGCACATTCGGGAACCACTAGAATACTACGCAACCAATACAAAGTAAACAAGTTTGGCGTTTTGAGAGACAGCCAGACATACGAATTAAATGCACTTAGTTCGGTTATAATCAAAAGGCCAAAAAATTCCTGATAATGCATTTAAATACCTGAAATTCTACTTTCAAAAAGAAAACGATAACATAATAAAAGGTTCCAAAATCGAAAGGAAAAGTGGTCATAAAAATAACAGATTTCTTTGAAATCTACACAAATAACGCGTATAATAAATGAAACAATTCGGCAAGACGGTGATAAGCGAAGCATTAGAAGCAAAAGCAGGTACATAAATCGGGCCAAAGCAGTGACAAAACAAGCAGAGGGTTCACCCCTCACAAAGGAAAATTTTGGCGGTACGTATAAAATGTCTATGCCAGAAGACAAATGCAGTAGTAATATTAAAAACGCTGAGCACTTCATATCGAAAAAGAGGAAAAAAGAAGAGATGGTACTTGGTTACTTTGGAGATCAAATAAAAGATTCCTTTAAATGGACTTTGATGAAATCGCAGCAAAAAGAAGCGCTAAAAGTTGTGGAAGTACTACCAACTGCATCTCCAAAGAGATTAAGATATATAAATGGGGATGTGATGGATCATCTAGCTTTTCTGAGTATAAGCAAATAAGCGATTCCAATGCAGACTTTTCCACGGTTCTAATGGCAACGTTAGTGCCATTACGGCTGCGGCTCTATAACCAAATGCCCACATCGAGTAAAAATTCATATCGTGATCTGTGGAAAAACAACACGCCAGGGTCTAAGTTTCTATGCCGGCCAATACGTTTTGGGTATATCAAAGAAAACAAACAAACAACTCAAATGCTTGTTAATGATATCAACCGCGAAATTTCCAACATGGCTTCCATTGATGTTTGCATATCTGGAAGAACGATTACTGTTTCTTTTAAACCTTATCTAACCATGATATATGGAAAAGTCGCAAAGGCAATTACCGATACGAAATCAAACATGAATTGTAATGTACATATGTGGAAAGAAGAGTTTTTACTTAATTGAAGATTCTCTTCAATTTGAATATCGCCTCTTCATGCCCGTAAAGTAATACTAGCTGTCATAAATAGTAAAAAAGTAATAAACACCGAAAAATTCGAAAAATATGCAAAAGAAATACTGACCTTAATTAATAATCTGTATTCGTGGAGACCATTAACACCAACCGTACACAAAGCTCTAACACATACAACAGAAATAATGGCGAACAATATTCTTCCCTTAGGGGAATTTACAGAGGAAGCTCAGGAAGCTAGAAACAGAGATATTAAGCAGTATAGAATTTTTAAAACACGAAAGTGTTCAAAAACTGCTCAAAATAATGACCATAAAATGGTTACCAAAATAACAATGGAAATAGAAAAGGATGATCCCGAAGGAATTGAAATTAAAACTCTGTTAAGTTATGACGCTTCCGATTATTTTAAAGAAAATTTGTATATTAAGTAGACAACACTGTTAGTATATTTTATGATTTAATCAATAAATGAGAAATAATTTGTAAGATTTAAAGCTCAAACATTACTTAATTAAAATAAAGTCGGTAAATCCTTTTAGTTTGCATTTTATATTTCTCCTATATTTATAAATTTTTTTTGTGATGTGTTCGCTGCTTTAATTGAGATCCTTTTGAATCCATATGCTTTACGCCGTCCTGCATTCGGGCAACCCGCTTCTGCGAGTGATCCTTTATTTGCTTGTTTTCTCTCTGCATTGCCCCACTGTATGCAGTTTAAAAGCTTTTGCGCCCAATCAACTGCTTTTCATTGTCTTATCGAACAGTTGAATAAATAGGTATGCATATGGTTATATTGTTGTGGACAAAGAAATCTGTTATTTTTATGACCACTTTTCCTTTAGATTTTGGAACCTTTTATTATGTTATCGTTTTCTTTTTGAAAGTAGAATTTCAGGTATTTAAATGCATTATCAGGAATTTTTTAGCCTTTTGATTATAACCGAACTAAGTGCATTTAATTCGTATGTCTGGCTGTCTCTCAAAACGCCAAACTTGTTTACTTTGTATTGGTTGCCTAGTATTCTAGTGGTTCCCGAATGTGCAAATATTTAAAAAAGGTATACATGTTATATATCGTTGGAGAGGAATTTGTGTCTTCTTTTCAAATATATGCAAAAATTGATACTTTATTTATGTTTTTAAGTCACATTCGTGAAAACAATGAAAAAAATAATAAAAGGATAGTTTTTCGCACATAAAAATCAAAGTGAAACTTGAATATCTGCAAGACGATGAAAGATACATGCATAATTTTTCAAAGCGTATTAAAATACAAAATTTTCAAATAAAAGCATAAATTTCAGAAAGAAATATAAATCATAAATCCATTTTTTTAGCAATTCAAAATTGTCCCTTCCGAAAATTGACTTTTTTTAATAATCTCAGTCTGGCAACGCTAATTATATCTAGGATGTCTCGAGCTTCTGCAACAATAATACCACCTGATTTTGTAATAAAACGTCGTTCACGGAATTTCATTTCACTTTTGGCAAAACTTTTCAGACGCCCACATATCCGAAAATTGTTTTAAAAATTGATGATTTTCGACCACTGCCTACTGTAGGGTACTTAGTTTAAATTAAACAAAATAAAATTTTTACACACTCTTAAGAGATTATCTTTCGCTACGTGTAAAAATAAGTATAAAAGCTGGAACAAAATTTTTTACGAATTCAAAAATAATGAAGCCACCTTTTTCGTGAAAAATTAAAATTTTTCGGTGAAATTTCAAAGTTTTGAATTAAGACCTATTTTATGACTTATCGGACCAAGATATTTTAATAAAACGGTACCTTATCTCACTTAGAATTTTATAAGGAATATAACGGTGGGCCACAAATTAAAATCAAGATTTTAACAAAAAAGATATAAGCAAAAAACCAAAAGAAGTTGCGGCGAACATAATAAAAAATAATATTCTAAGGCGAATATCTCTTAAACTGTAAGAGATATGAAAACATGTTTCATAACATTTTTTCTTTGCCTTGCTAAGCAAAATACAAAAAGGTAAAAATCTTTAAAATCGGCCAAGATATAAGAAAGTTATAAGCAGCATAAAATTTTTTATACTCGAGGTGGGTAACTTTCAGCCCCCATAGCCCCGCCCCTGTTTTAACTATAGGCCTAAAAAGACTTGAGGCAAAAAATATAACTCCTTGTCTATGACTACTTCAATTTTTAGCGAGATCCGTTGTGTGGTTTAAAAGTTCCGGACTTTTTACCACTTTTTCTTTTATTTACACCACTGTGCGTGCGAACACTTGACATACAACTATTGACCAATAAAAATTCTAAAATTGCACCAATATTTATTGTGTTCTCATGCGGCAACCAAAGAAGACAATGCCCGCCAATAATATACATATGTATACATTTATTTAGTTTCCAAATTGTTTAAAAGCGTCTTCCAAACATGATTTCTGCTTTTCAATCAGTAGAATTCAATTGTTGTTACTATTCATTTTTTGTTTTTTCAGCCCGCACAACATTATAATAATAGCCAAAGCAATTTTCTTTCTTTTTAATGAACAAACCATATTTTTAACATTTGATTAATTTTTTTTTTTTTTTTTTTTTTTTGGGAAAACAAAGTTTGTCATCAGCTACAACAGCTGTTTCTCAGATTTGCCGTATAATATAACAATCGTGTGACTATAATGCGGCAATTATTGGTACTAAATTGTTTTGCGGCAATTTGCAACAATGACATTTCTGTAAAATGTGAAAATCATGTGATTGCAGAGAATTTGATTGGGACAAATTTTTTATTATGCTCCAATTCAGCCCAATAAAAATTGTGTAAAATTGGTGCATTGCGGCAATCGTGTGATCCCACCTTAAGATGTGACGATTTGACGTAATTTTGATCAAAAAACACTAAAATGACGTATGACGTCATTTCTTGTATTTTGACGTTTTTCTAGCTTCGCTCTTTTTTAAGTTTAAGGCAACTACGAGGAAGTAATTAAAGGAAAACTTAAAAAAATTTTTATACTTTTTTTATACTCAAGAAAGAAAGAGACTAGTAGATAGCATTCTTACGATTACTTACAACTAGCATATGTAAGTATGTATGTTAATAAGAAGTAAAGGGCAATTCAGACTATTACACGAGTATAAATACTTTTATCGAGTTTTGTGAGATGAAAGTATAATTAGATTCCTTGCGACTGTCAAAAAGTCTAACATAAACTACATTGAACATTCACACCATCACACTTCAAATAAAATAAAAAATTTGAGGGGAAAAGAAAACAGCTGGTGCATATGTATGTATACACGTTAATCATACATACGTTTAATCACAGAATAAACGTGCCAACATAGAACTTTACACGGCGCACAGTGGGGGATTTTGCAAAAAAATTGGAAATAATTCTGCCGTTTCTAAACGGATGGCTCGATTGCAATGAAATTTCAGACAGGCATAAAAGAGGTGTATTCAAGCTTAAGTTTTGAGATTGGACTATATAGCGTTTAAGTGGGCGTGTCCACGCGCCCCCAAAGTGGGCCACCTGGGGTATGTGAAAAATTAAAAACGATCTAATTTTTTCATTTCCAATTCTTTTGCAAATATTTTTTATTTTTAAATTCCTCTAATCAAGGCCTACAAAAAATGTCGCAACACTTGTATATTATCTCTTTAAGTTTTCGAGATATTAAAGTTTTAAAAATTAAATTTTCGTGTTTTTACCAACCCTGGTCCAGTATTTTCACATTTTTGAGCTCAAATCCTAACCGATTTTTCAAAACTAAGTTTTATTAGCTTTCCAGTATTTTTGTCAATACTACAAAAAAAAATTTGAGTAAAAAATCTTTTATAAAGAAAAAGTTATATTCAACACAATTTAAAAATTCCAAAAAAGTCAGTTTTTAGCATATTTTTAGGGCAAAAAGTAAGTTTATTGTTTTTTATTTCTGGAAGAACTTTCCAAAGTAAAGTATATGTTGTTTATATTTTTTTAAAAGCTTATTGTTAAGAAAATATTTTAAAGAAAAAAAAAATTGAAAATTATGTCCTGTTGCGTAAGGGTAGCATCCTAAATTTAACCCATTTTTTTTAGACAAAACCGACTTTAGCCCAAAATTTCTAAAATCGCACGCCTCTAACCTAAATATTTTTACTTGTTTTTTATAGTTATAAGTATTTTTTAGTTTTATGCAAATGGAATTTGTCCCCCCAGGATATTTGCTGGAATGACAGCAAAAAAACTAAAAAATCCCATTTTTGGGAATTTTTGAAAGTTTTTTGGGAATTTCGGGATTGGTATTATTTTTTCCCTACATTTTGGAAAATTTTTTTTATTTCTTTTATGAATTCCTATATTTTTGCAAAATTTGGTAAAAAAATATAAATAAATGAAAATTTTATAGGCATTTCAAAAAATTTTATTTCTCAAAAACCTTTGGTGAAGGACGTTTTTTTCTGTATTTTTGCAAAAATTGTTTTAAAAAGCTTTAAATCTCTAAAAAAATTTAACAATATATAAACTAGAGGTAATTATCTAACAAGTGATATATAATATGAAACCCCCTTTCATTTTAAGGGTATGAAATTAATGGGCTACAACTAACCTATTTGCAAAGAAAATTTCCAAAAATTAGTACAGATTCAGCGTTTGGGAATACGAAAGTCAATCAATCAATCAAATATACAATTACGTTAACTTTACAAAATAATCCTTTTCAAATTCTTCTAGATCTAGCAGATGCATCAAATCTTTGAATTCATTACTGCAATCAAATGTCAAATTTCTGTAGCAAAGCCATCTCCTTCTCATAAGTGATAAGACGGGATCTGAGGACAAAATAAGGTTCTGAAAAATGTCCTGATTTTGAGATTGTCTGGAGCACTTTCTGGAGCCAAATTGATGGATATGTTTAAAATCACGGTTTCTAGACTCTTGAGGTTCTTCTGTGAGCTCTCCGAGTGGTAGTATATGATGTTCCATTATTATTTTTCCATGACACAAAACCTTGTGTACTGTTGGTGAGAAATCTTTCCAGGGGTATAAGTTAAGAAGCAGTCTCGAAACGCCTGCACAGTACTCGCCGAACTTATCTGCATTTATTTTATGTTTACTGTTTATTGCTGTTAAAATTATATTAACTTTTTGCAATAATTCCATATTAATTCCGGTAATCTGTGAGGTTATTTCAAAATTGCTAAAAAATCGTCTAGCCGTGTTTCCATCATTTGTACTCCCATATCCCACTAGTGGCTTATCAATATTTAATCCGGTATGTTGCTTAAACTAATCCTGAATTCTTTACTTTTCGTTAGCTCTCATTATCTTTAGCTCGTCGTTTTTAATTACTGATTTATTTACATTTTCAAGGCTACTTCTGTATTTCAAATCATAAACTATATGTAGAAAATGTTCCAGAAAACGTATGCGAGCATGTAGAGGAGATATTCCATATTTAAGAACGTCTTAAATTAATCTTTGTCACTGATGACATATTTGAGAATTGACTTTTCGTTGTTCCACATAAAGAACAACTCCAAGTAGATGACGTTTCTGTTAAAGCATTGCTAACTTTACCATCAATCATCGCTAATCTCATATCAAACGATACATTGAAAGAGTAGTCCTCTATTTCGATCAAAATGGGCTGCTTTAATTTAATTTCCGATTCAATATGATGTACAAGTTCTTGAGCTGCAATGATTTAAATCCAGGAGTTGAATTTATCTAAATGTCTTCTTCGAAACTAGTTGATGGAGAGTCTTTGTCAGCAAATTTTCGAAGCCGTAATAGAACCATTGATGCCATAAGTACGCCTTTGTAATCAGATAATAAGTGACCTTCAGTGGGCTGCTTGTATTCTGAAAGTAACGATGATCCATCACATCCCCATTTACATATTAGTTTCACTTCGCTGTGGTTAATTTTATTTAGCTGCTCTGCAGTAAGTGTTGAAACTATCCTTGATGCTGTGTTTTCTAGAAGAGATGAGATTCCAACTGTAATACCAGTAGTCCCCCCGGGGGCACAGAGTCCATCATGCAGATCTTAACTGGCTTGGTGTAGTGTCAACGGGGTATAAGAGGTGCAGGATACCTCGGCTGGCTTGGTGGCTAAAATCTTAGGCATTTCCTGAAGGAGAGCGGCGTCTCCCGAGGGACTTGTTGAAACCCCTCACCGAGGGGCAATTCGGCAGTACGGGGACCGGAGCCCCGAGATGACTCTTCGGAGTCATCTCGCCGGTCATAGGTTGAGGAGCCTTCCTTGGCTGAAACGTACTGGCTGTGGTTGCTACCATAAGTTCGCATGGAAGGGAACGTTGGTAGCTATACTTATCATAGACCCTCGGGTCTATGTTCGGTCGCCCAAATGGGCCCGTAGTGCTGTTGCTAAGCAACAGACGCTGCTTTGTAAGGAACCAGATTGGCGGGAGCATTAGCGTTGGTTCAAGGACTGATGATCTTAGGAACTTCGGGCTACCACGGTAGTCGTGTATCCTTAGCCGTCTGGGGAATTGCAATGCAGCAGAGGTTAGATAGCTCAACTCCTGAGCAAGGGGTTTTGTTATGGCCAAGTAACGTAGCAAATAAATTGCCACCCGAGCAGTTGTTCCGGCTGCTCGGGGGCGGTGGTGTAACGTCTTGATTGCACCACGTGGTTTGACCACCGTGGGATTAGGCCCTATGGGTAGGTGCTCACGTTAATCACTCCACATCTGTAATACCAGTAGGTATAATGCTCTTCTTCCTTTCTTGCAGAGCATCATATGATGGCAAAACCTCAACTCCTTTTTCTTTTAATGCTTTTCTCAATATTATATATTTATCACTACTAAGTTGAAGCTGCAACATAAGAGCAATGGCTTCTTCTTCTGTGAAAGCTGAATTAAACGATGGTGTTGGAATGCTCTTAACAATACGATTAAGCCTTTTAGGTGATGCGTTCGGAAGAACATTTGCAATTTTCACAGCATCCATGGGTTGATCTTTCTTTTTTAGCATCGCATTAAATGTGTCTGTAACTTCTTCGGTAGACATGGTTGTAAGATTTGTTGTTAAGCGTGCTTGCTTTGACTTCGGGCCTAAGTCTTCATATTCCTTACATTTAGCGCCAGGAGTAGATAAGGAAATTGGGAATTGTATAGATACCTCCAACCAATCAGAAAATTTTTTTCTAAATTTTGCATTACAGCTGTTGACAGCTTTCCATTTTTTTTTCGAATGTCTTAACAAAATTCTCAATTTTGCAAATATCCTTTTTGTCTACTTTAGTTGTATATGTTTCTTCAATATAATCAAGTAGAAATTTGATTTTTTTCTGTTGCTGTAAGTTTGCACTTTTGTATAAAACTGAATATAAATCGATGTGTTTTAGTGTGATGGCCATGATCGTCAACTTTTTAATGATGCCAACTATTAATTGCGAGATATTTTATACCATGCGCCAACTGTTTCGCGAACTATTTTTAAAGATTAACTTATCTCTAAAGGTTGACTTTGTTTTTAGTTTCCCCGCCTATACATGTATAATAACCATCGAATTTGTATTCAGGTATACAAAATATTTATATATGATCACTAAATATAAGCATAAATTCAGGTAGTACTGCGTATTAAAGCGAAACAGGTAGAGCAATAAAGGAAACACGCGAAGGTGGTATTAATACTCTAATTACTTAGTGGCTGTTCAGACTATTGTGTCAGTTGTACTTCAATTTTGGAAAATGCAAACATGATATTATTATTACTTAATCGTTTTTGAAAAACAATAACAACTGAATACATCAGCCCTTAATTACCATAAATTCAGGTATGTTTAGCTGAAATGTCTTGCCTTTAATAATAAATAAATAGGGATAAAAAGAAATGTACCCTTCGTATTAGTTGCAGGTAATACTACCTATTAAAGCAAACCAGATAGAGCAATAAAACAAATATTCAAAGATTATACTAACGTAATAAGGCTACTATAGAAAATACTGCGTAAAATAAACAGTGCCTCACCCCTTGTATTCAAAAACGCTGAATCTGTACTAATTTTTGGAAATTTTCATTGCAAATAGGTTAGTTGTAGCCCATTAATTTCATACCCTTAAAATGAAAGGGGGTTTCATATTATACATCGCTTGTTAGATAATTACCTCTACTTTATATATTGTTAAATTTTTTTAGAAATTTAAAGCTTTTTAAAACAATTTTTGCAAAAATACAGAAAAAAACGTCCTTCAACAAAAGTTTTTGAGAAATAAAATTTTTTGAAATGCCTATAAAATTTTTATTTATTTATATTTTTTTACAAAATTTTGCAAAAATATAGGAATTCATAAAAGAAATAAAAAAAATTTTCCAAAATGTAGGGAAAAAATAATACCGATCCCGAAATTCCCAAAAAACTTTCAAAAATTCCCAAAAATGGGATTTTTTAGTTTTTTTGCTGTCATTCCAGCAAATATCCTGGGGGGACAAATTCCATTTGCATAAAACTAAAAAATACTTATAACTATAAAAAACAAGTAAAAATATTTAGGTTAGAGGCGTGCGATTTTAGAAATTTTGGGCTAAAGTCGGTTTTGTCTAAAAAAAATGGGTTAATTTTAGGATGCTACCCTTACGCAACAGGACATAATTTTCAATTTTTTTTTTCTTTAAAATATTTTCTTAACAATAAGCTTTTAAAAAAATATAAACAACATATACTTTACTTTGGAAAGTTCTTCCAGAAATAAAAAACAATAAACTTACTTTTTGCCCTAAAAATATGCTAAAAACTGACTTTTTTCGAATTTTTAAATTGTGTTGAATAGAACTTTTTCTTTATAAAAGATTTTTTGCTCAAATTTTTTTTGTAGTATTGACAAAAATACTGGAAAGCTAATAAAACTTATTTTTGAAAAATCGGTTGGGATTTGAGCTCAAAAATGTGAAAATACTGGACCAGGGTTGGTAAAAACACGAAAATTTAATTTTTAAAACTTTAATATCTCGAAAACTTAAAGAGATAATATACACGTGTCGCTACATTTTTTGTAGGCCTTGATTAGAGGAATTTAAAAATAAAAAATATTTGCAAAAGAATTGGAAATGAAAAAACTAGATCGTTTTTAATTTTTCACATACCCCAGGTGGCCCACTTTGGGGGCGCGTGGACACGCCCACTTAAACGCTATATAGTCCAATCTCAAAACTTAAGCTTGAATACACCCCTTTTATGCCTGTCTAAAATTTCATTGCAATCGAGCCATCCGTTTAGAAACGGCAGAATTATTTCCAATTTTTTTGCAAAATCCCCCACTGTGCGGCGGCAGAAGAGCAATTTCATGTTGGCGGTGGACGTGCCATCGGCTGTGAAACAAAAGGCTAGTAAATTTTTCAACAGCTGCTTGTGTTAAAAAAGCAACCCTGTTCGAATGAAATGTATTATCGTTTAGAAAATTTTCAAGAAACGGTGAAGTCTTATGGGATGTTAATTTTTTATCGTATTATTTCTTGTTTTCATAACACATTGCATTCACACCATCACACTTGCACGTATTATTTGAATTTTTTGCAGGTATTAATACACAGTATAATAGTCTGAATTACCCTTAAGTAGTATCACTATGAACTATATACTTAATGTGTCTATCAAACTCTATATAACATTTGAATTTGTATAGCCGTTATATAACGCAACATTATTAATTGTAGTACTGCGTTTACCTTGTTTAAGAAATAACGATAAATTATATCCATACACCAGGGATGACAGTAATTAAAATTTAATTAATGCATCCCTTATTTTAAATAAAAATACTTCTATAACACGCTTCTTAAAAATTTTTCCTAATTTGGTATCTAAAGAGAAGTACCAGGAAGTTGAAAACGAAGTAAGAAAAATGCGGATTTTAAATTTAAATAAAAGTTCAACCGATTTGAATACTTTTTGGAAACAAATAAACTCAATCAATCAAGTTATCAAATAATGAACCGGCTTTTCTTATCTTATGTGGTTTTATGAACGATTTAATGGATTTGCCAAATTCATCTGCTAACGTTGAACGAATTTTTAGTCAAGTGAATTTAAACAAAACTAAAATTAGAAATTCCTTGGGGACAAAAACAGCTGAAGGGATTTTGTTTGCTAAGGACTGTTTAAAATATAACTCTTCAAAGTGTTTTAATGTAAACATTACAAAGAGTTTAATTAACAGACACATACAACATACAATTTTTATACTACGTAGATATGTATGTACAATTGGACTTGTTTTGTTGAATTGTTATTTGTACAATGTAAAAGATATTATTAAATAAAATTATTATTAATAAAATTATAATAAATAATTATATAAGAAAAAGTTCGAATAATAGAAATTAATTAAATTAATTAATTTTGGGTTTATTCGTACATTTTTATAAATGACGTTTTTTTAACGTTTTACGAATTTATTTTTGACGTTTTGCTTTCCAAAATTTGACGTTTTCTGAAAAAAATTTTTCTAACACCCCTGGTGCGGGGTATGTTAAGGAAAGGAGTAAAACAACGCAATCAAAGACAAAGAAGCACGTTATTTGATGTGTGGTTGAGAAAAAGCTAACACAAGGACAACCAATACTGCATTAAATCGCTGCTTGCATGTACATATGTACATACATACAAGTAGCGTTACCACATAAGAAGATTTATCTCATTTTTGAAGGTACTTCGGTTGATTAGTTTTAGAGTGCATAGGGAACATAGGCAGAAAGACCTAATTATGGAAAATGTATTGACTGGATATTTTCAAACAATCCAAGCAAAAGTATATCTCACGATAAATAGATTTCACGATGAAAATTTGCTTCTGATTAAACGACGCTTGGCAAGTAAAAAAAAGATTCGAGTACAATAGTGACAGCGGATGTCCCAAAGAAGAGTTTTCACTATTACACACTTTGGTAAAGGGTATAATAGATTCGGCATAGTCGAATAAAGCACTCTTACTTGTTTATATTTGAATTGTACATTAGCCTTCAAATATTTCAAATTACTTTTTGAGCTTTTCTTCTTGTTTTTCTGGAGCCTAGTAAAATAAGACCATAAAAAATTAATAAGTATTGTGATACTGTTTGATGACTAAATATAAATATTTTGCTTAATGTCAATGTCAATGTCAATGTTTTTAAGATCAATGGTCGTATGTGTACGTACACAGAGCCAAAGCTACTCAATAGAATCCAAATTTTTTCTATGAAACGCTGAAAGGCTGATGCGGATACCAGAAAAAGCAAACTAAGAATTTTCTCTAGGGACTGTTTATTATTATTATGTGGTAACACAAATTAACTTTGTCAATAGAAAAACACATACAGTTAGGGAAAAATCTTCTCATTCACATATTTTTTACTCAGTTTTGGTTTTTTCAAACTCTTAGTGATTCTATTGGGCTTTGTTATAAATTATATGCAATAATGACTTCTTATTGATTTCCTCAAGTTGCTTAAGCCCGTATGATACTTCATTTTTCTTTCATTAATTGGTATAGAACTGATAGAAAGAAACAGCAATTGCTAGAAAGAACCAAATATACAAAACGCAAACAAAACTGGCATCTTTTTTGTAAGTGTTGTATTCTTTTTATTTCAAGAAAGCGCTAGAAAATAAAAATTTTCCAAAAAAGAAGCGTTAAATCGCAAAAATTGTCCATAAACCGCTGACACAGCAACATTCAAGTTTGAAATGTCAATTTTAAGTTGAAAAATTTTACATTTTTTTTGACATAATCTCATTTTTTATCGATAACTTCAACAAAAATGTTGACAGTTTTGCATTTATCTTAATATAGCTGAACGCGTTGCACATACTGGATTCTACTATTACATTATATTTGCACTGTTCTCCAAAATTTGAACAATGCAAGAAAAATGTAGTGTCATACGGGCTTTATTAGTTTCAAAAATGTATTCCTTGTTAATAATATTAGGTTCCTAATGATTATGTGTAAATTATATACAGAATTATTTTAAATCTCTTTTGTTGCGGTGAGGAGTTAATTGAGTGGCCGACTTACAACGAGGTTGTAGGTTCGGCCATAAAAAAGTTTTTACAAAAAAAAATTTTTATCATAAATTTCCTTTTTGATTTTTCAATAAGGTTTTCCATATTAAATTCATAAAACAAATATGAACTTAATTATTTATTTGCTTTAAGAGCCAATTGAAATGTATTAATTCAGGTCCAAAAATGAACCTTTTCAAAAAATGTTTGTTGTATTTCTCAGCTGTCTATATGCCGACGACATTTCGTTGTCGTCGGCATATAGGCAGCTGAGAAATACAACAAACATTTTTTGAAAAGGTTCAGTTTTGGACCTGAATTAATAAATTAATAAAACTTTATAATTATTTCTGTATTAAGTTTATCAGGCTCAAGTTCTTTCTATATTATCCTTGTGATTGATATTAATTAAATTAGATAAAGAAGACTTTGATGTCTTCCGCCACACTTTCTTGTCAGCACCCGTCTTTGAACTCAGGGGCTCATGTTTCTAAAGCGACAACCATGCCACTCAGCCACCCAAGTTGTTGTATATTTTCTGTCTAAATTTTATTTATATCAAACACACCATTTCTATTTTATTTTTCCATCTATATCATTGAATATTTACCGGGTGAGACGAGAAAGTGTGGCGGCTTCGCAACAACTAGTTGTCCACCCTGCTAAATGTCTTTGATGTCTTCTTTGTCTAATTTAATTAATATCAATCACAAGGGTAATATAGAAAGAACTTGAACCTGATAAACTTAATACAGAAATAATTATATAGAAAAAGTTCGAATAATAAAAATTAATTAACTTAATAAAACTTAGTTGTTAAAAAAAAACC
Source organism: Sturmia bella (assembly GCA_963662145.1). NCBI lineage: Eukaryota > Metazoa > Arthropoda > Insecta > Diptera > Tachinidae > Sturmia > Sturmia bella. Next base: position 38,649,667 of record OY759172.1, read on the forward strand.
ATTGAGATATTTTATTAACTTGGTTCTAATTTATTAGATGTTTATAAGGCTTTTTTTCTCTGTTAATGGTTAAGCCTATATTAATGTTTCAATTCTTTTATTTTTAGGTCACTTATCAACCATATTTCATGTTGTATGGAGAAGTGTTTGCCGATGACATTGATCCACCGTGTGGAGAAAATCCAAGTCAACCAGCTTGTGTCACAGGTATATTTTAAAGGGAGTTACTCCTACATACTCCTAGATTTATCAATATAGCTTTTCTTTGTTTATTTTCATGTATTATAAAGGTAACATCTTATCTATTGTCAATTTGTTTCTTGAGCGGTTAGCGGTTGAAATAACAAGTAAATAAAGCAGTACTACCGTACTACTCTGCAAGCTCTAGGCAAAGGGTAACCTAATCTACCCCTTAGTTTTAAACAGTTGTTGTTGTTTCTCATACGGTTGAAACGTTATAATTGATTTTCAAACTAAAGCGTGTCCCTGTATGAACACTAATTAAATTTTAACTTACAATTTTTAGCATTTGTTGTTGGAGAGGCATACGAACTAAATATATTATGAAAATGTTAAGTCTCTATCTTTAATGGCTCAAAACCGAACGTTATTTTCAAATTAAAGGGTGCCCCCGTGCAAACGGTGACATTTAAATTTTCACGTTTTGCTGTCTTTGATATTTGTTGTTGTGTAGGCCGAGTGACTTCATGTACTGTGCAAATTTCAAGTCTCCATCTCTTGAGGTTCAAAAGTTATACCTAATTTTCAAATTAAAGGGTGTCCGCATGAAAAGGGCAAAATTAAGATTTTTATTTTGCTATTTCTGGTATTTGTTGTTGAGTAAGTAGGTCAGGTAACTGCATTTACTGTAAAAATTCCAAGTCTATCTCTTACGGTTAAAACGTCATAGCTAATTTCAGTTTCTTGTATGGGAGCACCATTTAGTTCTAAACTGTTTGATGTCTCTATTTTTTAGGATTCAAAATATATGCAAATTTTTACAGTTTCTTGTATGGGAGCACCCTTTGGTTCCAAGCCTGTGCGATTATATCCTGTAAACTTTCATCTTTCTACCTCTTATGGTTACAGCTAATTTTGATAGTTTCTTGTATGGGGATCCCCTTTAGTTTCTAACCTTTTGCTGTTTTTAGTATTTGTTGTTGTAGCGGGTAGCCACATGTATTGTGAAAATTTCAGCTCTCTAGCTCTTACTGTTTGGGAGAATGGAGCCTGTGTCGGACAGGCGGACATAGAAGTCTTTGTAAGAGGCTTCCGTTTTTACCGGAGTTCCAATTATTCACTCACTGATCACTCATACACATGAACAGTGAACTTTTTTTTTGTTGTGTTTTATTCTCCTCATGTATGATGAGACAAAATACATTTTGCTTTATTCACTCTTTAATTATGAAGTGCGAGCATGGTTTTAGTTTTAGTCAAAAACAAGTAAGAGTGGTATATTCTGTTGGTCCGCATCTCAAATACCCTTCACAATGATATATGTACCATTCTGATTGATTTTTGGTTCCAAGAGTTGTTAGAGGGAAACGCTATATCTCAGGTATATAGAGACCGATTTCAAAAATTTTGGAATTTTGCCTTTAAATATGTACCATTCTGATCGATTTTTGGTACCAAAAGTTGTTTTATTTGGCTTTTAGAGCCGATTCCTTGAGTAAGCTCAAGGAGCGTTATATGGGGTGCATATGGGCCGATGTCCAAAAATGTTTTAATTTTGCCTCTAAACAGCCTATATGTACCATTCTGACAAATTTTTAGTGCAAAAAATCTTTTCGTTTGGCTTTCAGGACCGACTTCTTAAGATATCGGTTAGATGGTTATTTCAATGCGTTACACACGGAATCACAAACTTATACATATATACCCTTACACATTCTTGTGAAGGGTATAAAAATAGGTAGTATACCCAGGGGTTGAACTTGAGCATATTAAGAATTGTGTAAATAAAAGTATTACAGCGCAGCTCAATATAATTAAAATGTAAGTGTATGCGTATTGAAATAAGCTCAACCATTTTAACAAATACAAAACTGATTTTTTTCACTGTAAACCAAAATTGCATTGCTATTTTACGACTGCTGCAGCTGTATACCAAAAAAGAAAAAATAGCATGAACAAAAATAAAAAAAAACAAGTATACAAACAGATCATCAACCATGTGTCCAAGGAAAAAAATCATTCCGTAGCAACAATAAATGTTAATATATCCTCATTGTTTTATGAAACAAATACACGGAAAATATTCAATTGCAACGAATTTATTTTAGAGTTTTCTATTATACATATGCATGTACCCACAGAAGTAAATTAAAAAGAAAATCACACTTAATGGCAATGTTTAGTACAGTTATTTCCGCTTAATTGAGTTTCTAAATGCACGGCTTTTGGCACAATTAAACGGGAATTCAATTAAGCAATACTCGGTTAATTGAGTCGATGACGCAATTAAACGAAAATCGCTTAATTGAGCAATATGTGCAATAAAGCGTAGATGGAAAATAAAACTCATTTCTTTACTTATATATTGAGTTGGAAAATTGTTTAGGTTTATTTAAACAAAATAAAAAGCTGGTTGTTCATCGTACAATGTTTATAAAGGAACACAACCATGGCCTTTTTGCGGCAAAATAATTTTTTTTTACTGTAAATTTTAATTTTGTTATTGAACTTCTGTGTTGTAATACATTTATGTATATTAAATTACTTTTTCAGGCTTAAGTTCAACCCTTGGTTTGTCACTACCTTTAATTAATATCAATTTTTTTTTTTTATTATTATTATTAAGTAGTATTTGAAATACTTTAAAAAATTTTACATTTCATTTTGTTAGATTCAAATAGTTTTATAAAATATGAGCAAAATTCTCTTTGATAACATTTACGACATTTTTCTTAAACAATTTTACATTTTCTTCATTTTTAATTTCATTTGGCATCATGTTGTACATTCTCAATCCCTTGTAAAATAATGTTCTCTGCATCGCCGAGGTGTGTGCTTGCTGTAGTCTGAAATCTGCTGCGTTTCTGAGATAATATGGCTGAATTTCTCCCACATACCTAGTCTGCTCTATTAAATAGTCCGGTACGGCTCCCATTCTAAGTTTATGGATGAAGATTACTGTGTTCAGTTGAAGTCTTTGCTTGATGTTTAGCCATTTTAATGTGTTAAGCATATAATCAATTGAAGTATAACGGTTACATTTTAAGATTGTGCCCATTGCCTTATTTTGTAATTTTTGTAGTCTTGTAAATTGTTGTTCAGTGCAGCTGGAGTATAAAATTGTTGAACCATATTCAAAATGCGGTTTAACTAACGTATTATACATATTAATAGCCGTTATAATCGATATTTTATTTCTCACTCGTTTAAAAAATCCAATTTTCTTTCCTATTTTTTTTACATATATACTCGATGTGTTCATTAAATTTTAGGTCCTTGTCAATAATAAAGCCAAGATATTTTATGCTGTCTACCTTTTCTATTGCAATGCCATTTATTTTAATTGATCTATTTGTATTCATGTTAATTTCCATAAGTTTAGTTTTAGATTCATTTAATTTCAATTTATTAATCTTTAACCATTCATTTATTTTCTTCATATCTGTTTTTATATTTTCATAACAAAGTTCTTCTGTCTCAGCTTCTGTATATATCAGGGTATCATCTGCATACATTATTATTTCACATTTATCCAATACTTTTTCAATGTCATTTATATATATAATAAATAATAGGGCTCGTAAGATAGAGCCTTGAGGCACCCCATATTTATTTACTATTGCACTCGATTCTACATTATTTACTTTTGTTATTTGTTTTCTATTTGTAAGATATGATTTGAACCAGTTTAGTTCATTATTCTGTATACCATATTTATGTAGCTTTTGAATTAGTATATTTCGATCTATTGTTTCGAAAGCGCGTTTAAAATCTAGAAATACAGCTAATACTTTGTTGTTTTTCTTAACTAGTTTAAGCCTGTTTATTAAGTAATTCACTGTTGTTTCGCAGGAATGTTTCTTTCTAAATCCCGATTGGTGCTTAGACAGTAAATGGTGATTTTCTATATATTGCTCTACTTGAATTTTTACAGCTTTTTCCATAATTTTTTCACATAATTTTAAGCTATTTATTGGGCGGAACTCTTCGCATTTATTTGTGTTTTTAATTTTTTCAACTGGTGTTACATTTGTTTCTTTCCATATTGTAGGAAAAGTTCCTGTTTCCATAGATTTATTTATTATATTCAGCAAAATATTTCCAGTTGTGTGCCATGTATCCAAAATTATGTTTTTCTTCATTTTCTTGTAGTCAGCTTTGTTGTTCATATTCTTACATATATTGCTTAGTTCTAGCATAGATATTGCACGAAACTTAAATGTAGAGCTTATCACAGGTATATTATCTTTGTATTGCACATATTCGATCGATCCTCTTATTTCTTTGATACTATCAACAAAATAGTTATTAAATTTTTCGGCTAAATTTTCCTTATGTTCTACTTGATTAAATATCACAGATCGTATCATATTTCTAGGTTTTCTTAAGACGAGTTCTTTTATCACAGTCCACATTTCTTTTTGGTCCTTGGAAAAGGCCATTTTATTATTTATATATCTGTTTTTTTCATTTTCAAGTTTAGTTTTATATTCATTCCTTGTATTTTTGTAGTTTCTCCATGCTGCATTTGAGTTTACAATTACTGCTCTTTGATATGATCTAATTTTTTCTACTTTTAAAATTCTAAGTTCATTGTTAAACCAGATTTTGGCACTGCTTTCTTTTATTTGTTTTTTTGACGTAAATTTTGTTATTGTTTGTTGTATGCATTTATCGAAATTTTTTGCTATGACATTAACATTCCACATTTGATTGTATTTTAATATTGTATTTAGTTCATTTCTAAAGTTATTTTTATTGTATTTAAAAATGTCTACTTGTTGTCTTTGTTCTTCTAAATTCTTATTTTGGGATTCTATAAATATGTCAATTGCTTCGCGATCTGATATCTTGTTGTTTACATTGGTGTTAGCTGTTATTAATTTAGTATTAGTTATAATATAATCTATTATTGTTTTTGAGTTTTGTGTTTTACGGGTTTCTTCATCCATAATCTGCTTTAGTCCATTGTCATTTAATATACTTTTGATTCTCTGCTTGTAAAAATCAGCTTTCGAGTCGATATTAAAATCACCAGCAATTAATATGTCGCTGTCACTCTCACAAATTTCTTCCATTAAATCTTGCAATGCTTCACAAAATTCTGATTTAGAGTAACTTGGTGATCTATATATTACTATTAAAATAAGTGATACTTTTTCTTTTTTAACAAGGTGAGCAGAAATCCAAAAAGCCATATCTTTTACATGGGTTTTTATCTCTTTAACCGTCCACTCCTTTTTCATATATAGGGTAACTCCTCCTGTTCTTGCTGATGCGGATAGCGTATTAAATTGGTTATAATTGTTTATTTCAGTCTCCTCTTCATTGATGTGTTCCGTCATATGCGTCTCAGATAATATTAAAAAATCAGGTTTATATGTTTCCGCTAATAGTTCCAATTGAGTAAAATTATTTGTTAGACCTTGTATATTAGTGTATATGCCATATATGTTCTTTGGTTGTTATATGTCAACATCTATTCCAATTGTTTTCTTTTTTAGATTTAGTTTATTTATATATACAGGACATAATTTACTAAGCGTTGAGTGGTTTACGTCAAGACCCAGGTTTAATCTTTTGTTTTCTTTCTGGCAGTTGATGCACTTATTTGTTATTTCCTTAGTACATTCTTTACTCTTATGATTTTCGTGACACTTAAAACATATTGGGTCGTTTCGGCATTCTGCTGCTTTGTGATTATATCCTTGGCAATTATAGCATTGTGTTATACTAGTGCCATCGAAAATTCTACATTTCTCCCAGCCAACATTAATTTTTTCCATTGCCATGACTTTTTGATATGTTTCATTATCAATTTTAATTTTAGCATTATATATAGTTCTGTTGTATCTTTTTGTTTCAAAACATTTTATAATTTCCACCTTACTATCCATCATTATTTCATTTTGATTTTTGATTTTTTCCAGTAATTCCTCCTTCGTGTTTTTAAAATTCATGTCAGTTATTATTATTTGCATCTCAGACTGTCTTGGAATTTTTACTTCATAGTTCTCGCTTATTTCATTTTCAATCGCCCTTCTTATTTTTTCTCTTTCGTCCACATTCTCACTCTGAATAACCAGTGTTCCATTGCGCCTGTTTTCAACATTTACGATTTTCAAATTAATTGGATCTACTTTTTTATTTAGTTCTTCTTTTGTTTTTTGTACTGTTTGTTTTCCCTTTGGTTTTATGATTAAGGGGACATTTTTTGACATCTCTGGGAACACACTAGTTTTTGCCACTACTTTTGCATATGACACATTCTGCTTGACTTTGGTTTCTTTTACCATTTTTTTAATTTCATCACACATCTTTGTGTTGTTACTGTTAATTTTTTCGTACATGACTCTACTTTTGTTTTCAACTTCATTAACATTTCCATAGAGATTTTTTACTTCTTCCACATTTTTTTCACATGTTTTTTGTATATTGTCTATTTTTTTAAACCTGGTATCGTACCTTTTTTCAATTGCTTCCAGCAGTGCTTTTACTTCATTTTCATTTTGTTTAAGGGCGCCTTCAAATTCATGTTTATAGTCTATTAGCGTTTGTTTATTCTTGTTCACAACAGCTTGAATTTCCCTGAGCATCATATCTACATTTTGGATATACAGCATACAGTCAGTCATCGCACATATATCTAATATAATTACTTTCATCCATTATTTTGGCGGAATATTGATCAATACCCGCGCATTTCTTTGTTAGGTGATAGATTTTTTCACACACACCACTGCAATGTATGCCACTTTCACCCCTAATTGCTGATCTGCATTTATTGCATTCAGCCATTTCGACTGGTCTACTAATTAATATAGTTTGCTTATATTGATTTCTTTATTAAAATTGTTTATGAATGTTTTTAACTTGTTATATTATTTTTACTTTTGTTTGTTCTTTATTTATTTATTTTTTTAATAATTTTGTTCAGATTTATATTTTTTTTGTGCTTGCTATTATAATGTTGCCAGACCAAATTAAGTAAAGAAAAGTAAAATTTAGTAGCTAGGTGGACAACCGGCTGTTTCTGGGTAGCAAACACCCTTCATCAGCACCCTATGAACTTTGGACGTGTCAAATTTCACAATTTTGGCACAGCCGCTTTAACCACTCGGTAACCAAAACTCACGCAATTTTACTTTCTGTTTGTATACTTAATTAACATTAAGGGTTGAACTTAAGCCTGAAAAAGTAATTTAATATAAATTTTTTTTACATTTGTGGAGCAAAAAAAAAAATTAAGTAGACGGAATCAATTAAGCGAAACATTTTCTCTTGTTTTTCACAATGCGGTCTCAATTTCCGAAACAATTAAGCGGGTGACGCAATTAAACGGTACTCAATTAAACGGGTATTTTAACATAGACAGGTATACTGAATGATTTCCTTACATGATTTTCAGTGCAATAAAGCGGTAAACTCAATTAAGCGGGGCTCACTTAAGCGGAAATAACTGTATTATAATTAAAATATAAAAATAAAATAAATTTTATTAAAATGATAATATTAAGAAATACATTTTCCTTTTCTTTATTTCATTGATATTAAAAAGATTGGTAGTCACCCAGGGGTTGAAATTGAGCATATTAAAAATTATTTAAATAAAAGAATTGCAGCGTAGTACATATGTATATTGAAATAAACTCATTTTACATCAACTATTCTAACAAATACAAAATCCATTTCTTTCACTGTAAACTAGAAGTGCGTGAAGATTTTTCATTACCAAATTTTTACATACACATATGAGAGTGATAAAGAAATTAAAGAATTTCTACGTGCACATAAATGAGTAAAGAAGAAATGAAGAAATTAGGCTTTTCATTTTTGAATACGTTTGACGTTTCATTCATGTATGTATAGTTATGATGAATAATTGAACTATTACTTCTGTTCATGGCAATGTGTAGTGAAGAAACATTTTTGAAAAACTATTCATTTATGATGAACAACAAGAAACCTTTTTTAAATTTTATACATGAATATTTCAGAACCCTGGTTTTTACTCTATGAGTACGGAACCCTAAAAAAGTACAGTAGAGTCGACTGTTCCAAAAAAAAAAATATATATATATTTGTGGTAGAGTATACTTTGTTATTCTTTAGGAATAGGGCACATACTCTTTGGGATGATGATGTATAAACAGATCTGTATGTACATAGTATGTATGTGTTATTTTAATAACATCCTTTTCCTAATTCTTCAACAGGACACTGGGTTACACCTATAACAATGTCAATGTATTTGTTGATAGCAAATATTTTGTTAATTAATTTACTCATTGCTGTATTTAACAACATTTTCAACGAAGTTAATTCGGTATCACATCAGGTAAGCTTATTATGTTTGTAATTACTTTTGTTATAAATTTATGTGATGTAGTTAAATTTTGGCAATAGTTAAAGATTGGCAACCCTATTATTGAATTGTCAAAACACAAATTTTTGCAGCTCCATAAAAATTCTTAATATTTTTCAAGAAAAATTTGATTTAAGCCAATAGAAAAAAGTAAATAAGCGGTAAAAGGCGCAAAGCTTAAGTGCGTTAAAGATAACAATATAAATTTTGTTCATATTTGATATTGGTGATTGGTTATCACGCAACAGAGTGGTGGTGCAGATTGGTGGACGGTGGATGTATTTGTGCTTCTACATACATATATGTACATATAATGCACAAGCAAACATAGGATTGTGGCGCATTGGTTGTGGTTCATTGATGGTTGTGACTGAAACATCGAGTTGTTGACGGTATCAGGGATCTTGTGGTGAGATCTGTTGGGTTTGTTCAAGTATATATGTTAATATATATGTAAATACGTATAAAGTGTTTTGCGCAAATTTTGGTATATCAGCTGTTTAATATAAAAGTACAACCAGATTGTTTTGATGAAATTAATATTCTCAGCCCTAAGATATGCTACAAAATCCATAAAATTTACCCAATGAACAACCAACGTACCTGTCTAGGGACACGGGGGTTAAGTAGAATATGGGGTGGACTTACCGGTTTCCAGTTGGTTTTAAGGAGTGTTGGTTTCAATGTCTTGATTTTATTGATCTTTAAAAACAGCACTTTACACCTTCGTTCCCTTTGTCTATAAAGAAATTTCTCTGATATTTTGTTCTCTAAGATTTTCTTAAGAAACACACTTTCTCACAGTTTGATTTTTGTTGGTTTTAAATACTACACGTTTATTTATATTTCAATCACTTAGTGCTAATTTACGTTCACTAAATATAAATTCGTTTGATATTAATGAATGGAAAGATTTTGATTATTCGAATATTTGTAAAATGTTTATGTCGCGTGCTGCTGTCTGATGCAAAATTGAGTTTTTTTTTTACTGTTTTATGCGGAGTATTTATCAAGACTGGCTCTCAAAGAGGAAAAGAAATCAAATTCAAATTTGTCAGTGCAGAAGAAAAGGGTGCGAAAAGCAACAGGCGATTACTCGCTGCTTTTCGTCCCATGGTTACCGTGCGTAAACAGTACCCTTGATTTGACATCTCCTGAACAAATAGCCAACAACTTTAAAAAACACCTGCCTACAACAAATATGGCAACTAAAACACATAATGCAAATGCAGACGTTTTTTCCTATGATGTACTTCGTAAAATTCTCGATGAGAGGCTTGATGATAAACAGAAAGATGTAGCGAAAAAATCAGATTTAACAACAATAAAGTCTGACATAGAAGAATTGAAAGAAGATAATTTAAAATTAAAAAAGAATGTTGCTAAATTATCATCACGTTTAGAATATATTGACCGCAAAAGCAGATCTGCTAATGTTGTTATTTATGGTCTAACTTGTTCATCAGTAGATGCAGCTAAAACGGAATTTGCAAAATTGTGTTTAAACATACTGAAAGTTAATGTTAATATATGTAGTATCAGCACGCATGATCTCATCCTGTAAATCATACCTATTCAGTCTTAAATCGAGCATCCAGGCTAACAATGTATTATCTGCTAAAAGAATGCTGAAAGGTCGGAATGTATATATTCAAAAGGACTATACAATGGAAGAACAAAATGCCCGATACAACTTAAGGCAGTTAAGCAAAAATCTTAGGAAAGTCGATAATAAAACAAATGTTAAACTTGGGGAAACATGTATTTTTATTGACAACAAAAAGTACACGTGGGAAAACGACAACTTTGTTGCTAATTCTAAAAGAGATGCTGAATATTTGATAAAATTATTAACAGAATGTAACCTGCTTCATACTCGAGGTAGTCACCCTATAGCTGAACGTGTGATACAACAGGGTGGGTGGTTCCGATTTAATTATTCTTAAAGGCTGGGTCTTCCTCTATGATTTCTTCATAGATTGTTTTATGATCAGCTCTCACGTTTCAAAGATACATATTTATTACCCTTTTTTCGTTTGGCCGCACTGTGCGTCATTTAAGCGCATACAAATTAAAAAGATACAGTTGCCATAGCAAGCAATTGGCTACGCAATAAGACTAAAGGTGGGATCATACGATTGCCGCAATGCACCAATTTTTGTTACATTTTGTATGCCAATCGTGTGATAGCACAATTTATTGGCTCATGCGGCAACTAAAACGAATGTTGTTCCTATTTGTCCCAATCAAATACAACCCTGATGCGACAACCGTGTGAACACTTGACATACAACTAATTACCAATAAAAATTCTAAAAATGCACCAATATTTATTGTGTTCACATGCGGCAACCAAAGAAGACAATGCCCGCCAATAATCTACATACATACATACATATGTATACATTTATTTAGTTTCAAAATTGTTTAAACGCGACTTCCAAGCATGATTTCTGCTTTTGAATCAGCAAAAATCAATTGTTGTTACTATTCATTTTTTGCTTTTTCAGCCCGCACAACATTATAATAATAGCCGAAGCAATTTTCTCTCTTTTTAATGAACAAACCATATTTTTAACATTTAATTCAGTTTTTTTTTTTTTTTTTTTTTTGGGAAAACAAAGTTTGTCATCAGCTACAACAGCTGTTTCTCAGAGTTGCCGTATAATATAACAATCGTGTGACTATAATGCGGCAATTATTGGTACTAAATTGTTTTGCGGCAATTTGCGACAATAAAATTTCAGTAAAATGTGACAATCATGTGATTGCAGAGAATTTGATTAGGACAAATTTTTTATTATGCTCCAATTCAGCCCAATAAAAATTGTGTAAAATTGGTGCATTGCGGCAATCGTGTGATCCCACCTTAACACCAGACGTTTTGCTCATTCGTCTTTTATTCTTCTACTGCGCACATTTCCGTATTCGCTTGTGTTGATGTAGTACTGACAACTTTGGCTTCCCTTGTTGGACTTAAATTTTTGTGAGTTGGTCTTGTTGGTTACGTATCGGCAATTTTATCTTCTCTCTTTTGAAATTGGACTTATGTGTTGGCATCTTTGCTATCTCCCATGCTTTGTCGTGGCAAAACCTGTACCCCAGATTTTAATACCGTTTAATATTGAGATGTTCTCAAAAAAACAAAAGTTTATTCAAAGCCGAGCTGCGTACATGAATTTGTCAAACTCCTGAGAACATCAACTCTCGAGGATATGTGCGTAAAATAAGTAGAAATATTTCAAGAAGATGTAACGCGTGTATTGAGTCTGATGGTAAACAATTTTAACATTGTAATGAAAAATATTATTTCCCTATCTCACATTTATTCGAATAGACCTAAACTAAACTAGGTCAACATTTTTAATTATTTTAATAATTTTACTTACTTTTGTTGACTTTGGAAAATGTGGCGTCACTATCTGTCTCTCTCACTCAAGGCAAACATGTCCACTATCCATCTCTCTCATCATTTTGCCTTTAAATTAAGAACCTAGCAAGATTACATTTCTTTGTTATAAAACTTGCACAAATACACAATGTTTAAGTTTGTAATTCATACAATTGTATTTTAAAAGAAACATTTTATGTTTCTATCAAAAAAAAAAAAAACAAAGTGTAGCAAATGTTATACACTTTTGAATTTGATAGAAATGGCTCCACCTTTTGGCGAAATTTGCCGAAGGTACCTAGTGCAACTTTTTTTTCCATACGAATGGTTAAAGTTGGGTGTTGTTTTCATTGTGAGTACAAATTTTTTTTTTGCGAATTCGGCACTTACAGTCCGAATTCATACATGTAGATAAAAGAAGGATAACTGACAATATTATTAGAGAACAAAAGTTCTTAAGTTTACCGATTGTGGTAACAGGGTGGTTTTCTTTTAATTTGGCAATACCTTCTAAACTACGCGACATAGATCTGTTTTATAATTTTTCTGAGAACAGTCAGTATTTGACGTATCTCCACTTGACCTTAATATATCACCACCTGTGGAGAAATAGCTGAAATCGATTTCTGCAGAAGTTGCGCGACTACGAGAATCTGAACAAGTGTTGGTACAAAAAATTGGATGTTGCTATAAAATATAGTTACTCAAAGGCGAACAATTAGCATTTACTACATCGCTTAGTATACAGCCGAGATATAGCAAAAACCGATTTCTCAAATATTTTGAGTTGAACATGAACTTAAACAAGTATTGGCGCCAAAAAGCAGACGTTATTATTTTATTACAATTTTTGATGCCAGGAAGTTGTTTTATTAATAAAATAACTTTGCTAAACACAAAAACTTTTGATAGCGATTTTATACATTGGATCTGAGGTCAGGACTCTTGATTGAGAAGGGTATATAAAATTTGGGCCAGCCGAACATAACACGATTGTTACTAGATTCTCTTTTTGGTATCCAAAATTGATTTAGATCGCTTCTATGTTAAACTTCCTCAAAAACCCGGTTTCCGCTATATATCGGGTATATGTATATGAGCCGATATCGAGAAAAAAATGTTTACTCCAAGTATACTTTTTTACCACCAGTTTTCGATTTTGGTTTCAAAAATTCATTTAGCTCTCCTCTATGTGAAATTTACTAAAACAAAACCGGTAGCATATATGTATGTATGGAAAAAAAATTATAGAATATCATCACAGTTATCAGTGATCTTAATGTTTTCAGTCTTTTTCAGCCGTCTATATGCCGGCGACATTTCGTTGTTGCTAAACAACTCATCAGTAGACTCGAAAAATCTTAAAAGGATGTTTGAAGCCCAACTACTTATTCCAAAATTCTCCTTAACAAAATGACAATCAGAAAACATTTTGCGTCTTGCAACACTTTTACTAAATTAAATCAAATTAAAAATTAAATCTTTAAATAATTAAGTTCATTTTTGAATATTCAATAAAACTTTTACTTTTTGATCGTCAAGGTCAATCGTTGTAAGGAAGTGCTAAGAAAAGTAAAGGTGTTGCAAGACGTAAAATGTTTACTGTATAAAAATTTCGTTTGAACATTTCTGATTCTCATTTTGTTCATGAGAATTTTGGAATAAGTAGTTGGGCTTCAACTTTAGACCTTTTTAGATTTCTCGAATCTACTGATGAGTTGTGTAGCAACAACGAAATGTCGGCGGCATATAGACGGCTGAACAACACAGAAAATATTAAGGTATATTTTCAGACCTAAAATAATAAATATCAATTGACTCTTATAGCGAGTAAATAATTAAGTTCATTTTTTAAGTTATCAGTAACTTAAATATATTTTAAACATATTTTTGTATGGGTTTATCGAAGCCGGCTATTTACTTTTTAAACTGTTGTTTACTTTATTTAGGTATGGATGTTCCAACGCTTTACCGTAGTGATGGAGTACCAGCAGAAGCCTGTGCTGCCACCTCCATTCATTGCACTTTGCCACTTCTATTCGCTGCTCAAATATTGTATACGTAAAGCCAAAGGTAAGATAAAGTAAAATTTTACTCCCACTAATTTATAAGCTCGTATATATACTATCCGTCTAATTCATAAAAATTATAACAGGTTTATAAAGCTCTTATTTGACAGATTTTCCATACAAATATGTCAAATAACAGTATTATAAGCCTGTAATAATTTTTATGCATTACGGGGTATATGCATATACTATATACTATGTATACTATTTTCATTCATTCATTGTTTTATTATCTGATAATGATCTACACACACACTTAAACTCACACATGCAAGCAAACTATGTATAAGAATGTAAATAAATTGTATTTTCTGTTTGAGTTTGATATTACATGCCTGTGAACAAATCGAACCCACAAAGTATACAGACATGAAAAGCGGCCAAAACGAGATAGTAAATCAGTGTAAACTCTGCACAACTCGCTTATGGTAATGCGCTAAACTGGTACCAAATATTATGTTATCATTATAAAGGGTGTTTTTTTCGATGTATAGAACTTTAAGTTGGCATTACTGTTCAATACGGCGACCCATTTAACAGCTGTCAAGTGATTTATTCTCAGTTTGGTTTGGCAATTCATCATGAATAGAGTCACGGCGTAGATTCGTCGAATGGGCCCAAAACGAAATTGCCGTTGTTCCCGATTTTCATAAGCGAATTTTGTTTAGCGATAAAGCTCATTCTGGTTGAATGGCTACGTCAACAAACAAAACTGCCGCATTTGGAGTGAAGCGAAGCCTCCAGTGTATGTCGAAACACCGTTACATCCAAAAAAACTGACTGTTTACTGCGATTTATGGACTGGTGGAATCATTGGTCCGTACTTCTTCAAAAACGATGATGGCCAGAACGTTACAGTCAATGGTGATCGGTATAGAGCCATGATTACTAACGTTTTCATTCCTGAATTGAATAACCATGATGTCCAGGAGATGTGGTTTCAACAAGACGGCACAATATGTCACACAGCTCGTGCCAGAATCGATTTATTGAAAGACACGTTTGGTGACCGCCTGATTTCACGTTTTGGACCTGTGAACTGGCCTCCAATATCTTGTGATTTAACACCGCTAGACTACCAGTTCGTCTATACGGATCAGCCACAAACGCTTGACCATTTGGAAGACAACATTCGCGAAATACGGCCGCAAATGCTGGAACAAGTCATCGAAAATTGGACGTCCAGATTGGACTACATTCGCGCCAGCTGTGGCGGTCATATGTCAGAAATCATATTTAAAACGCAATGCCACAAGATTATCTTTCGGATAAATAAAGTTCATGTCAATCGAATAACCCATCGTTGTTTTATTGCAACTTAAAGTTATATACATCGAAAAAAAACACCCTTTATTATTAAGTGAGCTGATTTTAAACGCTTAAATTATTTAAACGATTTTATTAGCATTAAAATTGATTACTGAATTGCACTTGTTCTTCAGTAAGAAAGTTATGAAATTTTACCAACCTAGTAATAATAATAATAATACATATGAAATTTTACACGTCCAAAGTTCATAGGGTGTGATGAAGGGTGTTTGCTACCCAGAAACAGCCGGTTGTCCACCTAGCTATAAAAATTTTACTTTACTAATTTGATATGAGCCAGTTAAAAGTCATTTAATTATATAAATGTATTACAAAAATATAGTTCGAGGTAATTAAGAAATTTTTGTTTTGTTAAATGTTAATATCAAAACCATTTTTAGTTCTTTTTATGCAGTAAGAAGGAGTGCTTAATGCTTAGTATACCTATCTCTTCCAGTAAATTTTTTACCTGTGTATACTCTGTGTCAAATGTTGAAATTTACTTGCCTACTTACGGCTAAGCTGTATTTGTAAAAAATTGAACAGCATTTGAAACACATTTGATAGAGTTTTTGATAAATGAGTTTTTGTATTCATAAATGAATTTTAAGCTAAAGTGTTAATTTTCAAGTGTTTTTAAATCAACTGATTTTAAAATTGCTTGTATCCACGTTTAAGGCAATTTTAAAATGACGTTTGTGTTATTGGAACAAAATTCCTTAACGCGGCCTGCTGGTAGTGCAAATTAATAGAAATCGTCACGAAAGCGT
The DNA here is from genome assembly GCA_963662145.1 of Sturmia bella. Lineage (NCBI taxonomy): Eukaryota > Metazoa > Arthropoda > Insecta > Diptera > Tachinidae > Sturmia > Sturmia bella. The sequence continues at coordinate 38,665,750 of OY759172.1, forward strand.
GTGAGCTGTTTATATGTATTGGTGTATCTGTCGACAAACAATTGTTTGTCAGCGGAGACACCTACCAATAAATATTAATTAGTGGTGAAAACGGACACTATCAGTTGATAGATGTCGCTAAAGTAAAGTATGTCACAACAAAAACCAGCAATATTGAAAAATTTTCCTCGTTTTGTAGCAGATTGACAAAAAAAATACTGAATGTGTCAAAAGTAAAAAAAATAAAACGTTCCAAAAATTTTAAGAAGCATATAAAAGATCAAAATTTCAAAAACAACACAAAATGAAACATACTGATTTCACCTTGTATTACATTCGAAGAAAAAACGTAAGGAACTTCGTTCCTAACGGGGCACAGTGGGGCCAAATGCAAAAAAAGGGTAATAAATCTGTATCTTTGAAGCAAGCGAGCTGATTATATAACAATGTACATTGAAAGAATCATAGAGGAGGATCTACTCTTTAAGAATGATGAAATTCGAGACACCCACACGTTGACCTACAGGGTGTCAAAGTTGACTACCTCGGGTATGAAAAAGTTTGTTCAATTCATAACTTTTGTAAATATAGTCCGATTTTTAACAATTTGCATTTGTCGGAAATAAAATGAATAGATTGACAAAACGCATTTTAGTTTTGGTTGATATTGTAAATAGTTTTAAAGATATTTGGCTTTGCATTTTGAAATTTTTGTTTTTGACCTTGACTTCGTTTTCTATTTTGTAAATATTTCCGGTAATGGCATAGCTAGAGGCCTAAAAATAGTTTTAAACCATTTCTTAGATATATTTTAATATTATACAAAAGAAAATTTTTAATTATCGTGAAAGGTGTGCTCGTGAAAAGAGATCAAAGTCAAGTCTTTAAAAAATTAGTGAAAAATGGCAAAATTTTTACAAAAATTTAGCTTAATTGTTTGACGATTTTTTTTATATTGAATGTGTAATCAAAACAAAAATTTTTAAAAATTATCAAGTATAGGCTTTGAAATTTACTGTATTCCTAATTTTAAACCGAAAAAAGAGTGCAAGCTACATCCAGCAATGGATGGATTCTGAATTGATTGGTCAAAAACAAATTTTTTAAAAACGTTTATAAATTATGTTGGACATATTTAAAAGATTCAAAGACGGGTGCTGACGAGAAAGTGTGGCGGCTTCGAAACAACTAGTTGTCCACCCTGCTAAATGTCTTTGATGTGTTCTTTGTCTTATTTAAATAATATCAATCACAAAGATAATATAGAAAGAACTTGAGCCTGATAAACTTAACACAGAAATAAATATAAAAGATTCAACTTTTATAGTTACTTTTTATAGTTACCCGCCCGGTGAAAACTGTGAGCGGGAGAGCAGATTTATTAAAAATAGTCAAATGCTTGGGAGCATTTTATCTGCCTGCTTCAAAATTATACTTAATTTAATTTTTATCTATGTATTTATATTTCTGTTATTTATTAGAAAACGCTATCATCTTTTATTGGTGAAAAGGGTTGGCAGATAAATTAAGTAAACATTTTTTTATGCATTTTCGAATCCAAAAACAAAATATGTGAAAGGAGTACAAAAAGAGAATTTTTTAGGTTTTTTCGGTGAAATCCCACATTTTTTTTTACAAAATTATCAAAACTCACGCAAAATATAAAAATACACTTATTTACCTGTCCAACAGTATATAATACATATGTATATATTTTTAACTTAACATACTTAGCAAAACGACCACAAATCGCACACCTCGGATGACATTTAGCAAACATGCACTATCTTTCACATTATTTGCTACCCCCATAACATACTCAATACATACTGTATCTGCAATTTTATGAACTATAGTGCTTATTCGTCTTAAGAAATGAATATGTGTTAAAATATAGCAGGCAGAAAATTTGGTTACACAATACAACAATGTGCTCACTTTCTTTTTTATCTACCTGTCCATATGTTTTCTGTGGCCCGATATTACCCTGCATGTATACATTTTCTTGTTATTGTAAGAAAATCTGTGTGTTTTTTAGTTTGTCTCTGTAATTATCCCATTGCAAATCATATCTATGTTATGTTTTGCAAGTCAATTTATCCAGAACACACACAGTAAATATTGAAAAAACTGCATTGGAATAATTTATTCAAAAAGTTTTAATTTAGATGTGACCAGTGTTTCAGCTCAAGAACACAGTTAATTTCAATGCCTTGTATACTTTGACAATATTTAAGAATTTTTGTTTTGATTCAAATCTTTTTTTAGAAAAACGTCAAACAATTAAGCTCTATTTTTTTTTTAAAAATTTAGCCACTTTTCACTAATTTTTCAAATACCTCTTTTCAAACATTTTCTTTTGCGTAATATCAAGAGATAACTTAGAAGAAGTTTAAACTATATTTAGGACTTTGGCTATGCTATTACCGGAGATATTTACAAAACAAAAGAAACAAAGTCAAAGCCAAAAACAAAAATTTCAAAATTCAAAACCAAATATCTCTTAAACCATTTACGATATCAACAAAAGCTAAGATGCGTTTTGTTAATTTATTCATTTTCTTTTCGAAAAATTTAAATTTTTAAGAATCGGACTATATTTACAAAAGTCGAATCGAACAAACTTTTTCATACCCGAGATAGTCAACATTGACACCCTGTAGGTCAACGGGTGATATAACAGAGTGGTTCAAATTTCATTACTCTTAAAGAATAGCTCCTCTATGATTTCTTCATACATTGTTTTATAATCAGCTCGCTTGTTTCAAAGATACAGATTTGTTATCCTTTTTTGCGTTTGGCCCCACTGTGCGGCATCATGATGCAACTGACAAGGTGACCTGTTTTCTACAATAAGAATAGCTACCAGAAAAATAACATGCATTTTGTTCATGTATAACTTCAGAAAAGTCGAGATGAACATAGTTTTACTATATTGTTTGGTCGTCTTTCATCTCTGCATAATTTAACGAAGTGAGCTGTTGAACGATTCAGATAATGAGGCTATCCTATTAATTGCATCATGATCCATAAAAATATACCATGGTAATACCATGTTCCTACATGCGCTTTTATTGAGATAATCGCAATAAAGTTCATTATTTATTTATTTATTTATTTATTTATATCAAGAACACTTAAGAATAGAATTCTTTTATGGTTCATTAAAATGTTACATTGACATATATGGTAAATCGGAAAAAAATATACAATAAAATATACTATATATATATATTAAAAAAAATGTACTTATAATATAAATCTTATACTAATCCAGTATTATGTAAACTTTATCACATTATTATAATGTTTAAAAGCGAAAAGGAAGATATACAAAAGTAAAAAAAGTAAAAGCAAATTGATAAATATTTAAGAAATATGCAGAGAGATTTGAATTTATTTATTTGAGAAAAAGTCAAAAAGTGCTTTAGTAAAACTGGGTTTTCCCTGAATGAGTTTAAAATATATTGGTAGACCATTCCATAGCTTAACAGCGTTAATGAAAAAGAATCTGCATGTATTGAGGTGCATGTGCTTGGTGTTAAAAGTGTTATAATTCGAGAGGATGTACCAAAAGTGAGTTTTTCGTACAGATAGCCGGGAGTTTTTCTATACAATAATTCATGCAAAAAAGATAAACTTCTTATGGATAAATAGTCATTAAGTTCACAACCTAAAAGCATATTTCGCCATGACGAAACACTAGTGAATCGGGATATACCAAATACATAGCGTGTTGCGCTGTTGAACGCTACTTGAAGTTTGTGTAGGGACTGTGAGTCAAGCTTGCTATAAACTTGCGCCGAGTATGCAATCATGGGTAGTATGAGTTGCAGTACAAGCTTTCTTTTCACAGCTGTCGGAACATAGCTGCCGGTCATTCTCAAATTTCGAAGAGTGAGAAACATACTTCTTACAACCATGTTAATATGGTCTTTACAGGTTAGTGTAGAGTTAAGGTGAAATCCCAGATATTTTACTTTATTAACATACTTTAGCTCAGCCTTACCAAGATATATACTTGGGAATTCAATACAATTGAGTTCTCGCCTACATATCGGTAAGATAAATGATTTCTCAGGATTTACTACTAGTTTATTGGCCAAGGACCATGCACCAATTAAGACTAAGTCATCATTTAACCTATGACACATATTCTCAAGTAGACCAACACGATTAGATGCGTATAGCAGAATGTCATCAGCATAAGCATGTATTTTTGAATAATTTACCACAGTAAAGATGTCGTTAATGAACATGCTGAACATTAAAGGATCGAGAACAGATCCTTGCGGCACACCAGAGGTTATACTTCTTAGACCAGAAATTTTTTCACTTATGACGACTTTCTGTAAGCGACCTGTTAGATAATTTCTCATAAGGTGAGCTCAATATTCCATACAAAAAGTCAATAAAGTTATTGCTTAATAAACTCAAAATTGCTTTGAATATTGAGAAAAATATGAAACACAACACTGTAAAAGATGTGTTTAATAAGCAAAAGTATACAATGCGAGATGAATGACGAGATAAATGTCAACAAAAGCAAACAAAACAAAATAATAAAAAATAAAAACATAAAAATTTTTAAACATTGCAGCATTTCCAAATTTTTATTTCTCTTTCTTTTTATTATTGCCGCTTTGGAGTCATAACATGAACGCACTACTTGTACAGTTCCATATTTTTATTGTACGACACTAAAATCTTTTTAATAAAAGGCAGTTTTTCTTCCATTTTTCTTATTTGAAAATATTTTTCACTTTTTCTTTCTCACTACCAAAACAAAAACAACACCTTTTTTCCAGCTGTCAAATACTAATTGAGTTAGCGCAATATTTGTATGTATGAACGCAAAAAATATTATGTCAATAAACTGAATATTATCTCAATTAGAAATGCATGTATGAACAAGGTATAAAGCATCTATTTTTGGCATATTTATATATTAATAACAATTCAAACACATTAGGTAATCAAAAAAGAGCATGTAATTATCGCTATGCTTTTGTTGCCTCAAAAGTAACAAAACAAACACGCCACTCTTTGTAGACTTCATGGAATGCATTCAATGTAGAGCTTACAGCCTGTTTATAGGACACGACTCGTCGATAAAAAGCACTAACTTGGCAACAGTTTTGTTGTTTTGGTTTATAGGTCGCTACTATTGACGATTTGTGACAAAGTACGTAAGAGCTGTTATTTTATTTTAGTTTATGGGATACGAGTTTGCCGTCAATAGTGAAAAATTTGTGCGAGTGAAATAATTCATTCGTGCTTGAAAATTTTATAATAAAAAACCGAAAAGAAAAACTAAAAACAACAAAATGGAAATTTCAACAAAAAAAAGGTAAGCTAATTGTTTTGTATTTCAATAGCAAGGTCCATATACATATGTAATTGTGTTAATTTTCGGTGTCAATATGACTACAGCAATGCAGTTTCGACAACTGGTGTCCTGTATGGAGGAGTACCCGCATTTGGCCACAGGGGCTCCTAAATTTGGTAGCAGTAAGGCTGCCATGGAATCCACGTGGGATACTGTAGCAGCCAAGTTAAATGCATATGGTCCTCCATTAAGATCTGGCAGTGAGTGGAAGAAAGTACGTATTTAAAAACTTTCTATGTACATAATTAAATAATATATATGTATATATGTATATATATGTATATACATACATATATATGTGTTTATTATTTTAAATTAAATACAGGTATGGGTTGATCTTAAAGGAAGATTAAAAAAGAAATTGGCAGACAACAACCGGAGCTTAAAAGAAACTGGCGGTGGGCCCTCTCGTATTAGCAATTTAACGGAGCTGGAAGTGGACATCGACCGCATTTGCCATATTTCCTTCGCAGCGGTCCCAAGTGGAAAAGTTTTTGGAGTTCCCGAAAAAAAACCCCAGTTAAGTCAAAAACTGCCCGAAGTCACTCCTCCCAGAGGAGTTAAAAATATAGCAATTGTGACACCAACATCAATTTCAGGAAAATGTAAAACTTTTCCACAAGAATTTGATAACCTGCCATCAACATCAAATCAAAGCACCAAGCCATATCGGATGTCCACTTCCACTCCAAAAGTAGCAGCGCTACCGAAAAGAAAGAGGAAACATTGTGAAAAGGATGCTTCGGAAAGGCAAGAAAGGCTAAAACTTTTGCGCCAACAGTCCGAAAGCGCTATAGATGTTGTAGCCGCTGTAAAAGAGTGCACGGAAGCAATCAAAAGGCAATCGCAATCTCTGGAAGCCATAAACAGTACTTTGCAGCTATGTACTAAATCTATAGTTGACATATTATGGCACTTAACAGAAAAGTAATGTCTAATTTATTTATTCTCTGAAAAGGTAAGAGTTGTACATACATACATACGTATATGGTTATAATTATATTATTGTTGTTATTCTTTTTCAGCCCGGCTCAACCTGAACCTCAATCATTAAATATAGCATTTAATGAAACAAATTTCTTTATTTATTTAACAAATTCCTTCTGTAACTTTTTTGTTAACTCCTACACAGTAATAATAATAAGAAAAGTAAAAGTAGAATCATAATCATTGAAATTTATTATTGAATTCAAAGTCATAAAAATTACCCTTATAGGCTAAGGGCGATACGGTCTCTTATGGAATTTGCCACCGTCATATTTCCATAAGCATCTTCCTCGGCTTCGATATGTTCATCAGCCTCGCGTGTTGATGTGTCGTCAAGTTGTGGCCAATTATTTTTATAAAATATACACATGTTGTGTAATACGCAGCACACATTGACAATTTGTGCTGCCTTTTCAGGTGAATAATGAAGCCCTCTTGACCCTATCAAGCACCTAAAACGATTTTTCAGAGCACCAAAGCAGCGTTCAATTATATTTCGCACCTTGCCTTATGTGTATATGTCACCTGTTTCAAGAATATGGTTGCCTTTTTTTAGTTAAAAACGTATGAACGATTGTAAACAAATAGTATTATTTAACATGTAGGCAACAGTACGATTCAGTACATTTTTGACGTATACGCGACTTAACGTAAGGCGCACGACACGATTAAATCGCGTCTTATAAACGCCATATTTTTCGTAGTCGCCCATTGATTGACGAGTCGCTAGTGAGTTTTGTCGTCTCCTATAAACAGGCTGTTAGTTTAGACGATATGTTGAATCAGCATATATATGCTAACAACTGTATGATTAAAAATAACATCAAATGCATATGTCATCACATATCATATGCTACTATATGCTGAAACTATCAAATTTTTTAATGCAACATATTTCAGCAAATGGAATGTCAACATAAGAGTTAGCATACAATTTTTGTGTTTATACGATATACTGATAATTACATGGTGATATGTATGCTGAATCGTATAAACATTTGCTTGTGAAATAAGTTTGATACTACTTTCTATTTATACAACGAGTTATTGCAGAAAATTCGTGTTTCTAATATAAAAAAAAAATGTCTTCGGAAGAAATATCGCTTGCTATTGCTTGTGCAGTCCTTGTTTTTGATAGTGATAAAAGTGAAGTAAAAGGAAAAAGAAGCCGAGTTTGGAAAAAAAATGGGTAGAACGGCGGGCAAAAGAAGGTTTTTGTGCAAAATTATACAAAGAATTAGAAGAGGAAGGAGGATCCCTGTACAAAAATTTTCTACGTATGGATATCCATCAGTTTAATAATTTGCTTTCTTTGGTGTCACCAATAATTTCGAAACAAGACACAGTAATTCGCAAAAGTGTTGCAGCAAAGGTTCGCCTTATTTTGACCCTACGTTTTCTAAGCAGTGGTGATTCGTTTTCTTCATTGCGGTTTCTTTTTCGAATCCTAAAGCCGTTGATTGTTGATTATTCGAAATATTTCAAGCAGAATTCATACCAGGTGGACTTGAAGCACAGGTTTTTTGGCTTCTAGCTTTTTGTTCACTTTGAAATATATGTAAAAATACATGAAATATATGTATTTTTTTCATTTCATTCTTCATTTTGCAGCAAATTCCCTTGCACCCACCTGATATGAATTCGCCTTGAGCTATTTAAGGTTTTTTAATTTGAGAGCAATTAATTCATTGAATTTCATTTCATTACGTGTGTGCTCGTTTGCAAATTTTGAAGAAGATATATATTTACATAAACGAAAATTGTCGGCGGCTCAATAAAGCCATTCGGCAAATACGCATACAAATTAGATACATATAAGCTTAACCAGCATTTTCAACAAATGTCATATCAGCTAGCATACGCAGGAAATTAGTCAAAGACGAAAAACATACTGTTCACACGATATGCTAAAATTGCTAACATATATTTGATGGTATTGTTAACAAATTGTTTGTAAAGGTTGTTAAACATACGTATGCTGGTAAAGATTTTGCGTTTACACGATATGATGGCACTTAAACAAACTTTTCAGCATAAATATGCTGATTCAACATGTCGTCTAAACTAAGCTTTAGAGCATTTTTGTATTGATGAATTTTGTGTTTTTTTTTTTTTTTTTTTTTTTTTTTTTTTTTTTGTTTTGAAGAGCGTCAAACAATTAAGCTTCTTTTTTGTCGAAATTCAGTTACTTTTCATCAACTTTTCAAAGACTTGGCTTTGATTTCTTTTCACGAGCGCACGTCTTAATATAATTAAAAATGTTTTTTTGTGTAATATATTAAGTAAATATAAGAAATTGTTTAATACCATTTTTAGTCAAAGACTAAACCAAATTCAAACCCAAATATCTATTATGCCACTAGTGATATCAAAAAAAATATAAATTATTTCATGTGTACCTATTTATTTACTTTCTAACAAATGTAAATCCATTGAAATCAAAATATATTTACAAAAATTATGAAAACTTTGACATTGTGTACGTCAGCGTGTGATTCAAGAGTGTGCTTTGAATTTTAATATTCTTAAAGACTCAGTCCTCCTCTTTGACACCGTCATGCATTGCTTTATGATCAACTCTCATGTTTCAAGGATACAGATTTATTACCCTTTTTCGTCGCTTGGCTCCACTGTGCAGCGCTATTGAAATTTTATGCAACACCGACTTGCCAAACTTTTACTTCAGGACGTATTTTTCTGTCGATTGGCACAGGTGCTTTCAAACTTTAGAAATTCTTGATTGTATATTCATAAAAAATAAAATTTTGTATAGAATTTTTAAACTAAAGCCCTTTTCAAGTTCAATCTAACCTTTATGAATATGAACATTAACAACGTTATTCAGAAAAAAATTAATGTAGGTTTACTATCCAATAATAACGAAAATTGCTTAAAGAGTTATTCACAAACGATTACTATTAGCTTAATTTGTTGGCTTCAGCGGTGTATTAAATACTCAAATTTTAAAGTATGTAGACCCCTACTTTAAACCTAAAGTAAAATGACATTTCCGTTTTGATTGTTAATTTTTTGCCACATTTGAAAATATTTGTACAAGCATTTTTGTAAATATTCAAGAAATTGTGAAATTCAAAAGGGCGTAAAAACAAACAAACAAAAAAAAAATCAAAATGAGGGTTTTTACTGGTTATGGTAGACCAAATCAAAGTACATGTTCTCATAAATTTTTTCAATATTAATGTCAAAAACAACGGCTTTATTAAAGATCAGCAAAGATTAATACCTACAGATTGCCACTTATTTTATGATAACATTCCGTTTGAAGGTTAACCCAGTATTCATAAAAACTAGCCATAGAAAATTCTTATACTAAGTCCACATAAAATTTTGTGAAAATGCAATGAATTCATCTTTAATTTTTTTAGCCGTTATTTAATGAAATGTTATATTGTTTTCAAATTTTCAGTTGCTGAAATAAAATTTATAAACTTAAAATTAAGTGAATATAAAAAGCACCTCTATTTGTACTTCTTATTCCTTCAAACTTGAGTAGCAAATCATAATCATATATTTTCACTTTAATAAAATTTTTTTGATTTGATATTACGCCCTTTTGATTTCAAAAGGGCGCATCCCATACAACTAATAAGAACAGCTTTGAAAGCAAATTTTATCTTAAGAAATAAATATATCATCGTATTTTAATGCTATACTGAAAAACTAAACATTAATAAAGCTAACTTCTATAGTTTCGATTTTATGAAGTTTTTTTTGTCTCTCCCGTAAAATTTTAAAATGTGTTGTTACGCCCTTTTGCACATCAGGTGACGATATATTTGTGTATATTGAAATAAAAACATTAGTGATGTGTACAAAAACTCCTACGAATAAAAGGAAGGCAACCGAGTTCTTTTCTTATGTTTGTTGTTTCTTTGAGGATGTAAGGACATGTGCATATAGTCATATGGAGCAAACTCCACTAAAGTAAATTTTAATTCTTATTTTTCAGTTTATGTATGTACATAGATAACTTGCAGTCTGAATACCTGAACAAGTGTAATTCAATGAACGCTTCTGTTGACCGTGTGAATCTGCACCGTCAACAGAATTCTCTAATTGTATGTTTAAGTTTAGCTTGTAAGAATTAATAAAATAAAAGTTCAGTTAATAAAGAGACATTAAAGAGATAAAAAGTGTTTTTATTAATTCAACTCCAAAACTGGCGACGAGGATAAAGATAAAAGTTTTTCTAACTTAGAGAAAAGTAGAAATACTGTTTCGGACCACATAATAATCCGATAAATAATTTTTAATTTAAAATAACAATTAACAATAATAGTTAAAAAATAATAATAGTTAACAATTTGAAAAAAAAAGTGGAAAAGAAACAAATAATTTTTAATTGGACAGAAATAAAAATTATTTCAACAAAACCAACTAAGTACAATATCAACCATAACGGCAACGAGTGCAACAAAATCAACAAAGTATAATATCAACTACAACTGTAGAAGATCCTGAAGAAGGCCACAAAGACAGTAACAAAAAAAAAAAAATAATTTCAACAAAACCGGCAAGGTACAATATCAACTATAACGGCAACGAGTGCAACAAAATCAACAAAGTATAATATCAACTACAACTGTAGAAGATCCTGAAGAAGGCCACAAGGACAGTAACAAAAAAAATAATAATAATTTCAACAAAACCGGCAAGGTAAAATATCAACCATAACGGCAGTGAGTGCAACAAAATCTACAAAGTATAATATCAACAACAACGCACAATTGGGGAATTTGGAAAATAGTGGAAGTGATTCGGCATTTTCTAGACGGAGAATTCAACAAAAGCAACAAAGTATAACATCATCAACAACTGCAGAAGATCCTTAACAAGTAAATAACATTAAAATTACTTTTATACAATATATATATTTTTTTGATATTATGTGCTTAAGTGATAAAGGGTTCATAGATTGGGCTCAGTTTTAATAAACAAATGAAAATTAATTTTTTGTAAGAAAAGGAAGATCAATTTGCATTTTGTTCCCGTATAAGACGCAGTATAGCGTTTTTTTGAAATGGAAAATAATTTAGTGCAGCAATTTAATCTGGTACTGAATTGTATCAGAGAGATCCCAACATTCGATGGGAGGGAACAAAGCCAACTGCCAGATTTTTTAGAGCAGGTTGAAGCTTTGCTACCATCCATCACGGTATTTGAGGAAAACAACAGAAATATTCTGTTTGGTTATGTCAAAAATAGATGCGTGGGAAAAACAAGAGAGGCAATACATAGGCATGGAGTGGTAGGAGATTGGGAGATATTGAAGGAGATTCTTATAAATAACTTTGGGGAAAAGGAAACTAGCAGAGAATTATTAGACAAATTAAAAACCTGGAGGTTAGACGCAACTATCGAGAAGTATTACTACAGTATAAACAATATCAGAAATAGGCTACACAACAGGAGAATGACGCATGCTGAAGAGGGCTTTTCTGCGGACGAAATAAATAGAATTTCATTAGAAGTTTTCAAAAACCACCTACCGGAACCGACAAAAACTATAATTTTTGCTAGAAACCCACAGACTTTAGAGACAGCCTTCAAAATTATTCTGGAAGCAAGGCATCAAAATTATACGGCCTTTGAAAACAGACAAAGAAATGAAAACACAAACTCACCTTATAGGACAAATTTTAGTAATGACATAAGAAACACACATTCCATAAATAGATGTCCGGACTACAATGTCTATCGTAATAATAACAACGATAGTAACAACCAATATTCTGGTAGTAATAATACTAATACTCGTAGTGCTAATAGAAGTAACTATCAAAACAACAATAGATTTAATAATGCACAGGGATTCGATTTCGGACGACAGTCGAACCAAACTAGGAACTCGCGTTATTCGCGCGGAAATGAGGAACCGATGGACATCGGAAACTCAAATGTATATTTTCATGGGGTAGGCCAAAACAACTTCCCTATATAATTATAGCAAGCCCGATTAAGACATTACGTTTCATCATTGATACTGGAGCTGAATTCAGTATAATCAACGAAAATCTTTGTAATCCGAAATGGAAACGTGATGTAAATGTAACTTTAAGAGCCATGGGCAACGAATTTAAAGTAACTAAGCTTTGTAAGTTCCCCATATTTAATGAATTTAGTTCAGACTACGATTGTGAATTTTTGGAGTTCAATTTTAATGATGGATTTGATGGGTTAATAGGGAATAATATTTTAGCAGACCTTGATTGTGTTGTAGATTATGGAAATAGATATATAAAAACAAAAGCAGCATGTATCCCTATCTACCTTAATAAAAGCGAAGAGGATTATAAAATTATGTGTAACAATAAGAACGTTGTCGCAATCCTCAATAACGAAGTAGAATTTAGGGAAACAAATTCAATATCTGACTTAAACCTATCGCACTTAAATACGTCGGATAGAACCAAATTATTGTCGATACTTAAAATACACAACAAAACGTTTTACAGAGAAAATGAAAATTTAACCTTTACAAGCAGAATAAAACACAAAATAAATACACAGAATGAAATTCCGATTTACTCAAAATTGTACAGATACCCTGAAATACACAAAAATGAAATTAATAGACAGATTGAAGAAATGTTAAGTCAAGGAATTATAAGAGAATCTTCCAGTCCTTATAACAGTCCTGTTTGGATCGTTCCAAAAAAGACTATTGAGCCAAATGTTCAAAGATGGCGTCTCGTAATTGATTATAGGAAACTTAACAGTGTAACCGTTGAAGACAGATTTCCACTTCCAAATATCGACGATATATTTGATAAGTTGGGAAGATGTCAATATTTTACAACTCTGGACTTAACACAGGGTTTTCACCAGATAGAGATGGATGAAAAAGATATCCACAAAACAGCTTTTTTCAACCGCAAGTGGGCATTACGAATTTTTGCGAATGCCTTTCGGCTTGAGAAATGCACCCTCAACCTTTCAAAGGTTAATGAATGAAGTCTTGAGGGAATATATCGGTAAAATCTGTTTAGTGTACTTAGACGATATTCTGGTGTTCTCTACAAGTATAGAGGAGCATTTGGAGTCTCTAACTAAGGTATTGAGTTGTTTGCAAAAAGCAAATTTGAAGGTCCAATTAAGAAAATGCAGCTTCTTGAAACAGGAAACAGAGTTCTTAGGACATCTTGTTACTTGTGACGGCATAAAGCCAAATCCCAAAAAAATAGAGGCTATAGACAAAATTCCTCTACCAAAGAATTAAAAAGAAATTAAATCTTTTCTAGGAATAACAGGCTACTATAGGAGGTTTATAAAAGACTACTCAAAAGTAGCATTTCCTCTAGTAAAGTGCTTAAAGAAAGGAGCCAAAATTAGTCTAAAAGATAAAGACTATAAAGACGCGTTCGAGAAATTAAAAACTCTTATTAAATCGGATCCTATATTAGTACACCCTGACTTTTCAAAGAAATTTACACTGGTCACAGATGCTAGCGATTTCGCTTTGGGAGCGGCGTTGATGCAGAACGATAAAATTATCTGTTATGCTAGTCGATCCCTCAATGGCCACGAAAAAAACTATAGCACCATAGAGAAAGAACTCTTGGCTATAGTTTGGTCAACAAAGTATTTTCGACCCTATTTATTCGGTAGACATTTTATGGTAAAAACAGACCATAGACCATTAGTATGGCTTAGTAACTTAAAAGAACCCAATGCAAAATTGCAGCGTTGGAAAATAAAGCTTAACGAATTTGATTTTGACATTAGTTACATCAAAGGTAAAGAAAACGTGGTAGCCGATGGCCTCAGTAGGATTGTTGCGAATGATGAAATAATCTTGAATCTGAATGAATTGTTTGAAAATGACATGAATACAGTGCACAGTGCAGAGACTGATAGCATCGATTTTATAAAAATCACTGAAAATCCTCTGAATATATTCAAGAACCAACTTATTTTGAAAAGAGCAGAAAGGAACACATTCAGCAAGAGAATTATGTATAGAGGAAAAATAAGAGAAACATGGACAGTAATATCAGAAGAAAACCTCCTTGAGACGATGAAGGAAAAACTACCACAAAGGGCGTTGCTGGTCGTGTTTTGCGCTGACAACGACCTCTTCATGAAATTTCAAGATATGTATATAAAATACTTTATTAGGAATAAAAATTTAAAAATACAGAGAACAAACACTCTATTGGAAGATATAACCGATGAAGGTAAAATTCTTCAAATAATAGAGACATTACATTTTGAAAACAATCATAGGGGAATAAATGAAATTTTCGCGGAAGTAAAGGAAAAATTCTACTATCCAAATTTACAAAGAGTTATACAAAAGTATGTTAATAATTGCGAAATAAGCAATAAAGCAATAGAATAGAAATCCTATCAGGCACTCGATGAACATAACAGAGACACCTGATAAACACAATTCCATAATCCATGTACATAGATATTTGGTACCCACAAAGAGGAGTGATGTTTCTGACTGGAATCGATAAACTTACAAAATATGCAACTGCGCATCATCTCCCAGATAGAACATGGTTATCAATTGTTGAGGCTTTGAAAATGCGTATTCAGTATTTAGGCAAACCGGACACAATAATTACAGACAATGAACTGGATGTTGTAGCAATTAAAGAGTTTTTAAAAGATTATGGTATTAAAGTTCACTTTACAACGACATATAATAAAACGGGCAACGCAGATATTGAGAGACTGCATTTGACCTTGAATGAACATATTAGATTGTTTAATGCGGACGAAAACAATAGAGAAAATCTACAGGAAAAAGTTTCAAAAGCAATAATCGCCTATAATAATACGATTCATTCGGTAACGAAAATCAAACCTATACATTTTATCAACAATATTATATCAAATGAGAGCTTAAAATGTATTTCAGAAAGACTTAAGGAAGAAAAAACTGAGAGAATAAACACTATCAACAAAAAGAAAGGAAATGTTGAATGTTCAGATTTCAAAAATAAATATGTAAAAAATTATAGAGTTAGCAAGACACAACCTAGATATAAGAAAGTAGAAAACTATAGGAAGGAAGACAATTACTTGCTGTCTAGGGACAATAAATTCAAAAAAGTATACAAAACTCAAGTGAAACGTAAATATCTATTCCAGACAAACAACAATGAAGATCGCGATAATAATGCTACTGGCAACGGTCCAAGCACTTCTAAGAGTCGAAAAGGCTGAGGAGAATTCAGGGTACGCGATGCTGCAGGTAAAACAAGTAGAAATCCCTAATGCAACAAACACGGTCCTACATATTATACACCCTATCGAATATTTAGGTATTCTTAATCAGATAGCCGAAAATATAGAAGAAATAGATATTGACAACAGAGAAATTTTAAGAAAAGAAATCAATATTATTGGGGCAAAAATTAAAACCTTAATACCATTTGAATTCAGTAGAAAGAAGAGAGGACTAATTAACGGAATAGGAAACATCTATAAATGGATGTTTGGACTGATGGACGACAATGATAGAGAAGAAATTATAGAACACCTAAAATGCGCTGAAATTAATGGTCACAATGCCATAAACGCAATAAATAAGCAAATCACAATTAATACACACTTCAATGACTCTATTGAAATAATACGAGAGGCTATAGAAACTGACAGAATTAAAATAAATAATACTTTTGCAGAAATTAAGAAACGCAATAACGAAATAGTTAGAAAACTTCTTTACACTGATCAAATGCTTAAATTGAAAAACTTTGAGAGCAAAATAACGCAAATTCAGGAGAATATAGCAGCAGCTAGAAGCAATATAGTACACACAGGTATACTTACACCCGAAGAAATTGAAAAATTTAACATCGATTATTTCAAATTAAAATTTTTAAAGTTAGGAGTGATGACTTATAAGAATAATTCGCTCATTATAGCAATAAAAATTCCTAAAGACTTCCTTCTGACAGATGTGAAACTAATAACACCACTACCGAACGATAGGTACCTTGAAATCGAAGAAGAACCCGAATTAGTAATCACATGGGGGAACACGACCTTCTCTTACAAAGAAAATGTATTGCCTAGCGATCTTGTAGAAAGTAAAAACTGCGTCGTTGAGAAAAATTGCAGTTTGGTGCTCAATAATCAAACAAGCATCATCGCTATTGATGACGATCTAATTTTAATAAAAAACGCACTTAATATCAAGCTTACCCAAGATTGTGACAATAGAAATATTATACTAAATAAAAATAATCTCATTAATTTTTGTGATTGTGAACTTAAATTATTGAACAAAACTTTTGTAAACAAAAATACTATTGTAAACGAAAAATTTATTTACCCAAATAATGATATAATAGGCGTAGTATTTGAAGAAAAACTTACCTTTGAAAAAATTAAAATTAACCAATTTGAAAATATAAAACAAATTGAAGAATTAATGTACCACAAAAATGTATCTTATGGTTTAAATATATCTTTAATCGTTTTGATAATACTTACTGTTGTAGTGTATTCGGTCTGCAAGAAATGTTGCAAAAAGAATCAGGAACTTGATGTTAATATCGAATTGAAACCTACCGCCACACATTCAACAGAGACTGTTGAATCTGGGGGTGGAGGAGTCATATGGAGCAAACTCCACTAAAGTAAATTTTAATTCTTATTTTTCAGTTTATGTTGTGAACGAATCTGCCTAATAAGCAGATTCGTTTCATCAACATATGTATGTACATAGATAACTTGCAGTCTGAATACCTGAACAAGTGTAATTCAATGAACGCTTCTGTTGACCGTGTGAATCTGCACCGTCAACAGAATTCTCTAATTGTATGTTTAAGTTTAGCTTGTAAGAATTAATAAAATAAAAGTTCAGTTAATAAAGAGACATTAAAGAGATAAAAAGTGTTTTTATTAATTCAACTCCAAAACTATATACATACGTATGATGCATATCTTGCATAAAAAAGTACATATTTTCTTTTATTGAAAGACGAATGCGAAATGTTTCAAGCATTTCATATTATTTTTAAATAAAGCAATTGACGAGTTGCGGTTAATGATAAATAGTATTCGCTCACGTTTCACCATTAGAACTCATTGGACAAATAAATAAAATATTGTTGCCAGTCTTAAATGCAAAAAAATTTTAAATTACTAATTAGTTAATAAAGATAAATCTCAAATTTACTAACATGCAGATAATACCAATATTAAATATTTTTTCTGAATAACACTGTAAAACTTTATTACTCACATTGCGCTAAACTACTTTCTAACAACATTAACAATAAAAAATGCGAATAACATTCTCATAGCTATTTGTATTTAAATATTTTAATTTAAATAATAAATAATTTAAACAAAAATTGTTTCTTTCTAATTTAGTCATAGTGAACCCAATTGTTGAATTTATTAATTGTTAATATTGAATGATTTTTGCTTTAATTGAATTAAACAAATGAACAGGATTGGAAGTACAGCGTGACAACGGTTTAAAGTTGTTCCTGGAAAAAGATGATTTGGAACGTTTGTACGATTTCGAGGAAGAATGTGTGGAAGGCTTTTTTCACGAACAAGAAATCATCCTGAACCAGTCAACCGAAGAACGAGTCAAGTACATAACAGAGCGCATCGATACAATGACGCAAAAAATTGAAGATATAAATCAAAAGGAGAACTTGCAAACGGCTACTGTACAGGTATATTTAACAGTTTCTGAAGTTGATAATGTATCTATATATATATATATATATATATATATATATATATATATATATATATATATATATATATATATATATATATATATATATATATATATATATATATATATATATATATATATATATATATATATATATATTAGGGCGGGTCGATTTGTAGGGAGTGAAAAAATTCACCAATTTCCCTATGATTTCCGTATTCTATGGGTTATTCCATGAAAATTTGCCGAAGAAACCATACCTCCATCGTTAAAATCGAGTCCCCTACTTTTTGTTGGTAAAAAATTCAAAAGTTACGGGCATTTTTGTCCAAATTTTGAACCATTTTTCCATTTTTTTCATGATTTTGTCAAAGAATATTACTTTCATGGCCATTTTTTTTTTGGCTCAATCCATTATTTAATTCAATTTACAATTCAAAACGAAGAGTTTAAGCTCAAATTTATCGAATTCGGTTGAGTAATTCATAGCGTTATTGCTAAAACAAAATAACACATAAAACCAACTTTTTGATTTTTTTCCCTTTTTATTTTTTTTTTTTTTACAAAAATTCAAATTAAGAGATAATAAAGTATCTATCAACCTATTATCCAAAAAAATATTCAATTTGAGTGTAGTAAAAGACAAAATGTGAAAAAAAACATTATTTTTTCTGAAAGTCTTGTTTGCTTTCAAGTCTGGGTGTTTTCGTACGGCTCTCTAATGTCGTCGCCATAGCGCCTTCTACATTCTTTCCTGCAATTCGTTTAGCAGTGGCAGCCAGCAATTGGACATGTCTTTCCGTTAGATATACATATGTATATGTATATATATATATATATATATATATATATATATATATATATATATATATATATATATATATATATATATATATATATATATATATGTATATATATATATATATATATATATATATATATATATATATATATATATATATATATATATATATACATATATATAGTGCTATTTATTGCATTTAATAAAAAATAAAAAAAATGTTAGTATACTAACCGATTTTTCAAACACAACTTAAAACAGAAAAATATACCAAATATAAAAAGCAAATTCTGTTTCATTAGAATAGCACATTTTTTTATTAAAACTGAATTAAATAAATTTTTGTTAAAGTTTTTGTTATATTCATATTTTTTATAAAAATTTTAATTAAAATGTGGCTTTCTAGTAATGAGTTGAGCTTCCTTTGTTCAGAATAACCTCGTATATCCTATTAGGCATTGACTCGTACAAATTTTGCAAATAGTTGAGAAAAATATAATTCCACGCTCCTTTAATGGCTTCAATAAGTTCGTCCTTAGTCGAAAAATGTTTTCCAGACTCATAAACTATTTTGGACAGCCATCCCCAAACATTTTCGATTATATTAAGGTCGGGCGAGTATGGTGGCCAGCTCAAAACGGTGACATTTTTGGACTCTATCCACGATTTGACCAAACGGGCAGTGTGAATTGGGGCGTTATCGTGTTGGAAAATCCATAGCAATGGACCGAATAAATTTTCAAGTTTGGGAAAAGCCTTTCCTAAAACACCCTGGTATGGTTTAGCGTTTGCAGTGGAACTTAAAAACTGGAGCTCATAGGTGCCATAATAGGAAATCGCACCCCACACCATAACTCCGCCAACTCGACGGTGTAATCGCTCCAACTAGTGAGTCTCCTTCCTCAAATCGGGAAAATAAAAATTGTAGCCATCAGGGCCCTCCAAATTAAACTTCTTCTCATCAGAAAAAACAACACGCTTCCACTCGTTACTCCATGCCATGTTATCTCGGCAAAATTTTAACCGCATTTCTTTCCGGGCAGAGTTAAGTGGTGGTTTTTTCTTTAATTTAAGTCGTTTGAGGTGATCTGCTCCTGAAATAACACGTCATACAGTGATCTTGCTAGCATGAACACCGACTTTAGCTTTAATTTTGTCCACAGAATCGTGTGAATTTGAGGCTTCTCTCAAAATAGCCCTCTTATCTTCGTTAGAGAGCACACCACTTACACGACCTTTTATGTGTTTTCCATAGTTCGTCTCGTTTTTAATAAAATTAGATATTACTTTTCTACTTTGGCAATTTTTTTTTTTTTTTTTGATATTTCAGACACAGAAAGGCCGCAGTCTCTATAGGTTTTTATTTTTATTTGTTCGTCGTTTGTTAAAGCTTTTCCACGACCCATTCTTATGTTAAATGAAACCAATTTGTTTGAAAAAGTAAAAAAAATAATTTTTTACTTCGCGGTTAATCTGTTCACTTGTACAACAAACTGAAACTGCAACGTGCTATTCAAGTGAAACAAAAAATTACCTGCATTTTTGAACAAATTTGAATCAAAGCAGAAAAACCAAATAACGGTACTTTTCCAGTGATCCAAATTTGGCTCTCAGAGAGAACATATGAAGAGGAACATATATATATGTATATATATATATATATATATATACATATATAATGTATGTATGGAATGGCGTATGTGAATACATATGTATATTTTATAAATTTCATCTCTCTGTTTTTAAGGCTACTTTATGTTGTACGGGGACACCTAGTAATTTTCCACTTGTTGTTGTAATTTGTTGCTGTAAGGCATCTGGGAATACATACAGTGTGCGAATTTCGGCTCTCTATCTCTTACGGTTCGAGAGTTATAGCTATTGCTCTACGTTGTAAAGGGACACCTGGTAGTTTTACAGTTGTTGTTGTTTTTAGCAAGTGTTGTTGTGGAGCATATGTGAATAGACATATTATGCAAATTTCATCTCTCTATCTCTCACGGTTCGAGAGTAACGGCTAATGGTTACTTTACTACCAGGTGTCCCTATACAACGTAGAGTAAAAATTAGCCATAACTCCCAAACTGTAAGAGACAGAGAGATGAAATGTGAACAATACATATATATATATATATATATATATATATATATATATATATATATATATATATATATATATATATATATATATCCGCATGTGGCCTACAATAACAAATTCTAAAAACAACAACAAGTCGAAAATTACCAGGTGTCCCTATACAACGTAAAGTAACAACTAGCCGTTACTCTCGAACTGTGAGAGACAGAGGGATGAAATTTGCACAATATGTGTATTCACATATGCTCCACAACAACACTTGCTAAAAACAACAACAAATGTAAAACTACCAGGTGTCCCTTTACAACGCAGAGTAATAGCTATAACTCTCGAACCGTAAGAGATAGAGAGTCGAAATTCGCACAGTGTATGTATTCCCAGATGCCTTACAACAACAAATTACAACAACAACAACAAATCGAAAATTACTAGGTGTCCCCATACAACATAAAGTAGCTTTAAAACCAGAGAGATGAAATTTATAAAATATACATATGTATTCACATACGCCATTCCATACATACATTACACATGCATACGTACGGAACCCTAAGAGTGCGAGCCAGCCTCGTACTTGACTTAATTTATTATTTTAATCTGTTGAAGAAATATTTTTTATAAGCACATACATACATACATATCTCTGTAATTATTTTTAGTGATTTAATATGAACTTTCTTGTTTTCTTCCAACTTACACTTTAAGTTACATTTGCCAAGTTTTAGCATAAAAAATAAATAAAAAACAAATAACATTCTATACAATAGCAATACAAATCTACACATATCACGTTTAGTTACTTTTGGTTTAATGCAGTTGAATATTGAAGTTTTGTTTGATCCTTGTCTTCTTTAGTGTTTAAAGTTTTAAATTATCTCGGCTGTATTCTAATGTCCTGTTCATACATGTAGCAATATTCAAATTATAACAATTAAAGCCATTATTGAGACAAAATTTTCATATAAAATTACAATTAGCTTATTGGCAATTAAGAGATAATTGCTTCAATAATGAGTAAAATTTGTAATGCAACACTGTTAGATTTGTATTAACAGTACCAAATGAACAAGCTTTTACAATAACAGTACATATTGAACACTCCTTGTGAAAATTTTACTAATCAAACGTCAACAAAATAAATAAACAAAAAACAATTTTTTTTTAATTTTTTATGATAAAGGGTGTTTTTTTCGATGTATAGAACTTTAAGTTGCAATAAAATAACGATGGATTATTTGATTGACATGAATTTTATTTATTCGAAAGATAATCTTGTGGCATTACATTTTAAATATGACTTCTGGCATATGACCGCCACGGCTGGCGCGGATGTAGTCCAATCTGGACTTCCAATTTTCGATGACTTTTTCCAACATTTCTGGCCGTATATCGGCAATAACACGGCGAATGTTGTCTTCCAAATGGTCAAGCCTTTGTGGCACAAGCATGTTGCGCAGTCTTGTTGAAATCACATATCCTGGACATCATGGTTATTCAATTCAGGAATGAAAAAGTTAGTAATCATGGCTCTATATCGATCACCATTGACTGTAACTTTCTGGCCATCATCGTTTTTGAAGAAGTACGGACCAATGATTCCACCATCCCATGAAGCTTACCAAACAGTCAGTTTTTGTGGATGTAACGGTGTTTCGACATGCACTTGAGGATTAGCTTCACTCCAAATGCGCCAGTTTTGTTTGTTGACGTTGCCATTCAACCAGAAGTATGCTTCATCGCTAAACAAAATTGTGCGCGATACGTATTCCGTACAGAACCATTATTTTCGAAATAAAATTGCGCTATTTGCAAGCCTTGTTCACGCGTGAGTTTATTCATGATGTACACATTGCCAAACCAAACTGAGAATAAATCATTTGACACCTGTTAAATCGGTAGCCATCTTGAACAGTAATGCCAACTTAGAGTTCTATACATCGAAAAAACACCCTTTACATAATAACCAAATGTAAGCAATAACTTTTTCACCTGCCAAATGCTAATTGTCCTAGCAATATTAAGTATGTATGAACACCAAAACGATATTGCCAATTAACTTAATATTGTTTCAATTAAAAAGGCATATGTGAACAGCATATAAGGTTCTCTAGTGTGTATCTCTTGTTATGTGATTTCTCTTGATCTAAGATTTTTACGCTATTGAAATCTGCTATGTGCTTGCTGCTCTTTATATGTTGTGCTAAAGCCGTAGTCTATTTTCCGTTTTTAATGCTAGAACATAAAAATAGCATTCAAAGCGGAAAAGAGACTACGGCTTTAGCACAACATGTAAAGAGCAACAAGCACATAGCAGATTGCAATAGCGTAAAAATCTTAGACCAATCTTTTTTTCTTTTGCTTCCAATGGGGCCTTACAGTGTACGCACGTAATGAAGTTGTGTGCCAATGCCAGCAGTCTTTAGGCATGTATTATGCAGAATTTAACTATCTTTGGGCATAATTCAAAATCAGGACACACTGTTTGCACCTTAGATTTCCGTTTCCATATCGAAGATCCTGGAGAGCTGTCCGAGCAGTGAAATCATTGCTAATGAAAATTTCCATGTTCACAACTTATCTTGGCCTCGCCATTCGTGCCTTACAACTTCAGAAGGCAAGTTTTTTGAGCTATTTGCCACACATAACCACCTAGTGAATGAATCAACGAACATTCCGTGTGTTGATGAGCATCACCTAAATACCCTTGACCTCTTCCTGGCCTCGCACTCTTAGAAGTATTAAGTCAGTATTAGTACACCGCGCGGAAACTTGGATCATTTAACTATTTCTGCTTCATTTTCATTCCCATAACTTCATAACCTAATTCAGCTAAGAAACATTTAACATACATATACGAAAAGGTTCGTTGGGCAGAGCTTAATAAATTCTACAGACATTTTAACTGGAAGCTATGTTTCCTAGTTAACGACACTATAGCTTCGGCAAAAACGGTTCAAAATATCATCTTGCTTGGAATAAAAAGTTTGATTCCCAAAAGCAAATTTCGATAAAGCCAAGAACGAAGTTTTGGTTGAGTCAGACATGCAAATATACAATCACATCCAGAGAGGAAGCGTAAGAACGTAGATACTGACACGCTACGAAAAAATGCGAGCTCCTCATGTGCCAAATTGCTAGGGCGTGAAAAATATCTTAACGAACAATTCCTTCGCGCTAAAGTTTTCACTGCCTTCAAGAGCAGCAAGAACTATTGGTTATTTGTTAAGAGAGTGAAGAATAATAATACAATAAAAATAAAAAGCATTCCAACTCTCTAAATGAATGGTCAAGCATTCACCAGTTGAAAAGCTAACCTTTTTAGCTAGTAAAATTCTCGTAAGTAAATCCAATTCACTCAATTGTGTTTGAGCAATGTGTATTTGAATGAATATTGTAATTTTTCAGTTTACACAAACTAATGAATAGTTTCATGCAGTCCTCTAGTAATGAAGTAATCTTCTTTAAAGTAAAGAATGAATTAATCAAATATAATTTATATTCATAAGTAAAATTTTTTTTATTTAACTTCGAAGAAGTAAAATTTTTGTGCAATTTTTTTTACTTCATATGATGATATTTTCTTTTTTAAACTAAATTTTCTTTTTGGAGTGGTGCAAAGGTAGTTGCACCGCTAAGCTCAAAATAACGCTACAAATGCTTTCATTGCTTCTTAAACAATTACAAAAAGTTATAAAAAAGTGAAATTAGTAAATAAATGTTTTGAAAACTTCTCTGCTTAGATTAGTAGATCAAGAAATAGTATTCAGATATGCTGCTTTATATGTACCATGCATGTGAGAATTATTATACCCTTCACAAAAATGTGTACGGGTATATATAAGTTTGTGATTCCGTGTGTAGCTCATAAATTATATATATATTCTGGATCAGAATCAATAGAGATTACGAATAAGCGATGTCCGCCTGTAGTCGTTGAAATACCGTTTCTGAGAAAACGGTTTGAGATAGAAACCTCATTCTTTCGCTAAAATGTGTTAAATCCCGGTAGTGAGTCTGCTATTGAAATTCAGTAAGATGGGTCCACGGATAGCCGAGATAGATCCAAAATACCGGGCATTTTTTTGGTGAGATTTTTGAAAAAAAATTTTTGTTTAAAGGCGAGAAATGCAGACTAGCAAAATGCCAACATACAAAATAAATTATTTATATATTAAATGCGTGTGGAACTTGCCCATGTTTCGATGCACATGCATATTAGCGAAAAGAACTGTACTATAATTAATAAAGTTTAGTGTTCTGATTGCCATACAAACTCAATACACATCTTGAAATATACGCCTGACAAAATTTTGTTGAGATAAACATCAGATTTAATATGAAAGAATAAAAGAAACGCCTTTCATCTAGAGACCGCTGTTAATTTTACAAAATTTAGTCAGGTGAAGATGTTAAATAAGAAATTTAAATATTTTTATACAGAGTTTGACAGACACATTATGTAGTTAACTGCGATACTAATAATTTTTGATTTGCATGTGTACATATGTATACATATATGCTTATTGTAACTGGATCATAAGAACGCTGTCTACCAAACTATTTTTTCCCAGAGTTAGTTAATATATTAAAATTATTTGAGTTTTAGTTTAATTCCTCTTTACTAGTTGAGAGAAACTGAAAAGAGGAGGGATGCCAGATAAATTACAGAATAACTACAACAGCTACTGTGAAGAAAAACGTCAATAGTCGTACTTTAAAAGAAAAAATATTGTTACGTTTTAACCTTTTCAAAACGTTTTCCGTAGATTCTTTAATTGTAATGAAGTTAAAACACTCACGTCTTCAGTTTACAGTAATTAAGAGTTCAACACTTCATTTATTTTAACACACTATACTTGTAAACACTTTACTAAAAGAACAACACTTTCACTTAATCACTTTTTATTACTTAAGACACTTTACACGTTAGCGCAGCTAAAAATCGACTGACTTTTCAGCGTTAAGCTTCGCTGCTTTTATACATCCAATGATCATTACTAGAACATGCTAGACATTTACAGAAGCTAATCACGCCACATCTTTAGTGCGATGTGCGATGACTCATCATGAACAACAGATATACACACACACCGACATACATACACGCGGCAGTGAAACTCAAACATCTGAGCCGCGCACATACATACACACACGAATATTGTATCGTGCGGTGGTGGTTTCTTTTATTTCGCTGTTGTGCCTATTTATCTACACATGTGTGCCAGTATGTGCACACTCGCTGTGCTGCCGTTTGGTTTATCAACAAGTTTCTATGTGTGTATATACCTCCTGTGTTCATTTACAAATAATAACAAGACAATATAAGCACATATAAAATAACGATGATTCAGTACGTTCTAGAACAATCACAATCGGTCCGTTCACGACCAAATTTGTAACACTGCCGCCCGCTCAAGCCTGTTCGTCCCGAATAGGCCCAGAACCACTACTTCCGTACCTTGCGAGTCGTTCTAAGTGTACAACAGTGTCGGGCAGATTTTTGAAATCCTATGCACGCGTGTATAGGAAGAAAATTCTGCTTGCGCTACGTTGACACACGTACACTATAAGCTTCTTCGTATAACTTACGATAATTAACGTTCGGATGTTGCTTTGTTATAATTTCGTCAAAGTAAATCAAACCAGTCGCTGATCAGCACTTGTTAGAGAAAGATCTCGCTGTTAATTTGTTTGTTTACACTCAAAGCAAAATGTTTAATGAAGAATGGGAAAATAATTTTTTTTTATAGAGAACATGGATGGCGATGCACAATGCTTGATTTGTCATCGCGTTATATGCGAAAAAAGTTTGTTTTATTTAAGAAGACATTACAAGTCATGTAGATTTCGATAACCTCAGCGGGGGTGATCGAACACTAAAACTATTTGAATTAAAAGCAAAATTTTTCTTAATATTTTTAGTTGATGAAACTAATATTCACTGTCATAACAGTTTTAATGAATCCAATATTCATCATAATAATGTTGATGAAACTAGTGTTTCTATGTCTTTAAAAAAGGCATCGTATACCGTTGCTTTGGCTTTGGCAAGGCAATGTCGCCCATTTGATGATGGTATTTTTTTTTTAAATTTAACGTCAGATGTTTTGAATTGTTTTGGTGAAAAATTTCAAGAGGCTTTGAAACTTTGCCAAAACATTCCATTATCTCGACGTACAGTCGCACGTAGGACAGAAGATATAAGTAAATTTATTCATTCTGCAGCTATAAATAGGCTGAAAAATTGCAAGTATTTCTTATTATCTTTAGACGAAAGTACGGATATTAATAATATTTGCCAGCTTATTATTTGCATCAAAACCGTTGATTCAAATTTAACCACTGTTGATTAAGTTTTTGAACTAGTTTCTCTTCATGGTAATGTTACGGGACAAGTTTTGTATGATGCAATAGAGCGGAATGTTTTTTCAGTTGTGGATAAAAACAAATTAAGTTCAATATGCACGGATTGAGCCCAAGTTATGAGAGGAAAAAACAAAGGTCTTTTAGGCATTTTGAAGAAAACTGGTATTAATTGCCCAGCTTACCATTGTATAATTCATCAGCAAGCCCTTTTCTCTAAAGAATTAAATATGACAAGCACAATGAACATTGCTGTCAAAATTATAAATAAAATAAGAGGTGGACACAATTCACTTACTCATAGAAAATTTAAAGGTTTTCTAGAAAATCTTAACACGGAGTATGGTGATCTTTTGTTGTACACAGAAGTTCGTTGGCTTAGTCGAGGCAAAAGCTTGGAACGACTTTTCAATTTAAGAAAGGAAATTGTCACATTTTTTAAAGTAACTCCCAAATTGGACACCGAAGAGCTTGTTTCTTCACTGGAAGACCAAGACTTTCAACTAGACCTGCCTTTTTTATGTGATATTACCGAAATATTAAATGAACTGAACCTAACACTTCAAGGTAAAAATATGAAAATTTTTCAATTAGCAACCACTTTACACCATTTTTATAGAAAACTAAATTTATTAACCCACCAACTCAAAAACAATAGCATTGTTAACCTAAAAAAAACATCGATCATCTTTTGTGAATTAAATATCAATAGTTTTGTTAAAATACAAAAATATGCCGAAATTATTGAATCTATAAAGGAGAATTATTTAGGTAGGTTTGAAGATTTAAAATTTATTGAAAAGTTAATAGAATTACACGATTATCCACTAATTTGTAAAATAGAGGAGCAGAATGTTGAACTGTAAGGGGAGCTGAAACAATTATAGGATGATCTGGAAATCCCTCTGGAAACCGGAGAAAAATTTTGGACGCACATTGATGACAACAAATATCCTAAACTTAAAAATGAAATGTACAAACTATATTCCATGTTTGGGACGACATATAACTGTGAGGTAGCATTTTCAAGTCTAAAAATAATTTTGAGTAAGCAACGTAATAAGTTAACCGACCAACACATAGCCGATTTATTACGCATCAAGGAATACAGAAGAGACATCGATTTGGATGAGTTAGCTAAACGTTAAGGTAGCAACAATTTTCAAAATTAAATTAAAGCTTTATAATTTATTTAATTATGTGTGCATTATATTTATGTATATTATTTTATTATTAAATATTTTTTCTTTCGTTAAGTAATTATGTAGTTTATCATTAAATGAATATTGTTTTCTTTCAATAGGGGTTTCCTACGGGCTGGTAATGGTCAAACCGTTGTTTCAATTTATAATAAAATAAAAACAAATTTCATAATTTTTACTCGACGTTTCGTTCGCTTTTTTTCGAACATCTTCAGGAGTATGTTTATTTTAATCTGGCACAATAAATACAATGATTTTGATTAGTTATACTTGATTTTAACATTTTTTGTTAAACTTACGATTATATGTTTTTCTCATATTATTTATCTTATTCCAAAAAACTGGACATCACGACACAGAATTTTTAAAAATAAATAAATAATTAAGATTGGAACAAACACAACAATAAATCGATGGTCAAACTTAATCTGAATATCACAGTATGTTGACTAACCAATTAGTTTACTGCTACACAGTACTGGAGCTTGATATTGTCTTTGTCTTCTTTCGTATTCATGGTGTTACTTATTTTTTGTTGTATTCTTACGGCCTAATTCATAAACACATTATAAGAGTGTTATAACCAACTTATAAGCAAAAATCCAGAAAAGTGTATTCATAATCCACTTATAGCTTATTATGCTGCTTATAATCATTTAATAAATTGGATATTTTTATTGTGGCCTCTACCCAACTATAAGCGTTTAATAGTGAAAATTGTTGAATTGATGATTTTTTTATTTTAACAATATTTACCAATTTTTTGCTTCTTGAATGTGTATATGATTGCATTTCATTGTTTCTTACACCAAATTATCATTACACATTAAACTATGAAATTCGAAAATATGTACATATGTATGTACATACTTACTTTAAATTCTACTGATGATGTGGTGTAGGAATCAGTAATATACAGTCATAAAGACACTTTAACCCTGCAAAAATCATCTTATTTTTTTATCAAACAAAATTTTCTTTAGTTTTCATATAAATTACAAATGTTTTGACGAATTATATCGATACAATACACAAAGAAATACAGACGTACATAAATATGTATAGTACTATCTCTTTTGCAAATTTGAATTGACATGTACATTTATACATATGTATGTATGCATGCATACACATACATATCTACGCACAAACAACAGTAGCGATCCTGCCTGTATTTACAATGTATACACACGCATTGGCCTCTACATAACCATAAGCGTTTGATAAAGAGACATTCGTCAATAAAATCATTTTAATAAAAGATATTTGCCAATTAAATAATATTTACTACTTTTCATTATTTTTTCATGAAAAATATTTGCAAATAATTATAGTGCTGCACAAACAAATGCTAGAGAGTAAGTAGTCGACTACTTTTGGTAACAGACATTAAACAAATGTGTTTAGAAATAATTTTTTTACAATTCAAAGCCTTGTATACATATTTTTCGCAATAAAAATAGGTAAACCAATAAATTATTTCATATTCGAACAAAATTATGTTATATAAGTAAATAATATTTTGCATTTTTCGAAGCTACGCAAATAAACCGTTTCTTACATACATCTCATATATGCAGCACTAGGCACAAAATGAGAGCGAACATTGCATGGTATTGCCAACAATAAAGTACAAAAGTAACAAAAGAGTTTATTAGTTATTTCACGCATATAATGTGTTTATGAATTGAATTTCTTATGTGTTGCTTATAACACTGTTAGTGTATGATAACTATTACCAGCTTATAAGCTGAAATAAGAAATTTTTATGAATTAGGGGGTTAAGCTTTCTATTGTAAAGCGTTTGTTCTCTTTTTTTTCTCTGTTTAATATTTTTACTTGGTCGAAGTTAATTATGTGATTGCACTCAATAACATGTGAGAGTGCTGTGGTATTTCTCTTTTTTTCCACATCGGTTTTATGTTCCTTTATTCTGGTACCTAACCTTCTCTTAGTAGTTCCAATATAAACCATATCACATCTCTCATTCTCATTCCCTTCACATTTTAATTCATATACAACATTATCAGCTTCAAATTTGTCTCTCTTACTTTTGTCTTTTGTGACAATGTCTCTTAATGTCTTGTTAGATTTGTAAGCGAGTGTCGTTTTTTCTTTGTTTAAGATGTCCTTAAATATATTGTTCTCCGTTAATTTTGGTATAAAAGGTACACTAAAAAAATTCTTTCCATCATTTTTATTAGGTGTTTCTTCTTTATTTTGGTTTTTTAAAGTTTTGGTTATTAAGTTGTTAATCATAAATGTTGGGTAGTTATTTTTTGCCAGTATGTGTCTTATTTTGTCCATATTTTCTCTCCTGTATCCTTTATCACTAATTTTTAAAACTTTTTGAATTAAGTTTGTCGCTGTGTTTGATTTCATTCTAATTGGTTGCGTCGAGTGATAATTTATAATCCTGTCTGATGATATTGGTTTTGTGTACCAATTAGTTGACAATTTTCCACAGTTTTTCATGATTTTTAAGTCAAGGTAATTTATTTCTCCATTCAATTCCTTCTCAATTGTAAATTGTAGTTTATCGTGGTAGCTATTTAGTGTGTTTAAAATTTGTAGTTCGTCTGATTTCTTTATGATATATCATCAACATACTTTGATAAAAATTTAATTTCTATTCCTTTTAATTTTAAGGTTTCTAGCACGGAATCTAAAAGTGCATCAAGAACAATGTCGGCAATTGTTGGAGATAATGGGTTTCCCATTGGCATGCCAAAAAGTTGGTTGTAGTATTTTTGGTCGTATGTGAAATAGTTGTTGTCCTTTAGGCAAAATTGTAATATTTTTAAAAATTGCTTTTTTGATATTGTTGTTATGCTCATAAGTTTTTCCCATTTGTCTAGCATATTTCTTATTGCTAAATGTATCGGTATGTTAGTAAATAACGATACCACGTCGAAAGAGACAAGTATATCGTCGTCATCCAAATTCGTATTAAGCTCTAAACACATAGACGACAGCAGACAGCAAGCAGCAATATGTCAAAAATAAAATGCATGTGTTTAAATGAAAACGATTATTTTGACGGCAGCAGGGCAGCACGACTGCACAACAGCATTTGCTGCTGCTGCCAACTTAGGCTATTTTCTATTTTGACGGGCAGCAAATAAGCAAATATAGTGTTGCCATTATATATGTATATAAATTGGACAAATTAGAACAAAAACTTTTTTTTTAATATTAAACACAAAAGAACATTGCAAAAATACAATAAATAAATAAATGTATGTGTTTTTATAGTTTTTTCGTGATATTATTACATTTTTCATCAATATTTTCAATTTTATTCATTATGAAATAAGAAATAC
This sequence comes from Sturmia bella, assembly GCA_963662145.1. NCBI lineage: Eukaryota > Metazoa > Arthropoda > Insecta > Diptera > Tachinidae > Sturmia > Sturmia bella. The sequence continues at coordinate 38,697,570 of OY759172.1, forward strand.
GGCATCCCTGAAATTAGCATTGCTAAAATACACAACTGTTCATTTTCGATAGCAAAACAATTTTTTTCGTTTGAGCTAATTTTTTGTAATATTTTATTTAATTTTCATCCTGGTTGCTTTGAAAAAGTGTTATTCATCTTTTTCCTTGAGCTGTTGTACACATGTTTTGTAAATGCCCTCCTCATCACGGGTTATATTTACTGGGCGAACCCACCATCTTCGGTTTCTTGTACTATTCGTCTTATGGGCTTTATACACTTCAGTTGTAGTCTGAGCTATTTTAACAATTGTTGTGATAAAATTCGCTAAATTTTCTTCGTCCATTTTTTATATTTTTACACTTTGAATTTGTAATATTTATTAAAATTCGAAATTAATTTACACACCAGCTGATTATAATGTTGTTGCTGTGTTCAAAATAATTATGAAGCCGACTTCAGAGCAGCATTTGAAGTTGGCTGCACTTGAAGTTAGCAGCATTTGCAGTCTGCTCTCGTCTATGTGTTTAGAGCTTTACTTAGCTTATTCTTTAACTCTAATGAGTTTTGTATGTTGTATGTCGGTGATATTAAATGTTTTAATATTGTTCCTATATATTTTGCTAAATTGTAGCATGGTACTTTAGTTGATGATGAGATCGGTCTGAGTGGTATATCTTGTTTGTGTATTTTTGGTAGGCCATACAATTCCGGCGCCAAAGCTGAATGCATTGTCATTTTTATTTTCTCATGTCTTTTGATGTGATTTTGTTTGAATAGATCTGTAATAATTTTGTTGTTTGTTCTTTGGAGCTTTTCTGTAGGATCTTCTCTGATTATTCTATATGTTTGTTTTTCTGCAAGAAGTGTATTCATTTTTTTCCTGTATTCTTCCTTGTACGTAATGACTGTTTTATTTCCTTTGTCAGCTGTTGTAATAATTATTGTGTTCGCATGTTTTTTAACAAATCGTTTTGCTTCATCATAAATGCTCAAAATGAATTTTTCTTTCTCAGTGTTTCTAAAATTTCTTTTGTAATTGGCTATTCTATTTGCTATTTTAGATCTCACCACATCTTTGTTAGAATCTTCTTTAATATTCTGCACCCATTCTTCAATGTCAGCTATAAGAGGAATTGGTGCAAAATTTTAATTGTTCACAGGGATCGCAAACTTTGCACCTAGTGAGAGTAACCACTTTATGTCAAAATTGAAGTCAACGTTTGTATAGTGGATAAACCAGTCTTCATTGAATGTAAAGTTGAATTTTTTTAATTTTTCTTCTTTTAATTTATTAGTTTTGGAAATGTGGGTATTTTTTACTCTCTTCCTAATGTTGTGAAATTTTTTCCACTGATCATTTTTGAAATCTGCAAAGTCTTTTGTCATCATTGAATTTCCCAGTTGATTTTCTAATTTCTTTATGTTATTTTTTATGAAAATGATATTTGTGTGCGTTTCTTTTATTTCTATGCTAACCAGCTTAGCATGCAAATTAGTTTGGACTTTTTCTACTTGTGATATTGCTACTCTTGTAAAAAATAGTTTATTCACTCTTTTTGTGCTGTCTTTTATATGTTTAGGTGTTAATCCCGACTGTCTACAGGTTTGCAGATATTTTGATCTATCTATAGTTTTTGCTAGTTTTTCTACCTGTCTACTATACTGTTTCAATAAGCTGCAAATTTGGGTATTGTACTGCTTTCTGATATACTGAAAAAAATCCTCCATATTGTTGTTTTTTATCGTGCCAAAAGTTGTTAATAAGTGCTTATTATTGTCTTCTTTATTATTATATATATATTATATATTATATTGTTTTCTTTATTATTATATAAACATAAAAAGTATTATTGAAAAAACTTCAAATCAAATAAAAATATCCAAAGTCAAGAAATGTCTTTTAATTTTGGCAAATGGAAAATTATTTGAGTGTACACATTATGTATTCTTAAATCTGTGCTTACCATTCCATTTCATTTAGGAAAAACCAAAATTAACAAAACTTTTTAAAAATAACGGCATTTCTGTTATTTTTTTAATTGTCTTCATTCAATATGCAAATATGTTTTACATTTTTTATACTGAGTAAACTTTTTTGATATTGTTGTTGTAATGTTTATGGCTACTTGAAAAATATTGGCGTCTTATAGTCGCAAATAAGTACCGTAATAAGATGTGTGCAAAAAACACAGTATGTAAATGTTTTTTTTGTTGAAATTCTTGAATGAAGATAATATTTTACGTTTTTTTCTTCTGAGTGTAGAATTATTTACAGTCATTGTTCGTTTTTTGCTGCTTCCCACACTAGCACATATGAGACATATGAGAGTGTATTGTGTCTGCCCCACACTGGTGTACAACCTTCATTTTGGATCGTTGTCTATTATGCTTCTGTATCCTGTATACAACGTCGTTCAACCTCTTAATCACCTTATAAGGTCCATCCCAATGCGTTTGTAATTTGGGAGACAATCCTTTCTTCCTTTGTGGGTTATATAGTAGAACCAGTTGTCCCTCGCGGAATCCTTCGGAATTTGCAGCTCGATCGTACCTGGCTTTCATTTTATCGCTGACTACTCGAATTCTGTTGCGTACAAATTCGTGAAGGTCGTGCAGGTCACTTTTGTCCTGTGAAGAATTCTCGGCATCCTCATTCTTCGGTACAGGTTTTATGCCAAATTCCAAATCTCCAGGCAATCTGAGTTCTGTTCCAAAGACAATTTTTGCTGGTGTTCTAGACGCTGAGTCATGCACAGCGGACCTGTATGCCAACAAAAATTTTTGAATGTGCTCATCCCAGTCTCTCTGATGGCCGCTCACTACCTTCCTTAGGTATTCTTCCAGCGTGCGGTTAAATCTTTCAACCATACCGTCAGATTGCGGGTGAAGTGGTGTTGTTCTAGTTTTTCTTATGCCATAGAGCTCGCACATTTCCTTAAAAATTGCAGACTCAAAGTTTCTGCCTTGATCGGAATGCAACTTCATTGGAACACCATATCTGCACACCCAATTATTGATGAAAACATTTACCACAGTTTGAGCCTCCTGGTTTGGTATTGGATATACTTCTGGCCATTTGCTAAAATAGTCCATCACCACAAGGACATAACGATTACCGGCAGTACTGACTGGAAAAGGACCGGCTACATCCATAGCTATTCGCTCAAAGGGCGCACCCGAATTGTACTGCTGCAGGTGTGCTCGAGTTCTCCGTGCTGGACCCTTCGCCGCTATACATTCCTTACAGTTCGCAATCCAGTCGGCTACTGATTGTTGCGCTCCAACCCAGTAAAAACGCTGCTTTACCTTTTCCAGTGTTTTATTAACTCCAAGGTGACCACCACTGGGACCATTGTGGAACTCTCGCAAAACTTCCGGTATCTTCGATGATGGTACAACTATTAAGTTAGAAGTAGTTTTGCCATCCGCACTTTCCCATATACGGTATAAGCATCCGTCTACCAGCTGCAAGCTGCTCCATTGTGCCCAATACGCTTTAGTGAGGGGACCCTCAGCCGCAATTTCATTGCGCGCAGGCCTGCTATCACTCTGCTTAGCAGTTATTATTTTTCCGAGCACTGGGTCATTTTCCTGCGCTGTTGGCCAGTCTTCGTGAGAGTCTATCTGCGTTAGCCGAACATCAATGACGCACTCTTTCTGCTCGGCCTTGATACAATGTCTGCATTCTAGGCTGCATGGTCGTCTCGAGAGGGCATCCGCATTATTGTGTTTCGTCCCTCTTCTATGCTCTATGCTAAAGTCATAACTCTGCAGCCGTTCAATCCAACGCGCCAACTGCCCTTCGGGGTTTTTGAACTGCAACAGCCATCTAAGCGCAGAGTGATCAGTCCGCAACGTGAAATTCTGGCCATACAAGTATTTATGGTAATGCTTAATGCATTCCAATACTGCCAGAAGCTCACGCCGTGTCACGCAATAATTTCTCTCTGGCTTTGAAAGTATTCGACTATAATAGCCTACTACTTTCTCGACTCCATCTACCACCTGAGAGAGTACACCTCCTATACCGAAGCCACTTGCATCGGTATCTAGCACAAATCTTCCTCCAGCAACCGGGTATGCCAGAACTGGTGCTGTGCACAATAACTCCATCAGCTTCTGGAATGCTCGTTCCTGTTCGTTTCCCCACTGGTATGGTCGTGACTTCTTGGTCAGCTCGTGCAGACTGGCGGCTATGCTGGCAAAATTTGGCACAAATCGTCTATAATATGTGCAAAGTCCCAGAAAACTGTGCAATTCGTGAAGATTACGTGGCTGTGGCCAGTCCCTTACGGCTTTTATTTTATATTCGTCCGTCGAAATGCCATCTGCAGTTACACGATGTCCCAAATATTTTACCTCTTTCTGGAACAATGCACACTTCTTCACGCTAAGAGTGAGTCCCGCCGACGATATTCGTTTAAAAACTTCGGCCAAATTTTTCAGGTGCTCGTCAAAAGTTTTGCCCATTACGATTATATCGTCAAGGTAGACTAAACACGTCCTCCAGTGAAGCCCCTTTAATACCTGTTCCATCAGTCGCTCAAATGTGGCTGGAGCATTACAGAGTCCAAATGGCATTACTCTAAACTGCCATAAACCATCCCCAGCACTAAACGCAGTCTTCTCCTTGTCCTTGTGGGCAATTTCTACCTGCCAATAACCACTTTGCAAGTCCAATGTTGAGAACCATTTTGTTCCGGACAGGGTATCTAGGGTATCGTCAATCCTGGGTAGGGGATAACTGTCCTTTTTCGTGACGTCGTTTAGCTTCCGGTAGTCCACACAAAACCTCGTGCTACCATCCTTTTTCTTCACCAAAACTACCGGTGAGCTCCACGGGCTAGTAGATGGTTCAATTACCCCACTCTTCTCCATTTCATTGACTAACTCTTTAACCTCGTTGCGCTTGGCCAGGGGTAAACTTCTGGGCGCCTGCTTTATGGGCCTCGCTTCGCCAGTATCGATTTCATGCCTCACAATAGCCGTTCTCCCTTGGCTCTTACTGTTCATGGCGAAAGCGGAGGCGTATTTCCTGAGCAGCTGTTTGGCTTTATTTTTATCAGATGCTGGCAGCCCTGTGACCCATTTCTCGACATGCTGTTCAAATGTTTCTCGTTCTTTAGGTGACAAGCTAGTAGATTTTGGTTTGGTCTCACAATTTACAATTGCCTCTGCTGGAGTACAGCTGCCTATATGCGATTTTGGACTCACGACCTTTTCACTGGTTGATAAATTGAGCACTCTTACTGGGACTTTCCTATCGGCACGGATTTCCACGAGAGCTTTCGCTGTTAATAAATCGCCCGTTATATTTTCTTATTCTACTACCCACAATCGACTATCCGCACAATCTCCATTCGTTCGAGCCCATATCAGTGCCTCAGATCGTGGTTGAATTCGTTGGGTATCTTCAGCAACCAGTTTCAGCACATGGGGCTTATTCTCGTAGCCAACATCTAACTGTATCTCCACATCACGCCACGTCATAATTTGTTGACCCATGTGCAGATTTATGCCATGTGCTATCATAAAATCTGCACCAATAATCACCTCGTCAACAATATCGGCGACAATAAACATGTGGCTGACGGTGATGTTAGCTATACGCACCTTTGCCTCAGACTTACCATAGACGCTAGCGGCCTCCCCAGTAGCTGTACGCAGCCTCACGTTACGTAGCGGTTTAACCCTTCCTGGTACCAAATCAGGCCTTATTGTGGACTGCGACGCTCCTGTATCTATGGTTAAAGTTTGCTTTTTCCCATTGATGTATCCATTAACAGTTAAGTTGCTGTTTTTCTGCTACATCACTGATATGGAGATTGTGGGGCCCTCGTTTGTGGGAGCCAGCTTTTGCCCCTTAAAGCTGACTCGTTTTAGTTTAACGGTGACTCCTGGGGCTGTTGATGGCTAGCCCTTTTTCTCGGCCTCTGTGGGGATACGGATCTTGTACGCTTCCTGGGAGCTTTACAGTTGCGCTGAAAGTGGCCTGCCATTACGCAGTTTAAACACTTAGCTCGGCCTTTGTTCGAGCTTTCGGCCAATGCTTGCAACAGTGCGTCTTTAATCGTACTGGCCAAGCCATCTCCTGGCTCATGAACGACCTCTAGCTCCCATATTTTGTGGACCTGTGGCCTTGAAATTTGTCTGGCTGTCTCCTGGGCCAACGCAAATGAGACGGTTTCGGCGAATGACGGCTTTTGTGTTGCACATAAAGCAAGTTTAATGTCGGGATCTCAAATACCGTTCACAAATGCCTCCGTCTTAAAATGGTCCAAAAACGAGTAGCTCTCTCCAGGATAGCTAAGCTGCACAAGACGCTCAATCTCCATTGCATAATCTTGAAGAGTCTCATTGCTTCTCTCCACTCTGCCTCTCAGCTCCATCCTGTGGATTTCTTTCTTGTGCTCTCCACCATACTTACGTTGCAGAGCTGCCATGATGACTTCATAATTGTCTCTAGATGAAGCGGGCACAGTTTCCAGGACATGTGCAGCGACACCCTTCAACGCCAAAATTAACTCAATGCATTTCTCATCCTCGCTCCGTGCATTCTTATTGGCCACAGTTTCAAACTGAAACTGGAAAATGTTAAAAGGTGTGCTGCCATCAAAGGTGGGCGCTTTCACTCTGCTCACAGATTCAGGAATAGCTCGGACTGGCACTTCCTGCAGTTGAAGGCCATTCATTCTAGCTTCCAGGCTATGAAGCTTTTGATCGACATCATTTTCTAGGGCAACAAACTTTTCACTGACATCTCTCTCTAGGCCGGTTAGTTTTTCTTCAATAGAATTTACTCTCAGATTCATGGCCTCCGAAATTTCCATTAACTTCTCGTTGTTAGCTTTCAGCATTTGATTTGTTGTAATTGACGCCTCTTTGATAGACTGCATCATAGTTTCATTTGTAGCCCTGGAGGCCTCTTTGATAGACTGCATCATGGCAGCAAACATCGAGTTTAAGTCCATGCTACTTGCAACTGCTCGTGTACTCATCTCCAGTTCTTCTTTTTCTTCGAAGTCATGAGTATTGATGTCCAGACCCAACCGATCAAACTCTTCCATCAGCCTCTTCTGCAGCTCCACTTTGTTACCAGTTGTGGGCAGATCCAATTTGCACAACTCCTTTTTCAGTTGCTCCACTTTAAGCTCGTCGAACTTCATTTTACAATTTCACTTCTGACACCAATTGTTACGTTTTAACCTTTTCAAAACGTTTTCCGTAGATTCTTTAATTGTACTGAAGTTAAAACACTCACGTCTTCAGTTTACAGTAATTAAGAGTTCAACACTTTATTTATTTTAACACACTATACTTGTAAACACTTTACTAAAAGAACAACACTTTCACTTAATCACTTTTTATTACTTAAGGCACTTTACACGTTAGCGCAGCTAAAAATCGATTGACTTTTCAGCGTTAAGCTTCGCTGCTTTTATACCTCCAATGATCATTACTAGAACATGCTAGACATTTACAGAAGCTAATCACGCCACATCTTTAGTGCGATGTGCGATGACTCATCATGAACGACAGATATACACACACACCGACATACATACACGCGGCAGTGAAACTCAAACATCTGAGCCGCGCACATACATACACACACGAATATTGTATCGTGCGGTGGTGGTTTCTTTTATTTCGCTGTTGTGCCTATTTATCTACACATGTGTGTCAGTATGTGCACACTCGCTGTGCTGCCGTTTAGTTTATCAACAAGTTTCTATGTAAGCATGTGTGTATATACCTCCTGTGTTCATTTACAAATAATAACAAGACAACATACGCACATATAAAATAACGATGATTCAGTACGTTCTACATCAATCACAATTGGTCCGTTCACGACCAAATTTGTAACAATATAATCAAAAATGAACTTAATTATTTATTCGCTATAAGAGCCAATTGAAATTTATTACTTTAGGTCTAAAAAAATATCGGCGGCATAAAGACGGTTGAAACAAGACAGAAAGCATTAGCGTCTATTTTTTAGACCTAAAGTAATGAAAAAAATTAATGCTATATTGTTTACTGAAAAACAATTTCGTGAAAAATGTCAGTAATATTTATTTGGCAGACCTTTAACCTCAAATTTTATTTTCGTTAACTGTGGTGCCACTGATCCTCTCAATTGGCATGGCGCGCTTACTTTCGGCATTTTTGAATACCACAAAAAATGATTTCTTTTCTTACTAAGAACGGGGGATTACTACCTGTTGGTAATACAATTGAATCAATACATTCCTGCATGTGCAGTATTGCACTGTACTATACACAACATTTTCAATACACTTATGTTTTGCTTTAATAAATACACTATTACCTCTTTTAGAATATTGATTTCCGTCTGAGAAAAATAGAAGAGTTGTCAGAGCAAATTTTTAGTCATTTAGCGGTGATTCATCGGTTTATGGCGGTGCATACAGTGGATCAAGATGATTTTCATTGTTCAAATATTAACATACCTGCAGATATGCAACGGATGCAGATGACATCTATGTCAGATAATGAGGCCAGTGGGCTAGGAGGAAGTGGGAATAGCGGTGGTGGAGGGGGTGTATCAGGAAACATATCTAATAGCTTTCAGGTATTCTAGTCAAATTCACGGAAACCTAAAAACTGTATATAAATGTCCTAATTCAAAAAAGGTAACCACGCGTCGAAAGCTCAATCGTTCGCTTACCGAGGTCCGCCCCGATGCCAACATGTCTGACGAGGTTACACATTTTCAAGTGGTACCATTTCCGGAAGAGTCAGATAAAGTGGTAAAATCAAAAGAAACTATTACTGAACATGTACGTAAAACATCCATGCAATCTGAGTCGGATTCGGATGTTTATGTGCACCTGTCCCAACGCCCATCCACTTGTGAAACTGTTAAGCGTACACCCCACGTAACCGTACGGCAGGATACTGGAGCCAGCACGGAAAGTAAAGATACTCTTACACCACTAGGAAATGACGATGATTATACCTTGGTGGGTGAAAATTCCGATGAAGCGGGACTTAATATTACTCTTGAAGGTATGTACCATAACTATAGTATTGTTTTCACTGAATCAGTGAGTTAAATGAATATTACGTTGTTGTCTTTAGCTGCCAAACACCGAGCAATGCGCCAGCGTACTGTTTCTCTATGTCGCCGAAACTCTGAGACGTGCTCCATTCTTGGCGATATAAGTCGATCTCGTATAAGTCTGAATCAATTACATATACCACGTCGTCAGATGAGTCTTACACAATCAGAACCAGAAAGCGATAAAGAAGTTAACGCAGGTAATAATATTACATTGCATTTTCAGTTTTCATACATATGATTCGGTTTTGTGCTTCATGTAGTATTATGTAACATGCGCCTGCTTGTGCCAATTCAGCCTATGCAAAATCAGTCCTTGTTCCCGCAATATAATATATTACAATATAACTAGCAAACCGTCCGCACACTTCGTAGTGTAAAACTTAAGAACGAAAGCGTCGATTTGAAATGTTTGCCCATGTGTGATATCTTTTTAAACAGCGTCCTGCGGTACACATTTTTGATTTTTCCATTTTATATTTAAATAAGTCAAACAAAAAGCAAAACACGGGAACGTGTTGCATAAAACTGTCCATCTTCAAAACTAAGTGAACTTCAAACAGTGCGGACGTGCTTTTGCTAAACAGAACAAATTATTTTAATTATAAAAATAGTGCGATAAGACACTAGAAAACATTAACAATTGTTTGCTAGTACCGGGTTTTCTTTCTTTTAAAAATAAAAATAAAATATTTACTAAAACATTAGTTACATACATAGTAACTAAAAATATAAAAAATATGCCGATTGAGCGTTCCCGCCGTCGGAGAAATACAGCTCATCAAACCAAATAAATTCAGTAAAGTACGAGGCTGGGTCGCACACTTAGTGTTCCGTACGTATGTGTAATGTATGTATGGAATGGCTTATGTGAATACATACATATACCCCCTAATTCATAAAAATTTCTTATTTCAGCTTATAAGCTGGTAATAGTTATCATACACTAACAGTGTTATAAGCAACTCATAAGAAATTCAATTCATAAACACATTATATACGTGAAATAACTAATAAACTCTTTTATTAATTTTGTACTTTATTGTTGGCAATACCATGCAATGTTCACTCTCATTTTGTGCCTAGTGCTGCATAAATGAGATGTATGTAAGAAACTGATTGTTTGAGTAGTTTCGAAAAATGCAAAATATTATTTACTTATACAACATACATTTGTTCGAATATGAAATAATTTATTGGTTTACCTATTTTTATTGCGAAAAATATGTATACAAGGCTTTGAATTGAAAAAAAAAAAAATTGTTTCTAAACACATTTGTTTAACGACTGGTACCAAAAGTACTCGACTACTTACTCTCTAGCATTTGTTTGTGTAGCACTATAATTATTTGCAAATATTTTTCATGAAAACATAATGAAAAGTGGTAAATATTTAATTCGCAAATATCTTTTATTAAAATTATTTTATTGATGAATTCTTTCTTCGCAACTCTTCATCAACTCAACGAATGTCTCTTTATCAAACGCTTATAGTTAAGTAGAGGCCAATGCATGTGTATACATTGTAAATGCAGGCAGGATCGCTACTGTTGTTTGTGCGTAGGTATGTATGTGTATGCATGCATGCCTATGTACATATGTATGTATGTATTTCTTTGTGTATTGTATCGATACAAGTCGTCAAAATACTTGTTGTAATTTATGTGAAAACTAAAGAAAAATTAGTTTGATAAAAAAATGAGATGCTTTTTGCAGGGTTAATGTGTCTTTATGAGTGTATATTACCGATTTTTACACCATATTATCAGTAGAATTTAACCGACTTACATACATACATATATTCGAATTTTATAGTTTAACGCGTAATGATGATTTGGTGTAAGAAACAATGAATTGCAATCATATAGACATATTTAAGAAGCAAAAATTGATAAATAGTGTTAAAATAAAAAAATCATCAATTCAATATTTTCACTATTAAACGCTTATAGTTGGGTAGAGGCCACAATAAAAATATCCAATTTTTGAGATGGTTATAAGCAGCATAATAAGCTATAGGTCGATTATGAATACACTTTTCGGGATTTTTGCTTATAAGTTGGTTATAATACTCTTATAATGTGTTTATGAATTAGGCCGATATTGTATAAATTTCATCTCTCTGTCTCTTACAGCTTGAGAGTTACGTTTAATTGCTACTTTATGTTGTATGGGGACACCTAGTAGTTTTTGACTAGTTGTTGTTGTCATTTGCTGTTGTAACGCATCTGCGAATACATACACTGTGCGAATTTCAGCTGTTACTCTAGGTTGTAAAGGGACACCTGGTGGTATAACAGTTGTTGTTTTTTTTTAGCATTTGTTGTTGTGGAGCATATGTGAATACAAATATTATGCAAATTTCATCTCTTTGTCTCTCACGGTTCGAGAGTATCGGTTAATTGTTACTTTACGTTGTATAGGGACACCTGGTAGTTTTCGACTTGTTTTTGTTTTTAGCATTTGTTATTGTAGGCCATATACGAGTTCATATATTGTGCACATTTCATCTCTCTGTCTCTTACATTTTGCGAGTTACGGTTAATTTTTACTTTACGCTGTATAGGGACACCTGGTAGTTTTCAATATGTTGTTGTTTTTAGTACTTGTTGTTGTAGAGCATATGAAAATACATATGCATATTGTGCGAATTTCAGCTCTCTGTCTTTTACAGTTTAGCAGCTACGGCTAATTGTTACTTTAGGTTGTTTAGGGACACCTGGTAGTTTTACAGTTGTTGTTGTCTTTAGCATTTGTTGTTGTAGAGCATCTATAATAACATACACTGTGCTGTCTTACGGTTCGAGAGTTAAGGCCGTGTCAGATAAAACTTTGTTGCTTTGCGTGACGTTTATAACTTTGAAAGAAAAGCGTAAAACAAAAAGTGTATGTCACAATAAAAACTTTGACAAGACCCGCGCATTGTTTGTTTATCAATAAAATATTGAATATATAAAATATTTTATATATGTACTTATTTGTAGTTTTGTTTATTATATATTTCAAATGAATTTATTCATTATATGCTGTTCACATATGCCTTTTTAATTGAAACAATATTCAGTTAATTGGCAATATCGTTTTGGTGTTCATACATACTTAATATTGCTACGACAATTAGCATTTGGCAGGTGAAAAAGTTATTGTTTACATTCGGTTATTTTGTAAAGGGTGTTTTTTCGATGTATAGAACTATAAGTTGGCATTACTGTTCAAGATGGCGACCAATTTAACAGGTGTCAAGTGATCTATTCTCAGTTTGGTTTGGCAATATGTACATCATGAATAAACTCACGCGTGAACAGGGCTTGCAAATAGTGCAATTTTATTTCGAAAATAATGGTGCTGTGCAGAATACGTATCGCGCACAATTTTGTTGAGCGATGAAGCATACTTCTGGTTGAATGGCAACGTCAACAAACAAAACTGGCGCATTTGGAGTGAAGCTAATCCTCAAGTGCATGTCGAAACACCGTTACATCCACAAAAACTGACTGTTTGGTGAGTTTTATGGGCTGGTGGAATCATTGGTCCGTACTTCTTCAAAAACGATGATGGCCAGTAAGTTACAGTCAATGGTGATCGATATAGAGCCATGATTACTAACTTTTTCATTCCTGAATTGAATAACCATGATGTCCAGGAGATGTGATTTCAACAAGACTGCGCAACATGCTTGTGCCGCAAACGCTTGACCACTTGGAAGACAACATTCGCTGTGTTATTGCCGATATACGGCCAGAAATGTTGGAAAAAGTCATCGAAAATTGGAAGTCCAGATTGGACTACATCCGCGCCAGCCGTGGCGGTCATATGTCAGAAGTCATACATATTTAAAATGTAATGCCACAAGATTATCTTTCGGATAAGTAAAATTCATGCCAATCAAATAATCCATCGTTGTTTTATTGCAACTTAAAGTTGTATACATCGAAAAAAAACACCCCTTATCATAAAAAATTAAAAAAAAAATTGTTTTTTGTTTATTTTGTTGACATTTGATTAGTAAAATTTTCACAAGGAGTGTTCAATATGTACTATTATTGTAAAAGCTTGTTCATTTGGTACTGTTAATACAAATCTAACAGTGTTGCATTATAAATTTTACTCATTATTGAAACAATTATCTCTTAATTGCCAATAAGCTAATTGTAATTTTTATATGAAAATTTTGTCTCAATAATAGCTTTAATTGTTATAATTTGAATATTGCTGCATGTATGAACAGGATATTAAATTTATAAAATGTATTTATTTATTTGGAATTTTTTTTTGATTACTGTTGACGCCAAGAGAAACTAAAAGAAAATGAAAGCAGCTAATTGTCAAAGCGTGCAAAAAGATGAAAGATGCCCAACTTTTTGCTTTGCGTCAAATAAAATTTATGTGACAAGTGCCATATAAACATGTACATTTATCTTAAATGTCAAAGCATGTATGTAATGCAACGCGAAGCAAAAGTTTTATCTGACACGGCCTTTATAGCTAATTGTAACTTTTGGTTGTATGGGGACACCTGGTAGTTGTTTTTAGTATTTACTGTTGTAGCGGCAAGGTACAGCAACATCCTGTGCAAATTTCAGCTCTTTGGCTCTTACCGTTTCGGAGAATGGACGCTGTGACGGACGTAGTTGCCTCGGTAATAGGGTTCCGTTTCACTCTGATGAGTACGGAACCCTAGAAAGCATTGCTTTAAATACAGCGAATGAAAAAATCACAAGTTCAACAATGGATTTAAACATTCTTCCCACGCAAACTACTTCTAAAATTGCTTCAGATTATTTGTCAAATGGTCATTGCAATATTTTCACTTTACAAGCGCAGTTAACACCGCTCTCTTGGAGTTCACAATGCTTAACTCCAACAAATAATACACAAGCAACATTCCCACCAACGACTACAATAACCGCAACAACGTATGTATTCGTCACAAGTAACCAAAGCGTCAGCAACAACATCAGCTGTATACACCAATAACAACAAGTAAGTTACATGAAATTAAAATTCCGTTACAGAATGCCACGTTGAAATTCAGTGACAACAAAACAAAAAGACCTCGCTCCCCTCCATAGCAAAACGCTGGAAACTTACTGGTTAAGCCAACCTTCTGCACCAAACAGGTTTGAAGTATTTTCTATCGATAATGACGGAAATTCAGAAGTAAAAAATATTAATATGCTATACAAACAATCTGAAACAACAAAATCAACAACGCCTCCAACAATATAGTACGTTCAAAATACACAATTCAAAAGCCTGCAGTACATGGCTTGTAAAAAGCTACATTGACATGTGTCTCTGACGTCATAAGAGCTGCCAGCATTTTGTTTACATTTGTTAAACATGTACCAGTCGCTACATGCCTTAAAATTTTGATATTACATGAAATGTAGCTTTGTCCCAAAATTGAAATGTGGCAAATGTAGCCGAAGCGTACACATATGCAATGGCAGCTCATGTGTACATTTTTGAACAACTACATGTTTATTATCAGTACTCGATATGTAACATATGTGTACCTTTCACATCTCAACATTTGCCGCATTCACATATTTTCATAAAATATGTTTTGTCAGTTTTTCAAAATGTCGAAGAGAAACTGGGCTGCTATTGGCATTTTGGCTATAGATATTGTAAATAGATGTACATACATATAAGGCAATATAAAACGCATAGTACTAAATAAAATTAACATATTCAATATTTTTCATAAATTAGAAACAAATTGTATACAGCTAATTCGAAATGTTAAAAAAAATTTGTTAGCAAATTTTTATCAGAAAACTACCAAAGTCCGTTTTACCGGGGAAAAAATTCTCTATAGAAGAATTAAAGTAAAGTGCATAAATGTCCATTTCAAGCCATTTTTTACGAATTCACAAAGAAAAATTATTTTAAACACAATTTGGCTCACAATAATACCTTAATTATTTTCACATATTAATATTATAAATATGTGTATTCTTGGCATTAAGTTTGTTAAACAAAAACACGTTTTCAGCAACGTCAACAGCTAATAACCAAATGAACCATTTTTTATGAATACCGGTGGATAACGCTATAGCTTCTTTCAATTACAAGCTTAAAAGCGCAGCTAGTGATTCAACTCCATTTAGAACACATACATAAACACAGTATTTCTGCCCACATCCAGGAAAAAATAAAAGCCTAACGAAAATTAAGAAAACGGTGGAAAAATACAAGTTCTGCCCAAGATGAAGTTCTCCTTAATAGGCTCACAAAAGAGTTAAAAATTATGCTGAAGAAGAACAAGGAAGACAAATTGCATAGATATCTGACCATCCTTTGCTCTGAAGCTACAACAAAATTCTCGCTCTGGACAGCCACCAAGAAAATAAGTAATAGAATATTACACCAGCCACCAATTCAAAAACCCGATCTCATATGGTCCCGTAGAAATGAAAAAAACTCAAATATTCTGGTAAATCGTTTCACTGAAACTGCTGCAAACCCAATGTATGAAGAGAAGCGATCATTTCATAGTGCGTCAAACAACATTTTTAGCTCCCAAATCAAAAAATTTCAATTAATGAAATCAAAAAAATTATGAAAACGTATGTAAAAATAATAAGTTTCCTATCTATGACCAGAACACAACGGCAATCTCTCAAAAGAAATGTCAAATAAAGCCCTTGTATGTGAAATATATTTAATTCAGTTATTCGCATTAAGTATTTCCCAAGCGTCTGGAAAGTTGCTGAAATAATAGCTATTCCTACGCCAAACAAGACTGATCAAAACCAACGTCTTACAGGCCAATAAGCCTACTACCATTTTTTCGAATATCTTTGAAAAACTCTTTTTGAAAGTATTGAGCCCACTCTCATAGAAAGGCAGCTTATCTCCAACCACCAAATTGGATTTAGACGAAAGTATTCTACTATTCAAAAAATACATCGAATAACAAATGAAATAGACAAAAAGCTTCTGCATTGCAATATACCTCGATGTTGCAAGGGGGTTTCATAGTGTGTGGCGTAAATGTCTCCTCTACAAGCTAAAACATCAATTACCAAAAGATTTTTTTCTAATACTACAAAGCTATTTACAAAATCGATTTTTCTATGTCAAATACAAAGACAGGTGCTCAGAAATTTTTTCTATGAGAGGGGGGTACCCCAAGGTAGTGTTATGAAATGGAATGGTTATAAAATAGAAAGTTTTTATTTATTTATTTAATTGTAATTATAGCCTTTCAGGGACCCATCTTGTTTCAAGATTGGTGTATGGCGGGCTTGTTTATTAAATTATTATTACCCTGGAGGGTCCCGTAGGAATCGCAGGATATGTTTTGATTAAAAGAGAAGGCATAAACTTTTCATTCAATTCCACTTTTATTTATATATTTAGCAAGAACTATACTATAATACATATTATGCAGAACACTGGAACTGATTTGATTCTGATCTGACTCTGATTACTGATGTTGATTACTGATTACTGCTCATTCTTTTTGGCTGCTTCTGGCTTTTATAGGTTTTCGACAGCCTGTCTCTGCTACTGCGATCGTGGGAATCCCAACCGACTGTTGTTCCCATACAGCTGCTGACTGTGCCCGATTTTCACCACCCTAATATTTTGCAATGTCAGTGGTTCCCATGATTTGGGCTGGTAATTGACACTGGCCTAATTGTTGAAAGGTTTTAGCGTTTGCTGTTGTTGTTGCAGTTCTTAATTATTGCTGCCGTTTTTGGTTGAATTAAATTTGCCTGTTGTAGCAGTTTTACTGTTACTGCTATTGTTGTTGTTATTTTGGTTTTTTCGTCTGTTTATTAAACTGCTGCAGTTTTGGTTACTACAGCTCTTGTTGTTGTAGGTTTTATTAGGTTTTGCTACCGTTGGTATTTTAGTTTTTTCCCATGGTAGCAGTGTTGGTTATTTCTATTGTTGTTGTTGCCGCTAATAATTCTGCTGCTGCTGATTAATTTGTGATGCAGATGAATTTATTCGTTAGGGGAAAATGTTTCATAACTCTGTTTGCTGTTATTACTATTGCTGCTGTTGTCCACAATGTAATAGTCGTATTTGTTGGGGGAAAATGGCTCATAACAGTAGTGTCCTCGGCCCAGTGCTTTACCTCCTGTTTACGGCTGATATTCCAACTTGTACATCAAATAACAATTTTTTTTTTTAAACGCGCAAAACATCAAGTGTAGCTTCGGCTGCGTGGCACGTAGCGCCAACCTGCTGAAACCAAATGTTGCCAATATCCTCCTCTTCAATTTTTGTGAACAAAAATTCGTTCAACACGGCCCGATTACGATCACCATTGACAACGTCCACTCTTTGCTGATTTTCGAAGAAAAATGGCCCAAGAATGGACCAAAATCCGCACCTAACAGAGACTCGTTTTGGGTGCGGGTTTTCTGTGCTCCAAATGCGACAATTTTGCTTGTTCATGTACCCGCCAAGATCAAAATGAGCTTCATCTGAAAAGTTGATTATGGGCATGTTCGTAAATGCACCACAACTCTGCAAAATATGATTATTTTGCGATGCCACTGCTGATCAGCTGTTGCTGATGTTATTGCTTGCACATTTTATTGTTGAATTTACGAACGGAGAATTTCATTTCTTTTTTCTTCTAATAAAATGGAAAAATTAATAATTAATTCCATCTGTGATTTTTTTTTATTTTCAGACGAGTCTGAAGATAAGAAAAAAATGTTAAATAAGAAATACATATATATTAAAAAGCAAACCATTTTTATACTCACTCATTCATTGCATCAACCATTTTTATGATTAGTTTTTTTGTTTTTATTTGCACCTTATCTGCGTCAGTGTTGCACTGACGAACATATTACAGCTGCAGTGTTGCCAACATTTGCATTTTCGAACGTTATGCGCATAACATGCAGAGTTGTTATGCATTTACGAATAGGGCCTATCTGTTAAATCAGACATGAGCTAGGTGTTATCATTCACGAAATAAGCACTAGTTGAAAAAAAAGTTAGATGGCGGCCACTATATATTACATTTTTATTAACATACGATATAAATTATCTTAAGTATTGATTTAAAGTAATTAACACCCCAACTAAGTATATTCAATTGATTATTGTCACTTTGCTGACAGGTGTAAGAAAAATGGGTTTAAAATAAAAAAAGCAAGTTCCAAACCATTGCCTTATACACAGTAACAGTAAAGGTTTAAAATAAAAAAAGCAAGTTCCAAACCATTGCCTTATACACAGTAACAGTAAACGCTGTTAAGAACACGATATGCAAGGAATACATCTTCGCCTTAGACCCTATTAAAATAGCATATTCAGTGAAAAAAAAAAACTTTGTATATTACGGCGATGATTAATATTACGAAGATTAATAAGGGTAAATCCAGTTTTAAAGGGAGATTATGCAGAGGCAGTCCGGAAAAATTCAACGAATCTAAAAATTAAAAAAAAAAATTGTTCTCCTGATAATAGTACACACAGGCTTATAAAAAACCAAGTCAGGATAATTCTTCGATGGTATAGCCATGTTTAATTCACCAACACTTTTGCGATTACTTTGCCAAAATTGATTTTAACATAAGCATTTACATGTATATGCTATGATAGGCAATAAACTTTCAATTTGTTCTCTTTTTTATTACGCAGAACGGAAAAAATAATTCGGAAATGTTATCAATTTAACTTCATCAACAGCTTTGCACGATTGTCAATTTGCAGCAATTGTTTAGAGAGTTGTAAAAAATCTAAAAAAACAAAACTCCACTATATATTAACACAGTCACATTTCATTAATCGAACAGCGCAAATAGGCAGGCGGCCGAGAGATTTTGCGTAAGGCATGCCAAATTTTTTTGTATCTGAGAACATATGTTCGTTAAAATATTACCGTCAATGCACCTGATATTTAAGCAAAACTCAAAATTTTCGAGAAATTGGATATATTTCATACTTTCTTTGCAGAGAAGAGCGTTAATCACGACGAACTTTCATGAGTTAGTAGCTCCCAATTATAAATTATACGATAGTATATGTATGTATTTTTTGGTTATCTGCAAATACTATGTAAGTCATAGAGAAATAAGGTATGCATTCCAAATCAAACATTTTAGATAAGGTTTACTTCACCACCAAGCAGGCGCAACATTGGTAGCTTACCGTCAATAATTTTCATTGCATAAGATATATATAAATCTTATGTATGTATGTATATATATGTATGTATATATATGTATATATATATATATATATATATATATATATATATATATATATATATATATATATATATATATATATATATATATATATATATATATATATATATATATATATATATATATAATGTATTTGACTTTAAATTAACATATTCAAATTTAGGAAAGTCCCTGCTACATGCGAAGCCTTCGAGGAACATACTTTTAAAACTGCACAGTGAATACACTTCTATTACTGATGAATTGGAGAGTGTTTGTCACCTAATTGCATCGCCAACGGTGTCGCTTTCAAGTCATAAAAGTAAGTAGTGATTTGATATACTAAAATTATATATATATATATATATATATATATATATATATATATATATATATATATATATGTATATATCTAAAAGAAAAATTTTCCTTTATTATAGCTTTGCGTACAATAACAATAAAACTTTTTAAATAAATTATTCCAATGAGGATTTTTCCACATTTACTGGGTATGTTCTCCCTAAATTGAATTGCAAATCATATCTCAGACGCGTTGTAATAATTATAGAAAGTAACTAAAAGTGGAATCACACGATTGCCGCAATACACCAGTTTTACACGATTTTTGTTAGGCTGAATTGGAGCAATATAAAAATGTGTCCCAATCAAATTCTCTGCACTCACATGATTGTCACATTTTAATGAAATTTTATATACGCAAATTGGCGCAAAACAATTTAGTACCAATAATTGCCGCATTATATTTATACGTTTGTTATATTATACGGCAACTCTGAGAAACAGCTGTTGTAGCTGATGACAAACTTTGTTTTGAAAAAATAAAAAAAAGGAGTTAAGACCTAAAAATTTGGTTTGTTCCTAAAAAAGAAAGAAAATTGATTCGGCTGTTATTATAATGTTGTTCGGGCTGGCCATTTTCTGCCCCCTGACCAGCCCTTCTTTTTATTTTCTTCGAAATGCAGCTTTAAATTGGCCTAAATAAATCGGCTTGAAAAAATAAAAAAGTTCAAAAAAGATGTGCATCTACTAAATAAATATTAGTTGATAAGCACATTGAATATTATTACTGATCATAACACAACAATTATCGCACATCTGTATAATGTTAGTACATTTTTTTATTTATTTTATAGAGACATACGATATTAACTTTATTGACAGAAAAATAACGGCTGAGACAAAAACCAGTCTAAGCTAAATTAACAACTCAAGCGTATTTTTGTTTTCTTTATTTACTGCAATTGACTTTTTCGAATTTGTAGGTTAATAGTTGTAGCTCTGCTGGTGGCAAATGAATAATATGAATAGCATTTTTTTGTATGTCTAAGTAATTTGAGCCAAATACCCTCTCACCTTAAGCCTTTCGTACTACCGTGCAATAGTAGACAAACGGTACCCTTCAGCTTTTAACTTTTTATTGCTTTTAGTATTTGTTGTAAAGGTCTTCCAACTACACATGCTACAAACATTTCACTGTTCAAAAATTAATGTAAATTTTCAATTAAAAGGTGTCCCCTTTTTCAATTTTTACTTGTTATTTTTGGTATACGCTATTGCATATGCCTGGCAACTGCACATCCTGGGAGAATTTCAAGTCTCTTATCACTTATGGTTCAAAAGTTAGCTAATTTCAGTTTCTTTTATGGGATCTTTAGTTCCTAACTTTCTGTCGTTTTTTTGTACATAGTTGCTGTTGAAGAGCCTATGTACTAACGAGAAGTGTGGCGGCTTCTAAACAGCTAGTTGTCTACCCTGCTAATTGTCTTTATTGTTTTCTTAGTGTTATTTAATAAATATTAACCACATAAATTATATAAAAAGGACTGATAAACTTAACAGAAAATAATTATGAAAGTAATTAGCATATATCAGTATACAAAATATTGAAAAACCCCAATATATAGGTATTTCCCCTTCGTGCATGTACCTACGTAATTTACTGTTCAAATTTATTAAGCTGGACCCTGTTTTTCAAAACTTACAAGTGTTGCACAATAAAAATTCCCATAAGAAATAAATAAAATTTAGTAAATGTCTAAATGACATCGGTGGCTAATTTTTAGCCGAATTCAGCCGTGAAATTGTCGGCGTCGGCGGCGGTTACCGAAAATCGTCGGTAACCGCCGACGATTGTTTTTAATTTATCTTTTAAAAGAAGGTAGTGTCTTCTAATAAATAACAGAAACATATCTGTATATATAAAAATTAAATTTAGTATAATTTTCAAGCAGGTAGATAAAATACTGCTAAGAATTTGACTAGTGTTAATAAATCTGTTCTGCTGCCCACAGTTTTCACCAGACGTTTAACAACGAAAACTCAGATGGATTTTTTTAATATATCTAATATAATTTATAAAAAAAAAACGATACGCGATTTTTGTTTTTGACCAAATAATACAGAATTTTGTTTCAATAATTTTCCAAATTTGTTCAATGCTGGATGTAGCGTACATTCTTTTTTCCACTTAAAATTTGGAATATACATATGTAGTAAATTTCAAAGAGTATACTCTGACAATATTTAAAAGCTTTTATTTTGATTAAAATTTCTTTTAGAAAAACGTCGAACAATTAGGATCAATTTTTGTAAATTTTCATTAAGTTTTCGGAGATTTAACTTCGATCTCTTTTCGCGAGCACACGCCTTAAGATAATTAAAAATTATCTTAACAGAAAATGTTTAATAACATTTTTTTGACTTTGGCTATGCTTCTACCGGATATATTTGCAAAGTATCAAACAAAGTCTGGGCCAAAAATGAAAACTACAAAACTCAAAACCAAATATCTCTTAAACCATTCACCGTATAGACAAAAACTAAAGAGCGTTTTGTTTATTTGCTTTTAAAAAAATGTAAATCTTTAAAAATCAAATTATATTTACAAAAGTTATGAATCGAACAAAATTTTTCTTACCCGAGGTAGTCAACTTTGACATCCTGTAGGTCTACGTGTAATGCAACAAGGTGGTTCAACTTTCATTACTCTTCTAAGACTGGGTACTCCTCTATGATTCCTTCATGCATAGTTTTATGATCAGCTCTCTCGTTTCAGAGATACAGTTTTATTACCCTTTTTTTTCGTTTGGCCCCACTGTGCGGCGGAGCTCTTCATTACTGACTGTCTATATTCAATCCCATTGATCAACTTTCAATTTTATTACTGTGTTTCTGTTGAATAATATATATTTTATATTTTCCTGGGAATATTTATTTTTAACAAAAATAAATTACTTTTTTTTAAGTGTTTTAATTATTATTTAATATTTTCGATAAATTTTGGTAAGAAGTTCCAATACGACATGTAAAGAAATAATTTTTGGCATATTTGATTTTCAGTTTTTTTTTTCGTTTATATTTTTGTATGTATGTGCGTGGTGCGGTGGCGGTGTGCAAAAAAAGTATTGGGGATTAAAAATGATTGGGGGTTTGTTATACTTTCGACTCCGCTATGGAACTGTATCTCATCGAGCCCGTATTTGGGCAGCTCGAAAATCAAAATTGTATCCCCTTCACACTAACTTGTCCCAGAATGCGCGTAGGGGAATCAAATGTAATAGCAAAATTAATCAATAATTTTTTTCTCCCTAATATTTTTTTTCCGAGCACACCGACCCTCTACCACCCACATTAACATACACATGCATGTATATGCATATCAATATAATGTTTGTGAGGGGTATTTATTATTCGACTCAACTGAATATTGCTCTCTTATTTGTTATTATTGTAATCCAAATCGAATTTTAATTTAATTTTAACTCCAGTTATCTATTTTTAGTTTATTGCGGTTTACAATAGCTACAAATGCAATTTAATTTAAAACATTTTTTACTATTCAAAGCACCCGTAGATGGACCTAAACCTGAAATGTCGAAGGCTGAAAGAGCAGCTCTTCTCGAAAAACAGCATTTGAAGGAATGTGAAGAAAGTGACTATCGAATGCTTGAAGGCCTCTTTACTGCGCGCGCTGTTGAATCTTATGAGGTAAGAAAATATACAGATCTGAAATGTGTAAGCAAAGGTACGGTCACATTAATGAACTATTCTTCTGCACATGTCAAATATTTCTTCGCTTCATTCTGAACAGAATGTTATTTTGAGATTCAAATATAACAGTAGTTGACTATAAGCAGTCAAAATTATTACGGTGTAATTCATAAAAATTTCTTATTTCAGCTTAAAAGTTGGTAATAGTTATCATACACTAACAGTGTTATAAGCAACTCATAAATAATTCAATTCATACGGGAAAATTAAATAAATATAAAGAGTGTTTTTTTCGATGTATAGAACTTTAAGTTGGCATTACTGTTCAAGATGGCGACCGATTTAACAGCTGTCAAGTAATTTATTCTCAGTTTGGCTTGGCAAATCATCATGAATAGACTCACGCCTAAACAACGCTTGCAAATAGTGCCGTTTTAGTGCAAAACAAGAATTTTGTTTAGCGATGTAGTTCACTTCTGGTTGAATGGCTACGTCAACAAATAAAACTCCCGCATTTGGAGTGAAGCTAATCCTCAAGTGTATATCGAAACACCGTTACCTCCAGAAAAACTGACTGTTTGGTGCGCTTTATGGCCCGTACTTCTTTAAAAACGATGATGACCAGAACGTTAGAGTCAATGGTGACCGGTATAGGGCCATGATTACCAACTTTGTCATTCCTGAATTGAATAACTATGATGTCGAGGAGATGTGGTTTCAATAAGACCGCGTAACATGTCACACAGCTCGTGCCACAATCGATTTATTGAAAGACACGTTTGGTGACCGCCTAATTTCACGTTTTCTATATGTGAAAGATCTTGTGATTTAACACCGCTAGACTACTTTCTGTGGTAAAGCGATTGGTCTATGCGGATAAGCCACAAGCGTTTAACCAATTGGAAGACAACATTCGCCGTATTATTGCCGATATACGGCCACAAATGTTGGAAAAATCATCGAAAATTGGACTACATCCGCGCCAGCCATGGCGGTCATATGCCAGAAATCATATTTATAATGTAATGCCACAAGATTATCTTTCGGATAAATAAAATTCATGTCAATCGAATAATCCATCGTTGTTTTATTGCAACTTAAAGTTCTATAAATCGAAAAAAACACCCTTTATATAACTTTTGTACTTATTTGTTGTCAATACCATGCAATGTTCACTCTAATTTTGTGCCTAGTGCTGCATATATTACGTTACGTTTTTACCTTCTAAAAACGTTTTCCGTAGATTCTTTAATTGTAATGAAGTTAAAACACTCAATTCTTCAGTTGACAGTACTCCACAGCTCAAAACTATATTTACTTAACACATTGCGCTTACAAACACTTTTACTTATTCACTTTTTATTACTTAAGACACTTTACACGTTAGCGCAATTAAGCTTAGCGTTAAGCTGAGCTGCTTTTATACATCTCAATGATCATTGCTCGAACAGTCGAGCAGTTTACAGAAGCTGATCACGCCACCTCGCACTAAAACTAATAACCCTGCCGGCAACTCAGTTAACTAATAATGAATTATAACCTAACTTTTTTACAACTGGTGGGGGTTGACACTTAGATTATTTTTAATGGAGATGACTGACTATTTTAACATTACAATGTCCTAGGAGGTAGTCAATTGTCCGACGCTGCATTACTTTTCAACTAACTTAAAGTTAGCTACATCAATGTCAGTACCCACAGAAAGAAATGTACAAATCAAGGCTGATTTTACATTTTTCGGTGGTAATATTTTATTTTATTAAGTTTCATTATACTTTTTTTGTTAGCCTCTGGTGGGATTCGAATCACTAAGCCTCAAGACTGGAGAGCAGCCAACATACCCACTCAGCTATCGCAACATTTAAAACGAATGCGACAATAGGCAATTTAATTAAAGAGTTATTTACCGTGTATGTGTGTATGTTATTTGAATTTTGGGTTAACTCTGCACTACGTTTCAGCTAGCTTATAGCCAGTATACAAAAAGTGAATTACAAATCGATTGTATTGTAGCTAATTTGAAGCTAGTCCATAAAAGTTAACGTAAAGTTAATTATTTTAGTGGTCGACTACTCAATGTCCGAAAGGGATGAACTATAAGTCGATTTTATTTGTAGTCGACTACCAATTTGCTGGCAGGGAATGAACAAAATATATACACACACACACATACATACACGCGGCAATGAAACTTAAGCATATGAGCCGCGCGAGTTATAAGTCCTTATGGGCTTATTCAATAAAAAAATTAATTGGAGCTTCAGCTCTTTGTTCTTTATTATTTGAGTATAACTTTATTACTAACTACTCATACAATTTTTATTTATTAGGTTGATTGAGATTGGAAATCAAAAGTGCTTAGCCTACATTATTATTTATTAAAATTGTTACTAAAAATAAAAGTGTTGATTAAGATTGGAAATCAAAAGTGCTTAGCCTACATTATTATTTATTAAAATTGTTACTAGAAATAAAAGTATTGATTTATTGTTTTGTTATTTTTTATTGAAGTTAAAGAAAAGGGTCGGGTTACATACTTTGTGGGAAAACAATTTCCAATTTAACAATTTGTTAAATTGGCATAAGTGTGTCGATTGCACAACTTAGTTGGGTTATCGACCTTTTGTTACTTGTGCCAATTTATGTTTATTTTTCATGGAGTCGGAGCTGCCTCTGACGTAACTCCTTCCCCCTTTGTATTGAAATTCTCCTGAATTTTTAATTGTTTTTGTATTTTTCTTAAGTAAACTCCGCCCACTATCAATAACAAAATTAATAAACTTATTATTACAAATATGGTTATGATTGATTTATTACTATGTTTTTTATGATATTTTAGTTCTTTAATTTCTTTTACATTTTCAATTTCACTTAAGACTATTTCATCAAATGTGGGTTCTATGACATCAAACTCCATTTGATTCTTTGATGGAATGACAAAATTGTCTCTGTATATTTTTTCTGAATTTACAAATGTTTCGTTATCAATAGTTATTTTACAATCGTGAAATGTAAATAAATAGTTTTTGTTAATAGAAAGATTCCTTTCATCGCAACTACTAGTAACAGTACTTCCGTTTGAATTTTTTAAAAGGATTATGCCTGGTTCTATTTCAATTATTTCTTTTTTATATTCTCTTATTTTCTTACAATTATTTTTATAAATACACACATTGGATTTTTTGATTTCTCTTAAGTTAGGATTTTGCTT
The DNA here is from genome assembly GCA_963662145.1 of Sturmia bella. NCBI lineage: Eukaryota > Metazoa > Arthropoda > Insecta > Diptera > Tachinidae > Sturmia > Sturmia bella. The sequence continues at coordinate 38,724,033 of OY759172.1, forward strand.
ATATTCAAAAGCCTCTCCTTTATAATGTACAATTTCTTGTGTTTTAAAATTTAGCTGTGTAAAATTTGTGTCAGTAATAGGTGTGATTAGCGATCTTTTGACAGTCACTGTGTCTTTTGGGAATTTTATGACGAATATTATGTGGTCCTCTTTGAACTTTGCAGCTCCCAGTTGCATATATTTTAGTTCATAAAAATCGATTTTAAAATCTTTAATTTCTTTGTCCGTTAAAATATTACTAGTCATTACTTTGAACTGTGCAGAAACTATATTATTTTGAATGTGTTCTAAATTGTCCGATAAAATTTTTATTTTGAGCAAAGTGTCCATATAATTTATCTGATCAAGTATTAAATCGTCGTTTTTCTTTATTGCGTTCAAGTGTCTTGAGATAGTTGTTCTGTCCCTGTCCATTGTTGATTTCAGTTTGTTCAATGTTTGATTGAAATAATCATTTATGTATATATTTTTATTAAGATTGTTTATTGCTTTATGATTATTTTCATCTATCATTTTTAGGTGTTCTTCGATGTCTATTCGGTCATCGTCACTCATTGTTCCTGCAAATCCACTTTAGTCCTGAGCCTATTACATTAAATAAGCCTCTTTTATGCCTGTTATTATGTAACAATTGTGCCTTTATCTTAATTTTTTCTATTTCATGTTCTAATAGTATTTTGTTCTTAGCAGATTGGAGTTGTTCTATCTCTTTCTCCAAATCGTTGATTAGTTCTATTATTTCTTTTATGTCAATTATGTGAATAATTTTGTTATAGCTTAATATTAATGTTGTTTCATCCAGTTTAATTTCCGCGAAACCGTCGGGATTGTTAATTGGTTGGATCGTCAGAGATGCCATTGTCATTGGTATTAGTATTATCAGTAAAGCGATTGATATCCACTTGCCCTGAAAATTTATTTTTTCGTTTAATGTTTGTGGGGTGTACGTCTGCTAATTTTAATCGACGATATCGTGGTTCATATTTATGCCTCAGTGTTTTGTAGTTTTTAACGAAAACTTCCTCGTCTGCTCTTTCATAATTTTCCCTTTTCTCATTTAATTTAGTTATTACACGAAGCTTTGCCTGCCTAATTTTTTGTTCTATTTTCCTTTTATCTACTTTACCTTCTACGACGTCTATTGGTTTTTCTTTAACAAGTGAATGAGTGGATTTATTATACCATTCTATGCATTTGAAGATTCGTTCCTGTGTTGAGAGTGAGGAGTTTTCTGATTCTAGCGCCCTATATTTTTCTGAAATTGTGCTATGCAATCTTTCTATATCTGCATTTCCAGTATGGTTGTTGGGTTTCGTAAAATGAACCTCGATTCCCTCCTGTCGTAAAAACTCCCTAACATTTACAGAATTAAATTCGTTATCTGTGATTATTTTAAGAGGTTTGCTCCTAACGGACAAAAATTGCCTCACCTTTTCAACAATTGTTGTGCTGTTCCTGTCTTCTAAATAAATTGCCACTGCATGCTTGGAAAATTTGTCTATAAATGTCATAAAACTATGTCTCTTAATAGTGTATACGTCTAAATGTATAATTTGATTTACGTCCGACGGGGTTTCGGTAATATGAAATTTTGGTTTTATGGGATTGCGATCATACTTTGACTTGTTACATGTATCACAATTGTTTATATATTTATGCACCAACGTTTTAAGATTTTTGAAATAAATCTTCTTTTTCAAACCTTCGTAATTTTCCGTTATCCCACCATGTCCGGTTTCGAGTTTGTGGTACTTCGCGATCTGCTTATAGGTCTCGTCTTCATTAGCCATGTCCTGTGCGTGGTGACTACACCTATAAAATTGTATGCTATTGTCAAAAAGGTCAATAAGTTTTAGCTGTACCTGATTATACATTCGATCGGGTAATTCCGAAAAAATTCCTACTTTGCCTTTCCTTAGGAATCTTCTAAAAATGTCAATCATGAAGTCGGATTCAATATCATCCCTGCTAACGAAAATTTTTCTTTTGCCGTGAATGATTTCTATTTCTTTTGTTTTGTATTCTGTTAATATTATTTGGGTCATAAATCTATTTACAACGGAGTCTAGGATTGGGAAATGATCGTTTTGCTCTTCTTGCTGCGAATGAATTATGGCTGCCGTACTTATATTGTCATCGTCGTTGATTGCATGAATTTCTCCCGTATCGGCGTCTATTCGGCTTAGGAAGTCAGCAATTTTGTTCTCTTTACCTTTAATATGATTTATGTTTATATTGTACTCGCCTAATTCCATTAACCACCTTTGCAGTCTTGGGTTGATGTCCTTCCCTTTATGTTTGGTATGTAGCCATACTAAAGGTTGGTGATCAGTTAAAAGTTCAAAGGGTCTTCCATAGATATATGGTCTGTAATACTTTGTGGCCCAAACGATGGCCAACAGCTCTTTTTCGACTGCTGCATATTTCTTCTCATGCTCATTGAGGGTCCGACTGGCATAGCTGATGGGGTGGTCACTTTGCATGAGCACTGCCCCTATTGCATGGTCACTGGCATCGGTTACTAATTTAAAACTCTTTGAATAGTCCGGATATTTAAGGATTGGTGGATTTATTAATAATCTTTTTAATTTGTGGAATGTGTCAATATATTGGGGGTCATTTTTGTTGACTTTTGTGTTTTTCTTTAAGTATTTTGTCATTCCCTGTGCGATTTTCGCATAATCTTTTATAAATTTCCTGTAGTAGCCAGTGGCGCCCAGGAAAGATTTTATTTGTTTTTGAGTTTCCGGCAGTTTTAACTTTTGTATACTTTCTACTTTTGAAGGGTTTGGCTTGACGCCTTCTGTAGTTAGAATGTGCCCTAAGTATTCCGTTTCTTTTGCAAGGAACTTGCATTTATCCACCTGAATTTTGAGGTTATGCTCCCTGAGTCTATCAAATACTTTTTGAATATTTGTTTTCTGTTCTTCCAGACTTGTGCTGAAAATGAGGATGTCATCTAAGTAGACTACGCATATTTTGTTTATTAGACCTCTCAGAACTGAATTCATTAGACGCTGAAAGGTTGACGGCGCGTTTTTAAGGCCGAAAGGCATGCGAATAAATTCGTAATGACCTAACGGTGTTGAAAACGCCGTCTTTTTCCTGTCTTCGTTTTTTATTTTGATCTGGTGGAACCCCTTTGCCAGATCAAGGATGGTAAAATATTGTGATTTCCCTAATTTGTCCAATATACCATCGATATTTGGTATTGGGAACTTATCGTCCACAGTTATTTCATTTAGTTTGCGGTAGTCTATGACTATCCGCCACTTTTTCTTTCCTGAATTGTCCATCTTTTTTGGGACTATCCAGATTGGTGAGTTATAAGGAGAGCTACTCTCCGTGATAATATTTTGTTGAAGCATTTCTTTCATCTGCCGATTAATCTCTTCCTCGTGAATCCGAGGATACCTGTATATTTTAGAATATACAGGATTGTTAGTTTTTGTAACAATCTCATGTTGAACTTCGTGGGTGTGACTTAGTGTCATACCTTCTTGGAAGAATAAATCTTCGTTCACTTTAAGTAAGTTACTTAATATACCACTTTCCTCTTTGTTCAGGTCATCTCTTAAGAGCGTACTGATTTTTTCATCAATTCCTGAAGATTCTAGTGTGTGAATATCTTCATATTCGTATGGACAGGAGTTGCGAAATTTTATTTTATTATTGTTTACTTCAATATATCCTTCACCTAAATTAATATTGGCATTTAAAATCTTAAGAATATTCTGTCCTATGAGGGCATCGCATGGTTTATTTTCGAAATTTGTCAGTTTCCAGCACATGAAGTTGTTGTCCTCGAATTCGTTTGGGACCTCTGTAATGATTTCATAGTCTATTTTAATTTGTCCGTTTAATGTTTTAAAATGTAGGGGTTTGTTTAATTTTATTCGCTTGTATTGCGGAAGGAGGTCTTCGTTTAACAATGTGGTTGAAGACCCAGTATCTACTAAACATATAATTTTAGTATTTTGAATGGTTAGTTCCACTAGCGGTAAATTTGATTTTGGGCTGGTGACTGAAAATTTCCTTCACCGATATGGTCGATCTCTACATTGTTGTAAGGGATTTGCGTAAAAGGATTTCGTACTTGCCCTGATGTCTGTCCACGTTGTAAATTTAAATTACGGTATGATCCTGAATTATTTGTTCGCCTAAAATTACCTGAATTATTGGTTTGTCTGAACTGCATTGGATTATTAGTTTGTCTGAACTGACCAAAACTGTTTGCTTGTTTATTTTGTGAGTTGTGTCCTATGTGGTTAGGTTCCCTATATTCCTTGTGTCTGTTACTGTTATTTTGTCTGATTATTCCTGTTCCCTCTAGGGTATGATATGCTGATCTGATATTATGGATATCCCTGCTATGTATGATACTTGCCATGTAAGGCGGGATATTGTTTAGAAAAGTTTTTAAAATCATAGATTCATTTATTTTAGGATTGAATTCACTAGGCTTATTTACATCTTGTTCGTATTTTTCATTTAATTTGCTTAAAATGTTGCTTAAATAAAAATAATATTGACTTACATTATAGTTTTTCTGCGATGAGTTCCGTCTTAATTTGCTTCCAGCTTGGGTTGGGGCCTAACGTTCGTATTACGTCCAGAGCTTCTCCTTGAATTTTGTTGATTATACACCGTTGAAAGACATATTCCTCTAGATTGGTGCCTTGGAAAATGGGGATGAAGAGTTCGGCTTCCCTTATAAATGATGATAAAGCGTATTCTTTGCTTCCTGTGTATTCCTTGATCCTCGAAGCTTCTTTAAGAACTTCTGATGCGGCTATTGGTGACTCTCTGGCTGAATTTTCTGTTGAAGTTTGATCTGTTGAGTTAGCTTCCATCTTGTTTTTCTTGTAGATCTTATGATGAGTTGAATCTTCAGAAAATTTTTTTTTTTTTTTAACTTTTTGTTCTCAACTTTTTATATAATTGGTTTTATTCTGCGCTTTATTAATACGAGTATAGTCTCTTACGTTGAGTTGTTGATTATTATTATACCCTTCACATAAATGTGTAAGGGTATATATAAGTTTGTGATTCCGTTTGTAACGCATTGAAATATCCATCTAAGACCCCATAAAGTATATATATTCTGGATCAGCATCAATAGCGATTACGATTGAGCGATGTCCGTCTGTCCGTCTGTCCGTCTGTAGTCGTTGAAATACCGTTTCTGAGAAAACGGTTTGAGATAGAAACCTCATTCTTTCGCTAAAACGTGTGAAACCCCGGTAGTGGGTCTGCTATTGAAATTCAGTAAGATAGGTCCACGGATAGCCGAGATATATTCAAAAAACCGGGTTTTGAGGGGTATTTTGTGCAATTTTTGTATTCAGATTTTTGAAAAAAAATTTTGTCTTAAAAACTAAACCATATCATTTTTAGTGCCCATTAAATCCTAGAAAAGAAGGAATTTTTGAAATCGGCCCATATATATCCGAGATATAGCGTCTCCCGATTTTTAAAGAAATCGGCTTTATAAGCCAAATAAGACAACTTTTGGCACCGAAGATCAATCAGAATGGTATATATAGGCTATTTAGAGGCAAAAGTGGAAAATTTTTCCACATCGGCCCATATACACTCGAGATATAGCGCCTCCCGTTTTCTCAAGAAGTCGGCTCTAAAAGCCAAATAAAACAACTTTTGGTATCAAAAATCGATTAGAATGGAACATATAAGGTGTTTAAAAGCAAAATTGGAAAATTTTTGAAATCGGTCCATATATATCTGAGATATAGCGACTCCTGATTTTTCAAGAAATCCGCTCGTTAAGCCAAATAAAGCAATTTTTGGCACTAAAAATCAATCAGAATGGTACACATAGACTATTTAGAGGTAAACGTGGAACATTTTGGACATCGGCCCATATACACTCGAGATATAGCGCCTAAAGTTTTCTCAAGAAGTCGGCTCTAAAAGCCAAATAAAACAACTTTTGGTACCAAAAATCGATCAGAATGGTACATATAAGGTGTTTAAAAGCAAAATTTGAAAATGTCTGTAATCGGTCTATATATACCTGAGATATAGCGTCTCCCGATTTTTCAAGAAATCGGCTCTATAAGCTAAATAAAACAACTTTTGGCACCAAAAATCAATCAGAATGATACATATAGGTTAGTCAGAAGCAAAACTGGAAATCGTTTTGTCATCGGCCCATATATGTTCGAGATATAGCGCCTCCCGATATCTCAAGAAGTCGGGCCTGGAAGCTAAACGAAACAGTTTTTTGCACTAAAAATTTGTCGGAATGGTACATACAGGCTGTTTAGGGGCAAAATTAGAAAATTTTTGGACATCGGCCCATATGCACCCAACTTTTGGTACCAAAAATCGATCATAATGGTACATACATACATATGTATATAATGTTTAAAAGCAAAATTCGAAAATATTTGCGATCATGTATGAATGTATGTATGTATGTAGATACGTTTGTATGTATGTAAGTATGTATGTATCTACATATGTATGTATGTATGCATGCAAGTATGTTAGCATAAACAATTTTTTTGCTTTGGTGTAAAAATGTGTATGTATGTACATATATATACACGAGCTTGAAAATGAAAGTGATATAAAGAATTGTTGAAAAAAGGGTACGCAATGAAATTCTTTTAAACAATTGCGTCTTCAAATTCATTCACACAAAAAATCATTTTGGGTTTCCCTACGTACTTACATATGTACATACACACACACATGTGTATGATGATACGCAATAGATCATCAACAACGTGCACAAGAAAAAAATAATTTTGTAAAAGCAAGCAATGTAAATATGTATGTATGTATATATGTATGTATATAATCATTGTTTTATGGAACACACTGAAAATATTCAATAATAAAGAATTTATTTTAGAGTTTTCTATTATAGATACATACATACATACATACGTATGCATGTACCCACATACGTAAGTAAATTAAAAAGCAAATCACACTTAATGGCAATGTTTAGCATTATAATTCAAAAATAATGCAATTATATGCAATTTTTTGTTAAATAAATTTTACTATAAAGTTAACTGATAAATAATTAAGAAATACATTTTGCTTTTCTTTATTTCATTGATATTAAAAAGAATTGGTGTATTAGGAATTATTTAAATAAAAGTTTTGCAGCCTGTGTTAAATCCCGGTAGTGGATCTGATATTGAAATTCAGAAAAAATCGGCCCATATATACCCCAGATATAGCGTCTCCCGATATTTCAAGAAATCGGCTTTAAAATCCAAATAAAACAACTTTTCGCACCAAAAATCAATCAGAATGTATGTACCATTGTGAAGGGTATTTAAGATTCGGCCCAGCCGAATATAGCACTCTTACTTGTTTTTGATTTAATTTGTTTAAAAGTTTGGGGTTTTTTTTTCTTTATAATTCCTTAAGGAAAAAATTTTGTGTTTTTATAGTCCTTTAGGATATAAAAACGTTTTCACAATTTTCCGTTCGCTTATCTAGTCCTTCGGGGCTAGATCCTTTTTTCGACTGCGCCAGTTATAAGTCCTTATGGGCTTATTCAATAAAAAAATTAATTGGAGCTTCAGCTCTTTGTTCTTTATTATTTGAGTATAACTTTATTACTAACTACTCATACAATTTTTATTTATTAGGTTGATTAAGATTGGAAATCAAAAGTGCTTAGCCTACATTATTATTTATTAAAATTGTTACTAAAAATAAAAGTGTTGATTAAGATTGGAAATCAAAAGTGCTTAGCCTACATTATTATTTATTAAAATTGTTACTAAAAATAAAAGTATTGATTTATTGTTTTGTTATTTTTTATTGAAGTTAAAGAAAAGGGTCGGGTTACATACTTTGTGGGAAAACAATTTCCTGTTTTTAAAGAATGTTAAATTGGCATAAGTGTGTCGATTGCACAACTTAGTTGGGTTATCGACCTTTTGTTACTTGTGCCAATTTATGTTTATTTTTGGTGGAGTCGGAGCTGCCTCTGACGTAACTCGCGCATACATGCACACACGAATATTGTATCGTGCGGTGGTGGTTTCTTTTATTTCGCTGTCGTGCCTATTTATCTACACATGTGTGTCAGTATGTGCACACTCGCTGTGCTGCCGCTTTGTTTGTCAACAAGTTGCTATGTATGTATGTATGTGTGTATATACCTCCAGTGTTCATTTACAAATAATAACAAGACAATATAAGCACGTATAAAATAACGATTCAGTACGTTCTGGAATAATTACAATTGGACAGTTCACGACTAAATTCATAACACTGCCGCCCGCTCAAGCCAGTTCGTCCCAAACAGGCCCAGAACCACTGCTTCCGTATCTTGCGAGTCGTTCTAAGTGTACAACCTTCATTTTGGATCGGGGGTTATTATGCTATATCCGGTATACAACGTCGTTCAACCTCTTGATCACTTTATGCGGTCCATCCCAATGCGTTTGTAATTAGGGAGACAATCCTTTCTTCCTTTGTGGGTTATATAGTAGAACCAGTCGTCAGAGTTTGCAGCTCGATCGTACCTGGCTTTCATTTTATCGCTGACCACTCGAATTCTGTTGCGTACAAATTCGTGAAGGTCGTGCAAGTCACTTTTCTTCTGTGAAGAACTCTCGGCATCCTCATTCTTCGGTATAGGTTTTATGCCAAATTCCAAATCGCCAGGCAATCTGAGTTCTGTTCCAAAGACAATTTTGCTGGTGTTTTAGTTGTTGAGTCATGCACAGCGGACCAGTATGCCAACACAAATTTTTGAATGTGCTCATCCCAGTCTCTCTGAAGTTCGCTCACCACTTTCCTTAGGTATTCTTCCAACGTGCGGTTAAATCTTTCAACCATACCGTCAGATTACGCATGAAGCGGTGTTGTCCTAGTTTTTCTTGTGCCATAGAGCTCGCACATTTCCTTAAAAAATTGCAGACTCAAAGTTTCTGCCTTGATCGGAATGAAACTCCATCGAAACACCATATCTGCACACCTAGTTATTGATGAAAACATTTACCACAGTTAGAGCCTCCTGGTTTGGTATGGGGTATACTTCTGGTCATTTGCTAAACTAGTCCATCACCACAAAGACACAAAACGATTACCGGCAGTACTGGCTAGAAAAGGACCTGCTACATCCATAGCTATTCGCTCAAAGGGCGCACCCGAATTGTACTGCTGCAGGTGTGCTCGAGTTCTCCGTACTGGACCCTTAGCCGCTATACATTCCTTACAGTTCGCTATCCAGTCAACTACCGATTGTTGCGCTGCAACCCAGTAAAAACGCTGCTTTAGCTTTTCCAGGCTTTTCTAGGCTGCATGGTCGTCTCGAGAGGGCATCTGCATTATTGTGTTTTGTCTCTCTTCTATGCTCGATGCTAAAATCATAGCTCTGCAGCCGTTCAATCCAACCCTTCCGGGTTTTTGAACTGCAACTGCCATGTAAGCGCAGAATGATCAGTCCGCAACGTGAAATTTTGGCCATACAAGTACTTATGGTAATGTTTAATGCATTCTAACTCTGCCAGAAGCTCACGCCGTGTCACGCAATAATTTCTCTCTGGCTTTGAAAGTATTCGACTATAATAGCCTACTACTTTCTCGACTCCATCTACCACCTGAGAGAGTACACCTCCTATACCGAAGCCACTTGCATCGGTATCTAGCACAAACCTTCCTCCAGCAACCGGGTATGCCAGAACTGGTGCTGTGCACAATAACTCCTTCAGCTTCTTGAATGCTCGTTCCTGTTCGTTTCCCCATTGGTATGATCGTGACTTCTTGGTCAGCTCGTGCAGACTGGCGGCTACGCTGGCAAAATTTGGCACAAATCGTCTATAATATGTGCAAAGTCCCAGAAAACTGCGTAATTCGTGGAGATTACGTGGACGTGGCCAGTCTCTTACGGCTTTTATTTTATCTTCGTCCGTCGAAATGCTATCTGCAGTTACACGATGACCCAAATATTTCACCTCTTCCTGGAACAATGCACACTTCTTCACGTTAAGAGTGAGTCGCGCCGACGATATTCGTTTAAAAAATTTCCGCCAAATTTTTCAGGTGCTCGTCAAAAGTTTTGCCCATTACGATTATATCGTCAATGTAGACAAAACACGTTTTCCAGTGAAGCCCCTTTAATACCTGTTCCATCAGTCGCTCAAATGTGGCTGGAGCATTACAGAGTCCAAATGGCATTACTCTAAACTGCTATAAGCCATCATCAGCACTAAACGCAGTCTTCTCCTTGTCCTTGTGAGCAATTTCTACCTGCCAATAACCACTTTGCAAGTCCAATGTTGAGAACCATTTTGTTCCGGACAGCGTGTCAATCCTGGGTAGTGGATAACTATCCTTTTTCGTGACGTCGTTTAGCTTCTGGTAGTCCACACAAAACCTCGTGCTATCGTCCGTTTTCTTCACCAAAACTACCGGTGAGCTCCACGGGCTTGTAGATGGTTCAATTACCCCACTCTTCTCCATTTCATTGACTAACTCTTTAACCTCGTTATGCTTGGCCAGTGGTACACTTCTGGGCCCCTGCTTTATGGGCCTCGCTTCGCCAGTATCAATTTCATGCCTCACAATAGCCGTTCTCCCTTGGCTCTTACTGTTTATGGCGAAAGCGGAAGCGTATTTCCTGAGCAGCTGTTTGGCTTGCTTTTATCAGATGCTGGCGGCCCTGTGACCCATTTCTCGACATGCTGTTCAAATGTTTCTCGTTATTTGGATGACAAGCTAGTAGATTTTGGTTTGGACTCCCAATTTATAATTGCCTCTGCCGGAGTACAGCTGCTTATATGCGATTTTGGACTCACGACCTTTTCAATTTTTGATAAATTGAGCAGTCTAACGTGGGAAGTGGCACGCACTTCCACGAGAGCTTTTGCTGTTAATAAATCGCCCGTTATATTTTCTGATTCTACAACCCACAATCGAATGTCCGCACAATCTCCATTCGTTCGAGCCCATATCAGTGCCTCAGATCGTGGTTGAATTCGTTGGGTATCTTCAGCAACCAGTTTCAGCACATGGGGCTTATTCTCGTAGCCAACATCTAACTGTATCTCCACATCACGCCACGTCATAATTTGTTGACCCATGTGCAGATTTATGCCATGTGCTATCATAAAATCTGCACCTATAATAAACTCATCAACAATATCGGCGACAATAAACACGTGGCTGACGGTGATGTTAGCTATACGCACCTTTGCCTCAGACTTACCATAGACGCTAGCGGCCTCCCCAGTAGCTGTACGCAGTTTCGCGTTACTTAGCGGTTCAACTCTTCCTGGTACCAAATCAGGCCTTATTATGGACTGCGACGCTCCTGTATCTATGGTTAAAGTTAGCTTTTTCCCATTGAAGTATCCACTGACAGTTAAGTTGCTGTTTTTATGCTGCATCACTGATATGGAGATTGTGGGAGCCAGCTTTTGCCCCTTAAAGCTGACTTGTTTTAGTTTAACGGAGACTCTTGGGGCTGTTGTTGTCTCTTCCTTTTGCTCGGCCTCTGTGGAGATACGGATCTAGTACGCTTCCTGGGAGCTTTACAGTTGCGCTGAAAGTGGCCTGCCTTTCCGCAGTTAAAACACTTAGTTCGGCCTTTATTCGAGTTTTCGGCCAACGCTTGCAACACTGCTTCTTTGATCGTACTGGCCAAGCCATCTCCTGGCTCATGAACGACCTCTAGCTCCCATATTTTGTGGACCTGGGGCCTTGAAATTAGTCTGGCTGTCTCCTGGGCCAACGCAAATGAGACGGTTTCGGTGAACGACGGCTTTTGTGTTGTGCATACAGCAAGTTTAATTTCGGGATCTCCGTTCACAAAACCCTCCGTCTTAAAATGGTCCAAAAAAAGTTCTCTACAGGATAGCTAAGCTGTACCAGATGCTTAATCTCCATTGCGTAATCCTGAAGAGTATCATTGCCTCTCTGCCTCTTAGCTCCATTCTATGGCTTTCCCTTTTGTGTTCTCCACCATACTTACGTTGCAGAGCTGCCATGATGACTTCATAATTGTCTGTAGATGAAGCGGGCACAGTTTCCAGGTCCTGTGCAGCGCCACACTTCAACGCCAAAATTAACTCAATGCATTTATCATCCTCGCCCCATGCATTTTTATTGGCCTCAGTTTCAAACTGAAACTTAAAAAATGTTAAAAGGTATGCTGCCGTCAAAGGTGGGCGCCTTTACTTTGCTTGCGGCTTCCGGAATGACTCGCACCGGCCCCTCCTGTAGTTGAAGAATGTGCATCCTAGCTTCCAGGCTATGAAACTTTTGATGGACATCATTTTCTGGGGCAACAAATTTTTCACTGACCTCTCTCTACCGATTAATTTTTCTTCAATAGCATTTACTCTCAGATTCATGGCCTCAGAAATTTCCATTAACTTCTCGTTGTTGGCTTTCAGCATTTGATTTGTTGCAATTGACGCCTCTTTGATAGACTGCATAATAGCTTCTTTTTTTGCCTTGGAGTTTTCTTCTATCTTCAGCATCATTGTTTCATTTGTTGCATTGAAGTTTTCTTCTATATTCAGCATCAATGCTTCATTTGTTGCCCTGGACGCCTCTTTGATAGACTGCATCATAGCAGTAAACATCGAGTTTAAGTCCATGCTACTCGTGTATTCATCTCCAGTTCTTCTTTTTCTTCGAAGTCATGATTATTGATGACCAGACGTAGCTGATGGAACTCCTCCATCAGCCTCTTCTGCAGCTCCACTTTGTTACCAGTTGTGGGCAGATCCAACTTGCACAACTCCTTTTTTAGTCGTTACACTTTAAGCTCGTCGAACTTCATTTTACAATTTCTCTTCTCACACCAATTGTTACGTTTTTACCTTTTAACAAGTAAGAGTGCTATATTCGCCTGGGCCAAATCTTAAATACCCTTCACAATGATTCTGATTGATTTTTGGTGCCAAAAGTTATTTTATTTGGCCGATTTATTGCAAAATCGAGAAACGCTATATCTCGGGTGTATATGAACCGATTAAAAAAATTTTCAAATTTTGGTTTTAAACACCCGATATGTACTATTCTGATCGATTTTTGGTACCAAAAGTTGTTTTATTTCGCTTTTAGAGCCGACTTCTTGAGAAATCCGGAGGAGCGTTATCTGGAGTGCATATGGGCCGATGTCCAAAAATGTTATAATCTCGCCTCTGAACAGCCTATAATTACCATTCTGACAAATTTTTAGTGCAAAAAATTGTTTCGTTTGGTTTCCAGGGCCGACTTCTTGAGATAACGGGAGGGGGTATATCTCGAGTGTATATGGGCCGATGTCAAAAAATGTTCCAGTGTTGCTTGTTAATAGTCTACATGTACAATTCTGATTAATTTTTGGTGGAAAAAGTTGTTTTATTTGGCTTACAGAGCCGATTTCTTAAAAAATCGTTAGACGCTATATCTCGGGTATACATATATGGACCGATTTCAGAAATTTTCGAATTTTGCTTTGAGCACCCTATATGTACTATTCTAATCAATTTTTTTGTATAAAAAGTTTTTTTATTTGGCTTTTAGAGCCGACTTCTTGAAAAACCGGGAGGAGCGTTATCTGTAGCTCTAATTTTGCCTCTGAACAGCCTATATGTACCATTCCAATTGATTTTGGTGCCAAAAGTTGTTTTATTTGGCTTATAAAGCCGATTTCTTTAAAAATCGGGAGACGATATATCTCGGGTGTATATTGGACGATTTAAGAAATTCTTCGATTTTTGGGATCTAATGGGCATTAAAAATGATATAGCTAACTTTTTAGGTAAACAATTTTTTTTTAAAAAGCTCACCAAAAAAAAAAAAAAAGGCTAAAAATACCCCTCAAAACCCGGTTTTTTCGATATATCTCGGCTATTCGTGGACCGATTTTACTGAATTTGAATAGCAGACCCACTACCAGGATTTAACACATTTCAGCGAAAGAATGAGGTTTCTATCTCAAACCGTTTTCTCAGAAACGGTATTTCAACTACTACAGACGGACATCGCTTAATCTCTATTGATTCTGATCCATATATCTTATGGGCTCTTAGATGGTTATTTCAATGCGTTACACACGGAATCACAAGCTTATATATGTATAACCTCATACATTTTTGTGAAGGGTATATAAACGTTTTCGTAGATTCTTAGATTGTAATGAAATTAAAACACTCAAGTCTTCAGTTTACAGTACTCAACAGTTCAATACTTTATTTATTTAAAAAACTCGCAAATACTTTACTGCAAAAGAAGAACACTTTTACTTAAGACACTTTACACGTTAGCGCAGTTAAAAATAGACTGATTCCTCAGCGTTAAGCTGAGCTGCTTTTATACCTCTCAATGATCATTGCTCGAACGGTCGAGACGTTTACAGAAGCTGTAAAAGATATACACACACCGACATACATACACGCGGCAATGAAACTTAACAATATGAGCCGCCCGCATACATGCACAGACGAATATTGTATCGTGCGGTGGTGGTTTCTTTTATTTCACTGTCGTGCCTATTTATCTACACATGTGTGTCAGTATTTGCACTTTTGCTGTACTGTTGCATTGTTTGTCAACAAGTTGCTATGTATGTATGTATGTGTGTATATACCTCCTGTGTTCATTTACAAATAATAACAAGACAATATAAGCACATATAAAATAACAACGATTCAGTACGTTCTAGGACAATTACAATTGGTCTGTTCACGACTAAATTCGTTACAATGTGTATGTTTGTATTTCTTTGTGTATTGTATTGAAGCAAAATAATTAAAACAATTAAATTTTGTTTTTATATTATTTAAAAAAATTGAATCTTTATTGCAGCAATCAAGCAACAAGTGCTCTGTCAATTGCTTTCGAATTAAGATTGATTTTAACTTAAAATTAGTTCAGCTTATATACTACTTATGAGAATATCCTAGACTATTTTTATAAACGTGAATGCATTGGCGCTGTGGAAGTGTTGTTGGAAATTCTTGATGAAATTTGATTTTCCTTAAAAATATTTATTTGTTCCCACAGTGGTGAATGTTTTAGTTTGCCCCAAATGTGCATAGCATAGCAAGTGCCGTTATTACGGCAAATTATTAAATGCATAACTGCATTAAATAAGGGCAGTGACTATTTCTAATTTTGTGGGAATAAACAAAACTGTTATTTAATCTATGCATAAATTTTCTCACGGCAGGCTTAAGTGTGACACACACACACACGAGTCATAAACATTTCATGGTCACTTCAAGAGGTGCAAAGGCGGCATTGTTTTTAAATAATTCACATGTGCTTGCCGGCCTTTGTTGATAAGATTTTTAGTGATACATGATATTGTTTTGCCTGATTAATAAATGCATTTGAAATAATTAAATCTTTCATTTGTTATGGTTTAAAAGAATTAAATCATATTATGCTACACCTCCACTTTTCGCAAGAATGTTCATATAACGATAGTTTTATGGACATTCTTTTACAAAGATTGTTTTATTTTAAAATGTAAGACAATTAAAATTGATTTATGACTTATCTAGTAAATTATTTTGTTTACTTCTATTTGTATTTATTTATTAACAATTGTAGGGAAAGTTTTTTATTAAAAAAAATTAATTATTAATATATATATATATATATATATATATATATATATATATATATATATATATATATATATATATATATATATATATATACATATAGCATATAAGAGAGCTCAACAATTATTAGATAGGAATAAAATTAAGCAAAAACAAAATTACGATAGAAATGTTTTAGACTACAATTTAAAAATAGGAGATTTAGTTTTACTTAAATATGAAGCAGGTCACAAAGTAGAACCAAACTACAAAGGACCATTTGAAATTAAGAACATAGACATAAGAAATAATGTAACTATAGTTGATAAGAAAACCAATAAAGAACAAATAGTACATAAGAATAGACTTAAGTTATATCATAACAAGTAAAACATAGTAAAAGGCCCTTTACTAAGTAATCGCGATTGTAAAATAAGAATATATATGTATATATATATATATATATATATATATATATATATATATATATATATATATATATATATATATATATATATATATATATATATATATATATATATATATATATATATATATATATATATATATATATATATATATATATATATATATATATATATATATATATATATATATATATATATATATATATATATATATATATATATATATATATATATATATATATATATATATACATATTGTTACGTTTTAACCTTTTCAAAACGTTTTCCGTAGATTCTTTAATTGTAATGAAGTTACAACACTCACGTCTTCAGTTTACAATAACCAACAGTTCAACACTTTATTTATTTGAACACACTATACTTGTAAACACTTTACTAGGAACACTTTACTAAAAGAACAACACTTTCACTTAATCACTTTTTATTACTTAAGACACTTTACACGTTAGCGCAGCTAAAAATCGACTGACTGTTCAGCGTTGAGCTTCGCTGCTTTTATACTTCCAATGATCATTACTAGAACATTCTAGACGTTTACAGAAGCTAATCACGCCACATCTATAGTGCGATGTGCGATGACTCATCATGAACAAAAGATATACACACACACCGACATACATGCGATGTGCGATAACTCATCATGAACAAAAGATATACACACACACCGACATACATACACGCGGCAGTAAAACTCAAGCATCTGAGTCGCGCACATACATGCACACACGAATATTGTATCGTGCGGTGGTGGTTTCTTTTATTTCGCTGTTGTGCTTATTTATCCACACATGTGTGTCAGTATGTGCACACTCGCTGTGCTGCCGTTTTGTTTATCAACAAGCTTCTATGTATGCATGTGTGTATATACCTCCTGTGTTCATTTACAAATAATAACAAGACAATATACGCACATATAAAATAACGATGATTTAGTACGTTCTAGAACAATCACAATCGGTCCGTTCACGACCAAATTTGTAACACTGCCGCCCGCTCAAGCCTGTTCGTCCCGAACAGGCCCAGAACCACTACTTCCGTACCTTGCGAGTCGTTCTAAGTGTACAACCTTCATTTTGGATCGATGGCTGTTATGCTTCTGTATCCTGTATACAACGTCGTTCAACCTCTTAATCACCTTATACGGTCCATCCCAATGCGTTTGTAGTTTGGGAGACAGTCCTTTCTTCCTTTGTGGGTTATATAGTAGAACCAGTTGTCCCTCGCGGAATCCGTCGGAATTTGCAGCTCGATCGTATCTGGCTTTCATTTTATCGCTGACTACTCGAATTCTGTTGCGCACAAATTCGTGAAGGTCGTGCAATTCACTTTTCTCCTGCGAAGAATTCTCCGTATCCTCATTTTTCGGTACAGGTTTTGTGCCAAATTCCAAATCGCCAGGCAATCTGAGTTCTGTTCCAAAGACAATTTTTGCTGGTGTTTTAGACGTTGAGTCATGCACAGCGGACCTGTATGCCAACAAAAATTTTTGAATGTGCTCATCCCAGTCTCTCTGATGGTCGCTCACTACTTTCCTCAGGTATTCCTCCAGCGTGCGGTTAAATCTTTCAACCATACCGTCAGATTGCGGATGAAGTGGTGTTGTCCTGGTTTTTCTTATTCCATAGAGCTCGCACATTTCCTTAAAAATTGCAGACTCAAAGTTTCTGCCTTGATCGGAATGCAACTCCATTGGAACACCATATCTGCACACCCAATTATTGATGAAAGCGTTTACCACAGTTTGAGCCTCCTGGTTTGGTATGGGGTATACTTCTGGCCATTTGCTGAAATAGTCCATCACCACAAGGACATAACGGTTACCGGCAGTACTGACTGGAAAAGGACCTGCTACATCCATAGCTATTCGCTCAAAGGGCGCACCTGAATTGTACTGCTGCAGGTGTGCTCGAGTTCTCCGTGCTGGACCCTTCGCCGCTATACATTCCTTGCAGTTCGCTATCCAGTCGGCTACTGATTGTTGCGCTCCAACCCAGTAAAAACGCTGCTTTACCTTTTCCAGTGTTTTATTAACTCCAAGGTGACCACCACTGGGACCATTGTGGAACTCTCGCAGAACTTCCGGTATCTTAGATGATGGTACAACTATTAAGTTAGAAGTTGTTTTGCCATCCGCACTTTCCCATATACGGTATAAGCATCCATCTACCAGCTGCAAGCTGCTCCATTGTGCCCAATAAGCTTTAGCGAGGGGGCTCTCAGCCGCAATTTCATTGCGTGCAGGCCTGCTATCACTCTGTTTAGCAGCTATTATTTTGCTGAGCACCGGATCATTTTTCTGCGCCGTTGGCCAGTCTTCGTAAGAGTCTATCTGCGTTAGCCGAACATCAATGACGCACTCTTTCTGTTCGGCCTTGATGCAATGGCGGCATTCTAGACTGCATGGTCGTCTCGAGAGGGCATCCGCATTATTGTGTTTTGTCCCTCTTCTATGCTCGATGCTAAAGTCATAGCTCTGCAGCCGTTCAATCCAACGCGCCAACTGCCCTTCGGGGTTTTTGAACTGCAAGAGCCATCTAAGCGCAGAGTGATCAGTCCGCAACGTGAAATTCTGGCCATACAAGTATTTATGGTAATGCTTAATGCATTCCAATACTGCCAGAAGCTCACGCCGTGTCACGCAATAATTTCTCTCTGGCTTTGAAAGTATTCGACTATAATAGCCTACTACTTTCTCGACTCCATCTACCACCTGAGAGAGTACACCTCCTATACCGAAGCCACTTGCATCGGTATCTAGCACAAACCTTCCTCCAGCAACCGGGTATGCCAGAACTGGTGCTGTGCACAATAACTCCTTCAGCCTCTGGAATGCTCGTTCCTGTTCGTTTCCCCACTGGTATGACCGTGACTTCTTGGTCAGCTCGTGCAGACTGGCGGCTACGCTGGCAAAATTTGGCACAAATCGTCTATAATATGTGCAAAGTCCCAGAAAACTGCGCAATTCGTGAAGATTACGTGGCTGTGGCCAGTCCCTTACGGCTTTTATTTTATCTTCGTCCGTCGAAATGCCATCTGCAGTTACACGATGTCCCAAATATTTCACCTCTTTCTGGAACAATGCACACTTCTTCGCGCTAAGAGTGAGTCCTGCCGACGATATTCGTTTAAAAACTTCCGCCAAATTTTTCAGGTGCTCGTCAAACGTTTTTCCCATTACGATTATGTCGTCAAGGTAGACTAAACACGTCCTCCAGTGAAGCCCCTTTAATACCTGTTCCATCAGTCGCTCAAATGTGGCTGGAGCATTACAGAGTCCGAATGGCATTACTCTAAACTGCCATAAACCATCTCCAGCACTAAAAGCAGTCTTCTCCTTGTCCTTGTGGGCAATTTCTACCTGCCAATAACCACTTTGCAAGTCCAATGTTGAGAACCATTTTGTTCCGGACAGCGTATCTAGGGTATCGTCAATCCTGGGTAGTGGATAACTGTCCTTTTTCGTGACGTCGTTTAGCTTCCGGTAGTCCACACAAAACCTCGTGCTACCATTCTTTTTCTTCACCAAAACTACCGGTGAGCTCCACGGGCTAGTAGATGGTTCAATTACCCCACTCTTCTCCATTTCATTGACTAACTCTTTAACCTCGTTACGCTTGGCCAGGGGTACACTTCTGGGCGCCTGCTTTATGGGCCTCGCTTCGCCAGTATCGATTTCATGCCTCACAATAGCCGTTCTCCCTTGGCTCTTACCGTTCATGGCGAAAGCGGAGGCGTATTTCCTGAGCAGCTGTTTGGCTTTGTTTTTATCAGATGCTGGCAGCCCTGTGACCCATTTCTCGACATGCTGTTCAAATGTTTCTCGTTCTTTAGGTGACAAGCTAGTAGATTTTGGTTTGGCCTCACAATTTACAATTGCCTCTGCTGGAGTACAGCTTCCTAAATGCGATTTTGGACTTACGACCTTCTCACTGGCTGATAAATTGAGCACTCTAACTGGGACTTTCCTATCGGCACGCATTTTCACGAGAGCTTTCGCTGTTAATAAATCGCCCGTTATATTTTCTGATTCTACTACCCACAATCGACTGTCCGCACAATCTCCATTCGTTCGAGCCCATATCAGTGCCTCAGATCGTGGTGGAATCCGTTGAGTATCTTCAGCAACCAGTTTCAGCACATGGGGCTTATTCTCGTAGCCAACATCTAACTGTATTTCCACATCACGCCACGTCATAATTTGTTGACCCATGTGCAGATTTATGCCATGTGCTATCATAAAATCTGCACCAATAATCACCTCGTCAACAATATCGGCGACAATAAACATGTGGCTGACGGTGATGTTAGCTATACGCACCTTTGCCTCAGACTTACCATATACGCTAGCGGCCTCCCCAGTAGCTGTACGCAGCCTCACGTTACGTAGCGGTTCAACCCTTCCTGGTACCAAATCAGGCCTTATTATAGACTGCGACGCTCCTGTATCTATGGTTAAAGTTTTCTTTTTCCCATTGATGTATCCACTAACAGTTAAGTTGCTGTTTTTCTGCTGCATCACTGATATGGAGATTGTGGGGCCCTCGTTTGTGGGAGCCAGCTTTTGCCCCTTAAAGCTGACTCGTTTTAGTTTAACGGTGACTCCTGGGGCTGTTGATGGCTAGCCCTTTTGCTCGGCCTCTGTGGAGATACGGATCTCGTACGCTTCCTGGGAGCTTTACAGTTGCGCTGAAAGTGGCCTGCCTTTCCGCAGTTGAAACACTTAGCTCGGCCTTTGTTCGAGCTTTCGGCCAATGCTTGCAACAGTGCCTCTTTAATCGTACTGGCCAAGCCATCTCCTGGCTCATGAACTACCTCTAGCTCTCGTATTTTGTGGACCTGTGGCCTTGAAATTAGTCTGGCTGTCTCCTGGGCCAACGCAAATGAGACGGTTTCGGCGAATGACGGCTTTTGTGTTGCGCATACTGCAAGCTTAATGTCGGGATCTCGAATTCCATTCACAAATGCCTCCGTCTTGAAATGGTCCAAAAACGAGTAGCTCTCTCCAGGATAGCTAAGCTGCACCAGACGCTCAATCTCCATTGCGTAATCCTGAAGAGTCTCATTGCTTCTCTGCACTCTGCCTCTCAGCTCCATTCTGTGGATTTCCTTCTTGTGCTCTCCACCATACTTGCGTTGCAGAGCTGCCATGATGATTTCATAATTGTCTCTAGATGAAGCGGGCACAGTTTCCAGGACCTGTGCAGCGACACCCTTCAACGCCAAAATTAACTCAATGCATTTCTCATCTTCGCTCCATGCATTCTTATTGGCTACAGTTTCAAACTGAAACTGGAAAATGTTAAAAGGTGTGCTGCCATCAAAGGTGGGCGCTTTCACTCTGCTCACAGATTCAGGAATAGCTCGGACTGGCATTTCCTGCAGTTGAAGGCCATTCATTCTAGCTTCCAGGCTATGAAGCTTTTGATCGACATCATTTTCTAGGGCAGTAAATTTTTCACCCACTTCGTGAACATTTCGTTCTAAGCCACACAATTTTTCCTCCATGGCATTCACTCTCTGGTCTATAGCCGAAGACAGTTTCATCAAATTTTCATTCGTTGTCGTATGCTTTGCGTTTATTTCTGCTAGAAGCATTTCATTATTCGATTTCATCATTACATTTGTTGCTTTGGACGCCTCTTTGATGGACTTGGAGTTTTCCAGCATGATGGATTTGGAGTTTTCCTCCATTTTCTGCATCATCATTGCAAACATAGCGTTGAAGTCCATATTGCTTGTAGCTGATCGTGTACTCATCTCCAGTTCTTCTTTTTCTTCGAAGTCATGAGTATTGATGTCCAGACCCAACCGATCAAACTCCTCCATTAGCCTCTTCTGCAGCTCCACTTTGTTACCAGATGCGGGCAGATCCAATTTGCACAACTCCTTTTTCAGTTGTTCCACTTTAAGCTCGTCGAACTTCATTTTACAATCCCACTTCTGACACCAATTGTTACGTTTTAACCTTTTCAAAACGTTTTCCGTAGATTCTTTAATTGTAATGAAGTTACAACACTCACGTCTTCAGTTTACAATAACCAACAGTTCAACACTTTATTTATTTGAACACACTATACTTGTAAACACTTTACTAGGAACACTTTACTAAAAGAACAACACTTTCACTTAATCACTTTTTATTACTTAAGACACTTTACACGTTAGCGCAGCTAAAAATCGACTGACTGTTCAGCGTTGAGCTTCGCTGCTTTTATACTTCCAATGATCATTACTAGAACATTCTAGACGTTTACAGAAGCTAATCACGCCACATCTATAGTGCGATGTGCGATGACTCATCATGAACAAAAGATATACACACACACCGACATACATGCGATGTGCGATAACTCATCATGAACAAAAGATATACACACACACCGACATACATACACGCGGCAGTAAAACTCAAGCATCTGAGTCGCGCACATACATGCACACACGAATATTGTATCGTGCGGTGGTGGTTTCTTTTATTTCGCTGTTGTGCTTATTTATCCACACATGTGTGTCAGTATGTGCACACTCGCTGTGCTGCCGTTTTGTTTATCAACAAGCTTCTATGTATGCATGTGTGTATATACCTCCTGTGTTCATTTACAAATAATAACAAGACAATATACGCACATATAAAATAACGATGATTTAGTACGTTCTAGAACAATCACAATCGGTCCGTTCACGACCAAATTTGTAACAATATATATTCTTATTTTACAATCGCGATTACTTAGTAAAGGGCCTTTTACTATGTTTTACTTGTTATGATATAACTTAAGTCTATTCTTATGTACTATTTGTTCTTTATTGGTTTTCTTATCAACTATAGTTACATTATTTCTTATGTCTATGTTCTTAATTTCAAATGGTCCTTTGTAGTTTGGTTCTACTTTGTGACCTGCTTCATATTTAAGTAAAACTAAATCTCCTATTTTTAAATTGTAGTCTAAAACATTTCTATCGTAATTTTGTTTTTGCTTAATTTTATTCCTATCTAATAATTGTTGAGCTCTCTTATATGCTACTTCTAATCTAAATTTTGCCTCTTTGGCATAACTATCTATATTATACAAAGGGTTGATTTTATCAATTTTATTATATTGTTCAGACTGGTTAGGAAGTTTTGAAAAGACTAGCTCATATGGACAGTAATTGTGAACTGTTGATGGAGTTGTATTAAAACAATATGTAAAATATTTTAACCATTCGTCCCAATCTGTCTTGTCATTGTTAATATAAGAACGTACGTACTCGTTAAAAGTTCTGTGGCTTCTTTCTATTGTTCCTAACGTTTGGTGGTGATATGCAGTGGAAGTTATTTTTTCAATTTTTAAAAATTTACAAATTTCTTGTAATGTTTCATTTGTATATTCAGTGCCCATGTCCGAAATGAACGTCTTCATTGGACCATAGGTAAGTATAAAGTTTTCAAAAATTGCTTTAGCGACTGTTTTAGCGCTTTTGTCTTGTATTGGTATTGTAACTAAATATTTAGTTAAGTCACATATTAGTGTGATAGCATATTCATTTCCGTAATTTGATTTTGGAAATGGACCTATTGTATCTACATACACCGTGTTAAATGGTTTATCTGGTGTTTCTGTAAGTGTCATTGGACTTTTCAAATGTGTTGTTGTTTTTGATGTTTGACACTTATGACATGATTTTACATAATTTGATATGTCTTTGGACATATTCTTCCAGTAATAATATCTTTTTATTTTTTGTATTGTTCTATAAATTCCGCAATGTCCTCCTTCCATGGGATCATCGTGATATTTCAGCATTATTTCGAGAATTGCCTTGGCATTCTTACTATCAATTTGGGTCACCTCATTTAGTAGCGCTACTTTAATATTCTTTAATATTTTATTGCCCATATTTTTAAATTCATTAATTGAGATAAATTCGAAAATTTTCTCACTAGGTGCCACTTGTAATTTATTTATATTATGTTTACCGGCCACATATTCGAGCCTAGGGAGAAATTGTCCTAAGTCAAAGTTCCCTTTAGTAAACAAATCATTAATTTGTATATATGTTACTGTAGATTTTCCTCGTTTGATGTAACATCTTCCGGGGGAAATCTTAAGTTTATAATATTTTCTGACGTCAGTGTTGTTTAGTGGTACATATATACTGGGCTCATTATTTTTCTTAATATTATTATGCTGATTATTTATATTATTATTTATTTTTGTTTTTTCATCGGTCATCGATCTAGTCGTGACTCTAAGTATAGAACAAATTTTGGTATTCATGTCTTTTAGGTCATTTATGCTTATTCTTGAAAGTGCATCGGCAACATAGTTTTCTTTTCCCCTAAGATACTCAACTGTAAAATTGTATTCTTCCAGATCAAGTCTCATTCTTGTTAATTTTGAGCTTGGGTTTTTTATTGAAAATAGGTAAGATAGTGGTCTGTGGTCAGTGCGGACAAGGAAATGTTTTCCATATATGTATGGTCTGAAATGTGTTATGGCCCAATGTATGGCAGTTAGTTCCTGTTCAATTGTTGACTTGTTGCTTTCGCCTTTAGTGAATGTTTTTGAGGCGTATGCAATGGGTAAATGTTTGCCATCATATTCTTGTGATAATACTGCTCCACAAGCGAATTTACTTGCGTCCGTTGTTATGCAAAATTCTTTTGTGAAATCTGGATATTGTAGTAAGGTGGGGCTCATTAATGCTTTTTTCAAATATTTAAACGCAAAATCACAATCTTTTGTCCATTCAAATTTTACATTTTTCTTGGTTAGTCTTAACAGGTGTCTGTAATATTCAGAAAAATTTTTTATAAATCTTCGATACAAAATGCGATAAATCTTTTTGCACTATCTGCATCTGTTGGTGTTGGATAATTTTCTATTATTGAGTATTTGCTATCATCTGGTAATATTCCTTTATCTGTACATTTATGACCAAGATAAGTAACTTCTTTCATGAAGAATGAACATTTTTCGGGATGTAATTTAAGGTTGTATTTGCGACATAGGTTGAAGACGTTTTGTAGATTTGAAAGCATATGTTTTTCAGAACACCCTAATACGACTAAGTCATCCATGTAAAGGAATGCTTGGTCGGGTTTTAATCCACTGAATGCAAGTATCATCATTCTTTGAAAAGAATTGGGAGCAATTTTCAAACCGTATGGTAATCTGGTGAATCTGTAGGAGCCATTTGTTGTTGAAAACGATGGTAGGTCTCGTGAATTTTTATCTAGAGCTATTTGGTGAAATCCCGACATTAAGTCAAGGCAAGAAAAATATTTAGCTCTTCCTAGTTGATCTAGAATATCATCTATTCTTGGTAATGGAAATTTATCCGCTACTAATTTCTTGTTTATCTGCCTATAATCTATTACAAGTCGCCATCTTTTGCCTTCTGAATTGGGTAGTGATTTCTTGGGTACCAACAGAATTGGACTGTTATGTTCAGAGTAGGATGGTTCCACTATTTTATCGTCTATCAATTTTTTGACTTGTTTATCTATTTCCTCTTTGTGTGAATGTGGGATTCTATAGTTTTTAATTTAAACAGGAGTTGTATCTTTTACTCTCAACTTTTGTTCATAGAAATTATTTGTTGTTATTGTTTCTGATTCTAAACCGAAAATATCACAATATGAACTACAAAGTTCTGTTAATGTATTTTTAAATTGTTCAGGAAAATTTTTCTTCAAAATGTTTAAAACTTCTTTATTTCTTTCAATGTTGGACTTTGATTTACTTTTAAATATGTTATAATTTGAGATGTTTTCGGTTTTTATGTTATTTTGATTGAATTTACTGATAGTATTGTTAGTGTTCAATACACGGATGAATGCTTTATCTGTTGTTACTATTGTATTTGCAATAAAAATACCTGGTTCTATTTCTTGGTTAGGAATCAATAGTTCAGTTTCTGTAGATATTAATTTAACTTGGCGTATGACTTCTGACCTTGGTGGCAGAATTACATCATCACCATTATTTTGAATTGGTATTTCTATTGGATTTGTTAAGTGAAAAGGGCGTAGGACAAAGTGATCAGAGTTGTTATTAAAATCTAGAATACAGTTATATTTTTTCATAAAGTCTATACCAATAATTCCATCGCATGGTATGGGAAAATCATTTTTAACAATTTGGAATTTGTGTGGAATTAGCCAATTTTTATGTTGTAAATCTAAAAATATACTTCCAAGTGACCATATTTTACCTTGTCCTATTCCGCTTAGAGTTGTTATATTGTTAGTATTTACTTCATTTATAGAGAAGTGTGCTATTTTTAAAAGTGAAATATCAGCACCTGTATCTATTAGTAGGGTTATTGGTGTATTAGTTTTATGTATTACAAATCGTACGCAGTAACGTAAGTTGAGGTTAAGATTGTATATTTTGTTATTTATTGAAATTCTCTTAGGGGATTTTGTTGGTTTTCCGAATTGATTTGGTTTAATTCGGTTGCTCTTACGTAGTTTCCGTTCCTACGATAACTGTTAGGTCTTTGATTGTACCTATTATTATTATTTGAGTTATTTTGTTGCCTATTGTTGGTGTTGTTAAAAGTTGGTCTATTACTTCGACCGTTATTTCGTGAGAAATTATTTCTTCCACGATAGGCATTTTCACGAAAAGAATTGTATCTATTTTGTTTTTGCCGGTAGTATAGTATGGTATTTTGTTGTCCAGTTGCTTCTGTGCAGCTGTTGACAAATTTGCTTATAGCATCATTCATGCTATTAAATTGTCCTGCTTCCATGATAAGTTTTACTTTATCAGTGGTACAGTTTTTGGTGAGTGCTTTTACAGCTACTTGTGTCGAATATTTTGTGGCTAATTCGCATGGCAATCCATCCGAAATGTAAGCATTTTCAAGGGATTTAGTTAAATTTTCAATTTCACTACAATAAGCGTTAGCCGTTTTATTATTTTGTTTAATATTCATAATTTTTGCAGTGAGAACTTCTACAGATTCTCCTTTAACTGCAGTTTTTAGTTTATTAACTATTTCGTTTATTGTTTTTTCACTACTTATTAAATTTCTTGCAGTGCCCTTTAACTTTGTTTTTATTAATGAAACTGCAACTGACTCATGAGTTCCCTGTATTGAATTTACCAGGTTTAAAGAATCAAGAAATGACGGAAGGTTTTCTGACTTGCCGTCAAATTCTGGAATCAGCTTTGAAGCTGTGTTTAAAAATTCGACCACCGTTTGACTCATATTGTTTTCTGTATAGATTTCGATGTTGACGTGTTCATGTATTGTATTTGGTAATTCAATATCTATGCCTTTTTTGGTTGCTATTTTTGTTAAGCGAAAGGTTAGATCGAGAAAAAATGCATCAGCAGCTCTTTGGTGAGCTGTTGTTAGCCTTTTGTAATTAACGTTAAATAAAATTCTTATTTCTTCCAAATATTGTAATAGATTTTGTAGATGATATTTTATTGTTTCATTTTTTGTTGGTCTATCATGATTTAAACATTTGTATGAACGCTCAAAATTTTCTTTAATGTTTCTAGCTTTTTGAAGAATGTCTTTCCAATCCATCAGGAACAAATTAAACTTTATCTAAGTCATTTGCTCTACTAGCATATTTCTTTCTTAACGATCTTTTATGAAATATGTATATTTTGAGGGATAAATTTATTGCTGCTATTATCACTAAAATTAGTGTCAACACCCATAACGAGTTTAATTCTTTACTGTGGTCTATTATTTCTACTTTATTCACCACATTGGCGTTTGGATTTTCTATTTTTGATTCAGTTTTTCCCATTTTAGTTTTTTTTGTAATTGTTTTTCTTTTTCAATTCTTTCAGACCATCTTATTGCGGCTATCGTTTCCTCTTCTATACGAGTTCTATTTATGATGTTTTCTTTAGTGGGAGTTCCTTCTAGTCCTATTAGTTTCCAATAACTTGCTAACCATTCTACTTGTTCTTCTATTGAACGTTCTGGGGGTATATTAACTGGTTTAATTGGATTCTTTGCTCTAACTCTGCCTCTATTTCTATTCATTGCGAAGCAAGGACCAAGAAAATTAAATAATTACAAAATTTTATATTTAATCAGTAAAAAAAGTAAAAAAAAGTAAATTATTTAATTAGTTAACATTGTATCTTCTTGTTTTTGTTGATTTCTTGTACTGTTTCTTTTGTGTATTTTTTTGTTATGGATTTTTTAGCGTTTGTTATTATTTTTTCTAGTTCTTCAAATAATTGTTCCATGAATATTATTTATTTATACAATATATGTATTTATAAATTTTTTTTATTTTTATTTGAAATGTTTGTTATACATTTTGGACATTATTTCGTACAACCTGTTTTTTTATATAGTGTTGCAAAAATTTAAATAAAATTATTATTACAAAAATAATTAATAAAACTATTACAATTTCCTGACTAATTTCTATTTTATTATTATTGACGGCGTATGCGTTCGACTGTCCTTCGACCTTTGCGTCGGCTATACCCATGTCTAATATGTTTTCTATATTAAAATCTATCATTTAAAATAATGTAATTTTTGTAATTTGTATATTCTATACTCTATTCTATCTTCTTCTGTGTTCTTCGTTTATTGGTGTCCTTTTGATTTTTTTCGGCTTCGGTCCTACGGAAAGAATGGATGGTTTAGTTGCTTTGTCTGCACCTTCTTATAAAATTGCCTTCCATCTGGCTTCTGCCTCTTCAAGATTTTTAAGAATTTCCTCCAAGCTTTCTTCCATGAAGGATTTTTTGATTAGGAGGGGTTCTATTTATTTTAATAATAAAAAAAATTATAAATAGAGATCCAACTAAGCTTGAGCTCTATCTGTTGGATCCTATTGTCCTTTTTTCAATATAAGGATAAGCAGAGTATGCTTTATCTTCCTTATAAAGAATCTGGCAGGATCGCCATGAAGTGAAAATAATTAAAACAATTAAATTTTGTTTTTATATTATTTAAAAAAATTGAATCTTTATTGCAGCAATCAAGCAACAAGTGCTCTGTCAATTGCTTTCGAATTAAGATTGATTTTAACTTAAAATTAGTTCAGCTTATATACTACTTATGAGAATATCCTAGACTATTTTTATAAACGTGAATGCATTGGCGCTGTGGAAGTGTTGTTGGAAATTCTTGATGAAATTTGATTTTCCTTAAAAATATTTATTTGTTCCCACAGTGGTGAATGTTTTAGTTTGCCCCAAATGTGCATAGCATAGCAAGTGCCGTTATTACGGCAAATTATTAAATGCATAACTGCATTAAATAAGGGCAGTGACTATTTCTAATTTTGTGGGAATAAACAAAACTGTTATTTAATCTATGCATAAATTTTCTCACGGCAGGCTTAAGTGTGACACACACACACACGAGTCATAAACATTTCATAGTCACTTCAAGAGGTGCAAAGGCGGCATTGTTTTTAAATAATTCACATGTGCTTGCCGGCCTTTGTTGATAAGATTTTTAGTGATACATGATATTGTTTTGCCTGATTAATAAATGCATTTGAGATAATTAAATCTTTCATTTGTTATGGTTTAAAAGAATTAAATCATATTATGCTACAGTATCGTCAAAATATTTGTAATTTATATGAAAACTAAAGAAAAATTTGTTGGAGAAAAAAGAGATGCTTATTGCAGGTTAAATGCGTCTATATGACTGTATATCATTGATTCTTACACCATGTCATCAGTAGAATTTAACCTACATATTTTCGAATTTCATAGTTTAATGTGCAATAATGATTTGGTGTAAGAAACAATGAAGTGCAATCATATAGACACATTTAAGAAGCAAAACCTTGATAAATAGCGATAATATAAAAAAAATCATCAATTGAAAAATTCTCACTTTGTTAAACGCCTATAGTTCGGTAGAGGCCACAATAAAAATATTCAATTTATAACATAGTAATACGCAGCATAATAAGCTATAAGTCATTTATGAATACACTTTTCTGGATTTTTGCTTATAAGTTGGTTATAACCCTCTTACAATGTATTTATGAATGAGGCCGTAAGTCTCTATCTTTTACGGTAAAAATATGAAAGTCATTGTCAAATTAAAGGATGCCCCCGTACAAAGGGTAAAATTTAAACTTTTACTTTTTGCTCTCTATGATATTTGGTAGTTGTGTAGGCCTGGTGGATGCATGTACTCTGCAAATTTAAAGTCTCTATCTCTTATGGCTCAAAAGTTACAGCTAATTTCAGTTTCTTGTATGGGAGCACACTTTATTTCCTAACTTTTTGTTCTTTATGGTATTTGTTGTTGTAGAATCTATATAACCACATACACTGTGAAAAGTTCAGCTGTCTAGCTGCAGACATATTCACTGGCGGGGAATATGTCTGCATTATTAAGAGCTTCCGACTCCTCAATGTTTATACCATCCATAAGTACAGATGAGTCAGCATCCCCATGGGCGTTCGTCTATGTGTTAATAAACAAAACTGGGTCTTACGAGCATTGAAATCGACCCTATTTTTTCGACCCCATTCGTTGAGTGTATCACTCATGGTCTGCCTCTTGGCATTGATCTGCGATATACTCGGTCTATGATTAAATGAATACGAATGACAAATGCTGCTGTCATCTGCAAAAGAATGGATAGGATTTGAAGTTTGACAGAGAAGATCGTTGAGAAAGATAAGAAATAGTATAGGAGAAAGTACGGAACTTTGTGGTACCCCCGAATTCAACTTGAACTCATTAGAAGAGGCCCCATCTATCACAACACGTGTAGTGCGGTCTCTGAGGAAACTCGATATGAATCGAGAGAAGTCATTATCTAGAGCCACCACTTTACTTTCATCAAAATGGTGGATAGAATAACACCATTTTTCGGAAAGGTATGCCAACAGGTCACCTGTAGAGCGATCCCTACGGAAGCCATACTGTCTGTCGCAAAGCAGATTATGTGATACCTCACAAGGTGATAGTTAACCATACTTTCCATCACCCTGGATAGTGCAGAGCAAATTGCGATTGGGCGGTAATTTTCGGGGGTTTTTGCCTCACCCCTTTTGGCGGTTAGTGTTATATTAGCAACCTTTCAGCACAATGGAAACTCACCAACATGGTATAATGTGCGAAAAAGGTTAGCTAATGGGCGCGCAAGCGTTGAAGAGCACTCTTTCAAGACCAGTGCTGGAATGCCATCCGGCCCAGGACACTTATTTATATTGAGATCTTCAAGGACCCTTTTGACTGCTCGAACTCGAAAGAACAACCTCGGCATAGTTGAAGATACTCTTCCGAGTCCGGGAAGTGGTTGAGTGCTATCCGGCAAGTTGGAATTACTTCTTAAAATTATAAGGGTAAAAAATGGGTAAAAACTGCATGTTGGTCCTTTTTTAATTGCATTTACGTAGAAGAGGAATTGGCACAAGAAAATAGTAAAAACTAAATATTACTCTCCCCCAAAAAAAAGATGCATAAATAGATTTCGTCTTTGTTATAAGTTTAGTCGCATTTAAAGAAACAATTCGGTTCGAATGCTATAACACAACTGATTTTTATTTCATAGTTTCTCTAAGAGTTCTTATAGCCAAGGTTGCTAATTATAGTAGTAGGGTTTGGTTTCACTACACGCATAAGGGGTAAAAACTGGTAAAATCGGTAACTCAATATATCCGGGCTTCGCAAAGGTAGTACAAAAATTTTAAAAGGACCTGAAATTACACTAAACATAATTGGATAGTTTCCGGTACTTTTTTAAAGTTGTGAGTTTTAAGGGGATAAAAGCATTACTGCTTTTTGCAAATCTGCATTCTGGTACTTTTTTTCTATTGCATTTATCAAATTGAATAAGTAAAAACTAAATATTAGTCGCCCCAAAACATGTTGCAATAAATTTCGTCGTTTTTTAAATTGGACATATAATTTTATATCTCCGGACGTAATAAAAGTAGCACAACAATTCAAAAAGAGCATATACATACGTCTACTAAAAAAACTAGACAGTTGTCTGGTACTTTTTTAAAATTTTGAATTTTAAGAGAATTTAACTGGTAAAAACTATATTTTGATACTTTTTCAATTGCATGCATGTAAAAGAATGGTGGGAATATTAAAAAATAATTATCACTCCCTGAAAAATTCTTGATCTAATTTCCCCCTTTTTTATTTGTACATACTATTTGTAAGGGGTAAAAAGGGAAAAACTTGGTAGATGCGAGCAGCAAAAGAATTCAAAAAGCAGCTGAAAGCATACTAAAAATATTTAGATAGATGTCTAGAAATTTTTGAAAATTTTGTATTTTAAGGGGATAGCTCGGGTAAAAGCTGATTTTTTTCAATTGCATTAATGTACATGGGAACAAGAAAAAGTAAATTTTAACTGCCTGGCTGACGATGACTTTCGACTTCGATCCTTCGCATAAATTTGTTTTTGGACAGGTTCATATGTGTTAATTTTTCTAATTTAAGAGTTCAATGGGATAGTACAAGGTAAAACAACAATTTTATTACTTTTTAAAATTTATCCCTCTTGAGCTAGTTACGTAACAAGTAGACATGTGCATAGGCGTGCTTGAAAGGCATTTAATTTTTTTGTAAAATTTTAAAAACTTTCATTCGTTTATGTTGAAGTCTCTTCAGCCGTTTTCTTTTTTGTTGAACATTGTCATTTCTTTAATTTTCCATTTCTTTATTTTCCATTGTTCTCGTTGATTTCCATCCTTTCTGTCTCTCTCTCCTATTCCAGTAGTAATTCGTTTTATAACTGCATTTTTGTTCTATTAAGTTCATAAGAAACCTTCAAACAGCAAGAAGCTGCCTTTTTCTTTATTAAATATACATACATACATATACATATTTCATTTGAATTCACACTCTGCCTTATTTGGGAAATAAAAGGACAGTTCGCACATGGGCAAAAATACGAGCCCACCGTGTATTTCTATTTTAAGCAAAAAATCATTATCTCATTTTATTGTTATTTTCAGTATAAATACACGAACGAAAAGTTTTTATAAAAATTTTGCACGGTTAGACTATCAAATATCAGCTGTCAAATAACGGGACCGCTGTTCTCTTATTTTGGCCAAGCACATCGATACAAACAACTAAAAATGCATACAAATGGACACATCAACAAACAAGAACGAAAACAGAATTCGGTGAAAATAGAGTAACAGCATTAAATTGCATAAGATTATATTTGAAGGTTTTGTTTGGTCAGGGAACAAAAGTAAAATTTACAGCGGACAATTATTTGGTCTTACCAAAACTTTGCAAGCGCAAACACGAGCAAATACAAGTTTGCCCCATTATTTGTACTCGTTATGAAAATAAAACAAAGTATGTTGTTGTGAAATTTAATGGTTTTAGATTTTTTTTTGCCTTTTTCAGTTCGTTGTTGATTCTTGATGTATCTGCATACATACATATGTATGTATGTAAATCAGGGATGCCCACGGCCTATACGCTTGGTACGCTTTTGTTTTTGTAAAAGCGCGAAGCATTGGCTGAGCATTCTAATATGTACCCTGCCAGCAAATTGGTAGTCGACTACTAAAATAATTCATTTTACGTTAACTTTTATGGACTAGCTTCAAATTAGCTACAATACAATCGAAACGTAGTGCAGAGTTCACCCAAAATTCAAATACTAACATACACACATACACGATAAATAACTCTTGAATTAAATTGCCTATTGTCGCATTCGTTTTAAATGTTGCGATGGCTGAATGGGTTAAGTTGGCTGCTCACCAGTCTTGAGGCTTAGTGGTTCGAATCCCACCAGAGGCTAACAAAAAAAAAAAAAAAATAGGATGAAATTTAATTTAATAAAATAAAATATTACCACCGAGAAATTTAAAATCAGCCTTGATTTGTACATTTTTTTCTGTGGCTACTGACTTTGAAGTAGCTAACTTTAAGTTAGTTGAAAAGTAATGCAGTGTCGGACAATTGACTACCTCCTAGGACATCGTAATGTTAAAATAGTCAGTCATCTCCATTGAAAATAATCTAAGTGTCAACCACTACCAGTTGTAAAAAAGTTAGCTTATAATTCATTACTAGTTAACTGAGTTGCCGGCAGGGTATACACAACTCTTTGTATGAAATACACACATACACATATACCCCAATTTCAAAGCAACAACACTTTCATATGCACAGCAATAAGAACGCAGGTTTTGTTGGTACACATTGGTGCCAAGCGTAAATTTTGTTGTTTTTTGTTTTCATGATTTTGTTGGTTATTTTAATGATTTCGTGAGTATGAAACACTTGAAGAAATAATTTTGTGTTATTAGTTTCAACTGTACAGTTTATTTTGTAGAATGAATGACACGTGGGAAACCGACTTTTTTTCGCTAAAAATTTTGAAAATCGAGCACAATGTATGATTTGCTTTCAAATAATCAAGACGATTAGTAAATATGATTTGGAAAGGCATTTTAATACAGTACATAAATTTTGTGAAAATGAAATTTAATTTTTTTCCCAGTGTACGTAATGAAATATTTCTGTTTTTCCTTGTGTGCGTCAATATAGTGTATACGTATTGGTGTTTACGCTTCCATGAGAAGGTTTTGGGCCCCTCTGATGTAAATGAAAAGGTTGGCGGACCTTCTAACTTCTTTTTTTTAAATGCTATAAAAAAAACTACTGAATATTTTCTCAAATTTCTTTCTTTTTATTTTATTTATGCAAGATTCGTCTCAATGATGTCTCCGAAATGTTCTATTGTTGAGAACGACGCACACTGGGGATTTCGCGGAAAAAAGTCAAATTATCAACATACTCTAAATGCAATATGTTGTGATATTTTGAAATTTTAGAATAAATGGTACCCTCAAATCAAAAAGAATTACTCCGATCTGGCTGCTAGTTTTTTTTTATAGCCGTCTTAAACTCACTACTTGTATGTTTTACCGAACCAACTTAATTTAAACCTAAGAATTTCATAACGAATATTATTTTATTATGTGAGCTAACGCTTTTTTTTTATTTTTTATTTAAAGTAGGATATCTCAGTATGCGAAAATTTAAAAAATTGACTCTGCACAGACTTAAATTCTTTTTTTTTATTTTTATGAACATATGTATAATAAAAACCCTTTTTTCTCCAAACATTTGGACATGCATTTTCAGCCTTACTTTTTAACAGTTGGAAATCACTATTAACATATATCATATCTGCTTTTACATTTTTATTTTTGCCTAAAAAAATCAAGTTTTTTTTATTCATAAAAAATTCAAAACTGTAAAAAAATGTCAAGCTCTATTACTTTCACGTAAAGTCGCATAACCAATGAACAAAATGAGACATAACCCATGAAAATCGATGCACGCACTTCGCTTTTATTGGCAATTAAGTAAAGGTATGAATTTAAGAAATTTGCTCGAGATATGCACAAAATTCTTTGGAAAAACATTGATGACTCTATGATTCTCAGAATGAGTGTTGCTTTCTATGGGGCTTATTAAATTTTGGAATGAATACCCGTCATCCCTCGAAAAATTTTTTTTTTTCGATTTAAAACATCTTCAGTGTTTGACGTATGAGCCCATTCATAAGTACCTGTCAGTAAAATATTGAAAAATACGTAGTATTTATACTAGGTGAAAAATTCAGGAAATACGTCCCGAAGATTTTTTACTAATCCTGCTTAGATTTCCGAAATCACGGGCCTAAATGAACACATAGGCAAGAGGTTTTCAATAATTCTCGAAGCTATAATAATCACCGAGGTAGTAGATCCAAAAAAAATTGAAGATTTTTGTCGGGATACGGCAAAAGGGTTTGTTGCACTGCACTGTACGAGTGGTACAATATGCCACCTACACTTCACAAAATTCTGATTCATGGAGAAGATATAATTTATTGTTGCTTTTGTATTCACTGGGACAGTTTTTTGAGCGACTGCATTTATGTATTGTGTAACACTTTATTTATATTAACTAATTTGGTTTATCTCTAACCAGGCTGGCGCATCTGCTGACTCCAGTCATCGACATCCGCTGAGGCGTGAGTCTGCGTTCGAATTATCACCGTCAAGGCCAAGTGGTGGAGTAATCGGCACATGTGATATTAGTGATGCAAGTGGTCCAGCGACTGGTGCTTCTCAAGCAATGAACGAGCTACCCTGGCAAAGAAATTCATCCATGGAACAGCAGCGAACATATCATTCACCTCTAGTACCGCAACGTGCTACCAGTGAATTCTTAAATCCAAGTCATGAAAGTACTAGACGGCTGTTTAAAAAGTCTAGCGAAAGTTTGGTGAAAAATTCGAGTACTGACACTGACTACTCAGCACAGCCATATTGTTTTATTAAACAAAGCTCTAATGATACCAACACCTCAATGACCGGTTCATACCATATCGACACATCATCCTTAACTGCTGAACCTTCACTTGTCGCAATTGATATTCAACCATCACAATATCAAACCCAAGTATTTGCGACCAAGATCTTGCAAGGTGGTATTAGTTTGAGTGGGGGCAGTAATCTGAGCATATCTCCAAGTTATCAGCCGTTGCGTACTTCGTCCGTTGGCGCTTCAGATTTTAAGCGTCCAACTAACGAACAATCAGCTTGCCTTGATTTGGAAACTAATCATTTATTAGGGCAAGTGTCTCCACGAGCTACACAACTG
This sequence comes from Sturmia bella, assembly GCA_963662145.1. Taxonomy (NCBI): domain Eukaryota; kingdom Metazoa; phylum Arthropoda; class Insecta; order Diptera; family Tachinidae; genus Sturmia; species Sturmia bella. Next base: position 38,760,625 of record OY759172.1, read on the forward strand.
AATAAACAATTCAGTTTAGACCAAGGAAAACATCAACAGCCAAAACCGATACCAACAACATCACGCTTATCATCCTCTAAAGCACCCAATATCACTGCAGAAATGGTATACTCATCTTGTTCTTATGCATCGGCACTGTCAATGAACCAAGAACCTTCGAAACAAGTAACTTCTAGTATGGCAAGTGCTATATTGCCTTCACTGATTCCGACCAAATCAATATATTCACTAAAACCATCGCTCTCAAGTGAATTCGGCATGGACGCACTCAAAGAGAGTAGCTCAAGCACCGAAGAACCAAAAGAAAGAATTCAATCTACGCTTGCCGCTAGTAACACCACAGTCACCATACCACAAATAAGTACAGATCTCATTCAAGATGAAATTGCTAAATTATCGTCGAATATTAAGAGCAGCACCGAATCTGAAAAAGATCTACCCTATAACGAAACAATGTGCTGAATTTTATTTAATATCATACTCAGCCCCCGAATACGGTTCAGCTTAAATATTGTTATAATATAAACTGTTATGTGGCTCAAGTTTTTTTTTACAAGTAAAAATAAGTACATACATTAAGAACATACATACTTATGTAACAATAAGCTTAAATCGATTCCCTCTTTATTAAACCCTTTGTTTCCTTTTTAGTGTGTTTTATTTATTTACTGTCTAATTCATACAGCTTTATTATTCGCTTGACTAATAACGATTTAATTAAAAACATACAACATACATATGTACGTAACGATAAGCACAAATCAATTCCGACTGTCAAACCCCTTTTTCCTTTTTAATAAGTATTTTTATTTATTTACCATCTAATTTATTAAGGTTTTTTATTCGATTGACTCACAAGGTTTTAATTATCCACCAATGGAAGCTTTATTTTTGTGTATTAAAAATTAATAAAATAGTGATTTTGTACCTTATGTGAAGAAAGCGAATCGAAATTCAATCGTGTAGTCATGAAAACGAAAACGTTTTATTGATTGTGATCAATATCATCGCTTTCGAAAAATTATTAATATATATTTACATATGTATGTATAAATATTACGGTCATTATTGAACAAAGATGGTAAAATAAAATTTTTGCACATCCAGATGTTTTTGAGCCGCCACGCTTGTCGTCTGCACAGAAATTGACCTATCAAGCAAACTCAATTTTCTTTTTCCTCCTTACCTTATCAATATTAACCAAAGAGCAACTTTTTATTGTCCCGCTTTTTAGGGTTCCGTACTCATCAGAGTGAAACGGAACCCTATTACGGAGACAAGTGCGTCCGTCCGTCCGTCCGTCACAGCGTCCATTCTCCGCAACGGTAAGAGCTAGAGAGCTGAAATTTTCACAGGATGTTGTTGTACTTGTTGCCGCTACAACAACAAATACTAAAAACAACAAGTCGAAAACTACCAGGTGTCCCCATACAACGAAAAGTTGCACTTAGCTATAACTCTCGAACCGTAAAAGATAGAAAGCAGAAATTTGCATAGTATACGTATTTATGGATGCTTTACAACAAAAATTTCTAAAGACAACAACAAGTTGAAAACTACCAGGTGTCCCAATACAACCTAAAGCAACAATTAGCCGTAGCTGCTAAACTGTAAGAGACAAAGTGCTGAAATTCGCACAATATATGTGTTTACGTATGCCCTACAATAACAAATGCTAAAAACAACAAAATGTCAAAAACTACCAGGTGTCCCTATAGAACGTAGAGTAAAAATTAGCCGTAACTCCCAAACTGTAAGAGACAGAGAGATGAAATGTGAACAATATATGTACTCGCATGTGGCCTACAATAACAAATGCTAAAAACAATAACAAGTCGAAAACTACCAGGTGTCCCTATGCAACGTAAAGTAACAACTAGCCGTTACTCTCGAACCGTGAGCGACAGAGGGATGAAATTTGCACAAAATGTGTATTCACATATGCTCCACAACAACACTTGATAAAAACAACAACAAATGTAAAAGTACCAGGTGTCCCTTTACAACGTAGAGTAATAGCTATAACTCTCGAACCGTAAGAGATATAGAGTCGAAATTCGCACAGTGTATGTATTCCCAGATGCCTTACAACAACAACAACAAGTGGAAAATTACTAGGTGTCCCCATACAACATAAAGTAGCTTTAAAAACAGAGAGATGAAAATTATAAAATATACATATGTATTCACATACATAAATTACACATACATACGTACGGAACCCTAAGAGTGCGAGCCAGCCTCGTACTTGACTTAATTTATTCTTATCTCACAGGACTGTTATTTTACCTTCATTGTTCAATATTAACCTAATGGCCAATTTTTGAGTTGATAATCAAATGCAATTTAGCTTTAAGTTCTTTTTAAACACAAAATTAATTTTTTTCAGCACTTATTTAATTGCAACTTAAATGAGCAGCTCTGGCCATTTAAAGTTAATTTATGTATGTATGTTTTATAGATTAATAATATGGTGGTTAGTGGTTTTTGTTGCTGCTGTGCTTAAGACGCATGTATAGAATTTGCCTACAACAGCATCTGTAAAATAAGTTGTTAATATTGTACAGAAAAATAGTATGATAAGCAATCAGAGCTAGGCAGTATTTGAAACACGTATTTAAAATCCAAATACGTATTATGCATTTGTATTTTAAATACGTCCCATGAATGTATTTAGTATTTTAAATACTAAGCGCTTAAGTATTTTGTATTTCAAATACTTGTGCTCTCAAAATGCATTTTTCGAAATACATTTTTAATTTATGTTAGAAAATATGTGCTAAAATGTATTTAATTTATACTTCAACTAAAAACCAAATTTTACTACTCTTTTCTTTCCAAAAAATGGCAATACTACAATTTAATTACCAAACGCAAAGTACTTGTATAAACTAAACGCAACTGAATACATACATATTGAGAATGGCGACTTTCTCAGAAAGTTAAACAATGAAAAAAATGTAATACAAGGAAAAAACAGCGTTTGACATTTTAATCTAAAACAAGAAGAGAAAAAAATATCAATCAGATGTTGACTTTATATATGTATATAGCCTTTCGTCAAACGTTTTTTAATTATCAATTACATATCTCTTAATTCCACTGTTTCTCTTTCAATAAAATATAGTTTTTTAATAATAAACCATTGATATTTTGTCGTTAGCTGATTTTATTCATTCGCCATCAAGAGGCTGTTTGTGTGATACCACATTTGAAAAGCTGGTGTTTATGAAAGGAAATAAAAACTTTTTTGATTAAAAGTATTTTGTATTTTAAATACATATTTTTGTTACACTGTATTTTGTATTTCAAATATTTGCTTTTAGAATTTCAAATACGTGTAGAAAAAGTATTTATATTTTGTATTTTAAATACACAACTTTCATATATTTTGTATTTAAAACACATCAAAGCATGTATTTTGCCCAGCACTGTTCATTAACAACAACAATTATGTGGCAATAAGGAAAAAGTGCTTAAGTCTGATTTTTTGGTTTTGCAGAAGAGCAATTTTAAACTTTAAAGTTAATTTTTAAAAATTTAGTAAATTTACTAATGAGGGAAATCACTTCAATTCGGTCATTTATTAATTTAGGAATACATCGTCCTACTTTTTGATAATAGTATATATATATTTAATGAATTATTCACGATGACAAAACTTAAGCGCTTTTTCCAAACACGATAATGGAACTTCGTATGACTATTTTCGAAATAAACAGCTTTTCCAAAGTGATTTTACTTTAAAATTGTGTCTCATTTGAACATAAGATATTACTCCAAATTATTTTTATTTCAATCGAATGAATGTACATTTAAACATGTACATTTTAACATATACATAGTTACATTCATATGTAACTATGTATGTATATGTATAATCTGTGTTCCAAATTACGAAGATTATAAATTAAAAAAAGCATAAAAAAAGAATACAGACTAACATTGTAATGTGTCGTATTTTAAATTACATACATACAGGGCTGGGCAGTATTTGAAATACGTATTTAAAATACAAATACGTATTTTGTATTTGTATTTCAAATACTCGTGCTCTCAAAATACATTTTTCAAAATACATTTAAATTTATGTTAAAAAATATGTACTAAAAATTATTCCATTTATACATCAACTAAAATCCAAAAATTTTGCTACTGTTTTATTTTTAAAAAATTGCAATACCACAATTTAATTACCAAAGTACCTGTGTAAAGTAAGCGAAACTGAATGCACATACATTGAGAAAGTCGCCAAGCTGCCAGTAATCATGAAATAATAAAATACAAGGAAAAACAGCGTTCGAAATTTTAATCTAAGACAAGGGAAAAAATATCAGTCAAATGTTGACTAGGATAGACTATATACAGTTATGTATGTACAGTCAAAGCCCGGTATAGCGAATACTCAGTTTAACGAATATCCGATATAACGAATGGCGAAATTTTTACATTAACTGCCTTATATAGCGAATGGCAAAGAAAAAATAATCTCGATTTAACGAATGACAAAGCAAAATACATTTAAAACTCATTACAGAATCGTAAGATTGTGGGTGTTTTTGGCTTCTTTGCTTTGTATTGAAAGAACGCGTGTGATGCGTTGCTTTTTTCCTTAAAATTTCAGTAGTTTTGGTAGGTTCATTGTGAAAACGAGATGTCGATTTCTTAAGAAATTAATAATATGAATGAAATGTAATAATAAACCTACACATGTTAATAGCATCCAAATATAAGCAAATATGTAGATACATCTACATATGTACATTTATGATTTTTAATGAATTTTCATATTAGAAATTAAACAAATCTTAAATAAACGTTAAAATATTTCTCCACAAAGTTATCAATACAATTAAATTTTGATGTTTTTGAAACTGCGGACCACCGTCTTTTATAAAATTTTAAGATAAAAACTTATTGTTCGATATAACGAATATCTCGGTATAACGAAAGGTCTGAACATTATATCATTCGTTAAACCGGGATTTTACTGTATATAGCATTTGGTGAAACTTTTTTAATTGTCACTTATTTCTTAATTCCGTAGTAGGGCTTTCAATAAAATATCGTTTCCTAAATCAATGAGATTTTGTCGTTAGCTGGTTTTCTTTATTCGCCATCAAAGCAATCTCTTGATGGCGAATAAATCACTTTTAAATAACTGGTGTTTATGAAACTTTTTTGATAAAAGTATTTTGTATTTTAAATACATATTTTTGTTACATTGTATTTTCTATTTCAAATACTTGCTTTTGGAATGCAGTATTTTGTATTTTAAATACATGGAAGAAAAGTACTTGTATTTTAAATACACAAATTTCGTGTATTTTGTATTTTAAATACATCAGAGCATGTATTTTGCCCAACACTGCATACATACATATATACTTACCGTCTAATTCATAAAAATTATAACAGGTTTATAAAGCCATTATTTGACAGATTTTCCATACAAATATGTCAAATAACAGTCTTATAAGCCTGTAATAATTTTTATGAATTAGAGGATTAGTTTACATAAATTCATTCATAGTTCTTTAAATACGTAAGTGAACAAAATGTAGCTTTATAAAAAATTCCGATATACATAAATCTATGTAAGTATGTATCTTTGAAAACATTAATTTTTAATCTAATGGGTTATCCATTTTGCGGTTTCAATAGTAAACGTAAATAATACACATATAAAATATTTTCTTCATGATATTTATTTTTTATTAAAAATTTTAAACGTTGTATGAAACACTACATCATTTAAATGACCACCACGCGAAGTGTTGCAAGCATTGATTATTTTGAGGTAATTTTCGACTACTTTTTGACACATATTGGCCGGTACCTCAGCCATAACTTGACGAATGTTGGTTTTTTAAGTACTCAAGAGTTACAGGTTCTTCTGCATAAACACAGTCTTTCGTGTAGCCCAACAAAAAAGTCTAATGGTGTCAAATCGCATGATCTTGGTGGCCAGTTGACATCGCCACCGTTTTGTTGAAACCACATATTCTTCAATAGCAGGTAAAAAAATTCGGTTGTCATATGACCATAACGCTCCGAATTGACGGTGACATCGTCGTTTTTGAAGAAGTTAGGTGTAATCATACCTTCGGACCAAAGAGCGCACCAAACAGTGACTTTTTCTAGATGTAATGGCCTCTCTTCTATTACCTAAGGATTTTCAGAACCCCAAATAAAACAATTTTGTTTAGTAACATACCCACCGAGTGAGAAATGTGCTTCATCGCTGAAGAAAATTTTGTTCGAAAAATCCTCGTCCACTGCCTGTTGTTCAAGCGCCCATTCCACGTATCAACGGCGTTGTGAATGGTCAGCTGGGGGCTAATTCTGGCAGTCGTGATCGAAATTGTATTCGATTGAAAGATAATTTCGAACGTACTTTATTTTCTAATTCTTTTATCCGATACTGAACGAATCGATTTTGTTTTATAGTGTTGGACAAAAATCGCGTATAAATTCGTTTTACAACACTAAAAATGCAAATAAAATAGGTAAACAAACAATATTGTGCAAAAGAAATTGGTTGCTTGTGTAAAAGAAATTTGTTGAAAATTAATATGAATCCGGAATTCTTGTTTTATTCATCTTCTTCCGAATCCGACGAGAATGAAAACGTTAACGTCATTCGAAGAAGAATACGCCAATATCTCTTTTTGGGCATAATTTATTTTTATTACTGTTGACCTAAAATAAAAATTTATTGATATAATTATGTTTATACATATGTACATATGTATTTGTTTTTTTTTTAATTCGGCACTTACATTTCCTATTTTATTACCAAATGAAATTATATTTCTGTATGTATGCTTTTATTTGTTTTTTGTTTTGATTGCAAAAAAACGATAACTCGAACGCTTCTTGCGTTCGAGTAAAAACTCTCATGGTTGCATTCGAACGTTCGCTTGTAATCGACTGCCATCATTACAAATTTCCATACCTTTTGCTGGATAACGAGTGACAGAATCCCAAAAGTAAAAAAAATCGCACGTTCGACTAAAAACTCGCTCGTATGCGATTGCCAGAATTAGCCCCCTGGCTTCAGTTGTTGTGTGAGCTGGACTTTATATAGAAGAAGGTGTAGATCTAAATGGAAAATACTCCATAATGTGCTGGACAATCCTAATTCCTGAGTACGACGAGGAATCGACACAACATTTTCACTCATAGAAGCGATATTTTCAGCGGAACGAGCCAAACGAACGTTTATTGTTGAACGATTGATTATGTAAACCATAATATTCTCTTAAAGCGCGATATGTGGCGGTGGCAGAATCACCATTTTTGTAGAATGTGTGGATAATATTTATGCGTTGTGTAATAGTTAACCGCTCATTTTCGTCAATGCCAGATTTTCAACTGAGAAGAAAAAATTGGTCTAACAAGTTAGTTTGACAGATGTCGAATTCCAGATGTTGAAACCCCGAAATGGATAACCATTTGTTTTGATTAGCGAATTGACTCTTATATTGCACAACTTATTTCTAAATTGCCAATACATAATTGCTTATGTCAGAATGTTACGCCACTGTCTAGATGCCTTTGTTTAGTCGATTGTTTATCGATTACCCCTTTTTATGTGTGTTATCGTTTAGCTGTTTTGTGATGGATATTCTCTGTAAAAGTATATTATATTTCCACGCGGTTTGAAATTGTATTAAAAACCTATATAAAAAGGCTTTACCGCTTAAAAGGTTTGAAGTCGCGTGATTGACCAATTGAAGTTCGCTCTTAGTGTTACGAGACTTTTTCCCCCAACAAATATATTTCAATAGACTGCCAACTGCACCATAAATTAAGCAGCGGCAGCAAAAACACATCAAAATGTAACAACAACAACAACGGTAGCAATAACCAAAACTGCTACCAGCCAACTGATAACAAACAGAACAACAACAACAGCGGCAATGACCAAGTACTGCAACACCTGAGTAGGTGTCATATAGCAGCCCAAACTATGGGAACCGCTGACACTGCGTAACATTGGTACGGGGAAAATCGGGCAAAGTCAGCATGTGAGCAACAGTCGGCTGGGATTCCCACGATCGCAGCAGCAGAGGCAGGCTGTTCACAAACAATAAATACTACAGAAAGTAGAGCAAAAGAGGACAGTTACTCGTCCAGAGCGGCCGACTATAGTTCTTTGCAATTCGGAAAATAAACTGGTGAACGTTAAAACAAAAGTCTGTGTTTCATTTATTTCTTGTCGGTTTTCAAATTAACAATTAAGGGTATCCCTGTGACCTCTACGGAGAAATCCAGGGATATAATAATAATATAATTTTATAGTGTTAATCCTGCATTCCTACGGGACCCTGCAAGGATTGAAAGCATTATAAAGTTATAAAAGAAAATATATATCGTAACAATGGCACAGCCGGTAACCGCGTGAAAATTTTTCCGCATAAATTAATAAATTTTATTTTATTACCTTAATTGTGGAATTTTGCGCGGATAACAACCTAATTGGGTTTTATGTATCTAAAGTGCGAAGTAATAATGGTTCAATAAAAGTCGAAATACTCGCTACCTTTGAATCGTTTTGCTCCGCATTGGAGTGAAGTAAAACCCAAATAGGAACGCAGGATATAAGCAAACTGACAATCCTTCGGTTTGCGTATAGATTGCATCCAAACAAGATAATAAAATATAGAAAGCTTCCAAACGAGTGAGTTTTAGCGTTTTGCATTTTGGCACAGGACAATATGATAAAAGTCGAAATACTCGCTACCTTCGTATTGTCTGGTGCTGGGGAGTAGATCGTTGGGACGAACTAAAAATTCACAGGGTGAGGTAGGCTGGTTTAAGCCAAGAGACTTTCGGCTTGCCTCGATCGTGTGCAATCATTGGAAACTCAAATAATGTAATAAATAACAAAAAAAATTAAAACAAAAAGACAAATAGTGATTTATTTAAAGACAATAGTGATTTATTTAAAGAAAAGAAAAACTCTCAGCAAAGCAAAGAAGATATCCCAGAAACTGAAATATTTTTACTTTCGGAAAGGATGATGGTTCCAGCAACAACCGTGGTAAGTAATATAAAATAAATTCCTTTTTCTAATGGAAAACCCCCAGACCAAAACTGACGAACTAATCACAAAATTAAGTACATACAGTTATTCGGTGGATAGTTTACAGGTACACGCATGGACAGAACTACAAAATTTAAGATCGGACAAAGAATTTTTAAACAGCCATAGGGAAATAATTAGAGAGCAAAAATTGACAAAATTAGAAGAGGTAGGATATATACTACAACTGGTGGGTGACCTAAGCAAGGACCAATCAATTGAATTAACAAACAGAGTTCATGAGTTAGAGGAAACTAAAAGACTGTTGGAAGCGAACAGCAAAAAATTAAGGTGCCAAATCAATTATACTAATGACTTGTTGGAACAAGTAGTACAGGAGAACGAGGAGTTAGTACGACAACTAAAGAAAAAAGCGTTAAGTGAGAAAGACTACAAAAAACAGCTGAAACAGAAGCAACTGATAGAAACAAAGGACGACACAATACAGAGACTACATACAGCATTAGACAACGCAAGGCGGGAACTGGATGCAATTTACAGGACGAGATCACCTACACCCTCACTGAGTGAAGAATTAGAAGGCGCTGGTATTCCATCAATAATTATAAACAGCCCACAAGAAGACCGCACAGCTCCTTATAGGGGACAGGAAGAATCCGAAACGGAAAATTTGACAGTAGCATCTGAAGTATTGGAAAAAATAAAAACTATATCACTCAACGCGAGGAAAGTAGGAGCCAAAGGGTACACAGCAGAGACAGGTACGAAGAAACTAGCTGAGCTGTCAGAATACAAGGAGCGATTTGAAAACTTAAATATCAAAGACATACAGTTACGGAGAGAATTCCAGTCATCGTTTGACTTAGCACAACACAATATAATTAGACGATCACCGACACCCGGAGCGGAGCAGAGGCCCGACATCGAAATAGACAACATGCCAGCCTTATCGGAAATAACAAAAATTGTAAATAACACAGTGCCTACATTTTTTGGCACTGATGGACCAGAACTTTCTTCCGAGGTCTGCAGGTTTATACAAGGCTGTAAAATGGTCGAGAGGGAACTTCTGAGAGAACAGAACGCAGAGCTGACGCAAAATGTTTTGGAATGTCTCAAGTTAAGACTGTTGGGATCCGCTTATTCCAGAATAGCTGGATTGAAATTTGGATCAATTGACGCATTATGTAACCAGGTAAAGAAGCTGTATTTGAAAAGAAAAGGGATCGACCAGATAAGAGAGCAAATATTGACTACTAAGCAGAACATCAGGGAGACAGCTAGTAGATTCGGTGATCGGCTCGAAACATTACTAAATGAAGCTATCGACACAATCAGCACACTTTGGCAAGAGGAGAGCAGCCGTAAAATAATGACGGATGATTTCAAGCGGATAGCAGTAAGATCATTCATCAAGGGCTTACGGGACCAGGCTCTTAGAGCAAGATTCGTTGGGAACGAATCAAATGACTTAAGTACTCTAATAAAAATCGTGGAAGATGCTGAGGATCTATTCGGGGACTCACACGTCAGCATCAATATCACAACAGAGTTAGTTCCCTGTAGTTTCTGCAGCAAAATGGGCCATGAGTGGATGAATTGCAAGAAAAGACTGAACACCCCCTACTGCATAACCTGTGGGAAATATGGGCACGATAGGGGACCACAATGCAGGAAATATGTCGAGAAACAGCAAAAGTGCGAGTATTGTGGAGATAGGAATCATACAACGGAGGAATGCCGAAAAAGGCTAGGAGCCCTGTACTGTAGAATATGCCGAATTGGTGGGCATAAAGAAAATCAATTTTGTAGGCAGCAGTTTGCATTAAGTTCGGCCAACCAAAATCGTTGGCAAAACAACAACAACAGGCCTTCCCCAATGTCACGACAAAGCATGCAAAGGGGAACGTCCACGAACAGGCAGACGCAGTGTTTTAAATGTAACCAACTAGGGCATTTCGCGAGGGAATGTCCAACTGTCAATGCACGAAATAATTCGGAGGTGGTACAAAACTACCCAACACCGGTAAATAGCACGATTAACAGTCCGACAGACAATGCACTAAGTTACCGGAATAGACGAGAGGCATGGAGAAGGCCACCCATCCATCAAAACGCGGGAAACGAATCGGGGCCCAGTTACAGCCAATAACTGGAGAGCCAAAAGTTAATGGATTAAATTGGCAAGAAGGACAAAGTACTCAAAATATAGAAAGTAGTTCACACAACACTCACAGGGGGAATGGAATGGAAAAGAATGACTTGGAGCTGACAAGCGATTCGGAAATAGAAACGGGGGAAGTGATTGTACACCGAGCAATCATTCATAGCGAAAATAATGCAATAATTAACGGCGCAATAAAACCGAAAGAGGGTTTACAAGGAAAAAAAAAATTTGGCATCGTCCAAGAAGGATAATGTGGATGCAGGTGCTAATCAAAAAATAAAAGTGGAAATAACAGACACAATGAAAATTAAGAACGGCGACTCGAGAGCAGCAGATAGAACCAATACAGCATTTATTACCGTACCTTGTATAGAAGCCAAGGCGGGAAGGCTGGTCCTACTTGTTGACTCGGGGGCCGATTCAAGCATAGTCAAGGAAGAAGCAATGAGGGTGTTTCCAAGAAAAAATTCAGCGGATAAAAAAATTTTAACAGGTGCTTTCGGGGGGAGCGCGACAGCGTTTTGTACAATAAAAATAGACGTATCTGGAAAGAAAAAATTACTATGGGAATTCCTCGTGGTAGCCCAGGGTAGTAGCATTCCAGCAGATGGGATTTTAGGAAGGGATAACATCTGGAATAGGAGTATTATAAATACCATATCCAGGACCCTGCAAATATTTGACAAAAATGTTTGTGTAACAACTTTTCCCTTGGGCGATGCTCAAGATTGTGAATTCGCAAATTCACACGAGCAACTTAGTATTCAGGGGAGAGCAGTTACAATTGTTCCAGTCCAGATAAAGTCTAAGGAAAAAACCATCGTAGTCCACAAACAAGAATTGTATCCAGGAGTTTATGTAGGAAATACTATTGTCAACGTTAGCAACGGAAGGGTACAAGTACCTATATTAAACTCAACGGAAAAGAACATACCTGTAAACAAAGGAATGAAAATAAAATTTTAAAATTTTGATAACTATAAAAAACCCCAAAACATTTTACAATATAAGGTGGCTACAAGCGATGAAGAGAGAATAAATAATTTGAAAGAAATGGTAATGAATGAAGAAAGCTGGAATGATGAAGAGAAAAAATCCATGAATAGCCTGTGTGAAAAATATCACGACGTGTTCATGTTAGATGGGGACAAACTCCCGTTCACTAATTTAGTAAGACATAAAATACCCACAAGGTATGATCAAACCCCTATCAACTAAAGACAATATAGACTCCCCCAAATTCACAAAGAAGAAATAAATAGGCAGGTTTCAGAATTATTGGAAGAAGGTATAATAAGCCCAAGTGTATCACCATGGAACTCACCACTGTTACTGGTGCCAAAGAAATCGGAAGACGGGCAGAAAAAATTTAGGCTCGTGATTGATTTTCGAAAATTAAATGAAGTTACTATTAAAAAGGTTTTTCCCATTCCAAGAATAGATGAAATATTAGACCAGCTAGGAAACAGTAGATACTTTACCACCCTTGACCTAGCCAGCGGTTATCACCAAGTGCTACTTGAAAAAACAGATAGAGAAAAAACCGCTTTTAGTACGGATAAAGGCCACTTTGAATTCAATAGAATGCCTTTTGGACTCACGGGGGCACCAGCAACATTCCAAATGGTGATGAACACCATTCTTACTGGGTTACAGGGTTTGGATTGTTTTGTGTACCTAGATGACATAGTGGTCTACGGGAGAGATATCCCAGATCACGAAAAAAAGCTATTTAACGTTCTAGGAAAACTCAGAGATAGTGGCTTAAAATTGAATACTAAAAAGTGCCAATTTCTGAGGAGAGAAATTGTTTATCTAGGCCACAAGTGTTCGGAACTGGGAGCTTTGCCCGATCCAGGAAAAGTAGAATGCGTTAAAAATATTAAGCCCCCACGAAATGTGAAGGACATTCAGGCTCTGCTGGGCCTAATCAATTATTATAGAAAGTTTGTAAAAGGCATGGCAAGCAAGGCCGCACCAATAACCCGCCTTTTAAAAAAGGGCAGCAAATTTGTCTGGACGAATGAGTGCCAAGCAGCTTTAGATAACATTAAAGAAAGTATTTCCAACCCTCCCATTCTTATCTACCCAGATTTTTCGGAACCTTTTCGTCTTAGCACCGACGCAAGCAACGAAGCTTTAGGAGCGGTGTTATCTCAAGAAAGGTATGGCAAGGACCATCCCATCGCTTTTGCAAGCCGATCCCTGTGTGATGCAGAAAAACGATACTCCACTATAGAAAAAGAGATGCTGGCAATCGTTTGGGCAACCCATACATTCCGTCACTACCTACTGGGTCGCTACTTTACAATTTATACTGACCATCAGCCACTGCGAGGGATAGCGAACTTGAAAGACCAAGCATCAAGGTTAGCTAGGTTTAGGCACAAGCTCTCGGAATATGAGTTTGATATTGTATACAAACCAGGAGTAGCAAACCTGAACGCTGATGCACTCAGTAGACTGCCCTTCCAAGAGCACCGAGTAGAAGCAATAACGCGAGCCCAAACGAGGAGTAGTACCACCGAAAAACAAGAAGTTCTGGCCGAGGTCGAAAAGGACATAGATACCGAAACATCAAGAAATTTAGATGCAGCGACAGTACTAAGAAAAAGGGACGATATCCGGGAAGTTCTGAGAAGTTTCCATGACTCACCCCTGGGTGGTCACCAAGGGAGATGGAAAACTTACCGGAGAATACGGAAACAATTCAAATGGAGGGGTATGGTCAAGGATATCAAAAAGCATATAGAAAATTGCCCTAAGTGTCAGAAAAACAAAAGCGGGCCAGTGAAAACGGAACCAATGGTACTAACGGATACTCCAAAGAGGCCCTTCGAAAAGGTCTATATGGACATGGTTGGCCCACTGCCTACCACCATAACAGGTAATAAGTACATTCTGACCTTTCAGGATGACCTATCAAAATTTTTTTGTGCGCACCTATGCCGGACGCGGAGGCAGAAACGGTAGCAAGAGTATTTTACAATGAGATAATCACAAAATATGGAATACCAACAAAACTAGTTACAGACAATGGAACGAACTTCACGTCCAAATTATTCGGGAGTGTGTGCAAACTTTTAAAAATCAAAAAACAGCACATCACTCCCTACCATCCACAAGCTAATGGTTCCTTAGAAAGAAGTCATAGGCCACTGGCTGAGTATCTCCGCAGCTTTGCAAGAGAGGACGGTTCCAATTGGGATCAATGGCTGGCACCAGCTATGCATGTGCATAACCACACTGACCACGCCTCAACCAATCAAACTCCGTTCAAGGTACTATATGGATTTGACACACCTTTACCGTCAAATCTCAAAATTAGTACCCCCCTCTACAATCCCTATGACTATCCGCAGATATTGAAACACCAAATTCAGAGGTCGTACGAAATGGCACGAAAGTACCAAGACAAGGCCAAAGCCCTCTCCAAGGAGAGGTATGACAAGCATGTAAATCCCAGTACTCTGCGGATAGGGGATAAGGTGCTCCTAAAAAACCAGTCTCGGAAAAATAAATTGTCACCACTCTGGGAAGGTCCATATGAGATCAAAAGTTTCCCCACACCAGTAAATGTCCGAATACTTGTGAGAGGCAAACTTAAAACACTTCACAGAAACTTGGTGAAGCCATTTAGGGATAAAACAAAAGTATAAAGCATTCAAAAATTTACTGAGAGAGTTTAGGGGGCTATAAACAATGCATATATACTCTCAACGGAGAATCTTAAGGTTTACACAATTTTTTGGGAATATACGTATAGTTTGGTAGTGTGCCTGCTACCTCCAAAAACCTACTGGGACACACTCAGCACTAATCTGTCGATTCATAGCATTGAAAAATATAGACGCAAGTGCGATAATAGAACATGTTTTGAAATGGGCGAAGAGGTATTGTTCGTTTCTTTTTAGCTAACTAACTATGTATGTGAGCCCATTCAGAGGAAAAGTAAATATAGGAGCTAACACCACACGGAATTCGGGTCTTAAAAGTGGAAGTAAGTATTGAAAATGGAAAATAAATAAAAACCAAGAATACAATAATTAGATATGAAAACTCATCCCATACTTCCAAAGACAAGCATTTTGGCACATGTGTATTTTCGTTTCATGCTGCTAGCCAGAGAAACGAAACAAACAATATATACAGTAAAATAAATAAATTTTTTCATATAAAGTATAAAGCAATGAGTAACATGCAAACGGTTTTAGTTTTCATTTTTAATAACTAAATTAAATTATACAGATATATAAAAAAAAAAAGAGAAAAAAAATTTTTGTGGCGCTGTGCGATCATGTGTCGACACTTGACCGTCTGCACGAGCCAGTGGAATTCATGCATACACAGACAGAACATACATGACTTCTACCGGTATGAGAAAATGCAAAATAAGAGTTTGATTACCATTAAAATAGTAAAGAATAAAGAGCATTTGCAACGATATTTTTGTGACGTATAGATCATCGTTGCACATGTTTAAGTATTCTAAAATAAAAGAGAGAATACCGGTATAAGTTGCACAAACAAAATATTTGCCAAAACGAAAAAAAAAAAAAAATTTTATATGCGTATACATACATGCAGAAAAAGTTCTTAAATTTAATTTTTAATAGAAATGTTGTATAAATATTTGAAGATAAAAGAAAGAAAAAGAATGTAAAGAGAAATATATTATAAACGGGACGGATATGAAAAATAAAAAAAAATTTTTAGATTTGAAATTTGAAAAATTTTGAAAATAGTAATATATAATTTCGTTCTTTGAAATGCATAAATGACGCGAAGATAATAGAATGATTTAAAAATTTGAAACGATTTATAGAAAACTCAAAAGAATAAATTAAGATAAGTAAAAAAAAAAATATTATATATATATGATACATATACATCCAGGTGTATAGGAATACAAGTAGGAAATCACGGAATAAATAAAAAAGGAAATAAACAAAGGATAAAAATAGATTAAAAAAGGGAAAATAGTTGTTTTAAGAAAACAAAAACAAAGAAAAAAAAAATTTCAGTCATTTGTATAAGTATAAGTAAGTCATTGTATATGTATATCGTTTTAGTAGCATATAATGGAAAAGTTCCTGAATACAAAATTAGAAAACTACAGCATAAATATTATGTGTTAATAATAAGGCCATAAAAGTATATAAAAACAAAAAAAAAGGATATTAATAAAGAGAAATTGTCAAAAGACAAAACCATAAGTATAAGTAGGTTTTGCAAGAGATATGTAAACACAAAAATATATAAAAAATACATATATGTAATATAAAGGAATATAAAGGAACACATTTGTATATGCAGTTACTAGATATATAAGACTAAAATAGCATTTTTTTAATGATATAGATATACATACATATGAAAAGAGTAAGATACATATGTACATGTTTTGAATAATTTAAAGAAAAAAAAATGTAATATTTAAAGGAGAAAATATAAAATAGGATTCATATTATGTTCCCTTAAGTAGATACTTACTTATCTACATACATACATAGTTTATTTTTAAAATGAATTATTAAAAAAAAAATATAAATATGAACACATACCAAAAAAAAAAAATAAGAAAAAAAAAACAAAAGATAAAAAAAAAAATCTAAAGAAATAATAAAACAAAAAAATAGAATGATAGGGAAATATATGACAACTTCAATTTCATCCATACATGAAGTTGTAACAACTAGAGCCTACAACCAACAATAACTGAAAGCCTACAACAGAAACAACAAGAGAAACTCAGGCGACAGCTTGCCTGTTGCAACAGATACGTCGCACAGTGGGGGATTTTGCAAAAAAATTGGAAATAATTCTGCCGTTTCTAAACGGATGGCTCGATTGCAATGAAATTTCAGACAGGCATAAAAGAGGTGTATTCAAGCTTAAGTTTTGAGATTGGACTATATAGCGTTTAAGTGGGCGTGTCCACGCGCCCCCAAAGTGGGCCACCTGGGGTATGTGAAAAATTAAAAACGATCTAATTTTTTCATTTCCAATTCTTTTGCAAATATTTTTTATTTTTAAATTCTTCTAGTCAAGGCCTACAAAAAATGTCGCGACACGTATATATTATCTCTTAAAGTTTTCGAGATATTAAAGTTTTAAAAATTAAATTTTCGTGTTTTTACCAACCCTGGTCCAGTATTTTCACATTTTTGAGCTCAAATCCTAACCGATTTTTCAAAAATAAGTTTTATTAGCTTGCCAGTATTTTTTTCAATACTATAAAAAAAATTTGAGCAAAAAATCTTTTATAAAGAAAAAGTTATATTCAACACAATTTAAAAATTCAAAAAAAGTCAGTTTTTAGCATATTTTTAGGGCAAAAAGTAACTTTATTGTTTTTTATTTCTGGAAGAACTTTCCAAAGTAAAGTATATGTTGTTTATATATTTTTAAAAGCTTATTGTTAAGAAAATATTTTAAAGAAAAAAAAATTTGAAAATTATGTCCTGTTGCGTAAGGGTAGCATCCTAAAATTAACCCATTTGTTTAGACAAAACTGACTTTAGCCCAAAATTTCTAAAATCGCACGCCTCTAACCTAAATATTTTTACTTGTTTTTTATAGTTATAAGTATTTTTTAGTTTTATGCAAATGGAATTTGTCGCCCCAGGATATTTGCTGGAATGACAGCAAAAAAACTAAAAAATCCCATTTTTGGGAATTTTGGAAAGTTTTTTGGGAATTTCGGGATTGGTATTATTTTTTCCCTACATTTTGCAAATAATTTTTATTTCTTTTATAAATTCCTATATTTTTGCAAAATTTTGTAAAAAAATATAAATAAATGAAAATTTTATAGGCATTTCAAAAAATTTTATTTCTCAAAAACTTTTATTGAAGGACGTTTTTTTCTGTATTTTTGCAAAAATTGTTTTAAAAAGTTTTAAATTTCTAAAAAATTTAATAATATATAAACTAGAGGTAATTACCTAACTAATGATATATAATATGAAACCCCCTTTCATTTTAAGGGTATGAAATTAATGGGCTACAACTAACCTATTTGCAATGAAAATTTCCAAAAATTAGTACTGATTCAGCGTTTGGGAATACAAGGGGTGAGGCACTGTTTATTTTACGCAGTATTTTCTATTACGCAGTAGCCTTATTACGTTAGTATAATCTTTGAATATTTGTTTTATTGCTTTACCTGGTTTGCTTTAATAGGTAGTATTACCTGCAACTAATACGAAGGGTACATTTCTTTTTATCCCTATTTATTTATTATTAAAGGCTAGACATTTCAGCTAAACATACCTGAATTTATGGTAATTAAGGGCTGATGTATTCAATTGTTATTGTTTTTCAAAAACGTTTAAGTAATAATAATATCATGTTTGCATTTTCGAAAATTGAAGTACAACTGACACAATAGTCTGAACAGCCACTAAGTAATTAGAGTGTTAATACCACCTTCGCGTGTTTCCTTTATTGATCTACCTGTTTTGCTTTAATACGCAGTACTACCTGAACTTATGCTTATATTTAGTGATCATATGTAAATATTTTGTATACCTGAATACAATTTCGATGGTTATTATACATGTATGTGTAGGCGGGGAAACTAAAAACAAAGTCAACCTTTAGAGATAAATTAATCTTTAAAAATAGTTAGCGAGACAGTTGGCGCATGGTATAAAATATCTCGCAATTAATAGTTGGCATCATTAAAAAGTTGACGATCATGGCCATCACACTAAAACACATCGATTTATATTCAGTTTTGTACAAAAGTGCAAACTTACAGCAACAGAAAAAAGTCAAATTTCTACTTGATTATATTGAAGAAACATATACAACTAAAGTAGACAAAAAGGATATTTGCAAAATTGAGAATTTTGTTAAGACATTCGAAAAAAAAATGGAAAGCTGTCAACAGCTGTAATGCAAAATTTAGAAAAAAATTTTCTGATTGGTTGGAGGTATCTATACAATTCCCAATTTCCTTATCTACTCCTGGCGCTAAATGTAAGGAATATGAAGACTTAGGCCCGAAGTCAAAGCAAGCACGCTTAACAACAAATCTTACAACCATGTCTACCGAAGAAGTTACAGACACATTTAATGCGATGCTAAAAAAGAAAGATCAACCCATGGATGCTGTGAAAATTGCAAATGTTCTTCCGAATGCATCATCTAAAAGGCTTAATCGTATTGTTAAGAGCATTCCAACACCATCGTTTAATTCAGCTTCCACAGAAGAAGAATCCATTGCTCTTATGTTGCAGCTTCAACTTAGTCGTGATATATATATAATATTGAGAAAAGCATTGAAAGAAAAAGGAGTTGAGGTTTTGCCATCATATGATGCTCTGCAAGAAAGAAAGAAGAGCATTATATCCACTGGTATTACAGTTTCTGACCGAAAAGTTACTGTTGGAATCTCATCTCTTCTTGAAAACACAGCATCAAGGATAGTTTCAACACTTACTGCAGAGCAGCTAAATAAAATTAACCACAGTGAAGTGAAACTAATATGTAAATGGGGATGTGATGGATCATCGCTACTTTCAGAATACAAGCAGCCCACTGAAGGTCACTTATTATCTGATTATAAAGGCGTACTTATGGCATCAATGGTTCCATTACGGCTTCGAAAATATGCTGACAAGGACTCTCCATCAACTAGTTTCGAAGAAGACATTTGGATAAATTCAACTCCTGGATCTAAATCATTTTGTAGACCAATTACTTTCGAGTATACTAAGGAGACAAAGATTGCAACTCAAGAACTTGTACATCATATTGAATCGGAAATTAAATTAATGCAGCCCATTTTGATCGAAATAGAGGACTACTCTTTCAATGTATCGTTTGATATGAGATTAACGATGATTGATGGTAAAGTTAGCAATGCTTTAACAAAAACGTCATCTACTTGGAGTTGTTCTTTATGTGGAAAAACGAAAAGTCAATTCTCAAATATGTCATCAACTACAAAGGTTAATGAAGACGTTCTTAAATATGGAATATCTCCTCTACATGCTCGCATACGTTTTCTGGAACATTTTCTACATATAGCTTATGATTTGAAATACAGAAGTAGCCTTGAAAATGTAAATAAATCAGTAATTAAAAACGACGAGCTAAAGATAATAAGAGCTAACGAAAAGCAAAGAATTCAGGAGGAGTTTAAGCAACATACCGGATTAAATATTGATAAGCCACTAGTGGGATATGGGAGTACAAATGATGGAAACACGGCTAGACGATTTTTTAGCAATTTTGAAATAACCTCACAGATTACCGGAATTAATATGGAATTATTGCAAAAAGTTAATATAATTTTAACAGCAATAAACAGTAAACATAAAATAAATGCAGATAAGTTCGGCGAGTACTGTGCAGGCGTTTCGAGACTGCTTCTTAAATTATACCCCTGGAGAGATTTCTCACCAACAGTACACAAGGTTTTGTGTCATGGAAAAATAATAATGGAACATCATATACTACTACTCGGAGAGCTCACAGAAGAACCTCAAGAGTCTAGAAACCGTGATTTTAAACATATCCATCAATTTAGCTCCAGAAAGTGCTCCAGACAATCTCAAAATCAGGACATATTTCAGAACCTTATTTTGTCCTCAGATCCCGTCTTATCACTTATGAGAAGGAGATGGATCTGCTACAGAAATTTGACATTTGATTGCAGTAATGAATTCAAAGATTTGATGTATCTGCTAGATCTAGAAGAATTTGATACGGATTATTTTGTAAAGTTAACGTAATTGTATATTTGATTGATTGATTGACTTTCGTATTCCCAAACGCTGAATCAGTACTAATTTTTGGAAATTTTCATTGCAAATAGGTTAGTTGTAGCCCATTAATTTCATACCCTTAAAATGAAAGGGGGTTTCATATTATATATCATTAGTTAGGTAATTACCTCTAGTTTATATATTATTAAATTTTTTAGAAATTTAAAACTTTTTAAAACAATTTTTGCAAAAATACAGAAAAAAACGTCCTTCAATAAAAGTTTTTGAGAAATAAAATTTTTTGAAATGCCTATAAAATTTTCATTTATTTATATTTTTTTACAAAATTTTGCAAAAATATAGGAATTTATAAAAGAAATAAAAATTATTTGCAAAATGTAGGGAAAAAATAATACCAATCCCGAAATTCCCAAAAAACTTTCCAAAATTCCCAAAAATGGGATTTTTTAGTTTTTTTGCTGTCATTCCAGCAAATATCCTGGGGCGACAAATTCCATTTGCATAAAACTAAAAAATACTTATAACTATAAAAAACAAGTAAAAATATTTAGGTTAGAGGCGTGCGATTTTAGAAATTTTGGGCTAAAGTCAGTTTTGTCTAAACAAATGGGTTAATTTTAGGATGCTACCCTTACGCAACAGGACATAATTTTCAAATTTTTTTTTCTTTAAAATATTTTCTTAACAATAAGCTTTTAAAAATATATAAACAACATATACTTTACTTTGGAAAGTTCTTCCAGAAATAAAAAACAATAAAGTTACTTTTTGCCCTAAAAATATGCTAAAAACTGACTTTTTTTGAATTTTTAAATTGTGTTGAATATAACTTTTTCTTTATAAAAGATTTTTTGCTCAAATTTTTTTTATAGTATTGAAAAAAATACTGGCAAGCTAATAAAACTTATTTTTGAAAAATCGGTTAGGATTTGAGCTCAAAAATGTGAAAATACTGGACCAGGGTTGGTAAAAACACGAAAATTTAATTTTTAAAACTTTAATATCTCGAAAACTTTAAGAGATAATATATACGTGTCGCGACATTTTTTGTAGGCCTTGACTAGAAGAATTTAAAAATAAAAAATATTTGCAAAAGAATTGGAAATGAAAAAATTAGATCGTTTTTAATTTTTCACATACCCCAGGTGGCCCACTTTGGGGGCGCGTGGACACGCCCACTTAAACGCTATATAGTCCAATCTCAAAACTTAAGCTTGAATACACCTCTTTTATGCCTGTCTGAAATTTCATTGCAATCGAGCCATCCGTTTAGAAACGGCAGAATTATTTCCAATTTTTTTGCAAAATCCCCCACTGTGCGTCGGGAGCACCAGGCCGACTAACTCCTACAGAAGACTGTGACGCCTGATTATTCCCCAACACCACACATACCAACATAATTGAAATCAAGACAAAGGCGAAACATCCTTGGACGGATGTTTCTTGTCTGCAAGGGGGGAGGGATGTTACGAGACTTTTTCCCCCAACAAATATATTTCACTAGATTGCCAACTGCACCGTAAATTAAGCAGCGGCAGCAAAAACACATCAAAATGTAACAACAACAACAACGGTAGCAATAACCAAAACTGCTACCAGCCAACTGATAACAAACAGAACAACAACAACAGCGGCAATGACCAAGTACTGCAACACCTGAGTAGGTATCATATAGCAGCCCAAACTATGGGAACCGCTGACACTGCGGAACATTGGTACGGGGAAAATCGGGCAAAGTCAGCATGTGAGCAACAGTCGGCTGGGATTCCCACGATCGCAGCAGCAGAGGCAGGCTGTTCACAAACAATAAATACTACAGAAAGTAGAGCAAAAGAGGACAGTTACTCGTCCAGAGCGGCCGACTATAGTTCTTTGCAATTCGGAAAATAAACTGGTGAACGTTAAAACAAAAGTCTGTGTTTCATTTATTTCTTGTCGGTTTTCAAATTAACAATTAAGGGTATCCCTGTGACCTCTACGGAGAAATCCAGGGATATAATAATAATATAATTTTATAGTGTTAATCCTGCATTCCTACGGGACCCTGCAAGGATTGAAAGCATTATAAAGTTATAAAAGAAAATATATATCGTAACATTAGTCTCCAAACGATAAGTTCGTATTTTTAATATTTTATGTATCTAACTCTATTAATGTATTAATGTCATTTGTAGGAGTTTTAACTTATGTTCAAGAATAAATTAATTTGTGTCGTAATAAAATTCTTGGGCTTTGTTCAAAATTTCGATTGGATTCAGAGGGCTTGGGAGGCTTCACCCAACATTATTAAAACTCTTATCTGGTTTAAACCGACAGCAAGTTCCCTGGTGGGATAACCTTAAAATACCGCAGAGAAGCGAAATTCGGCTGAAAAATAAAAGCCGTAAGTCCTTACAACATGAACTTCTCCTCATCTTCCACACGGGGTCAACCATCAAACCATTGCCAAGTAAGTGAAAACAACCAAAGATGTATACAAAATTGCTATATTTGCGACAAACCGTCTGAGAATGACAATAGCATTCAATGCTCCAAGTGCGGTTTGAAATTTCACCGAATTTGCGTAAATAGCAACAACAGCGGCAATGAACCCCCCTCATTTCTTTGTCCAAATTGTTTGAAACGTGCGCAAGAACCACCCGTCTGTTCACCTGTCTCTGTTCTTCGCAATCCCGCAGGCAAGCTTTAGAGCTTCAACGTCTTCAAGAAGAGACACAACTTGAAAGAGAGTTTATAAGGAAAAAATACCAAATTCTTGAGCAGGCGGAAGACGATAATGAAGACCGGCAGTCAATAAGCAGGTCAGTGCGTCAGTGGTTAACTAATCAACCTGAACCCCAGCAGCAGCCTTCAACAATACAAGAACCATTAAATTCAATTATAGCTCGTGAAGAGTTTCAACAAACGCTCAATGTTCTATCGTCATCCGGGGCTCCCCAACAAGAAACTGCAGCACTTCAATTTTCTTCGCATCCACAAACAACGTTTAATCAAAATGTAAATACAAACTCGGTGTACACAATTGCACAGCCACACTGTACAACATCGTTTTTCAATAAAAACACTACATCGTTTATTAATAACACAGAAAATGATATTTTGCATTCTACAAATAAGAACGTAAGCAATGTTTCTGAAGCAAAATAATTAAAACAATTAAATTTTGTTTTTATATTATTTAAAAAATTGAATCTTTATTGCAGCAATCAAGCAACAAGTGCTCTGTCAATTGCTTTTGAATTAAGATTGATTTTAACTTAAAATTAGTTCAGCTTATATACTACTTATGAGAATATCCTAGACTATTTTTATAAACGTGAATGCATTGGCGCTGTGGAAGTGTTGTTGGAAATTCTTGATGAAATTTGATTTTCCTTAAAAATATTTATTTGTTCCCACAGTGGTGAATGTTTTAGTTTGCCCCAAATGTGCATAGCATTGCAAGTGCCGTTATTACGGCAAATTATTAAATGCATAACTGCATTGAATAAGGGCAGTGACTATTTCTGATTTTGTGGGAATAAACAAAACTGTTATTTAATCTATGCATAAATTTTCTCACGGCAGGCTTAAGTGTGACACACACACACACGAGTCATAAACATTTCATGGTCACTTCAAGAGGTGCAAAGGCGGCATTATTTTTATATAATTCACATGTGCTTGCCGGCCTTTGTTGATAAGATTTTTAGTGATACATGATATTGTTTTGCCTGATTAATAAATGCATTTGAAATAATTAAATCTTTCATTTGTTATGGTTTAAAAGAATTAAATCATATTATGCTACACCTCCACTTTTCGCAAGAATGTTCATATAACGATAGTTTTATGGACATTCTCTTACAAAGATTGTTTTATTTTAAAATGTTAGAAAATTAAAATTGATTTATGACTTATCTAGTAAATTGTTTTGTTTACATCTATTTGTATTTATTTATTAACAATTGTGGGGAAAGTTTGTTATTAAAAAAAAATTAATTATTGAATATATATATATATATATATATATATATATATATATATATATATATATATATATATATATATATATATATATATATACATATATATTCTTATTTTACAATCGCGATTACTTAGTAAAGGGCCTTTTACTATGTTTTACTTGTTATGATATAACTTAAGTCTATTCTTATGTACTATTTGTTCTTTATTGGTTTTCTTATCAACATTATTTCTTATGTCTATGTTCTTAATTTCAAATGGTCCTTTGTAGTTTGGTTCTACTTTGTGACCTGCTTCATATTTAAGTAAAACTAAATCTCCTATTTTTAAATTGTAGTCTAAAACATTTCTATCGTAATTTTGTTTTTGCTTAATTTTATTCCTATCTAATAATTGTTGAGCTCTCTTATATGCTACTTCTAATCTAAATTTTGCCTCTTTGGCATAACTATCTATATTATACAAAGGGTTGATTTTATCAATTTTATTAAATTGTTCAGACTGGTTAGGAAGTTTTGAAAAGACTAGCTCATATGGACAGTAATTGTGAACTGTTGATGGAGTTGTATTAAAACAATATGCAAAATATTTTAACCATTCGTCCCAATCTGTCTTGTCATTGTTAATATAAGAACGTACGTACTCGTTAAAAGTTCTGTGGCTTCTTTCTATTGTTCCTAACGTTTGGTGGTGATATGCAGTGGAAGTTATTTTTTCAATTTTTAAAAATTTACAAATTTCTTGTAATGTTTCATTTGTATATTCAGTGCCCATGTCCGAAATGAACGTCTTCATTGGACCATAGGTAAGTATAAAGTTTTCAAAAATTGCTTTAGCGACTGTTTTAGCGCTTTTGTCTTGTATTGGTATTGTAACTAAATATTTAGTTAAGTCACATATTAGTGTGATAGCATATTCATTTCCGTAATTTGATTTTGGAAATGGACCTATTGTATCTACATACACCGTGTTAAATGGTTTATCTGGTGTTTCTGTAAGTGTCATTGGACTTTTCAAATGTGTTGTTGTTTTTGATGTTTGACACTTATGACATGATTTTACATAATTTGATATGTCTTTGGACATATTCTTCCAGTAATAATATCTTTTTATTTTTTGTATTGTTCTATAAATTCCGCAATGTCCTCCTTCCATGGGATCATCGTGATATTTCAGCATTATTTCGAGAATTGCCTTGGCATTCTTACTATCAATTTGGGTCACCTCATTTAGTAGCGCTACTTTAATATTCTTTAATATTTTATTGCCCATATTTTTAAATTCATTAATTGAGATAAATTCGAAAATTTTCTCACTAGGTGCCACTTGTAATTTATTTATATTATGTTTACCGGCCACATATTCGAGCCTAGGGAGAAATTGTCCTAAGTCAAAGTTCCCTTTAGTAAACAAATCATTAATTTGTATATATTGTTACGTTTTAACCTTTTCAAAACGTTTTCCGTAGATTCTTTAATTGTAATGAAGTTAGAACACTCAAGTCTTCAGTTTACAATAACCAACAGTTCAACACTTTATTTATTTGAACACACTATACTTGTAAACACTTTACTAAGAACACTTTACTAAAAGAACAACACTTTCACTTAATCACTTTTTATTACTTAAGACACTTTACACGTTAGCGCAGCTAAAAATCGACTGACTGTTCAGCGTTGAGCTTCGCTGCTTTTATACTTCCAATGATCATTACTAGAACATTCTAGACGTTTACAGAAGCTAATCACGCCACATCTATAGTGCGATGTGCGATGACTCATCATGAACAAAAGATATACACACATACCGACATACATGCGATGTGCAATGACTCATCATGAACAAGAGATATACACACACACCGACATACTTACACGCGGCAGCAAAACTCAAGCATCTGAGTCGCGCACATACATGCACACACGAATATTGTATCGTGCGGTGGTGGTTTCTTTTATTTCGCTGTTGTGCTTATTTATCCACACATGTGTGTCAGTATGTGCACACTCGCTGTGCTGCCGTTTTGTTTATCAACAAGCTTCTATGTATGCATGTGTGTATATACCTACTGTGTTCATTTACAAATAATAACAAGACAATATACGCACATATAAAATAACGATGATTAGTACGTTCTAGAACAATCACAATCGGTCCGTTCACGACCAAATTTGTAACACTGCCGCCCGCTCAAGCCTGTTCGTCCCGAACAGGCCCAGAACCACTACTTCCGTACCTTGCGAGTCGTTCTAAGTGTACAACCTTCATTTTGGATCGATGGCTGTTATGCTTCTGTATCCTGTATACAACGTCGTTCAACCTCTTAATCACCTTATACGGTCCATCCCAATGCATTTGTAATTTGGGAGACAGTCCTTTCTTCCTTTGTGGGTTATATAGTAGAACCAGTTGTCCCTCGCGGAATCCGTCGGAATTTGCAGCTCGATCGTACCTGGCTTTCATTTTATCGCTGACTACTCGAATTCTGTTGCGTACAAATTCGTGTAGGTCATGCAAGTCGCTTTTCTCCTGTGAAGAATTCTCGGCATCCTCATTCTTCGGTACAGGTTTTATGCCAAATTCCAAATCTCCAGGCAGTCTGAGTTCTGTTCCAAAGACAATTTTTGCTGGTGTTTTAGACGTTGAGTCATGTACGGCGGACCTGTATGCCAACAAAAATTTTTGAATGTGCTCATCCCAGTCTCTCTGATGGTCGCTCACTACTTTCCTCAGGTATTCCTCCAGCGTGCGGTTAAATCTTTCAACCATACCGTCAGATTGCGGGTGAAGCGGTGTTGTCCTGGTTTTTCTTATTCCATAGAGCTCGCACATTTCCTTAAAAATTGCAGACTCAAAGTTTCTGCCTTGATCGGAATGCAACTCCATCGGAACACCATATCTGCACACCCAATTATTGATGAAAACATTTACCACAGTTTGAGCCTCCTGGTTTGGTATGGGGTATACTTCTGGCCATTTGCTGAAATAGTCCATCACCACAAGGACATAACGATTACCGGCAGTACTGACTGGAAAAGGACCTGCTACATCCATAGCTATTCGCTCAAAGGGCGCACCCGAATTGTACTGCTGCAGGTGTGCTCGAGTTCTCCGTGCTGGACCCTTCGCCGCTATACATTCCTTACAGTTTGCAATCCAGTCGGCTACTGATTGTTGCGCTCCAATCCAGTAAAAACGCTGCTTCACCTTTTCCAGTGTTTTATTAACTCCAAGGTGACCACCACTGGGACCATTGTGGAACTCTCGCAAAACTTCCGGTATCTTCGATGATGGTACAACTATTAAGTTAGAAGTTGTTTTGCCATCCGCACTTTCCCATATACGGTATAAGCATCCGTCTACCAGCTGCAAGCTGCCCCATTGCGCCCAATAAGCTTTAGCGAGGGGACTCTCAGCCGCAATTTCATTGCGTGCAGGCCTGCTATCACTCTGTTTAGCAGCTATTATTTTTCTGAGCACCGGGTCATTTTTCTGCGCCGTTGGCCAGTCTTCGTGGGAGTCTATCTGCGTTAGCCGAACATCAATGATGGACTCTTTCTGTTCGGCCTTGATGCAATGTCGGCATTCTATACTGCATGGTCGTCTCGAGAGGGCATCCGCATTATTGTGTTTTGTCCCTCTTCTATGCTCGATGCTAAAGTCATAGCTCTGCAGCCGTTCAATCCAACGTGCCAACTGCCCTTCGGGGTTTTTGAACTGCAACAGCCATCTAAGCGCGGAGTGATCAGTCCGCAACGTGAAATTCTGGCCATACAAGTATTTATGGTAATGCTTAATGCATTCCAATACTGCCAGAAGCTCACGCCGTGTCACGCAATAATTTCTCTCTGGCTTTGAAAGTATTCGACTATAATAGCCTACTACTTTCTCGACTCCATCTACCACCTGAGAGAGTACACCTCCTATACCGAAGCCACTTGCATCGGTATCTAGCAGAAATCTTCCTCCAGCAACCGGGTATGCCAGAACTGGTGCTGTGCACAATAACTCCTTCAGCTTCTGGAATGCTCGTTCCTGTTCGTTTCCCCATTGGTATGCTCGTGACTTCTTAGTCAGCTCGTGCAGACTGGCGGCTACGCTGGCAAAATTTGGCACAAATCGTCTATAATATGTGCAAAGTCCCAGAAAACTGCGCAACTCGTGAAGATTACGTGGCTGTGGCCAGTCCCTTACGGCTTTTATTTTATCTTCGTCCGTCGAAATGCCATCTGCAGTTACACGATGTCCCAAATATTTCACCTCTTTCTGGAACAATGCACACTTCTTCGCGCTAAGAGTGAGTCCTGCCGACGATATTCGTTTAAAAACTTCCGCCAAATTTTTCAGGTGCTCGTCAAACGTTTTTCCCATTACGATTATATCGTCGAGGTAGACCAAACACGTCCGCCAGTGAAGCCCCTTTAATACCTGTTCCATCAGTCGCTCAAATGTGGCTGGAGCATTACAGAGCCCGAATGGCATTACTCTAAACTGCCATAAACCATCTCCAGCACTAAACGCAGTCTTCTCCTTGTCCTTGTGAGCAATTTCTACCTGCCAATAACCACTTTGCAAGTCCAATGTTGAGAACCATTTTGTTCCGGACAGCGTATCTAGGGTATCGTCAATCCTGGGTAGTGGATAACTGTCCTTTTTCGTGACGTCGTTTAGCTTCCGGTAGTCCACACAAAACCTCGTGCTACCATCCTTTTTCTTCACCAAAACTACCGGTGAGCTCCACGGGCTAGTAGATGGTTCAATTACCCCACTCTTCTCCATTTCATTGACTAACTCTTTAACCTCGTTACGCTTGGCCAGGGGTACACTTCTGGGCGCCTGTTTTATGGGCCTCGCTTCGCCAGTATCGATTTCATGCCTCACAATAGCCGTTCTCCCTTGGCTCTTACCGTTCATGGCGAAAGCGGAGGCGTATTTCCTGAGCAGCTGTTTGGATTTGTTTTTATCAGATGCTGGCAGCCCTGTGACCCATTTCTCGACATGCTGTTCAAATGTTTCTCGTTCTTTAGGTGACAAGCTAGTAGATTTTGGTTTGGTCTCACAATTTACAATTGCCTCTGCTGGAGTACAGCTTCCTAAATGCGATTTTGGACTTACGACCTTCTCACTGGTTGACAAATTGAGCACTCTAACTGGGACTTTCCTATCGGCACGCATTTCCACGAGAGCTTTCGCTGTTAATAAATCGCCCGTTATATTTTCTGATTCTACTACCCACAATCGACTGTCCGCACAATCTCCATTCGTTCGAGCCCATATCAGTGCCTCAGATCGTGGTGGAATTCGTTGAGTATCTTCAGCAACCAGTTTCAGCACATGGGGCTTATTTTCGTAGCCAACATCTAACTGTATCTCCACGTCACGCCACGTCATAATTTGTTGACCCATGTGCAGATTTATGCCATGTGCTATCATAAAATCTGCACCAATAATCACCTCGTCAACAATATCGGCGACAATAAACATGTGGCTGACGGTGATGTTAGCTATACGCACCTTTGCCTCAGACTTACCATAGACGCTAGCGGCCTCCCCAGTAGCTGTACGCAGCCTCACGTTACGTAGCGGTTCAACCCTTCCTGATACCAAATCAGGCCTTATTATGGACTGCGACGCTCCTGTATCTATGGTTAAAGTTTGCTTCTTCCCATTGATGTATCCACTGACAGTTAAGTTGCTGTTTTTCTGCTGCATCACTGATATGGAGATTGTGGGGCCCTCGTCTGTGGGAGCCAGCTTTTGCCCCTTAAAGCTGACTCGTTTTAGTTTAACGGTGACTCCTGGGGCTGTTGATGGCTAGCCCTTTTGCTCGGCCTCTGTGGAGATACGGATCTTGTACGCTTCCTGGGAGCTTTACAGTTGCGCTGAAAGTGGCCTGCCTTTCCGCAGTTAAAACACTTTGCTCGGCCTTTGTTCGAGCTTTCGGCCAACGCTTGCAACACTGCCTCTTTAATCGTACTGGCCAAGCCATCTCCTGGCTCATGAACTACCTCTAGCTCCCTTATTTTGTGGACCTGTGGCCTTGAAATTAGTCTGGCTGTCTCCTGGGCCAACGCAAATGAGACGGTTTCGGCGAATGACGGCTTTTGTGTTGCACATACAGCAAGTTTAATGTCGGGATCTCGAATTCCGTTCACAAATGCCTCCGTCTTGAAATGTTCCAAAAACGAGTAACTCTCTCCAGGATAGCTAAGCTGCACAAGACGCTCAATCTCCATTGCATAATCTTGAAGAGTCTCATTGCTTCTCTGCACTCTGCCTCTCAGCTCCATCCTGTGGATTTCTTTCTTGTGCTCTCCACCATACTTACGTTGCAAAGCTGCCATGATGACTTCATAATTGTCTCTAGATGAAGCGGGCACTGTTTCCAGGACCTGTGCAGCGACACCCTTCAACGCCAAAATTAACTCAATGCACTTCTCTTCCTCCGTCCATGCATTTTTATTGGCCACAGTTTCAAACTGAAACTGGAAAATGTTAAAAGGTGTGCTGCCATCAAAGGTGGGCGCTTTTATTCTGCTCGCGACTTCCGGAATGACTCGCACTGGCCCCTCCTGCAGTTGAAGGCCATTCATTCTAGCTTCCAGGCTATGAAGCTTTTGATCGACCTCATTTTCCAGGGCAACAAATTTTTCTTCCATGGCATTTACTCTCTGGTTTATAGCGGAAGAAAGCTTCATCAAATTTTCATTCGTTGTCGTATGTTTTGCGTTTATTTCTGCTAGAAGCATTTCATTATTCGCTTTCATCATTACATTTGTTGTAATTGACGCCTCTTTGATAGACTGCATCATAGCAGCAAACATCGAGTTTAAGTCCATGCTACTTGCAACTGCTCGTGTACTCATCTCCAGTTCTTCTTTTTCTTCGAAGTCATGAGTATTGATGTCCAGGCCTAGCCGATGAAACTCCTCCATTAGCCTCTTCTGCAGCTCCACTTTATTACCAGTTGTGGGCAGATCCAACTTGCACAACTCCTTTTTCAGTTGTTCCACTTTAAGCTCGTCGAACTTCATTTTACAATTTCACTTCTGACACCAATTGTTACGTTTTAACCTTTTCAAAACGTTTTCCGTAGATTCTTTAATTGTAATGAAGTTAGAACACTCAAGTCTTCAGTTTACAATAACCAACAGTTCAACACTTTATTTATTTGAACACACTATACTTGTAAACACTTTACTAAGAACACTTTACTAAAAGAACAACACTTTCACTTAATCACTTTTTATTACTTAAGACACTTTACACGTTAGCGCAGCTAAAAATCGACTGACTGTTCAGCGTTGAGCTTCGCTGCTTTTATACTTCCAATGATCATTACTAGAACATTCTAGACGTTTACAGAAGCTAATCACGCCACATCTATAGTGCGATGTGCGATGACTCATCATGAACAAAAGATATACACACATACCGACATACATGCGATGTGCAATGACTCATCATGAACAAGAGATATACACACACACCGACATACTTACACGCGGCAGCAAAACTCAAGCATCTGAGTCGCGCACATACATGCACACACGAATATTGTATCGTGCGGTGGTGGTTTCTTTTATTTCGCTGTTGTGCTTATTTATCCACACATGTGTGTCAGTATGTGCACACTCGCTGTGCTGCCGTTTTGTTTATCAACAAGCTTCTATGTATGCATGTGTGTATATACCTACTGTGTTCATTTACAAATAATAACAAGACAATATACGCACATATAAAATAACGATGATTAGTACGTTCTAGAACAATCACAATCGGTCCGTTCACGACCAAATTTGTAACAATATGTTACTATAGATTTTCCTCGTTTGATGTAACATCTTCCGGGGGAAATCTTAAGTTTATAATATTTTCTGACGTCAGTGTTGTTTAGTGGTACATATATACTGGGCTCATTATTTTTCTTAATATTATTATGCTGATTATTTATATTATTATTTATTTTTGTTTTTTCATCGGTCATCGATCTAGTCGTGACTCTAAGTATAGAACAAATTTTGGTATTCATGTCTTTTAGGTCATTTATGCTTATTCTTGAAAGTGCATCGGCAACATAGTTTTCTTTTCCCCTAAGATACTCAACTGTAAAATTGTATTCTTCCAGATCAAGTCTCATTCTTGTTAATTTTGAGCTTGGGTTTTTTATTGAAAATAGGTAAGATAGTGGTCTGTGGTCAGTGCGGACAAGGAAATGTTTTCCATATATGTATGGTCTGAAATGTGTTATGGCCCAATGTATGGCAGTTAGTTCCTGTTCAATTGTTGACTTGTTGCTTTCGCCTTTAGTGAATGTTTTTGAGGCGTATGCAATGGGTAAATGTTTGCCATCATATTCTTGTGATAATACTGCTCCACAAGCGAATTTACTTGCGTCCGTTGTTATGCAAAATTCTTTTGTGAAATCTGGATATTGTAGTAAGGTGGGGCTCATTAATGCTTTTTTCAAATATTTAAACGCAAAATCACAATCTTTTGTCCATTCGAATTTTACATTTTTCTTGGTTAGTCTTAACAGGTGTCTGGAATATTCAGAAACATTTTTTATAAATCTTCGATAGTAATTACAAAATGCGATAAATCTTTTTGCACTATCTGCATCTGTTGGTGTTGGATAATTTTCTATTATTGAGTATTTGCTATCATCTGGTAATATTCCTTTATCTGTACATTTATGACCAAGATAAGTAACTTCTTTCATGAAGAATGAACATTTTTCGGGATGTAATTTAAGGTTGTATTTGCGACATAGGTCGAAGACGTTTTGTAGATTTGAAAGCAAATGTTTTTCAGAACACCCTAATACGACTAAGTCATCCATGTAAAGGAATGCTTGGTCGGGTTTTAATCCACTGAATGCAAGTGTCATCATTCTTTGAAAAGAATTGGGAGCAATTTTCAAACCGTACGGTAATCTGGTGAATCTGTAGGAGCCATTTGTTGTTGAAAACGATGTTAGGTCTCGTGAATTTTTATCTAGAGCTATTTGGTGAAATCCTGACATTAAGTCAAGGCAAGAAAAATATTTAGCTCTTCCTAGTTGATCTAGAATATCATCTATTCTTGGTAATGGAAATTTATCCGCTACTAATTTCTTGTTTATCTGCCTATAATCTATTACAAGTCGCCATCTTTTGCCTTCTGAATTGGGTAGTGATTTCAACAACAACAATACTGGAAATCACACAGAACTACCACAGCCTACGTTCAATATTGATTCAACATTTGCCGCATGCCCACCGCCATTTCTAGAGGCAAGTGTTTCTAACCCCAGAAGGCTTACGCTGCAAGAAATACATGCTCGCCAATCAGTACCGAAGGAACTTCCAACATTTACTGACATGCCCGAAGAGTGGCCATTATTTAGTGCTACATATGATTGGTCTACTGCCGTGTGCGGCCTTACTGATGCTGAGAATCTTTTTCGTCTTCAAAAGGCGTTACGTGGTGAAGCACTTCGCTCTGTGCAACACATTTTAATTCATCCATGCGGTGTACCTTGTGCCATATCAACTTTAAAATTACTTTATGGACAGCCCGAAAAAATATTGCATTCTCTAAAAAATAAAATAAAATCGCTACCTGCTTTAAACAAAAATAAATTGCATACAATTAACTCTTTCGCAGTAGAAGTAAATGGTCTCGAAACAACAATACGAGCCTGTGGTCTATTAGATGAATTAAACAATTATTCATTGATAAATGAATTGGTGCTAAAAATGCCGTCATATTTTCAGCTAAACTGGGGTGAATGTAAAACGAAAGTTATAAAGCAAAACAAAAAAGTAAGTTTGACAGATTTTGCCAATTGGATCTTTGAAGTAGGTGTATCAGCAAGCAGCGTAAATATGCAAAACGATAATCAACCATCGACGTCGGCAGAACAGCAGTCGCGCAGAACGAAAAATGCATTTGTCAATGCGCATGAAAAAAAAAATAATAGAAGCTGCGCTGTATGCCTTAAAGACTGCGTCAGTGTTGAAAAGTGTAAAAAATGTTTGAATGCGGATAGAAGTGAGAGATGGAATATTGTGAGAAGAATTAATCTTTGTAAATTATGTTTAAAACGCCATTATGGTGTTTGTAGTAGCAAAACGGTGTGTGCAAAAGAAGGCTGTAAAATCAAGCATAATACTCTGCTGCACAACTGTGCTGCCGAAAATAGAAAAATGAAAGAAACAAGAGATAAAGAAAGTAGCGCAATCGACATCCATGTAACGCACAGTGGTATGACACACAATGAAATTCTATTTAAAATAATACCCATAACTATTTATGGTATAAACAAATGTTTACAAACCTTTGCGTTCATTGACGAGGGCTCCTCAATAAGTTTAATTAATGAGCATATAATCAATGAACTAAATTTATCCGCCGAACCGCAACCATTGTGCCTGAAATGGACCGGTAATATGGGCAGAAATGAAGATGCTTCAATGAGGGTTTCAATAAAAATCTCTGGTCCAAGTAAAATCAAATTTTCCATTGACGTGCGGACTGTAAAACAACTTTCTTTGCCAAGCCAGTCCTTCGATTATAAGGTTTTATGTGGGAAGTATCCACACTTAAAAGGTCTACCAATAGGTAATCTAGAAACCGCTGAACCTACGCTACTTTTAGGACTTAATAATATAAAGTTATGTGTGCCAACCAGAGTTAAAGTGGGAAATAAAAATGAGCCGGTTGCGATATGCACTCGTCTCGGATGGCTTTTGTGTGGTAGCTTAGGTACTGGGGAAAACAAAAATCAGTACAATTTTCACTCATGTGACTGTGAGCGTGAAAATGATGAAAACCTTGAACATTTAATGAAGCTGTTTTATTCTACAGAGATGACTGGCATAAACAGCAGTACCCCAGTCTTGGGTAAAGATGACCAGAGGGCCATAAACTTGTTAGAGAAATACACAAAGCAAAGAAGCGATGGCCATAATGAGACGCCATTGCTATGGCGATATGATAAATTCACACTGCCACAGAGTTATGACATGGCATTAAAAAGGTTAATTTGCCTCGAGAAAACTCTGAAAAATAATAAAAGCGTATTCGAGATCTTTGAAAAAACCATTTCCGAATATTTACAAAAGGGATATATAAAAAAAGTTGACATAAACAAAATGAATAACAACAACGTATGGTATTTGCCAGTTTTTCCTGTTTCTAATAAGAATAAACCGAACTAAACAAGGCTTGTATGGGATACCGCAGCCAAAGCTTCGGGAATTTCACTGAATACAATGCTGCTGAAAGGCCCCGACCTAATTACGTCTTTGCCCTCTATTTTATATCGCTTTCGGCAAAAACACATAGCAGTATGCGGCGACATCGAACAGATGTTCCATCAAATTTGTGTACGCGAAGAAGACTATCACGCGCAACGTTTTCTGTGGCGTAGTGGCGACGTAAGCAGAGAACCTGAAAATTTTGTTATGAAGGTGATGATATTCGGTGCCTCATGTGCGCCTTGTATATCACAATACATCAAGAACCTTAACGCTTCCAAGTTCGAGGATAAATTTCCCTTAGCAGCCGCGGCCATTAAAGAAAACCACTACGTGGATGATTTTCTTACAACAGATACACAAGAAGAAGCAATTAAAATAGCCAAAGAGGTTAGATTCATTCATAGCCAAGGTGGGTTTCATATAAGAAACTGGTGTTCCAACAGCAACCTTGTTTTGCACTCATTAGGTTCTGACAAGCGCATTAGCGAAATTCATCTAAATGATAGCGACACAGAAACCGAAAAAATCCTTGGCATATACTGGATCCCAAAGGATGATATGATAACGTTTAGGACTTCAGCTTCTTTTAGAAGTAGCAATATATTTCATGAAAACAAACAGCCAACAAAACGTGAGGTTCTGAAAACGCTGATGAGCATTTATGACCCTCTGGGGTTAGTTGGAAGTTTCTTGATGTATTTGAAAATAGTTTTACAAGAAGTGTGGAGGAGTGGTATTGGATGGGGCGAGCCGATCCTAATAGAGCAACAACTAAAATGGAAAATCTGGCTAGCCTCCTTAACTTATATGAAAGAGTTGAAAATTCCCCGATGCTATCTGAAAGAATTTAAAAATTACAACAATTTAGATATCCAACTACACACATTCGTGGATGCCAGTGAAAGTGGTTATGCAGCTGTTTCGTATTTTAGAATATCTGATGGTGAAAACGTTGTTGTTTCTCTAATAGGGTCGAAAACTAGAGTAGCTCCACTAAGAGTTGTGTCTATTCCACGACTAGAGTTGATGGCGGCCGTAATTGGGGTTCGATTTGCGAGTTTTATAGCGGGAAATCATACGAATATCATTAGTAGAAAAGTATACTGGTCAGACTCCCGTACAGTTTTGAGTTGGATTCGGTCTGACCACCGAAAGTACCACCAGTTTGTGGCAGTCCGAGTAGGCGAGATTCTTGATGGCACTGATATGAACGATTGGCATTGGATAGCAGGCAAAGAAAACGTAGCCGATGAAGCGACGAAATGTTCCAAAAAGCAGAGCTTGGCTATATCAGGCAGGTGGATAAATGGGCCTGAATTCTTGAAGCTGCCCGAACAGAAATGGCCACAAACGATTGTTAATTCAGAGCCGACTAACGTGGAGTTGAAAGAATGTAATTTTACTATGGAAAATATACAACCGTTCATATATATCGAAAGATTTCCTCGCTGGTGCAGGGCTGTAAGAGCGGTATCATATGTTATTCGATTCTGCACTTATCTTAAGAAGAGGGAAACGTATCCGTACCAGTCAGAATTAACGAAAGAAGAATTGAGCGAGGCTGAGAACACACTGATTAGAGATGCCCAAAAACTCTCATTTAATCATGAAATATGCTGTTTAAAACAAAATAAAAGGTTGCCACGATCGAATTTTATGTACAAACTTTCTCCGTATATAGCCAATGATGGTGTTTTGCGTTTAAGCGGCCGAATTGATAATGCCAACGTACCAGAAGAATTAAAACACCCAGCTATTCTGCCAAAATGTTGCAGGCTTACAACTCTACTCGTTTTACATTATCACAATTTGTACCGCCATGGGAATTACGAGACCAAGATGCCACAAGCAGTTAAGACCTTCGCTCTGCGTACCTGCCCGTCTTTTGTCTTACTGACTTCAACGATCCTACCTCTAGGCCACACATTCCTGGAACTCGCTGGGTCAACCACCACTACCAAGTCTCCAACAGACAACGGCTTTGCTTTTTCGAACCACTTTTCCCTACGTGTAAGAGTCGGTAAATATTCTGTAACCCATCTCTTCCAAAATCTTTGCGCAAACTGCTGAGAGCATAGCCAGCCTTCTTTTAAAATTACCTTGCTGTCATCGTATGACGCCAAAGGTTTTAAGCCATTTGAATTGCCTAAGAGAAAATGGTTGGGAGTTAAAGCTTCATCATTTTCACTTTCCACCGGGACGTACGTGAGAGGTCGAGAATTAATTATATTTTCCACCTCTGCCATCATACTTTGCAGGGTCTCATCGCTAGGAAACCTTTCTTGCTTAATCTTGTAAAACACTGTCTTCACTGACCGAATTAATCGTTCCCATGCCCCTCCCATATGGGGCGCAGCTGGGGGGTTAAAGTTCCAACTTGTATGCGAAGTTGTAAATGTCCTAACAAACTCATCCTTGTCGACTTCTTTTAAGGCTTCCCGCAACTCACGTTCGGCTCCAACGAAGTTCGTGCCGTTGTCGCTGAAGAATTCTTTCGGATGCCCCCTTCGTGACACAAATTTTCTAATCGCCATGATACAAGAACTTGTGTTGAGCGAATGAACGATTTCGATGTGCACGGCCCTTATAGTTAGACATGTAAATAATGCTCCATATCTTTTTTCCTTGTGGCGGTTAACGGTGACAAGCAACGGACCGAAAAAATCTAGGCCTGTGAACGTAAAGGGCGCGAGGTATGCGGCAAGGCGCGTTTTGGGCAACTGTGCCATCTGCGGGGCTTCAGGCAATGCCTTATTGATTTTACACATTTGACACTGTCTGATTATAGATTTGCAAACGACTCGCAATTTTGGAATATAAAAGCGTTGGCGTATTTCGTTAACAACGGTCTCGTAATTCCCATGGCGGTACAAATTGTGATAATGTAAAACGAGTAGAGTTGTAAGCCTGCAACATTTTGGCAGAATAGCTGGGTGTTTTAATTCTTCTGGTACGTTGGCATTATCAATTCGGCCGCTTAAACGCAAAACACCATCATTGGCTATATACGGAGAAAGTTTGTACATAAAATTCGATCGTGGCAACCTTTTATTTTGTTTTAAACAGCATATTTCATGATTAAATGAGAGTTTTTGGGCATCTCTAATCAGTGTGTTCTCAGCCTCGCTCAATTCTTCTTTCGTTAATTCTGACTGGTACGGATACGTTTCCCTCTTCTTAAGATAAGTGCAGAATCGAATAACATATGATACCGCTCTTACAGCCCTGCACCAGCGAGGAAATCTTTCGATATATATGAACGGTTGTATATTTTCCATAGTAAAATTACATTCTTTCAACTCCACGTTAGTCGGCTCTGAATTAACAATCGTTTGTGGCCATTTCTGTTCGGGCAGCTTCAAGAATTCAGGCCCATTTATCCACCTGCCTGATATAGCCAAGCTCTGCTTTTTGGAACATTTCGTCGCTTCATCGGCTACGTTTTCTTTGCCTGCTATCCAATGCCAATCGTTCATATCAGTGCCATCAAGAATCTCGCCTACTCGGACTGCCACAAACTGGTGGTACTTTCGGTGGTCAGACCGAATCCAACTCAAAACTGTACGGGAGTCTGACCAGTATACTTTTCTACTAATGATATTCGTATGATTTCCCGCTATAAAACTCGCAAATCGAACCCCAATTACGGCCGCCATCAACTCTAGTCGTGGAATAGACACAACTCTTAGTGGAGCTACTCTAGTTTTCGACCCTATTAGAGAAACAACAACGTTTTCACCATCAGATATTCTAAAATACAAAACAGCTGCATAACCACTTTCACTGGCATCCACGAATGTGTGTAGTTGGATATCTAAATTGTTGTAATTTTTAAATTCTTTCAGATAGCATCGGGGAATTTTCAACTCTTTCATATAAGTTAAGGAGGCTAGCCAGATTTTCCATTTTAGTTGTTGCTCTATTAAGATCGGCTCGTCCCATCCAATACCACTCCTCCACACTTCTTGTAAAACTATTTTCAAATACATCAAGAAACTTCCAACTAACCCCAGAGGGTCATAAATGCTCATCAGCGTTTTCAGAACCTCACGTTTTGTTGGCTGTTTGTTTTCATGAAATATATTGCTACTTCTAAAAGAAGCTGAAATCCTAAACGTTATCATATCATCCTTTGGGATCCAGTATATGCCAAGGATTTTTTCGGTTTCTTTGGCTATTTTAATTGCTTCTTCTTTTGTATCTGTTGATGTAAGAAAATCATCCACGTAGTGGTTTTCTTTAATGGCCGCGGCTGCTAAGGGAAATTTATCCTCGAACTTGGAAGCGTTAAGGTTCTTGATGTATTGTGATATACAAGGCGCACATGAGGCACCGAATATCATCACCTTCATAACAAAATTTTCAGGTTCTCTGCTTACGTCGCCACTACGCCACAGAAAACGTTGCGCGTGATAGTCTTCTTCGCGTACACAAATTTGATGGAACATCTGTTCGATGTCGCCGCATACTGCTATGTGTTTTTGCCGAAAGCGATATAAAACAGAGGGCAAAGGCGTAATTAGGTCGGGGCCTTTCAACAGCATTGTATTCAGTGAAATTCCCGAAGCTTTGGCTGCGGCATCCCATACAAGCCTTGTTTTGTTCGGTTTATACTTATTAGAAACAGGAAAAACTGGCAAATACCATACGTTGTTGTTATCCATTTTGTTTATGTCAACTTTTTTTATATATCCCTTTTGTAAATATTCGGAAATGGTTTTTTCAAAGATCTCGAATACGCTTTTATTATTTTTCAGAGTTTTCTCGAGGCAAATTAACCTTTTTAATGCCATGTCATAACTCTGTGGCAGTGTGAATTTATCATATCGCCATAGCAATGGCGTCTCATAATGGCCATCGCTTCTTTGCTTTGTGTATTTCTCTAACAAGTTTATGGCCCTCTGGTCATCTTTACCCAAGACTGGGGTACTGCTGTTTATGCCAGTCATCTCTGTAGAATAAAACAGCTTCATTAAATGTTCAAGGTTTTCATCATTTTCACGCTCACAGTCACATGAGTGAAAATTGTACTGATTTTTGTTTTCCCCAGTACCTAAGCTACCACACAAAAGCCATCCGAGACGAGTGCATATCGCAACCGGCTCATTTTTATTTCCCACTTTAACTCTGGTTGGCACACATAACTTTATATTATTAAGTCCTAAAAGTAGCGTAGGTTCAGCGGTTTCTAGATTACCTATTGGTAGACCTTTTGAGTGTGGATACTTCCCACATAAAACCTTATAATCGAAGGACTGGCTTGGCAAAGAAAGTTGTTTTACAGTCCGCACGTCAATGGAAAATTTGATTTTACTTGGACCAGAGATTTTTATTGAAACCCTCATTGAAGCATCTTCATTTCTGCCCATATTACCGGTCCATTTCAGGCACAATGGTTGCGGTTCGCCGGATAAATTTAGTTCATTGATTATATGCTCATTAATTAAACTTATTGAGGAGCCCTCGTCAATGAACGCAAAGGTTTGTAAACATTTGTTTATACCATAAATAGTTATGGGTATTATTTTAAATAGAATTTCATTGTGTGTCATACCACTGTGCGCTACATGGATGTCGATTGCGCTACTTTCTTTATCTCTTGTTTCTTTCATTTTTCTATTTTCGGCAGCACAGTTGTGCAGCAGAGTATTATGCTTGATTTTACAGCCTTCTTTTGCACACACCGTTTTGCTACTACAAACACCATAATGGCGTTTTAAACATAATTTACAAAGATTAATTCTTCTCACAATATTCCATCTCTCACTTCTATCCGCATTCAAACATTTTTTACACTTTTCAACACTGACGCAGTCTTTAAAGCATACAGCGCAGCTTCTATTATTTTTTTTTTCATGCGCATTGACAAATGCATTTTTCGTTCTGCGCGACTGCTGTTCTGCCGACGTCGATGGTTGATTATCGTTTTGCATATTTACGCTGCTTGCTGATACGCCTACTTCAAAGATCCAATTGGCAAAATCTGTCAAACTTACTTTTTTGTTTTGCTTTATAACTTTCGTTTTACATTCACCCCAGTTTAGCTGAAAATATGACGGCATTTTTAGCACCAATTCATTTATCAATGAATAATTGTTTAATTCATCTAATAGACCACAGGCTCGTATCCGCGAGAGCTCTTGGAAATACTGTAGAGGGGTGTTACGCCACCGTCTAGATGCCTTTGTTTAGTCGATTGTTTATCGATTACCCCTTTTTATGTGTGTTATCGTTTAGCTGTTTTGTGGTGGATATTCTCTGTAAAAGTATATTATATTTCCACGCGGTTTGAAATTGTATTAAAATCCTATATAAAAAGGCTTTACCGCTTAAAAGGTTTGAAGTCGGGTGATTGACCAATTGAAGTTCGCTCTTAGTCTCCAAACGATAAGTTCGTATTTTTAATATTTTATGTATCTAACTCTATTAATGTATTAATGTCATTTGTAGGAGTTTTAACTTATGTTCAAGAATAAATTAATTTGTGTCGTAATAAAATTCTTGGGCTTTGTTCAAAATTTCGATTGGATTCAGAGGGCTTGGGATGCTTCACCCAACACAGAATATACTTTTACTTTTTATGAAATCAGAAAAATAGCTTATGTCCAACTACTAACGATACTTACGATGTGTTTATTTGGAAAAAATCGCTTAAGCCATGTGAGGATTAGTAAAGAAAATAAAGTATTTTGGAAAAATACTTTTGGTAGGCACATGTACATATGTTTTGGAAAATCGTCTTATATCTATCAATAATATTTCGACGTTG
Organism: Sturmia bella; assembly: GCA_963662145.1. Classification (NCBI taxonomy): domain Eukaryota; kingdom Metazoa; phylum Arthropoda; class Insecta; order Diptera; family Tachinidae; genus Sturmia; species Sturmia bella. Next base: position 38,803,565 of record OY759172.1, read on the forward strand.
TAGTTAATAAGTTGTAAAAGCAAATTTTGTTATTTGGAAAAATAGCTTACAATTTGCTAAGCTTTTATTCCAAATGCGATTACACTAGGGTTGCCAGTCGGGCTTGTTTTGGCTGGATTGTCCAGCTTTTTAATGGCCTGTCTAGTTTGAAGCTAAAAAGAAATTTGTCCAGCTAAAAAAATTTTCCACAAAATGCTCTTAATATTTATTGCTTTAAAAAAATTTTTATAAATTGCCTTATTGGAACATAATGCATCTGCAATAGCGCCATCATTTCTATTTTTGATTCAATTCATATATATGTACAGTACTATTTCCATATCGTCTGTAACTTCTTAGCTACATATAGGGTAAAAGTCTCATCTCTTATGTTTTCCCTATCCTACTACCACTATCTAACATCACTATCTACTATCACTATACATATAACCAGCACTTGAACTACAGATCTCACACTATTTTGGCTGAAAAAAAATCAGGTATGTAGGTTTCTTTACAAATTTTGCATTTTAGCTTGGTAAAAAATAACATTTACAATCTCTAGATAAATAATTGAAATGGATTTTGAAAAGGAAACTGGTCCATCAAAAAGAAGACACACCACTTTTTGTGAAAAATGGAAAGAATTTCCTAGCTATGCTGAATGTATAAAAAAAGATGATAACACCGTTGAATGTAAATTGTGTCATTCAGATATTATAATAAAATATGAGGGCAGCCGATCGCTTGATAAACATTTGAAACAAATACAACTTAACAACAATACGACCAGCTTGGGAATTGGGCAAATGTTTATATTAACGACTACATATGGGTATTTTTTAATACAATTTTTTGTACAATAAAGAAGTAACATTTCGTGAAAATTTTATTTCAAAATGTCCAGCTATTTTAATTCACATGTCCAGCTTTTTGATAATCTGGATCTGGCAAGCCTAGATTACACATTGAAAAAAGATAAGCAAAAAGAAATTATGGTGAGTTATTTAGTTTTCCGACCTTTTTTTTTTTTGACTAATATAAGTAGTGATGATCAACGAGCTTAAGGTCACATTTCATTTTTATTTAGATATTTATTAAATTTTCCGATATTTCGCTAACCATTGGTTAGCATCTTCAGGGCTACATATATAATTGAAACAATAAAAACATTATAAATTAGTAATATTCATACACATATTGTTTAAGATACAAATATATAACGTATAAGTTAAGGCGGCATATGAAGTGCATTTTCTTTTTGCTTCTTATTATTATTTGCTCTCAATTAGTGATCAACTAATTATCAATTTACTTTTAAGCCTAGTTCTTTTAATGTTTAAAGTCAGTCTTATGTCTGGCTTCGTTTGATAAGCAATCCCCATCAAAGAGGAAAGCGAATAAAAATTAATTGTCATACACTGAATTATTAATAAACTGTACTATTAAAAACCGATTGAACAAAGCTCATTTAAAAAGAATAAAAGGAAAGTTAATTGGCGCCCAACGTGGGGCAGTTGAGGCTAAATAAAAACTCATTCAAAACCTATATAGAAAAATTAGTGTCTCATAAATTATTGAAAAATTTCTTAATTAAGAAAATAACAAGGAAGCTAAAACTAAAATAAGGTCTAAAAAAGTCACGTGTTAAAATTTTTACATTAAATTGAGTTGATTCTAAACATTCAGAAATTATAAATGATCAATAAATATTAAAAAACGTGTGTTTTGAATGAAAGATTTGATAAATGAAATGAATGAAAGATTTGATAAAAATAATACACGAATTTTAAATGCCATTATCATTCAACCTAAACTAATAATAATAAAGCTAAGGTTGGTTAAACTTTGCAAAATTAATTACACATATTGAGTTTGAACAACGTTAAAAACTTTGTAAGGAATCTTAAATTTGTACTTGACTAGAACTGTACTGTGAAATTTAAGCCTACTAGATTCGAACTTCATATAAAAAACCAAATGATAATTTTACGGAAAAGACAGAAAAAACATTTATCAAAATAATAACTTGTATTGTAAAAAAATATTAGAGAAGCGGCATCGAAACTCTTTACAAAGGTTGAGACTAGACTTTAAAACTGGAATAAAAAAGGCATAAAAATTATGTGAATATTAAGCCTTTTGAAACTGAATTTATGTAAAATTGAATACCGTTAAATATTACAAGTAATATAAAGAATAAGTGATAACTTTACAGAAAAAACATTAATCAAAACCATAAGCTGCGATGTACAAGAAAAAGTTAAAGTAGAAACGGTATCGACATTCTTTGTGAACGTTGAGACTTAAGTTGAGATAAATTAAAACCTGACTCAAAATCAAGTAAACGATCTTGGAGACCATATGGAGAAACTAAAAAAAAACAACATCTCTTAACCTGTAGGAAGAAATAACTGCAAAGAGAATTACTGCTTGAGAAGAGAATTTAAAGAAGAGCTGTACATGAATCGAGAATAATTATAAGTTAAATTTACATAACTAGCAGAGAGCATAATATTTCAGCTTTATAAAATTTATTTTTTAAATTTATTTACTTACATTGACCTAACCTACCTCATAATTGTTATTCAAATTTAATTGTAGTTGCTGTCTAAGAACATCTAAATTAATTTTCAAATAAACTAAATATTCATGACACATACAAAATTTTATACTTAACATTTATCCTGTGTAATCCTTGCATAATTGAAATTATATTTGTCTAAAGTCACTGGATTTTTTTTGGGCCAAATTAAGTAACATTAAAATCCTTATGAATATAGACGACTTCATATCAGATATAGATAATCTTTCGATTAGATTTGGAAATATTTTTTTTTGATTCTGAGAGTATGGATGCTAATACCGTGCAAGCCTTACTAAGTGCAGCTTTAACACAAGCTACTGAGCAAGCACGCCAGAGTTTTCAACACACTATTGACGACCTAACTACAAGATTATCTGTCTTAGAAAATCCTATACAGGTTGAAGAATATAGGCCCATAAGTATAAGGATAGGTGTGAGGTGCAGTGAATCTCTGCAATAACTGCCCATAAATTATATGAACCTTACGAAGGCAGCTCTACATATTATCAGGCTGTAGGAATTATTAGAAATAAAATTGTAGGATCCGCTGACTCTGTACTTAGTTCATACAATACAGTGTTGAACTTCAAGGCAATTTTGTCAAGGTTAGATTTTTCATTTGGTGACAAAAGATCCATATTCACGCTAGAACAAGAGTTGTCGACATTGAAGCAGGATTCTCAGGGAATAATCAAATTTTATGATGCAGTTGAGAAACAATTGTCATTGATTTTAAATAAAGTGATGATGACTAATGAGGGTAACACACCTTTAATTGATGCGCTTAGTGAAAGGTATAGAGAAAATGCATTGCGTGTATTTATTTCCGGGTTGCGACGTCCAATCGCAGATATCTTATTTTCGTGTAAACCTTCCGATATGCCTTCTGCTCTTGCTCTTGCTCAGGAACTAGAAACCAACCAGGCGCGATATAACTTTGCAACAACTTTCTGTAATAATTCAACTCAAGGCGCTACTTATAACTCACCGCATTATCAACATATTCGTCAACCTCTGTCTTATAATAGACCCATACAACAAAACTTTCCTCTTAGATATCAGTTCAACAACAGGTATGAACTACCACATAACCAACGCTTTATTAACCATGGAAATGACAATAGATTTGTCAGTCGCTTTACCAATTCACGTCAAAATCCTGCGTATAATGGAAATGTTCATAGAATGCAAAATTATGATGCCAACTATCGTCAGAATGTTGAGCCTATGGAAATTGATAGTAGTAATCGCTATAGTCAACAACATAAAAAACGACCCGCTGATAGTTTTCGTCAAAATGTATCAAAGGCACAACGGGTTTATCATTTGAATCAACGTTATCCTACGGAAAACCGCTTTGAATTCGATAACGATAATATATCTAGCTTTAATTCCAATGTTTTTTCACCTGAGCCTCAGCTGCCTTATAACTCACAAACTGAACTGTCTGAAGACGTGATACATGATGAAGTTAATTTTTTAGAGATAAGTCCTTCCTACCGTACATAAAAAGATCTATCGGTGGCAGGACGTTAAATATATTAATCGACACAGGCACATCAAAAAATTACATAAAAAATCTCCCATTTTTGAAATCAATTAAATCACTTGAAACCCCCTTTGTAGTAAAATCAGTTAATGGAAATTCGGAAATTTTTTCAAAGTGTGCAATACATGTACTGGATACAATAGCTGATTTTTTCATTTTACAAGATTTGTCCTCGTTTGATGGCATAATTGGTTACGATTTTCTGAGTACTATAAAAGCGCAAATTAACTGTAAAACGGGTATACTAAAATACGAAAATGGGGAGGAAAGGTTGTCGCTTTTTTATTGCAATGAAGTTAACAATTTGGTCACCCCAGAAACTTCTGACGTACCGCGTCACTTGACCGGTAGGCTCAGAATGGTCTTAGAAGCTAACAAAAGAGTATTTGCAGATCCAGTAGAGTCCCTTCCTTTTGTCACCAATGTCATTGCCACTATTAGAACTGAGGATGTAGAGCCTGTATACTCCAAATCATATCCCTATCCGTTGGCTCTAAATGATTTTGTTAATAAAGAAATAGAAGATTTACTGCAAAATAACATAATAAGACCTTCTCGCTCTCCGTATAACAACCCTATATGGATAGTTGATAAGAAAGGCTTCGATGATATAGGGAAGCCAAAGAAAAGACTTGTAATTGACTTTAGAAAACTAAATTCAAAAACCACAAGCGATCGGTACCCAATACCCGATACGTCGGCCATACTGTCAAATCTAGGAAAATCTGCTTATTTCACTACCCTCGATTTAAAATCCGGTTTTCACCAAATTAACTTGGCCGAAAATGACAGGGAAAAAACAGCGTTTAGCATAAATAATGGGAAATTTGAGTTTTGCCGGCTGCCGTTTGGGCTAAAAAACGCGCCTAGCATCTTTCAGCGGGCAATAGACGATGTTTTGCATGAAGAAATCGGAAAGACTTGTCACGTATATATCGATGATATTATAATTTTCTCGCCATCGGCTGAAGCACATATTTCTGATATCGATAGAATCTTGCGAAGACTTTATATGGCAAATATGCGAGTATCAAGTGAAAAGTCAAAGTTCTTTAAAACTTGCGTTGAGTTTTTAGGATTTTTGGTTTCGAAGGATGGTATAAAAACCTGCCCAGATAAAGTAAATGACATTATCAATTATCAGGTCCCTGAAACACTGCGTAGCTTAAGGTCATTCCTAGGGCTAGCGGGCTATTACCGCCGGTTTATTAAGGATTATGCGCTCATAACCAAACCGCTTACCAAATATCTTCGCGGACAAAACGGCAATGTTTCAGCAAGATATTCCCGAAAAATCAAGATTTCTCTTGATACTGAAGCTCTTGGCGCATTCCAGAAAGTTAAAGAAATATTAGCATCAGAGGACGTGTTGTTACTTCATCCGGACTTTAATGAGCCATTCGACCTCACTACCGATGCGTCGTCTAGTGCTATCGGTGCTGTATTGGCTCAGAGGGGTAGACCCGTAACGATGATTTCGAGAACTTTATCCGCAACAGAAGAAAGTTTTTCTACAAACGAGCGTGAACTACTAGCTATTGTGTGGTCACTCCAGAAGTTACGAAATTATTTGTATGGCGCGAAAAATTTGAACATTTACACGGATCATCAGCCGTTAGCATTTTCTCTTTCGGAAAGAAATCCCAATACAAAGATAAGGAGGTGGAGAGCATTTATTGAGGAATTTTCGCCTAAGTTCCATTATAAGCCCGGAAAAGAAAATTTAGTTGCAGATGCACTGTCTCGCCAATATATGCATTACATGGAAGGTGATTCGGGGACCACAAACGCAACTATGGGCTCCGATACTTTATCTGCGACCGAGGGATCTGTAAGGTCTGACACTTTAACAGCGTCAGAGTTATCCACAATTGTAACGATACATAGTGAGGAATCTTCTACAGAAGTTATCAAAGCTGTCTTAAATCCCATCAATTGCTTTAAAAATCAGCTTGTCTTAATCGAAGCATCAAACTCATCTTTAGTTTCGGAAACCGTTTTTGCTAACCAGGTCAGACACTTAATAAATTTCAATAAAGTAACGGAGATAATGAAGTTGTTGGAAAAAGCTGTTAATCCGAATGTTGTTAACTGCATTTACTGTGATGATCATACCTTAGGGCAAATACAAGACAACATTATAAAGAATTTTCCGTCTGTGAAATTTGTATTTAGCAGGAAAATGGTGATAGACATTCACAACCCTGATGATCAGCTTGAAATAGTATCGAGCACACATAATAGGGCACATCGCAATATTCGGGAAAACTTAAATCAAATTCTTGGAGAATACTATTTTCCAGGCATTCGAAAGAAATTGGAGGAAATAGCTTTAACTTGTAAAACTTGCAAAGAGGCAAAATATATCAAGCATCCAAAGAAGGTACAAATTGGGAAATCTCCCATCCCTGAAAGTCCAGGTGAGCTGCTTCACATAGACATTTTCTCCACCGATAGGACACATTTTGTCACTTGTGTGGACAAATTTAGTAAGTTTGCTCTAGTTTTTCCCATCGAGTCTCGATCAATTTTAGAAGTTAGAACCCCTTTGTTGTCAATAATGAATTTTTTTCCAAAAGCTAAAACGGTAGTATTTGATAATGAAAAGGCTTTTAATTCAGAGACAATCAAATCTATTCTCGCTAATCAGTTTGGTGTTGAAACATTTTCGGTTCCACCGGCGCATAGCACGAGTAACGGTCAGGTTGAACGTTTCCATAGTACTTTAGCAGAAATTGCAAGGTGCCTAAAGTCAGCGGAAAGGTACGATGATACGAAGGAATTGGTTCTTATTGCTGTGACTAAATATAATCGGACAATACATTCTGTGACTGGACTTAGGCCCACAGATATCATTCACTGCATCCCTGAAAAGTTAAGGCTATCTGTAAAGAAGAAGCTAAGCATAGCCCAAGACAGGGATTTGACTTATCACAACACATATAGAGTAACTAGGAACTTTTGCCCGGGGGACAGGGTGTTTGTGGGGACTAATAGGAGACTCGGTAATAAATTTAGTAAAAGGTATGTGGAAAAAATAGTTCAAAAGGATATGGGAAGTTATGTTCTGATAGATAGTCGGCCTGTTCATAAGGATAATTTACGATAAAATTTTTCATTATTTTTTTTCTAAGTCTAAATTAATCTTGATCTGAGCTCAAAATCATGCACACATTTTAAAATAAGTAATAGACGTATCATTGAATTAATTTTATTTATATCAACAGTCGAGGACGACTGTTTCTAAAGAAGGAGGGTAGTTAAGGCGGCATATGAAGTGCATTTTCTTTTTGCTTCTTATTATTATTTGCTCTCAATTAGTGATCAACTAATTATCAATTTACTTTTAAGCCTAGTTCTTTTAATGTTTAAAGTCAGTCTTATGTCTGGCTTCGTTTGATAAGCAATCCCCATCAAAGAGGAAAGCGAATAAAAATTAATTGTCATACACTGAATTATTAATAAACTGTACTATTAAAAACCGATTGAACAAAGCTCATTTAAAAAGAATAAAAGGAAAGTTAATTTATACAAATAAATCGATGATAAACAATAATCAAGTGCATGATTACTTTCAGATACAAAACAACAACATCCACTTACAAGTAGAAATAAGCAAGTAAATTTTTGAAAATATGAACTCCTTTTGTCTGTTTCTGTTATTGCACTAAATATGTGTGTACATTTCACTTTTTTTAATATTACTATGTTAATATAAGAAAAGATATTGCTTGATATGTTTTTCCAATACAATTTCAGCAATTATCGGTGATGCTGGAGATCCCATTGGTAATCCTTTCTTTTGAAAATATGTGTTTTCTTTATATTGAAAATATCTGTTGTCCTTAATGCAAAATTTTAGTATTCGAATAAATAGTTCTTTAGTTATGTTAGTATACGTAGAAATTTTGTCCCAACTTTCTTCAATTGTTTTTAAAGCAAGCTGTACCGGTATACTAGGGAATAGTGACACCACATCTAGTGCTATTAGTCTTTATATAGATACCACGGGTAACAAATTAAAAACCAGAATTGCCGGGCACAAGTCAAATCAAAAATGCAAAAATAATTTATCATTTACAAAAACAGCACTTACGTCCCATTGTGCAAGTACAGGTCACTATCCAGACTTCGATAATGTTAAAGTTTTAAACATCGAGAACAATAACAAACGCCGCACAGTGGGGCCAAACGCAAAAAAAAGGGTAATAAATCTGTATCTTTGAAACAAGCGAGCTGATTATATAACAATGTATGAGGGAATTATAGAGGAGGACCTAGGCTTTAAAAGTAATTAAATTTGAGCCACCCTGTTGGATCACACGTTGACCTACAGGGTGTCAAAGTTGACTACCTCGGGTATGAAAAAGTTTGTTCGATTCATAACTTTTGTAAATATGGTCCGATTTTTGAAAATTTACATTTTGCGAAAAGCAAATTAATAGATTAACAAAACGCGTTTTAGTTTTGGTTGATATCGTAAATAGTTTAAAAGATATTTGGTTTTGAATTTCGAAATTTTTGTTTTTGGCCTTGACTTTGTTTCTAATTTTGTAAATATCTCCAGTAATGGCATAGCCAAAGGCCTAAAAATAGTTTTAAACTTTTTCTTAGATATATTTCAATATTACACAAAAGAAAATTTTTAATTATCGTGAAACGTGTGCTTGTGAAACGAGATCAAAATCAAGTCTTTGAAAAATTAGTGAAAAATGGCAAAATTTTTACAAAAATGGAGCTTAATTGTTTGACGTTTTTTTTTTAAAAAATGTTTAATCAAAACAAAAGTTTTTAAAAATTATCAAAGCATAGGCTTTGAAATTTACTGTACTTCTAATTTTAAACTGAAAAAGGAATGCACGCTACACCCAGCAATGGACGAATTCGGACAATTTTTAAAAAAAATTCTGAATTGATTGGTAAAAAACAAACATCGCCCATCGAATTTTGTAAAAACGTTTAAAAATTATGTTAGATATATTTAAAAGCTTTAATCTGGCTTTTTATTGTTACCCGCCCGGTGAAAACTGTGAGCAGGAGAGCAAATTGATTAAAAATAGTCGAATTCTTGGGAGCATTTTATCTACCTGCTTCAAAGTTATACTCAATCTAATTTTTATCTATTAATATTTCTGTTATTTATTAGAAAACACCATCATCTTTTATTGGTGAAAAGGGTTGGAAGATAAATTAAGTAAAAATTTTTTAATGCATTTTCGAATCCAAAAAAAATATATGAAAGGAGTACAAAAAGAGATTTTTTTAGGTTTTTTCAGGGAAATCCCACATTTTTTTTACAAAATTATCAAAACTCATGCAAAATATAAAAGAAGACTTATTTACCTGTCCAACAGTATATAATACATATATATTTTTATCTTAACATACTGAGCAAAACGACCACAAAACGCACACCTCGGATGACATTTAGCAAACATGCACTATTTTTCACATTATTTGCTACCCCCATAACATACTCAATACATACTGTATCTTCAATTTTATGAACTATAGTGCTTATTTGTATTAAGAAATGAATCTGTGTTAAAATAAAGTAAGCAGAAAATTTGATTATACAATACAACAATGTGCTCACTCTCCTTTTTATCTACCTGTCTACATGTTTTCTGTGGTCCGATATTACCCTGCATGTATACATTTGCGTGTTATTGTAAGAAAATATGTGCTTTTTTAGTTTGTTTCTGTAATTATCCCACTGCAAATCATATCGATGTTATGTTTTGCAAGTCAATCGAGAACATACGCAGTAAATGTTGAAAAAACCGCATTGGAATAATTTATTCAGAAAGTTTTATTGTTATTGTACCAAGGGCTATAATATGCAGAAATTCTTTCTTATTTGTTATAATATATTGTTCAAGAGTTATATAAAAGTTTGAGCTAACAATGCTCTGCAAAATGATCTGAAATGGCAAAAGTCATTAATTTCCGTTGACTCAGAATCTTCCTTTTCTATTTCATAGCTAACACTGGGTAACCACTTTGTTCTTATGGAGCATATTACTGGATCCGATGATATCAGCAAATATTCCATCAGGTCCATATTATTTTCGACAATTTTTGAGCTTTTACGTGTGTTGAAGAGTCTAATTTTTTAACATCTCTGTTTCTAGCTTCTTGGGATTCTTCTGTTAATTCACCTAAGGCCAGCATACTATTTTCTATTATTTCTTTCCCATGTCACAATACTCTATGCAAAGTTGGTGTCATTGTTTTCTAGGGATATGTGTTGTTAAATAAGTCTTTAGTTTCAGAAGCAAACTCTTTGAATGATGGGAACACGGTAACACAATCGTCTTCGAAAATCTAAATATCACATCTTCAATTACTGGTGCTGATATAAATATAGTGAAGCGTTTCAAAATAATTTTGGCAAATATCAACAGCAAAATGCAAATAAATGTGAATAAGTTCAAAAAGTTTGCTTCTTTAACAACTTATATCCCTGGAAAACAATGACACCAACTTTGCATAGAGTATTGTGACATGGGAAAGAAATAATAGAAAATAGTATTCTGGGCTTAGGTGAATTAACAGAAGAGTCCCAAGAAGCTAGGAACAGAGATGTTAAAAAAATTCGTCTCTTCAACACACGTAAAAGCTCAAAAATTGTCGAAAAAAATATGGACCTGATGGAATATTTGCTGATATCATCGGATCCAGTAATATGCTCCATAAGAACAAAGTGGTTACCCAGTATTAGCTATGAAATAGAAAAGGAAGATTCTGAGTCAACGGAAATTAATGACTTTTGCCATTTCAGATCATTTTGCAGAGCATTGTTAGCTCAAACTTTTATATAACTCTTGAACAATATATTATAACAAATAAGAAAGAATTTCTGCATATTATAGCCCTTGGTACAATAACAATAAAACTTTCTGAATAAATTATTCCAATGCGGTTTTTTCAACATTTACTGCGTATGTTCTCGATTGACTTGCAAAACATAACATCGATATGATTTGCAGTGGGATAATTACAGAAACAAACTAAAAAAGCACATATTTTCTTACAATAACACGCAAATGTATACATGCAGGGTAATATCGGACCACAGAAAACATGTAGACAGGTAGATAAAAAGGAGAGTGAGCACATTGTTGTATTGTATAATCAAATTTTCTGCTTACTTTATTTTAACACAGATTCATTTCTTAATACAAATAAGCACTATAGTTCATAAAATTGAAGATACAGTATGTATTGAGTATGTTATGGGGGTAGCAAATAATGTGAAAAATAGTGCATGTTTGCTAAATGTCATCCGAGGTGTGCGTTTTGTGGTCGTTTTGCTCAGTATGTTAAGATAAAAATATATATGTATTATATACTGTTGGACAGGTAAATAAGTCTTCTTTTATATTTTGCATGAGTTTTGATAATTTTGTAAAAAAAATGTGGGATTTCCCTGAAAAAACCTAAAAAAATCTCTTTTTGTACTCCTTTCATATATTTTTTTTTGGATTCGAAAATGCATTAAAAAATTTTTACTTAATTTATCTTCCAACCCTTTTCACCAATAAAAGATGATGGTGTTTTCTAATAAATAACAGAAATATTAATAGATAAAAATTAGATTGAGTATAACTTTGAAGCAGGTAGATAAAATGCTCCCAAGAATTCGACTATTTTTAATCAATTTGCTCTCCTGCTCACAGTTTTCACCGGGCGGGTAACAATAAAAAGCCAGATTAAAGCTTTTAAATATATCTAACATAATTTTTAAACGTTTTTACAAAATTCGATGGGCGATGTTTGTTTTTTACCAATCAATTCAGAATTTTTTTTAAAAATTGTCCGAATTCGTCCATTGCTGGGTGTAGCGTGCATTCCTTTTTCAGTTTAAAATTAGAAGTACAGTAAATTTCAAAGCCTATGCTTTGATAATTTTTAAAAACTTTTGTTTTGATTAAACATTTTTTAAAAAAAAAACGTCAAACAATTAAGCTCCATTTTTGTAAAAATTTTGCAATTTTTCACTAATTTTTCAAAGACTTGATTTTGATCTCGTTTCACAAGCACACGTTTCACGATAATTAAAAATTTTCTTTTGTGTAATATTGAAATATATCTAAGAAATAGTTTAAAACTATTTTTAGGCCTTTGGCTATGCCATTACTGGAGATATTTACAAAATTAGAAACAAAGTCAAGGCCAAAAACAAAAATTTCGAAATTCAAAACCAAATATCTTTTAAACTATTTACGATATCAACCAAAACTAAAACGCGTTTTGTTAATCTATTAATTTGCTTTTCGCAAAATGCAAATTTTCAAAAATCGGACCATATTTACAAAAGTTATGAATCGAACAAACTTTTTCATACCCGAGGTAGTCAACTTTGACACCCTGTAGGTCAACGTGTGATCCAACAGGGTGGCTCAAATTTAATTACTTTTAAAGCCTAGGTCCTCCTCTATAATTCCCTCATACATTGTTATATAATCAGCTCGCTTGTTTCAAAGATACAGATTTATTACCCTTTTTTTTGCGTTTGGCCCCACTGTGCAACGTATGCAACGTTGCCGGTATATGATTTTCACAGGATGCAAAACTTGACGTTACCACCCAGCCAAATATTGTTAAAATAGCGATAACATTTCCGCATTCATCTTTTAATTTTTCCATTGAGAGGATATTCCAAACCTCATCAACACCTAACAGGATGTCAATGGGTGATGATTGGAACCACTGGTGGTCTGCAAGCTCCATGCCCTGAAGCAAAGTAGAATCAAAGTTATTAATTGAAAATCTTGGTAAAGATGTAGTTATCTGTCCCAAAATATGTACGCATGTGTTGATTGACTTCTTTGATGTTTTTGACTGTACGTGAATGTAAGTATGACCACGCGTTGGGTCAGCTTTAACTGATTGGATTCCAGAAAGAACCATTCGTGAGGCGTGACGTGATAAACCTAACTTTTTCATGCAATCTTCTGTGATGTAGGAGTATTCTGATGCTGTGTCTAACAAAATTCGGCATGTGACATAATTTCCGGCATGATTGCGAACATTAACAAGTGCAGTTGGTAGGATGCGTTTGTGGATATATTTGTTTGAAACCCCAGAGTACATTTGCGACCCAATGGTATTCAGCTCTACTTGTTGACTATTCTCTGATGTTGAGGTTACAATGCAATTACCGCCTGCTAAACTTTCTTGCTGAGTGTTTTCTGATGCCATATGCAGAAGAGAATTGTGACTGCGTTGACAAGTGCGACACTTGCTCTTGGACTTACAGTTGTTGACCAAATGTCCACTGCGTAGGCAATTAAAACATAAGTTCTTATGCTTAACCAACTCACGACGTTCACCAGCGCTTAGTGCTAAAAAGTGTGTACAGTTGTGTATGTAATGATCATTCATATGGCAATCAGCACAACCCTTATGATTGCTAGTAGACACCATTGCGTGCGCATAATTCGGCTTTGCGTTGCTGGCTTTGTAGTTATTCTTCTTGTCCGTATTCTTACCCAGCTTAATTTCTTCACAACGTCTATCTAAAAATGTCAAAAACTCATTTATTTTAGGCTTTGCTACCTCTCGCGTTTGCTCGATCCATTTTCTACGAGAAACAGGGTCTATTTTTGCTTGAAGAAGATATATAAGCCAATGATCACGCTCATTGTATTCGATTGCCTCTAATCCCCGAATGACTTCATTTGACAGGTCAGCTATTTTGCGTAGACCCGATGCGCTTTCCTCTTTTGTTGCCGAAATTGACATAAATGTTTCGATATAGGAATTGACAATATGACGCGGACGATCGTACCGCTCATTTAATCTTTCCCAAGCAGTGGAGTAGGATACGTCTGAAATTTGCATGTGCTTAACAAGGTTAGCAGCATCATCCTTCAGTACTGATTTTAAATAATGAAATTTACGAATGTTTGATAGGTTGGACTTGGAATCAATAGCACTAACAAAAAGATCTTTAAATGCTGGCCAATCTTTGTAATTACCCGTAAACGGTTCAACTCTTATTTTAGGTAACTCGTTATCATTATTACGCATGTCGAGCGGTGAATCTAGTCTGTCTAATAAAGACGAATGTTGTTCAGCTAACTGATTTAGTACATCATTTTGTGGTACAGGAATTGCCTCATTTGGTTTTGTTGAACTAATCAATCTTTCCAAAGCACCCCTTACACAAAAATATTTTGTTTCATAATTTGCGAAGTCTTCTTCAGGATCGACAAATCCAACTTCGTCTTCAAGATCATATAATTGTGCAGTAAGATCCTTAAGTTGATCATAAGCATTGTCTAAGCGTGATAAACGAGATTCAATTTGCTCTATCTCAATGTCTTCAGGCAAATTTGTAACAAACGTTAGAGCTCGTGAAATTGACGATTTTTCCATTCGACGCTTGGACTGAATATTCTTAATTGCAGCCATTGTGAATTGTAGATTATTAAAAATGTTCTCTACTTACAGAATTGGTCAAGATTTGTTTGTTATTGCTTGTTGCGTATAACTGCGTACTTCCAATTGTTGATATCAAAGCCTGTTGCCTGCCGCTTGTCGTCTGCCTGCACTTGCTTATTTGTTCTTGTTGAACCCAAATTTGAATGCAAATCTATGCGTTTTTCCCCTGGCTTGTTTGCCTTTGGTGATTAAAATGTTAATGATTTTTTCTCACTGATTTAAAATCCGACTCGAAGGACCAATTTGTTTATTTATATGTGATGGTGGACTGTTCTTGTTGAAAATTTTATTGAAACTGAATAAAAAATTGTTGCTTGCTTTGACAAGAAAATTAAGAAACAAAAAATATTATAAACAAGTACAAAAGTATACAAATACAGCAAGTACATATATTAAGACAACAGCAGTAGGAAATATTCTTCAACATGGCGTCAATTGCAATACAGTTGATACATCTCTCAGGTAACTGCTAAGCGTATACTCACTATTCCCATTAAAAGCTGGTAAACTTCTAGCTTCACGTAAACTTTCAGCTAATGTCAAAGCCATTTACTCTATTTCTGCCTTGACGGTATTGTTATCCTCCTATTCACTTGGCTATTTCCACTGATAAATTGTAGTGTTTTGATTTTATCGTTTTAATCCACAAATTTGCCTCTTCTTTTATTTATTCAGCATACAGTTTAGGAAATTCTTGTTGAGAACCAATAGTACATCTATGGATTTGGGTTCAAATCAGTTCAACCGAAAATTTTCTTTATATTTTCTATACTGATTATCACTGGATATGTATGCATAACATATCCCATCCTCGTCGCCAGTTTTATAAAAGCATAAGACACTTTTATTTTGTATCTAAATATTGAAACTATTTATATTTTTTTATTTGTGATTTAGTTTATTCAAATATTTTTCTTTCACTGACTTTTTTTATTTTTTCAAAATGAAGATATTAATAACTAAGTTAACTTGATTAGAAATTAAAATATTAAAAATAATACAGTACATAGATTCAAAGTGAAAAGTAAAACAATAGAAATAATAAATTATACAAAGTATACATAACTTACATACATACATATGTATGTACATGCTCACAAATATTTTCGAATTTTGCTTTTAAACATTATATATTGTTACAAATTTGGTCGTGAACGGACCGATTGTGATTGTTCTAGAACGTACTAAATCATCGTTATTTTATATGTGCGTATATTGTCTTGTTATTATTTGTAAATGAACACAGGAGGTATATACACACATGCATACATAGAAGCTTGTTGATAAACAAAACGGCAGCACAGCGAGTGTGCACATACTGACACACATGTGTGGATAAATAAGCACAACAGCGAAATAAAAGAAACCACCACCGCACGATACAATATTCGTGTGTGCATGTATGTGCGCGACTCAGATGCTTGAGTTTTGCTACCGCGTGTAAGTATGTCGGTGTGTGTGTATATCTCTTGTTCATGATGAGTCATCGCACATCGCATGTATGTCGGTGTGTGTGTATATCTTTTGTTCATGATGAGTCATCGCACATCGCACTATAGATGTGGCGTGATTAGCTTCTGTAAACGTCTAGAATGTTCTAGTAATGATCATTGGAGGTATAAGGGCGGCGAAGCTTAACGCTGAAGAGTCAGTCGATTTTTAGCTGCGCTAACGTGTAAAGTGTCTTAAGTAATAAAAAGTGATTAAGTGAAAGTGTTGTTCTTTTAGTAAAGTGTTCTTATTAAAGTGTTTACAAGTATAGTGTGTTAAAATAAATAAAGTGTTGAACTGTTGATTATTGTAAACTGAAGACGTGAGTGTTGTAACTTCATTACAATTAAAGAATCTACGGAAAACGTTTTGAAAAGGTTAAAACGTAACAATTGGTGTCAGAAGTGAAATTGTAAAATGAAGTTCGACGAGCTTAAAGTAGAACAACTGAAAAAGGAGTTGTGCAAGTTGGATCTGCCCAGGACTGGTAACAAAGTGGAGCTGCAGAAGAGGCTAATGGAGGAGTTTGATCGGTTGGGTCTGGACATCAATACTCATGACTTCGAAGAAAAAGAAGAACTGGAGATGAGTACACGATCAGCTACAAGCAATATGGACTTCAACGCTATGTTTGCAATGATGATGCAGAAAATGGAGGAAAACTCCAAATCCATCATGCTGGAAAACTCCAAGTCCATCAAAGAGGCGTCCAAAGCAACAAATGTAATGATGAAATCGAATAATGAAATGCTTCTAGCAGAAATAAACGCAAAGCATACGACAACGAATGAAAATTTGATGAAACTGTCTTCGGCTATAGACCAGAGAGTGAATGCCATGGAGGAAAAATTGTGTGGCTTGTAACGAAATGTTCACGAAGTGGGTGAAAAATTTACTGCCCTAGAAAATGATGTCGATCAAAAGCTTCATAGCCTGGAAGCTAGAATGAATGGCCTTCAACTGCAGGAAGTGCCAGTCCGAGCTATTCCTGAATCTGTGAGCAGAGTGAAAGCGCCCACCTTTGACGGCAGCACACCTTTTAACATTTTTAAGTTTCAGTTTGAAACTGTGGCCAATAAAAATGCATGGACGGAGGAAGAGAAGTGCATTGAGTTAATTTTGGCGTTGAAGGGTGTCGCTGCACATGTCCTGGAAACAGTGCCCGCTTCATCTAGAGACAATTATGAAGTCATCATGGCAGCTCTGCAACGCAAGTATGGTGGAGAGCACAAGAAGGAAATCCACAGAATGGAGCTAAGAGGCAGAGTGCAGAGAGGCAATGAGACTCTTCAGGATTACGCAATGGAGATTGAGCGTCTGGTTCAGCTTAGCTATCCTGGAGAGAGCTACTCGTTTTTGGACCATTTCAAGACGGAGGCATTTGTGAATGGAATTCGAGATCCCGACATTAAACTTGCTGTATGTGCAACACAAAAGCCGTCATTCGCCGAAACCGTCTCATTTGCGTTGGCCCAGGAGACAGCCAGACTAATTTCAAGGCCACAGGTCCACAAAATAAGGGAGCTAGAGGTAGTTCATGAGCCAGGAGATGGCTTGGCCAGTACGATTAAAGAGGCAGTGTTGCAAGCGTTGGCCAAAAGCTCGAACAAAGGCCGAGCAAAGTGTTTTAACTGCGGAAAGGCAGGCCACTTTCAGCGCAACTGTAAAGCTCCCAGGAAGCGTACAAGATCCGTATCTCCACAGAGGCCGAGCAAAAGGGCTAGCCATCAACAGCCCCAGGAGTCACCGTTAAACTAAAACGAGTCAGCTTTAAGGGGCAAAAGCTGGCTCCCACAAGCGAGGGCCCCACAATCTCCATATCAGTGATGCAGCAGAAAAACAGCAACTTAACTGTCAGTGGATACATCAATGGGAAGAAGCAAACTTTAACCATAGATACAGGAGCGTCGCAGTCCATAATAAGGCCTGATTTGGTATCAGGAAGGGTTGAACCGCTACGTAACGTGAGGCTGCGTACAGCTACTGGGGAGGCCGCTAGCGTCTATGGTAAGTCTGAGGCAAAGGTGCGTATAGCTAACATCACCGTCAGCCACATGTTTATTGTCGCCGATATTGTTGACGAGGTGATTATTGGTGCAGATTTTATGATAGCACATGGCATAAATCTGCACATGGGTCAACAAATTATGACGTGGCGTGACGTGGAGATACAGTTAGATGTTGGCTACGAAAATAAGCCCCATGTGCTGAAACTGGTTGCTGAAGATACTCAACGAATTCCACCACGATCTGAGGCACTGATATGGGCTCGAACGAATGGAGATTGTGCGGACAGTCGATTGTGGGTAGTAGAATCAGAAAATATAAAGGGCGATTTATTAACAGCAAAAGCTCTCGTGGAAATGCGTGCCGATAGGAAAGTCCCAGTTAGAGTGCTCAATTTATCAACCAGTGAGAGGGTCGTAAGTCCAAAATCGCATATAGGAAGCTGTACTCCAGCAGAGGCAATTGTAAATTGTGAGGCCAAACCAAAATCTACTAGCTTGTCACCTAAAGAACGAGAAACATTTGAACAGCATGTCGAGAAATGGGTCACAGGGCTGCCAGCATCTGATAAAAACAAAGCCAAACAGCTGCTCAGGAAATACGCCTCCGCTTTCGCCACGAACAGTAAGAGCCAAGGGAGAACGGCTATTGTGAGGCATGAAATCAATACTGGCGAAGCGAGGCCCATAAAGCAGGCGCCCAGAAGTGTACCCCTGGCCAAGCGCAACGAGGTTAAAGAGTTAGTCAATGAAATGGAGAAGAGTGGGGTAATTGAACCATCTACTAGCCCGTGGAGCTCACCGGTAGTTTTAGTAAAGAAAAAGGATGGTAGCACGAGGTTTTGTGTGGACTACCGGAAGCTAAACGACGTCACGAAAAAGGACAGCTATCCACTACCCAGGATTGACGATACCCTAGATACGCTGTCCGGAACAAAATGGTTCTCAACATTGGACTTGCAAAGTGGTTATTGGCAGGTAGAAATTGCCCACAAGGACAAGGAGAAGACTGCGTTTAGTGCTGGAGATGGTTTATGGCAGTTTAGAGTAATGCCATTTGGACTCTGTAATGCTCCAGCCACATTTGAGCGACTGATGGAACAGGTATTAAAGGGGCTTCATGGAGGACGTGTTTAGTCTACCTTGACGATATAATCGTAATGGGAAAAACTTTTGACGAGCACCTGAAAAACTTGGCTGAAGTTTTTAAACGAATATCGTCGGCGGGACTCACTCTTAGTGCGAAGAAGTGTGCATTGTTCCAGAAAGAGGTGAAATATTTGGGACATCGTGTAACTGCAGATGGCATTTCGACGGACGAAGATAAAATAAAAGCCGTAAGGGACTGGCCACAGCCACGTAATCTTCACGAATTGCGCAGTTTTCTGGGACTTTGCACATATAATAGACGATTTGTGCCAAATTTTGCCAGCGTAGCCGCCAGTCTGCACGAGCTGACCAAGAAGTCACGATCATACCAGTGGGGAAACGAACAGGAACGAGCATTCCAGAAGCTGAAGGAGTTATTGTGCACAGCACCAGTTCTGGCATACCCGGTTGCTGGAGGAAGATTTCTGCTAGATACCGATGCAAGTGGCTTCGGTATAGGAGGTGTACTCTCTCAGGTGGTAGATGGTGTCGAGAAAGTAGTAGGCTATTATAGTCGAATACTTTCATAGCCAGAGAGAAATTATTGCGTGACACGGCGTGAGCTTCTGGCAGTATTAGAATGCATTAAGCATTACCATAAATACTTGTACGGCCAGAATTTCACGTTGCGGACTGATCACTCTGCGCTTAGATGGCTCTTGCAGTTCAAAAACCCCGAAGGGCAGTTGGCGCGTTGGATTGAACGGCTGCAGAGTTATGACTTTAGCATCGAGCATAGGAAAGGGACAAAACACAATAATGCGGATGCCCTCTCGAGACGTCCATGCAGCCTAGATTGCAGACATTGTATCAAGGCCGAGCAGGAAGAGTGCGTCATTGATGTTCGGCTAACGCAGATAGACTCTCACGAGGACTGGCCAACTGCGCAGGAAAATGACCCGGTGCTCGGAAAAATAATAACTGCTAAGAAGAGTGATAGCAGGCCTGCGCGCATTGAAATTGCGGCTGAAAGTCCCCTCGCTAAAGCGTATTGGGCACAATGGAGCAGCTTGCAGCTGGTAGACGGATGCTTATACCGTATATGGGAAAGTGCGGATGGCAAAACTACTTCTAACTTAATAGTTGTACCATCATCGAAGATACCGGAAGTTTTGCGAGAGTTCCACAATGGTCCCAGTGGAGGTCACCTTGGAGTTAATAAAACACTGGAAAAGGTAAAGCAGCGTTTTTACTGGGTTGGAGCGCAACAATCAGTAGCCGACTGGATTGCGAACTGTAAGGAATGTATAGCGGCGAAGGGTCCAGCACGGAGAACTCGAGCACACCTTCAGCAGTACAATTCGGGTGCGCCCTTTGAGCGAATAGCTATGGATGTAGCAGGTCCTTTTCCAGTCAGTACTGCCGGTAATCGTTATGTCCTTGTGGTGATGGACTATTTCAGCAAATGGCCAGAAGTATACCCCATACCAAACCAGGAGGCTCAAACTGTGGTAAATGTTTTCATCAATAATTGGGTGTGCAGATATGGTGTTCCAATGGAGTTGCATTCCGATCAAGGCAGAAACTTTGAGTCTGCAATTTTTAAGGAAATGTGCGAGGTCTATGGCATAAGAAAAACCAGGACAACACCGCTTCACCCGCAATCTGATGGTATGGTTGAAAGATTTAACCGCACGCTGGAGGAATACCTGAGGAAAGTAGTGAGCGACCATCAGAGAGACTGGGATGAGCACATTCAAAAATTTTTGTTGACATACAGGTCCGCTGTGCATGACTCAACGTCTAAAACACCAGCAAAAATTGTCTTTGGATCAGAACTTAGATTGCCTGGAGATTTGGAATTTGGCATAAAACCTATACCGAAGAATGAGGATGCCGAGAATGCTTCACAGGAGAAAAGTGAATTGCACGAGCTACACGAATTTGTACGCAACAGAATTCGAGTAGTCAGCGATAAAATGAAAGCCAGATACGATCGAGCTGCAAATTCCGACGGATTCCGCGAGGGACAACTGGTTCTACTATATAACCCACAAAGGAAGAAAGGACTGTCTCCCAAATTACAAACGCATTGGGATGGACCGTATAAGGTGATTAAGAGGTTGAACGACGTTGTATACAGGATACAGAAGCATAACAGCCATCGATCCAAAATGAAGGTTGTACACTTAGAACGACTCGCAAGGTACGGAAGTAGTGGTTCTGGGCCTGTTCGGGACGAACAGGCTTGAGCGGGCGGCAGTGTTACAAATTTGGTCGTGAACGGACCGATTGTGATTGTTCTAGAACGTACTAAATCATCGTTATTTTATATGTGCGTATATTGTCTTGTTATTATTTGTAAATGAACACAGGAGGTATATACACACATGCATACATAGAAGCTTGTTGATAAACAAAACGACAGCACAGCGAGTGTGCACATACTGACACACATGTGTGGATAAATAAGCACAACAGCGAAATAAAAGAAACCACCACCGCACAATACAATATTCGTGTGTGCATGTATGTGCGCAACTCAGATGCTTGAGTTTTGCTACCGCGTGTAAGTATGTCGGTGTGTGTGTATATCTCTTGTTCATGATGAGTCATCGCACATCGCATGTATGTCGGTGTGTGTGTATATCTTTTGTTCATGATGAGTCATCGCACATCGCACTATAGATGTGGCGTGATTAGCTTCTGTAAACGTCTAGAATGTTCTAGTAATGATCATTGGAGGTATAAGGGCGGCGAAGCTTAACGCTGAAGAGTCAGTCGATTTTTAGCTGCGCTAACGTGTAAAGTGTCTTAAGTAATAAAAAGTGATTAAGTGAAAGTGTTGTTCTTTTAGTAAAGTGTTCTTATTAAAGTGTTTACAAGTATAGTGTGTTAAAATAAATAAAGTGTTGAACTGTTGATTATTGTAAACTGAAGACGTGAGTGTTGTAACTTCATTACAATTAAAGAATCTACGGAAAACGTTTTGAAAAGGTTAAAACGTAACAATATGTATGTATGTACCATTCTGATTGATTTTTGCTACCAAAAGTTGTTTTATTTGGCTTTTATTGCCGACTTCTTGAGAAATCGTGAGGAGCGTTATCTGGGGTGCATATGGGCCGATGTCCAAAAATGTTCTAATTTTGCCTCTGAACAGCCATTATGCACCATTCCGACAAATTTTTAGTGGAAGAAATTGTTTCGTTTGGCTTCCAGGGCCGACTTCTTGAGATATCGGAAGGCGCTATATCCCGAGTGTATATGGGCCGATGTCAAAAAATGTTCCAGTTTTGCTTGTATATAGCCTATATGTACCATTCTGATTGATTTTTGGTGCCAAAAATTGTTTTATTTGGCTTATAGAGCCGATTTCTTGAAAAATCGGGAGACGCTATATCTTGGGTATATATGGACCGTTTTCAAAAATTTTTGAACTTTGCTTTTAAACATCCTATATGTACCTCTCCGTTCGATTTTTGGTACCAAAAGTTGTTTTATTTGGCTTATAGAGCCGATTTCTTGAAAAATCGGGAGACGCTATATCTCGGGTATATATGGAGATTTCAAAAACTTTTCTGATTTTGCCTCTAAATAGCCTATATGTACCATTCTGATTGATTTTTGGTGCCAAAAGTTGTTTTATTTGGCTTAAAGAGCGGATTTCTTTAAAAATCGGGAGACGATATATCTCGGGTATATATGGGCCGATTTCAAAAATTTTTAAATTTTTGGGATTTAATTGGCATTAAAAATGATATGGCTTACTTTTTAAGAAAAAATTTTTTTTCAAAAATCTGACCAAAATATGGCAAAAAATACCCTTCAAAACCCGGTTTTTTGAATAGATCTCGGCTATCCGTGGACCGATCTTACTGAGTTTAAACCCACTACCGGGGTTTAACACGTTTTAGCGAAAGAATGAGGTTTCTATCTCAAACCGTTTTCTCAGAAACGGTATTTCAACGACTACAGACGGACGGACGGACATCGCTCAATCGTAATCTCTATTGATTCTGATCCAGAATATATATACTTTATAGGGTCTTAGATGGATATTTCAATGCGTTACAAACGGAATCACAAACTTATATATACCCTTACACATTTATGTGAAGGGTTTAAAAATAATAAAAGGATAGTTTTTCGCACATAAAAATCAAAGTAAAACTTGAATATCAGGAAGGCGGTAAAAGATAATTTTTCAAACCATAATAAAATACTACAATTTGAAATAAAAACGTAAATTTCAGAAAGAAATATAGATCATAAATCCATTTTTTTGGCAATTCAAAATTGTCCCTTCCAAAAATTGATTTTTTTAATAATCTCAGTCTGGCAACGCTAATTATATCTAGGATGTCTCGAGCTTCTGCAGCGATAATACCAACTAATTTTGTAATAAAACATAGTTCACGGAATTTTATTTCACTCTTGGCAAAACTTTTCACACGCCCACATATCCGAAAATTGTTTTAAAAATTTATGATTTTCGACCTCGGCCTACTGTAGGGTACTTAGTCTAAATTAAACAAAATAAAATTTAAATATGAACTAAATTGTTTATTTGCTTTAAGAGCCAATTGAAATGTATTAATTCAGGTCCAAAAATGAACCTTTTCAAAAATATTTGTTGTATTTTTCAGCTGTCTAGATGCCGACATTTCGTTGGTGCTAATCAACTCATCAGTAGACTTGAAAAATTCTTAAAAGTTTGTTTGAAACTTTACTACTTATTCCACAATTCTCATGAACAAAATGAGAATCAGAAATGTTCAAACAAACCTTTAATACAACAAACATTTCTATATTCGTCTTGCAACTCTTTTACTCTTCTTTGCAACCTTCTATACAACGAGTCACCATCGGTTACTACGATTTGTATTTTTGAAAGTATCAAAAAGTAAAAGTTTTTGAATATTCAAATATGAATTTTTCAAGTCTACTGATGAGTTGATTAGCACCAACGAAATGTCGGCATCTAGACAGCTGAAAAATACAACAAATATTTTTGAAAAGGTTCATTTTTGGACCTGAATTAATACATTTCAATTGGCTCTTAAAGCAAATAAATAATTTAGTTCATATTTGAATATTCAAAAACTTTTACTTTTTGATACTTTCAAAAATACAAATCGTAGTAACCGATGGTGACTCGTTGTATAGAAGGTTGCAAAGAAGAGTAAAAGAGTTGCAAGACGAAAATAGAAATGTTTGTTGTATTAAAGGTTTGTTTGAACATTTCTGAGCCTTTCTACCTTCTCCATTTATAAAGTCCAAACCTACAGTTGGGACCCAATTATTGTATTCAGCGACTTTAATATAACTTTATGGGAACAGAGTATAAAAAATAAATTTACGTCACCAAAGTGGAAAGATTTGGATGGCTTTCTTACAGAGAGAATTCAAATATTGGAATGTCTGTGAGATTAAGGAATCACCAAATGAAAACAAAAACTCGATCCATAAGGTTAAAGTTTACCACACAAATTCTTCTTCTTCTAATTCTTACTATATTGTGTAAAGGTAAAACTCACTCACTGCAAAAGATTTCAAAATCTTTTAGTTTTCGACTGTGAAAAAGTTTTATTGTTGGGTTGTCTGTCGCGCACACACACACAAAATAAAAAATTTTAATAGCGTGCATATGTAGTTGTTTACATTGTAATAAAAGGCATCATACATTGCTGCATCGTAATTTGGCTCCATCGGATAATACTTCTAGGAATTCACAATCAGCAATTGCGGTCGCAAATTCACGTACTTGTTCCCAACCAGTTACCCCTGTTCCATGAGAACCCGCGGTACCTTCAAATTCCCGTGGGACTAATTCTTCGGCTCTTTTTAATCGTCAGGTTTATTATCTAGCGCAAAATCGAACTGCGCTATTGGGAACGTTAATGGTGAATATTCGTCACCAGGGTACGACGGAGACTGGGGATTTTGCGGAGAAAAGTCAAATTGGCAACATACTCTAAATGCAATATGCAATGATGTTTTGAGATTTTAGACTAAATGGTACAATCAAATCAAAAAGAATTACTCCGATCTGACTGCTAGTTTTTTTTATAGAGGTTTCAAACTCACTACTTGTATGTTTTACCGAACCAACTTAATTTAAACCCAAGAATTTCAAAACGAATATTATTTTATTATGTGAGCTAACCTTTTATTTTTTATTTAAAGTAGGTTATCTCAGTATACTAATTGAAAAGATGAACTCTGCAGAGACTTGAATTTTTGTTGTTTATTTTTATGAACATATGACAAAAACCCTTCTTTCTCCAAACATTTGGACTTGCAAGTTTAGCCTTACTTTCCGACAGTTGGAAATCACTACTAATACATTGGCTCATATCTGCTTTTACATTTTTAATCAATTTCAAGTGCCACCTCTCAATTTATCGCATTATAGTGAATCCAAACCCTGGATACATTTACGATCCTATCAGGATCATTACCAAAATGATCAACCATGTAATTTAAGTGATGTACTAGAATAAGAAGTCATAAGAAGAATGTAAATAAATTTGACGAGAGAGTCTAGTTTGAATAACGAACCTAGCAAGACGTGTTTTATTTTAGATGGCGACCGAGAGGCATTGGATTGTTAAGCAATCCACACAAAAAAACTGTACATTAATAAAAATGAAAATTTAAAATATAAAACAATTGGAAAAAGTGAAGAATTAATAAAGGAAATTCTCCATAAATTAAATCAAAACTTAAAGCAAAACTAATATTAAAATATTAGATTATGGAAAAAAAGAATGAATAAGAAAAATTATTCTAGTGTACAATCACTTAAAACAGTACAGTGCGAAAGTTCTAGAAGTGAAGAAACTTTACTTAGGTATACACAATTTCGAAAAAAAAACTAAAAACCCAGAATCTTGAAGGAAAGAAGCAAAAAATAATAAAACAGTTATTGCTAAGTCAAAAAAAAAAGTGAGCAACTTTCACCATGGTTAAAGAAAGAAAACGAGCATATACCAAAAAAATAAGAAAAAAGTACAGTCACAAATTTTAAGACAAGAAAATAATGTAAAAGTTAAACGTGTTGGGATTCAAACTAACAAAAAAAAAATTAAGTTGAACATTATAAAAACTATAGTGTTCTGTAACCTAAACCTAATTATAAATTAGAACATAACAACAAAATTCAGCAAAAGGAAGCAAATCAACTACATAATAATGAAAACCGCGACTGTATTTAACAAGACACTGTGTACAACAAAACTCAACATTACATAAATATGTAGGTACATAGAAAAATAAAATATTAACTATGCAACATAAAAACGACACAATTAAATTTTCAACAGAATCAAGATGAACACAAGAACAACTTTAAAGCAATACTTACAAATTTCATCAGCAACACAGCATTTGAAGAACCAACCCCTATTTTTCATCACAGACGTAAAACAAAAGCAAAGTGATCTCAAAGTAGTAAGTCAACAAGTTGCATGCCAATAAAATCACTCGGATGAAAACTATAAAGCTAAATTTTATTATATACTACCTATTCTATACTATACATATATGTGCATTATTTAATTTTGGAAAAAAAATATTCCTACACCAAATTTATAACTATTAATGCATCTAATATTACTATAACATAAATATGGTATCATTAGTATTTGCATATAGTAACATTTAGAGATACATGTGTGCTTTTAATGTTTATATGTATCACAGATGCCCAGTAGTAGCTGATATCAGCAAATTAAACTCACACGTATTATTACGCTCTTTTGTTTGATCGTCAATCAACCAATAGGAAATCACCATGTTGAGTGGGAGAGGCAAACTACACTGGCAAAAATTCTGTGTCTTATTATTGCAATATATTAATGATGTCAGCCGAAAAGTATTTTATGTTACAAAATGCTTTTGATGACATGCAATGTATTATTTGTCATAAGACATTTAAAAAAACTAAAAAATATAATTTTTAAAAACATGTTGAAGGTGTTCACAAAGACATGAATAAAATGAATAGCAAATTGTTTTCTTCCAGTGTTATTTTGTCACTCTCACCAATATTTTTACCATGGGCATCTATGGTTTATATGTATACATAGGTACTTGAATTACATAATACATACACAAACATAAGTGTTACATATTTATATATGTAGCTATTACTATAACTGCTTAATTCTATGAGTTTAAAATAATATTTTATATAGGTATACTATTATTTTCTAATTACTATAATATTTTATAATCATATACCCACCTTAATACATACATATGTATGTACAATTGTAAAATCATACAGACATACTTACATGTATTTCGTCAATAAAAGAAAAATATGCAAAAAAAATTGTTATTAAAGGTCTTCGAAAAAAAGATGTGTTCATGAACGAGTAAACTACGTTTACGAACAAGTAAATTATTATTATTTCATGAATATTATCAATATTAATATTATTAAGATTAATAAAACTATTTTTTAAAGTTTAAGGTCTTTTATTTATCTTTATTAATTTTTCCCGATAATTCGCTAACAATTTGTTAGCATCGTCAGGGATCAAAGATAAATAAAAGACCTTAAACTTTAAAAAATAGTTTTATTAATTTTAACAATAAAGGTCAAAAATTATAGATAAAATAATATTATTAAGATTATTTTGATTCTATATTTTTTTTCCAAAGGCGATGGGATGCAAGCTAAATTTAGAGTTGAATTTTATGGCATTATTTTATTAGTACAAAAACTTCATCCCTGACCCTTCATCCTTTTGCTCGATAACCGATATCGGTTCTTTGTTTAACGAAAGTTTTTTTTGTCCAATGATTACTATGTTTTATTTCCTTGAAGCACTCACATTTCAGCCTTCGAACAGGCCACTACTTTTTGTTTAGTTTTTTTTTGGAATTAAACTCTCGCGTAGTGCAGTCGGTTTTTCTATTCATAATAAATTATATATTATATATAAAGTTGAAACGATCTTTGGAAAATTATTTATTGGAAACCACTCGTACTAACGCCACATACCTAAAGTAAGTATTCTATACGCCTGCCCTCTGGCGATAATGGCCAGCAGTCCCAGATTCACTCACATACATACATACATATATATATCTACCTAAAACCTCATAAATATTGCATTTTTAAACATGGTCCTTTTTTTGAGCCTTAAATATAAAGTAACCAGAACCCCTATGGTAACCCAAATATTACTAAAATATGTATGCATGTAAATGATCTGTCCCAAATTTGTGACAGTGTACTAATTTATACGACTATGAATCTCCAAATTTCAAATACTTTTTTTACGAGCACACGCTTAACACATCGGCTGCATCGTTGAATAAACGTTTAAACAAAAAGAAAAAACTCAAAATATATACATAAATAGTGAATAATTATATTCATACCTAAACACATCAGTGGCTTCATTATTGGGAAAAAGCAGAGGACAACCATCAAGCAGTCATCAAATAAACGCACTTGACACATACATACGTACACGGTACATAAATGGTTGGAAGCACAGGAATTTTAACATTTGTATAAGGCTTCTTTTCTATACCGGTACACATATGCTTGGAATATCAAACAGTAATATCAAACATACATACATAAGTGTATATTTATGGGTAACGGGCAAAGCCCACATACATACATACATATGTACATAATTCACTCCTTTTCATGCGTACATATGGAATTTCTTGCACAGCCAGTGACATATGTACATATGTATTTCCATATAATTTCCTGAAAAAAGCACCCACATACATATACATAAGTATATACATATGTAGGATTCATCACAAAACATCGTAATTTTACATTCGTACATACATACATATGTATGTATGAACAGTACAGTTCTACTTAGTACATTCATTTGCGCTTACATGCATATGTATGTGCATGATCACCTATAAATATACATACGTACAAACAAAGGAATACGCATATTCCGCCAAAAACTCATATATACATACCGTTATACATACATACATATGTACATATACATACATATAGTCTACAAAAAACAAAAAAAAAACCGCGTAACAAACTTGCTAAAAACCACGATTTTGCCAGAATTCATAACAACAAAATACATTACAAAAAAGTACCGCAAGACCAAGGTATTTGTTTTTGTAAGCAGAGATTTGTATGTCGTACGGCTCTCTTGAATAGTACATACTCGCGAAAATAAAGAGAAAAGTTTTAATCATAGTTAAAGTTGTCATAGTTTTCATAAGAGAAATTGATAACAGTGGAAAAAGTTATTGAAGTTCGTCTACTTGAAAATAAAAACTTAATATGAGTATGTATGTATGTTTATGCTAATGTCAAATAAAAGCATAATCCCAGCAAGCAATTTAGTCCCAAACTACTAAAGTTTAATTACAACTGTGAAAATTTGAATTAATCATCATTACTGGAAATCGAACTGTTTAATTTATGATACACATTCGCTAATTCCAGCGAAGAATTTAATTAGAAAATCATTATGGAACAATTAAGTTGATTTATTAAATGAAATGTGAATTTTCTTATTGGAAAAGATAAGCACTCATACCTACAGGAAAACAGAACTGTATGAAAATTATTTAACAAAACTTTATTGGCAAATACATACTACCTACTAAAACTCGGTAATCATATTGAAAATTTGAATCACCGGTTTATGTTTGTATTTCAAATAAACGATTGAATTTGAAAATTATATAGAGAATTTTAGTTTTATTTCTTATATTGGCAATTGTAACGGATCGATTCATTTCGGGAATATTTACTATTTGTGTACTAGCTTGTCTTTATTGAGCGAAACGGGAAATTCAATTAACTTATTTAAGCTGAATAATTTTGTGAGCCCAGCAAACAATTCATTTCAAGTCCCTTGGGAAAATAAAGGTCAAGTTTTTTTTTGAAGATTCGCTACCCCTGCGAAATATTTATTTTGAAAAATTTTAAACACTATTTCACTACCCCAGTGAAATTCTTTGCATTTATTTCTTCATTCGCTAATCCCAGCGAACAAATCAATTAAAAAATTCGCTACCCCTGCGAAATATTTAATTTGAAAAATTTTAAACACTATTTCACTACCCCAGTGAAATTCTTTGCGTTTATCTTGTCATTCGCTAATCCCAGCGAACAATTCAATTGAAAGATTCACTACCCCTGCGAAATATTTAATTTGAAAAATTTAAACACTTTATGACTCTTGTCGCTACTCCCAGCGAACAAGTTCATGTAAAAGATTCGCTACCCTAGCGAAGGATTTAATTTGGATAATTTTTTCCTTTTAACACTTGATTTCACGCGTCCTAGTGAAATTTTCACAAGTTTTCTTAATCTTAAACAATTTTAAAGATTTGCTATTGTAGTGTATACATACTTAGGTTTACTACTGTAGCAATTTAAGAATTTTATTTACTCTAAGTTTAATTTTGTACGACTTTGATCTTGAAATTTAATTCAGCTTATTTGTAAAAAGAAAAAAGACTTAAGAATTTCAGCCATTGACCTAAATGCCAATGACTTAATGCTTTTATGTTGGGTCAGCATTAATAAGTATTCAAGTAATTTTGTTTGTGTAAAAATAATTTCTAGAAGAATGAAAACTGTAACATGAGGTTCGATTGAAGGTAATAAACTGTGGGCATGGGAATGATTAAAAATGTTTTTCACGTGCCAATGGTTTATGGGAACCAAAACTAAATTTGCTAAAGCCATGGGAACAGCAAATCAAATATTGAACTGTTGGTATCCCAAAATAATGCTGACCTATAGAATAAGTTAGTATATAAGTTGACAATTTTGGAAAATAAAATCAGAAATAAATAATTAATCAAGCTAAAGCAAAGGAAGCTGAACTTCTTTCTCTTGAAATCGGCACTTCTGGTGCTGAAGGAAAGCGGCTGCAGAGCTTAGAAGTACTGAATATACACATCATAAAAGTAGCACGCACTCACCACACTATTCCCAGCAAACAAGTTGATTTGAGTAACTTATTTAGTCGGAAAAATTTTAGAAAATTAATGCTCACACACAGCGGAACAATTGAATTTATTTGTTGCCTTCTAAAACTCGGAAATTAGACACTAAATTTTACTACTCTCAGTAACAGACGAAGCAAAAAGTTCATTAGTGGTTGCAGCATCTCCTTTTTAAAAAATGTCCGACGAATTTATTTTTGATTCGGACAACTTAGTAATTTTTTGTGCAGGCTATGATGAATATTCAAGTGAAGAACTCACAGAGACTTTTCTTCAAGTAACCCTGCAAGACCTTAACGATCGATGGGCTAATGTTCAGAAATCTTACCGTGCACTTTGTATTTCTTTGAGTAGCAAGGAAAGGGAGAAACATCTAGAGGCGTATCAAGGGAAATACGCAGAGTGCACACGGTGTTTTCATACATGTAAAGCAAAGATCTTAAATGCTCAAAAACCTTTTGCTATTGATGCCCCTATCCAGATCATAGAACACTCTACCTATGATAATGCGTTCGCTCACTTCAAGGTTCCCCCTTGTGATACGGACATATTTTACGGAGGGTATGAAGAGTGGCCATCCTTTCGTGATATGTTCACAGCGGTGTACATAGACAACCCAAGGATACCACCCGTTCAAAAATTATATCATCTTAGGTCAAAAGTACAAGGACAAGCGGGTGCTATCATTGATCAACTGTGCGCAGAAAACTTTTTCATAGCTTGGGAGGCGTTGAAAGACAGGTATGAAAACGAAAGAATTCTCGTCGAAACCCAAATCAAGATACTTCTAAATTTGTCCCCGGTCACAGAAGAAAGTAGCACTGCCCTGCAAAATCTCCAATGTACCATTAATGACTGCCTTGCTGCAATTAAAGCTCAAGATGTTCCGGTGGAAAAATGGGATCCCCGTGGATACTCTTTCAATCTGGGAGCAATCGCTAGAGTCACATAGAAAGCTAGTTAAATGGGAAAAAATGAACAATTTTCTTTCCCACAGATGCGAAGTAGTGGAGCGATTAGAGACAAGGATCAGAGACACTAGCGGCAATCCTAAAAAGAGAGAATTTAATTCCAAACCATTTACGAATAAAACGCGAGCGGAGGGGCTTTTTTAGACCAGGGTTCTGAGAAAACTTTTATATCCATGCGCCTACAGCAAAAGCTTATGCTTCCCACTGAATCAAAGACATTCCAGATCCATGGTATGTGTGGGCAAGTAGTTGGTCAGTCAAATTCAATTTGTACGGTAACCTTGGGTTCTAACAGAACAGATCGCTACCTGGAAATACAAGCTATAGTGATCCCCAAAATAACTCATATGTTACCCAGTGTTTCACTTTACAACTCCAATATCCCCTTCGACCGTCTTGAAAATATGGAACTCGCTGACCCAGATTTTTATTTATCAAATCATATTGATCTGCTTATCGGAAGCAATGTGCTTCCTCAGATTTTTCTAGACGGGGTTAAAACCCTTTCTCCAATACTCATGGCCCAATTAACCATTTTTGGTTGGGTGATTAGTGGCCCGGTAAATTTTAATTCAACCTCACTCTTTACAATTGGAGTGACGGAAATTGACGATACCCTTACAAACCAATTAAAGAAATTCTGGGAACAGGAGGATGTTACCACAGAGCCTCCTCCTTCCCAAGAAGATGAATTCTGCGAAAAACTTTTCCAAGAAACTACTTACCGTAACAACGATGGTCGTTATGTCGTAAAACTCCCATTCAAATCAGAATTTTCTAAAGAGTTGTATCTTGGCCCATCTCGAGCAGTAGCTAAGGCACAATATTTAAGTATGGAACGATCTCTAGCTAAAACTCCTGATGTTGAAGAAACTTATAAAACTGTTTTGAATGAATATCTCATCTTGAACCATATGGAACTGTAGGTATTGATGATATTGTAGATATCATCGGAAAATATCTCAAAAAACGGTTGCAACTCATTTTATTTACCCCACCATGCGGTGATTAAGCCCGAAAGCAAGAGCACCAAAGTTAGGGTGGTATTTAATGCCTCAAAAAAGAGCAGTTCTGGCCTATCGCTCAATGATGTCCTCCATGTGGGCCCAACAGATTTGATGAGTGTCATTTTAAAATGGCGACTGTATAGACATGTCTATGGGGGAGACATAGAAAAAATGTATCGGCAGATACTAGTGCATAAAGAAGACACTCCCTACCAACGAATTCTCTTTCGTCAAAATTCGGATGAAGTGTTACAAGATTACGCTCTAAGAACGGTCACCTTCGGAGTTAATAGCGCCCCATATTTGGCAATAAGAATACTCATTCAACTGGCTCGTGATTCGGAACCGTTCTACCTAGAAGCTTCTCGTATTTTAACAGAGGAAACGTACGTTGATGATATTTTATCAGGGTCCCATGATATACAATCAGCAATTAACTCATTAGCACAACTAATTTTAGTTTTAAATTCAGCAGGATTTCCATTGAAAAAAATCACTTCAAACTCTCCAGAAATTTTAGCATCGGTCCCGCCGACTGATATCTTGGACACTAGTTTTCTAAAATTCACAGAAACAAGTTCAACAAAAACATTTGGACTTCAATGGAACGCTCTTACTGACGAATTCTCCTACACAATTCAATCGATATCACAAGAAAACTTAATAACTAAAAGAAAAATCCTTTCAAACGTGGCAAAACTCTTCGACCCAGCTGGTTGGATCTCGCCGATTATAATACAAGCAAAAATGATTCTTCAGCAACTCTGGCTGGATGGAACTGGTTGGGACGAACCGATTAAGCCCGCAAGCCTAGAGAGTTGGAATACATTTGTTGAAAATCTCCCTACTATTTCCAATATTAAAATACCCAGATGGCTTGGATTTTCACCCACACAAACAACCCAGATTCACGGGTTTTGTGATGCCTCGGAAAAGGCTTACTGCGCAGCTATATATTTTCGTATTGAGAACGAAGACTCAATAATTTCCAATTTATTTGTTTCAAAAACAAAGGTAGCCCCAATCAACCCAGTAAGTCTTCCTCGTTTGGAACTCTGCGGGGCCGCTTTGCTCGCTAAGCTGGTCAAGAAAACAATTTATTCACTGCCATTGCATAATCACGAAATATTTCTCTGGACTGACTCTTCCATTGTACTAGGGTGGTTAGGAAAACCACCTAACACATGGAAAACCTATGTCGCTAACCGAACGGCTCAAATAATAGAAGATGTTGGAAACATATCCTGGCGTCACGTAAAATCCAGCGATAAACCAGCGGATTTGGGCTCCCCAGGCTGCAGTTCGGATCAGCTTTTCAATAATACATTATGGTGGGAGGGCCCATCTTGGCTTCAAAAAACGCGCGAAGAATGGCCAAAGCCCATAATAATTGAAAAAAATTCTCTCGAGGTCAAGCGGAAATTTCAAAACTTTCACCTAACGGCCAATGGAAAGGTACATTATTACGCAAGCATAGATGAGGATATCTTGAATCGCTTGTCTAAATGGGATAAAGCTGTCAGAATTATGACATATGTATTTCGATTTCTCAATGCGATTACAAAAAACCTAAGGATGTCCTCAAAAGTCTCCAGTACTCGCATTTGTAAAGATATACCTCCTAAGGCAAAAGAATTTTTTCACATTCAATGTCAGGAATTCTTAGAAAAGAAAAATAAATTAATTCGAATGTCGCAAATGATTCACTACAAGGAAGAATATCATGATTTAGTAAATGACAAGCGAGTCAGGCAAAAAAGCTCCTTATATTCCCTAAACCCTTATTTAGATGAAAAGGGTATTATCCGTACAAATGGTCGACTCTCCCATGCCAATCTGTCGTTCAACGAACGACACCCCATAATTCTTTCAATTAATTCAAAGTTTTGTAAACTCTTCATTAATTTCACCCATAATCTCCTCCTGCACGCAGAACTTAGCTTACTGTTGAGAGCAGTAAGAGGAGAGTACTTTGTCCCACGTCTACGACCCGCCTTAAAGTCTTGTATTAGAAATTGCGTCACATGCGTGCGTTATAAGAAAGAGGTAAAATGTCAATTAATGGGATCTCTTCCCGCGGAGAGAAGTTCGTTCTCGTTACCCTTTACTTACACCGGTCTAGATTTCGCGGGGCCGTTTTCTATAAAAACATCTGTCATAAGAAATGCTCCATACCAGAAAGGGTACGTTTGTGTATTTGTATGCTTTTGTACCAAAGCCATTATTCTTGAACTCTGCTCTGATTTGACAACAGCCTGTTTTCAAGCAGCTTTTGCCCGGTTTGTAGGACGTCGAGGACCTCCCAAAAAAGTCATGTCAGATAACGGTACGAATTTTGATGGTGCCGAAAGGGCATTCCGCGCCGAATACGACGAATTTATTAAAACCACTTCCAATTTCCTTACCGAAAAGTATGCTGCCCTTGGATTCGAATGGTAATTTATTACACCAAATGCCCCTTTTTACATGGGAGGACTGTGGGAAGCAGGTGTGAAATCCTTTAAGTTGCATTTCAAAAAAATAGCCCAAAATTATAAATATACTTTCGAGGAGTTTGCCACCCTCTTAACTCGAATAGAGTCGGTATTAAACTCCCGGCCTTTGTCACCCATGTCAGATGGCCCAAGCGAATTGCTTGCCCTTACTCCAGGACACTTTCTTCGTGAAGCCCCGCTATCTTCTCTTCCCGAGACATCGCAAGAGTCACACAGTCTTCGCGATCGGTGGGAAAATTTGAAAGTTTTACATCACCAATTTGCTCGGAGGTGGAAGGACGAATACCTCCAAGAGCTCCAAAGAAGATATAAATGGCAGAACACCGAGAAAAATGTGAAAATCGGACAGCTAGTTGTAATAAAAGATGACATATTACCTCCTAATGAATGGAAATTAGCTAGTATTACCAAAATCTACCTTGGAAACGATGGCCTTGTAAGGGTTGCTGATTTAAAAACTCAGACGGGAGTAGTGACAAGGTCTATTGCCAAGATTTGTGTTCTACCTGTTTCAACAGGCGATTGCAATTTGTAAACTATACACAGATAGTTTGATTTTCTTTATCGAGTACTTAACAACTTTAATATAACAACCAACATATGTATACACTTACGTAACATTTTCCTATTGTTTAATTTACACTTTTCTTACAAATTTTCTTTACAAATTTTCTTGACATTTTTTTTCTAACTTCGTGCATACTTCACAGAAAGTTTATTCGCCCAACAATTCATCAATGTCGCATATGTAAAGGCTACCATTCATTAAGATTTTGCAAACAGTTCCTGAGTATGAGCATTGCAGCATGTCGACAACGTAATGTTCGCATCCATGGATATTGCAAAAATTGCCTTGCTATGTACCTCTCACAAGACGCGAGAATGTCAAAGATGCGGTTGGGCGCATCATACCCTTCTTCATCAGCCTAAAACAGTGCAACAACAATCAACAATCAGCCAACAGGACCACACGTGACGACGAGGAAGACACGCGCTATCGACCACACCAACGATCACGCCCAGAGCGAGTACAGAATCGGCTAGCTCTCAATAGTCAACCACGTAAGAGGTCACGTAAATCTATTGAACGCCCTACAGCTCGCAAAGGACTTGAATCTGTTGCACAGACATCGAGTAAAAAACGCATGCTTTCAGCAGCTCTACGGGCGCTCCAACTTTACAAAAATCGCTATAAACTATTGGCCATTTCGTGGCCAAGGCGGGCAGTATGTTCACGAACGAGTAAACTACGTTTACGAACAAGTAAATTATTATTACTTCATGAATATTATCAATATTAATATTATTAAGATTATTTTGATTCTATATTTTTTTCCAAAGGCGATGGGATGCAAGCTAAATTTAGAGTTTGTAGCATGTCGCTATTAACTGTTAATTATTATTATCAATTATTCTATTATTATTAATTATTTCATTATATTATTTTTGCATATAAACACGAAAGTATATGCAAGAGCTTTTAATGCTTGGTCATTAACATTTATGAGAATCGCTGTTAGCCCAAAAGTTCTTTTGTTTATTGTATAGTCATTCATATTTATGAGAGGAATGCTTAGGGTAAAAGCTCTTGCATGTTTGATCATTAACATTTATGAGAATCACTATTAACCTAAAAGCTCTTTTGTTTATTATCTAGTCACTCGAATTTATGAGAAGAATGCTTAGGGTAGAAGCTTGGGCTGAACGTATAAAAAGAGCGAAGCAAATGATGATCATTCATTCTGTGTTTATAGGTTGGCGTGAATAGTCAACAAGCAATACCACTGAACATGCGGCTTCATGATGGCGATGTTCGTCGTTGCTTATTGTTTAGTGTGTTTTGCTTGAAACGATTTGTGTTTGTTGTTGGCCGCATGATAATATCAAACGTGGTTGCAATAAATTTAATCTTTGACTATTCATTCTGTGTTTATAGATATTCCATTCTGTGTTTATAGTTTGTATTTATTTAAATTTGAATTGACTTTTGAAATATAAATAAAAAATCCATTACAAAATTGGCGCCCAACTTAGAGGCAGTGAATTACTCCCATAAAGCCGTGGAAGTTTTAAAAATATCAACGTAGAGGCAGTGAATTACTCCCATAGAGCCGAGGAAATTTTGAAAATTGATAACATTCTTGTTGAATCGAATACTTGTGTGGCGAATTTTTTTTCGATTCCGTTGAAGTTGTTAAGTTGAATCCTGGACGGCATATTTTCAAATTTAAGAAGCAAGCGCGTAGCGGAAGATAACATGGTGACGATGAGCACAGAACAATTTAAGCAGCTTTTGAGCGCTGTAAACCAACCAAGTGAAAGGTGTGGTTCTTTCAGTAGCTGTAGTGCACGTTATGGTGGAGAGCGTAGTTTTTCGAGGGTAGAGGAGTTTGTTTCCTCTATACAAACATTTAAAGTGGTTGAGAATATATCCGATAAGGACGCAGTCAGTGTTATGCCGATGTTGCTCGAAGGAGATGCTTTAGAATGGTGGCAGGGTGTTAAGGCAAATGTCAAATCATTTGATGATGTGGTGCGCTTATTACGTGAATCGTTTTCACCACCAAAACCAGCATGGCGAATTTATGTAGAAATAAATGAATCCAAGCAACAGAGAAACGAGCCGACAGACACTTTTGTTCGCAAGAAGAGAGCTTTATTTGCACAATTGGCCAGTATCCCAACTGAGGTCGATCAAATTGATAGTTTTTGGGTTGCTCAATGCAAATATACGAGAACGTCTTTCCAGACACAGAATAAAGACGTTTCATAAATTACTTGCAGACGCACGTGAAGCGGAGCAGGTACTATGTGAACGCGAGGCAGAGAACGCTGACGTTAAGGTGATCAGTGGTCCTGAAGATGGTCCAAAACGTTGCTCTTTTTGTCGTAAAAAGGGGCATACAGTTGAGAAATGTTTTAAGAAACAAGAGTCAGTGGTGAAGCAGATACCTGGCAATACCGGTTCTGTTATACCGAAACCGAAATTTGCATGCTATGGATGCAATGCTCCAGGGGTTGTGAGAGCAAATTGCCCAAATTGCAGCAAAAAGACCATTGGTGGTTCACCGATGAGTGTAAGTTTTAATTCACTGGGACTTCGCATTGGCAGAAGGATCCCTATCGTTAATGTCGAGATGTTTGGTGTGCCTGGTCAGGCCTATTTCGATTCTGGTGCCAAGACTAGTGTAGCTGGCTCGAATTTGAAGAGAATTATGGATCTCAAAGGTTGTGAGTATGAATACATAATGTGTAGTGTGTCACTTGCAGATGGTACCACTAGCGAGAGGAAATGTCTTACAACAAAATGCAAGATGGGAATTGGTGGCAGGTGCCTCGACATCCAATTTATAATTTTCCCTGAAGATCGAGATAACTGAACACTGATTGGTTCTGATTTTATGCAAACGGCAGGCATTGTGTTGAATATGGGACAACGCTTTTGGTATTTTGAAAATTGTCCCGAACAACAGTTTGATTTTAGTGAGTCCTGGCCGTTGACTTTTAATCTTCTGGAGACACTCCACGTTACCAAACCGTATGTGCTAAAGCCTATACCAAAACAGGTTGCAGCACCTTTGTATGTTACGCCCAAAAGAGTACGAAACATATATGTTTCGGATTTCGAGTCGTATGGCCCAGACTACGTGAAAGAAAGTGACTATTCACCGCATTCTATTCAGGCAATTTTTAAAGATGCTATCCCTTCAGACATGGTTAC
This sequence comes from Sturmia bella, assembly GCA_963662145.1. NCBI lineage: Eukaryota > Metazoa > Arthropoda > Insecta > Diptera > Tachinidae > Sturmia > Sturmia bella. Next base: position 38,842,894 of record OY759172.1, read on the forward strand.
ACCTGAGAGAGCAAAATATGATGGACTTTTCAGCGGAGTTGTGTATAAACCCTGTGATGATATTGAAGAGCCAATTTTTACGCCCTTATATGCTTGTCATTTCAAGATTCTAAAGACAACTGATGGCGCAGATTTGAAAGAAGTAGAAAGACAACAGTTAGATGGAATTTTGACGAAGCATAGTGCCGTATTTAGTGGGTTAGGTAAACCCTCACCATATGCCATACACAGAATAGATACTGGCAATCATGACGCTATTGCTCTACCTCCTTATCGGCTTTCATTTGCTAAAGCCCGAGACTTGAAAAATTAAATAGAAACTATGATTGAAACCGAGATTATTGAAGAATGCGAGTCATCATGGTCATCACCGGTAGTAATGGTTCCCAAGAAGGATGGCACTGTTCGAGTATGTGTGGACTATCGAAGGTTGAACTCGATAACGGCGCCTGACAGATATCCGTTGCCACGTATGCACGCAGCCAAAAGCACGAATTATATGAGTACCCTTGACTTAGAATCTGGGTATTATCAGATTGCAGTGGCCGAAAACGATCGTGACAAAACTTGTTTCATCACTCCGTTTGGAACTTATCGTTTTAAAAGAATGCCATTTGGATTGCGAAATGCACCCGCAACCTTCCAGAGGCTAATAAATCGTTTTAAGTCAGGTATTCCGCAAATCTGCATATTTGCATACCTGGACGACATTATTATTTGTTCTGAAAGTTTTGAACAACATTTGGCGGACCTTGATTTGATTTTGAGTCGTTTACTAATTTTTGAGTTGCGATTAAACAGCACTAAATGTAGATTCGGTTGCGCCAGTGTGAAATATCTTGGACACGTATTGACACGCGATGGGATATCGGTGGATCCAAGCACGACACATGCTATTAGTGGCCGCAAGGAGCCTAGGAATATAAAGGAACTTATTTCGTTCATCCAAACTTGTTCCTGGTATAGAAGATTCATTGATAAGTATGCTGAAATCGCTAGACCGTTAACAAATCTCACTAAAAAGGCAGCAGTTTGGAAGTGGGCAGATGAAGAAAAGAAGGCTTTCAACGCATTGAAAATGGCCCTAATGACTTCACCCGTATTAAAACAAGCAGCTGAGAATATGCCGTATTCCATAAAAACAGACGCCAGTGCATATGCATTGGGGGCAGTTTTAATCCAGGGGGAGGGTGCGGAAGAGCATCCTTTGGAATACGCAAGTCGTTTATTAAGTACTGCAGAACGAAACTACTCTACTACGGAGCGAGAAGCGTTGGCAATTGTTTGGGCATGTAAGACTTCTTACCGACCACAAGCCTTTGAGATGGCTGCTCACTCTGAAATCACCAACCGGAAGACTTGCTCGATGGGGACTACAAATCCAGCAGTATAATTTTAAGATAGAACACATAGCCGGAAGAGCAAATGTGGTAGCTGACATGCTTTCCAGGCCGCCCTGCATAGGCCATTATTGTAAGGTCGAAGAGAGTAATTGTTTTTGTGCATTTTATGTAAATATGCCAACGAAAAGCATTACTGAGATTCGAGAAGAACAACTGAAAGATGACTACCTGAAAGAAATTATTGAGTCCTTGGAAAAGCAGGACGAAAATTCTATTCGTTGGATAAATAGAAATTATCTTCTGAACGATGGAATTTTATATTGCTATTCTAACGATGACTGTGAAGACGCACAATTGGTTATTCCTACTCAAGAGCGTTTAAGAATGCTAAAAGAGTATCACGACGAGTCTACTGCGGGACATCATGGTGTAGAGAGAACCATAGCACGTATTGCAAGTAGGTACTACTGGCCCGCTATGAGATGATGTTAAGGCCGTAATTGAGTCCGAGACGTTCATCCCAGAAATAACGTCCTACATTAAAACTATTTCTAACGTTTTGGAAAACGCCAAAGAAGCCGAAATGAAAATTCAAGACAAAAACAAAGTATATGTCGATCGTCATAGAAGACCGCAGCCAAATTTTAAGGTTGGTAAAAAGGTACTAGTATCGACGCACATTTTGAGTAACGCAGCTAAGGGCATTTCGTCCAAATTTGTGCCAAAACGAGATGGTCCTTACGTTATCACCAAGAAGATTGGGTCCTCTAGCTATGAAGTATCCTCATCAAATAACTTGGCCATACCACTTGGTACTTACCATGCTTAAGCTTTGACGCTATTTAGGGGTACCAACAGAGATGAAGTGCCAACACCAGTCCATCCCATGAAGAGACGGGGCAGACCGAAGAAAGCCTAGAAGATGTTGTCGTACAGCTCGTGCCGAGGTTCTGTAGTCCAAAGGGGGAGACTGTAGGATGTCGCTATTAACTGTTAATTATTATTATCAATTATTCTATTATTATTAATTATTTCATTATATTATTTTTGCATATAAACACGAAAGTATATGCAAGAGCTTTTAATGCTTGGTCATTAACATTTATGAGAATCGCTGTTAGCCCAAAAGTTATTTTGTTTATTGTATAGTCATTCATATTTATGAGAGGAATGCTTAGGGTAAAAGCTCTTGCATGTTTGATCATTAACATTTATGAGAATCACTATTAACCTAAAAGCTCTTTTGTTTATTGTCTAGTCACTCGAATTTATGAGAAGAATGCTTAGGGTAGAAGCTTGGGCTGAACGTATAAAAAGAGCGAAGCAAATGATGATCATTCATTCTGTGTTTATAGGTTGGCGTGAATAGTCAACAAGCAATACCACTGAACATGCAGCTTCGTGATGGCGATGGTCGTCGTTGCTTATTGTTTAGTGTGTTTTGCTTGAAACGATTTGATAATATCAAACGTGGTTGCAATAAATTTAATCTTTGACTATTCATTCTGTGTTTATAGTTTGTATTTATTTAAATTTGAATTGACTTTTGAAATATAAATAAAAAATCCATTACAAGTTGAATTTTATGGCATTATTTTATTAGTACAAAAACTTCATCCCTGACCCTTCATCCTTTTGCTCGATAACCGATATCGGTTCTTTGTTTAACGAAAGTTTTTTTTGTCCAATGATTACTATGTTTTATTTCCTTGAAGCACTCACATTTCAGCCTTCGAACAGGCCACTACTTTTTATTTAGTTTGGGTTTTTTTTTGGAATTAAACTCTCGCGTAGTGCAGTCGGTTTTTCTATTCATAATAAATTATATATTATATGTAAAGTTGAAACGATCTTTGGAAAATTATTTATTGGAAACCACTCGTACTAACGCCACATACCTAAAGTAAGTATTCTATACGCCTGCCCTCTGCCGATACATGGCCAGCAGTCCCAGATTCACTCACATACATACATACATATATCTACCTAAAACCTCATAAATATTGCATTTTTAAACAAGATGAATGAGAGAAATAAAGGGAAACAGATAAAACAGAGATCTAAATAAGAAATACGAAGTAAAGCAGAGAAAGGATAAGTAAACGGGTGTATGTAAAAATCTATTTTACTTTCTCACTCCTTTTTCATTTCAATAGTACGTACAAGTTATTTTTGTCGTATTAAAGTTTTATAGGAAATAGAAAATTTCAGTTTTTTTTCAAATAATTTATTTCAATTCAAAAAAATATTTTTATTAGCATGTTTTGTTTTCCTTAAATAAGAAGAACTTTTATAATTTTCACAACGTTTTTAAAGAATTCATATTCAGAATTTAACTTATAAATTAACTTTTTACTTTTTATTTTTAGAGTTCCGTCAATATATTTTTAATTAGAATATTGAGTAAAATTTTTAATGTTGTCTTACAAATAATTTATAATTTATTTTAATGTTTTTATTAATTTAACTTCCAATAGTTTCTACTCTTTTAGATTTATAATGTTTTAATTTATCTACTATGTAGAACTTGAATTAATTTTTAGTTTAATGTTTTAGTATGAAATATGTTTTAATTTTTTTAAAACTATTTTTTTTTTTATTAATTTAATTTTTTAATGAATGAATGCCTGTAACCGTCCCTAAGGGAACGGAGTACAGATCGCACTGAATTTATCTTTTTACAATCAAAATATGAAATCAAAATTCTTACTACTAATCGACAGAAAGAAAAAAAGAAAACAAATTTACAATTACTCTGCATAGTGACAAAGAAAAAGAGAGAAAAATAATATTTTACAATCTACTTCGCAGAAAGAGGGGAAGATCAATTAAATAATTTTACAATTTATATGAATAGCGGTAAAGGGACATGAATGAATGAAAAGATGAATAAGAAACTTACAATTGCTTAGTAACATGAAAGAATGAAGAGATCAATGAGAAATTTACAATAACTTAGTAACAATTAAAAGTATGAATGAAAAAGGATTGCAAAATATTTTACTTCAAAACGTTAAGCAAAAGAGAGTATGTCAATTCTCTGAAAAAAATTTGAGCTATTAACCCGTTCGTTAACTTCTCCCCCTTTTAAAGACCAGTCGTCCTCGACTGAGGAAATATTTTGCAAATACCAAATTCATTCAAGTTTTAATTTACAATATTATTCTTTTACCAATATTTGCGTTATAACGTTTTCCTACCATTCTTTTTATATCAGCGATATGTTTCTGCTCCGTGTCAGAAAATATGATGACATCGTGGATGCAGACCTGACAGCACCTGCAAATTTCTTCACGCAGTATGTCGTCTATAGCACGTTGAAATATCTCGGGTGCATTTTGAGCCCAAATGGTAGCCTATTCCTCAAGTCGATATTCTCACGTGGGTTATAGTCCTGTTGGGCGCCAGTTATTTTTGTCGTATTAAAGTTTTATAGGAAATAGAAAATTTCAGTTTTTTTTTCAAATAATTTATTTCATAAAAATATTCAAAAAAATATTTTTATTAGCATGTTTTGTTTTCCTTAAATAAGAAGAACTTTTATAATTTTCACAACGTTTTTAAAGAATTCATATTCAGAATTTAACTTATAAATTAACTTTTTACTTTTTATTTTTAGAGTTCCATCAATATATTTTTAATTAGAATATTGAGTAAAATTTTTAATGTTGTCTTACAAATAATTTATAATTTATTTTAATGTTTTTATTAATTTAACTTCCAATAGTTTCTACTCTTTTAGATTTATAATGTTTTAATTTATCTACTATGTAGAACTTGAATTAATTTTTAGTTTAATGTTTTAGTATGAAATATGTTTTAATTTTTTTAAAACTATCATTTTTTTTTTATTAATTTAATTTTTGAATGAATGAATGCCTGTAACCGTCCCTAAGGGAACGGAGTACAGATCGCACTGAATTTATCTTTTTACAATCAAAATATGAAATCAAAATTCTTACTACTAATCGACAGAAAGAAAAAAAGAAAACAAATTTACAATTACTCTGCATAGTGACAAAGAAAAAGAGAGAAAAATAATATTTTACAATCTACTTCGCAGAAAGAGGGGAAGATCAATTAAATAATTTTACAATTTATATGAATAGCGGTAAAGGGACATGAATGAATGAAAAGATGAATAAGAAACTTACAATTGCTTAGTAACATGAAAGAATGAAGAGATCAATGAGAAATTTACAATAACTTAGTAACAATTAAAAGTATGAATGAAAAAGGATTGCAAAATATTTTACTTCAAAACGTTAAGCAAAAGAGAGTATGTCAATTCTCTGAAAAAAATTTGAGCTATTAACCCGTTCGTTAACTTACATATAGGCATCAACCAAAAGAAAAAGCACTATTAATACCCACCAAACCTGAGATCCATTTTAAGCGAATGCTCGCTAATAACAATCGTTTGTAGTATCAAAAACGAATAAAATGCGGAAGAAATTGTGAGAGTGACAAATAAAGAACATTCGTTTCTCTTCTTCCATTAATTATTCATAAATAATATCGTTTTCGTACTATAAACGGACAAAAAACGGCAAAATTTTTTTTGTATGTAGCTATTTTGCTTTATTTTGAAAAAACAAAAAATGTATACAGGAATAGCGGAAGATGAAATATTTTTAAAGCAAGAATAATTAGTCGTAGTTTGAATTAGAGCTGTACAACTATTTTACAAAAACCAGCAGTTAATCTTTTTGAATGAGGCCCTTAATTTATTCCTTTTTATATTGAAATAAGCAATTTTGATTTATTTTTTTCAATAAATTTATAATTAACCAAAGTGAGTCGTTGTAATTACTTGAAATGAAATGGAAATGAAAAACATATATTTATAAACATAATTTTTACTATTGCTAAAGATTTGTTTTCGATATTCGAAACGGATCATTTATGATATCTGTAACGAACAACTAATGCCCACTCTTGGTATCTTGAGTGAACCTTTCACGATATTAAAAATGGATAATTTGCTAGTCAGCTAAATCTCTGACTTTAATATCGCAAGAGGTCCGCAAAAGTATCGTTTCCGAGCCATCGCTTACGAGTGTTTTGCTGCCACAAACTGAGCGACGAGTGAGCTCTATTAGCTCGTTTTACTTTCGTTTACGATAGCCATTTATGATAGTTTTGTCCGCAAAATGTTCGCATAACGTCGAAAACGATATTATTCGCAAATGTTGAGGTTTGGTGGGGATATTTAATAATGTAAATACATATGTATGACATATATACATATACTTATGTATGTATATGTATGTATATAAATATGTAATCAAATTACAAAGGCTTTAAATAAGAGAAAAAGCAAAACAAAGACGATTCAAAGAAAATATCAAAAGCGGTGTAAAAATAGTGGTGCCAGACTAATGGTTTTGAATTTAACGTTTTTTACGCCTATTATTTTTTTAATGCTCTACTCGTTTTGGAAATTTAAACCGAATTATTTAAGTATTGATTAAATATTAAAATAATTCGTTTTAGAGAAAATATATTTAAATAACATTGATTATTAATAATGATTAAATAATATTGCGAAATATTTAAATAATATTGATTTTATCTTGTAATTTGGCACGAACTTACCAAATTACCAGAGAATATACAACTTACCCAAAATTTATCCATGATATAAATACTTTAATTGCAATTTATATAATTTCTGTAAGTGAAGCAAAATGAATTATTACTTTATAGAATTTATTAAATGTACGATTTCAATCAAGATTTTTTTAACAGCCGTGTCGATAACTTTTTAAAGGTCAAGAAACGTATTTTGCAAAACCGACCAATTTCAACAAATGAAAGCAAAATTAATGAATATATAACACATTTAATTGAACATTATAATGAAATTTTGTCATACTCTAGCCCTCATTCACAAGAAATTTTAGTTAATGTAGGCATTTGTAATAGATTACGGCATTGTCGCGAACTGTTGGTAAAGTGTTTTGGTAAATTAAATTGTAGAATCAAAGTACCCCAAAACGTTTTAACTTTCGAGCACGTTCAAAAAAATTTAATGACAGACTCAGAATCTGAAAATTCGATGGTAGAGAACAAGAGTGCGAAAGAAGAACCTAGCATTTCAGGGAAATTACAAAATCAAGAGCAAAATATAATAAGCAATTCAACAATGGCTACTGTGGAACAGAAAAAGTCTTTTATTAGTACGTGTGCCACAATTATTCGAGATAATTACAATGGTGATCCACTATCTTTAGATTCATTCACGGATAAGATCGATTTAATCAAAGAACTGACAGATGAGAATTTAAATTCAACGCTTATATCGTTCGTTAAATCGAAATTGGAGGGAAAAGCTCGTGAAGCATTGCATGAAAATACTAGAAATGTAGATTAAATAAAAGATGCATTAAGAAGAAAAAATAAAACCAGAAAACTCGAAAGTGGTTGCAGGAAGAATTGCAGCTATGCAAATAAAAAACAATAACTATGCAGAATTCTCAAAACAGGTAGAAGATTTAGCAGACTCATTAGAAAGATATCTTATAGTCGAGGGTGTAACAAGGATGAAAGCACATGAGAGGGCTGTCGAACAGACCGTTAGTGTTTGTCGGCTGAATGCCAAATCAAATCTAGTGAAATCTATAATTGCGTCAACAACATTCACTGAACCCAAAGACGTAATAGCCAAATTAATCGTTGAACAAACTATTGAGTCCAATGAAAGGCAAGTTCTAGCTTATCATTCTCAATAGCTCTAATTTTTCTGCTATCAACAATAATAATCGTTTCAATAATAGTAACCAGTACCGTGGAAATGCTTATAGGCGTGGTACTGGGAATCCAAGACCATTCACAAATGACCGCAGAAATAGCAATAATCAGTACAGAAGCTATAATTATTCTAATAATAATGTCAATCGTGGTAACGCCCTAATAATAATAATTCATATCAATACAGACACAATAACCGTACCGTGAGAGCCATCCCTTTAAACGCAGATGGCCCTCAGCAGGAATTGTTGGGGGAATTAAACTGAGAACAGCGCACAATAACAAAACTCAAATAGAATACAGAAGCAATAGCACTCAAGCAAAATCAATCTACAGTTTAAATCTAAATTATTCAGATTTCGTAACTTTAAAAATTACCGATTCAAATAAATCATGCACTTTCCTGGTAGATTCACAAGCAGACATTTCTGTAATAAAAATTTCATCTTTAGAAACAAATCCTTATTTAGACACAAGCGAAATAATTAATATAACAGGAATTACAAATCACTCAATTACAACTTTAGGCAAGATACTTACGAATCTAGTTTTTCAACACTATCTTATCCCTCAAAATTTTCATGTCGTTGAAGATAATTTCAATATTCCAACGGAAGGAATACTTGGCAAAGACTTTCTCAAGTCAAATAAATGCAGGATTGATTATAACAATATGTGTATATCATTTTTGCATTACAATACAATTTTAAAGGTTCCAATTGAACATAGTATGGATGAGAATAGTTGCATCATACCACCCAGATGCGAAGTTTTTAGGATCTTTAAATTAGACAAGTTATTAGAACCAGTTTTTATAGACGCGCAAGAAATATCTGATGGAGTATACGTAAGTAGGTGCATAGTCCAATCGGAAAAGAATCATTAATATTACCAACGAATTCAAATGTATTGAGATTTGTAGCATTAAATATGAAAGACTTTCGAATTATACAATTTATACAGTAAACAAACCTGATCGGGAAAATGCTCGGCTTCAGGAATTGAAAAATATTTTAGAAAACCAAATGTCAAGGGAAGTTAAGGAAATATTATTGCCACTTTGCGAAAAATCTTCAGATGTTTTTGCATTAAAAACTGACAAAATGACGATAAACAATTTTTACAGCCAGGAATTGAGAGTTAGCGATCCTTCACCATATACGTAAAAAAGTATAGAATGCCGCATTCTCAAAAAGAGGAGATATACAGACAGGTTAACCATCTACTAAAGAACGATTTAATAGATACCAGTCAGTCAATCTATAATAGCCCTCTAATATTAGTCCCAAAAAGAAGTTTAAACGGTCAGAAGTCATACAGAATGTGTGTCGACTATCGAGCTGTGAATAAAAAATTAATAGCGAATAAATTCCCTCTACCGCGAATCGACGACATTCTCGACAACCTGCGGCGTGCCAAATATTTTTCGATCCTTGATTTATTCTCAGGCTTTCATCAAATTCCATTGAAACCAGACTCAAGGGATATTACTTCATTTAGTACAAGTCGTGGTTCCTATAGATGGAAGGTTTTACCTTTTGGCCTTAATGTGGCTCCAAACTCTTTTTCACGCATGATGCAAATTGCATTTTCAGGTTTACCTCCAAATCAGGCATTTCTTTACGTGGATGATATCATTGTCATAGGACGCAGTTTAAAACATCACCTAAATAATTTAGAAAATGTTTTCGAGGTTTTTAGAAAGTTCAATCTGAAGATTAACCCAGGAAAATGTAACTTTTTTAGGCCGGAAGTAACTTTTCTTGGTCATAAGTGTACTTCAAGAGGCTTACTCCCTGATGATACTAAAATAGAAACGATTCGCAATTACCCAATACCAAAAGATAAAGATGCAGTCAGAAGATTTGTGGCATTTGCCAATTATTACCGCAGGTTCGTTAAAAATTTTGCCTCATTGGCGGCACCTTTAAACCGCATGACTCGGAAAAATATTTCTTTTAACTGGGACCAAAAATGTCAAATTGCCTTCGAACAATTAAAGTTGAGGTTAATGTCTCCGCAATTGCTTCAGTACCCAGATTTTTCCAGAGAATTCATATCCTCTGCGTCAAAATCTTTTAACAATGCTGAGCAAAAGAAACTAACAATCGAGCAGGAATTACTTGCTATTCACTTTGCTATCACTCAATTCAGACCTTATGTGTACGGTACAAAATTTACGGTTAGATCGGACCACAGACCTTTAGTTTATTTGTTCAATATAAAGGATCCGTCTTCAAAACTTACAAGGATACGACTGGAATTGTCAGAATATAACTTTAATGTAGAAGACATAAAAGGAACAAATAATGCAGCAGCAGATGCACTTTCGCGAATTTCAGTTGACGAACTGAAAAACTCAAATAAGAAAACCTTTGTTGTGTCAACGCGAGGAATGTCCAAACGTAAAATACATGACAAAGATAATGCAGATGATTGCATACAGAAAATCCCTATTTATGACAAATATTCTTATGAGTTTTCAAGCAAGATACCGAAAATGCGATCCAAACTCCTTTTTAAGAGTGGAAAATTAGAAAAATTACATATGAACATACACAGGAAATTTAAAACAATAATGTCTCTAGATGTTCCAATTGATAACGAAACATTAGACTTAGGTACAATGTTTTCGAGGTTACAATATGCGACCGTCAAATGTAATATCAGACAGATTGAATTACCAAAAGATGATAATATTTTTAAGATTTGTAATATACAAGATTTCAAGGATTATGGTATTAGAGCGCTGAAGAAATTAGAAATTATTTTAACTGAGCCCATAGAACGAATTTTTAGAAAGGACGAAAAAGACAAATTAACCCATTTAAGCCCGCTGTGCCAATTTGGGAACACTTACTTTTAGTGGGCTTACAACAAATCCGTTTACTTTTTTCGTTATATTTTTTCGTTATATTTTGTCCTTATTTGTTAGCTTAAGGTTCAGACATTATATATGAGGCTAAATATTATTATTGCATTACATGATTTTATTGGTAAAATCTCTTAAATTTCACTATAAAGTTTGCTGTAGAGGTGGTATGGTTTTCTGATTGTTATTTTTTTTCAAAGGTGATTTTTGTTATCATTATAAATTATTTAATATTTCGTTATTTTGACCCCTTTTTTTCTTATATTTTATATATTTATTTGAGCTTAAGGTCTTCTGTAATTTGAGTAATTATTTTTGTCAATATTTCACTCTCCTTCGGATAGCTTCTTCAGGACAATAATAATGAAAAAAAAAAAAAAAAAAAAGCTATCCGAAGGAGAGCGAAATATCGACAAAAATAAATACTCAAATTACAGAAGACCTTAAGCTCAAATAAATATATAAAATATTATAAATTATTTTACAAATTTAGTAAATAACAAAGCATTTCAATGTGTTTTCAATGCGATAAAAAAAAATTTATATGATTTTATGGCCTTTGAAATAATGCTGTACCAAATTTGGTACAACGGGAACAAGTGTGTGCTAAGAGTCAAAATTTTGCAAACAGAAACCAGCAACAAAACAACTCAAAAAAACATGCAGCAGGGTTAAAAGTGTTTTTAGGAATACTTATTCTTTCCGGTTACCACGAAGTACCAAGAGAAAAAGTGTGGAACGTTTTTCATGAAGACATATCGATTGATGAATCCATGGTGAAGTATTTTGGTCATCATCGACGAAGCAATTCATTCGAGGTAAGCCAATACGCTTTGGCTACAAGAATTGGGTTGCAGCAAGTTACTGTGGATATTGTTATGCCTTTGATATATATATTGTAGAAAAACAAGTAATAAATTAAATCAACCACTAGAAAGTAAAGGTGTAAAAATGTTGCTAAACAAATTGGATACAAATCCCGGCAACCACAAAGTATTTATTGACAATTGCTTTACTAGCTGTGACCTTCTTTGCGATTTCGGATACCGTGCCACAGGCACTATACGTGAAAATCGTACAAAAAAGTGCCCACTTCCAACAGTAAAAAAAAATGTCTTAAAAATCCAGAGCTGAGTTTGACTGCAGATTCGATAAAAATAAAGAGATACTCCTGGTTTGCTGGAAAGATAATAATGACACTACTACTCGTTTGAACCGCCAGAAACCGTAAGAAGATGGAATTCAGAAAAAAAGCTAAAGACGGAAACGAAAATTCCATTGCTCGTCCAAAATTATAATAAGAGCATGGGAGGAGTAGATGAGATGGAATTGGAATACATGGAAAAAAATAGTGGTGGTTTTTATTCACTTATATGACAGATATGGTCATATAAAATGCATTGCGACTTCATGTTACTCCTAGAGAAGATGACATGGATCAGCTGTTATTTTGAAAAAATATAGCTAAATATTATCTTCGCCAAGTGACCCGAACGCAGTCCGCTCGTCCATCGTCATCACACGTCGAAGGATTACGACTGGACGGATTTGACCACGTGCCAGAGAAACTAACAAATCGTGTACGCTGTGTTATTTGCCATAACAGAGGTCGTTGAGGATGCAAAAAATGTCAAAAGATACTATTCATCGAAAAAATTTGCCCAAACAAATTTTCACATACAAGTGCCCATTGTGCCAGTTTGGGAACACCCTCTTAAATTTCACAAAAACAAATTTTTTTTATTTTTTGCTTATTATTCTTCATAAAAGTAATCATTTAAACAATAAAATGAAATAGAATTCAGTTTTTGCACGGTGGTTTTCGTTTGGGCCCAAATGGGTTAATGACAATTTACCATACCGATCCAATGTTAGACGGACATTGTGGGCAAAAGAAATTGTATGCAAAATTACGAACTATATACTACTGGAAGAATATGACCAGAGATGTAGCAAAATTTGTTAGGAGTTGCGATAAATGTATTTTAAACAAAGTAAGGCCAGCAAATGTCGTTCTAACGCCGACTTCAACTAAGGTATTCGATATAGTTGTGTTGGATACAATAGGTCCTTTACCCCAATCAAACTTCGGAAATAAGTACGCTCTTACGCTGATTTGCGACTTATCAAAATATTTAATCACCATACCTATACCTGATAAAACATCCCAAACAGTAGCTAGAGCAATATTCGAGAACTTTATTTTAACATATGGTAGAATGAAAATTATATAATCTGATCTGGGAACAGAGTTTAAAAACGAAATCTTTCTGGAACTATATAAATTATTGAAAATTGAGGTAAATTTCTCAACTAGCTATCATCATCAGTGATGATGATAGCTAGTTGATGAAGTAGCAAGTGAAAACATGGCCGATTGGGATACGTATTTAAAATATTTTACATTTTACCACAACACTACTCCAAATACGGTTTTTGACAATCATTTTACACCTTTTGAGTTAGTTTTCGGGAAGAAAGCTACAATGCCGAACGAAACAAAAACTGATTTAGAACCACTTTATAATTTGGAAAATTACAGTAAAGAAGTTAAATACAGATTACAAAAAACGAATGCGCTAGCAAAAGCTCTAATAGAGAAGCATAAAAGTATAAACAAAAAATTTTATGATAGGTTTTCAAAACCATTGGAAATCAAAATAAACGATAATGTTCTATTAAAAAAAGAACCATACAACAAACATAGCCAAATTTATGATGGACCATACATAGTTAAGCAAATCAACGATGTAAACGTTAATATCTATAACGATAAAACAAAAAAATCAAAGACTGTTCATAAAAATAGAATTCGAAAAATTTAAGAAAACAAAATCAAAAACATATGTACATAGTAATATAAACACAAAATAAAAAAAAATAAAAAATAAAAAAATGCAATTGAAAATATTTCTTTTACTATTGAAAAAGAAATAATAATAAACAGTAAGAACATTTTGTAAAATAACATTTTTAACACAGTAACATTTATATAACTCTTACAGATATATATTTTTTTGTTATTTCTATTCTCAGAAAAAAAAGGGAGGAAGAGATTCCAATTACATTTTAACTTAAAAATAAGTGGAAAAAAATATATCTTAAATTTATAAGTAAATGAAAAACAATATAACAAGCAAAGTTATTTATTGTAGGTAATGTACTTATATCTGTTAATTAAAGAAAAAAAGCAAGAACGAAACAAGTTCGGTACCCCTTGTTTGGTTCTTCCTTTTTTCCGAAAAAAGGGAGGCATAGTGAATCCAAACCCTGGATACATTTACGATCCCTGATACTTTACCAAAATGATCAACCATGTAATTTAAGTGATGTACTAGAATAAGAAGTCATAAGAAGAATGTAAATAAATTTGACGAGAGAGTCGAATTTGAACAACGAACCTAGCAAGACGTGTTTTATTTTAGAGCATTATACAGTACAACATTTTTCAACTGATTGATTCGCGACTCAATTCTGATAAGGCTCTTGTGCTTAAATAAATTAAAAAAAAAAAAAAATCAAGAATTACAATTGCTTTCATCTTTTTATATAATGTTTCGCTACATAGGCAACAGCTTCGCGGTGCAGCCAAAAAAAATCTAGTTTTTTTTTATTCATAAAAAATCAAAAACGGTAAAAAAATTTAAATTTCTTTTACTTGGACGCAAATTCGCATAACCAATGAACACACTGAGACATAACCCATGAAAATCGATGGACGCACTTCGATTTTATTCGCAATTAAGTAAAGGTATGAATTTAAAAAATTTGCTCGAGATATGCTTTTTCTTTGGAAAAACATTGATGACTTTCTATGATTCTCAGAATGAGTGCTGCTTCCTTTGGCGCTTATTAAGTTTTGGAATGAATTCCCGTCATCCCTCGTCAATTTTTTTTTTTTTTCGATTTAAAACAGACCGGTTACGGGGTTGTGACATCTTCAGAGTTTGTTTTATTTTGACTATTTTAAGTCTTTCGATGGCGTTTTTTTTTTTTGTATGTGCGTGTGTGTAATAGTAGGTACTTTTCGTTATGTGTTTCGTTAGTCCAGGGTATATGCTTCGTGGCAGGTTTGGTGTCTTATATTCCGTTGATTGCAGGTCTCTACGTTTTGTTTCTGTTGCTTAATAAATTTGCGTGGACAATTACAACGAAAAAAGAAAAGTGGGATTTTTTTAATTATTTAGTTTTTGCGTTAGTACCTGCATGATTTTCTTTACAGAAATTTGAGTGTTGTGATCGTGCCAAACGATACAAAAGGGATGAAGAACGTGCTATATTTCCTCAAGAAGTAATTGATTTTACTTCTAGTATTTCAAAAAGCAACAACAAAATTTGTACATTAAAAGCTTTGGGGATGTTTACAAAGCTTGAACTTACAAAAGAAAAATACGAGTATCTAATGCATTGGTTAAAAAAATGAATTGCACAAAATACTTGTACCATACAAGAATCCCACGAAAGAAAAAACTAAGAGTTATCCTCAAGAATAATAAATAGATTTAAAAAAAATTAAAATTTTTTTGTTAGTTATGGCTTTTTACATTGTAGATAACGATATACAGCTCTCTAACTGTCTGTCTATTTTTTAAAAATAGATTTAAAATAAATAATAAATTAAAAATATCAAATACATTTTTTTTAGTTATGGCTTTTTTCATTGTAGGGAACGATATAAATTTCGCTAACTTTCTTTACTTACTATATAAAAGACAACTAAATTTGTGATGAAATCACTAAATTTTTTGAAAAATATATTTTTTTCCTCATCTCCATACAAAAATCCCCAGAGTGCTAAAGACTCCGCTACAAAAACTTCGCTTATTTCTGAACGTTTGCAAAATTGTTTGTAAATTCCTGCGCATTTTGCGAAAGCCAAGATTACAGGAGTGAACCAGATGTTCTCTGCTTCTTCGAAGAAAATTTGTTATTTGCAAATCGGCTCTCGCTTGAAAGCTTTGGCATTAATCTACCCAAAAATATCGAAAACTTTGCCATCTTTTGTTTTGGAAAAGGAACAACGGGAGAATTTGCCTCAAAAAAAAGAATTAGAAGAACTTTATATATTTATATTTAGGTTCTATATAAAGACTATCGTTAAAACTAGTTACATTCGGTGTTTTATTCGAGGCGTTGAAAACAACTCTCAGTTTAGTAGTTTTCCGATCCATTTTGATGATGGGATGATGTCGGAAATATCAGGACGTACCAAGCGAATCATCAGCTACTGGCCATATGATCCAGGGTTAAATATTGCTTAACCACGTCATCAAACATTTGTTTCATCAGCAGTTTTTGTAAAAGTAAAGCCCTGTTGTTGGTGCCTTTTTAGATATGTGATGAATTATAATATCACAGCGGATTTTATTTAGAAATTCTCCTACAGAGAAAAAAAGTAGCCTTTGGGGTCAATTGTACGCTCTACCTGGCCATTCGCACATTATTACAATTGGCTGACGATTGCGAAAATTAGTTTCCATTAGCATCACACATTCTACGAAAGTGTATGTACGTTGACAACGTACTAGCTGGAGCTCATGATGTTAGAATAGCGTTGATTGCTCGTGATCAATTTATTACTACATTATTGTATGCAGGCTTTCAATTTCGATAATAGATTTCGAACAAGAAAGAAATTTTGGTCGGTCTTGAGTCTGATCATTTGATTCATGTAAAATTACTGATTTTTGTTGAGTCAACTAGTTCAGTGGGATCAGCTTCTCAAACCGTCTGCGGATGCTGAATGGGAAAAATTTGTTGTTTCATATCACGAAGTAAATTATAATTAAATTCCGAGATAGGTTCATTATGAGCTTGAAGCAAAAGTTGAGCTTCATGTTTTTTCTGATGCCTCGGAATAGGCATACGCGGGGGTGATGTATATTCGTATCCAGACATGTGAAAAACTATTCAGAAATTTGTTGACCAACAAAACTAAGGCGCTTAGAACTGTGTTGCAGTTTTGGCTGCAGAGCTTTTAAAACAATCATAAGCGAAATTGATTTACCTCTTGACCAAATTTGTTCTTGGACAGGTTCAACTATCGCTCTCTCCAGGCTGTCATAATTGGCAAATTATGAATCATTATGGAATATTCATAAAATTTTTTGCTTGGACATTGATCTTGATGCTCGCGCCGTAAGTCTCATGCCTGATTCTTTTCAAAATATGAGGACGTTTCGGAGAGATTTTTGTCTCTTGATCGCTATATGATATATTTACATTTTATAGGAACACCCATTGTGAGTCGGTTTTATTATACATGTCGATCATTTCGGATACAGAAATTAGGCAAAGTAAATTGCGATTGGCAATAGTAGCACAGAAGTTCACTTTTTTGAAGAATACGAGTGTCTTGTTAAAAAACAGCCCCTCAATTCCAAGAGTTCACTTTTGACCTTAAGCCAATTTTTGGATACTGAAGGAGTTATTAGATCAAATAGTCGTTTAGTAAAATCTCCTTTGGTCTACAAAGGATCTCCTATTTTGTTACCATATTTGTGCCGTTTTATTACACAACTTTTGATTGGAATCACAAGATTTCCATTCAAGGCGGAAATCAGTTGATGCTTCGAGTTATTGAATATTGGGTCCCTAGATTAAAAATACTGGTTCGTGCAACCATCAATCATTGTAAGCGCTGTTTTAGATCATAAACGCTCATGTAACCAGATAAAGCCTGCTCTGCCGCCAGAACGAACTATCTTAACTAGACCGTTCACTATATGTGGTGCAGATTCTGCGGGACCCTTTGACATGAAGAGTTTGGGTGGTCGATCAAATCAAACGTTGAATTCGTAGGTTTGTATTTTTGTATGTTTTTAATCGTTTCATTTCCAGATGTGGGTGTGCACCATCTTTCCAGAAAATGGTACAAATTTCGTTGGCGCGTCTCCCGAAATAGAAAGGGAATTTAAAAATGTTCGTGGCCTTTTCTGGCAATTCAGCCCAGCGGGAGTCTTATGGGAAGCAGGAGTTAAGAGTTTTAAGCTTCACTTTTGCAGAGGGGCTCATAATATAAAGTATATGTTCGAGAAACTACCTACGGTCTTCCCAAGAATAGAAGCATGCCCCAATTCACGACCACTTTCCCCAATTTGCGAAAATCCTAATGAACTTGATGCTCTGACGCCGGGACATTTTTTAATAGGGTCACCTATCTTGGCTTCTTCCGAACCTTCCACCTTAGAATCTCCAATTAGCTTAGTAAAGCAATATCGTAAAATTAAAGCACTTGGTCAACACTTGTCTTCGGTGGAAGGAAGAATATTTGATGGGGCTCCACAAGCGTTACAAGAAATCTGCGCCGTTATTGCTTTAGGTGCTTATCGCCAATGCGGAAAATGTGAAGAAAAGCATAATTCGATGCTTCATATTTCGGATAAATTTGGTCACCCTGACAGCGCAAACACACACACACATATATATATTAAATTATATTGTTTGTTTATTTAGCGGAAATTTCACAATTTTAATTTGGCCTGACTATTCCATATTTACTCACATGGCAATATCACAATGACGCATTCGTACGACCAATACTATGACAATGAAGTATTTAATTTGCCATTACTTTTTAATTTAATCATGTTCATCATTAAGGTTTGAGGCCTCCGTTACACCATCTGTTGATATTTGAGCTTGATGTACTAATTTATCCATTTCTTCTTTAGTTGCACGTTTGAAGAAACCAGTCTGCAAAAATAAGACATCACGATTAGCCATTCCACAAATAAAAAAAAATAACAAAAAACATACTTTATACATGCCGTAAGTTATCAAACCCAAAACCAAGATACCACCTAAAACCGCAAGAATTATTACCCAAACAGGTGTTCCGTACAGCTGATGTTTAGAAATGATGTTGTGTTCTATTTTTTTGGAGACCGCTATCGAAGAGGCTAAACCATTCATCTTCACAACTTCCACGTCTATCAACACCACAAAGAACTCCCAGGGCTCAATAAGTATTTGATTGACTTCGTTGAGATTGACTATGTAAGACATTGTCACAAATATGGGAGTTTCGGGCTTAAAGTTGTACAACTCCATAACAGCTTGTACACATACCGTTCGCTGCGGATCATTGCAATTGAACACAATGGTGCGGTTGACTGGTAAAGTACCCTTCATGTCATCACTAAGTAGATCATACGACCTGGCCTGCGTTATGCGAGGGTACTGATCTTTCTTGGCTGTGAGAGCAGCTGCTTCTCGTCTTTTGCGACTATTGCTCATAGCTGCAGACTCTGAAAATTCGAGCTTGTACTTAGGTATATGAAAAATATGGGTTTTTCGGAGCCAGTCATGTACCTGAAAGATTGACATTTGAGTTTTTGAGAGAAACTTCCTTGGCATAGCCCATACTAATCGAACTATAGTGCATTTCTTGACTACTCTCTACAAACGATTTTGTAATGGAAGATGCACTAGACATGGTAGAGACAGAGTCTCTGACAAGCGTAACATTATTCTGAAAAAAGTCAAAAGCCACCAGCTGCGAGTTGTATGTCGCCTGCATTGTAAGATTATCGAAATCAATGATGGGTATTGTAGCTAAGGATCCAGGTAATCTATAGGCTACGGGTATGCTGAAGATAACCTTCATAGCCCCTACGTTACTAGGTCCATTACTCTTAATCTAAAGCAGATCAATATGAATATATTGTTTTACATCTTTAATTAGATGAGTAAATCTTACTTCATAATAATTTTTAACTTCAGCTTTGTTTGATACCTTTTCCAAATTAATATGTAAGGTCTTTGGATACCTATCAGCAGAAATTAATAAAAATTACTAGCAATTTTCTGATACTAATCTACCTTACCCAACAGCCTCAATATGTGTGTATTCTCCCAATACGATAACATCCTTCACAACATTGTTTCCAGGAAAATGTTCTTTGCCGGTACTAAATACTTCTGCCGTTAAGACAACAGCGGTGCCCGATAATGTGCTAACGTCGTATATAACTGTAACTGAGTCCTTTGCACCCTTTATCATGGCTTGTCCATGGTTCAGATCACACAGCATAACAGAATCATGAACCTTACAATTCGAAGGATATTTTGCAAAAGGCATCCGATTCGAGGATGTTACGTTGATTTGCGGCAAATATGCTGTCTCCCCGACATTTGTCACATCATAAGTAACACGTAAGGTTCGACTGCTTCCCAAGATGTAAGAATGACTATAGAAATTCGGATTAGAAAGTTTTTAGTCAAGTCAGAAAACCGACATTTAGTAGACTTACTTAAAACCACTTGATTTTACTTGCATGTCAGCTACGCAAATTTCAGAAGCGCAGCCTGTACTAAATATAATCTTTTCCGTATAAATTTTTGGTTCAGCTGGATCAACTGCAGCACAAGTTTCACAAAATTCTAGATTTAAAATAAATTCAAATATTTGTAAATAATTATACATGTACATCTTGCAGTAAGAAAAAAATACCTTCTGAATCAGGTACTTGGTTGACAAGACGATAATGCAGTTCTAGTTCAATAGGCTTGAAAATCTCTGATTCAATAAATTTGACATTGCAATCCATTATCCTACACTGCATGACGGTTTGCGCCTCAGCACTAAATTTCATTTCGTTGCTTCCTGTAGATGAAATCGTTACTCTCTTTACTTGCAGATCTACCACCACGTGCATAGCCAATTCTTGCGATCGAATTTTTGAAGATGTCGTCGAAATACCATAGCACACGGACAAGGGGAATCCCGACTGACCAGGTTTTATTTCGCGAGTGTCTGATTTAAGAACTGCCATGATTTTAACCACTGGATAGGCCTTGTACAGCAAAACTGTTTCAGCATTTGGAGCACCAATAGCGAAATCATTAAATCCGTTGTCGTCAATGTCTGAACCCTTAGAAAGGCCATGACCAAACATATGTGCTCCATAGTCTGTTTTAATAAACGCCTTTGGGGAGTCCAAACGCTGACTGTGGTGATCACGTAAACCTCTTTTACTCCCTAAGAATATAAACACTGAACCATCGCCAGCAAAAGGAGCACTCACCGCAACATCCAAGTATCCGTCATGGTTGAGATCACCCAACCTTGTGAGGCTTGTACCAAAACGCGCTTTACCAAGTATTGGCGAGGTGACTAGTTTGCGCTCGAAATTAAACTAATATAAATTTTTTTGTAATAAATTAAATGGTTTCTAGAAGCTTATATCCTAACTTACTCTACCCTGATTGATGAAGACGTAAATTGCACCATCATCATATAAGCCATTTACTCTATACTGGGGAGCTGATACAATAACATCGGTCAAGCCATCGCCATTAAAATCTTCAGCTAAAACTGCATAACCAAAGTATTCACCAAATTGTTCGCCTCGAAAAACATACTGTTTTGTTATTCGATCGCCACTGTAATCAAAAATGTATGCCTAGAATTGTTTAATTTTAATTAAAATTCCTCTACAATAGTTTTGATTTATTGATGGAAATTTACTTCTCCAGATTGCTCATTAGCCTGAGGAGCGGAAGCTAAATATAATAGCTTTTGCTTATTACTTGAATCAAAATATCCTGAACCAACCGAGTAACCAAAGTACGAATCACTTGGCTGATGGAAAAATTGTGGATTCGGAATATCTGATTCATAGTAGACGGCAGAGCTTTCAATATCTAGTTCTCTCGGTTTTCGTGACGATCTTTCAGTATCACGGCGACTTAAGCTGGGATCGTCATTTGTAACTTTTTTTCGATGTCGAATTACCGAGCCCTTCCATGTATGAATACCGGGAGCACCAATTAAAAATTCTTCGTTATCAGGCGTGACATGAGCACTTAGACCTTGTTCAGCTAACATGTAATAATAGAACTTGGTATCTTCGTCTGTGCGAATTTGATCTCGTTTCAGGCGTAACGGTGATATTTTTCGGACATTTGTAGGCTTATCGCTCAACGTATCATTTACCCAAAAGCACAAGCCATGCATTAGATAGTCAACATTGGCAACTGGAGCGATAAACCTTGGAGCACAAACTATAAACTTGTCGGCATCATTTAGACCGCCATCCATGGCAGCACCCAACCACTGAAAATCTCGCTTCTCTGAATCATACGTATAATCACTTTGTTCGATATTTCGATTTCCTTTATTATCAAAAATATATGGATCACAGACGTTGGGCTTTTCTAACTTACATCGATATATAGCACCAGTTTCATTCACGTTCCTCTGCGATTCTAGAGAAGATTGAGCTCTTGGTGCACCAACGATAACACTAAAATTAGAAGTAAGTGTATATATTATGACATGTATATATATATATATATATATATATATATATATATATATATATATATATATATATATATATATATATATTATATATATATATTATATATATTATATATATATATTATATATATTATATATATTATATACATATATATTAATCGATTTAAAAAAATCGATTTTGTGTAGGAATGAATGGTTGGTTGAAAAATCGAAAATCGACTTTTACTTTCTGATGCCATTTCCTAGTATGTACGTATCAGAGAACTTCAAAATCACGGTTAATAATTCCATGTAGAAGTTGGGCAATGTAGTAAGGAAAATATAGAACTGTTGGTAAAACAGTGCTGTCGTGAGAAGGTTGTTGCGCAGAAGTAAAATCGCGAATTCATTAACTGATTTAGGCATCAGAGAACTTCAAAATCACGGTTTTTCTTGATTTTATTCAGCACAAAAACTTTTGTTCATTTTAAAGAATACGGAAAAATTCAATGATAATTCAAAATCATATTCATTCTGCTGTACACATCAAATTCTGATTATGAGTAGAAATAACAAAAGCATTTTATGAGCAAGTTCGCACAAGCAAGAGAAGGACTTTCAGTAAATTCATCGTGTCCAAACGATCTTATTCTCTTTAACTCATACAACATGTTTCAACCGAACATTTGAAACAAATGACAGTATGTGTACAAGTTTGATCATATGCAAAAAACGGCTTGTCTTTTGTTTTTTAGGGTTCCGTACTCATCAGAGTGAAACGGAACCCTATTACGGAGACAAGTACGTCCGTCCGTCCGTCCGACCGTCCGTCACAGCGTCCATTCTCCGAAACGGTAAGAGCTAGAGAGCTGAAATTTTCACGGAATGTTGTTGTACCTTGCCGCTACAACAGCAAATACTAAAACCAACAACAAGTCGAAAACTACCAGGTGTCCCCATACAACGAAAAGTTACAATTAGCCATAGCTCTCCAACCGTAAAAGATAGAGAGCTGAAATTTGCATAGTGTATGTATTTATAGATTTTCTACAACAACAAACACTAAAACCAACAACAAGTCGAAAACTACCAGGTGTCCCCATACAACCAAAAGTTACAATTAGGTATAACTCTCGAACTGTAAAAGATAGAGAGCTGAAATTTGCATAGTGTATGTATTTATAGATGTTCCACAACATCATATACTAAAAGCAACAACAATCCAAAAACTACCAGGTGTCCCCATACAACCAAAAGTTACAATTAGCTATAACTCTTGAACCTTAAAAGATAGAAAGCTGAAATTTGCATAGTGTATGTATTTATAGATGCTTGTCAACAACAATTGCTAAAAACAACAACATGTCGAAAACTACCAGGTGTCCCTATGCCACGTAAAAAACATTAGCCGTAACTTTCAAACTGTAAGAGATAAAGAGATGAAATGTGCACAATATATTTACTCGCATATGGCTTTCAATAACAAATGCTAAAAATAACAACAAGTCGAAAACTACCAGGTGTCCCTATACAACGTAAAGTAACAATTAGCCGTTACTCTCGAACTGTGAGCGACAGAGGGATGAAATTTATACAATATGTGTATTCACATATGCTCCACAACAACAGTTGCTAAAGACAACAACTATAAAACTACCAGGTGTCCCTTTACAACGTAGAGTAATAGCTATAACTCTCGAACCGTAAGAGATAGAGAGTCGAAATTCGCACAGTGTATGTATTCCCAGATGCCTTACAACAATAAATTACAAAAACAACAACTAGTGGAAAATTACTAGATGTCCCCATACAACATAAAGTAGCTTTAAAAACAGAGAGATCAAATTTATTAAATATACATATGTATTCACATACGCCATTCCATACATACATTACACATCGATGGACTAATATAGAAAGGTCGTATCTCGAATTTCCATTACTTTACAGGAGAAGCGAAAAACTTAATAAAATCAAAAATAAATCAGTTATAAACAAAGTGTAAATGCAGTCTTTTTTTTTAAATAAATAAGGAATTCAATTGTAAAAAGATCTATTTATTTTCTGTTAATTTTAAGGAGAAATTTTACTTAGGGCTTTTTGGTATTCAAATTGTTGAAAATTCATATAGAGTTAGGGCTTTTTTTATGAGTTCAGAGTTGGAAAAAAAAGATAATAATAAACATCACATAAAAATTTATTAATGTACATATGTAATAAACAAACTTCAGTCAATTGTTTTATTGTGAGTTATAACTGTTCGATGGCTTGATATAGAAAGGTCGTATCTTTAATTTTGGCTACTTGCAGGAGAAGGAAAAACTCAATAAAACCTTAAAAAATAATACACAAATTTTTTAAGCTGATTTTTTTATTAAAACAGTCAACAAATTCAATTCTGGAGGCTTATTCTGTACTGCGATGCGAATACGAATGCGATGCGAAAATGAATTGCGATGCGAATGCAAATTGGTATTCTGCAAGACTTTCGCCATCGCAATCGCATTTTTTTTAAATAGTGGCAGCACTGGTAAAATAAATGTCAGTGTCAAGAAACGTCAAATGAAAAATTAAAACAATTTTTTGAGAATTTAGATATATAAAATTTGTTTATAAATTGTATTTACCTATGTATATAATTTGACAAATAAAAAAGTGGATTCTGTGGCATTATGGTTCGATGGCGATGAAGAAAGGTATGAGCAAAATGAAAGGGTGCAAAGAAGATTGCTCTGAAGCAAATCAGATATTCTAAGCTTGAATGAAAAAAGGTAATTTATTTTGAGCTTTGGAAATATAAACGTTTACTTATGCAGAATATTTATTTTCCAGCTTTATGAAAAAATTTCAGATTAAGCAAAGAAGCTTTTGTATATGTTTTAAATAACATTAGCCAAAAAGTATTTGCCGACTGACGCGCATTCGGTGTGTTTAAACGGCCTCTTACCAACTGGCTGTGGTTTGTCATAAATTCTACTATTACTTCAAATTGTCGCAGTTTGGTGATCTTAAACGTTTGTCTCCTTGAATGAAATAATATATACATACATATGTAGACAGTGAATAAATAAATGAAATATTTTTTTTTTGTGCTTTGCGAATGCTATTTTGCTTTCGAATAAATATTGCGAAAATGGTGTTTGTTTGACATTCGTTTTCGCAATGCAGAATACCGAATTGCCATCTTTTCACATTTTTAATGCGAATAAAAATCAACTATGCGATTATCGCAATACCGGATACCAATTGTTCGCATTGATGCATTTTCGCATCGCATTCGTATTAGCATCGCAATACAGAATAAGCCCCCTGTTTTATTTTTTTCCTATTTTTAATAAAGTTATGTGATATCGGGCTTCTAATTGCACAATTTAAAAAAAAATCATGTTAGGTTTTTTTAACCTAAATTATAAGCCGAATATTAATAAAACAAATCATTTTGAAATAAACAAAAAAAGATTAAATTAAATTAACAAAAAAGAAATCTTAGAAGTAGAAATATGTGTGCTAGTTTTTATAAGGCAAATTATCAGGAACCGGCAGGAACTTTTTTAAATCTTGTAAATGGTCCCACTTCTTTTTTTGATATTGATCATTTTTCTTTATGAAGTTGTTCAGGGGAAACATTTTTAATAGCAGGTTTTGATCTCTGTGGGAGTAGCTCATATTCGTCTGTGATATTAGTTTTAAAAAAATAAATTAATCCTGACGAATTATATGCTCGGGCTCGTAGCATATTTACTGTTGGATCACCAATGTTTCTGCCTAAAAATTGGGATTTACTGGTTATACCTATATTTAGAATTTCTTTTGTTAAATAACATTTTTACCGGGTCGAATGGACGTGTATGTCTGAGAAATACTTTCAAAGTTCAAAAATAGTCATAGTGTAAGTGGTGCGCATGTAAGGATGCTGGAACTTTGCGCTCTTCAGTTACATATAATTTGAACAAATTGAGACGGCAAGTTTATTTGTCTTTTATTCATTTTTCTCTCTATAAGGGAATGTGTTGCGTCACATTCCATTTGAGTATGACCGCTTATTAAGTACAATCGATATATCAGTTTCTTTTGAAAAAGCGAGCAAAGCATTTGACAAAACAACATTTCGGTTTTGGTAAAAGCAACCATCCGAGTAAATAATTATATGATGACAATCCAAGCAGAAAGACCTTTCTGATTGCTATGGGTTTTCATTGTATTTTTCTAATACCAAAAACTGTTTTAATATAAGTTAAAAAAAATATTCACTTTAAATGAGTTAGGCCTTTTTCTTTCAAAAAATTTTTGATATGAGTTAGGGCTTTTTATAAAATTGTTACAACTCTGTAATTCTTCAACATATGAGCCTGAATTTTTTAAGGGATGTGTATCTGTTCCTTTTCTACCAGAATATGTAAAAAACGCGATTTTGAAAAAAAACGAGATACGACCTTTCTATGTTAGTCCATCGACATACATACGTACGGAACCCTAAGAGTGCGAGCCAGCCTCGTACTTGACTCAATTTATTATTGTTAAACATGTGTCCGGTTAATGGATCAAATTTAGTTGAGTTGCATACGCCAAAATACACGTGCAAATATGGCACTGTAAAAATTTTGTTTTAAGTCAAATTTCCAACAACGTTTACACCTTGTCGCCGCGACGTAAAGGTAAAAGTATAATATATATGTATATTAAAATTAAAATATATATACAGTCAAAGCCCGGTTTAACGAATGATATAATGTTCAGACCTTTCGTTATACCGAGATATTCGTTATATCGAACAGTAATTTTTTATCTTAAAATTTTATAAAATACAGTGGTTCACAGTTTTAAAAACATCAAAATTTAATTGTATTGATAACTTAGTGTAGAAATAAATCTTTAATTGATATTTTAACGTTTATTTAAGAATTGTTTTTATTTCTAATATGTAAATTCCTTAAAAATCATAATTGTACATACATAGGTGCCTATACATATTTATTTATATTTGGATGCTATTAACATGTGTAGGTTTATTATTACCTTTTATTCATATTATTTATTTTTTAAGAAATCGATATCTCGTTTTCACAATGAACCAAACAAAACTACTGAAGTTTTAACGAAAAAAGCAACTCATCACACGTGTTCTTTCAATACAAAGCAAAGAAGTCAAAACACACACAATCCAACGGTTCTGTAACGATTTTTTAATGTATTTTGCTTTGACATTCGTTACATCGAGATATTCTTTTTTTTGTCATTCGCTATATAATGCAGGTAATGTAAAAATTTCGCCATTCGTTATATCGGATATTCGTTAAACTGAGTATTCGCTATACCGGACTTTGACTGTAATATTAAAATTAAAATATATAATATTAAAATTAAAGAAAAAAATGTTTAAGTTGTTGGCTGTATTATAATAAGAAATAAGTTTGAATTGACTTATTTTTCTTATAAGTATGAAAATTTAAAAAATAAATTCAATAAATTTTTTTAATGAAAACACAGTATATAGAATTAATTATATATGTATATAGAATTAGATAATTGCTAATTTTTGATATGACCTCACATTTTTATTTTTTATTTATACTATTGTGTAATCATTTGAATAAATTTTTGAGTTTTTACTGAAAAGTAAATGTCCTATTTTTTATTAACCCATGTGATAACAGTTTTTCGAATGCAAATTTTGCTTGTGGGAATTTTTTTAAAGTCCATTCTCCAATTTCGTCAATTTTAACTTAACAAAAATTAAATAACAAAAAAAAAAGATCGACACACCACTGTAAAGGAGAACAAATAAAAAAAAATACAAAAAATAACAATAAATACAATATATACAAAAACACAATTTTTATTAAACAATAAATATAATTTGCAATATCGAGCTGCAAATAAAATTAATAGCGGTTCTCACTCTTGATAGTAAACTCGGTTGCACATTTGGTTAAAGTAGCAGATTTGATTAAAGTACTAGTGTTTACATCACTGCAGCAACAAAATGTATTTAACTTTTATTTTCTACGCTGTGATTAAATAAATTAAGTCAAGTACGAGGCTGGCTCGCACACTTAGGGTTCCGTACGTATGTATGTGTAATGTATGTATGGAATGGCGTATGTGAATACATATATATATTTTATAAATTTCATCTCTCTGTTTTTACAGCTACTTTATGGTGTATGTGGACATCTAGTAATTTTCCACTTGTTGTTGTTGTAATTTGCTGTTGTAAGGCATCTGGGAATACATACACTGTGCGAATTTCGGCTCTCTATCTCTAACTGTTCGAGAGTTATAGCTATTAATCTACGTTGTAAGGGGACACCTGGTAGTTTTACAGTTGATGTTGTTTTTAGCAAGTGTTGTTGTGGAGCATATGTGAATACACATATTGTTCAAATTTCATCCCTTTGTCTCTCACGGTTCGAGAGTAACGGATAGTTGTTACTTTACGTTGTATAGGGACACCTGGTAGTTTTCGACTTGTTGTTGTTTTCAGCATTTGTTATTGTAGGCCATATGCGAGTAAATATATTGTGCTCATTTCATCTCTTTGTCTCTTACGGTTTGAAAGTTACGGCTAATGTTTTTTTATGTTGTATAGGGACACCTGGTAGTTTTCGACATGTTGTTGTTTTTAGCATCTATTGTTGTAGCGCATATGCAAATACATATATTGTGCGAATTTGAAAACAATTTGAACGACCAACTAAACTCTATATCTTCATGGATGTACAGAAATTATCTTGAAATTAACCCCGAAAAAACCAAAGCTATTCATTTTCAGACATCAAATCGAATTTCTTCTTGTCCAAGAATATTTATTAGCGGTAGTCCAATTACTTTTGTTAACTCTCTCAAATGTCTTGGACTGATTCTTGATTCCAAGCTCAACTTTACCGATCATATTAATTTTCTGGCCCACAAGAGCTGTCTGATTTTAAGACATCTTTATTCTTTAAAAGCGTATACACCAAAACATATCAGGATTCGCCTTGCTATAGCACTCATTATGTCAAGAATCAATTATGGATTAGAAGTTTTTTCTGCTACCTGGGCATACAATTTGAATGTTGTTGAGAGAATAATTAGAAAGATTATTCGTTATGTATTCAATATTGGTGTAATGGAGCATGAACGTGTTTCTGAACTTACCCCTGAAATTTTAAAAAGCAATTTTGACAATTATCTGAAAATACGTATTTTACTTCACTTTTATAAAATCATTAAAACTGGAAGACCTACACTACTAGCTAACGAATTTTCTTTTGGTAACTCAACACGCAACATTCAAATCAACGTCCCCTTGGGGCGCCTTTCAGTATTTGATCGATCTTTTGTGATAAGAGTTCATCGTATTTGGAGTCAACTTCCTAATACTCTCAAATTATTTTGTTATACTTATCATACTTATAGTAAAATGCTCTTCGAGTATTTTAACAATATTCATCATTAAATTTTTAAATCTTTCGAAGTATCCTTGGTTTTTTAGGAAATGCGATTGTAATTCTCAATATCGAAACTAGTTTTATATTTTTGGCGGTATTTGGATGGTTGGGGAGCCTTCTAACTAACAATTAGGTTTTAATTTTAGAATTAGTCAAATTAATTTACATAGACATTTCACTAACAATACATGTATTATTGGCCATGAGGCTTTCTTTGTATTGAAATCAAATAAATAAATAAATAAATTTCAGCTCTCTGTATTTTACAGTTTAGCAGCTACGGCAAATTGTTACTTTAGGATGTATGGGGACACCTGGTAGTTTTCAACTTGTTGTTGTCTTTAGCATTTGTTGTTGTAGCGGCAAGGTACGACAACATCCTGTGAAAATTTCAGCTCTCTAGCTCTTACCGTTTCGGAGAATGGACGCTGTGACGGACGGACGGACGTACTTGTCTCGGTAATAAGTTTCCGTTTCACTCTGATGAGTACGGAACCCAAAAAAGCAAACAAAAAGCTTTAGTAAACATTGTAAAAAAATTACTGGGAATCACAGATATTCTGTGCTGTGAATCGTTTTGCCGGCAAAACTTATATTTGTGTTGAGAAAATAAAAAATATGGAAAAAACAAATAAAAATATACTGGTAAAGAGAAAACGCGACATAATTCACAACAAAAGGTGGACAGATAAAGAAATTCAGCAAGTTTTAGAATATTTGCAAGAACATGCAGACTTTGAGGTAAGAAAGTCACTCGAGCTTTGTGGTAAAAATCGTGGTGAATATAGCAGAGTTGTAAAATTAATATCAAGAGTGAGAACCGCTAATATTTTCTTTCAAAAATTTCCTATTTAGTCATAGATAACACGAATAGACATCGAAAACAACTGTAAATTAAAACAAAATAAATTAAGTCAAGTACGAGGCTGGCTCACACTCTTAGGGTTCCGTACGTATTTATGTGTAATGTAATGGAATGGCGTATGTGAATACATATGTATATTTTATAAATTTCATCTCTCTGTTTTTACAGCTACTTTATGTGCTATGTGGACACCTAGTAATTTTCCACTTGTTGTTGTTGTTGTTGTTGTAATTTGCTGTTGTAAGGCATCTGGGAATACATATACTGTGCGATTTTCGGCTCTCTATATCTTACGGTTCGCGAGTTATAGCTGTTACTCTACGTTGTAAAGGGACACCTGGTAGTTTTACAGTTGTTGTTGTTTTTAGCAAGTGTTGTGGAGCATATGTGAAAACACATATTGTGCAAATTTCAGCCCTCTGTCTCTCACGGTTCGAGAGTAACGGCTGGTTGTTGCTTTACATTGTATAGGGACACCTAGTAGTTTTCGACTTGTTGTTTTTAGCATTTGTTATTGTAGGCCATATGCGAGTAAATATATTGTACACATTTCATCTGTTTGTCTCTTACAGTTTGAAAGTTACGGCTGTTTTTTTACGTTGTATAGGGACACCTGGTAGTTTTCGACATGTTGTTTTTAGCTTTTGTTGTTGTAGGGCATATGTAAATACATATATTGTGCGAATTTCAGCTCTCTGTAATGTATAGTTTAGCAGCTACGGCTAATTGTTACCTTAGGTTGTATGGGGACACCTGGTAGTTTTGAACTTGTTGTTGTCTTTAGCATTTGTTGTTGTAAAGCATATATAAATACCTACACTATGCAAATTTCAGCTCTCTATCTCTTATGGTTCGAGAGTTATAGCTAATTGCAACTTTTCATTGTATGGGGACACCTGGTAGTTTTCGACTTGTGTTTGTTTTTAGTATTTGTTGTTGTAGCGACAGGGTACAACAGTATCCTGTGAAAATTTCAGCTCTCTACTCTTACCGTTTCGGAGAATGGACGCTGTGACGGACGGACGGACGTACTTGTCTCGGTAATAGGGTTCCGTTTCACTCTGATGAGTACGGAACCCTAAAAACTGCCTTTGTTCATAGGAATGAATGAACTCATACACAATGATTACTTGCTTTTTGTACTTCAATGTTTATCAAATTTTGTGTGTTGAGTGGAAAAGACAAGTACGAGAGTAGACAAGTTTGATTCAACAATTGGTTCGATTGCCTTAAAATAAACAAAGACTATTTTAAAGTTCGAACGAGTTTGTTTAATGCATTTATTCGTTTGCTTTAAAATGAACAACAAAAGAGAGTGTACGGGCAAGTTTGATCATATGCAAATAAAAAACTATTTTTTTGTGCTTTTGTTATAGCTGAACGGTTTTTTTAATCAACAAGTGTAGTTCCCTGGTACGTATGTATGTACATAAATATGAATATATATGTACATACACTTACGTTTTATCATGAGTTATGTATTTACCATTTGCCTGCATAGATAAATAATTTTATATACATACATATGTATGTGTGTATGTACTTACGTATATTAAGAATGACTTCATTTTATAAGATAAAAGAAAAGTATTTATTTTAAAACCTCATAAATGCTTAATAAAATATAACAATCGAATTTGAACAAGAGAAAACAATATTCATACACATGCATAATAATGAATCATGTACATGCTTATGTATAATAATGAATCATTTACTGGTACACACAAATTACTAACGCGGATACACATATGTATATGTGGGTACATACATACATACATATGTATGTATGTGTATAGAATAAAATTCATTCAAACAATAAAATTACACATTTCTTCACAATGCAAACTTACACTTTAGATCTCAAATTTAAGCTAAAGCCAAAATAAGAGGAATGATATTTTGGCATGTGTGTTCGCAGTTGAGGATCCTTTATAACAGCATTTGGTTTGGGAGATAAATTGTAGCAGTTTGTATACTGGAATAAACAGTATAAAACCACAACGGCGCCCAGCGCAATCGGAAACTGTGACGTTTTAAACATTTCTTTGAAACTTGAAATTTTTAATTATGGCACTTAAAAATATACTAAAACTGCTTTAAAGACAAAAACTGTCCGCGAATTGATATTCTAAGGCAACCAAACCCACGAATCGCATCTTAAAAACTGATTTGCTGTTACGCTTACCGTCGATTGCACCGAGAACTTTATTTGACAGCGAAGAGCGAACAGTTAATAATTTTGGCTTACGATTTAACAAATATTGTTGTGAATATCGTTAGTCATTCATATTTTTTGTTGTTTAATTAATTGCTCTCCAAGGCCCACGCTTCTCTCTGTAGTAGTAGGTATGTTCAATAACTTTATTTGAAACTATCAACGAGAGAGCAAACAGAAATTTAACAAAACTTCCCTCAAAAATATAAAAAATTGGGTTTTACCCAATTATGTACATATGTTTGCTTAACTAACTTAACAAGATGATATTAAGTCAAAGTTTTCAACATGTCTAAGCAAGCAAATAAGGTTTTGCGTTGACAATAAAAATATAAGATCATATATATATACTTTGTTTTAAAAGATTGAAAACTCTTTGAATACATAAGTTATTTTTATCGTTTTCCACCAGTATAGGAAAGATTTTTGTCTCAGTATATTTATTTCAATTCAATTATGCGTTCATTCAACTGTGCAGAATTAACATTTAAATTAAGATTGTTTATATTAATTCTCAGAGTAAGGTAAATATTTTTTTATTAGAATGCTGAACACAATTTTCAACGCAGTCTTAAATTTAATCTTTCTACTATGTAGAGCTTGTATTAATTTTCAGTTTAATGTTTTTATACGTTATATAACGTTTTCACTTTTCTTACAAAAATAATTTTTAATTAATTAATCTTAGCACAATGTTTCGTTTTTCTTGACAAAGGGAAACTTTTAATCTTTCTACTATGTAGAACTTGTATTAATTTCCAGTTTAATGTTTTTTACACGCTATATAATGTTTTCATCTTTTTTTACAAAAAATATTTTTAATAAATTTAATTTTTCAATTCTATCCGTCCCTAAGGGAACGGAGTACAGATCGTACTAAATTTAGCTTTTACAACCAAAAATATGAAATCAAAATTCTTACTACTAATCGACAGAAAGAAAAATCAAAAAGAAAACAAATTTACAATTACTTTGCATAGTGACAAAGAAAAAGAGAGAAAAATAATATTTTACAATCTCCTTCGCAGAAAGAGGGGAAGATCAATTAAATAATTTTACAATTTATATGAATAGCGGTAAAGGGACATGAATGAATGAAAAGATGAATAAGAAATTTACAATTGCTTAGTAACATGAAAGAATGAAAAGATCAATGAGAAATTTACAATTGCTTAGTAACAATTAAAAGTATGAATGAAAAAGGATTAAAAAATATTTTACTTCAAAACGTTAAGCAAAAGAGAGTATGTCAATTCTCTGACAAAAATATGAGCAAAAATTCGTTTATTAACCCGTTCGTTAACTCATATACTTAAAAATTCAATTGTACTATCCGGAAATATTTTTTGGTTAAATGGTTTACAAATTAAAGCTGTCATGTAAGAATTGTATGCCTAATACTCGCAAGAAATTAAAATTTATAGCATAAGTTAATTTATTACTTAATTTGTAAATACATCCACCAATTTTTACAAGTGTTGCAAGTCACATGTTGCCAAATACAACTGTATTAATAACACTGTGCTAGTTGAAAAAACCGACAGACGCACATAGGAGTATTCTGCCAATCTAGCCGGACAAAAAGGCAAAACTCAAAATAAGGAATTTTAAAAAACTATGTATATAGCTGAAAAGATAACAAAATGTTGCACCATATTGTGAATTTTTAAGATATTTCGTTAATGTTTCAGATTTTGGGATAGCGGTAAAGTATGGGAAGCTTTCTTAACTTCCCATACTGCATTTTTATTGATTTCTTTAGTTTTTGAGAGGCTAATAGGACGATGTATCCCGCCTAATTGAATGAAGATTTTTTTAAAATTCTTTTTTTTATAAAAGATGTACATAATTACTAATTTCAATATTTAAAAAAACTAAAAGTATTTTATTAATTTATATTCAAATAGGTCATTACCCAAAAAAATAAAAATATTTTGCACACTTTTTTTTCTAAAAAAAAGACGATTTTTAAAAGTGAATTAAGCATTTCTACAGGAAATGTTACATACCATAAAAAAGTCTTAGTTTTGTTATATTTGATGAAAAAATAAAAAGGTCCGCATATTTGCGCCATTTTTTTCCTGATTTTTTGAAAATTACATCTTTTTTTATCACTTTGCCTACCTGCCAATATTATTAAACGCTATTATGCGACATAAAATTTTTTAATTTTGAATTATTAAAATGAAATCTGAATTACTTTAATTTTAGCACTTAATAGCGATAATACGTGCAATAAAAAGGAATGTATTAACAGTGAATAAAATGTGAATTATTAAAAGTGATTATCACCCTAGTCTATGAAACGGTTTGTCTACCTGTGCAGCTGCGGTCTATATAAAAATATACATATCGATATATTTCATGGAAAATATAAGTATATACTATTAAACGTTTAAACAAGGATAAATCAAATCATTGGCAAAAAGTTCATAGGTTGAGCAGGTATTCAGAAGTAGTTTCATTATTGAAAATATATACAAGTGCTTTCTCACCTCCCTTTAAAACAGTTTATCTACCTGCGCAACTATGATTTGTATAACAAATGAGAGTGATATAGCAGAGCTGTGTTTATTATATGTTTATGTATACTTTATCCGAATAAGATTTAGTCCTTCGCCGGCAACACATAAAAGAAAAATTTAAATAATGGTAATAAACGATAAAGAAACAACGAATTATGGCGAAATGTTGAACTAAAAGAGCATATACATTCATATATATTGATCATTGCGAAAAATTCGTATCGTAAACATAACAATATGGAAAAGGTTTACACAAGGCAAGAGCTATTTGAAATAGTAAAGGAATCAAATGCTTCAACTATTGACGCAAAACTTGAGTTTTTAATTAAAACAGTGTTCAAAACGTTGAAATGTCATGGAGATGGGGATATGTTAGCAGTGAAGCGGTGTTTAACCAACTTCAGAAATTCGTTCAAAAGATATTGGATTTTAGCAGAGCGAAAAGAAGACAGTTTTTTTACGAACGTATGCTAAATGGCTGGAAGGTACTGTGATCCTACCAGTATTTGCCAGTTCTTCCTCAGGGAGACCGCAAAAACATTTCGGAGAATTATGTGAAAGAAGCAAGAAAAAAAGAACTGAAGCCTTGCGAAACGAGACAGATTTCAACATATTGATACACGCAACGCGAACACATTTACAAACTTGGGGGAAAAAAGACGCTTCAAATATACTTAAAGAAATTGCAACTTCTCTAACCAGGGCTACAAAGCTAAAGAAAGCATTCAAAACTTTACGAGAAGATAAGGTAAATCAATTAACACCCATATCGGCGCTTGCTGTATTTGTAGAAGCAGATTTTTCTCGAAGACATATGAATGATATGAAATATTCAGGAATACGAATAGGAAGTTATATCCTAGCTACAGTATTCTACAGAAGAATCGTATAAGGTGACAGAAACATGTGCTCAAGCAAATCTTCAAAATTTGCTCAACCACACGGCAACAACCTTTTTGAAAGAACTTTTATAAGGCCTCATAAAAGACGAATGTGCCTCATTGGAGCTAATTAGCAAACGGGTCTGCAACTAAGATCTGATGAAGGCAAGGCTATTGTTAAAGAAAATGATATAAAAGAAAAATTTAGAAGTAAATTAGGGCTGATAGTGGATGTACCGAAAGCGGGATTTGGAAACACCAATGATGGCAATACGAGCAGAAGATTTTTTGTCAATCCTGAATTACCTGCGGAAATAACCGAAGTTGATATCAGTTTTATTTACCGCATCAAGGTCATACTCTAAATAATATCAAGTGGGTATAAAATCAATTTGAATGAGTTTGCTGATTATTGCTTAGATACAGCAAAACTCTATGTAGCTCTGTATCCTTGGCATCCTATGACAACTACAATGCACAAAATTTTAGTATATGGTTCAATAGTTATAAGTAAAGCATTAGTGCCCATTGGGTTACTTTCGGAAGAAGTAGCTGAGGCTCGAAATAAACATTTTCGGCTTTATAGGCAGAATTATGCAAGTTTTTAAGAGTTGATTGTAATTTAGATATTTTTAATAGGCTTTAACTTAGTTCTGACCCACTGATTACCAGCATTAGACAAACTCCTAGATAAAAAACATTACCGTTCAAGAAGGATGCAATTTCTATGATGATTCCCGATTCTCCTTATTCTGACAGTGATTCAGATTTTGAAGAGGACTCTGAAGAAAACGAAAATGATAAGGACAATGAAGAGCCGTGGTACTCCTAATCATAGAGGTGGAGCAAATAAATTAGTTGAAATAAATAAATTGTTGTTTTAACTAAATAATTTATTAATATTAATAAAAAATTATTGATATAAAAAATTAATTTGCATAAATTTTTATTATAAAACCAAAAACGTCGCAAATATTTTTTGATTAAATATCGTTAATTAAAATCCAAAATGGCGTGTTTTTCATAAATTTTTCATAGCTTCCCATTTCCTCTAATGAAATTAGTAAAATGGAACTTTTTAACAATAAATAAAATTTTTTGGAAAAGATATCGTCAGACAAAATGGAAAAGGTCGTATATATAAAAAATCTGCCCAGAATTTTTATAGTAATAAAACAGATTTCCTTGAACAAATAATAAGAATTGTTGATCATATTATCCTCAGCTGAGACGCTAAAGGCCCTATATAAGAGGAAAACTCTTTAAATGCAGACTTTGATGCTTGTATGTTGTAGTTAACCAAAAACATCAGTCTGTATTTATTTATTTTTCCTCTTAGATAGGGCCTTAAGCGTCTCAGCTGACGATAATATGATCAACAATTCTTATTATTTGTTCAAGGAAATCTGTTTGTTACTATAAAAGTTCTGGGTAGATTTTACGATATTTACAACTTTTTCCATTTTGTCTGACGATATCTTTTCCAAAATTTTTTATTTATTACAAAATAAAAAGCAATTTTATGAACATAAATTCACTCCAGGAGTTGTAGGAAAGCGTAAAAGCTGCAAAACAATTTTGTCCGGCTAGATTGGCTAAATACCCCTATGTGAGACGGTACCAGTAACTAAACCTAACTCGGGTGTGCTGAATTCAGTAGATATACCGTAATTTTAAAAATGGAGGAGGTAGGACAACATACATTCCCTTAATTCAAAAACATTCTAAACCATTGAAAAAAATAAAAAACCGAAATTCAGTAACAAAATTATCTTTCAATAACTTTGTTCTTTGCTTTAGGGTTCCTTACTCATCAGAGTGAAACGGAACCTTCTTACCGAGACTACTACGTTCGTCACAGCGTCCATTCTCCGAAACGGTAAGAGTTAAAGAGCTGAAATTGAATCACAGAATATTATTGTACCTTGCCGCTACAACAACAAATACTAAAAACAACAACAAAGCAAAAACTATCAGGTGTCCCAAACAACGAAAAGTTTAATTGTAACTTTTCTATAATTCTTGAACCGCAAAAGATAGAGAGTTGAAATTCGCACAGTATATGTATTTATAGACCCTCTACAACAAATGCTAAGGACTGCAACAAGTTGAAAACTACCAGGTGTCCCTATACAACCTAAAGTAACAATTAGCCGTAGCTGCTAAACTGTAAAAGACAGAGATGAAATTCGATGTGTATTTACAATTTCCCTACAACAACAAATGCTAAAAATAACATGTCGAAAACTACATTACACATACATATGTACGTATGCAACCCTATGTGTTTGCGAGCCAGCCTCGTACTTGACTGAATTTATTTAAAGCAGCATAAAAAATCTAAAAATAAAGTTATGCTGAGTTTTGACACATTCATAACAAATAAAGTTATAAACAAAAAAGCCATAATTGACTACAATCGGTGCACAACTTTGGAAGTTATTCACACAAAATCAAAAATTGCTGTTTCAAACAATCACCCGACGAAGCCTCAAAAATTAAAAAACTATTTTTTTATGAAATAAAAGTAGTATGGAAGAAACATTTTGTATGTACGTATGTATATACGTATCTACATTAAACTTTGGAATGATAGTCCGTCATCCCTCGTCCACTTTTCGTTTTTGAACAGACCGGTTTCAGCGTTGTGCCATTATTAAAGTAATTTTTGGTTTTTTCCTTTGTCAGGTAGTTATTAAAATAACCTTTTCCCTCTTGTCAGGTTTCATTTTCCCTCCGTTCTGTTTCATTAGTTTAAAGTATGTATGCGGTAGCAGGTACGATGTTGTGTGTTGAGATGATCAATGGTGTATAAGGCTTTGTCTCCGATGTATCTTTTTTACCTGAACGTTTTATTTTAAATACATATGTAAAAGGAAAAGTATATTTCTAAAAGGCAAAGTTTATTTCCAGTTATTTAAAAGATTGTATATAAGTATTTATTTAAAGTTTAAAATATTAAGTTCATAAAGTTTCGTATTTTGTGCGTTAGCCACGTCACGCTCGTTCGGTGTATGCAGAAGAACTGTTTGCTGTTTCGTTCCCCTCATCTACATGAGCTTACAGTTCGGCCATCCTTTCAGTCAATCGACCCCGATTGGAACCGTCTTCGTCGTCATCAGAATCACTATGATCTGCATCAAGTTCGTCTATTTCCGGTAGCTCACACCAAGGCTTTATTTTGTCTGATGCATATATAGATTTGTAGTGTCGTTTAGTACGTCTGGAACCCGGCAAATCTTCAACTACATAGCGATCTTTGTCGAGGACCGTTGTGATGATAAATGGCCTCTTATAACGAGGCTCTAACTTTTTAGATGAACCCGTTGCAGCTGGCTCGTTTTCCACCAATACAAGTTGACCTTCCTTATACTTCCTCGGTGGTAAATGTTTCGCATCATACCTCTGTTTAGCCTTTTCACGCTGCTTCTCAATATTATCTGCTGCTTCGTCACGATTTTGCTGTAGCTGTTCTGGCGTGATCGTTGACGTGTTGTGTAGGGCAAGAACAAGTTTGTTCTGTAATATATCTCGTGGCTCGAAACCAAATAATAGTTGCTGTGGGGTTTTACCTGTTGTTTTGCTTTTCATGGTGTTTAGCGACCATTGAATTCGTCGAAGCTGATCGTCCCAACGTTTGTCATTGTCTGTCGACGGGAGGAGCATATTTAAAATTGTGCGATTTGTTCGTTCGGCATGACCGTTGGCTCGAGGTGTTCGAACGGCGTTGCGAATGTGTTTGATGTCGTTAGCTTGGCAATATTTTTCGAAGTCGCGGGACGTGAATGCCGTGCCGCGGTCGGTAATCATTCGTGATGGCATACCAAAATATTCGCTCATTTCGTTAAGGATGGTAATGACGTGTTTGGTCGCAGTACTTTTTACGGCTCTAACGATAGTGAATTTTGTGAATGCATCCACAATAACTAGGATATGTTCGTTGCGTTTAGTAGTTCTCGGAAAAGGACCCAAATGGTCCAGGTGTACGGTATGAAATGGCACAGGATTTACCTTGTCGTGATGGTATTCACCTTCGCGTTTTCTTCCGCTGCATTTGTTGTACGCACATTCAACGCAAGCTTTGATGTGGGACTTCACTGCATTTCGCATACGAGGAAACCAAAAATGTTTCTGCAGACTCGATAAAGTTTTCTCGATACAAAGGTGTCCAGCGTTGTCATGTTGTCCTTGTATAACGCGCCATCTAATTGCTTTTGGGACTACCCATATATACTCATCGTTCACTTTACGAAATAATCTGTCATCCTTGATAACATATTCCTTACTTAAAACCTTGGGACCCGATTTCATCTTCGTGATGATATCAGCAATATGTTCGTCTTGAAGTTGCATAGACAAGAGCATGTCGTTTTCGTTTATTGTCGTTTTCAATATTCGTAGTGATGCTGTATCAGGATCTCGTGCGTCTTCATATGGAGCTCGACTAAGTGCGTCGACGTGCTGCATTCTCTGACCGGATCGGTGTTCGATATTGATGTCGAAGTCTTGAATTCGCAGCCACCATCTGGCGATCTTTCTTTTGCATGGTTGTTTTGATGGCATTGCAATCTGTAATAACAACAACGTTTTTGCCGTATACGTAATATTTGAAACGTTCGAGCGTTTCTACCACCGCTAGAGCTTCTAACTCATAACTGTGATAGTTGCGTTCGTTTTTAGTAGTAGCTCTGCTGAAAAATGCCACTGGCTTCCAAGCTTCGTTTTCATTTTGTAGTAATACGCCGGCTATTCCAATCGAACTTGCGTCCGTATGTATTTGATGGTCGGCAGCTGTTTTATAACCTACGATGACCGGACTTGTGATTAGAC
Organism: Sturmia bella; assembly: GCA_963662145.1. Taxonomy (NCBI): domain Eukaryota; kingdom Metazoa; phylum Arthropoda; class Insecta; order Diptera; family Tachinidae; genus Sturmia; species Sturmia bella. Next base: position 38,883,859 of record OY759172.1, read on the forward strand.
TTTCTTTAAGCGACTTAAAAGCGTTATTTTGTTCGTCTTTCCATTGGAACGGCATGTCTTTCTTAAGTAGACTACGCAATGGCTCGGATGTTAGCGCATAACCCGGTACAAATTTCCGAAAATAACCGCTTAATCCCAAAAATTGTCGGACCTATCGTACGTTTGTTGGTGTTGGAAATGCTGAAATTGCATTCGTTTTCGCTGTTCCGGGGCTTATACTTCCACTATGGATCTGATGTCCAAGAAACTCTATGGTTTGTTTGAAAAATTCACTTTTGTTTAAATTTATTGTTAAGTTCAAATCCCGTAAAATGGTAAATACTCGATCAAGCTTGTCAAACATTTCGTTAACGTCGTTACTTCCGATTACAATATCGTCCATGTAGTGAACTATATCGCCTTCTTGGGAACTATATCGCCTTCGTTGGAAAACTGCGGGAGCGTTTTTGAGCCCAAACGGCATTCGCTTAAACTCATACGTTCCATCCGGCGTTACGAATGCTGTGAATTTTCGACTGCCTTCTTCAATTGGTATTTGATGATACCCGCTGTTGAGATCAAGCACCGAAAACAACTTAAACTTGGTGACTTCTTGTAAACGTTCTTCGACATTTGGTGTCGGAAAAATCTCTTTCGCCATGTGTTGGTTCAAACGACGATAGTCAACACAAAGGCGATCGGTACCGTTTTTTTTCTTCACTAACACAATTGGACTAGCATATTCCGATTTCGATTTCCGTATAATATCGTTAGCTAAAAGTTCGTCAATAATCTTTCGTACAGCCTCTTTCTTCATTTCCGGAAGTCGATATGGCTTTGTCACAATGGGTTCGTTTGTGGTTTTTTCATTGTGATCGCATTTGTTAACCCAATTTTGCTCAGCTCGCTACCAAATACACTATCGTATTTTTTTACAAATTCGTATAAATTTGATTTCGTAGATTCGTCTATGACGCCGTACTTTATATCAATTTTATCGTATTGCGTTTCAGATTCCATTCTAGTTTTTGCAATGTTCAAATATTTGAACCGCTGCTCATTTTGATCGCAAATCAGACGTACATTATTAGACATAAATATATCGTTACCGAGTATCACGTCAGGTGAAAATATATCGTCATCGGCTACGTATAAATCGGCCAATATTTCCACGTCATCAATTTTCAGTTTAGCAGAAATCATCTCAGACAATAATCCAGTACCACCGCAAACTCCGCTTATACGAACATTACATGACTTTCGATTACCTAATATTTGGTTTGTTTTTGATCTTGAAATCATGCTACATTCGCTACCCGTGTCAATTAAAGCATGCATTTCTAGCCCGTTTACGTTAATCCTTTTGTCTGTTGATAATTTCTTAACATTGTTTGAGCTTCGACTAGGGGGTTTACCGAAATTTTCAGGTGAACCTGGTGGATGTACTTTTTGGCAATCCCTACATCTGGGTCGTCTTTGTGGTTTTGGGCATACATTTGACATATGTCCTGTTTCTGAGCAGTTAAAGCAAACGATTGGCTTACGTTCTGGCTTCAATGTATTTTCGGTTTTATTAAAAGTTTTGCTGGGAAAAAGAGCGTTACGGTTCTGTGTTACAAATGGTCGGGCGCTTGGCGAACAACTGGCCATGTTCATAAAATATTCGTCAATAGTTTCTCGCATTTCTTTAACTGATTTGAAGCGAGTAGTTGCGATTGCTGCTTGGAATTCGCGATGTTTTAAGCCCTCTCGCGCATATTTTACAATTGAGGAATCGCTCAAATGATGTCGTTTTCCCAGTGCATTTATTCTGAAACAATATTCATTTACAGACTCACCATTTTTCCTTGTAGCGTTGGACATTTTAAAGTGGATGTCGGCTTCGTCAGACTCTGTTTCAAATTCTTCTTTTAGTGCGTTCGAGAATTCGCGCCACGAAACGTATAAATCGGCGGAAGCGTCAAGCCATAACTTGGCAGGGCCTTTTAGTTTAGTATAAATTGCTAACATCCAACACTTTTCGTCCCATTCATAAGCACGCAACGATTTTTCAACCCGATCGATAAATTGGTTTACGCTAAAAACTGAATCTTTTGTTGGGTCATATTCCGGGAGAGTGTCTGCGATTTCTCGTATGCTATAATTGTTACGTTGCCGATATTCGCGATTTGGGGATGGTATATCCCGAACTTGGTGCTCGTTACTATTTGCGTTTGTATGTGGCGGATTTTGAATTGACCGTTGTACTGCGATCATGACATTTTCTATCATGCTTTTTAAATCATCAATTTGTTCGCGCACGTTATTGTCGGAGTCTATGTTCTCGCACTCGATTTCTTCCGAACCTTCGAATTCGGTGAGACGTTTTATTAATTCGGCTTTATTACCGGTTGTGACCAGTTCTCTTTCGCGTAAAAGGTCTTTTAAATCCGACGTTTTCAACCTTGCTATTAGCGGCATTGTCGTTTATTTGCGAAATTTTCGTCTATATAAAATAATTAGTATATATATAATTCACCACTCACTTTTTCAACAACCGTTCACTATTTATTTTGTTAAAAATCGTTCACACTATTTTTTATTTATTTCGTTTTAAACGTTACGCTTATCATTAGTTTACGTTTGTTAATTTTGAGTTCTTTTTTTAACTTTCGTTGCTTTCTTATCTACTCCTTAATGAAGCAGCTCGTTTATCCTTAATTTAATTTCGTCAACGTTACGTTTCGCTTACCGTGAGGCATTCGTTTTAATTCCTTAACACACACAATAAATGGACTAAGTGCATTCGTTTGTATTTATTTCCGGATTCATTAATATTTCATTAAGCGTTTTCTGTTACGTTTTTATTTAATCGTTAGGCGTTCGTTTTAATGTGTATATGCATATACGTTTTACACATACATGTTACGTTGTTTAGTCGTTAAGCGTGTTTTTTCTAATATGTATATATTCGTTCTATACATATATACGCTTTATTTTACGTTCAATTCTTCAGCATACACACCGTTTTTGCTTTAAAACCTTTTCGTTCGTTTGCATTTTTCTATTTACAACAGAATTTCTTATACACAGAATCAAATCGTAAACAGTTGACAACCGTTCTCCAAAAATTATCACACAGACACATACACTTATTTTTTCTATTTCTCGTTCAATTTTAACCGTCTCTATTTCAAAACATATTTTTTTCTTGACTTATGTGTCTGTTCCAAATCAAAGAAAAAAACCTCAATGCACACGCGTCTTTTCACTTATGTACACTTTTTATATGCAGCCTTTTTTTTTTCGTTTAATGCCTAAGCAATAATAATACGATTCATTGCCACTGTTTCTTTTCTATTCTCAAATATCGTTGGTAGTTTTGCGCACACACTTCAGACTTAATTATTGTACTAGGATGGTCATTAACAACGTTTTTTATATTCGTACGCTTGTGTCCGTTCTTATATCGTTCCTAAGAATAATTCTCAGAGCACAGGCATATTTATTCACTCTTGCTGTCGCAGTCAAGTCAACTTAGTTATGAAGTTACGCGTTTTTTTCGTGGCACTTTTTGTTGTATTAGTACGAATTATTCGACACATACATATGAATGTATAGGCGTTTTATATAAATATTTTTTATTTTTCGCGTCACTCTGCACAGCTTTTAGTATTCGTTTATTAAATACTTTTATTTATTCGATTTAATTCTTTTATTTTTTTCACTTTTCTAATGCGTTCATGAGGGTAGGAACAATCTCACTTCTGATCTAAAAGGAAAAGTATATTTCTAAAATGCAAAGTTTATTTCCAGTTATTTAAAAGATTGTATATAAGTATTTATTTAAAGTTTAAAATATTAAGTTCATAAAGTTTCGTATTTTGTGCGTTAGCCACGTCAGGCTCGTTCGGTGTATGCAGAAGAACTGTTTGCTGTTTCGTTCCCCTCATCTACATGAGCTTACATATGTATATAATATATTACCTTTTTACTCTCGTACCTGGTTTTTATATTGCAATAAATATAAAAGACTTGTATATTTTAATTAATTCAGGTCCAAAAATGAACCTTTTCAAAAAATATTTGCTGTATTTCTCAGTTGTCTATATGCCGACGACATTTCGTTGGTGCTAATCAACTCATCAGTAGACTTGAAAAATGCTTAAAAGTTTGTTTGAAACTTAACTACTTATTCCACAATTCCCACAGAATGAGAATCAGAAATGTTCAAACAAACCTTTAACAGCAAACATTTCTTTTTTCGTTTTGCAACACTTCTACTTTTCTTTGCAAACTCCTATACAACGAGTCACCATAGTTAAGTTTCAAACAAACTTTTAAGAATTTTTCAAGTCTACTAATGAGTTGATTAGCACCAACGAAATGTCGTCGGCATATAGACAGCTGAGAAATACAGCAAATATTTTTTGAAAAGGTTCATTTTTGGACCTGAATTATAATACATTTCAATTGGCTCTTAAAGCAAATAAATAATTATGTAAGTTCATACTTGTATATTTTGGTATAAAAGGGTGCGTTCTTGTTTTGTGTGCACAGTTTTGCATTTTTTTTTAACAAATACATTTATTAAAAGATTTACCATGGAGGCCTGCAAAAAGTTTAATTATTTTTGTTACCTGCGTAGCAAATTCACAAGTCGTCGTAAAATCACTGATGATATAATTAACTTGTATGAAAACTACTTTTCTTTAAGTAGCTTTCACATATGTACTTTTCTTTACATATGTGGCAAAAATTGGACACCATCAATTGTGTGTACAACATGGATTTATCATTTTAATAATTGGAAAAAAACGGAGATGCGACGGCATTTGGCATCGTAAACTAAACTTATGTATGAAAATTCATCAGCATAACTTTATGTTTAGATTTTTTATGCTGTTTTAAAGAACAAAAATTTTCCAACTTTTGAAAAGATAATTTTGTTGCCGAATTTCGGTTTTTATAATTTTTACGATAGCTTGAACCGTTTTAGAGTTAAGGGAATATATGTTGTCCTACCTCTTCCATTCTTAAAATAACGGTATACCTCAAAAACAAGAGCTAACCTAAAAAACGGTTAGCACCACTGAATTCATTGATTGGAAATCAGCTATAACTGTTAATCCGTATAAGATAGAGGTTTAAAATTTACACGGTGCATGTAATGGTCTGGCCTCTATAACAGCTTGGAGGGTAGTACGGAACCCTTGCTGTGCGCAGTGCTGGGCAAAATACATGAAAGTTGTGTATTTAAAATACAATAACTTTTTCTCCACGTATTTAAAATACAAAATGCTACATTCTAAAAGCAAAATACACTGTAACAAAAATATGTATTTAAAATACAAAATACTCTTAATCAAAAAAGTTTTTATTTCCATTCATAAACACCAGCTTTTCAAATGTGGTATCAGACAAACAACCTCTTGATGGCGAATGAATAAAACCAGCTATCGAAAAAACCTAATGATTTATTAGTAAAAAACGATATTTTATTGAAAGAGAAATAACGGAATTAAGAATGAAGTGACAATGAAAAAACGTTTGACCAAAGACTATATAAAGTATATCCAAGTCAACATCTGATTGACATTTTTTTTCTTCTTGTTTTTGATCAAAATTTCAAAAGCTGATTTTCCTTATATTTTATTTGTTCATTGCCTAACTTTCTGAAAGCTTAGCGACTTTCTCAATGTGTATGCAATCAGTTGCGTTTACTTTACACAGGTACTTTGCGTTTGGTAATTAAATTGTACTATTGCCATTTTTTGGAAATAAAACAGTAACAAAGTTTTGCGCTTTTAGTTGATGTATGAATGGAATAATTTTTAGCGCATATTTTCTAACATAAATTAAAAATGTATTTTGAAAAATGTATTTTGAGAGCACAAGTATTTGAAATACAAAATACTAAAGCGCTTAGTATTTAAAAAACAAAATACAAATACATTCGTGAGACGTATTTAAAAGACAAATGCAAAATACGTATTTGCATTTTAAATACGTATTTCAAATACTGCCCAGGGCTGGGCGTGTCTGTCTTGTACAGGGTGTTTCTTTTCGATGTATAGAACTTTAAGTTGGCATTACTGTTCAAGATGGCGACCGAATAGTGCAATTTCATTTCGAAAATAATTTACCGTTGTTCCCGATTTTCATAAGCGAATTTTGTTTAGCGATGAAGCGCACTTCTGGTTGAATGGCTAGCTCAACAAACGAAACTGCCGCATTTGGAGTGAAGCTAATCCTCAAGGGTATGTCGAAACACCGTTACATCCAGAAATACTGACTGTTTGGTGCGCTTTATGGGCTGGTGGAATCATTGGTAAGTACTTCTTCAAAAACGATGATGGTAGAACGTTACAGTCCATGGTGATCGGTATAGAGCCATGATTACTAATTTTTTCATTCCTGAATTGAATAACCATGATGTCCAGGAGATGTGGTTTCAAGAAGATGGCGCAACATGTCACACAGCTCGTGCCACAATCGATTTATTGAAAGACACGTTTGGTGACTGCCTAATTTCACGTTTTGGACTTCTGAATTGGCCTCCAAGATCTTGTGCTTTAACACCGCTAGACTACTTTCTGTGGGGCTATTGTGGTTAGTGGTTAACATTTTTGTTTTTATTACAAATTTTGTTTCGTATGTATGTATATATTTACCCCCTAATTCATAAAAATTATAACAGGCTTATAAGACTGGTATTTGATACATATATTTGTATGGAAAATCTGTCAAATAAGAGCTTTATAAACCTGTTATAAGTTTTATGAATTAGACGGTTAATGTTTTACGATAATTTTAAACTTCAGTAACAGCATTTTTGTTATTTTTATGTTTATGGACGTAATTTTTGAAATATTTGTTAATTCTGTATATGTATAGTACTATAGCTACAATAATCAATATTATAATATGTTCTGGAACTATGTTTTTATTGTTTGTCCTTTCTTCGTTATTTATAATGATTTCTTGGACTTCTACTTTACTCTGTGGTTTGCCCATTTTATCTGGTATTCTATGAGCCCAAATTTTTTATTATGCATAATTGATTGTTATTTTACATACATATATATGTATATTTATTTTATAAATTTAGTTATGTGTTTGATACTACATTTAACGTAAGTTTTTAATTTGTTCTTTTATTTTTGATGTCTCTTCTATAGTAGTTATAAGTGTAAGGCTTTTGAAGAGTATCGCCTTCTTCTTTCTGACTTGGAAAAGGAGGATTTCATCTATTTGGCCCAGTTGGACAGGATCGCCATGTGAGGGTTTTTATGTCCCTGTTATAAAGCAAAAAAAAGGGAGAACAGCTCAACGTTAGGCGTTCAAAAGAACAGCCGAAATGAATGAGAATAAAATCAAACAAAGGCTGAAGAGCCGATATGTGTTGTCATTTAAATTCTGTCCTATTTGGACAAATAATTCTGCTTATATACTACTTATGAAAATCTTAAAAGTAATCTAGTATTGAGTGATTTTCTAAATCACTCAAACTTTGTTTTTTATAAAATTACAAATAAAAAAAATTGCAACGAAAAATGTTCCTTATATTTGGGTTTCATGTGTCATACCATAATGCAAGCGGTCCATATTCTAGTGACCCACTTCAACATTATTAATACGAGACTCTTGCTTGTTAGTCACGCTACATGGTTGAAGTTGGTAAGTGCTCGCTGTGCATATGGTATGATGATGTGAGTACACTACACTATGTAAAGTCATTGGTCTATGAGGATAAACCACAAACGCTTGACCATTCGGAAGACAACATTCGCGTGTTATTGCCGCTATACGGCCAAAAATGTTGGAAAAAGTCATCGAAAATTGGACGTCCATATTGGACTACATCAGCGCCAGCCGTGGCGGTCATATGCCAGACATCATATTTAAAATGTAATGCCACAAGATTATATTTCGGATAAATAAAATTCATGTTAATCGAATAATTGTTTAATTGTCCTTAAAGTTCTATACATTGAGAAAAAAACACCCTTTACTTGGCTCAACTTATTTAATTTTAATATTATTGGGTCTTTTGTAGTACGAATTAGTTTTTAAATATGAACTTAATTATTTATTTGCTTTAAGAGCCAATTGAAATGTATTAATTCAGGTCCAAAAATGATTTTGATTAGCACCAACGAAATGTCGACGGCGAAAAAAACAGTAGATATTTCGGAAAGGTTCGTTTGTGGACCTTAATTAATACGAATTATTTTTCTTTGTTTTGTCTTTATTGACGTTGATTTTTGTGTTTTGTTTTGAATTAGTTATTTTTAGTTATAGAGCTATGTGCCTTATTTAATAAAAATTTTGATTTAAAATGAAAATTAACAACAAAAATTTTTAAAATTTTTCTCGTCAGCATCCGTCCTTGAACTCGGGCTCAAGTTGAAGCTACACTCATGCCACTCAGCTACCCAAGTTGTATATTTTTGTCTAAATTTTTAATTCCATTAAACACATCCTGAGATCTGACATTTAGATCTCGATGTACATTTGAAAAATTGATAATTTTTAGATATTCGGAGATTATTGTAGTTCTCACATATTGTTAGACGTCTCGAGTGTCGTTTATTTTTGAATTAAAAATACTTTTTAGCTACACTTTTAAATAACAGCGAAAATATTTTCAACTTTTTGAAAAAGCATACAAAATTGCAGGTACTGAAAATTTCAGGAACATAAAATTGTTTGCAAGGCTCATAGACTTACCCTGCCGATAATTACCCTGCAGGAAATGTCAGTAGAAAAACTCTAGTGATTTACTATTGACATGGTCACCAGTACTAGTGACATATTATACCTCATACAATGATTTTTTCTGTTGACATTCAACATATGTTCTCATCTCTATTATATTATTCAGCATTGACAATAGTTCGTAATATTTTGGGCTGGATTCGTTGGATAATTTTTATTTTCGTAGTCCCAGCAATGGCCCAAATTTCTACTCCGTTCTTCTTTTGTATATGAGAAGTTTGTTTTGAGTTGACAGCTTTGAAAATCTACCTAACAGACATAATTGTTGTCTGAATTTGTTGTTTAACTATTTTTTCTTTTGCGTGATGTGATCTTTCCATATGAACTTGGAGTCAATTATCATTCCCATGTATTTTGCCTTTGTATCGAAAATAATTGGTAAGCTATTTATTTGAATCGATTGAATATTTGGTTTTTAGGGTTCCGTACTCATCATACTGAAACGGAACCCTATTACGGAGACAACTACGTCCGTCCGTCCGTCACAGCGTCCATTCTCCGAAACGGTAAGAGCTAGAGAACTGAAATTTTCACAGTATGTTGTTGTACCTTGCCGCTACAACAACAAATACTAAAAACAACAACAAGTCGAAAACTACCAGGTGTCCCTATACAACCTAAAGTAACACTTAGCCGTAGCTGCTAAACTGTAAAATACAGTGAGCTGAAATTCGCACAATATATGTATTTACATATGCGCTACAACAAAAAATGCTAAAAACAACTTGTCGAAAACTACCAGGTGTCCCTATACAACGTAAAAAAACATTAGCCGCAACTTTCAGACTGTAAGAGACAGAGATGAAATGTGCACAATATATTTACTCGCATATGGTCTACAATAACAAATGCTAAAAACAAAACTAGTTGAAAACTACCAGGTGTCCCCATACAACGTAAAGTAACAACTAGCCGTTACTCTGGAACCGTGAGAGACAGAGGGATGAAATTTGCACAATATGTGTATTCACATATGTTCCACAACAACACTTGCTAAAAACAACAACAAACTGTAAAAGTACCAGGTGTCCCTTTACAACGTAGAGTAATAGCTATAACTCTCGAACCGTAAGAGATAGAAAGCCGAAATTCGCACAGTGTATGTACTCCTAGATGCCTTACAACAGCAAATTACAACAAGTGGAAAATTACTAGGTGTCCACATACAACATAAAGTAGCTGTAAAAACAGAGAGATGAAATTTATAAAATATACATACATATGTATTCACATACGCCATTCCATACATACATTACACATACATGCGTACGGAACCCTAAGTGTGCAAGCCAGCCTCGTACTTGACTTAATTTATTTTCTATTAATGTAGGTACTTCAACTTTTTTATCACTGTTTACTTGTATTCCGCAATTACGAAACCACTCTAACCTGCTATTGAGCATATGCTGTAAATTATACATTTAATGTTTTTATGAGATGATAGTAGAACATGTCATCAGCAAATGTAGCTATCATATTGTTGGTTGTTGTACGAGTTGGGATATCAGATGTGAACAGATGATAAAGTATTGCACCTAGGACCCTGCATTTCTCATCTTTATATTTGGCATAGAAAAATCGATTTTATAAGTAGCTCTTTAATACTAGATAGATATCTTTTCATACTTTATTATTTAGCTTGTGAGGAAGACCTTTGTGCCATATACGATCAAACGCATTGGCGACATCGAGGTATGTTACAACGCAAAAGTTTTTTTTTGTCAATATCAGACGCTATTTTATTTATTACTCTATGTGTTTGCTGAATAGCGACTATTTCAGCGACTTTCAAAACATTTGGAAATACTTTTAAGAATTCTTTTAAGAGTTTGCCGGTGATTTGATCATTACCAGGAGATTTATTATCCTTTGTGTGTGTTTTTATGATTTTTTTTAATTTCAATAATTAAAGTGTTTTTGATGTGACAGTTGGAATTTCTGTTTGACTCACTTTGAAAAGATTGCTCGTCTTCGTCAATTGGGTTCGTGAAATTTTTTGCGAAATGATTTTCCAGAACATTTGCTTTTTCTTCACTAGTGCGGCCACTGTGAGATCTGGTTTTTGAATCGGTTCGTGATGTTATATTCCATTATTTATTTTTTTAGTAGCTTTCGACAGCGAGTAATTTGTTGTACCTGACGGACCAAGGTGTGGAGTCTGTCTTCTTTGTTCTTCATTAGCAAAAACTTCTTTTGCAGAGTTTTATCCTGTGGCGACCTAGTGGTATGCCATCGTAAAGTAGCTAAATGTCTTTGATGTTTTCATAATCTTGTTAAATTAATATCAAACACAAATATAATATAGAAAGGGACTGGTAAACTTAATATAAAACTTAACAATAACTTTAGTTGACCATTTATAGTCAATATATTGGTTATACGTAATGTAGTTGGCTGGAATGAATTAGAGCGAAATGCAAAATCACATGTATACAAGCCTCGATTCGGTTTTTCGTTTTGCTCTTAATAAGCTAACTAGAAGCTTTAACTAAAATATCCGTCAGTACTACCAGTTAAATGACCGGTCTTTTAGCTTGTAGTGGTCTTGTAGGAAAACTTCACAGCATTTACAGAAAAGAGATGAACAGAGCTAACGCTGATTCGTTATCTTGTTTTGGCTGCCTTTCATTTTTGTATTTTCTTGACAGTCATATGATTAACGATACCTGCAAGAAATGAATAATCGAAACTAACACAAAAAAACTTTTTTACTAACACACATGCAACAATTTATACCCTGCCGGCAACTCAGTTAACTAGTAATTAATTATAAGCTAACTTTTTTACAGCTGGTGGTGGTTGACACTTAGATTATTTTTAATGGAGATGACTGACTATTTTAGTCAGTCACATTACGATGTCCTGGGAGGTAGTCAATTGTCCGACTGTGCATTACTTTTCAACTAACTTAAAATTAGCTACCCAAAAGTTAGGCAGTAGTTAATTTATAAATAGCTACGCAGTTGGTTTCAAGTTGACTTCTAAAAGCTAACTACTAAGCAGAAAGCTTTAATTGAATTGGATTTTGCAGTTAGTTAAAAGCTAGTAATATATAGCTAACTATTACATAACTTCTGCATAGTCAGCTATAAGATAACTTTGTTTAAGTTAATTAGCTCAAAATTTCTTAAATTCGTTTTCCAAGTAAATACTAAATAAAATATTTTCAGACTGCGAAAATTTTCGAGTTTGCGAACTTTTTTTTAACGTATTCCGAATGAAGATGGCGTTTTTTAATGGTCTTTATTTATTTATTTATTTATTTTGAGTCTCTCAGTAATAATAAGCCTTAAAGGCCAAAAAAATTTTTTACATAGTTAGTAAAATAACCTAAGTAATTTTAATTACTTAAAAAATACGAAAATACTTTGTACTATTCAAGATCAATAAAGCATTTACAATGAGGCCGCTCACTACAGCCAGTCCACCAGGCTATGCGCCCGAAAGCAATAATGAGACCATGAAAATAATGCAGAATCAATAAAAAACATTTGTCGAGATCAAAGATATGATTAGTTAATAGATAGATATTTACAAATTAATTGTTTTGAAAACAGTTTTGCAATTATTTTGATGATTTCATATCTATTTCAAGCACACAACCCAATAACCAGGCTTACAGTGAACAACCTCAATACAAATACATACATAATGAAGTAAAAAATTATTTACAAATTTAACTAAAAAGAAATATATATATTATAATAATGCTAATATCATCAAACTTAGTCTATGTTCCTCAACATAGTTACTATGACACACATATATAAGTGTATTAGCACGTAAAAAAAAAGAAAAATTTATCATCAAAAGCCTAGTTATAGGAAGTACCAATCCTTTTCAGAAAGAGTTTATTCCGATGAGGAGTAAAACTCCACAAGTTTACGCTTGAAAACATTATTCGAATGTGAGAAAACACGCAACTCTAATGGCAAAACGTTCCAATTCCTCGCTATCCTAATAGCAAACGCTTTGGAAAAAGAATATCTCACTATGCGTGGTATAATTAGGTGTGGCATTCTATTACGAGGAGAAAAATGAAAAGTGTTAAATAGTCCACGTGGTATACCACTTTTTATTACTCTATGGAAGAAGCATAGCTCGCGAATTTTTACAAAATTATCGAAAGAGCAACCAATGAATCGAGCAACGAAACTGGATATGTGTTCCCTTCTACTCACACTGTACACAAACCTTACTACAGAATTAAATAAAATTTCTTATTCTAGATAGAACAGCGCAATTTGTACCAGCTACAACTTCGAGTCCATAGAGGAGCTGTGACATAAGAATAGCATGTGCTAGTGTTTTCCTTGCATGGAACGATAGAAATATATTAGTGCAATAGAATTTACGAAGCGATCCCCATATCCGACCCGATAAAACATCAATATGGGCACTGAAAGATAACTATCTACGAATTGTACTACCATGCCACCTAGCAAAATATCGAGATCTATAAAAAACCGAGAAGTAGGGCCAAACATCAAGGCCTTTGTTTTTGAAGGATTAATAGAAAGAAAGTTCGAATCCGTCCAACGCAACATCCAGGCAGGCATTTATGTTATTCTCCATGATTCCTTCAAATCCTCTATTACCATAGAACAGAAGAAGAACATCATCAGCGATTATGAATGGAGTACAGTTAAAGTTTCCAGTCATATCGAGTAGATCGTTTAAATACAAAATGAATAGTAATGGCCCCAGCACGGATCCCTGAGGAACCCCAGAGTGCAGGAACTTCGTACTGGAGTCAATGCCATTTAAGGTGACGAATTGGGACCTATTTGTTAAGTACGACCATATCAATCTACAGGCAGAACTAGAGAACTGAAAATTATAATGAAATTTGGGAATCATATTGGAGAAATCTATGGAATTGAATGCTTTAGACAAGTCTAATGACACTAGTACACTCAATTCGACTTGATTCTACTAAGGGCTAATAACAGTTCGGGTTCACTAATACAAGAAAAATAAAATGATGTAGGGTTACTAAAATAATTAAACGGTGGTAGATCAAAACTATCCAAGTTGTTTCTAGGTCCGACAAAGAAATCATTTATTTCATCTGGGTCAATCTCGTAGTGACCATTACTCTTTCCAGTACAATCCGAGTTTTTTATAACACGCCAGAAACCGCTACTATCTAAAGTTAAATAAAGTTTTGAGAAATACTTTCTCCTTTCACTGCGTATGACGCTCTTTGCTTTATTGCGAAGCTTACTGTAGGCTAACCAATTTACATGCGATCTATTTGTCTGAAAAGCCGAAAATGCAAGATCACGTAGGGGCCTAGCTAGAACTACATTATTAGAATTCATCCACTGATTACAAACTCTAGGCAACTTGATCCTTTTTATAGGAACAAAATTATACAGATCCTCCAATAGTGATGTAACGTTATGACACTTCTCCTCAATATCGGGAGCATTAAAAATATGTGATAGATCGTAATTATCCAGAAATGATTGAGTCTCACCCCAGTTTATATTCCCATAGTCCCTAAACTGGGTATACTCATCTGAGTGTTCAAAAGTGAAGACAAAAGAGGCAACTATTAGGGCATGATCAGTAATAGAAGGACACTGTATCTGTTCGCTAATGCCAAGGGAGAGAGGGTTACTAACCAGAAAAAAATCGATGAGTGATGTACTGCGCGTTCTGATATCAAAATGAGTTGGTTTAGAATTATGGATCGGGGTCATATTAATTCTAGAGCACATTGATCTGACCAAACTAGATTTTATCGGATTAAAAAGATTATTATTAAAATCACCAACAACCACAATATTTGCGAACTTTAAAAACAAATCACGATGCGTGCTCTCAAATTCATTAAGATTACCATTTGGAAGATAAACAACCCCGAACAACATATTAGTATTACCCAGGTTTACGTCCAAAAACAAGGACTCACAGCCCGGGACTTGGTGCGTACATACCACTTTGAATTTAACAATTTTAGAGACATATATAGCCACTCCACCTCCTCTCAGTGCTCTATCATTACGGCAGATCCGATACCCAGGTATCCCGACTGCATCATCTGAGATATTATCAGAAAACCACGTTTCAATTACAGCAATCATATCGAAAATTCCATTGCCAATGATACACTTTAGTTCGTCCATTTTCATAGAATGAACACTAGGCGGAAGACTCCAAGAGTTTAAGTGGGCCACCCTACACTGGTTTTTGTATGGAGACATGGTATTTTCAAGAAAGGTACTTCCACTAACTATATGGCCAAGATTATTACTAAGGCACATAGAAAAAATAAAATAATGAAGCTACGTTGAGGAACCAGAAAAAGTGTGATATTAAATACAATAAAAAGCAATTCATGTTATACATTTTATACATCTGCATAACATAAAAATATAATCATACTGCGCCGCATATCATAATCATAAGCAATAGTGTGAAAATAAAGAGAACAGTTTTATCGGAGATATGTAAATAACGAAAAAATTATGAAAATTAAGTTAAATTCAGAATACATGTAGGCCCGCACTGCAAATCGCACCAATTCGCTCTTAAATTTAGTAAAAGTTAAGTTGTTTAAAGTTCAATAAGTATAAATTGCATCAAAAGAGTATATTTGATGCAAAGAACATACAAATTCAAAAACACACGATTTGCAGTACAGACCTGATAAAAAACTAGTAACTAAAAAAACTTGCAATACATTCCCTTGTTTTGAAATCTATGAGATTTTAACAAAGGATTTCATTGGAAGTTACCCGTTTACATACGAGTAAAGTTACAAAAGTAAAACATTTCAAAAAAAAAAAAAAAAATAGCAAATAAGTAAAGAAATTTAAGCGTATTTACGAAACCATTCAATTTGTTACCACGTTCCCCGATAGTGCAGCACAACCCTGTGATAGCGCTTCTGATTTCAGGAGGGAATCTTGTATGTAAATTCATTAATTTTTACTACTGGGCAAAGAAGTAGTAAGAAAAATTAAACTTTATGAAATTGAAAAAAAAAGATATCAAGGAACAATCGAACAAAATGTTCGTTTGAGTTTGAAAATTTTTAGAGAGTTATCGTACAATTGCTGAAAGGAAAAGTTGATATTTTTGTAATTTTGGTTTCTCTTAACAAAATAAGGGACACATTTTTTCTGTAATATTCCTGTTAAAAGAAAAGCTGGATTTGAAACAATAAAAAAAACAGATTTTGGAAATAAGAATAACCTAAGGAAGGAAGGCGATAGTTATTTTTGGCTGAAGGACAAGTTATAGCTTGAGATCCTCTTAAGACTGTGCCAATAGAGAGTTCAAGCGACTGAGATGCAAAGGAAGAAGTCATACAGGTTTGGTTATTGGATGCAAGAGCTTATGCGATGAAAGAGTCAACATACAGATCAGAAAAGACCACAGCAAATTAAGTTAGTATCGATCTAAAGCAAAACGAGTCCCAAAGAGATTAACGTTCAGTATCGGTGGGTAAGGTCTTGGGATTTGCTTATAGTAAAAGGAAGAAAACGTGAGTAATAAAACCAAATTAACCAAAAGGTGTGTCACACACACACCTACAATAATTTAATTTTATGCTTGCAACTTGTTGCGAAGATTGTATGAAGGACAGTCATCGATATAGAGCTGAAGTAAACGGTTGTGATTTGTCCGCATAACCAACTTTTATAAAAACGTTTGAATATAATATGAATAAATATTGAATTAATCTACTTTTATTAAAATATCGTTGACAATATTCAGAAGTGGGATTGTATCTTAATCCCAAAAACGCCTACACTACGAAGAATGAAATAAATAAATTAGAGATGCCTAATTTAAATACGATGAAGCTGGATGCACTACGTGAAAAGTGCAAAAAGGCTGGCTTGCCTACGTCTGGCAAGCGAAAAGATTTGATCGAACGATTGACCGATCAGTGCGACGAGGAGCAATTCCAGAGTTTTCAGGAGCCACATAATGTGTGCCTTTCCAAGAGAATCGATTTGCTGGAAAAGACACTGCACGATGTACGAAAAGCTCAATTCGTTCCCTCAGCAATGTTATCATCAACAGAAAGCGTTGTTGATGACGCAATACAACGAAGCCATGCAGAACTATGCATGACACATGAGACAACGCCCGTCTCACAACATATTTTAACGACTTTTTCAAAATTACAGCATGACGACGCAGGTTTGGTATCAACACCTACTGACGCATACAACAATGGAAGAAGTAGCTTTAACACGAATGTTTTGAACGAGCACATACACACACGCAACCAAACGCAACCAACGACATCATACCATTCTCTAGCTCGGGATGTTAATCAGCAAGTATCGACACAACATGTCAGTACAAACACTTATACATCCACACCTACCAACGTTTACCGACAACCAAAAATGACAACAAATATTTACGACATGCCAAATGTTTCTAAGAATTCAACACATTTTAATGCTTCGCAACTACGACCAGTATATTTACGAGCAACGTTTGATGAAAATATTCAACATGTTAATCAGCAAGCAACGTCTCAACATGTTGATATGAATTCAAATGTACCTACACTCAGCAACATTTACCGACAAACAATGGGAACAGCAAATGTTTATGAAATGCCATCGAATGTTTCTCGAAACCCAATACATACTTTTGTTCCGCAACAACAACACTACCCAACGACAATGATAAATGGAACTAATCAGTTTGATAATATGGAACAACAAAATAACATTAATCAACAAAATTTTAATGGAAGTCAAACTAATTATGGTCCCAAATCCTATCCGTATGATATACCACAACGTCATGTTAACATTACTACGCATTCAGGTAACGAATATAATACATATTTAAATGTTCGGGAGGTGGTCTCACTGCTCCCATTTTTCGACCCGTTGTCCGACAAGTCGTTGGATGCTAGACAGTTTATTAACCGGGTCGAGTTATTGAAATCTTGCTACCATTGGAACGATCATACGGTTATCTTCGCTGTGCAGCAGAAGATGCAGGGTGCTGCTAAATACTGGGTAGACTCACAGCAAGAAGTTTTTGTTTCATGGCCCGATTTCGCTTCGAAATTTTTGAATGACTTTCCGAACGTAACCAATGAAGCCGACATTCACGTGGGCATGGCACGTATGAGACGGCATGAAAACGAGTCTCCACAAGACTACTATTATAAGATGGTTGCCTACGGAAAACGTGGCTATATTTCCGAGCCAGCTATATGTCGTCATATCATCAATGGAGTCAACCATGCGGATCTTAGAAAAAAAATTTCGAACGATTATGCCACCTGTAGTGAACTTTTACATGACATGACAATATTCTGCCTACACAATGATATTTCTAGAAATGCGCAGATCGCCCCCAAGTATGACAGGTCCATAACAAAAGGGAAACCCCCAGCTATTTCTGCAACGCCTAATAGAACAGTCGAATGTAGCGTTAAATGTTTTAATTGCAACAAACTGGGCCATTTTGCAAACAAATGCCAAGAGCCGCAACGTAAAAATCGATGTGGAATCTGTGAACGCACAACACATCAAACAGCAAACTGCCCGCAAAGAAAACCCGGTACACATAATGTAGTAGTCAACAAAGTAGACGATGATCAGCAGCGTAAACATTCACCAGACCTCATTAAGACGATCAAAGTCAATGAAACATTTACAAACTGTTTTGTCGACCCAGGTAGCAGTCGCTCCCTAATCCGCCAGACGTTTGCCAAAAATGTGGGTATTCTGGAACCATGCTCTGCAGTACTCAACGGGTTTGCCGGCGGTAAATTTCGGTGTGACGAAAAGGCAAATACAAATCTCTTCATGGACGGGTTTGATTTTAGTATCGATTTGTTGGTGGTACCTGATGAACTAATTTCTGAGAACGTACTTCTTGGCGGTGATGTCCTATGTCAGGAAGGCAAAAGATTTATAATTGAAGATGATGACTGCTGGTTTGAGAAAGTTAGAGCAATATCAACAGAAGAAAACATTTCAGACGATGGTGTGGACCAATTACAAACGTTAATTTCGAAACACTCTCAAGAATTCGCAGAAACAGCAAACGAACTGGGAAAGTGCAACATTATACAGATGGATATCGAGCTGACCACGGATGAGCCTGTTAATGTAAGACCGTATCGTATTCCCTTCGCCAGAAGACCTGTAGTCGGAAAATTGGTAAGTGAACTATTAGCAAGTGACATTATACGACCTTCCACATCGCCATATGCATCGGGTACTGTGCTTGCCCAGAAGAAAACTGGTGAATACCGACTCTGTGTGGATTATAGAGCCTTGAATCGTATCACAAAGAAAACGCCTTTTCCTATGCCGAATCTTGACGAACAATTTGCTCAGCTGGCGGGAAACAAATTTTTCACGTCCCTAGACCTCCGGATGGGTTATCATCAAATCGAAATGTCTGAACGGTCCAAACCATATACAGCTTTTGTAACGACTGATGGGCATTACGAGTACAATATGATGCCGTTTGGACTTGTGAATGCCCCTGCTGTTTTTCAAGGGCTCATGAACCAACTCATATCACGTATGGAGCCTGGAGAAATTCTTGCATACCTTGACGATGTAGTGATTCCCAGCAAAACATTTAGCGAAGGTATTCGAAAATGGGACAAGTTTCTAAACGTCTTAAAGGAGTCTGGGCTCACCCTAAGACTAGATAAATGCAAGTTCCTGATGACGGAGATATCTCATCTGGGCCACATTGTAAATGAACATGGTGAAACACCGGGCGAAGAAAAAGTAAATGCCATACGCAATTTCAAATGCCCAACCAATGTGTCTGAACTTCGAAGATTCCTTGGCCTAACCGGGTTTTTTCGAAAGTTTGTGAAGGACTACTCATTAACTTCCAGACCACTTACGATGTTACTGAAAAATAACCAAGCATTTGTATGGGAAGAAAGCCAGCAGAAATCGTTTGAAGAATTAATAAATATTCTAGTTAGCAAACCCGTTCTGGCGCTATACGATATTAACGCCTACCACCAAGTGCACACGGATGCCAGCGCTGTTGGTATAGCGGGCATCTTACTTCAGTCGACTGACGAGAAAACTTGGCGGCCCGTATTCTACTACAGTAGGCAATGCACACCAGCAGAGTCGATGTATCATAGCTACGAACTAGAAGTGCTAGCCGTGGTTGAGTCAGTAGAACGATTTCGAGTTTATATTCTGGGAAAACACTTTAAGTTGATGACCGATTGTTCGGCCATTGCTAAAGCCAATGAAAAAAAGGAACTAGTACCAAAGGTTGCCCGATGGTTTTTAAAAATTATGGACTATGATTATGAGATAGTTCATCGGCCGGGAACTCGAATGACCCATGTGGACGCCCTAAGTCGTTCTCCCGATTCACAAACCACCACACGCGAGCTAAATGATAATATTTTAAAGGTTACGTTAGACCATGAAGACTGGCTGTTAACAATGCAGTTGCAAGATGCTGTTTTAAAGGAAATTGTCAACGTTTTACTTAACAAAGAGTCACCACAATCAGCCCAAATTAAGTCCGACTATACCTTACTAAATAAACGCCTATATAGAAATTGCGAAGATGGACCACGTTTTGTTGTACCAAAGTCTGTAAGATGGCGCATAGTTAAATTATGCCACGATGACATGGGTCACTTTGGTCTTGACAAAACAATTCAACGAGTAAACCAACATTTTTGGTTTCCGAAAATTCGAAAATATGTGAAGGAGTACATAGCATCATGTGTAGAGTGTTGTTTCAACAAAGCAAAGGCTGGTAAGACGGAAGGCTGTCTGTATGTTAATGATCCGGAACCAATACCGTTTCGGAAAATACACGCTGACCATTTAGGTCCATTTATTAGAAGCAAACGAGGGAACAGTTATATCCTGTCGATTTCTGACGCCTTTAGTAAATATTTAATCGTAAAGGCGGTTAAAACAACGAAAACCCAACCCGTAATAAACACACTAAATGAAGTAACCAGCTATTTCGGTTTGCCCAAGATAATCGTCAATGACAGAGGAACTGCGTTTTCTTCAAAAATGTTTGAGGACTACTGTCACCAAAATAACATTCATCATGTTAGTACAGCTGTTCGTACACCCCGTGCTAACGGTCAAGTTGAGAGGGCAAACCAAATAATTCTCAACTACCTACGAACATCCTCCACAAATGACAAAGATTGGGACCTGAATTTGAGAGAACTGCAGTGGGTCGTTAACTCCCAGAAAAACAGCACATCTGGTTTCACCCCAAACTAATTGGTTTTTGAGTTTCGCCTGATAGACGTTGTTCAAAACAAAATAATCGCCGCCATAAATGATGACACACCGAACGCCCGTGACGAAGTAGATATCTACGACAAATACATCAATGCGAATTCCAATGCCGCTAACCAGAGACAAAAGTGGAAGACACGATTTGACGAAAAGCATGCCACACCAACCATATACAACGAAGGTGACTTAATAGTTCTGGCAAATGAGGCTCCTTCCACGGGCGAGTCAAGAAAGCTGGAACCCAAATATAAGGGACCGTACGTAGTCACTCGACCATTAGGTAACGATAGGTACCTGATAGAGGACATTCCGGGTATGCAGATCTCTCGCAAATTCAGCTCTGTATACTCATCTGACAAAATACGACGGTGGTGCCAAAACTCTCCTATGTATATTGGACGACGACGAAGGGCCCGAGGCCGAGCCATCAGCAGGAATGGCCGAGCTGTCACACACACACCTACAATAATTTAATTTTATGCTTGCAACTTGTTGCGAAGATTGTATGAAGGACAGTCATCGATATAGAGCTGAAGTAAACGGTTGTGATTTGTCCGCATAACCAACTTTTATAAAAACGTTGGAATATAATATGAATAAATATTGAATTAATCTACTTTTATTAAAATATCGTTGACAGGTGTATTTGAAGAGGAAGAAAGTAAGAAAATTAAATATCTTTGGATAATAGAAATCAACAAACCAGCATCATTTGAAAATACTATCTTAAATTTATTAACAATTGAAAATGTTACTAGATTTTAGAAAATGAATTTTAATTTTAAATAATTTCGAATTTTTGTTGCATTAATATTTCAAACAACACAGTTTTGATTTCTTTTGATCACCTTAATATTTCTATATCATTAAAAGATCTCAATGAATAAACCCTTATAAAATAGATTTGCTTAAAAGAAAAAAAAAAAATATATATACATATATATATATATATGTATATATATATATATATATATATATATATATATATATATATATATATATATATATATATATATATATATATATATATATATATATATATATATATATATATATATATATATATATATATATATGTATATATATATGTATATATATATATATATATATATGTATATATATATATATATATATATATATATATATATATATATATATATATATATATATATATATATATATATATATATATATATATATATATATATATATATATATATATATATATATATATATATATATATATATTCTTGCTTCTTGCAAATAAATATTCTTGCTTTCTTTTTAATTGTTTTTGTTTATATATGTATATATATATATATATATATATATATATATATATATATATATATATATATATATATATATATATATATATATATATATATACATATATATATATATGTATATATAAAATTTTTTATTTTATTATTTAATTATTATTTGTGTTTGTTTTTGTTTTAACTAAACACATGGGTAGCAACAAGCATAATTGTTTCTAACGTTGCAACTTGAATTACATGGGGTTTGTTTATAACCATTAGTTCTGGAAATGTTGGAATGCTAATAGATAAAAATAATTAGAGTAAATTTTATTAAAGGAAAAGATAATAATTCCAATATTAAATTACTTAATAATATTGAGAACATATTGAGGTGATCAAGAATATTTGCTTTAAAAGAATTGAGTTGGTGTAATTTTGATTTCGTGAGTTTAATTTATCTGAGTACAACCAATTTTAATAAATATTATAACGATTTAAAATATGGAATTTTAAATTATTGAACATTCATGAAAGGTAAAGTAACAAGGTATGGGGTAGGATAAAATTAATTGTTGTATTGGGCTGACTAGTAACAACATAAACCCTTAGTCAGCATGGAGGGAGGGCTTAGGTTGGTGGTAGCGAATAAGATCTTAGCTACACCACATCAACCATCATTATTATTTTTTTTCCATGCTTTATTGATTCATTTTTTTTTTGTTGTTTCTCTAGCTACCTAAAGTATAATTTTGCCGCGATTCCTATTTAATACCTTAAGATTAAGGAATGTGCAAATTTTGGAACAATATCCACACATCGGCGAGCACGGTCGGAATTAATAGGTAGCCCCGTTCCAAAAGTAAAAAGAACATTAAGAATCGTTACAACCCACAGCATCCAAGATCAGCTCTTTGCCATCAGGCATAAATAACTTCGCCATAGGCCGATCAGAATCCAAAACTCTGAACTTTGAAACAAGCTTATTATTTAGAAGCTTTCTGCAAACAGCATTTAATCTGGCGGAGGAGGGTGAATAGTGATCATTTAGAAACACTCTTTTGTCGATTTTCGTCCCAGTTTGCAGAATATCAGACACCTTCAAAGCTCCAGATTTGATGGTACGAAAATATGCTCTCATGATCAGGTCACGTGCATCAACATTATTGAATTTAACAAGTACAACTTGACCTTTCTGGATATAACAGGCTTGGTTAATATCAGGCAGATTCACAGGGACTTGGAGAAATTTCCCCAAATTAACAGCAACCGATCGCAAATCACTTAAGCCATCAGGCAGACCACGAATAAATTATGTTGGATCGATTTAATTTGCGGTGTAATGAATTTGTTTCATACTCAAACTGAGACATTTTTGTAGCGATTGAAGATGTAACATGGTCGATGCGTTCATTACATTTGACTACATCAGCTTGAACGGCTTTTAAACTTTTGGTCACACCAGTCTTCAATTCAGCCATATCCGAAAGAATTTTCTTTAACGTGCAGGAATCCTCCTTACCATTCGCAATAACGCTGTGAATTTTAGCATTCAAGGCAGCCAAGCCTTTTTCAAATCGGCTTTCTTTTGCTTTGGGTTTAGTATTCTTGCATGATGGGCATATATGTATTAAAGAGCTGCACAAAATGTTGAAAATTGAAAGTTCTGTATTCTAAAGCACACTACTTCCAAGCCGCGCATTTCAGTGTAAACATTATCAACGAAACAAGCATAACAAAACATGACTCTCACTAAAACAAAACAAGCACCATTTGAAAAGTTTCTCTCTATAGTTTTGTTAGTGCTTGTATGTTCAAATGGAGTCGAACATCAAAACAAAAACAGACAATGAAATAAAAAACGGCAAATTACACCAAAAGCATCGAGTACACTAGAACAAAAACACACACACACACATAGGTACCTACATACATTTAATTTTTTATGTTCATAAAAATGGTAAAATTTCTTTGCAAGTTTGTCTGCGAGTTATTCAAACATGTTTTGAATGTTCCAAAATAGTTTTGATGTTCTACTTCATTTCTCTTCTACTTCAGCCTTGTTCTATTTTAACATTGTTTTGTTGTACTTGTGTTCTCTTCTTCAATGTTTTGATCGTGAAACAAAAGAAATGTTTTCGGAAGTATGTGTTTTGCAATGGGCAAATAATACATACACTAATTGTAATTTGATGAAATGCTTGTAAGACATTTTTGTTGTGTTTGTGCCACACTTTAATATGTATAAGCCACATTCTTGAAATTTCCCATGACTTCAAGCTCTTTCTTGCTAATATTGTTACATACAGAATGGTACCAAAGATCACATATGTATATCACATTGAACAGAGGATTCGTCATCAGCCACAACGGAGTTGCAAGTACCACACAAATCCTCCTTACCACCAGCCATAGTCCCAACAATACAGGTATTTTCACAGTATTAGAAAATTAGAAAATGGCGCAACCAACAGCAATAAAAAAATTCGACGAATGGACAAAATGAAGATGACACTCGATATGCTTTTAAGTAGCACCACAACAATCGTATATTTCACCAAAATGAAGCTTTTGTCCCAGAAAGAAGGGTCAAGGTTGCAATTTTTTTGATTATCAAAAATTTTTCCGTGTTAAAAAATATTTATTTTCAGACTTATCAAAAAGAAAAAATGACAGCGGCTAAAACACACGTTCACTCAGGCATAGGGTTGCCAGTTTGAGTCTTTAAGGCCAATCTAATTTCTTGTTCTACATCGCTGCAGCCAAGCGATCGGCAGACATCTATAAAAAGTATGTTCAAAAACTATTTTAAAAGTAGCACTTATATTGAATGTTTAATTTTTTGGTCAAATTTAAAAAATCTTAAAAGAATGCATATTTCACATTTTTATACAGTAATTTTCTTTTATATTTATTTATTTAAGTTTTATTTATGTTGAAATTTTATTAAAAAATATTAATTATGTTTTCATAAATTATAATTATTTTACTATTTGTTGTCAAAAATATATAATGGGCTTGGAGATTTTGAAACATTAGCAAATGTGCCAATTGTCAGTGAAGAAAGTTCAGAGCCCATTGCATGCTGAAAGAAATCCTTTTCTTACTCTACTCTTCGTTACAGTTCTACATGAAGTTCTTAAAAAAATAAAAAACATTCTATGTTATGCTATTACATTAGCAAAAGCTACAATTACTCCAAGAAATGCAATGAAAGTTATTTTTTTATAACATAACAAAAACTCATTTACTATTATATTTTTATACATTTGGCTCATATGCCCTTTCTGTACTAAAAATAACAATGCTAAAATTTTTTACAAACCCCGCTTAAATTTATTTACTTTTTTAATATAATTGCATGAGCTTATCCTAAAATATATTCAGTGGAGCGACTACCCAGGAAACGGCAGAAATAGTGAGCGAAAAAGTCTATTATTTTACAAATATACAATTTTCATAATTTTCTAGACCAATAAAGAATACAGAGAACCACTTTTAAGTTGACGGATGATTTGGCAAATGTGTTGTGATGGAAAGTGCCCTAAGTAAAACTGATGAAATCATTATCCTAGACCAAAAAGAGATCGGCAGAAAACTCGCTAACCAATAATTACGTTACGGCTGACTAGTTAGAGCTAACCAATTATTGGTACTCATTGACCTATATGACAGATATATGTTACGTAGTCTTCTGAAATTATTTAAAATGATATATAAGATATATAAGTTTTGGTTAGGTCTCTCATTTTGCTATTAATAAACTAGCTAGAAGCATTAACCAATATGGTCGGTCATTTAGCTGGTAGTATTCTTGCAAGGGGTTTTATTAACATTATTATATAACGCATTCTATTAAAGCTGACCCCAAATATGATTTATAACATGTATTTATTTTATATGCTATTTTATTTACTCAACATTTAAGTAGGTATTATTGAGAAAAAAATTTACACATACATTTAATCTTACAAAGTGAATATTTCTCTGAAATTAAAAATGGTGTGACTGCCATATCAAGAAGCATGTTATCATTTTGCAGATTTCGTCGATTTTGCGGAATCAAAAAAAGGTATAATTCACTGTCGGTGTAGAGTGGTTCTTCTAATACTGATTCTTAAAGTTCACAGAAAGTGTCTTGATTCATACAAATAATTTTCTGGATTAAGTTTGTATGAACATTTCTGATTCTCATTTTGTTTGTGAGAATTTTGGAATAAGTGGTTGGGTTTCAAACATTCTTTTAAGATTTTTTGAGTCTACTGATGAGTTGATTAGCATCAACGAAATGTCGGCATCATATAGACTGCTGAAAAAAGACAGAAAACATTAGGGGCTATTTTGAGACATAAAATAACATATGTATTACGAGCAAAAATGTAAGTATATTTGAGCGGGATTTTAAAATTTTTATTCTTAAATCTATTTAACCGAAAATATTTTCGTTAAAAATAATATAAAAAATTCTGACTTACTATTGTTTTTTACGTTTCTGGAGTAATTTAATACAATACAATATTCGTCACTTTTTTTCCTTTGGACCAGGTATTTTTACTTGACTTAAGAACGAGATTTCCAGAACAACACAAACAAAAGCTCGTTTTTGTAACGAGCAATTTTTTACTCGGTTTCGGTTTATAGAATAGAAATGAATGGATCGCAAGATAATCGATTTTTAAGGCTAAAAATTAATTATCGGGTCGCCTTTAGTACAATGGTACCAATTGTCATAAAATGACAGTTACAGATTTTTACGCGAAGCCGGTGCTGGTTATACCATGTGGGAGAAAATCCCTTAGCCCGCCGAAGGCTGGTTGTCAAGAACAAATTTGCATATCTATAGAAAAATGTGTGAAATAATATTACAAAAATACGATTTTGGATTAACTTAACAGAGAACTACACTTGTTGATTAAAAAAAAACTGTTCAACAATAACAAAAGCACAAAAAAATTGTTTTTTATTTGCATATGATCAAACTTTCCCACACACTCTCTTTTGTTGTTCATTTTAAGGCAATCGAACCAATTGATGAATCAAACTTGTCTACTCTCGTACTTGTCTTTTCCACTCAACACAAACTTTTGATAAACATTGAAGTACAAAAAGCAAGTAATCATTGTGTATGAGTTCATTCATTCCTATGAACAAAGGCAGTTTTTTTGTTTTAATTTACAGTTATTTTTGATGTCTATTCGTGTTATCCTTGACTAAATAGGAAATTTTTGTAAGAAAATATTAATTTTATTTGCAGTTCGATATTGCAAATTATATTTATTGTTAGTTTTGTGTGCTTTCTTTTTATTTGTTCTCCTTTACAGTGGTGTCGATCTTTTTTTGTTATTTAATTTTTGTTAAGTTAAAATTGACGAAATATGACAGTCTGCCATATTTGCACGTGTATTTTGGCGTATGCAATTCAACTAAATTTGATCCATTAACCGGACACATGTTTAACAATAAAAAAAACAAAAGACAACCCTTTTTGCAAATGATCAAACTTGTACACATACTGTCATTTGTTTCAAATGTTGTTGAAACATGTTGTATAATTTAATCGTTTGGACACGATGAATTTACTGCAAGCCCTTCTCTTGCCTGTGCGAACTTGCTCATAAAATGCTTTTGTTATTTCTACTCATAATCAGAATTTGATGTGTACAGCAGAATGAATATGATTTTGAATCATCATTGAATTTTTCTGTATTCTTTAAAATGAGCAAAAGTTTTTGTGCTGAATAAAATCAAGAAAAACCGTGATTTTGAAGTTCTCTGATGCCTAAATCAGTTAATGAATTCGCGATTTTACTTCTGCGCAACAACCTTCTCACGGCAGCACTGTTTTACCAACCGTTCTATATTTTCCTTACTACATTGCCCAACTTCTACATGGAATTATTAAGAAACAAAAAGACTTCGACAGACTTTGACTCCAGTATTGGTAGGTCCCCGACCCCCACTATAAAAAGACATATAAAATTAATTTCTTTCAAAGCCTGACTCCTTATAATAAGTTCCCCCTAATTATCGACTACCATGGAAGCCGACTTACACTTTATTCACTGTAACAAACTTACCTCGAGATACGCATGACAACTGTGTATCCAAAATATGAGCTCCGCGTTTGAGGTTTAAAAAACTTTAACTGGGGTTGAGTAATGACTATTTGTGGTTTTGGTGCAAAGTTAAAGGTATGCGTTAAAGTTAGTAAACTTATGTATATACCACATAAAAATAAACATTGCACTTGAAATATTTGGTGAAACATATTTGAACTTTTTCTCTTTATTTGCTTCAAGCTACTAATTATAAACTGGATACACTTGGCAATTATTAAGCATATTTAGTATAGATGCATTTGGTTCAAATCGTAAAATTAATTTAAATTACTTAAATAAAAAGCAAATTCTTTTGTATTCATTAAAGATATGAAAGCAAGTTTTTTCGTTTTAAATGCTTAGAATTAAGAATATAATACGATGCGAATTCTTTTATTATCATTAATCAAACTCAAGTTACTTTTCATTTATTTATTTCATAGTTTTTAGTAATTTTAACTTCTTATTAAGGCACAGAATTTTAAAGCTGTTCTAGATTTGTATTGCATTGTGAACTGTTGTCATGGTATTGTACCCTTCGTTCTCTCCTTTTTTGGTTTGTTTTTGTTTGGTGTATAAAAATAGTAATACTAAAGAATAACATGTAGATTCAAATTCTGTATAAAATTTTTATTTGTCTTATATGTATATTTTTCTGCTGTTATTGCTTGTTACATATTTACTTGCGCCCATTCATTAACTTCATTTATTATATATTTATGCGGCAGAAAACTTCGCCGAGCATTTTAATCGACGGCGCCGATTGATGACTATAATTCTCAGCGTCAAGCGACTAGCCTAGTTCAGCAAGGCGGTACGATACCAGGTAATCGTACGCCTTCAACCAAGGCGAATCCATACTTGATTCGCCTTGACTTCAACAAACAATTATACAACCAAGCCGAATTGATTTATCAAATGATGCATCAAATGACCGACACTGTTCTTGCAGGGTATATTTTGAAAAAAAAACTATATTTCGATAAAAGTGTGAACAAAACTAAAATAAAATAAAAAACGGGAAAAGTTTTTAACACCCAACTTTTTTTTGTTAAAACTAAAAGAGCAAGTAATAAAATAAAAAACCAACGTTTCAATTAATTCAGGCCCAAAAATGAACCTCTTCAAAAATTTTTACTGTTTTTCTCAGCTGTCTAGTTGCCGACGACATTTCTCTTTTAAAGCAACTAAATAATTAAAGTCAAAACAACATTTCGTTGAGCAAACGTGAGTTGCTTCGAACATTTTAATCGAATACGTGTACAAATAACTGATCAAAAAATTTTTTTAAAAAAAAAAGTAGAGCAACAAAAGTGTTAAAAACTGAATTTTCAAAAAAAAAAAAACATAAATGTCAGTACACCTACATTTTATTTTTTTTATTTATTTATTAATTTAGTCTATGGAAATTAATTCCCCACAGACAATTTACAATACATAATATACAATTTTATTACATTTAAAGACAGTGTTTAAAAAAAATATATTAAAAATTGTTTATGAATTTAAAAAATGAATAACTGAGTTTTTTACTGCAGCGGGATTTAAAGAAAAGTCAAAAAATCTATAAAATTGATTAACACATTCTCCTGAGAGGATCGGCATCAGCATACTTAATTTTCTCTATAAACTTTTAGCAACAAAGGAATAAAATTACGTGATGTACGTTGAGGAAAGTTAAATAAGATTTCGTTGATCAAAAATCCAGAACAGACATCGCCATTAATAATATTTAGAATAAATGATACAGTCAGCATAACTCTGCGGCTTTTGAGAGTAGGCAGCTTGATAAGTGCAAGTCTATTTGTGTAAGGGGGCATATTAAGAGGATCAAAATGTAAACTTCTAAGACAGAACAAAAGAAATTGTTTCTGCACGGATTCAATTGCATCAGAGTGACATTGATAAATTACTGAACCATATTCCGGATTGGGTCGTACCATTGCTATGTATAGTGCTTTTCCAATGTATGGGTAATCAAACTCTTTTGCCCATCGTTTTATAAATCCAAGTCTACCTCTAGCTTTGTTTATTGTTAGAGTAATATAGGAAGTCAAAGTCAGCTTGGGGTCGAATAATATACCTAAATCGAGGAAACTATCAACCAAATCCAATTGATGCTCGCCAAGAACATAGTTTGCTGTAATTTGGTTAGATCTTGCAACCCGCATTAATTTACATTTATTCAAATGAAGTTCCATCAGATTTGCACTGCACCATTCATAAAAAGAATCCAGGTCCAATTGAAGTAAACTTTGCTCAGAAAATTTATTATAAGTCAAGAAAATTTTTACGTCGTCGGCATTCATCAAGATAGATGAAAATATTATTACTGTAGGTAAGTCATTTATGAAGAGGGTAAAAAGTAGTGGACCCAGATGACTCCCCTGTGGTACACCCGACAGTACAGCTATGTTTTTAGAGAGTTTGTTATTGAAGTGGACTTTTTGTGTTCTACTTGTTAAGTAGGAATATAACCATTTTACGCAAATTTCAGTGGCACCCATTAATTTAAGTTTCTTTAGAAGAAGTTCATGATTAACTTTATCAAACGCTTTCTTAAAATCCGTATATATGACATCTGTTTGCATCTTGTCTCTCCCCCCGGGGGCACAAAATGCATCTTGCTGATCGTAACCAGCTTGGTGTCGTGTCAACGGGGTAGAAGGGGTGCAGGATACCTCGGCTGGCTTGGTGGCTAAAATCTTAGGCATTTCCTGAAGGAGGGCGGCGACTCCTGAGGGACTTGCTGAAACCCCTCACCGAGGGGCAATTCGGCAGTACGGGGACCGGAGCCCCGGGATGACTCTTCGGAGTCATCTCGCCGGTCATAGGTTGAGGAGCCTTCCTTGGCTGAAACGTACTGGCTGTGGTTGCTACCATAAGTTCGCATGGAAGGGAACGTTGGTAGCTATACTTATCATAGACCCTCGGGTCTATGTTCGGTCGCCCAAATGGGCCCGTAGTGCTGTTGCTAAGCAACAGACGCTGCTTTGTAAGGAACCAGATTGGCGGGAGCATTAGCGTTGGTTCAAGGACTGATGATCTTAGGAACTTCGGGCTACCACGGTAGTCGTGTATCCTTAGCCGTCTGGGGAATTGCAATGCAGCAGAGGTTAGATAGCTCAACTCCTGAGCAAGGGGTTTTGTTATGGCCAAGTAACGTAGCAAATAAATTGCCACCCGAGCAGTTGTTCCGGCTGCTCGGGGGCGGTGGTGTAACGTCTTGATTACACCACGTGGTTTGACCACCGTGAGGTTGGGCCCTAGTGGCAGGTACTCACGTAAATCATTCCACATCTTCCACATCTGCATCTTGTCTAAAAAACCACGGTTCATTGCAATTGTAAGGTGAAGGAGGTTAGAAGTTGTAGAACATCTTTTTTTAAATCCATGTTGGAACGGAGATATTACACTTGCAACTTGGAAAGAAATATATTCTGTGAAGATCTTTTCAAACAATTTGGGTATTACACCAATACCATTGGTATTTGCAATACCACGGTAATTTTCTATTAAAGATTTATTGCCAGATTTGAACAGCGGAACAATAAATGAATCTTTCCAAATGTTGGGAAAGCATCCATACTTAATCGATAAATTAAACGAAATTGTCAACGGTATTGCAAGGGTATCTGCACAGCTTATTAATATACAACTCGGAATTTTATCGGGGCCAGCATCATACGAAAACTTGAGTACTCTTAATTCCTTAATAACTGTAAGAATGTCAAGGTAAGGCAGCGATATAGATTGATTTTCAGCCAATGCATACGGATATTCGATTGAAGGATCAAACGTTTTACTCGAGTAGGTAGTAGAGAAAAAATCAGCAAACATGTTAGTTATAAGACTTGCATTACTTAATTCATTATGTTGATATTTCATCACAGTCGGGTACCCAAGAGATTTTTTCTTCGAGTTGATGAACTTATAGAACGTTTTAGGATTTTGTTTCAAAGTGATTTCAATTTTCCTTATATATGTTTTGTAAAGTATATTATTTAGCTTGATAAATTCAGATCGGTTCACAGTATATCTTAGATAATCTACAGAAGAACCACTTCTTTTAAATGCCTTGTAATATTTGTTCTTTCTATTCTTAATATTGCATAACTGTCTATTATTCCATGGAGTATATGTTTAGGTATGCTCATATTCATAAAAGAGAACATTTTATGGTAAAAAATTTCAAAAATGTGCTCCAAAGAAGCATTATGATGAATTTGGGACATCAAAATATTATACCAATCAGTATTCATAATAAGCTCATTTAACATAAAGTAATCAGCATTCTTAAAGCAGTAAGATTTTTCATTACTGATAGGTGGTTGTAAGGCACTATCAGATGGAATATATAAAAATAATTCAATAGCTGGATGGTATCTATCTTCCGGAACTGTAATGGGTGTTGCACGTGTAATGTAACAGTCATCCGTATCATTCACAAAAGCTAGATCCAGTATTTTTGAATATTCATTAGTTACGCCGTTTATCTGGAAAAGGCTCATGTCATATAAGGTATTAAAAAAGTCCCTGTAGCATTCACTTGTCTTAGCTTGAACATAATAACTCTCATCAGCCAAATAATTCCAAACTATTGAAGGCATGTTGAAGTCTCTCAGAACTAAAAACGTATCAGTATTATTGACAAAGTTAGCAGCTAACCTCACAGCTTCAGCATGTTGAATATACAAAGACTGCGGAGACGATGGAGGAATATAAGAGCAGGTTATGACAATTTTTTTATGTTTCAATTTAACGGTAACAGACAAAAATTCAATGTCAAGTGTCAATTGAAAAGACAACTGTTCAGAAGGTAAAGATCTGTCAACTGCAATGAGAACTCCACCACCATAAGTACCACGATCACGACGATAAACATTGTAATTATTACAAAAAATTTCAGTGTTAAAATAAGTATCATTTAGCCATGTTTCAGTAAGAATAATAATTTGATAGTTAAAGCCAAAGCTGTCTTTATAAAGGTTAGACAATTTAGTTCTCAGGCCACGAACATTTTGGTATAGTAAAGACAGTGAATCAGAGGAATTAATATTCAGTTTTTTGGGACATTACTTTCACGTTGAGGAAGAAATCCGGTAACACGAGTATTAGACCTTGGTCGTTCTTTGTAAAAGTATTCTCTTACTAAAGTGTTTACAGGCCAGAAATCAGAAGCCAAAAGTTTTTGAAAAATGTCTGCAGATGCGGTGATTTTAAAAGATGCAATAGATCGTGGTTGAAAGAATTCGAATTTATGTATCAGGATCTCTGCGCTATTACCAACTTTGGACTTAATGTAATAATCCACATCATCAATAGTCGTCGTACTTGCCAGGCGAGAAATATATATATTTTTCTTAGGCGGAATAGCACGTAAAGGATTAAAAAGTGTAGTGTTATTCGCGGTTAAAATATTTGAAGATTGATCATTAAAATTAATAGATGGTGTAATGCCGGATTGGCCAGTTGATTCAAGTAAGGCAGCAATATTCGAGGTAGAAGGCAGTGGCGACACTTCATTAACTTCGGCAACACTTGGAATTTTGGGGTCAATAGTTGCTTTATTTTTATTTCTGCCAGACTTTCTACGCTTAGGCGAAGAATCTGGCGGTTCGAAACTTCTTAGCTGTTTAAAATCGTCAAACAGGTTTCCATACGATGCTATTTCATTGGATAATTCCGAAACTTTTTGTTGTATAGAAACAAACGAGGTTTTGGTACTTTGGTAAAACCGGTAAAATTCAAGACCAATTTTATGGCATTCTTCACAACACCATTGCAACCCTTTAGTACTCTTAAGAGGCTCAGCTACAAGCGTTTTCAAGCCACTGCACTTAAAATGGCACATACCATGACAAAGCCAACAAGTAATCATTCGCTCATCATCATTTAGAACATTACAGTTTTTGTTGATGCATTTGAATTTTGTATCACTCATATTAATATTTTAAATTAGGATTATCAATTTGTCGAATAAGAATTCTGGCAACACTGATTCATGCGCAACAAAAATGTTCGATTCACTTTTAGCAGCTATAGTAGGTCAATAACCTGAATGTCTTTGTAACAGCTAGTTGTACTTATCCAGATGTATGTATGCATATACTTGCGAAATTCAAGAGTGTTTAAATGCTTATTGATTTTTACGACAAGGAGAGTTAAAGAGATTTAATTTAGCGATATTATGGTGCTACTGAATACTAGCTGTACGCGAAAATAAAAACAATAGTTCGTTCCGTTTCAATGTCAGTTAAAGACTAATTTTATTTAAGGTTCTTGTATGCTTTAATGCAGTTGATACATTTTAATAACAACAACAACATTTTAACTCAAGAGAGTGAGAAACAAGTAACCAATAACAAATATTTACATATAAATTGTACGGTAAACCAATGGTCTGATTTAACGGTACGAGTTTCTTGAATATGCTGATTTCAAGTAAAAACAAATTAAATATAAAAATTAAGGTAGTTCAAATTGCACATAATCATAAAAATAGGATGTTAAAGTATAAAAGGATAAATTTCATAACACAAAAATTATTACTGAAAATAACTGGATATAAATTCGAAACATCGTCAACATTCCGCCAGCCTTGAACGAAATATATGAAGTTCAATCATCTCGTGGCAAGGGGTATAATTTCTAAACTGGTCTTCGAAATGTGGATGTTGCAGTCTTTATGGTTACCACTCTTATCAGGCCATCAGTACCAGCATGGGTTTCTGTTACACGCCCTAGTTTCCAACATGCGGGGGGAATATTGTCTTCTCGTAGAAGGACGACATCATTAATTTGTAGGTTAGGTTTCTCCTTAAACCATTTAGATCTCGGTTGGAGAGACTGAAGATAATCATTTGACCAGCGAGACCAAAAGTATTGTGACAGCTGTTGTATTAGTCTCCACTTGGAAACAGCAGCCGTCTTTAAATGGGTTACATTAATTTCGGGCAAAGCATTTAGAGGCCTGCCTATTAAGAAATGGCCAGGGCTAATATATGGCAGGTCATCTGAATCAGTTTGAACTAGCGGACGTGAGTTCAGAATAGCCTCGATTCTAATTAACAGTGTAGTTAACTCTTCAACGTTAAGGGTAGCTTGACCAATGGTCCTTTTAAGATGATATTTTACACTCTTCACTGTAGACTCCCATACACCGCCAAAATGAGGTGTTGCCGGTGGTATGAAGTGCCATTGGATACCTTTAGTGGATAAGAAATTTGAAACATTACTGTTAAAATTGAAATTTGTTACTGCTTTGTAGATTTCTCCAAGTTTCTTCGCAGCGCCTTGAAAATTGGTACCATTGTCACTGTGTATGTGACCACAAAGCCCTCTTCGACCTTTAAATCTATCTAGGGCAGCCAGAAAGGCGTCCGAGCTCAAATCCATGACCAGTTCGAGGTGTACGGCTTTAGTGACCAAGCAAATAAACACAGCGATGTATGCCTTTGCAATAGGAGATTTGCGTCCATTGTGTTGTTTATACATTATCGGTCCAGCATAATCGCAACCGACTTTATAGAAGGGATAGGCAGCGTTGACTCTAAATTTTGGAAGATCAGCCATAAGTTGAGTGTTGGCCTTGGTGTTGTAGCGTTGACAGACTGTGCATTTATCACAAACTCGTTTAGCAAGTTCACGAGCACCCACTATCCAGTACCTTTGGCGCAGTGTAGCGATGAGTAGGGTAATACCTGCATGCAGATTTTTAATATGACAGTCATGGACAATTTTGTAGGCAATAGGGCTATCCTTGTGCAGGATGATTTGATGTTGACTATCATAAGACAGCTCGGCCTTTTTAGGTCTGCCACCCACACGTAAAATACCATGGTCATCTAAAAATGGCGACAAGCGTCTAAGCTTCTTGCTGGCTACATTAAGCTTCTTTTTAATGCATGATATGGCAGCCTCAAATTCAGATTGTTGGTAATATTTAAAGAATTCGTTTTCAGCATCTCTAATCTCGTGGAGCTGTAGCGGCAGCTTATTTTTTATTTTAAATCGAAAATTGTTGTACGCTCGGTAAAAGTAAGCCAATGCTCGGACCATTCGTGGGAATCGAGATATTCGGGTGTTTAGGCTTTCAATTATGTTGAAAGTAGTTGTTGCGGTAAGGATCACTTGCTCTACTAAGCGAACTTCTTCATTAGTTTTCGGTTCCTTCATAGATTGTGGCCACTCAACGGGATCTTTCAGTAAGAAAGGTGGTCCTTGGAACCAAGTTGAATTATCAACTAGATAGCTAGATCTAACGCCTCTACTTGCACAATCAGCTGGGTTTAAGTTAGTAGGCACATACCGCCATTTGACATCAGGTAGCGTTTCCAAAATATATCCAGTTCGATGACCCACGAATGTTTTCCATTTGGTGGGATGGGCCGATAGCCACGCTAAGACAGTTTTACTATCCGACCAACACATTATATCAGCCCTTTTAATATGTAGCACGGACATCAGATATTCAAACACTTGAGATAATAGATATGCAGCGCAAAGCTCCAGCCGGGGAATTGACACCATTGTTATCGGAGCCACCTTAGTTTTGGCCATCACTATATTACTAGTAATTGCACCTGCTACTGTTAATTTAGTGCAATAGACCACTGCTGCATAGGCTGCACTAGAGGCATCGCAAAAACCATGATACCTCACAATGGTTTCTGTAGAGAAAATAATTCTAGGAATGTTAATGTTATTTAGATAGTGAAAGTCAGCAAATAATTGGTCAGTCATGGTTTTAATTTCGTTGGGAAGTTGCTCGTCCCAATCTAAGTTGATAAGCCATAGTTTTTGCATAATAATTTTAACCGCAATTATCACTGGTGAGATCCAGCCAAGAGGATCAAAGATTTTAGAAATTTCAGAAAGCAGCTTTCTTTTTGTGTCAATACTGTAATCCTTTTCCTTTATTTTGTAAGAAAAACAGTCAACAGCCGGGTTCCAGATGACGCCAAGAAGACATACAGTAATATCAGTAGGGATATTCACTATACTCTCAATTTTATCCTCTTCAGGTATGTTAGTTAAAACTTTACTCTCATTAGTTGCCCATTTTCTTAACCGAAAGCCGCCAGCCGTAAGCAATTGGTTTAAGTCATCAGCTAATTTTTGGGCATCGCCGATAGTATTGGAGCCAGCCATGCAGTCATCAACATAGAAACACGTTTTCAATATTTCACAGGCTTGTGGAATGCGCTCACTTTCATCTTCACTTAACTGCCAAAGTGTACGTATTGCCAGATATGGCGCTGAAGTGGTACCGTATGTCACTGTAGTCAGTCTATAGTGACTTATTTCATCGCTGGGACTATTTCTCCACAAAATTCGCTGATAGTCACGATCGCACTCGTGAACATTTATCATGCGAAACATTTGTTTTATATCAGCAGCAAAGCAGTATTTCTTACACCTGTACCTAAGTAGTACTGCAACTAGATCCTGCTGTAGGACAGGGCCCCTTAGTAAGTTATCATTTAGAGACTGACCATTGGATGATTTGCTAGAACCATCAAATACGACACGAAGCTTGGTAGTGAGACTTGTATCCTTTAACACGGCATGGTGCGGTAGATAGTACAATTTCGTGGCAGGACGTTTAATTTCATTTTTTGGCACAAGTTCCATGTGGCCCATTGCCATATACTCATTCATAAATTCACAATACGCTTTTTTCAATTCAAAATTAGATTTAAATTTGCGTTCCATAGCATTCAATCTTCTAAGGGCCCCAGTGTAGGATTCTCCCAGCTCTGGGGTCTGTTTAAACGGCAGTCTAACAGAATATCTGGCTGATCGTATTGTTGTAGATTGGTACAAATCTTCGGCAATTTGATCTTCAGCAGCTAAAGGGGGCTTTACAATATTAATGCTCTCAACTTCCCAAAATATGCGCAATGTTTTATTTAGATCGTCTTCATCAATCACTTGACTCATTGCATTACACACCATCGCTGAATCGTCTATAGTACAGCCACTGCAGATTACCCACCCAAATGCCGTGTTTTGAGCCAATAAATTGTCATTTTTGAGAATCCTACCCTCTTTAATCAATGAAAAAAGTAATCAAACCCAATTAAAATATCAATGTCTTTCGGGATATTAAATTTATTATCAGCCAGGGGGAGGTTTTTGATCTCTTCCCAACAATTAATATTTAAATTTGCACATGGTAATTTTGAAGTGAGTTTTGTAAATATATGAGCAAGAATGCGAATAACAGTTTTGTTGTCGTATATAGATTTTAACTCCAATTGAATAGTCCCACGAGTTGAACCAGCTGCATTGTTACCCAGACCACTTACAAAGATTCTTGTTGGCTTCCGCACCAATTTCAGCCTCTGTGCACATTTTTCTGAAATGAGAGTGTTTTGACAGCCAGAGTCTAAAAGAATAGTACAGGTTTGATAATATCCCATATTATCCTTCACCAGCGCCATGGCTGTTGGTAACAACATATTAAAGGAA
Organism: Sturmia bella; assembly: GCA_963662145.1. NCBI lineage: Eukaryota > Metazoa > Arthropoda > Insecta > Diptera > Tachinidae > Sturmia > Sturmia bella. The sequence continues at coordinate 38,922,694 of OY759172.1, forward strand.
TTTACCTCTGAAGCTTCCGCAATATTCACTTTACTGTCAGCACGAACGATAAAAGTTTCATTTAGTGATGGGGAAAGAGAACTCTGAGACGCCTGGCTTGTCTCTAATTTAGGCATTGTAGGCAACTTACTTATTAGTGATGACGGCTTTCGGTCAATATGTATCAGCGAATGATGTTTACCTTTGCAGGATTCACAAACGTGTCTTGAAGGGCAATTGTTAACAGCATGGTTTGGTTTCATACAGTTAAAACAGTAGCGATTTTCCTTTAAAAACTCGACGCGTCTTGTTACATCAAATTTGATGAAAGTAGGACAATAAGCCAGGTGATGATTTTGACCACAAGCAGCGCAGGCCTTTTTCATAGTACTAGTGTAGGCACGAGCAGAGCGAATTTGTTTTTGAACAGGCTTACTTAATTTTTCCATTGTTGATGGCAGCCGTTCCAACGCGTCACAACGTTCATTGATAAAATCAAAAAAGTGTTCCAGTGAAGGAAAGGCTATCTTACCACTATACTCAGCCCAAGCTTGTAGAGTACTTCGATTTAATTTTTTACATAGCAAATGAATCAGCCAAGGATCTCTTTTCTCCGCATCTGTACCTTGAGCTCGAAGACCACGTATCACTTCATCAGCTATGTTGGATAAGTTACGCAGTTCTAATGAACCATCAGCTTTGGGAATTTGCAGGAAAGTTTCAATAAGCGAGTCCACAACCAGCGAAGGTTTATCATACCGATCTTGAAGTTTCTTCAGTGCTTCTTCATAATTTTGATCGGACACTTGTAAATGGCGTATAAGATTTGCAGGATCATCTTTTAACAGCCCCTTTAAATACTGAAACTTTTGGGCAGCAGACAAGTTATGATTGCTATGAATCGAACTGTTAAAAAGATCGATGAATGATTTAAATTCCGAATATTTTCCATCGAATATAGGCACATTCAACTTCGGTAAACGCACATCAGCAGAAGGATTTGTTACGTTAATAGATTGGGACACGTTGGCTTGAGAACTTTGTGGTGATGGTATCTGCAGCACGGCGAATTTCTCAAAAAAGGTACTTTGTGCATCTAAAAGTCGTTGCATAGCGTCGTGATGCATAGTCGTAGAAGACAATGGATCCGCGGCAGAAGATAGCCTGGCCTCTATAACCTCATTGTATTTCGATTTAATGCGAAAATAGCGAGATTCAAATTCTTCTACTTCAACTTCTCTATCTGATACACCTTATCCTGATGCAGCCATCTCAATGTCCAATGACTGGAATTGGTCATAAACCTTTTCCAATTTTTCTAACCTGGCTCGAATTTCAAACAAAGAGGTTTCGTTATCGATTCGACTAATGAAATTTTCCAATCTAGTTGTGGTGCCCTTAAGATGGGTCCTTGTATTTTTCAATGCTTCCATTTTTATTTGATATTTTTCAAAATGTTTAGTTAATAATGGAAACTAGTTACAAGATCTTCAACCACTTCTTATTTTTATTCACAGAGATTTGTGTTTTATTTATTTTGATTAGTTTAAATCACCACACAACACCTTTTTTAATAGTTTGCTTTGACTCAAAGTCAATTTTAGTTTTTAAACGAACTCTATTCTTTTATTTTGTATGCAGCAAACGGCAATCGAATCAAAAGAACAATGCAATTGTATGTATGTATTCACACAATCACGTCGGGGTCACCAAAAAATGTACGCGAAAATAAAAACAATAGTTCGTTCCGTTTCAATGTCAGTTAAAGACTAATTTTATTTAAGGTTCTTGTATGCTTTAATGCAGTTGATACATTTTAATAACAACAACAACATTTTAACTCAAGAGAGTGAGAAACAAGTAACCAATAACAAATATTTACATATAAATTGTACGGTAAACCAATGGTCTGATTTAACGGTACGAGTTTCTTGAATATGCTGATTTCAAGTAAAAACAAATTAAATATAAAAATTAAGGTAGTTCAAATTGCACATAATCATAAAAATAGGATGTTAAAGTATAAAAGGATAAATTTCATAACACAAAAATTATTACTGAAAATAACTGGATATAAATTCGAAACATCGTCAACACTAGCAGTTATTGTATTCCGAAAAATTGGTTTTGCTACCGTATTTAGACGAGCTCGTTTCAATGTTTTTAACTCATTTTATTAAAAAAAAAACAATATCTTAAAACAATACATACTCATGTATATTAAACTAGAATATTACCTGCTACTTCGTTAGCAGATGTTATTTAAAGAAATAATCCATATATATAAAATACTCGTAGCTCAAAAAAATAGAAGAGCAAAAACCGCCAAACCGATCGGACGTATTTTTGGCTGCTTCAGTAGTGTTTGAAACATATTTATTGCAAGCAATCTATATTTATAAATTTTTCTATATTACGCCTGTTAACGATCTTAATAAATCTATAAATTAATTATTTTTACAATTGAAACTTTAAACAATATAAGTGCATAAACAATCTTTGTAACCAATTCGTTAAACACAGAAAACAATAACACACATTAAGCAATAAAAAAAATAAGAAAAATCTAAAACAACGACAAAAAAAGGAAAAAAAATCATATTAAGAGTACCTAGCGCAAGTGCATTTTGAGATCGTACGTTTCTCTTGCAATTGGTCAGAGTTCAATGAACCATAATCAATAAAGTACAAAATATTACCTCTGTAACAATTCGCAATATAATGGCAACTCGCAAATCTAAGAGACAAGAAATCATGCAAAACCCAGGACCTGATAATATCGTTAATCAGACGAGTAAATCTAAGAGACTAGGATATGAAGATGAGCTGAACACATTATCTGTGAATACTCCCGTAGCAGCTGATCTTATTTTTGGAAACTCAAACGACTCATTCTCTCGCACACGATTGTGGAATTGACTGGACTTTAAATTTACAAAACATGATGAATTTATTAGAGAACAATTTGATCAAATTAAAAACATGATTGCCGAAAGTAATAACCTTTTTACACTGACGCACATTTTACATCTTTCATCAATTTGCAAAGATGTTTACATCTCCCCATAAGAATTATACAGGGCGAAAATTCTACATCTTTCTACATCAGTAGAAGATGATCCTTTCTCATTTTGTTCCATCTTACATCTTTTGATTTTTTTAATGCCATCACTAAAATAATTGCAAAAACCGATTGCTTTTGTACCATAACTAGCAAAATTACATTTCAAAACACAAATTTAACATAAAAAAAATGAGCGGAACATGTATTTTCTTATAATTTTTAATTAATTACATGCATATAAATAAATTCATTTTAATTGCAGTGCAAAAGAAAGCCCATCGTATGGTCAATCAATATGCAGAACATGTTGCTTGACCTATGGAAAGAAAAATGTCCAAAATAGTCTATTTTAAATGGACTTGGACATTTAAAATTTTTTTTTATTTTTCACAAAAATTTTGCGTCTTCTTTTTTTGACATCTAAATAAATGAAAGATGAAAGATGTTGTCAATGTAAACGACTGTTTCACATTTTCAACATCTTCCATGCGTTTCACGTGGATGTCAGTCGGTGTAAAAAGGCTATAAGATAAATTTAATGATTGAGATTGAACAAAAATTTTGTGATCTTAAAACTGAGATATTGAATGACATGACTGAAGAATTAAAAGATCTGAATGAAAGAGTGACTAAATTGGAAATAGATAAAGCAGCAATTTGCAAACTAAAAGCTGATGTTAAAAGCTTGAAAATAAAATGCTTGCACCAAAAGAATTCCATTGTAGCATCAGATGTGTGGATAACTGGGAAAAATATGCAGTACCATAAACATTACTTTGCCATCGGTAAAATCTATTTTCCGGGTTAAGAATTTTAAAAATCGACGTAACGTTGATGATCCACCAATTGTAATAAAATTTAATACACCACAGGAAAAACACAACTTCCTTAGAACTGTTTCAAGTTATCGTCGTAGACAAAAATCACCCTTACGTTTGTTTTGTGCTAGCTTCCAAAGTGATAAGCCCTTTTTTATTAATGAAAATCTTACTCCGCACAATTATGGAATTTTTAAAGTTGCGCTCGGCCTGATGAAAGGTAAGCTTTTGATGTCAGTATACACCAATCAAGGTATAGTCTGTGTCAAACAATGTGAAAATTATCAACCTACTTGTATAATTTTTCCGGAGCAACTTAATACGTTTTTTCGGACAACGGAATACATTTTTATTTTTTATTGTTTTATGTACTTGTTATGACTGTCGTTTTGCCCCATTACTAATTATTACTATAATCATTTTGACAACCAGTAAACATTTAATGACGTTAATATACTACCTGATCTTGCTTTCTAAAATTTGTTCTTGTATATACTATGTATCTCTGAATTGATTGTTTTTCTATGTATGTAAAAAAGAAATTTCTATATTAATTTTTATCGCAAATGTTTTATGTTTCTGATAGCATTGCGCATTACAATACAAAGATTCAATTTTATAATGTCAGTTGGCAGTGACTCTCGTGGATGGTCCAAAGATATTACGATGAACATGATAAGAGTCCTCGCAAAGTATAAACGAGGTTTTAAAATTGTACATCTAAATGCTCTAAGCTTAAATAATAAAGTTGAGGAATTCAAATTACCATTTGAATGCTCTAATATTGATATTATTTGTGCTTCCGAAACATGGCTAACAACATCTACCTCCGATAACTTTGTATGCCCTGATGGTTATAAAGTTTTCAGAGGAAGTTGATAGAGGAAGTCATGGTGGTGGTGTCGCCATATTTGTTAAAATTGGAATTCCATGCAAAATACTTGTCAAGTCATCTTCATCCAATATCCCAACTGTGGAGTTTATTTTTATTGAAGTTGTATCATCTAACAAAAAGATGTTGGTGTACAGACCCCATAAAAGAATACCTTTAAATGTTTTATACTCTACTCTTGAAACACTTGCGCTGCAGTATGTTGATATAATTTTCTGGTGATTTCAATTCAAATGTGTTGATGGAATCAACTCTGCCCTACAATATGTTCTCGTTTGGCCTCTTTCCAGTTAACGTGGTAAATCCAACTCATCATAGGTCAACAACGAGCTCACTTATTGATCTTTTCTTTGTATCTAATGTTTCGAATATTTTGTTGCATGATCAGATATCTGCAAAATGTTTTTCCAGACATGATCTGATTTTTCTGAATTATAACTTTCAAGTTCAACACTATGAACAATGTATTAGTCATCGTGATTTTAAACATCTGGACTTTAACCGTGTACTAGAATATTCTTCACAAATTATACATAATAGGGACTCAACATATGCTAGATGGAAAGATTTAGAACACCGGAATTTAAACTACAATACTCTACAAGGAGGAATGTAAATAGGCAAATTAAATATGCAAAGACTGAATATTATGCTGAGCGTTTCAGTTCCGCTGTAAATTCGCAGCAAACTTGGAATACTATTCGCGAATAGGTATTGGCAATAAGAAAGTGGTTGACTGTCATGTGGATGCAGATTTGTTTAATAGGATATTTATTAATACTCTCGTGATTCAAGCGGATATGAACTTTTACAGTTCGCTTTCGAATATAGATAATGGTACGACGGAACCACAATTTCATTTTTCCTGAGTCACCCAATATGATGTTTCCTCAACTTGCTGTGTGATAAAATCGAATACTGCGGGTAGTGATAATATACACCCAAAATTTATAAGACTGCTTTTGCCTCTAATTCTCCCGTATGTTACACATTTATTTAACAGTATTATAATATCATCAAAATATCCGTTGAATTGGAAACATGCTAAAATTTTACCACTGCCTAAATCGAATAGTGGTTATAGGGCAATAGCTGTATTGTGTTTTCTATCGAAAATTTTAGAAAATCATTTACACAGGCAAATGATTGAGCTTATCACTACTCATCACTTGCTTTCAAATATGCAATCAGGTTTTAGACAAAGCCACAGCTGCACCACAGCTCTTGTTGATGTATTTGAGAACATAAGACAAGGTTTGGAAAATGATTATATCAACTTTTAGACCATTCTAAGCCCTTTGATTCGGTAGACCACTCTATGCTCATTAAGAAATTAAAACAGTGGGGGATTTTGAAAAAAAAGTGGAAATAATTCTGCAATTTCTAAACGGGTAAACTGATTGTAATAAAATTTCACACACATCTTAAGGAAGTATTGTTGAGCTTAAGTTTGGAGTGTGAACTATATATACCTGAAGGGGGCGGAGCTATACGCCCCTAAAGTGGGTCTCCTCGGGTATGTGAAAAATTCGAAAGCATGTCAAACTTATGGTTTTGATACAAATAAAACGAAATTTTGTAGGTAGATTTTCCTACTAAAGGGCTTTAAAAAAATGTGCAACATTGATGGATTTTCATTTGCAGGTTAGGAGATATACGACGAATACTATTAAAGTTTCTACATTTTTCTCTGTTCTGGCCCACTGTTTCGTTAATAGCAAAGACAACATTAGTCAGATTTACAAAATCTTTTCTTTTCTGGATTTAGAACAAAATTTTTATCTTGCAAAAAAAATTTAGTTTGAAAAACTTATTTAGTAAAAAGTTATATGCAGTTTAAGTTCAAATTCCTAAAAAAACTCGATTTTTCCCCGTTTTTTGTGGAAAAAAGTACGTTTATTATTTCGTAATTATAAAAAAAACTTTGCGGTATGATCTACGCTATATTTATATTTTCTTGGAAGAATATACTATGTGGTATATTATGACGGAAAAGAAAATTAAAAATTTTTGTTTTTTAAGAAAGCAGAGGGTTGCCAAAAAGAGGAATCTTATAACAAGTTCTCGGTTTATGGCTTTTTTTCTCCAATCCCAAAGCTAGAAACAAATAATTGTGTATACGATCCTGAAGTCTGGCATGTTTTAAAAAATTCACCATACTTCTAGCTGCACCTCGCAAAAAATACAAAAACTAGAGAAAAGTATTAGAAAATCCCATTTTTGGGATTTTTTGACTTTTTTCTGGGAATTACGGAGTTTCAAGAATTATATCTTACCGGCTTTTACATTTTTCCTATTAAATGCGCTGTTTTCTACGTAAGTGACAATTTTTAGCAGAAAATAATTACAAATACAAATTTTGTAGCATAAGAAAAAAGCGCTGAATACTGAACAATCGCATTTGTGGGATTTTTTGATTTTTTTCTGGGATTTCCGGGATTCTAAAAAGTAAATCTAATCGGTTTCAACTTTTATCTATTAAATACGTCATATTTTACCTACATGCGGAGTTTTGGCAGAAAATGTTCACAAATAAAAATATTGTAGTGTAAGGGGGTAGACCTTTATATATGTACATACATGCTCTGTTTTCAAACTCTTTTAAACTCTTTTGTTTAAGCCGACTTCGACTAATGCCTCTTATTATTACTTTTTGAAAGAAGTGGGCTGCCTTATCTATCGCAAGCCAATGTAGGTAATTTGGTCAGGTAATATGTACTTGTGTACATGTTTCATTAGACCAGGTAGCTGCGATATCTGACCTTTTGTGTACCTGTTGCATTGATGCAGTTGCTACTGTTTACCTGGTAACAGCGAAAAATTTTAAGATGTATATTTGGTTATAACTGAATATTTTAGAATATATGATACTATTTCAGTTACAGTAGTGATTGCGATCACATTGGCTGATAGAAATTTATGTTTCCTTTTGTTTGAGCACACAGAAATTTAATTCGAGGATAAAGTTGAAGTTATTACTCAGTTTATTGAAAGTACGTGCAATGCTAAACTGAAAAGTGAAGAAAATATAAAAATACAAAATTTTGTTAAAAACTTTGAGCTGAAATGGAAAACTGAGAGGAGAAGCAAGGCAAAATTCTTAGCTAAATATTCGGATTGGTTATATAATAACATGGAATTAAACATTTCCAATTAAAAACGTCTGGTGTCGGGGCTCCATGCAAGAAATACGAGAATTGAAGCCAAAGATCGAAGAAAAACATGATTGTCAAATTCCATTTCATCTATGTCCACTGAAGAGATTTCGGATACGTACAAAGCGATGCTTAAAAAAACGGGAAACCTTCAGAGGCTGGAAAAATTGCAGGGGTTTTACCAAGTGCATCATCTAGACGGCTTAAGCGAATTGTTAAAAGTATTCCAACACCTACATCTGAATAAGTTTTTACCGAGGAAGAAGCTATTGCTTTCAGAGTGCAAGTTACCACAAGTCACTCACTTGAACGTAAAAGTGTATTCATGACTTCATTAGTGCCCATAAGAATTCGTAAATATGTCGATAGTAACAGTCCATCAACAAGTTTGGAAGATCTCTGGATCAACCAAACTCCAGGATCGAATTTTTTGTAGGTCAATTAGCTTTGAACATAAAAAGGAAATGAAGAATTCAGCACAAGATTTAATAAGTTTTATTCACTCCGAAATTCACCGTACCACGTACTATTTCACTTGCATTAATAATTATTTTTTCAGCATTTCTTTCGATATGAAATTATGATTGATGGAAAAGATAGTAATGCAAAAACGGGCAGGCAGATCATCAAATTGGCATTGTTCCATATGTGGAGAAAAGAAATCACAATTTACGATTTCATCTAGGGAGAGAACTTTAAATGAAGAAGCTCTCAAACTTGAAATCTTTCCTCTCCATGCCCGAATACGCTTCTTGGAATACTTTCTGCATCTGGCATATGATCTAAAGTATAGGAGTTTTCCCGAAAATTAAAAAAAACAAAGACCTAATTGAAATTAGAGCCACTGAAAGGCAATGAATTCAAAAAGAGTTCAAACAGTAGACCGGCTTAAATATTAATAAGCCCCTCATAGGGATGATGGAAATACACCTATAAGATTTTTTAAATATTATGAAGAAACAGCAAAAATTACTGGAATAAATTCGATGCTGTTGTACATATTAAATTACCAACATCGGCTTGCGATAGATAAGGCAGCCCACTTCTTTCAAAAAGTAATAATAAGAGGCATTAGTCGGCGTATTCAGCGCTTTTTTCTTATGCTACAAAATTTGTATTTGTAATTATTTTCTGCTAAAAATTGTCACTTACGTAGAAAACAGCGCATTTAATAGGAAAAATGTAAAAGCCGGTAAGATATAATTCTTGAAACTCCGTAATTCCCAGAAAAAAGTCAAAAAATTCCAAAAATTGGATTTTTTAATATTTTTGCTCAAGTTTTTGTATTTTTTGCGAGGTGCAGCTAGAAGTATGGTTAATTTTTTAAAACATGCCAGACTTTAGGATCGTATACACAATTATTTGTTTCTAGCTTTGGGATTGGAGAAAAAAAGCCATAAACCGAGAACTTGTTATAAGATTCCTCTTTTTGCCAACCCTCTGCTTTCTTAAAAAACAAAAATTTTTAATTTTTTTTCGTCATAATATACCACATAGTATATTCTTCCAAAAAAATATAAATATAGCGTAGATGTTACCGCAAAGTTTTTTTATAATTACGAAATAATAAACGTACTTTTTTCCACAAAAAACGGGGAGAAATTGAGTTTTTTAGGAATTTGAACTGAAACTGCATATAACTTTTTACTAAATAAGTTTTTCAAACTAAATTTTTTTTGCAAGATTAAAAATTTTGTTCTAAATCCAGAAAAGAAAATATTTTGTAAATCTGACTAATGTTGTCTTTGCTATTAACGAAACAGTGGGCCAGAACAGAGAAAAATGTAAAAATTTTAATAGTATTCGTCGTATATCTCCTAACCTGCAAATGAAAATCCATCAATGTTGCACATTTTTTTAAAGCCCTTTACTAGGAAAATCTACCTACAAAATTTCGTTTTATTTGTATCAAAACCATAAGTTTGACATGCTTTCGAATTTTTCACATACCCGAGGAGGCCTACTTTAGGGGCGTATAGCTCCGCCCCCTTCAGGTCTATATAGTTCACACTCCAAACTTAAGCTCAACAATACTTCCTTAAGATGTGTGTGAAATTTTATTACAATCAGTTTACCCGTTTAGAAATTGCAAAATTATTTCCACTTTTTTTTCAAAATCCCCCACTGTTCATGGTCTAAACTTATATTATCGCATCTATTAGATCGTTCGCAATCAGTATTTATGAACGGTGTTTGGTTGGCTAAATTGCCTCTTAGTAGGGGAGTACGCCAGGGTTATATTTTAGGACCACTTCTATTTTCCCTTGATGTAAATGATTTACCAACACAAATTTCTAATTGCAATTTACACTTATATGCATATGATGTGCAAGTGACGTTAAGTAGCTCGGTTCAGAATATTCGCACAGGAATATCAGTTCTAACTGAAGAGTTGGCCAAAATATGCTTGTGGGCTGATTCAAATGGACTCTGTCTGAGCTCCAGCAAATCTAAATGCTTAATAATATCTAAGAAAAAGGTAATTCCCATGATCTCGGTAGACATCACATTAAATGGTGAGAGAATTAAGATAGTAAAGTCAGCAAAAAATCTCGGGATTATTTTTAATAGCAATTTAACATGGACTGATCATATAAATTCACTTTCTGGTCAAATTTATACAAAGTTACGTGCTCTATTGACCACACGGTATTTAACTCCATTGAGAAAACGAGCATTACTTGCAAAAATTTATCTAACACCTTCCTTATTATACGGATGTGAGTTATCTTGTAGCTGTGACTCAATTAGTAAAAGAAAACTAAATGTATTGCACAATAACATTATGAGGTATGTCTATGGATTAAGAAGATTTGATCATATTTCCTCAGTTTCTCATAATCTTTACGGTATTTCTTTTGATAATTTGTTAAAAATTCGTACCCTTATATTTTTGCACAACATAATAAATACACAAACACCTAACTACTTGTTCGAAAGAATTCATTTTTTCCAGTCACCGCGTAACCGTAATTTATTTATACCTCTACACCATAGTCTCGTATCCGAGTGGCAGTTTTATGTGAACGCCGCTCGTCTTTGGAACTGTCTCCCACCAAATCAACAGCAATGGTAATAGTTTCAGAAAATTTTTATTTAATTTTTTTTCCATAATTTCTATATTTTACAAAATTATTATTGTTATTGTTTTTCTTCAATTTCATAATTTTTAATTTACAAAATTAATAATTGTTTTGAAAATTTACACTACTTTATAAATTTTATTTAGTCTATATTTTTATACCCTTCACATAAGTGTGTAAGGGTATATATAAGTTTGTGATTCCGTTTGTAACGCATTGAAATATCCATCTAAGACCCCATAAAGTATATTGTTACGTTTTTACCTTTTAAAAACGTTTCTCGTACATTCTTTAATTGTAATGAAGTTAAAAACACTCACGTCTTCAGTTTACAGTAATCAATAGTTCAACACTTTATTTACTTTAACACACTGTACTTGTAAACACTTTACTAAGAACAACACTTTTACTTAATCACTTTTTATTACATAAGACACTTTACACGTTAGCGCAGCTAAAAATCGACTGACCTCTCAGCGTTAAGCTCAGCTGCTTTTATACCTCCAATGATCATTACTCGAACATTCTAGACCAGAGGTGCCCAAAATCTTCTTATGGAAGCGTAAACACCAATACGTATACACTTTATTGACGCACACAAAGAAAAACAGAAATAAACTCATAACAAAAAATGATTTCTTCAAGTGTTTCATACTCACGAAATCATTAAAAAAACAACAAAATCATGAAAACAAAAAAACAAAAAACAACAAAATTTATGCTTGGCACCAATGTGTACCAACAAAGCCTGCGTTCTTATTGCTGTGCATATGAAAGTGTTGTTGCTTTGAACTTGGGATATGTGTGTATGTGTGTATTTCATACAAAGAGCTATGTATACATATTAGAATGCTCAGCCAATGCTGCGCGGTTTTACAAAAACAAAAGCGTACCAAGCGTATAGGCCGTGGGCATCCCTGTTCTAGACGTTTACAGAAGCTAATCACGTCACATCTTTAGTGCGATGACTCATCATGAACAAAAGATATACACACACACCGACATACATACACGCGGCAGTAAAACTCAAGCATCTGAGCCGCGCACATACATGCACACACGAATATTGTATCGTGCGGTGGTGGTTTCTTTTATTTCGCTGTCGTGCCTAGTTATCTACACATGTGTGTCAGTATGTGCACACTCGCTGTGCTGCCGCTTTGTTTGTCAACAAGTTTCTATGTGTGCATGTGTGTAAGTTAAAGCATATTTAACTGTTTGATTCTTTAAATCAAACTTAAATAAAGTAATAATAAATTAGTAATAAATAACTAAAAGCTGGCATCAAAAATAGAGTAAAAAATAACTGTAACATTTATAGCAATGTATTACAACTTAAGTTAAATCATTACATATTGTATGTTCGATCTTTTTTTCATTCTTTAAATTACTCTTTCTCAATTTCATTATCATCATTACTTAATAAATACTGTAACATTTACAATATTAGTTACATTATTTCATATTCAACTCTTTTCATTCTTTAAACGACTCTCTTAATTTCATCATGATAATTATTTAATAAATAACTGTAACATTTATAATAATGTACTACAATATATTTTATTATCAACTACTTACTCTTTTTAAAAGTAAATTCTTGAGAGATCGATACTACTCTCTCAACTCTGTCATTAGCTCATTACTAATTATTTAAGTTATTAGCTTTTTGGTTTTTTCTCGCAATTAATTGATAGCTATCCTCATAGTTAGGAGCGCGGAACAAATATGAATTTAAATATAAAATAAATTACATATATTATAGCTTTAAATTATAATTTGTTTCAATGAACAACTTGTAAAGTTAAATAAAGAAAAATAAAAAATAAATTAATTTGAACAACTTATAAAGTTAAATAAATAAAAATATAAAAATAAATTAATTGGCGCCCAACGTGGGGCTGGAAGAGAACTAAATGTGACAAATTAACAAAAAAAATTTGTTAATTGAATATTGCTAAATTGAAATGAGAATATAGAAATAGTTGCAGCCCCAGCAAACGTTTATAAAAGTTAAAAAGACAAACAGTAATGTAAATCTAACAATATTATAATTAGACATTTTTCTATCGACAAATTAGATATACTCAACACGTGTCGAATAAACGCCTTAAAGCCTAAAACAAAGTTAAATTCCGTTTTAAACTAATAAACTTTTAACCCAGGAAAGGGCCACCTAGAAGGTGAATTGTAGCTGAGTGGTAGTCTTAATACGTCAAAGACATCACATGTGAAATGATATTTGATAAATTGATTAAGACAATTGCGAAGTGAAATTTCACGACAAAAAACAATATGAAATAATGCCTACTGATATTAAATACAAAATATCAAACAGTGACATAATAAAATAATAATTGATATTACACAACTTGCCAGAAGAAGAAATATATAATTCTTAATTAGTATCTGTTTCAACGAATTGCGGTTATGCATGCTGTTTTGTAACGGGACTACCGATGATATCATCTCAAGGAGTAAAATGCAGAGACTTAAACTTGATAATTTGCTGTTTTTGTTGATTTATCATTAATTCTCTACCTAGTTAAGTTTAGTACTTACCAAGTGAATAATTTACTCAAAAATATTTAATATTTAAGTTTATCAAAGTAAACATTATCACTGAATATTCTTCACATAAGTGAAATTAAAATTAGAAACGAAAAAGTCTAATGAGTGTAGATGATCTCATAGCCGGAATACAAAATTTTAGCATTTCCTTAAGAAACCCTGCAAAGAATACAATGGATCTTGACACTGTACAGGCTATGCTTAACACAGCCATTGAACAAGCGACTAACCATGTGCGCGAAACGTTTAAAGACAAGCTGGATGACTTGACACAAAGATTAGCTATGTATATTAGAAACACCATGTCAAGTTGAGGAGTATAGGCCAATTGAGATTGATTCAGAAAATTTGATAGAATGTTATGAGTCCCTAGACATCGTTAAGTCCCTCCCAAAATTTAATGGCGACTCAGCTAAATACGTATCTTGGCGGCAGGCAGCAATAACTGCACATAAGCTTTATGAAAAATATGAGGGAAGTTCCAAATATTATCAGGCAGTGGCTATTATTCGAAATAAAGTAGTGGGCGGGGCCGACACATTGCTTAGCTCTTACAACACTGTTTTAAATTTTAGGGCAATTTTATCACGTTTGGATTTTTCTTATGGGGATAAACGTTCGATATATACCTTAGAACAAGAACTTTCGACATTGAGGCAAGGTTCAAAGGGTATTATTGAATTTTACGATGAGGTGGAAAAAAAATTAACTCTTATTATTAATAAGGTCATTATGATGAATGAGAGCAATCCATCCTTAATCGAGGCTTTAAATAGGAAATATAGGGACGATGCTCTACGTGTTTTTATTTCAGGCTTGCGACGTCCAATGTCCGATATTCTATTTTCATGCAAGCCGACTGATTTGCCCTCTGCCCTTGCTCTCTCTCAGGAGCTAGAAACTAATCAAACAAGATATAATTTCGCTTCCACCTTTTCAAAATACTCACTACAAAATATTTCCCAAAATTTACCACATTACCAACCAATTCCGCACTATTCCATTCAGCAATACCGTTTCGAGCAATTTCCTGGGCCATCCAACTATCAACACAGACAGAACCAACCAGGGGTTTTTGTTGGAAATCAACCTAACAGATTCGAGTCCCCACATTTTTCACTAAATTCCAATCGTAATCAGAATAGGGCTAGTTATCGTTCGCAGAATATGTTTCGCCCATCGGGGTACAATAACTTCCAACATCCAGAACCTATGGAAGTTGATACGAGCAAGCGCCAGACACAAAATTACTCAAAACGGCCACCTGACTCTTTCAGACAAAATACTTCAAAGGTACAAAGAGTTAATTATTTGAGCCAAGAATATCCCTACCATGAATATGTCTGTGAAGATAAATCTGATCACGAGCTCAATAATGATCGGGGAGAACTATCGCAAGTCAACGCCTTGCGAAATGAAATCGATTATAGCTTAGACGATATAAATTTTTTAGAAGCGGGTCCTTCCTCCCGTATATAGAAAGGAATATTGGAGGAGGACGTTAAAATTGCTTATTGATACGGGAACATCAAAAAACTATGTAAAAACCTTATCTTTTTAAAAGCAGTAAAACTGATTCAAAAACCATTCATTGTAAAATCTATGCATGGCAATTCAAAGATAACGTCAAAGTGTTTAATTTATTTACTAGGAAAAACTACATCTTTTTTTCTGTTGCCAGATTTGCAGACATTTGATGGTATAGTAGGATTTGATTTTCTAAATGAGATAAAGGCGCAAATTCACTGCCAGGAAGGTATTTTGAAACATGAAAAAGGGAAAGAAAAACTTTAATATTTTTATTCCCCTGCAATCAATAAACTTGAAAACTATGAAATTTGCGATATTCCCATCAATATAAAGTATACATTTTCGGAAATTTTGAAAAAAATAGACATGTCTTTGCTGATCCTATTGAAGGTCTCCCATATGCTACTAACGTCATCGCCACAATAAGAACGGTGGACGAAGATCCTGTGTATTCAAGAGCATATCCCTACCCTCTAGCGCTCAGTGATTTAGTAAATAAAGAAATTTTGGAATTGTTAAAAAATGGAATAATTAGGCCCTCACGATCGCCATATAACAACCCTATATGGATTGTGGGCAAAAAGGGACTCGATGAATATGGTAAACCAAAAAAGCGGCTTGTGATCGACTTTAGGAAGCTAAACTCGAAAACTACAAGTGATCGCTACCCTATACCGAACACGACGACAATTTTGGCAAATTTAGGTAAATCAACGTTCTTTTCGACTTTAGATTTTAAATCTGGGTTTCACCAAATTAATTTGGCAGAAAAAGATAGGGAAAAGACATTATTTAGTGTTGGTAATGGTAAATTTGAGTTTTGCCGACTACCGTTTGGCCTTAAAAATGCACCAAGTATTTTTCAACGTGCGATTGATGATGTCCTGCGAGTAGAGATTGGCAAAACTTGTCATGTCTATATGGACAATGTAATAATTTTTTTACCCTCTGCCGAAAAACATCTTACTGACATTGACCGAATTTTAGGAAAACTTTGTGTAGCAAATATGAGAGTTTCTTGTGAAAAATCTAGGTTTTTCAAGAAATCTGTGGAATTTCTAGGGGTTGTAATTTCTGGAAACGGCATTAAGACATGTCCAGAAAAGATTAACGATATTATCAACTACGAAATTCCAACTACTCTACGTAGCTTACGATCTTTTCTAGGGCTAGCAGGTTATTATCGGCGCTTCGTCAAAGATTACGCGCATATAGCAAAACCTCTTACGAAATTTTTACGAGGAAAGAACGGTCATATTTCAGCAAGACAATCGAAGAATTTAAAGATCGTTCTAGATGATGAAGCACTAAATGCATTTCGCAAATTAAAGAATATATTGGCTTCAGAAGACGTTTTGCTTCTTCACCCTAATTTCGAACACCCTTTTAAGCTCACCACAGACGCCTCATCAAGCGCAATTGGTGCAGTACTTTCGCAAAACGGAAAGCCTATCACGATGATATCCAGAACATTATCTGCTACAGAGCAAAACTACGCAACTAATGAACGCGAATTGTTGGCTATTGTATGGTCGCTTCAAAAATTAAGAAATTACCTTTGCGGGGCTAAGAACATTAATATTTTCACGGATCATCAACCATTATCTTTCTCCTTGTCAGAAAATAATCCAAATACGAAAATAAGAAGATGGAGATCGTTTGTTGAGGAGTTTTCCCCGAAATTCTTTTATAAGCCCGGTAAAGAAAACATCGTTGCAGATGCTTTTTCTAGGCAATATATGAATCATATTGAAAACGATTTGGTGAGCGATAATGGCACGGTAGGTTCTGACACTTTGACAGCATCAGAAGCTGGGTATAGTTCTAATACACTAACGGCTACAGAGTCTTCAATTATCGCCACAGTACACAGCGAAATTTCCTCAAGCCAAGCCATAAAAAGTGTGATGAACCCTGTCAACTGTTTTAAAAATCAGATACTCCTGGTCGAAGCTTCTAATCCAGAAATAATATCAAAAAGCATATTTCCTGGACAAAACAGACATTTAATTCATTATGTGAATAAAAACGATTTAATTGAAGCACTGAAAAAGGTCGTAAGTACCCAGGTAGTAAATTGTATTCATTCTGATCACCATATTTTAGGGCAAATTCAAAATGATGTTGTGAAATTATTCCCGTCAGTCAAATTTCTCTATAGCCGGAATATCGTGATTGATATTCATAACCCTAACGACCAGCAGGAGATCATTTTCAATGAACACAATAGGGCTCATAGAAATATTCGGGGAAATCTGAATCAAGTATTGACTGAGTATTACTTCCCAGGAGTTCGTAGGAAATTGGCAGAAATTATTTCAAAATGTAGAATTTGTAAAGAAGCAAAATACGTTAGACATCCCGAAAAAATACCAATAGGTAAAACTCCAATCCCGCATGATCCTGGAGAGTTATTGCACATCCACATATTTTCCACAGATGGAATCCATTTTATTACCTGCATCGACAAATTTAGTAAATTCGCTCTTGCAGTTCCTATAGATTCAAGATCGATCACGGATATTAAAATACCTTTATTTAATATACTGAATTTTTTTCCCAAGGCTAAAACAATTATTTGCGACAATGAAAAAGCTTTTGCTTCCGAAACAATAAAGTCATTGCTTGCTAATCAATTTGGGGTTGAGATATTTTTAGTTCCACCTGCGCATAGTTCCAGTAATGGTCAAGTGGAGCGTTTTCACAGTACTCTGGCAGAGATTTCTAGGTGCATTAAAGCGGACGAAAGATATGACGACACAAAAGAGTTAAGGTTAAATTATTCCTGACTTTGCCATAAGGCCATACCATAACCATAGCCATAACCATAATTTGTTTGCCTGGCAACAATTAGTGCCGCCATAGCCGTAAACAGCTGTTTATGTTTTATTTTTATAATTTCAATAGTGCAGTACCAAATAGTAGCAAACATATGAGCAGTGACGAAGAAATTGATGGTTTATTTCTAAGTACGATTTTATTGTACAATAAAAGAAGACACCTAAAGCGTAGGAGACGATGGAAAGTACGACCAATCAACAGCGATTGGTTTCAAAGTGGATATCACCAGAAAACGTTCCTGAAAATAAAAGGTATGGATGAGGAAGAACTTTTTGCACAGACAAGAATGCCTCGGCATGTATACGATGTTTTTTTGAAACTATTGGCTCCGGCAATGTCTAAATTTAGAGAAACAATACACGCCGAAGAGCGGATATCACTGACGCTTTTGTAAGTTTTGAAATATTTATACCCTTTGCAAAATTAACTGAAACAATTTTAGATACTTAGCAAAACGCTCGCTTGGAGCTACAAAATTGGAAAAACTACCGCGAGAAACATTGTCTTGGAGACATGTGGTGCTATTTGGGATTTGCTTTCACCTATATATTTGAGTGAACCCACAGAGCAGCAGTATAAAAACATCACCACTGACTTTGCTCAAAAGTGGAATATGCCAAATTGCGTGGGTGCTATAGATGGCAAGCACATAGCTATCAAATGTCCTCCAAAATCAGGCTCCATTTACTTCAATTATAAAAAGTTCTTCAGCATTGTATTGCTAGCCGTGTGTGATGCCAAATACACTTTTACAGCCGTAAGCATAGGAGCATATGGAAGTGAAAGTGATGGAGGCATTTTTCAAGTAACCAGATTCGGTGAAGATCTGTTGAAAGATCGTTTGCCACTACCGCCTGATACTCCCCTCCCGTTGACATCAGAACCCTTTCCGCATTACTTCGTTGGAGATTGTGCCTTTCCACTAAAAAATAATTTAATGAAGCCATATCCAGGTGTGAACACTACAAGGGATGAACGTATTTTTAATTACAGGCTATCGCGTTCTCGACGTGTTATTGAAAATGCATTTGGGATTTTGACGGCGAGGTGGAGAATACTAAGAACAACAATGGAGTTTTATCCAGAAAACGCCGAAAAAATAGTCTTAGCATGTTTGGTACTCCACAACTTTATAATGCTACACGACACAAATCAGTGGTACTGTCCAGAAAACTACACTGATAGTGAGGACAGATGTGCAGAATGGAGGAATGAATTAAGACCACATGGTGGGCCATTGCAGTCCGTTAACACTTTCAGACGTAGGGGTACAAATAGCGCTTATGACTACAGAAAATATTTAACGAATTAATTTATGAAAGAAGGTGCTATAAATTTCCAAAACCATATTGAATAATATTTTTAAATTTTGTAATATTCGATTTATTAAAATAAAAAACAAAAATATTTAGTCCATATTCTCATAAAAGAGTGAGTTATTAGCTAGTTTTAAAGGTTTAACAAAAATCTTGAGATAGATCACATTGATCGTCAATTTGTGCTTGCATAACAATTTCTGTGCAGCGGCGCATCACGTCTGCCTGTGTGCTCTTTTTCATTTTTGAAATAGCAGAGCAGATCATAGTGCTGAAACCTTTTATTTCCCCACTAACTTCCTCACGTTGAGTTTTGCGGGCACATACCTCCTGAAAAGCTTTCATTGCTTTCGTTATGGCAGTGTCCAACTCGTTTAGTTGTGCAGAATTTCGTTTCACTCCCCTTGACGTGGATGTTGCACTTCTGGCGGACGAGGAAGGCTTGGATAGCTCACAAAATACTGGAAAAGGCTCATCTGGTGAAGCTGGATCTGGCGAATCACAAAAAATATCACTCATTGTACTAATTTCAAAACTAGAGTCTAGCATGGGAGCACTTTGCCTCATTCTGAAAAAGTATTTGAGTAACTTACGGACGAGGCACAATATGTGGTTTTAGGAATTGCAGACTTTCCAACAATGCCCACTGCCTTCCAGCAGAAGCACTACTTCCTGACGTATTTCGAGAGCCCCTTATTTCTTTTGAAAAACGCTCTCTTAAATTTCCCCATCGTTTATAGCAGTACTTTCTATTCAAAATATAAAAAAGTACATATGTATAATAATAACAAAATAAAACAATCCTTTAACTTGCCATCAACTTCCAAACTTCTTGCGACTTCCAACCTTCTCTTTTTTTCACGATCCTTGAAGTTTTCGTGAGTTTTGTCGTAAAGACAGGGCCAGTTCCGCACCAATTCAATTAGTTTACCGTCGTCCATCTAATTTAATACAAACATTTTTATTTATATTAAAGAAATTGTAAGCAAATAAAAAAAACTTACCAAAAATGCCAATGTGAAAACTAAAATCAAAATAAAAACACAAGAAATGTATGTATATATTTTGCAATCAGCTGTTTATGGTTATCGCAGAAAACCAAAATTCAATTGGTATCTATGGTTATGGCTATGGCATTATGTTAAGTCAGCACTGTTCATTTACAGTGCTGCCCATAAAGTTGGTTCGACCAGCTGTTTTATATGGTTATGGTTAAGTCGGGACTAATTTAACCTTTAGTTCTTGTTGCCGTTTCTAAATATAATAGCACTGTACACTCCGTTACTAAGAAGCGTCCTATAGATATACTACATGGTGTTTCTGATAAACTGAGGAACGATATAAGGAAAAGATTAGCTATTACACAGGAAAAGGATTTACAATATCACAATGTAGACAAGAAATCGAAAACTTACTTACCGGGTGAGAAAGTATTTGTAAAAAGAAATAAACGATTGGGTAACAAATTCAGTAAACTTTATGTAGAGAAAACTATTCAAAAAGACTCCGACCCGTTCATAAAGACAATTTGAGATAAGTGGGCCAGACTAGAATTTTGTATTTATTTAAATTTTTATAAAGCCATAACTGCTGCTAATTTTAAACAAATTGTTAAAATTGCTTACAACTATTTCGCTTAAAATAGCTATAAGAATCATATTAAGGCTTATGAACTTAAATAGCCAAAAATTTTGATCTAAAATATCAGGATTAAAAACTAACAAAACTGAAATATATATTTAAGAATTACTTGAAATAAATATGAATTAAATTTTTTTTTGTCATATTCTCCCCTTTCACAAATAAAACCTTTCTTTTAAACCAACAAAGAATAAACATAGACCATACGATGAAATAAAAATATTATTAAAGTTGCAAAGATTAATAGAAACGTGAATTTTTTGTTCTTTATCCTGTCTCCTTTGAATATTACCCCTAATAATCTACAACAGCCGGGACGACTGTTTCAAAGGGGAGGGTAGGTAAAGCATATTTAACTGTTTGATTCTTTAAATCAAACTTAAATAAAGTAATAATAAATTAGTAATAAATAACTAAAAGCTGGCATCAAAAATAGAGTAAAAAATAACTGTAACATTTATAGCAATGTATTACAACTTAAGTTAAATCATTACATATTGTATGTTCGATCTATTTTTCATTCTTTAAATTACTCTTTCTCAATTTCATTATCATCATTACTTAATAAATACTGTAACATTTACAATATTAGTTACATTATTTCATATTCAACTCTTTTCATTCTTTAAACGACTCTCTTAATTTCATCATGATAATTATTTAATAAGTAACTGTAACATTTATAATAATGTACTACAATATATTTTATTATCAACTACTTACTCTTTTTAAACGTAAATTCTTGAGAGATCGATACTACTCTCTCAACTCTGTCATTAGCTGATTACTAATTATTTAAGTTATTAGCTTTATGGTTTTTTCTCGCAATTAATTGACAGCTATCCTCATAGTTAGGAGCGCGGAACAAATATGAATTTAAATATAAAATAAATAACTACATATATTATAGCCCTAAATTATAATTTGTTTCAATGAACAACTTGTAAAGTTAAATAAAGAAAAATAAAAAATAAATTAATTTGAACAACTTACTTGTATAAAGTTAAATAAAGAAAAATATAAAAATAAATTAATTTGTATATACATACCTCCTGTGTTCATTTACAAATAATAACAAGACAACATACGCACATATAAAATAACGATGATTCAGTACGTTCTAGAACAATCACAATCGGTCCGTTCACGAAACTTAAGCATATGAGCCGCGCACATACATGCACACACGAATATTGTATTGTGCGGTGGTGGTTTCTTTTATTTCGCTGTCGTGCCTATTTATCTACACATGTGTGTCAGTATGTGCACACTCGCTGTGTTGCCGCTTTGTTTTTTCTATGTATGAATGTGCGTATATACATCCTGTGTTCATTTACAAATAATAACAAGACAATATAAGCACATATAAAATAACGATTCAGTACGTTCTACAATTACAATTGGAATGTTCACGACTAAATTCGTAACACTGCCGCCCGCTCAAGCCTGTTCGTCCCGAATAGGCCCAGAACCACTACTTCCGTACCTTGCGAGTCGTTCTAAGTGTACAACCTTCATTTTGGATCGGTGGCTGTTATGCTTCTGTATCCTGTATACAACGTCGTTCAACCTCCTTAATCACCTTATATGGTCCATCCCAATGCGTTTGTAATTTGGGAGACAATCCTTTCTTCCTTTGTGGGTTATATAGTAGAACCAGTTGTCCCTCGCGGAATCCGTCGGAATTTGCAGCTCGATCGTACGTACCTGGCTTTCATTTTATCGCTGACTACTCGAATTCTGTTGCGTAGAAATTCGTGAAGGTCGTGCAGGTCACTTTTGTCCTGTGAAGAATTCTCGGCATCCTCATTCTTCGGTGTAGGTTTTATGCCAAATTCCAAATCGCTAGGCAATCTGAGTTCTGTTCCAAAGACCATTTTTGCTGGTGTTTTAGACGTTGAGTCATACACAGCGGACCTGTATGCCAACAAAAATTATTGAATGTGCTCATCCCAGTCTCTCTGATGACCGTTCACTACTTTCCTTAGGTATTCTTACAGCGTGCGGTTAAATCTTTCAACCATACCGTCAGATTGCGGGTGAAGCGGTGTTGTCCTAGTTTTTCTTATTCCATAGAGCTCGCACAATTCTTTAAAAATTGCAGATTCAAAGTTTCTGCCTTGATCGGAATGCAACTCCATCGGAACGCCATATCGGCACACCCAGTTATTGATAAAAACATTTACCACAGTTTGAGCCTCCTGGTTTGGTATGGGGTATACTTCTGGCCATTTGCTGAAATAGTCCATCACCACAAGGACATAACGATTACCGTCAGTACTGACTGGAAAAGGACCTGCTACATCCATAGCTATACGCTCAAAGGGCGCACCTGAATTGTACTGCTGCAGGTGTGCTCGAGTTCTCCGTGCTGGACCCTTCGCCGCTATACATTCCTTGCAGTTCGCTATCCAGTCGGCTACTGATTGTTGCGCTCCAACCCAGTAAAAACGCTGCTTTACCTTTTCCAGTGTTTTATTAACTCCAAGGTAACCACCACTGGGACCATTGTGGAACTCTCGCAAAACTTCCGGTATCTTAGATGATGGCACAACTATTAAGTTAGAAGTTGTTTTGCCATCCGCACTTTCCCATATACGGTATAAGCATCCGTCTACCAGCTGCAAGCTGCCCCATTGTGCCCAATACGCTTTAGGGAGGGGACTCTCAGCCGCAATTTCATTGCGTGTAGGCCTGCTATCACTCTTCTTAGCAGTTATTATTTTTCCGAGCACCGGGTCATTTTCCTGCGCTGTTGGCCAGTCTTCGTGAGAGTCTATCTGCGTTAGCCGAAAATCAATGACGCACTCTTTCTGCTCGGCCTTGATACAATGTCTGCATTCTAGGCTGCATGGTCGTCTCGAGAGGGCATCCGCATTATTGTGTTCTGTCCCTCTTCTATGCTCGATGCTAAAGTCATAGCTCTGCAGCCGTTCAATCCAACGCGCCAACTGTCCTTCGGGGTTTTTGAACTGCAATAGCCATCTAAGCGCAGAGTGATCAGTCCGCAACGTGAAATTCTGGCCATACAAGTATTTATGGTAATGCTTAATGCATTCTAATACTGCCAGAAGCTCACGCCGTGTCACGCAATAATTTCTCTCTGGCTTTGAAAGTATTCGACTATAATAGCCTACTACTTTCTCGACTCCATCTACCACCTGAGAGAGTACACCTCCTATACCGACACAAACCTTCCTCCAGCAACCGGGTATGCCAGAACTGGTGCTGTGCACAATAACTCCTTCAGCTTCTGGAATGCTCGTTCCTGTTCGTTTCCCCATTGGTATGATCGTGACTTCTTGGTCAGCTCGTGCAAACTGGCGGCTACGCTGGCAAAATTTGGCACAAATCGTCTATAATATGTGCAAAGTCCCAGAAAACTGCGCAATTCGTGAAGATTACGTGGCTGTGGCCAGTCCCTTACGGCTTTTATTTTACCTTCGTCCGTCGAAATGCCATCTGCAGTTACAAAATGTCCCAAATATTTCACCTCTTTCTGGAACAATGCACACTTCTTCGCGCTAAGAGTGAGTCCCGCCGACGATATTCGTTTAAAAACTTCCGCCAAATTTTTCAGGTGCTCGTCAAAAGTTTTTCCCATTACGATTATATCGTCAAGGTAGACTAGATACGTCCTCCCGTGAAGCCCCTTTAATACCTGTTCCATCAGTCGCTCAAATGTGGCTGGAGCATTACAGAGTCCAAATGGCATTACTCTAAACTGCCATAAGCCATCGCCAGCACTAAACGCAGTCTTCTCCTTATCCTTGTGGGCAATTTCTACCTGCCAATAACCACTTTGCAAGTCCAATGTTGAGAACCATTTTGTTCCGGACAGCGTGTCTAGGGTATCGTCAATCCTGGGTAGTGGATAACTATCCTTTTTCGTGACGTCGCACAGTGGCTCATTTTTCTGAAAACCGTGGCAAAAATAAAAAATTTGACTATAAAATTTGGAGAAATAAGCTAATCCATATTATAAGCTATATTTTACTGATCAAAAATCAAAAAGCCGTTTCTAAAAAGAATGTAAATTGTGGGTGTTGTGGTCGCTCAAAGTTCGTAATTTTTTTTTGACTGTTAAAAAAAGTAA
The DNA here is from genome assembly GCA_963662145.1 of Sturmia bella. Classification (NCBI taxonomy): domain Eukaryota; kingdom Metazoa; phylum Arthropoda; class Insecta; order Diptera; family Tachinidae; genus Sturmia; species Sturmia bella. Next base: position 38,947,680 of record OY759172.1, read on the forward strand.
ATTTGGAGCAAAAACTTTAGGTTTCAGATTTAGTTTTTACACAAAGTTTGGAACCGATTACTACTTTTCTGATTTTGTTAAAAAAAGTTGTTTGTTTAATATTTAAATTCGACAAGACAGTGTGTTTAGATTTTTGGTTTAGATTTGGCTGCCCGATCTTGCCCGTTCACTTGCAAGAAAGAAAAAACTGTAACAACCTCGTTATTAAGGCGAAAATACGTAGTGTAATGGATATATGTGACTTTTTCCAGTAAAATTCATACAACTTTTATCTCAATAAATATTTCGCCAAGATTCCAAAAGCATTTAATAAAGAACTTCCAACACTATAAAACAAATGTTTGCAAAGATTGCCACGCCCGTAAAAGAGCGTAAAGACTTTCTACCAAATATCAATACTACTCACAATTTTTTAGGTGGTAAACAATATTAGATAATTCTAAGCAATTGATCTTAAAAACTAGCAACAAGTAATTTATCACTAATTTCTTAAGATATCAAAATATGAAAAAGTTGTGTTTTTGACAACACGTACACATACTTACACATGAATATGTTATACATACATATATATATATATATATATATATATATATATATATATATATATATATATATATATATATATATATATATATATATATATATATATATATATATATATATATATATATATATATATATATATATATATATATATATATATATATATATATATATATATATATATATATATATATATATATATATATATATATATATATATATATATATATATATATATATATATATATATATATATATATATATATATATATGACAAAGACCTTGACAATTGGAAATTATCTTCCAAATATCCCATCAGTGTTACCAGCTTTACATTTTATCATATACAATTCAAATACTTATCAAAAATAATTCTAGTTTGTTTTTTGTCCAAACTAGTTTGGACAATATATATATATATATATATATATATATATATATATATATATATATATATATATATATATATATATATATATATATATATATATATATATATATATATATATTGTCCAAACTAGTTTGGACAAAAAACAAACTAGAATTATTTTTGATAAGTATTTGAATTGTATATGATAAAATGTAAAGCTGGTAACACTGATGGGATATTTGGAAGATAATTTCCAATTGTCAAGGTCTTTGTCAGAAAACCGAACCTTCCTTTTATGGAGGCCATTAAATTTATACTTACTTGCCGTTTAATCACCAACCAAACCAAACTTATCCCCATCAGCGCTACCAGCTTCAAGGTAATTCAATTCTTGTTCATAAGCATTTAATTGAATAAATACCTTTAATTGAAAGAAATTACTAAGGTTATTTTCTTTCACCCAAAATCTTATTATAATTCTTCTCCCCTACGAGAGAATTATAATAAACCTTTGTTGCAGATTGCCCATTGTCAATTAACCCCCCTTTCAATCGAACATCAAAGGTTATTTAACAAAGAGTTCTCAAGATCCACAACAACCAAGAAATTGAATCTCTTTTGTTCATGGTCCTTAGCAGCTGTAAAATAAAGAGCGAGCGAGTAGAACAAAAAGCCATACCAAAAAGTAATTTCAGCAAAAATGAGGTAAGCGACTTTTTAAGCTCAGTTGCAAAAGTTCATCAATGCAAATAACAAGTGCAGAGCGCACAAGTATGTATGTATGAAAACTTATGTATGAAAAAAAAATTTTTTTTTCTTACAAAATTATGTAGTTAAAACTATTTACAATCAACAAAATCTAAAGTGAAAATATAATAACCATAGTGGTGCAAAAATTTCATACGAAAGAAAAATAAATTTTCAAAAAAAAAAAACAACAAAACCCCGTTATAACAGCATATACATATGTATACTTATATAAAATAAAGGTATATAAAAAACCAAATTATATAAAAAGAAAGAAACCCGTTACAACAGTACATGTACATACATATGTATAATTAAGTACATACACATACTCGAAAAGTGCAAGAAATTTATTGCAAAATCTAAAATAAAATTACAGCGTGCAAAAATTACGAAATTTTAAATACATACATACATATGCATATAAATTAGCTATACAAATATACATGTAAAGTGAAAGAACCATACTTAAAAATATATGTATGTATATGCATATATCATAATACATAAATTTGTATAAATCCACATACATATATACATGCATGTATAAAGACACGCATAAATACAAAATTTCTCATTTCGATATAAATGTCAAATATACATACATAAATATATACTTGCATATGAACAATTGCATGCATTTTTCCCCTTTTTACTCATTTATACATGCACATGTACATATATATTCCTTTATATGCATACACATGTATGATCATTACCATAAGAGAAATACAGTCCACAACAAAAAATTATTCACAAAAAATATAAGCATATAAATCAGAGACGGAAAATATAGTGCCTTTACAGATTAGTAAAAAGGATTATATATATTCAGATCTCTAATTAATCTTCTATAGATCAAAGGCTAATAATAGAAAAAAGAAAATTTTTATTATTTTCTAAAATTCTACAAAAATTTATTATTGTTCCTGATATTTATTAGAAGAAAAATTCAGTTTCCATAGCTGATGCAGTACAATCATCAGGGTGACCATTTTCAAATTTAGTAACAGGGCACATCTCTCAATAAAAAATCGAAGTAAAATTATCTTCGGGAAAAATTTTATGTAATTGATTAACGCGGTCAATTTCAATTAACGGAAGAGAAAAATTCACAATTCTCGGAGGTTGCTGGCTATAGAATTTCTGTATAAAACAGAGAGAAAATATAGAATAGTTAAAGATTCTCACGTAAGCCTCTTAGAAGTTTTCAGAAAGAAAACAATTTCCCATTTGTACATTTGCTCTGAGTTTTTAAGTTCAAGTAACAATTGCGCAATCTCTTTAGGCTTTTGCTCATAAATTATCACTTCATCTATTGCCAAACTCATATTGCTCTTTTATATCGTTAAATATTGAAATACGCCAGATTTAGCAAAATTTTATATAGAATCTCGCAAATTAACACTAGCGCTAGATGTCAATAATATTGCAATAATTTATAGAAGTTATTCCCTATTACTTATTCCCTCAATAATAATCTCCGAATCTAGCAATTTGTAACTAAATTCGTTACCTCAAATTTATCCCATTACTAAAATAAAACAAAATGGCCACAAAATCTCAAGGTGACTCTAGCACATCGCTCAGAGATCAATTCGACTTTGATAGTGACCGCCTGCTCAATTTTTGTGAAAAGCTCCAAAGATCTGAGAACATTGACCCAAATGAGTCCATTCTTGAGGTCAAGCACAAAGATTTACAAGCAAGGTGGGGACGACTTGAGACGTCTTATGAAATCCTAATGCTGTCAAATGACGAATTGATTACCAAGGCGATAAAAACAGAAGTAACAAGAATATTTGAGGAGTGTACGGACTCATATTATGCCTGCTTGTCCCAAATTATGGAGCAAGAAAAATGTTTCCGCATAGAAACTGAGCATAACCCAGTGGGGCGCTCCACATCTCGATATTCAATACAAAATCAAATTCATCCGCAAGGATTCGCTCAAGACTACTCAGACTGCATAAAACTTCCACCATGTGACACTGAGGTGTTCAAAGGAAGTTACGAACAATGGCCCTCGTTTCGTGATATGTTCACAACAGTGTACATTAATCACTCAAGACTCACTCCCGTTACAAAGTTATATCACTTGCGTAACAAAACAAGAGGTGAAGCGGGAGATATCGTAAAACGATACCCGCTGTCCAATGAAAACTTTAGTCTTGCATGGAATGCATTGAAAACACGCTATGAGAATAAGAGAGTTCTGGTTGACAACCAAATTAAGATACTTTTCGAAATACCAGCGGCTAGCAAGGAAGATAGTGATTCTATCCGAAGGATTCAGTCATCCGTAAGCGACTCATTAGCCACTCTTAAGATGCTTGGTATTGACGTAGAAAGTTGGGACCCTGTTCTCATTCGTTTAATATCCACTAAACTTCCGGAAGTAACCCTTTCACTATGGGAACAATATCTCCCTACCGCTCGGGAGCTTCCAAAGTGGTCTCAAATGTCACAATTTCTCATTGATAGGTACGAAACAGTAGAACGACTCACAGGCATTAAAACCTCGAAAGATTCTTTTACGCTTACAAAACTTCCCAATCATAAGGTCCAAACATACGTGTCAAATGAAAATTTTAATTTTCCATCTTGCAAGTTGTGCACCGGAAATCATGCGCTAAGAAACTGCCCGAAATTCAAAGCATTTAGTGTTCGACAGAGATTGGATTTCGTGCTTAAGAATAAGGTTTGCAATAATTGTCTGGCAACATCCCACTCCAAAACAAATTGCACAAGCAAATATACATGTTTCCATTGCAAGAAAAATCACCACACCTTTTTGCATATGGGACAAATTTCTGGAAACAATGCACCCAGTTCAGACAAGCCTCAATTTAATGGTGAGGCAAACGTGAAAAGCAAATTCGTCCAAAGGTCATCCGGAATTATAGCTCAAGCGATAAATGAGCGCATCCAAAATGAACTGCCGCAAACTTCTAGGCAAGTTCAAGTAAATTGCTCCACAAGCAGTAGTAATATTTTGCTGCGGACCGCTCGAACACAAATTGAGCACAGAGGCGAGCTTTTCACGGTTCGAGCGCTAATTGACCCTGGTTCCCAACGTACGTTTCTGACCGAAAGAATAAGATCACGACTTCAACTACCCTACAAAACATCTCATTATGAAATTGTGGGTATAGGGGGTATAAAACAAGCTTCTAATAAGGAATGCGAATGCGTTCTGTATGCTAAAAGGCACAATATGCGCGTGCCCATAAAAGCAATTGTATTACCCAAAGTTACCAAACGCCTCCCTGCGTGCAATTTCGAAATTCCAAATTCAAGAACGCTTAAGGAATTGGACTTAGCTGATCCACACTTCAATAAAGCTTCCCAGATAGATCTTATTCTAGGTAATGATTATGAACACTTGTTAAGCATAGAAGGCATGAAAAAGAACATTTGTGGTCAAACGTCAGCCTACAACACAATTTTCGGGTGGGTCCTATGGAATCTCAACCTGTTCAAACGTTCACGACCTCAGTGTTCGTATCCGAAACCATTGAACTTAATAAAATTTTAAGGCAGTTTTGGGAACAGGAAGAAGTCAGCAATACAAAACTCAGGTCTGCGGAAGATGACTTCTGCGAAAAATTATATTCTCAAACCACTACCCGCAACGAAGATGGAAGATATATTGTTAGGCTTCCCTTCAAAGAAGACTTTCCTGAAAATATATTCTTAGGCTCCTCTCGCTTTACTGCTTTAGCCCAATACGCAAGCATGGAGAGAAATTTGGCAAAAAATCCAGAACTTCACGCTCAATACACAGAAGTTTTAAAAGAATACATAACTCTTGACCACATGGAGGAAGTGCCATCTAATGAAATTGTTTCTCAAGGTAAATATGTCTCATACTATTTACCTCACCATGCAGTCGTTCGCCCAGAACACAAAACGACAAAAGTAAGAGTCGTCTTCAATGCCTCTAGAAAGACCAAAAACCAAATTTCTCTCAACGACGTTCTGTATACCGGCCCTACTCCCGGCCCTACTCTTCAGAATGACCTTATATCTGTTGTTATGAATTGGAGAAAATATAGGTATGTGTTTAGTGGCGACATACAGAAAATGTATCGCCAAATATTAATAGACCCCGATGATAGGGCTTATCAGCGGATTTTATTCCAACAGCAATCAGACAGCCCAGTGAAAGATTACCAGTTAAAAATGGTAACCTTTGGTGTTAACTGTGCTCCATATCTTGCGATTCGGACCCTATTTCAACTCGCTTCCGATTCCGAATCCAGATACCCTCAAGCAGCCTCAATTCTGCGCACAGACACTTATGTGGACGATATTTTAACAGGAGAACATACAATTAATGAAGCTCTGTCTGCTCAAAACCAAATTATAGATGCTCTAAAATCGTCTGGTTTCCCCTTAAAAAAGATAACTGCTAATGACCCGCGGTTACTTACTGATTTGCCAAAAGAAGATTTGTATGATTCCGATTTTTTCCGCTTCTATGACTCAAGCTCCACCAAAACCCTCGGTATAAAGTGGAATGCAATCTCTGATTCATTTATGTATACATTTTCTCCAATCGACTGCACTGGACAGGTAACAAACAAAACGGAATATTCTATCTTCTGTTGCAAAACTTTTTGACCCAGCTGGATGGCTGGCGCCTATAGTAATCAAGGCAAAAATTTTAATGCCACAGTTGTGGTTAGAGGGACTAGATTGGGATGATGAAATTTCTCCAGAATCTCTTGACAAATGGAACGGCTTAGTACAAGAATTCCCACATCTGGAGACAATTTCCATTCCCCGTTGGCTGCAGTATAGTCCAACTGACTCTGTCCAAATTCATGGGTTTTCAGATGCATCAAAGGCAGCATACTGTGCCACTCTATATATCCGCATTCAAACTATCTCATACTGTGTATTTACCAATTTGCTAATTGCCAAAAGTAAAGTAGCCCCAATACAGACAATATGTCTCCCGCGTCTAGAACTCAACGGCGCAGTATTACTAGCCAATCTCGTTAAATACGTCATGAATTCTCTAAAGCTGAATATTAATGAAGTAAATCTGTGGACTGATTCATCCATAGTGCTAGGTTGGCTCTCAAAACCTCCTTCTTCGTGGGAAACCTATGTAGCAAATAGAACTTCACAAATACATAGTTTAGTTCCTAGCGCAGTATGGCGACATGTTCCAACACATGATAATCCCGCCGACCTAGGTACTCGAGGTTGCAAAACTCAGGATTTAGCCCAGAGCAGCCTATGGTGGCATGGCCCATCATGGTTAAGTAAACCATCTTCTGAATGGCCCAAGCGAAATCCACTAAAAAATATAGAAATCCACAATGAATTACAGTCCTATCAAGTGAATGTTCAGGAACACATCGAATATGATATTCTCGATAGGTTTTCTTCATATGGTAAAGCATTGCGAATAATATGCTACATTTTTCGTTTCTACAATAATTGTCGACGAAGAGCAGGAAACAATGTTCAAATTGTCCCTGAGAACTTATTATTTTCCGAAATGGATTTTGTGAAAGTTCGTTTGGTATTGATTTCTCAAAAAACTTTTTTCCCTGAAGAGTATCAATTGTTGTCAAGCTCACAACAAGTATCAAAAAAGAGCTCACTTAAAACGCTTAACCCTTTTCTGGATGAAAACTCAATACTACGAGCCAATGGTAGACTGGCTCAGTCATCATTGCCTTATAATGAGCGGTTCCCTATTATTCTACCCGGAAACTCAAGGTTTTGTAAACTATATTTAACCCATTTACATGAATTTCTATGCCACGCTGAATGCAGTCAGATGTGCCGAATGGTACAGACTGAATACTTTATTTTCCGGCTGAAACCCCGTGTCAAGAAAATAATAAGACAGTGCAAATCCTGCACTATTTATAAACAGAAGGCCTGTGTGCAAATAATGGCGCCTTTTCCCACCGAAAGATGCAGTTTAACTATCCCCTTTCAAGTCATAGGTATAGATTTTGCTGGCCCTTTCGACCTAAAAACCTCACCTTTGAGGAAATCACCCATGGTTAAAGGGTATATATGCGTTTTCGTGTGTTTCAGCATTAAAGCGATCCATCTCGAAGTTTGCTCATATTTATCCACAGCTGCTTTTCAGGCTGCATTTTCCCGATTCGTTGGGAGGCGGGGGCTCCCCAAAAGGGTAGTAACGGATAATGACAGAAATTTCTTGGGGGCAAGCAGAATTCTCGAACGTGAATTTGCCTCATTTCTCAGCCTTGCAGCCAAGGATGTGTCCCAGAAATATGCAGCGCAAGGCTTCGAATGGAAATTTATACCTCCACATGCTCCACACATGGGCGGCTTATGGGAAGCCGCAGTAAAAAGTGTCAAATTCCACTTGAAACGCGTTTGTGGAGGGCAGCGGTTCAGTTTCGAAGACTTTTATACCATTTTGACTCGTATTGAGGGCGTACTGAACTCGCGGCCCATATCAGCTCTATCAGAAGACCCTTCCGATTTAACTGCACTGACCCCTGGCCATTTCCTACGGGGAGCCCCACTTACAGCATTTCCAGAAGAAAATAGTCAGAGCGTCCCAGCTACAAACAGATGGGAAACGCTAAAGGCAATTCACCACCAACTGGCTCTAAGATGGAAGGAGGAATACTTGAAATCCCTACACAAAAGATATAAGTGGCGAAACTCTGGCCCAAATCTACAGGTAGGCGACCTTGTTGTGGTGATGGATGACTTGCAACCACCGCACGAATGGCGTCTAGGCAGAATTACGTCTAGACATGCTGGGCCAGACGGGCCCAGCATGTGTAGACGTACGCACTGCTGACGTACGCATTGCTTCAGGGATAATAACGCGCCCAATTGTGAAATTGTGTTATCTTCCGTTCGTAACAAACGAAGAGTCAGATTAATTTACTCACGTAACTATTTAGCTATGTTTAAGTACTGTCATCTGGTTTGTGTCATAATTAGTTATTATGTATATTCCACTGCCACTCAATCTATTTCATTATTATCCAATCAGTTCAGTCGCAATCAATTTCCGTTCACCAATATTTCTTCAATTTTCACAATTAACTAACTAACTTTTCTCCTCCACCTAGGCCAAACCGCAAGTTTACCGCAGAGAGAAGAATTGAAATCCGTACACGTAATTATAGACGAAGGAATGCCGAAAATTATCAATGTGTGTTGTGTGAGACATTTCATGGGTTAAGACGTTGCCGTAAATTTTTAAAAATGTCAATCAAAGCACGGGAGAAAATAGTTGAAAGACACCGCTGCTGCATAAACTGCCTGGCACGAAGCCACGATGTGCGAGCGAGTTAACATTAATATTTCTTTTCGATTTAGTGCAGCTGTACAAACAGCTAACGAGATAAGAACATTCACACACCTCAAGTATATAAGATACTAATTACATGTAAGCCTAAATAAATAGTCCAAAACACATATTACCTTTAGTAAACGTCCTAAACAAATATCTGATAAAATATTTCCATAACCGCAACAAACAGTAAATATCATAATTGATAAATAAGTATTTACAAGCAACCCTAAGATAAGAACAAAGATATTTTTCATATAAATAGCTGGTAAGAAATACTTGTGTTAGTCTTAAGAATATATCAAAATAAAACACACGTTTCGGTGTAGTAAAAAAAAAATATATTTCTTTTTTGACTCAATCCTTGCCGAAGGATTTAATTGGGGGCTCAAAGCCGGGATGCAAGCGAAATAATCTTGCATTCTTTGCTAAAAAATTCCACGATCCTGAAGAAGGATAAGAAAAGTTCCTGAAAAATTGAAAAATAAATACAAGAAACGTACTTGTATTAATAGTGAAATACAAAAAACTTGTATTAAAAGTGAAAAAATTCGAAATTCTAAAAACAAGCAAAACAAATTAAAAAGCAAAACTGGGTTCCCGAACAAAACGCCAACAATTATTTAAATTATTCCGGGGAATAGAAGAAAATATCAGCATGACCGAAACTGCAACCCTCCAAGCTCATATTCAAGCGCTAACCGAGCAATTAACATCATTAAAAACAGAAATGGAGACAATAAAGAACCAGACACCATTCCAGGTAGCAACAGTTCCTACCATGCCAGCACTCCGACCGAATATAACATTAGCAAGCCAAATAAACACGGAAATTTTTAAGTGTTTGCCAACGTTCAGTGGCGTAGGAAGCGACTACAACCCATGGAGAAACCAGGTATGGACTCAAATGGAAAACATCAAACAGTTTATAAATAGTCCAGAATACTATAACTGTGTTTGCATTATCCGTGCAAAAATTATTGGGGCCGCATCCGGTTTTATCTGTTAACGGAACAGAGTTAAACTTTTATGCCATAATTAGTCGATTGGACTATACATATTCCGACAAACGTCCCTTATATGTGCTGAAAGACGGGATGTCAAGAATTAGACAAGGGAGTAAGACTCTAACCGAGTTTCATGATGAGATTCATGAGGCATTAACCTTAATTCAGCAGAAAATAGAAACGATGGAAGAAAATATGAAAGCAGGGAGACTGTCCGATGCCAATAGCGACGCTATCCGAGTTTTTATCATGGGATTACGCAGCAACTATACCAGAGGTATATTATACTCGAATAAACCTCAAAGCCTAGGAGAAGCCTACGCAATAGCTTGTACCATTTACCATGATAATCATGATTCACACTTCGAAAGTATAACATCACAGCGCCATGAAAGACAATCTACAGCCCATCACCAAAAAAACGATCGACACCTAAGGCCAGCATATAAGGTAAATCAGCAAAGACAAGTCAATCCTCCTCCACTACAAGGAAACTACGCCGAGCCAATGGAAGTAGACGATTCGAAGCAATTTGTGAGACCATCTGACTTCCAACAAACAAACAGATGGAACAATCAACCCACAAGTAGTAAGCCACATTACAATCCATTCAGATCCAACAACCACCAATCCATGAAGAGGGATAGGAACGCTTCATCTCAAAACTTCAATTTCAACAAAGTCCAGAGAATCCACCAAACACAAGATGAGGATCTTCATTCCATTCAACCGCAACACAGCAACGACGATTTCGAAACTGGAAGTGCTTTTTTAGGCGAGTAAATGGTCTGCCTTGCCTACAACGAACTTGCAGAGAAACAGGTAGATCATTAAATATTTTAGTAGACACAGGTGCTACAAATAATTATATTAGTACTAGTTGTAAGATAGGGAAGTCAATTAAAATAAATCCTGTAAAGGTCAGAACACTTCATGGAAGTTCCATAATAAATTCAAAAAAAATAATCACGGTTTTAAATCACCACTTAACCTTTTATGAAACAGAAACACTTCAAGAGTTCGATATGCTTCTCGGTGAACAAGGCTTACGAACAGCGAAAGCAGAAATTAATCTCTTTGACTATAGTTTGAAATATAAATATAAAAAACAATTAGTAAACAGTGAACAGAAAATAAATTATACACTAAGTAATGAAACATATAGGGAAGATATCGAAAAGATAATGGAAAGAAATAATAAAACAAATGAAATATTACCATTCACTACAACGATTCAGGCAATGATTAGGACAAAGTCAGAAGATCCTATCTATGTTAAGCAATACCCTTATCCAATATCAGATAATAAGTTTATTAACAATGAAATAAAAAAATTATTAGATAACGAAATTATACAGCCAAGTAGCCCATTTGGACAGTCGCAAAAAAGGGTACCGATGATCAAGGTAACCCCAAAAGGCGAATGGTAGTCGATTTTCAGAAGCTAAATGCTCAGACAATCACTGACCGCTACCCAATTCCAGATGTTGGAATGACAATTCAGAACTTAGGCAAAGCAAAAGTATTTACTACTTTAGATTTAGAGTCAGGATTTCATCAAATCCTCATAAAAGAATCGGATAGAGAAAAAACAGCATTCAGCGTGAATGGCGCAAAGTATGAATTCTTAAGGATGCCGTTTGGACTTAAAAACGCCCCTTCTATTTTTCAACGATGCGTTGATGACATTCTCCGTCCATATATAGGAAAATTTGCGCATGTCTATATAGACGATGTATTAATATATTCTTCCACACCTGAGGAACACTTGGAACACATCCGTATTATAGTAAATGCACTCCATAATGCAAACATGAAAATATCCGACGAAAAATCACATTTCTTCCAAGACTCTGTCGAATACTTAGGACATATAATCAAACATAATAAAATAACAGTAGATCCTAATAAGGTAGAGGCAATAAAAAATTATCCCATTCCTACAAATCTGAAAGAACTTCGATCATTCTTAGGTTTGGCAAGTTATTATAGGAAATTCATCCAAAATTTCGCAGCCATGGTGAAACCGCTCACTGTGCATTTGAGAGGAGAAAATGGTGGAATCAGTAAAAACCAAAGCGCAAAAGTAAAAATTAGTCTTGATCAAGCAGCATTAGATGCATTAAATAAAGTAAAGGATGCTCTGCAAGCACAAGTTGAACTATTTCAACCTGAGTTCTCTAAACCATTCGAACTAACTACCGACGCAAGCAATTTTGCTATCGGTGCAGTTCTTTCCCAGAATAAGAAACCTATAGCATTCATTTCACGAACTTTGAATGAAACAGAACAAAACTATAGCACCAATGAGAAAGAATTGTTAGCTATAGTTTGGGCTTTGCAAAAACTAAGGAACTATCTTTACGGCATTGCTGATCTAACAATATATACGGATCACCAATCACTAATTTTTTCCATTTCTGATAAAAATCCAAACACCAAGCTTAAAAGATGGAAAAATTTCATAGAAGAATACGGCGCAAAATTTGTGTACAAGCCTGGACACCAAAATGTTGTTGCAGATGCTTTATCACGCCAACAAATAAATAATACATCCAGTTGCTCACAGCACTCAGCGCAAAGTTCACCAACAGAAGGTATTAAAAGAGTCAAGCAACCTCTAAATGCTTTTAGAAATCAAATTATACCAATATTGGATGAAAATGAAATAGTTGAAATCGATATATGTACAGTGTTCCCAGATCGTGTTAGGCATACTGTATACTATAAAACAAAAAATGAACTGATAAATAGATTAAAACAAATAGTGAATCCAAAAGTGCAGAATGCATTAAAATTAAGCGAAGAAACATTATTTCACTTACAAGACGACATTATCTCTACATTTCCGCATAATTTGTTTGTTATAGCACAAACACAATTGCAAGACGTTACTAATATAGACGAACAAAAAGAAATAGTACAACAAACACACAGAAGAGCACATAGAAATTATAAAAACAACGCACAAGAAATTTTATTATCATATTACTGGCCAAACATCAAAGAAATGTGTAAAAAAGAATGTGCAGATTGTAATATTTGCCTACAAAATATTTATGAACGTAGACCAAACAAACAACCGATAGGGAAAACCCCAATACCCACGAAAGTAGGAGAATACACACAGATGGACATATTCTATATGAATAATCAAATGCATATCAGCACAATCGATAAATATTCTAAGTACTGTTACATACGAAGGATACAGAACAAAACAAATTTCCACGAGTACATTGAAGAAATTCTTACACAAATATACCCAAACACCAAACATTTAATGACTGATAATGAAAACGTATTCACTAGTGTAGTGGCAAAGCATATTTACGAACGCTTAAATATACAGCATAATAATAAATTAATAAAATAAAAAATAAATAAAAAAAAAATAAATAAAAAAAAAAAATAATAAATTAATAAAATAAAAAGTAATAAAAATTCGACCAAATATCTGCAACACAGGGTAAAAAAAGATTGTGGGGACACAATTTTAACAGTGAAGGGTAAGGTTATACATAAAGATAGTATACGCAGACAAGCCACAACATGTACCAATCAGCAAGACTCTTAATTATATTTTTTACATTAGCACTTAGTGATAAAATAACTGACTTAACAGACAAGAAATACGTAATAGTTGAGACAGACCCCGCATATCTATAAGAAGATACAACATATTTGTATCACATAACTAACTTGACAAAAATACTGAGACCATATGAAGACTTAATGCAAAATCTTTACAATACTGAAAAAAGTCAGGAAGAACAGATATTAATAAATAGAATCGAATCCTTAAAAGTACAATTACTCCCTAATACGTACCGTGCAAAAAGAGCATTAAATATTTTAGGCTCAGTGTTAAAATTCGTTACTGGCACACCAGATCATGACGATTTGATCGAAATTAACACAGGACTTAACCAATTAATTGAGAATAATAATAAACAAAAAACAATAAACTCACGATTCGAACGAATATTAGAGACATTAGATCCTAAGGCTATTTCAGATAGTATTTTAATTAACGAAGTATATCGAGAACTTGAAGCCATAACAAACACAATAAATTTTGCAAAAAATGGAAATTTTTATTCAGGAACATTGAATTTAGACGATATTAAAGAAATAATATCTAATGAAGCTTTTGACTTACCATTAATAAACATTCTCGAATATTCAAGCATTCATGTATGCTTATTTAACCAAGCCGTAGTTATAATCTATAAATATCCCATACTAAAAAATATGTGCAAATTATACAATATATACCCACTAGCATATAAGCAAGGAAAATTGGTATTAGATAAAAAAATTGCTGTTTGTAATAAGAAATATATTTCAGTTGACAAATGTAAAAATTATATAGGAAACAATATATGTAAAATTAATAGTCCTAATAATTGCACCATAAATGTATTAGAAAATAAGCCAGCCACATGCGACATAATTCAAGAAAATAATGCACCATTCACAATCCTTGAGAACGGCTACATACTCTCCGACAATGAGCATATTTGGAATGGTCAACCAATTAAAGGCCCGAAATTAATTCAGTTTAACATTTCTACAAATATAGACGGCAAAAATTACTTCAACCACCGGAAGGAAATAAAAGAAGCCATACACCAAAAACACAACGAACAGATTGAAATTCTTCAAATACTATCTTCAGACTCTATCCATAAATTTTCAAACATACAGGAAATGTCAAAATATCTAGTCCCAATAGAACAACATCCCATTCAATATGCCATTTATTTTATACTCATAATTTTCGGAATAATATTATTTTTATACATTCTAGCAAAATTATTTAATTACTGCAAAGACAAAAAACAATCAGAAAGAAGACTACTTGCTAAACACCTTTACGAAATAGAATTAGCAAGATTACGAGCCGAAATGAACGTCGTGTAAGAAAGTGAGGACACTTTATCTTAAGAAGGAGGGGAGTTAACATTAATATTTCTTTTCGATTTAGTGCAGCTGTACAAACAGCTAACGAGATAAGAACATTCACACACCTCAAGTATATAAGATACTAATTACATGTAAGCCTAAATAAATAGTCCAAAACACATATTACCTTTAGTAAACGTCCTAAACAAATATCTGATAAAATATTTCCATAACCGCAACAAACAGTAAATATCATAATTGATAAATAAGTATTTACAAGCAACCCTAAGATAAGAACAAAGATATTTTTCATATAAATAGCTGGTAAGAAATACTTGTGTTAGTCTTAAGAATATATCAAAATAAAACACACGTTTCGGTGTAGTAAAAAAAAATATATTTCTTTTTTGACTCAATCCTTGCCGAAGGATTTAACTAGCGTGTGCATCTCCGGATACTTGCAAGAAATGCGGTGCATTTCACCACACATTGCTGCACCCACAACGCATTGCAAGGCGAAAGAAAATTCGTGGAAAGACGTCCCCCACTAAGAAACCGCAATCTACAACAAAACAACCACAACCTACCGCATCGACTAGCTCACCGGCAGCACCCACCAACGTCATAGTCGAAGCTATTCGGTCACTTGCAAATGTGCTCTGTGCCAACCATAACGCGGCACCAGACGTATAAGGCCTGGGCTGGCGGCATGTCCAAACTAGTTCGGACAAAAAACAAACTAGAATTATTTTTGATAAGTATTTGAATTGTATATGATAAAATGTAAAGCTGGTAACACTGATTGGATATTTGGAAGATAATTTCCAATTGTCAAGGTCTTTGTCAGAAAACCGAACCTTCCTTTTATGGAGGCCATTAAATTTATACTTACTTGCCGTTTAATCACCAACCAAACCAAACTTATCCCCATCAGCGCTACCAGCTTCAAGGTAATTCAATTCTTGTTCATAAGCATTTAATTGAATAAATACCTTTAATTGAAAGAAATTACTAAGGTTATTTTCTTTCACCCAAAATCTTATTATAATTCTTCTCCCCTACGAGAGAATTATAATAAACCTTTGTTGCAGATTGCCCATTGTCAATTAACCCCCCTTTCAATCGAACATCAAAGGTTATTTAACAAAGAGTTCTCAAGATCCACAACAACCAAGAAATTTAATCTCTTTTGTTCATATATATATATATATATATATATATATATATATATATATATATATATATATATATATATATATATATATATATATATATATATATATATATATATATATATATATATATATATATATATATATATATATATATATATATATATATATATATATATATATTATCTTTTGTTTTTGTATTGCCTCTTTTTGATGTATGTATATTGTAATAAAAATTCGTCTTCTTTTTTTGATCTATATATTTCGAACCTCTCGGTTCATCTTCAGGATCTAAGTACAATTGTTTTATTAGAAATATTACAATATTTAAATTATTATAAATGTTACCTCGTTATTTTTGTTTATGCTATATAAAAATATTTTGATTAATGAAAATTTTAATTTTTTTTTTTTTGTAAATATATTGAAATTAAAAATTACAAGCTTACTTTTATTTTGAAAAAATAACCTATCTTCGGTAGTTTATTGGTTTAATTAAATTACCATATGAACTAATATATTCTTTTTTATCACTTTTATAGTTGCAAGCCACTTGTTCATACTTAGCTATTTGATTTACTTCATGTATCTGCAACTTTGTTTTGTTTTGTTCTGTTTTTAGTATTGTTGCACCTTGAAAATCAAACACATGCTTTTTTGATATAGCATGTTTGGCTAAAGCTGTTGTTTGTTGTTTTAAAGTTCTGCAATCATATTCATGTTGTTTCAATCTTTTAATTTAATTAAACCAATAAACTACCGAAGATGAAGCTCAATATGTTATGAAAGTATTTGCAGGAAATTATAAGAAAAGGATGCAAAACCAATATAATTTTTTAGAAAACACCAAAGAAAGCAAAACAGAATTAGACTAAAACTTTCTATATCTAAATGACAGAATCGTCACCAGCTCTGCCGAATTACAAAAATTAGCAATTTTCTGTCAAATTTCATGAAAGTGGCAGCCTTGCGGTGCTGGAGCATCCAGTGAACGACAGCAAACATGAAAATATTTATATAGCTATCTCTGTTGGTTCACTCCGCATTTGATTTTTGGTTAGAAAAATTCAGTGCAAATCTGATGCAAACAAAACAGCTTTGCAAGCAAACAAATAATAATTATCTGTATTTAATATTTTATTTGCATTGATTATATCACTACCAGTACATAGAATATGTTTAAAACTTAGTTTTCAAAGCATTTCATTCATGTTTTCTTTTTTCGGAAAAATTACAACAAAACCAATATTTTTCCAAACACTTTACAAAAACATGTTTTCATTGTTTATGTTTGTCTTTGTGTACACTAGTTGGTCTCACACTCATGTTGCCACGATTTCCTGTACTGCACACTTCTGAATGTCCCCCAAACAAATGATATGGTCACTTTACAAAAGTCACTTTTGGGATATCTGTGTAGTCTGTGATCTAAATATTCTGCAACTATAACTTAGCATTTATGTATGTATACAATTCATTTACAGCAAAAGAATGTAAGCCTTCTATTACATGTTACAGGGAGACATTTCAGCTAAAAAATACCAAAAAAAAATTTATGATATAAAAATCTGCATGAGAGTTCTGGCGAGTTAGATATATCTGTTAGTGTTTTCTTGTCAAGTGTAGATCTCCCTTTTGCGCCGCCGAAAACTTCAAGCTCCAACTTCGGCAACATCAGCCGTCGATTGATTTTACTGTTCAAGCGAATTCAGTTTAATCACCTTTCACACTCTTATATTTTGCTGGGCCGTTTCACGCTATGCATAACTCTAAATGTACTTGAATCTCAATATGTACTTGTAGGACGGTTTTGATTTCTGCTGTCATAGAAATATGTGTAATTAATCTTTAAGATAAACAGTAATAAAATACATATGTATGCATTTACATGTACAAATTAATTTTCATTTGGTATTATTTATAAAAATTATTTTATATTGTTGAGCACTTATTGTACAAATCGCAATACAGACTTCGCAAAATAAACGTTTAACAGACATGAAATACTTCTGATAGGTCAAATTGTATTTACTTAAAAATTTTGTGTTCCTTTTCATGTTTGCTCTACTCAAATAGTAATTTGAAAATGTGGTTTTCTTTTGTTTTTATAGAAAAAAAAAAAAAAAAATTAACTAAAATTGTACACGGCTATGGTTCTGCCAGAGATTGAAACATAAATGTTTAATTTTTTATATTTATTTGAACACATTTAGGCGGAAAAGGAATCTCAACTAATTTTCTTTCTGTATATGTGCACATATCGTCAGCTATATAACAGCAAACAAGGTTGACACGAGGTTTTCTCGAAATCTGCTCGATAGATTTTTTTTGATTTTAACCATTTATTTCTGAGTATGTTTTAAGCAAAAATTTTTACTTTTATACGTTTTTGCCATTTTCTTTGAAAGTTATTGAGTTTTAACTGCCCTTGATATGTGCCGCATATCCAACTTTATCTCGAAAAGTGTAACTTTTATGCCCCACGTGTATGTATGTTTTTTCTCATATTTCTATTAAATTTGGTATAATATATATGGCAATCATATTATAGAATGTTGGCAATCAAAAATAACGTATCGTCGCATAAAAATCCAAAAGCCGTAACTGCAAAAGCCGCCCTACAAAATACCGAATTTAAAAGGGCATAAACTGAATTCACCTTAAAGGCTGAATTGCAAAAAACTACTACTTCTGAAAATTTTAGTTTTATCTGATTTGACCAGTAACCTAAAATTTTGCTTTGTTATGGTATTATTTTCATAAAATTTAATAATATGGGTTAATAGTAGTTTTAAATTGTAATATTCCATTGTAATATTTCCATGTGTAAACACAACCTACGACTCTAAATTATCACGTTGAAAAAGCCGGCCGACCATTCAAAATCCGACGGCGGCAGTTCCCAGGGAAATATATTAATAATGTGGCAACAAAAATGTTGCGTATAAAACACAGTCACGACTGCGTAATATTCGCAAGTCTAGCGCGTGACTGCATTCTATTGCCACCATATTATATGCGAATTTTGACCGATTTGGTAAGAATCAGGGGAAATTTTTCAATATATACATGTAAGTTTTACAGAAATTAATGCAATTCAATCAAAATAAGTATGTATGTATATATCAAAATAAATATGTATATATATATATGTATATATATATATATATATATATATATACATATATATATATATATATATATATATATATATATGTATGTATGAATGTAAAATAAAGTATGTATATGCAACAATGATACCCTTTGGATAGAGGGAAGCATAGCCAAGGTCGAGAAGTATGCCCAAGTGGACAATGCGATATAATTGCTACACTATCGACTGAGGGCTGATACCAACAGCTTGTCCAATCAGCGAATGAAAGTTCAGAATATAGCGCAGAATAGTATATAGAGTTATAGCTCCTGTAGTTAATAACAAGCGGAGTTTCTTCTTTATTTATATTTATACCTATTGTGCAAAAAATTAGATCATGATCCGAAACAAAAGATATTCGATCATATAATAGGCAAAGATCAGAAACTATAAACAGGTCCAACAAACTTGGAGAGTTATTTGGCGAAAACCGCGTGGGCAATCGTTGGTTTACAATTTCCAGTCCAACAGAATTTATCAGATTAGATAAATTATCACTAAATCTATCTCTGTTAAGCAAGTTCACATTAAAATCACCACATATGAAGTAAAAATCATAATTTATGGCATAACGCTTCATGTCGTCAAAAAAAGGTTCCAAATTAAACGACTTATTGGGATTATAGTCGCAGGATATCAAAATATTATTAGCATTGTCAGATATTTCAATATTGATATATTCAATATTCAAATCATCCGACATGTTAAGAATTTTACACTTGAGATAATCTTTATAGTATATGGCAACACCTCCACCTCTTCTACGTTCTCTGCAAATTTGAAACAGTTTAAAGCCATTTATTTTGTAGCGACTCTCAGATACATTGTTTCTGAGCCAAGTTTCGGTAACACATATAACATCAATATTCGATCTTTCAAAGACATTTTTAACGTAGTCAAACTTTAAACCATTTAAGCTTCTAGAGGTAAAATGCACAATATGTAACCCAGAATAATGTTTGCACAATACATTTAACAACGCAAATTGATTCTCAATAACGCCAAACCCAGAACTAGATGTAGCCATAAGTATTAGAGGAAAAATCAGTTTTTATTGATTTCTTGTGGCAATTTTTGATCCCATTGCATTAGTACCTTACCAAAAAATCATGAAATTAGCTACTAATCCGAAAGGATCGAAAACAGACATTGTGATACAAAGAAGTTCTCTCTTTGTTGGAATTCTTTTCATTTCTAGCACTTCTTTAGGAACTTTGTGAAATTTCAGCTCGAATACAAAGACATCATAGATTGGAATCCAATGCATGCCCAAAATTCTTTCAACAGCATTTCCTACCTCAATTTTATCAATGCATATTTCAAACCCTAGTTCTTCGGCTACAGACATGGAATTCATTAGCATATTATTCATTTTAAAACCTCCTAAATGGTGAATTTCATGTATGGCTCGAACGACGCCTATGGCTTCTCTTTCTGTTTTTCTATTATTACCCTTGCGGCCCGTAGATATTTTGTAATGAATTCTTCACCATTCTTGTTTTTTACATATTGCGCCATAGTTGGTGAACAGGTTGCCCGAAAAGTCATTCTCTGCATTTTATATGTTTTAATGGGTTTTAGAGGATCTCCATTTCTTCACTGGATATGTTGTGCACCTTGATCTTTTTCAGCTACCATTACTTGATCAAACATTTTCTTCAAATCGCCACAAACCGCGACATTCGCTTATCTCAACTTGAACAGTACGGCCAAGAGCGGTTGATTAATATCTGGCCCCGAAAGAAGAGTTTTATTTAAAGAAGTATTTTCAACCTCTGCTGCGGCGTCAAAGACCAATCTCAATTTTTTCTTGTTTGGATTCATAACTCCGAAATGTGGGTGGTAAAAGGTTTTATTTGAATGAATTTTTGCTTCTTCTGCTGTCATAACTTTAGCATATTATTTTTATACCCTTCACATAAATGTGTAAGTGTATATATAAGTTTGTGATTCCGTTTGTAACGCATTGAAATATCCATCTACGACCCCATAGAGTATATACATATATTCTGGATCAGCATCAATATAGATTACGATTGAGCGATGTCCGTCTGTAGTCGTTGAAATACCGTTTCTGAGAAAACGGTTTGAGATAGAAACCTCATTCTTTCGCTAAAACGTGTTAAACCCCGGTAGTGGGTCTGCTATTGAAATTCAGTAAGATCGGTACACGGATAGCCGAGATATATTCAAAAAACCGGGTTTTGAGGGGCATTTTTTGCCAATTTTTTGGTCAGATTTATTGTGCAACACTTGTAAGTTTTGAAAAACAGGGTCCAGCTCAATAAATTTGAACAGTAAATTACGTAGGTACATGCACGAAGGGGAAATACCTATCTGTTGGGAGGTTTCAATATTTTATGTACTGATATATGCTAATTACTTTCATAGTTATTTTCTGTTAAGTTTATCAGTCCTAATTTATGTGGTTAATATTTATTAAATAACACTAAGAAAACAATAAAGACAACGAATTAGCAGGGTAGACAACTAGCTGTTTAGAATCCGTCACACTTCTCGTTAGTACATAGCCTCTTCAACAGCAACTATAAAAAAACGACAAAATGTTAGGAACTAAAGATCCAATAAAAAAAACTGAAATTAGCTAACTTTTGAACCGCATGTGATATAGATTTGAAATTCTCCCAGGATGTGCAGTTGCCAGGCCTATGCAATAGCGTATACCAAAAATAACAATGAGTGAAAATTGAAAAAAGGGACACCCTTTAATTGAAAACTGACATTAATTTTTGAACAGTTAAATGTTTGTAGCATGTGTAGTTCGAAGATCTTTACAACATATACTAAAAGCAATAAAAAGTTAAAAGCTGAACGTACCCTTTGGTAGTACGAAAGGCTTAAGGTGAGAGGGTATTTGGCTCAAATTATTTATACATACGAAAAAATGCTTTTCATATTATTCATTTGCCACCAGCAGAGCTACAACTATTAACCTACAAATTCGAAAAAGTCAATTGCAGTAAATAAAGAAAACAAAAATACGCTTGACTTGTTAATTTAGCTTAGACTGGTTTTTGTCTCAGTCGTTATTTTTCTGTCAATAAAGTTAATATCGTATGTCTCTATAAAATATGTAAATAAAAAAATGTGCTAACATTATACAGATGTGCGATAATTGTTGTGTTATGATCAGTAATAATATTCAATGTGCTTATCAACTAATATTTATTTAGTAGATGCACATCTTTTTTGAACTTTTTTATTTTTTCAAGCCGATTTCTTATTAGAGCCGAAAAAAAATAGCTAGCTGCTGAACTGTCAGCTACAGCCGATTAGCCGCCGCCGCCAATAAAAATGCTCGGCGCAGGGCTCTGATACCATCTTATGCAGATAGTTCATTCCTACGCGTGAGAAGAAAACAAACTGGGTTCAACCATGATACAATTAACAAGGTAGCCTCGTCAGCTAAACCGTTAATCAACTGACTACTTTTGGTTGTCAAGAGATTGCAGAGATGAAAGGCAGCCAAAACGAGATAGCAAATCCGCATAAGCTCAGTGCATCTCTCTTCTGTAAATGTAGAAGTGGCGTCTTTTTGACAGTTTGCATAAGTTGTACAAAAACAAAATGCATGTTATTTTTATTGAAGTTGTTCTTATTGTAGCGAAAAGGCTACCTTGTTAGTTGTATCATGGGATCAACCTAACCTATTTAACAAACCAAAACAAATGTTTTAGCAAACCATAAACAAACAACAAAAATAAACAGTTCATACCAATATGCACGTGCTTCGAACCTCTATCAAACCTCCAATACACCTCAATTAAAATTCACTACCATAGTAATCTACTGATTTTACTACAGAAATTTACATGCACCAAATAGAATAAAATATATAAAATAAAATAAATATTAGTACCCAAGGAGAAATCAAACTCGGTGGTCCACTAAAATTGCCATGAAAAAATTAAAAAGCACTCAAATATACTGTTATAGTAATTTAAAAATTCCTCGAAATAGTTTGCGTGTTCCAGGACAAAACTAACTGCACCTTATAGACTACACAGTTACGCTTCTTTTGATATACCATACGTTCCAGAAAAGACTTCAAAGGGTGGGGTTTTGGTCCACTCAAAATGCAAAAAAATTAAAAATTACTAAATTTTACTATTATAGTAATTTACAAATTTCTCAGAATGGACTCCGTGTTCCAGGACAAAGCTAACTGCACCTTATAGAATACACAATTACGCTTCTTTTGATATACCATACGTTCCAGAAAAGACTTTAAAGGGTGGGGTTTTGGTCCACTCAAAATGCAAAATGCAAAAAAATTAAAAATTACTAAATTTTACAATTATAGTAATTTACAAATTTCTCAGAACGGACTCCGTGTTCCGGGACAAAACTAATTGCACCTTATAGAATACTTAATTATGCTGATTTATGTGGACCCATGCAGCAAGTTACACCAAGTGGAAATATATATTTCATGACAATGATAGATGATTACTCCAGGTATTGTGTTGTTTATTTTTTACAAATAAGAATGAAGCTTATGACAAAATAAAAGAGTATGTATCATATGTTGAGAATTTATTTAAGAATACAATCAAGATATTAAGAACTGATAGAGGAGGCGAGTTTAAAAGTAAATAATTGAGGGAATTTTTGAGAGGTAAAAGAATAACTCAACAATTTACTACACCATATACACCAGAACAAAATGGTTTGGCAGAGCGTAAGAATAGAAGTCTTATTGAAATGACTAGATGCTTATTAATAGAATCTGAATTTGAAAAAATATATTGGGCTGAAGCAGTAAATTTATTGAAAATTTCGTGGGCTATCACAAACGCAAAACTGAGAATGATAAGTTTGTTTCTATAGATTTATTTAATCCTTGCAAGAGCAATGTTGAAGGAAATGAAATGAGTAACGAACAAGAAGATAATTACGATACAGCTGATAGCGAAGGAGAGTGTGAAATAGTACAATCTGATAATGTGATTTCGGACAATAATCTGCAACACGCACCTACAGATGAAATACAGCCTGTTATTAGAATATCCTCAAGGAGCAATAAAGGAAACCCACCTGCTAGATATGAATGTAAAACAGCAAATTTTGAACCATCTACTTATTAAGAAGCAATTCAATGTCCAAATTGTGAAAAGTGGAAGGTGGCAATGGAGGAAGAAATGCAATCAATGTATGCAAATAACGCTTGTGATGTGGTTGAATTGCCTAAAGGAAGAAAATCTGTGGGATTTGTGCAACGCAATTTCGTTTGCTGCAAAACTCACAAATAAATAAATGCCAATTTTTGTGTTTGTTTGTCCTCAACGTAATTGCTTTACAAAATTAAGACTATGCCTGATGGTAGTATAAAATACAAGGCACGACTTGTAGCCAAAGGGTTCTCACAGAAATATGGGCTAGATTATAATGAAGTGTTTGCGCCAGTTGTCAAGCAATCTACTTTGAGAGCTTTATTGGCTGTGGCATCGTACAAAAATATGAAAGCTCACCATATTGATTTTAAAACAGCATTTCTAAATGGTATATTGGAAAAAGAAATATATTTAAATCAACCTGGGGACAAATCACCGCATTCGAAATCGAGTCTTCTTTCGTGTGTACAAATATTTCGACGGCTGCAATTTTTTTGATCACAGTATTCGATCGCAATTAATATTGTCTACTACTATTTTTTACATCGCAGCACGCATATGACAATAAAGAAACAAAACGAAAAAGGAAAACAAAATATAAATAAATTGGTGAAAAACTTCAACATAAATGAAACCAAATGTGTTTTTATGTTTCTCATCTGCGGAATCGGAGGATTAGTCCAATATTGTCATTATTTCAGCACACGGCCGGGAATTATTTTTTAGTGGGGTTAGCACAAAGCACTGTGCAAAGCGGTGAAAAATGTAACAAATGAAATACACTACATAGTGGAAAATCTTTTTCTTGGTATTCGCTTTCCCTAAAAACAATAAAATTTATATTTTTTAAATTATTTCTTTAATTTTTTGTCGCTTCTTTGCTATTTTATTTGTTTTGCTGCTAGAGGATAGAGTTTAATTGTTTTCGATAGTGTAGTAACAATCGAGTACAACATCGATTAGATGCGTTTCGATAACGAGTCCTGTGATCTACGTTAAGCCCGTACGACACTTCATTTTTCATTCATTAATTGGTATAGAATTGATAGAAAGAAACAGCAATTGCTAGAAAGAACCAAATATACAAAACGTAAACAAAACTGGCATCTTTTTTCTGAGTGTTGTATTCTTTTTATTTCTAGAAAGCGCTAGGAAATAAAAATGTTCCAAAAAAGAAGCGTTAAATCGCAAAAATTGTCCATAAACCGCTGACACAGCAACATTCAAGTTTGAAATGTGAAGTTTGAAAAATGAAAAATTTTACATTTTTTTTTACATAATCTCATTTTTTATCGATAACTTCAACAAAAATGTTGACAGTTTTGCATTTATCTTAATTATTGCTGAACGCGTTGCACATACTAAATTCTACTATTACATTATGTTTGCATTGTTCTCCAAAATTTGAACAATGCAAGAAAAATGTAGTGTCATACGGGCTTTAACAGCATTTCGATGACAAAGCACTTGATTTCGAATGCGGTGATTTGCCCCCTGAAGGGTTTGCTGTGAAAAACAAGAGTTTTGTTTGCAAATTAAATAAAAGTATTTATGGCTTAAAACAGTCAGCGAGATGTTGGAATCAAAAACTCAATGAATCATTAATGAGTTTGGGATTCAGAAGGGGTAACGCTGCTCATTGTTTATACATAAAAGAAGAAAATGATAGCATTGTGTACCTACTAGTTTATGTAGATGATATTTTGATATTTACAAAGGATGACAATAATTTGAATTGTTTCATTAAAGATATTTCCAAGGAGTTCAAAATAACAGATCTTGGTTTTTTAAAGCTGTTTCTTGGAATTGAAGTTGAGCAAGTTGATGGAAAATTTTATATTCACCAACAGACTTATTTAAATAAAGTTTTAGAAACTTTTGGAATATCAAACGCTAAACCATCAAAAATACCGCTAGATGTTGGGTACGTTAAGGAATTTCGTAGCGCAAATTAAAATTTGGAATCAAATGATTTGTACAGACGAGCAATTGGGTCGTTGCTATATTTATCAAATAATACCAGACCTGATATCACAGTTGCGGTTTCCATACTTAGCCGTAAAGTATCGTGTCCAACACAAACAGACTGGAATGAAGTAAAAAGGATATTCAAATATCTGATTGGCACAAAACATTTAAAATTTTGTGTTGAAGCAAAAGATTTACAATTAGTTGGGTTTGCTGATGCTGATTTTGCTGGAGACGTAAAAGACAGAAAGTCTACAAGTGGCTATGTATTTCAACTCGGAGGAGCAACAATATCATATACAAGTAGAAAACAAAAGCAAGTTACAATACGTCCACAGAAGCTGAATTTGTGGCATTAGCTGAAGCAGTGCAAAAGCTTTTATGGCTAAAAATACTATTTGACGACTTAAAAATTAAAATAACAAAGACAAAGATTTTGGAAGATAATCAAAGTTGTTTAAAACTATTAAATGTTGGAAACATCAATTCTCGGACAAAGCACATTGACATAAAATATTATTTTGTTCGTGAGGTCAAGCAAGCTAATGATGTGGTGTTCGAGTATTGTCCCACAGAGGAAATGTTGGCAGATGTTTTTACGAAACCACTCAGAAATCACAAGATAGCAAAATTTCGAACAATGATTGTTCTGCTGTAAATGTTGTATTAAATTGAGAAGGGGTGTTGAGCAAAATGTATTATACAAATACTTGTTTAAAATACACTTTGTAAAACAATTTAAAAAAATATGTATATAAATATAAATTATGGTTTTGAGTTTTATGTTAATAAAAATAAAATATTTTTCAGTACTTCATATTGTACCATCTAATAAAGAAGAGCAAATATAAATTCGTTGTTCTTATTGTAGCGTTCTTATCATGGTTGTAGCACGATACAACTAACAAGGTAGCCTTTTCACTACAATAAGAACAACTTCAATAAAAATGGCTACAACCATGATACAATTAACAAGGTAGCCCCGTCAGCTAAACCGTTAATCTTCTGACTACTTTAGGTTGTCAAGAGATTGCAGAGATGAAAAGCAGCCAACACGAGATAGCAAATCCGCGTAAGCTCAGTGCATCTCTCTTCTGTAAATGTAGAAGTGGCGTCTTTTTGACAGTTTGCATAAGTTGTACAAAAACAAAATTCATGTTATTTTTATTGGAGTTGTTTTTATTGTAGAGAAAAGGTTACCTTGTTAGTTGTATCATGGCTACAACTAGTAGCTGTATCTTCATATAGATATGTATGGAGTAGGCGGCCGTCTGCAGCAGCAAATGGTAAAAACCATGATACAATTAACAAGGCAGCCTCGTCAGCTAAACCGTTAATCATCTGACTACTTTAGGTTGTCAAGAGATTGCAGAGATGAAGGCAGCCAAAACGAGATAGCTAATCCGCGTAAGCTCAGTGAATCTCTCTTCTGTAAATGCAGAAGTGGCGTCTTTTTGACAGTTTTCATAAGTTGTACAAAAACAAAATGCATGTTATTTTTATTGAAGTTCTTATTGTAGCGAAAAGGCTACCTTGTTAGTTGTATCATGCACAGAGATGAAACGCGACCAGATTGAGATAACAAGTCAGCACAAAGCACTGTATGTCTCGTTTTCACAATCGTTCGAGAACTTGTAGTCAAAACAAAACAAAAAGCATTTTTTACAGAAAAAGTGGTGGATTTTTTATTATAAACTTATGAATGCTTAAAAAGTATATTAAATGGTTTTTTTATAATGTAAAACTTTATAGTATTCACTGTTTATAATGTGCTAAACAATATTTAATTATGTTTTATTTTGTAACTTTAAAGACAGTGTTTTAATTTTACTTTGTAGTGGTGGTCTTATGAGGCAAGCTCTAAACACATAGACGACAGCAGACTGCAAATGCTGCCAACTTCAAGTGCAGCCAACTTCAAATGCTGCTCTGAAGTCGGCTTCATAATTATTTTGCAGACAGCAACAACATAATAATCAGCTGGTGTGTAAATCAATTTCGAATTTTTATAAATATTACAAATTCAAAGTTTAAAAATATAAAAAATGAGCGAAGAAAATTTAGCGAATTTTATCACAACAATTGTTAAAATAGCTCAGACTACAGCTGAAGTGTATAAAGCCCATAAGACGAATAGTACAAGAAACCGAAGATGGTGGGTTCGCCCAGTAAATATAACCCGTGATGAGGAGGGCATTTACAAAACATGTGTACAACAGCTCAAGGAAAAAGATGAAGAACACTATTTCAAAGCAACCAGGATGAAAATTAAATAAAATATCACAAAAAATTAGCTCAAACGAAAAAAATTGTTTTGATCACAAAGTAGAACAGAGCTGAAACGCCACCAGAATGAGGTAGCAAGTCAGCGCAAAGCTCTGTACGTCTCGTTTTCACAATCGCTCGAGAACTTGTAATCAAAACAAAACAAAAAGCATTTTCTACAGAAAAAGTGGTGGTTTTTTGTATTATAAATTTATGAATGCTTAAAAAGTATATTAAATGGTTTTTTATAATATAAAACTTTATAGTATTCACTGTTTATAATGTGCTAAACATTATTTAATTGTGTTTTATTTTGTAACTTTAAAAATATTGCTTTAATTTTACTTTGTAGTGGTGGTTTTGTGAGGCAAAAATACATGCTCTTCGTAATCAATTTGCAAACACTCAAATATGTATAATCAAATCCTGAGTCAAAGAGGACTTTTAGTTGACCACTTTTTATCAATTTTTTGCTTTTAATTTACTTTAAATTATTAAATTTTTGCTGTTTCGGTGGTGGTTGTTCACAAAAACATGTTATTTTTTGTTTTGTTTACATTTGTTTTTCGTAAAAAATGCATACTATAGCCTAGCTCTTTACACAATCTGTCTAGAAGTTGATTTGAGCCATTTTCAAATGTCAGTTTTAACATCTCTGTGTACTCTGTGGTTTTGATATTGGAAATGAACAGCTGTGTATTTTAGCAATGCTACTCAGGGATGCCGTATTTTTTATTTCATAATGAATAAAATTGAAAATATTGATGAAAAATGTAATAATATCACGAAAAAACTATAAAAACACATACATTTATTTATTTATTGTATTTTTGCAATGTTCTTTTGTGTTTAATATTAAAAAAAAAGTTTTTGTTCTAATTTGTCCAATTTATGTATATAATGCTGCTGCATTATTTATGTATATAAATGCATTTATGTATATAAATGCTGCCCGTCAAAATAGAAAATAGCCTAAGTTGGCAGCAGCAGCAAATGCTGTTGTGCAGTCGTGCCGCCGTCAAAATAATCGTTTTCATTTAAACCATTTAAACACATGCACAGTGGTCGAAGCCGAGGATAGCTGTCGGTCGGCGGCGGCTCGATGGTAAAATATGCGGCGGCTAAAAGTCGCCAGCAGCCGAGGTAATTTTGGGCAACGGCGGCTAAGTAAAAATCAACGGCTGTTAGTTCGCTAACACTATTTTTTTTTTTAGATTTAAGTTTAATAAAAATGCGAGCAAAAGAAGCAAATTCAAAGATAATAAGAGACAAATGAAAATTTTATTCTCTATATACGTCTTTACGCTAAAAAAAAGAAAGTAAACAAAATGTACTTGGTGAATGAATATAATCAAAAAATATTAACAAGATTTTCAAAATATTGAAAAATTGGCGGTTAAAAAAAAGACAGAAAATAGCCACAGCTATGCAATAAAAATTTAACAATTTTTTTTCATGTTTTGCTGTCAGAAAAATAAATTTTTATCTATGTAAATTTATTTTCGTTTTTCGGAATCAATTCTTAGTATTTTTAACTACAATTTTTTGTGTTCTATTCCTTTGACTCGTAATAAATAAAACTCAAGTGCTTCTTGATCTGTTTATATTTCGATCCTTACAACTCATTTTCAGCACATGTATGTACATATATGGCTATGAAAAATAGACATATACATACATACATCAGATCAAGAAGCAAATGAGCTTTATTTAATACAGTCCAGAGGGAGGCAAAACAATAAATAGGAGTTAAAATTACATTACGAAAAAGTCTGGATGTAGTAGTTATTAAAAAAAATGTTACTAAAGAAAAATTGTTCAGCGCTGAATTAAACTTCCTTTGATTATACATTGAAATGAGCAAACTAAAAATGTGCCAAATCTCAAAATAAACGGCTGCGCTGTGTAATTCTGGCTCAGCCGAAACAAATCGGCTCGGTTTTTAGCCGTGTTGAGCCGTACTATCGGCGGCGGCTGTGCTATGTCATCAATCCTCGGCGGCGGCTGAAAGCCGGCTAATAGCCGATCGGCTTCGACCTCTGCACATGCATTTTATTTTTGACATATTACTGCTTGCTGTCTGCTATCGTCTATGTGTTTAGAGCTGCAAAAATACATGCTCTTCGTAATCAATTTCCAAACACTTATCAAATCCTAAGCCAAAGAGGATTTTTAGTTGACTACTTTTTACCAATTTTTCACTTTTAATTTACTTTAAATTATTAAATTTTTGCGGTTTCGGTGGTGGTTTTTCATAAAAACGTGTTATTTTTTGTTTTCTTTACATTTGTTTTTCGTAAAAAATGCATACTATAGCCTATCTGTTTACACAAACTGCCTAGAAGATTATTTCAGCCATTTTCAAGTGTCACTTTTAACATCTCTGGTACTCTGATTCGGCGGCGTAATTACGTGCACACGGCTGCGAGCTAGTTTTTCTGCAATAAGAAATTTTGTTAACAAAACGAAAAGTACTTAATTCCCAAATAAATACGAAATGTCTGTTAGTGATGCTGAAAGTACAGATAAAGATGAGAAAATATCATCAAATTTGAAGAACTTTACACCTAAAGACATGTGTGAAGTAAAAATCCTAGAGATCGAGGATTTGTATGAGTACATTGAATTACTTCACACGCTTGTGAAAAAGCAGGCCAAAAAAATAAAAAAATATAAAAACAGAATAACTAAATTGGTAAGTTAATGGTACGGTGCCGAACATACACATGTATGTAAGTATAGAAACTAGCAGTGCATCCACATAAAATGTTTACGTTAGGTAAATTTGTAAAGATGCAGGATGAGAAAAAGTTTGGACTTCATTTGTGACCCTTTTTCTAGTCGTCTTTCCATCGCTTTCGAGTCGTGTGAGTAATTTATCAGTCTGTTAGTTTTATAAGTGTGTTTCTTAATTGTATTTGAGAATTTTTAACAAAAAATTTTTAAATTTTGACTAAGTGAATGCTTTTTTAAGAAAATGTCTATCAAACATGTTGATAGCAACAGTATATTTTATTTTTGCAAATAAAAAGGATCGTGTTCATTCAGAACAAAGGACATGTCGGATACACTTGCATGAGCTGTAAAAATCAGTGTAGTTTTTATATTTGTAGAATTTCTATAAAATTTTCTTTGTTATGTTGAACATGTCAATTAGTTGAAGTCCAATGAATGAATGATTACACAAGGGAACAAGGTATTTGTTGTTTATGAAGTGAATGTTGTTTTAAAGGTAATTTGGGACGCTGAATCCAATTTCACTTGGATTTTTTGTATCATCTCGACTTTTTGAGATATACCGTTATGTCTACCATTATGGCGCTTCCAGTACAAATATTTAAATAACTTGAAAACTGTTTACCATATTCAGTTAAAAAAAAAAACTGAAATTCGCCAACAAAATGATCTTTAATCCGTGCCTACATTGTTTTTAATTTGAACAAGTAGTTTCAGAGATATCGTTATAGTTTTGAAAAAAATAATTTTATATAAAAAAAAAAAAATTCTTATTTAAAAATTCATAAAAAAAATAATGCAACTAAAGTCACAATGTTGGTCTTAAAGCATTAACTTAATCACCCTTATTCTGCGTTTCGATTCGGATCGAAATTTTCCGCGATCAGCAACTTTGGTATTCTGTGTTGCTTTTGCTTCAATTCGTTTTGTTTCTTCGATTGTGTATTCCGCGTTACGATCGAAGCCACGCTTTTCTAAGTTATGTACATATACACTAACGGAATTTTTTTTTCGATTTTTGTTGAAGCATATAAAGTGAAATTAAAAAATTAAAAATATATAAGTAAAAAAACAAATTAAATTGATTTGTAAGCATTTTTAATATAACCAAAGGTTTAAACTTTTATTTAATTTATTATAGGTCGAAAACAACAACTCCTCAGTAGTACGAAAAGCTTGTAACTTTAATGGAAGCAAAGGATGATATTGCTTGTGGTTATTACAAGCCTCCTAAGGAGGAAGTTAAAGCATTCTCACTTATGTATTTATGTTCGTCACTTTTTCGCTTTTATGCTTTATACCATGTTCATACATGCGCCTTTGTTGAGATAATCGCAATAAAGTCCATTATTGAGCTCAATATTCCATACAAAAAGTCAATAAAGTTATTGCTTAATAAACTCAAAATTGCTTTGAATATTGAGAAAAAGATGAAACACAACACTGTAAAAGATGTGTTTAATAAGCAAAAGTATACAATGTGAGATGAATGACGAGATAAATGTCAACAAAATAATAAAAAATAAAAATAAAAATTTTTAAACATTGCAGCATTTCCAAATTTGTATTTCTCTTTCTTTTTATTATTGCCGCTTTGGAGTCATAACATGAACGCACTACTTGTACAAGTTCCATATTTTTATTGTACAACACTAAAATCTTTTTAATAAACGGCAGTTTTTCTTCCATTTTACTTATTTGAAAATATTTTTCACTTTTTCTTTCTCACTACCAAAACAAAAACAACAACTTTTTTCCAGCTGTCAAATACTAATTGAGTTAGCGCAATATTTGTATGTATGAACGCAAAAAATATTATGTCAATAAACTTAATATTGTCTCAATTAGAAATGCATGTATGAACAAGGTATTATTATCATTTATTATTTATTTAATTATTATTCACACAATATTTAGTTTTAATTATTAATTTTTTGTGCACTAAATTTGACTTCTTGCTGAAATGTTTACAAATTTGTTTATATTCCTTGTTTCTATTTCACACGTTTCACAACAAAAAGCCTAGTTTAAACACATCCCACTCCTTTTTTTCTTTCGATTCAGTTTTTCTGCAGAATACCTACTTTCGATTCGAAACCACAAGCAATATCATCCTTTGCTTCCATTAAAGTTATAAGCTTTTCGTACTGCTGAGGAGTTGTTGTTTTCGACCTATAATAAATTAAATAAAAGTTTAAACCTTTGGTTATAATAAAAATGCTTACAAATTAATTTGTTTTGTTTACTTATATATTTTTAATTTTTTAATTTCACTTTATATGCTTCAACAAAAATCGAAAAAAAAAATCCGTTAGTGTATACATAACTTAGAAAAGCGTGGCTTCGATCGTAACGCGGAATACACAATCGAAGAAACAAAACGAATTGAAGCAAAAACTGAACACAGAATACCAAAGTTGCCGATCGCGGAAAATTTCGATCCGAATCGAAACGCAGAATAAGGGTGATTAAGTTAATGCTGTAAGACCAACATTGTGACTTTAGTTGCATTATTTTTTTTATGAATTTTTAAATAAGAATTTTTTTTTTTTTATATAAAATTATTTTTTTCAAAACTATAACGATATCTCTGAAACTACTTGTTCAAATTAAAAACAATGTAGGCACGGATTAAAGATCATTTTGTTGGCGAATTTCAGTTTTTTTTTTTAACTGAATATGGTAAACCGTTTTCAAGTTATTTAAATATTTGTGCTGGAAGCGCTTTAATTTTAGACAACGGTATATCTCAAAATGTCGAGCTGATGGAGAAAAATGGATTTAAAATCAGCGACCTCAAATTAGTAAAAAATTGCTATAGAATTCCAAACAACACTCAAAAAGTTCAATTTTGTTTCCTTGTGTTATTTAAAATGAAAAATCAGTTAACTTCTAATAATAAATATGTTAAAAGTAAAAAACAATCACAGCAAGCTTATCAAATATGGTGCTTGCTATAAATATACATATACAGCCCACTTATTAAAACTCCCAGGGAATTGAATTCCCAGAGAATAAGTTTTTCCCAAAATTAAAATCCTGCAATTCTGAACAGTCTGGGAAGGGAGAGAGAATTCGAAACATACGAAGTCAGCTGTTTATCTTCTTTTATCTAATGTTTACAAAAAATTAAGCAAATTTACCAACTTAATTTTATAAATTTTAAAAGTAAAAGTGTTTGGAGTAAAAAAAAGAGGTTAAAGAAAAAAATAATGTTTAGCGCGGCTTGTATAATGTTAGCTGAAGAAGAAATCGATGAAAGTGAAGTGCTGCACAACAATGAACAGGTGGTTTTTGGGGGCGTTTCTTCATTATCCACACCACTGCTTTTAGGCCCGTCATCGGGTGTGGAATCCAACAATATTTCTAGTGTTTTTTCTACACCATATGGGCCTAAACCGAATTTTTTAGAAACGCCCTCTACAGAGTCTTTCATACAAATCAAGTTGTAAATAATTTGGGCCTCCACCAGTTTCCCGAGAAAATTTTAAATTTTGTGCTGCCTTATGGCTTACATACTTCTTTTGGTCGCACCAGCCCTGAAAAATAAATTTATCATTTGTTGCTCTTAAAGGAAATTTTATTGTCACTTAATAATTCATACCTTTTTCCATTCGGCGATACTTTTAAGTGGTGGCCCAGCTGCGTTTAATTCCGCCTCTAAATTGCGCCATATTGCATTTAAGTCATCTTTGCTTCCTTTAAACCATCCCCGGGCAACATCTGGGTGGGACTGCATTGCATCTGTAAGGATCTCTATCTGTTTCTTATATGTTGTTTTTGACTTAAAAATATGAACAAATTGAGATATTTATCAAATTTTTAATGAAAAATTTAAATTACTTACATTTTTTGGCACAATCCTCTTCAAATTTTTAACGGAATTATTCCCAAAATTTGTCATTATTTTCCCTCTTTGTATGGCATTCGTAATAGCTACTTTTTTCCCCGGGAAGAGTTTCCCAGTTTCGAAGTTTGTTTAGAATAGGAGGAAAGTAAAATCTCCCAGGGAGAATTTTTTAGAATAGGTTAGTTGGGAAAAGAGAAAAAACTCCCAGAAAGTTTCAGTGTAGAATTGGGGTGATAATTTTTTTGTAGTGAAATATTCCATATCTAACATTTCTTCTCATGCTTAAGGGGAGAATAGTACTCTCGGTTTCCTCTGTTTGGTCGATCGTCTTGGAGCCCTTGGTGTGTCACTCGCTGAATTGTTCGCATCATCATATTCATTAGGAGTAGAAGCATTCTCCGTTGTCGCCACCCTGTGCTCAGGTCCCTGATCATCAGATATGTTGCTTGCTTGACCACCGTTAGGAGTTGTAAAATTTTCCGTTGGCGATAACTTGCTATCAAATTCCAACGGTATTGTGTCATCTGCCTCCCTCATTCCAGCTTTAGTTGAAGTCATATCCTTAGATATTCTTGCTCTCCGCAAGGAGGATGATTCCATGCTGTCCGAAGTACTAGTAGCAAATTCGATATTCACGTAACTGTCAACTTCATAATTGATTGATTGAGAAGGACCTGTTGGCGTTGTAGTTCTATGCCTTTTAATCACCGTAATTTTTTTTTTTTCTAGAATTACCGCTTCTCGCGTGCATTACTTTAACACCTAACCCTCGAATTTGATCAACATGCTTTTTAACGAGTTTGTTTTTGAACTCTACTTCATGGTGTAGATCGCCCAAACAAGCTTTAATAACTCCCGGTAACCATTTCTCCATTCTAGGATTGCCGGATAAAAAATAGAAATTTGGAACGAAATCGATATATTGTTTTTCTCTCATTTTGCTGGTTGTATTTTCGGGTCGAACCAAGTTTAATCGTGATCGTAGTAGACGACCAAAAAATAGTATTGGTGGTGCCTTGCCAGTACTCGCGTGTAGTGATTTTCTGTACTGTTGTAAAAATTTGTTTAGGTTACTTTGAATTGTAGTCTTCGTTGACCCCATTGCCTTCAGAGCATTCTTTATGGTTTGTACACTTCTCTCAGCTTGCCCGTTAGTCGCTGGATGATACGGGGCAGTTTGCTTATGATACATTACAGCACTTACTTTTAGAAAATTGCGAAACTCTGCAGATGAAAAGTTGGCTCCATTGTCAAATACTACAGTTTTGAGAACACCATACGAGCTGAAAATTTCATCTAGGGCTTGCGTTGTTGCGATCGTTGTAGCTGATGTTGTTACTTTTACCTCTAACCATTTGCTATAGGCATCAGTCACTATTAGTAGCATTACGCCCAAGAAGGGCCCAGCGTAATCAATATGGACACGTTCCCAAGGCCCATTAGGATACTGCCAGTGGGGTGATCACCAAATTTTGCTGGTTTGTTTGCATGTATAGCACACGAATTGCATGCCCTGGCCAATTTTTCAATATCGCTATCAATGCGGGGCAATATACAGAAGAACGCGCCAATCCCTTCATCTTTACAATGCCCAGGTGTGCTGCATGTAGATCATCCAAGATCTTTTCTTGTAGTCTGCTTGGTATCACTATTCGGTGTTCGAAAACTAAACATCCACCAGAAAGTTTATAATTATTTTCAAGTGATTTATATCCTGCAGCTTTAAGACTTCGACCTTCTTCTAAAACTTGAACGACTATAATGGCAATCTTTCCTTGTTTCTTGGCCAATAATTTCTGCTCTAACTGGTTTATCTGAGTCACAATGAAACTGTCAAATTCATCATACTCTTCTCCGTGAATCTTCGTGCTACATATCTTGTGTAATCTTTTAGGTATTCTTGAACAAAAATCGACATTACCATTTGGCTTAGTTGGTTTATAGACTACTTCATAGTTAAAGTTGCTCAAGAAATCTGAATAATTTGCCATGCGACTCACGCACAACGCAGATAAACCTTTTTCTGGGTGTAAGATTTGTGATAACGGTTTATGATCTGTTATCAACGTAAAGTGCCTGGCATATACATACTTAAAATACTTTTTTACAGCCCATACAATTGCTAACGCCTCTTTATCAATTTTTTGGATATATTGTCTCTGTTTCCGTCAAGGTACGACTTGCGTAAGCAAGGCCATTCCAACCCGTTTTTAAGTTTATGTGACAATACGGCTCCCAGCCCGTATTTGCTTGCATCTGTGGCCAACATTAAAGGTAGATTAGGGTCATATGGAATTAAGACTTGTGGTGATATAAGTATTTCTTTAATGTCATCATATGCCTCATTGGCAGCCCTATTCCTTCCATTTGAACTGTTCTTTTTAGAAGCAAGTCTCTAAGTGGTCTTGATTTTTCAGCTAAGTTCGGTATAAATGCATTATAATAAGTAACTTTGCCTAAGAACAGTTGAAGCTCTCCGGGAGTCGCAGGCTTCGGCGCATTTTTGACTGCTTCAATGTGTTTATCAGATTTATGAATACCCTGACAGTCAATTCTGTGTCCCAGAAATTCTGCCATTGGCGCGGCAAGCACACATTTTTTCCGATTGAAGTGAAACCCTTCCATTTTCATTTTATTCAGTATTAACCGAAGACTTGAGATCATATGTTGGAAGTTTTCAGCATACACCAGAATATCATCGAAAAAACACAAAATATTTGGTATGTCCTTTAACAAACCTTCCATGCGCCTCTGCCAAATTGCTGGAATATTAGCTGCACCATACACTGCCCTGGTTGGCCGAATCAACCCATGAGTCGGGTTGATCATGATCGGGTCACATTAAACATGAGTGTTTAATGTGAGTACATGTGCGAATTCATCATCTATTGTTAAGTGCGAATATGCGTCCGTCACATCAAGGTGGCAAAAAATTGTAGAACCTTTTATTTTATTCAGTAGATCCTCTATTTTTGGAATTGGATGTTCATCGATTACACTGTGCTAGTTGAAAAAACCGACAAACGGGGCACCCAGTGACTAAACCTAATTCGGGTATGCTGAATTCAGTGGTGCTATCCGTTTTTCTAGGTTAGCTCGCGTTTTCGAGATTTACCGTTATTTTAAAAATGGAGGAGGTTGCACTACACGTATTGAACTAACTAAAAAAATTTTTCGTTTATTGAACTTTAGTAAAAAACCAATATTCCGAAATAAAATAACCTTTAATTTGATATATGTATAACTCATTGAAAAAAATTTTTCGTTTTTAGAAAAAAAACATTTTTTTTTGAAAAAAAAAATTATTTTTTGCAAATTGTTGAAATTTTGTGATCTTTAAAACTGCATAAAAAATTGAAAAATTAAGCTATGCCAATAAATTTTCTCGTATATATAAAAAATTATGTTGGAAACAAAACGAGCTTTAAATGACCAAAATCTGTGGGCAACTTTTGAATTTATTCACAAAAGATGAAAAATTGTAGTTTCAACCTGTTACCAGACGAAGCCTCAAAAATTGAAAAAAATATTTTCTTGTTAATTAAAGTACATTTCTGCATGTTCATATAAAAAGTTTTTTTGTAATTATCTAACATTAAGATGTGTTAAAAAAGTGTTATGAAACCTTTTTGCATAATTTGTACTTCGCTTGAAGAGCATCTTAAATTATTCCATGAAATCAAATGACGTAAAAAGTAGCTAATTTTTTGTTCCAGTAATTGACTTATTAACACGGTGTTTCAGATACTCATTAAAATTACAAGCGGTGCACTTGAAGAAAATGTTTGTATTATATATTTTGTATTATATAATTTCAAAATCCCAAGACTCGGGATATATTAATCCCGAAAAATCCCTGCATTTCGGGATATTCCGATTGGCATCCCTAGTTCTGGTAGACTATTTGCTTAAGAAAAATGTAGATATTAAAGGTCGCGAGTTTCTATTTGCTTACATCTTAATGTAGGTATGAAAGGACGCAATTTTAAATTTCTTTAGGAAAATTTGGGAATTTTTCATATAAAAGGCCGCGGTTTTTGATTTGCATGCACAGTGCGAATCTTCAGCTCTTGCTTGCTCTGCAATAAGTCTTAAGAAGTCGGTATTAAATTCAAAGTCTTTGAAATTCTTGTCAATATATTCAGTTAGATATATTAAAATATCTAGATGGAATTCTGCAACAAGTTTAATTACTTTTGCTATGTGTGTGGGAAATACACAATTATGCCCAGTCTTCAAGCGAAGTACAAATTATGCAAAAAGGTTTCATAACACTTTTTTAACACATCTTAATGTTAGATAATTACAAAAAAACTTTTTATATGAACATGCAGAAATGTACTTTAATTAACAAGAAAATATTTTTTTAAATTTTTGAGGCTTCGTCTGGTAACAGGTTGAAACTACAATTTTTCATCTTTTGTGAATAAAATCAAAAGTTGCCCACAGATTTTGGTCATTTAAAGCTCGTTTTGTTTCAAACATAATTTTTTATACATATATACGGGAAAATTTATTGGCATAGCTTAATTTTTCAATTTTTTATGCAGTTTTAAAGATCACAAAATTTCAACAATTTGCAAAAAATAATTTTTTTTGTCATAAAAATAATTTTTTTTTTCTAAAAACGAAAAATTTTTTTCAATGAGTTATATATCAAATTAAAGGTTATTTTATTTCGGAATTTCGGTTTTTTACTAAAGTTCAATAAACGAAAAATTTTTTTAGCTTGTTCAATACATGTAGTGCAACCTCCTCCATTTTTAAAACAACGGTAAATCTCGAAAACGCGAGCTAACCTAGAAAAACGGATAGCACCACTGAATTCAGCGTACCCGAATTAGGTTTAGTCACTGGGTGCCCCGTTTGTCGGCAAAAAAAAGTTCCAAATTCAAGCACAGTGTTATTATTCGTGGATTAACAGTTGGTTTATAATTCCCTGTTATCCGAATACCTCCACCTTTTTTTGTTACTATATGTGTCGTGGAAGCCCACTCAGAATACTCAACCTTCTTGTATAAACCAGCTACAATTTTCGAATAAATTTCTTTAACATAGGCTTCTCTTAGTGCCAATGGAACCTCACGTGCCTTTGCAAAAATTGGGATGGCACCTGGATTTAGGTGTACTTTTGATGGCCCGTTAGTTTACCTGCAACATTGCTAAAAATATGTTTAAATTCACCCAACCTCTGCTTCAATTGATCCTGCTGTTGTAACGACAGTTCTGGAGATGTTGTTGCTATACTGTAAACCCGGCTCAATTCTGTAAATATTTTGACAAAATCAATTCCGTTTGAAAATTTGTAATTCACTCTCTTCCCATTAGAGTGTCAAACTCGCCGTCGACGATGTATAAATTAAGTCTGCAGGATGTGTTTCCCATAATCACATTAACAGGAAGGCGACCCAAACAATCTACTTTATGGCCAGAATAACTTATAAACTGCCTGTCCGTTGCTTGCAGCTTAAAGGAAGGTTTAATTTTTCTTAAAGAGTTTACACTCATTATAGAACAAGGCGATCCAATGTCGAATTCCATGTTCACCGCATGACCATCCACAACTACGGCTGTTAGTTTTCTTTTACTTGACATCAATGAGTTAACAGTACTTATTTTATTTAGTTTTTGAATCGTATCTGCAGTATCTTCACCTTCTGATTCCGATATGTGATGAGTTTTGCTTCGACACATTTATGAAAGGTGTCCAGTTTTTCTGCATCGATAACACTTGGCTTGTCTAAATTTGCAATTCCCTCTTGTATGCCTGCCCCCACATCCAGAGCACTGTGTCCTATGTAGAGTTTCCTTCCCCTTTGTATCCACCAACGAAGGATTCATTCTATGTATTTCTTCCTCATGGTTGTTTCCGGATGTTGATGGTGTGATTTATATTGTCGTTGAGTGCGTTAGCTCCAAACTGTGTGCCATTTTCCTTAGCTGTTGCAAACGTGTCAGTGTTTCTGCTGATGATTTCATCACATGCACCTCGTGATCCATACCACAAAGCAGTTGTTCTATTAACATACGATCCAAGAAGTTGTCAGATTTGCAATAAACAGCACTCTGTTTTAGTCGCAATGCAAAGTTTGCAACAGGCTCATTTGTATACTGCACCACTTTGCGAAATTTAATGCTCTCCGCATATTTATTTCGTTTAGTGTCAAAATGATTGGATAGTGTATGCCTAATTTCTTCGAATCTCAGTGACTCTGGAGTTCTTGGGCTTACCAACATTTTTAATGCATTAAGTTCTGCTCCCATGTAAACACGTGCATAATTGCTATATTCAGTCACCGCTATTTTAGATAGTTATAATGCCTATTCAAAACGTTGAAAATAATCAAATGCGGATGCACCCTCAACTCTTTTAAATTCCGACATCGAGAAAATTGGTACCTTTGCCAAACCTGATACCTGAGGATTTACGTCCCCAACAGCAGTTGCGTGGCGTCTATAACTGCCCTCCGTATGGCTTCAGCTATAGAATTCGTCAAATTCTTTAATTCGGTATTTTCCATCGTTAAAAAAAAAACTGACACCAATTTTATATTTGTAGAATTTCTATCAAATTTTCTTTATTATATTGAACATGTCAATTAGTTGAAGTCCAATGAAAGAATGATTATTTAAAATGAAAAATCAGTTAACTTCTAATAATAAATATGTAAAATAAAAAACAATCACAGCAAGCTTATCAAATATGTTGCTTGCTATTAATATACATATAATTTTGTATAGTGAAATATTCCATATCTAACAAAAGTATACCTAAAGGGCAATTCAGACTATTATACTGTGTATTAATATCTGGCAAAAATTCAAATAATACGTGCAAGTGTGATGGTGTTAATGCAATGTGTTATGAAAACGAATAATAATTCGATAAAAAATTGACATCCCATAAGACTTCACCGTTTTTTGAAAATTTTCTAAACGATAATACATTTCAGTCGATCAAGGTTGTTTTTTTAACAGAAGCAGCTGTTGAAAAATTTACTAGCCAGTTGTTTCACAGTCGATGGCGTGCCGTCACTGATGGTATTTGATTTCGTTATACAAGGGCTCGAAATTTGGCATTTGGTTACCGTATACAAATGTATTTTGCTCTAGCTGTACTTAGAAGATAAAATATTTTTGTGTTATTCAATTTGGTTCTGTTTTACATAACTATTATTTTAGCTGCTGAATATTTTTTAGCGCCGGCACGTCCACCGCCAACATGAAATTGGTCTTTTGCCGCCGTGTAAAGTTTTATGTTGGCACGTTTATTCTGTTCACTAGCACAAAAAAAAAGGTTGGAAAAAAATAACGTACATACAGGCCTGTTCTGATTTCACGGTGATTTTAAATCACGAACAGTTTTGAAATCACTGACGTGATTTTTTGGTGTTCTGAAAATCACGAGATTATTAACTATTCGGCGTGTTTTTCTTTTTTTCGAAATCACAGTAAGCAGCTGTTTTTTGTTTACAAAAATGCATTTAGCGCTAAGTCATTACAAAGTATAAGTGGAAATTTGTAAAAAAAAAG
Source organism: Sturmia bella (assembly GCA_963662145.1). Classification (NCBI taxonomy): domain Eukaryota; kingdom Metazoa; phylum Arthropoda; class Insecta; order Diptera; family Tachinidae; genus Sturmia; species Sturmia bella. The sequence goes on from OY759172.1 coordinate 38,990,383, forward strand.
GAAAATTTACGAAATGCCAGGAGCAACTTTATTAGCAATAATGGCTTTAAGAAGAAAACAGAAAAGTGATGACCGTCTTAAGAAACGATTCTTGCGAGACTTATCAAATCCTTTTGAAATGGATGAAAAAGTGTAAGTAAATAGTGTTTATATACATATGTATACCGGAAGCACAATTTGACTCCAAAACCCTTTTCAGGTTTATATCACTTTACAGGCTGAATAAGAGGGCTTTCCAAAAAGTACTTAATGAAGTAGCCCACGCTTAGTAAAGTCCTCTATTCCTGAAATTATTCAAGTTGCCTCTGTTCTAAGGTTTCTAGCTGTCGGATCGTACCGAGGAGTTATAGCAAATGACATGAGTATAAGTATTAGACGTTCTACCTTTTGCAAAATTTTGCGGTACGTACTGAGCTGTCTAGAGGAAACACTGTGTCCGGATTGGATACAAATTTCATTGGGTTCAAACGCACAAAGCGCATCAAAATCCCACTTTTATCAACAATTTGGTATTCCTGGTGTAGTCGGATGTGTTGATGGCACTCACATCAGGATAATGAAACCACCAACTGATTCATTCGCATATTTCAATAGAAAAGGATATTATAGTTTAAACGCTATGATTGTAAGTACAACCTTGTAGAAGCATGTATGTACATATTATTAAACAAATTTGTTTTTCAGATTTGTGATAATGAAATGCGTATTCTGGCAGTAGATACCAGCAAACCTGGCTCATGCCACGACTCATTTGTCTGGAGATTAAGTGCTGCAAATAAGTACTATGCAGACATGTACAGCGAAGGCGTTCGCAACGTTTGGCTTTTGGGGGATTCTGGTTATCCCTCCCTTGAAACCATATCTTTTGACTCCGTATAAAAATCCAACTTTTGCAACAGCACAGCACACGTTTAATCTAAGACACGCTTCTGCAAGAAATATTATAGAAAGGACAATAGGGGTTCTAAAAAGCAGGTTTAGATGCCTTCAAAGCTTTCTAATAAACACTCCTTCTAAAGTGGCTACTATTTTAAATGTGTGCTGTGCATTGCATAATACATATATGCAAACACTACAACATACCATATGACGAAGAAATTATCGCAAACGTAAACGGTGATGACTTAGGAACGCCAGAACATGAAGAAGATGATATTACATCAGTAGCGATGCGAGATAACATAGCAAGGTCCCTTCATTCAAACACCACACTTTAACAATTAAATATTATTTTTTTTTATTAAACATAAAATTTTAAATTCCATTTTTATCTAAATAAAATGAAACTTCTTTATAAAAGAAAACATTAAAGCGCATTTATTGCACATCACATACATATATTATCTGAGATCAAGTTTCTTAAAAATGTATTTTTCCTACTTTTAAATGTTATTTGGTGATGATTGTAAGCCAAATTTCATCTGCTCCAACTCCAAAAACTTCAATTTAATTTCATTTTTGGTTTTCAGTCGTTGTTCTAAAACATAGTTATGCCTAGTAATTTCTTTTATTTCTTCTTTCTTTAAAGCCTTTACCTCTTTCAAAATTCTTGAAAACTCTTTCAACTGTCTACCATTTTCTTTAATTTCTCTTTTAATTTTTTCCAAATTAGTATTCATTTTGGAGAAATGTTCTGCTTCCATTTTAATAACATCCTCAACATCAGCAGCTTGTTGTTTACGTTTGCGATTATGTTGACGGCTTATTGTTGTTGGCGTTAAAGGCGTGGAAGCCGAAGTTTCACGTTCCACAAACATTTCGGAGGGCTGAACTATTAATTCGTGGTTGGAGGGTGATTTAGATATTGTAATTTTTGGAGAAGCGGCTGATATTGTAGGCAAATCTTCATTGATTTTACAAACTTTTGCTGTTTCAGGCACTCCATATGTTTTCACGTTGCGAATGCCATCCACTGACGTGTATAACCCGCAAATGAGTGCTACCTGTTCATCACTGGGTGAAATAATATATTTATTAAATCTTCCGCCGCCAGTTTTGCTAATTTCCACTTTATTATGAGATAAGCGTTGCTTGACACTTAGTTTCATGTCAGTCCACACCTAAAAAATACACATGGATATTAACATTTATTATTCACAATATTTGTTACCTACCTTTTTCCAAGCCAGTACATTTTTAGTGGGGGGTTCAGATGCATTTAGCTCATTCGCGAGTTCTGTCCATAACTGCTCAAAATGCACCCTATCACCCTTCACGAAACCGCGAGCCAAATCAGTGTGCTGTTCCATAAATTTAATAAAAATTTCAACTTGGGCATTATTTTTGTGTTGAACCCTAAGAAAAACTCTTTAGCGTTATTTAATTTAAAATTATTTAATAATACTTACATTTTTCATTTATAAGGCGTGGAAAATTAAACAAAAATAAACACAGAAACAACAATGTTGCCACAGTTCTAAGCTAGGCATTTTTGTCTGTTTATGTTTTTGTTTATGCATTAAAATGTATAATTATTGTTAACATGAAAACTTTCATTGTAAATTTAATTAATTTTGTTTTTTAAATTATTTGTTTAATTGAATATATTTACAATATTTAACTTTCTTCTTAAATTTTATGAATCTGGTAACCACAGATGCATTTTCGAAGAAAACAAAACAGCTGATTGCAAGAAAAGTAAAAAGTAAATCACGAAGATTGCCAAACAAAAGTATTTTTTCTTCAAAACAAAGGGTGTCTTTATTAAATTACGAATTTTTAATTTATTTTGTATAAAATATATAATATTATTGAATAAATAAGTAAAAAACACATTATATCAAGTACTCAATCAGTTTTTTATTAGGTTAATAGCAAAATAATTGCAAAATATGACTAAGTGATTTAAAATCAGCAGTTGTTTAGCTGACCAGTTTCAAATCACGAAATTACTAAAAAAATTTGTGCACAGAACACCATTTCAGTGATTTCAAATCACTTTCGTGAAAAGTGATTTTCAGACCAGGCCTGATATGTACATACATATGCAACAGCTGTTTTCTTTTCCACTAAAATTTTTTATTTTATTTGAAGTGTGATGGTGTGAATGTAAAATGTAATTTACGTTAGACTTTTTGACAGTCGCAAGAAATCTAATTATACTTTCATCTCACAAAGCTCGATAAAAGTATTTATACTTGTATAATAGTCTGAATTGCCCTTAAATACAATTTCCGTTACAGAATTAAACAAACTTTCATTAATTTTTGTGCGTTAGTGTTCGTCCCTTTCAAGATGAAAATTTGTGATCTAAATAGTAGAAGTTACTTTTTGGCTTGGGCTGGAAGGCCTTTAAGGTCTAGTTATGCGAACGTCTAGTAAGCTAACGGAACGTACTGACGCTAGAGCAGTTATACAAAGTTTATAAATTGGATAAACGTCAAAAAAATAAAAACATATTTTGAAATTAAATAAACTTTTGTCATTGAAAGTTGAAATAAAAAACATAATTTCATTCTAATTTAATGGATGTGGAGGACTTATTTGTTGATTTAAGCTTCTTAAATCTTAAAATTTAATTTTTCGTCATCCATTGTATTCAAAAATGCCCATAAAATACAAAAAAGTTTAGTTAAAATTAAAATAAATAAACAACAGAGATGGTAGCTGAAATGGATTATGTTTTCGTATGGTTGGTAGAAAATGTACCATAACAAAAAATAAGGAAAAATTTGAACAAGAAAAAAAAACTGAAAATTTTTTTATTGTTACCAAAAATTAAAAGGCCGTAACTGACAAAAAATCCAAAATCGACTTTGTACTGGATTATGATGTACTCAGCTAACATATTTATTTTTTTAAAATTTTTTTTTTTAGACCAATTTTATTAACAAACTTATAAGGCCGTAGCTACAATATCAACAACTGTATAAGCGAAAAGGCTGTAACTAGACTAAAGTTTTACGATGATATTAGCTTAAACACGTTAATATTACTTTGTAATGTGAGCTCTGTTTCTCTCCATGTAACCAATAATGAATTTTAGTTTTTTCTTAAATAAAATTACTTAATTTTAGTAAAAGAACAACTGTACAAATATATTGAGAATAGTTGCATTCTATCAAAATACCAATCTGGCTTTAGGAAAAAGCACTCATGTGAAACCGCCGTGAATTATATAGTTAATCGATGGAAGGGTATAGAAAAAAACAACAAAATGATGGCTATCTTTCTAGATTTTAAACGAGCCTTTGAGACGATTGACAGAAAAATTATGTTACAGAAAATGGAGAAGTATGGAGTAAAAGGAAAAGAATTAAAATGGTTTAAATCATACCTAGAGAACAGGGTACAAATCACGAAAGTTAATGGATTAACATATACACCAATATTAAACGATTTTGGAGTTCCGCAAGGATCAATTCTCGGTGCTCTATTGTTTATAATTTACATAAATGATATGCCAAATGTATTGGAAAAATGTGAAATAGTTTTGTATGCAGACGACACGCTAATATATAATGAAGCAAAAACAGAAGATGAATGTTTAGAAAATCTAAAAAAAGATATTGAAAATGTTAATATTTGTTTAAAAATGAACAAGCTAAAACTGAACGAAAATAAAACTAAAATTATGGAAATAAATATGACTAGCAATAGTACAATAGAAATAAATAATAAAACTATAGAAAAAGTTGAAAGCATAAAATATCTAGGCTTTGTTATTGATAAAAATTTAAAATTTAAAGAGCACATAGACTATATATGCAAGAAAATTGGCAAAAAAAAAAATCGGGTTTTTTAGGAGAATAAGAAACAAATTATCATTGATAACTGCAATTGACATTTATAATACAATAATTAAACCACATTTCGAGTATGGATCCACTATTTTATACACCTGCTGTGTAAATGAACAACTAAATAGATTACAGAAACTGCAAAATAAGGCAATGAGGACAATTTTAAAATGCAATAGATACACGCCAATCCAGATGATGCTGAATACACTTAAGTGGCTTAACATAAGACAGAGACTTCAACTCAACACAATGGTATTTATAAAGAAAATAACAAAAGGCGACGCTCCCGAATACCTGCGCAGCCAAATTAATTACGTTGGGTTTACTCAGCCATATAACCTAAGAAACTCTGACAATTTTCATATTGCAAGAGCGAGAACAACACAGATGCAAAGAACACTATTTTATAAAGGTTTACAGACGTATAATGAAATGCCCTGTGAGATAAGAAATGAAAATAATATTGTTATATTTAAAATAAAATGCGTAAATTTTATAAAAAACAGTTAGAAATTTATAGATTTTGAAATATTGTATAAATTCTTTTTAAATCAATGCTTTTAAATTCAAATTTCAAATTGTTTGTCAAAGTATTTTAAATAGTAATATATTAAATAAAAAAAATAAAAATAAAAAAAATGCATTATTTTCTCAAATTTCTGAAATTAGCAGTAATTAATTTTGTGTATCTTATATTGAAAACACAAATAATACAAAGTAAAGAATGTAGTTTGATAGTTAATAAGGCTAAACAGATAAATTGTTCGTCCTAATTTTATGTAATAAATGGGTGGCTCTTATGGCTTCTTCTTTATGTTAGAAAAAACAGTTTCAAAAAGCTGTGTGCATTCTGAAATTACTGTAATACTAAAATATCTTTAAACTTGTGTTTATTAACAAAAATGATGAAGTATTTAGCATTTCAATGTATAAGTTCGAAAAGGGATTAATTAAGCCGTACTAATGACTAACAAATGTAAGTTCCATCACTGATTTACAAATATCAAATAGAAGAACAACACTGACTAGCAAATGTCACGCAAAAACGTTATGTCTTTCTATTTTATACAGGTTGAAACGTTCCGTCAGCGTGACATTTGATTTCGGTAAGCACTTAGATTGTTTTAATATGCCAGAAACACACGTCCGTTCCGTTAGGTTACGTAGACGTTCGCATAACTAGGCCTTTAACGTTGTGTTTTTTAACCCTCTAACCGGCCAATTTTTTTCGATTTAAAAAAATTATTGATAATTTTTAGATAAATAAAACACTCGGGGCTGATGGCCACTGTTGCTAGTGCTCTTTCTCTAAAATTTAGTCTTAGAATTGTATTCCTTAAGATTAAATAAATATAATAATAATAATAATAATTATAATAATAATAATAATAATAATGAAACACTCGATAGTGTTAAAAGTAGAAAAAAATTTAAAACTTAGCTTCCAGGTGAGAAAATATGTTGTTGATAACGTAATAATAAATTGTAATTAAGAGATTATTTTACTTAAAAATTTATTCAGTTTTTTTATTGTTTTGAGTGATAAATTTGGAAACATTTTTGATTGTTTGACAAACAGATTTAATTTACATTTAGTGCAATACATTTGTGTTTCGGACTTACATCCCTGCAGTTTGCATACTTTTTTACCACTGCGGTCCAAAATGTCAGGCATATGTCCAAGGCCATCAAAACGAATGTCGTCTGGTGGACCATACGACTTCTTTGGTTTTTGTGTTTGTGGGCTTTGGCTCTGAGGTCTACCAACAGCCCTTTTGACGTTAGGGTTTTCATAACGACAAAGTACGTCAGCCACCTCAATACGAAAATCTGTTAATTTCTTATGATCAACATCTTTACTGTCTATTCCATGAATACGCTTATAAAGGAGGTATGAATTCACTAACGACATGTCAATTAGATGATAAAATAAGCGTAAAGTAAATTTCTTCGTTTTCATTCTAATGTGATAGCGACCAAGTAAACTGTCCATCAAATCAACACCACTCATATGGCGGTTGTATTCTTTAATTATATTTGGACAGTCCACATCAACGTAGGATACATTTTTCCGGTCATAACGGCTTATTTTTAATGGTTGTAAATTACTGTTCACGGTTTTGAAGGGTTTAATTCCAGCATACGTGGATACCAATCGTACATATTTTGTATCCTTCTATTGAACACAAGATATGTCTACTCCAAAGGCACGACCAACAAACTCTTCTGAGTATCCACGTTCCTTATCTTTTAACTCCACTTCCTTTGACAGCTTGCAGTTGGGTATCCTGTTAGATCGGACGGTTCCTAATGCATAAATTCCTCTGCTCCGTAAATAAACAAGAAGTGGTAGAGAGGTATAAAAATTGTCGAAGTACACGATATGATTTTTGAAGTCTGGAATTGTGTTTGACAATCTTATAACCACATTGGCTGTTGCTCCTAAGTCAGGCTTATTAGGTATAACTTCATTATCGTCAGCTCCTTTGTATACTTCAAATCTGTACGAAAAGCCATCAGAGTCACAAAGGACAAAAAGTTTCATGCCATATTTGTGGGGCTTTGCGGGCATATATTGCCGAAATTTTGTCAACATTTTTGTTGAACACATTTGTTCATCAATGCATAGCCGGGGTGCTTTTGGCACAGAATCAAATTGCATATTGAGTCTTTCAATAATTGAGCGAATTTTGTACAGCTCATCATATCCTGCCTCCTGTGGTTTTTTCATTTTTGTGGTGTCATTAAAGTGAAGATACTTTCTAATTGAAAAAAAAAAAAAAAACTGTTTGGAAGTCATTGCGTTTCTAACTGGCTCGAAGGAATGTTTGGACCAATAACTCTCAACATGTCTATCAACGCGTTGCATTTTCACCAATTAAAGTACTTCCCTAGCTTTTCTATATGAAAATTGTAATTTTGTTTTTAATTCATTCCCATAGTTATCTACATATATTATAAACAGGTCTATGTTCCAAAATGTCAGTGGGCAAGTTCGGTAATCTTCCAAATACTAATTCGTATGGCTTATACTTGGTTTAAACATACGAAACAAACATATGAGATCCATTGGTTCCATTTGCCATTTTTTCAAAAATTAAGAAGAAATTCGTTAAGTACTCTGTGATTTCTTTCTATGGAACCCAAAGTCCCCTGGTGATAAGGCGTGCTAAAATTCTGTTCTATTATTAATAATATGCAAACTTCTGATAATAACTCATTTATAAATTCAGTTCCTCTATCCGACTTGAGGATTTTAAAATTGCCGTATATCAATACTAAATTTTCTAGTAGGGCCTTCGCAACATTCCTAGCTTCCTTTGTCTCAATGGGGCATGTTATTATGTACTTTGTCAAATCGCACTGCATAGTCAATATATATCTAAATCCGTTGGAAAATCGTAATGGACCTACTGTATCAATAGAAACAACTTCAACACTCGTACCCGGCGTATCCGTGATAGTAAACCTTTCTTTTGTATGTCTAACTAGTTTATTTAATTTACATTCCTGGCAATGTGATATATAGTTTTTGACCATTCTACTCATATTTTTCCGAACTCTCTTTTGTTTCCGTTACTCTCTTTTGATTCTCAAATTTTCTCCGTTTTTCCTTTTCAATCTGTTAAATATATTTTTAAATACATCTTTCCCAATTACTTTAAATATATCGTCATCTTCTTCCAGTGGGAGTTTCTTTAAACCTATCAATAACATTTTAGATAATAGCTTCTCCAATGACAGCTGTGTGCTCATCAGATTATCACTACATCTCACTATTATTCCTATTTCATATTCTGTTACTAATGGCTCACAAATTCGTTCGTCTATCTCAAAACATAATTTTCTTATGTCTGTGTGCAAATAATTATACTAAGGGTCTGTGGTCAGTTACTACATAAAACTTTCTACCAAAAAGGTACGGACGAAAAAAATGTAAAGCCCAATGTATGGCTAATAGTTCCTTCTCAATAATTGGTTTATTCAGATCATGCCTGGACAATGTTTTACTGGGGTAGGATATTGACAAGTCTGAACCTATTTCATCATATGATAACACTGCTCCAAAGGCGAAATTGGATGCATCTGTTGTTAAAATAAAAGGTTGTTTAAAGTTAGGATATTGAAGTATTGGAGGGTTCATTAATTTGTCTTTCATCCCGATCAAATGGTTTATTTTTCTTAAGAGTGATCAGGAAATTAAAAAATTTGTACATGCACATATGTATATGAGTAAGCAAGAAGTGAAGAAATTAGGATATTCATTTTTGAATACGAGTAAAAAACACTTGACTTTTCATGCATATTGATCATGAATAATTGAACTTTTACTTTTATTCATGACCAGGTGTAGCGAATAAAACTTGTTGAAGATCTATTCATACATGTCGATATACATGAATATTTATCATACATTTTTAATTTAAATTATTTATACAGGAATTCTTCTAAACTCTGTTTTCAACACAAATACATGAAACAAAATAAATATTAGCAAAACCGGCATATAGAGTAGTTTTTGCTACACCCTTTATTTATCAAAGTGAATCACCAGTGATTGTGATTAAATTTTAAGAAAATCCCACGTGAGTGCATGAGTGTGATTTAAAATTAAAATTTCGTGCGTGAGTACCATTTTAGGGCAGTTCACGAAATTTCACGAAAAAGTTAAGACACTAATTTCTTATGGTTTGCAAAAAAACTCACACATTTTTCCTTTTATTATCTTGCAATGCAATTTACTTTAGCTCAATGTCTACTAAACATGTGATGTACATTTACCTGGGTAAATTTGTATGGAAGGAAAAACATTTTAAAAATCCAATAAGCTGTATGGAGTGCAAAACCAAACATTAAATCATGAGTTTACCTATGAAAAGTGTTTTTTTTTCAAAACCTATGAAACTATTTTGTTTAGGATAAATTTTGATAGGAAAAATTAATATCCTGAAAGCATAAATTTCATGACATTAAGATCAAAAAGCATGGATTGGAAAGAGTAAACAAATTGGTGGGAGAACAACTTGGATATGTATATATGTATGCTGTATATGAAGAGATTTCTTGCTGTAACTCTCCAGATTTTCTGGATAAGTATTAACGTAATACTTAAAAAGAAAATAGTTCGGAAAACAGTCCCATTAAAAATTATTATTATTCATTTAGCCTTATGGATAAAATCCTAAGACTAAAGTAAATAGAAATAAAAGCACTAGCTGCTGAGGCTATCGGCTTTTGATCTTAGATAGGAAGCCTTGTCTTCTTCATAAAATTGAAAATGATGTTTATATGGGTGATGTTTGGCTCGCAGAGTAGCCTGGATAATGGGGTGTATGAGTGGCATATATGTATCTCTTACGTGTGCAAAAGCAGGGCATTCGTCCAGGACATGTTTTATGGTGAGATGCTGGGAACAAGTGGTACAGAGCGGCCTATCAGATCTTTTCATAAGGTAGTCATGGGAGAAGATGGTATGACCAAGTCTTAGTCTTGAGAAAAGTCTTATTCTGTCCTTGTTTGAATTTGTTGGGTATAGTGGTGCATTAAAGTCAGGGTTAATTAGGGAGTAGTGATAGTGATTGGGGAAGGTTTCCTTGAATTTATTTCTAACATAACTGAGTATATGCCGGCGAAGGTCGATTTTTTCAATAGTAGGCTCTAATAGAACAGGAGCGTAAGAAGCATGCTTATGGATCCAAATCAGTCTAATCTTTTCTTCATTTCCTATGAGAGCGTCTCTGATTTTAGAAACTGTGCTCCAGCTGTTGTTGAAAGGGTTTAGTATGGCTTTCATCACCGAGAGACTGTCAGTTAAAATGGCTGTTTTCTTTTTCGATCGGATTGCTGACTGCATGGCCCTATATATAGCGCAAGCCTCAACTGTGAAGATGGAAGAATAATTGTGGAGTATGCGGTGTGTTATGTCGTCGTACTCTTCGTTAACAATTGCGTATGCTGGTGAATTGTCAAGTGTTTTTGTACCGTCCGTGTAAATAAGGTTCCAACCGTTGCTTCTCAATATAGTTTTCTTTTCTGCAAACAGACTCAGGTATTCAAGTTTAGTAGTGTCACTCTTTTTAAGAGCGGAGAGGGAAATGTCCACCGAGGTCTCTTCGAACCTCCAAGGAGTTTTTTTTAATAATGTTTCCGTGGGGTTCAAGGGATATATCCATTGATTTTGCGAATTCCAAAGATTTCACTATGGCGGAATTAATATGTCTTGGTTTTTTTGCTGATAATGCCGATGATATATCCGTATTGATGGGAGAGTTAGTGGAAGTAAGAAGCTTAGGAATCATTCTACCCCTTATTTCTTGAGGTTTGTTCTCAATTGTTGGAAGGTTGCTTTCTATGAGGATGTTGTTAATTGGTGTTGTCCTGTAAGCGTACACTGAGGCTCTAGCGGCAGTATGATAAGGTGATTTAATGACTGACTTGGGGCTATTGCCATAAAGGTATAATCCGTATTCTATTTTGCTCAGAACTAACATTTTGGTAAGATATGAAAGTGTGTTAATATGCGCCAGGCTCTTTATGGAGATGTAGCGGATTATGTTACCTCTAAAGACGAGCGACTTTTTTAAGTAGGTGCAGTGTTCTTTCCAGTTGTACCTGTGCGAGAAGATGACACCAAGAATCTTGAGTTGTTTGACGTTAGGAATTGTAGAACTGTTACATGATATGTTGTAGCTGTCTGCGTCACAGTTGTGTTTTCGGCAAATATGAAGTTTTTTTGTTTTTTGAAATGAAATTTTAGAATAGTTTGACCACTGCTTAATGCCCTTGAGAACACTTTCCAGTATGTTTGTTGTTTCGTTGTTGTCAGCTCTCTTACACGTATAAATCGTCAGCGTATAGACAGTGGTGAACAGATGGATTTTTTATTAGCGTTTTGCTTATTTTGTTGAAAGCTATCTGGAAGAGAACTACTGAAAGTGGTGATCCTTGCGGTATTCCGTTCTTCAAAGGAAAAGTATTTGAAAGATGGCCGTTGACGCGTACTTTGAACTGTCTGTTTGACAAAAATGAGTGTACGAATTTGAAAATTTTTGGTCCGATAGTCCAAGATTTTAAGGCACCTAGTATAACATGAGAACCTATCCTATCAAAGGCTTTTTCGAAGTCAACTGAAAGTATCGTAACGTGGTTCCTGGCGGAGAGCGCCTTAGAAATATAATGGTCGAGATGAAGGAGAGTGTCGTCGCATCCTTTGTTTCTTTTGAAAGCAACTTGTCTTTTATCCACTAAGTTCCTTCTTTCGATGAGCCAGGAGAGCCTGGCCGCGATTATTCTTTCCAAAATTTTTGAAAAGCAGGGTAGAAGCGAAATAGGTCGGTATTCAGAGACTGAAGAGCAATTGTTCTTTTTGGGGATGCGAACCACTAGAGATAGCTTCCAGGAGTGTGGTATTATTCCATTTTCGAATATGGTGTTGTACAGGGTTAGAATTTTTGTTTAGCTTTGTGTGTAAGAGGTTTAATCATCTGATATGTAATACGGTCAAGGCCTGGAGAAGATCCTTTTACCTTGTTGAGACAGGTATTAAGTTCTGAGAGAGTAATGGGTAGTTCAAGATGAGAAGCCGTTTTATGGGTAATATAGTTGAGTGAGTAGTCAAATGTGTTCTTACATGAAGTAAAACGTTGTGGAAAGTTTTGGTCTGAGGCGTTCCTCGACCATTCGTATCCAAAGTGATCTGCTATTTTGGCAGGGTCAATTAGTGTTTGGTGCTCAGTTTTGATTGCCATGATGTTAATAGTAGAATTTCTTTGTGCAATTGAGTTAATTTTGTTCCATAAACTGGAGATCGGAGTGTTTCTGTGGATGGTTTTTGTATAATCCTCAAAGCATTGTCTCTTTGCGGATTTAACTTCTCTTCTAAATTTGGCATTCGATTTTTTGTAGGAGATGAGGTTTTCAGTGGTTGGGTTTGACTTAAACTGCTTCCAGTCTCTGAGTTTTTGGCTTCGCAATTTAGATAGCCATGAGTTAAACCATGGTACTTTTGTTGATTTTGGGTTAACCTCACGTCTTTTTGTTTGGGGAATATGTAGATTAGCAGCAATTCGAATTGACTTAGTGATATTCGCAGCATCCTTGTTGGGTGAGTGTGTAAGTCTTCTAGTTGAGAGTGCCTGGTCAACTGCCAAAGCGTATTTTGGGATATCAGCTAGATGTGTAAGAAATTTTGGAGTTGTGACTGCCTTCAAGCTATTGCTGTTATTGAGTCTAATGGATAGTTTTATCGGAAAATGGTCACTATTGTGTAAATCTTTAAGTGTAGTCCAATGGATTCTAGGGTAAAGCGAGAGTGAGCAAAATGAGAGGTCTATGTGTGAGAAGGTATTGTCGGTTGAAAAATGTGTTGGACTACCGTCGTTTAAAATGCAAAGGCCCGTATTCGAAATTACTTTCTCAAGGATAACGCCCCTTGTATTACTGGAAGTGGAACCCCAAATCGTGTTTCAGCAATTAAAGTCTCCGATTAGTAAAATAGGACTGCGAAGCGATGTGATGATGGACGTGAGTTCTTGCTCACAAATAGTCTCATTTGGGGGTATGTAGAATGATAAGACAGTAAATGTAATGTTTAGACGTATTTCAATTGCGATGACTTGATGATTGGAGTTAATCTGTAGCCGTGTGTGTGGAATGTTGGATTTTACCAAGACTCCAATACCTTATTTGGAAGTTGTGTTGTGAATACTGTTCTCAAAGTAACAGCTGTAATGTTTTGGGGGGATTGGAGTAAAATTCAAAGAACAGTGGGTTTCCTGTAGTGAGATTATATAGGGATCCCAATCTCTTATGAGAAGCTGTAGATTGGAGTAGTTATTGATAAATCCGTTTATATTCCATTGCAGTTTGACGAAGTTCATATAAATAAAGAAAGAAATAAAGCAATTAGAGTCATTCTTCCATTGTATTCTCCTCCTGAGATTCTAATGGTAGATAATATTGGTTGTTTCCTATCAAGGTTTGAGTTAACGATGATATTGGGGACATATGAGTATTGCTTACTGTAGTTTCGATGGGTTTATTAATATTTATCATAGATTGATTTTTGTTTGTTAAGATGGTGGTAGATTTGGCTGATTTTATATTTTGTTTTTCAGTGGGGGAGGTGTAGGTTAATTTTGCTGTTTGTTTTTTATTTAGAGGCTGTGAATTGTTTGCGTTTTTTGATGATGTTGGTTGATCGTCTGGATTTGGTGTTTCAGTTTCTGAATTAGTGTTAGCTGATTTTGTTGTTTTATTTGTTGGTATAGCCTTGGAGGCAGTCATTGAGAATGTGAAAGCTTGGTTGTCTATCGCTGATGAGCTGTTCTCTCTATATTTACGGCGTGCTTCGGTGATGCTGCAATAATTTATTGTCTTGAGTTTTAGAATTTCTTTCATTTGTAAGTATCGTGGGCAGTTTCTGTCTTTCGAGGAGTGATATCCCGAGAATTGGAACACAAAGTACGGCTACATTCAGCATTGTCGTGCGGTGGTAGGCTGCATTGCGGGCATGTTGGGGTACCTCTGCAGCGCTTTTTAGTATGACCTAAGCGGTAGCAGTTTTTACACATCATTGGATTAGGGAAATAAAAATCCACTTTGCATTTGTACCACGCCACATCTACTGTAGCTGGCAGCCGATAAAGATTAAACGTGAGAACCATTTTTCCCGTTGGGGTTCTATTTTTGCCCTCTTCATCAAGTTTTGTGAATTTATACACATCTGAAACGCCTTGTTCCTTCATTTCTTGTATGATTTCAGTTTCTGGAACGTCCTTAAGACATGGTGCATAAATTACTCCCTTTACAGAGTTCAATGTTTCGTGAAGTTTGCAAGAGATTTTACATAAATTTGCTAATGTCTTAGTTTTGATGAATTTGTCTGCCACACGTTCATTTCGTGTGAGTATAAGCAAATTACCGTCGCGCAACTTAGAAATGGAGGTGTACTCAGTACTTATGCATTCAACGCCTTTCTTGATTGCAAATGGACTAAATTTAGATAAAGGTTTTTCGGGTTCACTTGATGCAATGAGTATATATATTGGATTGTTATTGACATTGGTTTTTGCTGTGGGTAAGTCGGGGAAGTCGTTTAGTTTATGTTTTTTTCGTGGGTTGTCTATAAAGTCTCCCAATAGGTAAAACCTATTGTTTTGTAATTTATCCGGTGGCCTCGGGGCCATTTCATTTAAGTATTTGCCAGTTTAGTGCGAAACTTGCTTTTTTAAAATCACACAAAGAAAAAATTTAAAGAGAAAACAAAAAACTAACAGTAGTAAGTAATATGCTATTGACAAAAGAGAAGGAATTTATGAACCGTTACTCTTGTTTACAATGAGCCGAACAAATATCAGTAATTTAAACAACTATACGCTTTGAATGCCAGTCGACAACTGCCATTAAAAATTAAATTGCATAAAAGTAGAAAATAGTGCTAGCTTTAACATTTTGAAATGCCTGCAGCCTGATGCTGATCATCCACTTTTGGAGCAATTAGCAGAAGAAATTATAAACATTGCAGCAGGTTCTGTAGCACTGGAACTTGTGAAGGTGTTTTACGAAGTCTGGGCCTTAAAAGGAAAGCAAGGCCGTCTAATTATCCGTTGTTTGCGTAACTTTCTGTGCTCACAAACGATAGCAACGTAAGTCGAATTAAGGCAAAATAGAGTTATATATGCTAACTTTGTCACCGACTAAATTTCACATAAATATGAAGTTCTATTCAAGTGAAATTTTTATGTCTAACGAAGTTTGTTAAAAAGACAAAAACAAAACAGAATGGAAATAATCCTTAATAAAAGTCCTATACAATTTACAATAAGCTCCAAAATGTCCTGCCGGACATGTTTTTATTAAATCATGTATGAATTCTTCAATTTTATATTCTTTAGTGTATCAAAAAACTCTTTTAAATTGTTCATTTTAATTTTTTCAGGGAAATTGTTCTACATTGAAAACACAGATACATCTGAATGGAAAAATTGAGGAACTTACAACTCGAGACTCAAAGGAAAATTATGAAGTGAAATCGAATGAACAAAGTAAGTTCTAATAGAATGGCCGAATACAGACTGTACGTATTAGGCTTTAACAGCAAGTAGCTAAGTTCACACTTTTTTCGTCAGTTTCTCTATGCTAGCTTCTCTTATGGGAAATATGCTCAACATATAGTATATTATCTATATATGTATATAAAATTTTAACGTGACTGACTGACTGACTGGGTCATCATCGCTCAGTCCTAACGGCTAAGCTAGAGTAATCAAATTTCGTATGTGGGCAGCTCTTCTGATGTTTGGATCCACTAAGGCGGGATTTTTGGAAATTCGCACGGGAAAGGGGTAAAAACGGGTAAAAGAGGGTAAATCGGTAATTCAATATCTCCGGACGTTGAACAGATAGCACACAAATTCAAAAAGCACCCAAAAGTATAGTAAAAATAAACGGATAGGTGTCTGGTACTTTTTTGATATTTTGAGTACTTAGGGGATAACATGGCTAAAAACTGAATTTTGGTACTCTCTTGAATTGTATGTATCTATGTAAAGGATAGAATCTGAAAAAAACTAAAGACTGCATTTAATATCCATTAAAAAATTCTCGATATAAATTTGTCACTTTTTTAAAATTTGGACATTTAGGTGGTGAAAATGAGTAAAAAGGGATAAGTCTGTAATTCTATATCTCCGCGTCTAATACAAGTACTGGAATAATTCCTAAAAGGCTACTAAAAATAATCAAACAAGTGTCAGGTACATTTTTGTATCCTGAATTTTAGGGGAATAAAAGGGTTAAAAACAGAATTTTGGTACTTTTTTGAATTGTGGGAAAGAAATAAAACAAGAATTACACTCCTAAGAACAAAATCTCGAGTATATAATACAATGAGGGGGGGGGGGGGGGGGGGAAGGGATAAAAAAGGGAAAAATCGGTACCTCTGTATCTCCGCGCCTAATACAAGTACCGGAAAAATTCAATAAGGTCCTAAAAGCCTACTAAAAATAATCGGACAGGTGTGAGGTAATTTTTTGAAGCCCCAAATTTCAGGGGAATAAAAAGGGTAAAGCAGAATTTTGGAACTTTTTTGAATTTTAAAGAGGGATGGAAGCAGGAAAGTTACACAAGAATTACACTCCTAAAAACAAAATGTCAGATTGCATATTCAACTTTTTTAACATTCTAGACATTTAGGGGAAAAAGGGGTAAGAAGGGGGAAAATCGGTAATTCTGTATCTCCGCGCCTAATTCAAGTACCGGAAAAATTCACAAAGGTCTTAAAAGAATACTAAAAATAATTGGAAAGGTGTGTGGTAATTTTTTGAAATCCTGAATTTTAGGGGGATGAAAACGGATGGGAGCAGAAAAGAAGTAAAACTAGAATTATACTCCTAAGACAAAATCTCGAGTAGATAATAATTTTTTTTTTTACTTTCTTATCAATGAGGGGGGAAAAAGGAAAAATCGGTAATTCTATATCTCCGCGCCTAATACAAGTACCGGAAAAATTTAAAAATGTCCTTAAAGCCCACTAAAAATAATCGGACAGGTGTCAGGTACTGCTTTGAAATCCAGTATTTTAGGGGGATTGAAGTGGTAGAAACAAAATTTGGGTACCTTTTGAACTGCAGGAAAGAAGTAAAATAAGAATAAGACTCCTAAGAACAAAATCTGGAGTAAATAATACAAGTCTTTAGTTTCCTAATATTAAGGGGAAAAAGGGCAAAATCCGTAATTCTATATGTCCGCACCTAATGCAAGTACCGGAAAAATTCAAAGAGGTCCTGAAAGCCTACTAAAAATAATCGGAACGTATCAGGTACTTTTTTTGGAATACTGAATTTTAGGGGTGAAAACAGAATTTCGGTACTTTTTGAATTTTAAAGAGGGATGGGAGCAGGAAAGAAGTAAAACAAGAACTACATTCCTAAGAACAAAATGTCGAGTAGATAATACAACTTTTTTACTTTCTTAGCAATGAGCGAGAAAAAGGGGTAAAAAAAGGGCAAAATCGGTAACTCTGTATCTCCTCGCCTAATACAAGTACCGGAAAAATTCAAAAAGGTCCCAAAAGCCTACTGAAAATAATCGAACAGGGGTCAGTTATTTTTTATGAAATCCTGAATTTCGGGGCGATGATAGGGGTTAAATCAGAATTTTGGTACCGTTTTTAATTGTGAAGATAGACGGGAGCAGGAAAAAAGTAAAACAAGAATTACACTCTTAAGGACAAAGTCTAAATAAATTAAGTCAAGTACGAGGTTGGCCGCACACTTAGGGTTCCGTACATATGTATGTGTAATGTATGTATGGAATGGCTTATGTGAATACATACATATGTATATTTTATAAATTTCATCTCTCTGTTTTTACAGCTACTTTATGTTGTATGTGGGCACCTAGTAATTTTCCACTTGTTGTTGTTGTTGTAATTTGCTGTTGTAAGGCATCTGGGAATACATACACTGTGCGAATTTCGGCTCTATCTCTAACGGTTCGAGAGTTATAGCTATTACTCTACGTTGTAAAGGGACACCTGGTAGTTTTACAGTTGTTGTTGTTTTTAGCAAGTGTTGTTGTGGAGCATATGCGAATACACATATTGTGCAAATTTGATCCCTCTGTCTCTCACGGTTCGAGAGTAACTGCTAGTTGTTACTTTACGTTGTATAGGGACACCTGGTAGTTTTCGACTTGTTGTTGTTTTTAGAATTTGTTATTGCGGGCCATATGCGAGTAAATATATTGTGCACATTTCATCTCTTTGTCTCTTACAGTTTGAAAGTTACGGCTAAAGTTTTTTTACGTTGTATAGGGACACCTGGTAGTTTTCGACATGTTGTTGTTTTTAGCATTTGTTGTTGTAGCGCATATCTAAATACATATATTGTGCGAATAATAAATAAATAAATCTGGTAACTCTGTAATGAACAGATAAGAAATTTTCGCACGGCTTTATAAATTTTCACAAAACTTAATAAAAACTTGATAAACTTTACGAATTTGAGGGTGAAATGCTATATAAGATATTAAGAAACTGAAAATAAATTAATTTATCTTAGCAAATAGCTATAATCGTTTAAAATTTATACAAATATTAAAACCTAAAAAAAACACTCATAACCTCACTTTACCGGCATTTTAACTTCATCAAATATATGTATACCGATCATTGGTAAAATGCCAGCCATCGATAATGCTTCATGCTTTTCATGCGGCAAAAACGTAACAAAATCCCAAGGAAGCCTTAGCTGTATTTTGTGCTGCAAATGGTTTCACGCAAACTGTGTAGGCATCACCACAGAACAACTTAACTTACTGCATAAAGGAAAGGGCTTTTCAAATTACGTATGTGGCACGTGCAAGACGACAATACCGAATTCCGTAACCTCCTTCAGCAATGAACTAAAGATTGGTCTTGCGGACATCCAGTCCAAGTTCGACACCATCCTTTCAGAGGTAAAAATTGAGCTAAATTCTAAGATGACTGAACTCAAAAACGAGGTGAGCAAATGTAACGAAAGGGTTGATAAAGTCGAGGAATCTGCAAATAGCAGGATTAAACGTCTTGAGGACCACAATGAACTTCTACGGAGAAGGCTAAATAGAAATGATATCGTAATAAATGGCTTACCTAAATACCAAAATGGAATTAATGACATTGTGATAAAAATATTCCAGAGCCTAAAAGTTGATGTAGATGTGTATGACATTAATGGCTGCTATTTCACAAATGCTGGAAATTCTGTGTTGGTCAAATTAAACAGTTTGTCAAAGAGAGACAAAATTATGCAAAATTATTTACGATCTCGAAATATAATGCTGTCATCAATTGTGGAAACAGATATCAACAAGCGAATTTATTTAAATGATAACCTTACTACTAAAATGGGAAAAGTCTTATTTCATTGTCGTAAGCTGGTTAAGGAAAAGAAAATTGATAAGTTTCGCCTTATTAACTCTGATAGACCTAAAATTAAGGTCACGATGAATGATCGTAGCTGTAAAGTTCTGGAAATAACCGACTTTTGTTCTTCCTTCAACATACCGATTGAGGTCTGAGCTATAACTGAAATATCTCATTTCTCCCTTTTCATAAAGTTTATAATTATATTTACTCACTAGATGGCATTTTTGTGAATTTTATAGCCAGATTAATTGTGTATATACATATTTTATCACGTATTTTGTAAATAGATATTGGTATTATTAGTAAAATTGAAGTATATTTCTCTATATAGGTATAATGAGTGATAATAATCCTCTGTTGGCAAACTTGGGCCCTGTTGTAAGCGATAACAGTGTATTAAGAAATAGCTTCATAAACAATAACTTTTTAAAACTTGCACACATCAATATTCAAAGCTTGAAACCTTCTTTACGCACTTCTAAATTCGATGAATTCAGTCACATAATTACTGAGTCTTGCACTGATGCTTTAGCCGTATCAGAAACGTGGTTAAAACCACACATTTCAGATGCAGCCGTTAGCATTCCAAATTATTATATAATCAGAAATGGATCGAGAAACTATGCGAGGCGGTGGAGTGGCATTTTATATTCGCGATGGTATTTCAGCCAAAGTTGTTTTAAGAAAATCTGATCCTTTAAGCATCGAATGTCTCCTTGTCGAACTATTTACTAAGAACAGTAAGATTTTGATTGGTGTAGTTTATGCTCCTCATGGAAACCTACAAGGGCTAAATGAAATTTTCGGTGATTTATGCTGCCAGTATGAACACGTCTGTATCTTAGGTGATTTTAACAATAACCTTTTTCACACTTCTAAAGCTAGACTAATACGAGACTTATGTCATACAAATAACTTACAATATATCCACAATAATTTACCCACACATCTTGATATTCAACACGGCTCTACATCTTTAATCGACTACTGTTTTGTAAGCAAATTATCCTTATTAAAAAAATCGGGACAATTTATATCCCCATCCCTTTCACATCATGCTTTTATTTTTGTCTGCATAGATATAGCAGTAGAAGCTTCATCTAAGTTGATAGTATATAGAGATTACAACAATATTGATTAGTCTAGGTTTAGTCATATTATTGCTGATCAGTGTTGGGAAACTATCTGCTACACTAACCATGTTGACTCCCAAGTGAACACCTTATATAAACTTCTAAGCAAGTTACTTGAAACTGTACCGGTTAAAAGAACCAGTAAGCGAATTAATAAAAGTTTAGTGGATGTCAAGGACGTAAAATTGGCTAGAAATATGAGGGACTTGTCCTTCAAAGCCTATTTAGAAAATCGATGTGACTCAAATTGGAAAATATATTGCAAATATAGAAATAAAGTAAAAAACGTTCTAAGAAAGCATAAGATCAAGTTTTGGGAGAACATAGTTGCAGCAACAAGGAAATGTGGAAAATTATAAATAATCAAAAGGCAAATTGCTCAGATTGTTTCGATACTTTTGACCCAGAAACACTAAATCGACATTTTATATCTTCCCAAGCGGTTGATGATAGCACTATTCCAAATTTCAATGAAATTTCTCCACTCGGGTTTAATTTTAGGTATATTAGCGAAAATGATCTAAATATTGCTCTTCTTAAAGTCAAATCAAATGCGATTGGATGCGACAGCTTCCCCCTTAAATTTATAAAAATCATCTACCCATATATTAGTAAATTTCTTTTGCACCTTTTTAACTCAATTATCATGACATCAAGTTACCCTAGCATTTGGAAAATTTCAAGAATAGTTCCTATCGAAAAGAAAGGCTCAAGAATTTGTTTGGATAACTATCGTCCTATCAGCATATTGCCGTGCTTGTCAAAGATATTTGAAGTAGCATTAAAAGAACAATTAGCAGAGCACTTAAATGCCAACAAATTGCTTAGCGATAGCCACTTTGGCTTTCGTACTGGAAACAGCACATCGTCTATGCTACTAAGTCTAACCGAAAATGTTCGGCAAAATTTTAACACAAGAAAAATTTCCACTCTAGTATCACTTGATCTTAGTAAAGCATTCGATACGGTGAACTATACCATTTTAATAGATAAACTCTCTGCTGAATTTAAACTTTCCTCATTCTCGTGCAAGCTTTTATATTCATATTTAACTGGCCGTACGCAATATGTTGGTGTTGGCTGTCTTAGTTCTTCTGTTTCTCCCTGTGTGAGTGGTGTACCTCAAGGTTCAATTCTGGGGCCACTTTTATTTTTAATCTATATGAATGATTTCGTTAATTTTATTAGCTCCACGCAATGTAAAATTTTCCTATTTGCAGATGACATAAATCTCTTATTTAGTGGTGAATCAAAATCTTTGGACTGCCATGAATCGAACATCAACTACACCTTATCACTAGTTTCCACCTGGGCAACCCGTAACAAGCTCAACTTTAATCCCTCTAAAACAAAAGCTTTATATTTTGGGTCTACCAATCATCCGTCAGTCCGTATTAACTTTGATGGCGTGTGTGTGCCATTTGTCAACACTATGAAATGTCTTGGCTTAACACTTGACAATACCCTGTCTTTTGACGCTCATATATCTAATGTTTCAGCTAGTGTTAATAAAGTGTTGAGGTCTTTATACAGTCTCAATCTTTATCTGCCGCTCAAAACAAAGATTAACTTAGCTCATTCGTTGCTTATGACTCATATTCAGTATTGCCTTGTAATCTATAGTGGCTGCACGTCATCGAATTTGAACAGACTGAAACTGGTTTTTAATCGCATTATAAGATTTGTCTTCAAACTTAAGATTTATCAACATGTATCAAACTATACAAAATTCTTTTTGAAATGTTCCTTTTATGATTTTATTAAGATAAGAATCTTATCTTATTTTTATCTTATTATAAAATCTAAATCTTGCTTAAAACTATTATTCCGGTTCTCAAATTCAACACGAAACCCCCAATTAATTTTATCTAGAATCAATAACTCTACGTTTGAAAGATCATTTGAAATCAGAGTGTGCAGACTCTACAATAACCTTCCCATACATCTAAGAAGTTTTGAATGTTCTATAGGAAGTTTTAAACGCAAATTCTACAAATTTTATAATTGAACCAATGTTTTCCAGCAAAGGCTTACATGTGCATACATTGCAATCGTACAATATTTATATGTATATGGATTTAATTTTAGACTAATATTATTTTATTTCATGAATTCATTACAATTAACCAAATGTATTAATCAAATATGGCCCTATGGGCTCGATTATATAAATAAAGAAAGAAAGAATTTCAGCTCTGTATTTAACAGCTTAGCAGTTACGGCTAATTGTTACTTTAGGTTGTATAGGAACACCTGGTAGTTTTCAACTTGTTGTTGTTTTTAGCATTTGCTGTTGTAAAGCACCTATAAATACATACACTGTGCAAATTTTAGCTTTCTATTTTTTACGGTTCGCGAGTTATAGCTAATTGCAACTTTTCGTTGTATGGGGACATCTGGTAGTTTTCGACTTGTTGTTGTATTTAGTATTTGTTGTTGTAGCGGCAGGGTACAACAACATCCTGTGAAAATTTCAGCTCTCTAGCTCTTACCGTTTCGGAGAATGGACGCTGTGACGGACGGACGTACTTGTCTCGGTAATAGGGTTCCGTTTCACTCCGATGAACACGGAACCCTAAAAAGGTTATTAAATTTTTTGAGTTTTTAAACATTCAGGGGACAAAAGGGTTAAATCGGTCATTCTATATCTCCGGGCCTAATACAACTAACAAAAATATTCAAATGGGCGTAAAAGCTTACTAAAAATAATTGAACAGGTGTCTGGTACTTTTTTGAGATCATGGTTTTTAGGGGAACAAAAGGGGTAAAACAGAATTTTGGTACGTTTTTTAATTGTAGAGACGGATGAGAGCAGGAAAGAAGTAAACCAATAATTAAACTCCTAAAATAAAATTACGGATAGACTATGCAATTTTTTGAGATTTCAAAGAGTACAAAAAGGGGTAAAAAAGGGATAAATTTATAATTTTACATATATCT
Organism: Sturmia bella; assembly: GCA_963662145.1. Taxonomy (NCBI): domain Eukaryota; kingdom Metazoa; phylum Arthropoda; class Insecta; order Diptera; family Tachinidae; genus Sturmia; species Sturmia bella. Next base: position 39,014,109 of record OY759172.1, read on the forward strand.
CGCAGCCTAATACAAGTAACAAAATATTATTCAAAAAGGGTCAAAAGCTTACTGAAAATAATTATACAGGTGTTTGGTACTTTTATGAAATCCTGAGTTTTTCACTTTGGTCAGGGGGCAAAAACTGATACAAAAGGATCAAATCTGTAATTCGATATTTCAGTATCTAATGCAAGTGCACAAAAATTCAGCAGTTCAATACCAGGTAGCTGTGTAAGTAGACTACTACAGAAAAATAACTCAAGGCAGATTAATGACAGGTACAAAGGCAGATGGCTACTGCTTTGACCTGGTAAACTGTCAAAGATTTGTTTACAAGCACGGTCAAATACACATCACAGCTACAGAAACGCGAAAAAATAAAAGACAGAATAGAGAGTAAATCTACTAACAAAATGCGTACTGTTTGTTGGTGTTGCTTTTATTGTAGTAGTGCAGCTACCTGTTATAAATTGTTTTTGAATGGTTTATGTTTTGCTTACGGCGAGATCATTCGTTCTTGAATGATTATAGTAACTTAAACGCTGAAATTAATGTTATAAATTGGGAAGGGATTTTTAATGCTAATGATATGGAAAATTGCTATAGCATCTTTATAACCACTTTGAATACTCTAATTGATCGTTTTGTTCCCCGCTTGCCACCAAAAATTCATAAACTTCCGTGGTACACTTAAGGTCTAAAAAGATTAAAAAACCTTAGAAACAAGTTCTATAAGCAGTATAAGGTAATTGGTGATGCACTTTATAAAGCACGCTACGATCATTATATGCGAGAGTTTAACTTTCTTGATAAGTTTTTGTATAAGCAATATTTGCTGAATCTCGAAACTTCAGTAAGAAATAACCCAAAGCAATTTTGGAATTTTATTAGATCTAAGAAGTCGAGGTCGGTGTATCCATCTGTCATGCATTATGAAGGAATAAGTTTATATTCTGGGGATGACGTTGTAAATGCTTTTTCATTGTTTTTTCAATCAAACTTTGTGGTTGGCAATGACTCTATAGATTGTAATGTTTTGAAATTTATACAGCCAATTGTCGATTTTGGTTGTGTTCAATTAACAACTGGGGACATCCTAAATAGCATAGAAAGTATTAAAAATTCTTCTGGTGTTGACATGGATGGTTTCAGTTCATTTTTCTTAAAGAAATTATCTGAAAGTTTGATTATACCTTTACAGTATCTTTTTAATAAATCCTTGGCTGAAGGTCGTTTTATTGATAGGTGGAAAGAAGCTTCTATCACTCCTATTTTTAAAGGAGGTGATAAAACTTGTATTAATAATTACCGTCCCATTGCAAAGTTATCTAATATATCAAAAATTTTTGAGCACACTATTAAGGAAAAGATGTTTTTTTCAATAAAACGCTATATTTGTAATGAACAGCATGGATTTTTTCCTGGCCGTTCTATTGCTACAAATTGTGCGGTTTTTAACCACTACTGTATTTCTGTTTTTGAAAAACATAATCGAGTTGATGCCATTTTTATGGATCTATGCAAAGCGTTTGATAAGGTTTCACATAATATACTCTGTCTTAAGCTAAGGAGAATGTGCTTTCATGGCACATTTCTCAATTGGTTAAGGTCTTATCTTTCTGATAGAAAATATACTGTTGTTCTGGAAGAACAACAGTTGTGTCCCTGCCATACTCTGCAACATCCGAGGTACCACAGGGTAGTATATTAGGGCCGCTACTTTACTTGATCTTTATTAATGACATTGGAAATTATTGTTCTGGTTCACAGTTTTTGTTGTATGCTGATGACCTCAAATTTTTTAAAGAAATAATATCAGACAGTGATGCATTTGTTCTTCAGTCTTGCATCGATGAAATATCCCACTGGTGCAATATGAATAATATGTCCTTATATGTAAATAAATGTCAAATGTCCTTTCACAAACCTAATATTCGTTCTGTGAATGCTTTCCAGTACAAGTTATTTGATTGCTATTTAGTAGTGGTCAATCAAATGTTAGATCTGGGTATCATTTTGGACTGTGAACTTAACTTTAATGCTCATCTTGACTACATGATACCTAAAGCCTATTCCGTCTGCTCTTTTATAAGAAGAAACTGTCAAGACTTTGCTGATTCCATTACTTTACGAATTTTGTATACAGCTTTTGTACGCTCTAAATTAGAGTATTGCTCGTTTATTTGGAACCCTATTTACGATGTACATACAAATAGAATTGAAAGAGTTCAAAAGAAATTTGTTAAATATGCGCTTCGTAATTTTCAAACTTTGTCAATGCCAATTTCATATAATGCCCGTTGTTTGCTTTTGGGTTTGAAGCCACTTTCTGTAAGACGTACTCTGCAATCCACTATTGTAATTTATAATTTGATAAACGGTCATATCGATTGTGAATACTTATCAAAGTTAATAAAATTTTTCGTGCCATGTAAGATTTTCAGATCCAGTAATTTATTTTATGTTTCTAGATATGGTACTAATTACGCAATGCGTGAGCCGTTGCTACGGGCCTTGCATACTTTAAAAATAACTGAATCATAGGTCCAGATTGGCTTGAAAATTGTTTTATATAGTACTGCTTTATTGTATAAGTTTAGTTTGGAGTTTGAACCTAGTAGCCAGTACATTTGTTTTGTTTTTATATCAAGCTGTTTTCTCTTGTAAGTGATGTTGTAAGTGATTTTTCCAAGTTAATCGTCTATCAATATTTAGTCCTAGATATTTGACACAGTTTTTTTGGGGAATCATTATACCGCCAAGATATACAGGCGGGCAGTCACCCTGTTTAAGTGTGTAAGTAACATGAGTTGACTTATCAATATTGACTTTTATGTTCCATTTTTTTAACAATACACTTATTGCGTTGAGCTGGGTTTGCACGTGAGTTGATGTTGCCGACGCTGAATCATTAGTAGCTATTATTGCAATGTCATCCACATATGTAGATAGATCTGCAGTGAGTGTATATTGTGTACAGAATTGGACCTAATACGCTTCCTTGTGGCACGCCAGATTTTATTCTACCAATTTCTGAGTTTTCGCGTTTGACATTGACATAAAAGCTACGATCACTTAGGTATGACTTTAACAAAAGGTAAAACGTAGCTGAAAGTAGTTGTTTTAGTTTATATAACAGTCCATTATGCCAGACTCGGTCAAAAGCTTGCTTAATATCTAAGAACACTCCAGAACAATATTGTTGGTTCTCCAAAGCATTTCTAATTTCTCTAACAATTCTATGACATTGTTCGGGGTCCCATGATTATTTCGAAACCCAAATTGGTGATCTGGTAGAATTTGTAAGTACGCTATTATTGGGGAGATTCTTTTTTGGATACGTTTTTCAAGTAGCTTAGAAATTGTTGGTAATAGGCTAATTGGCCTATAAGACTCAACAGAATGTTCTGGCTTATTTGTTTCAGTATCATTATTATTTTTGCATGTTTCCATTGAGAGGGAAAGTACGAGAGCCTCACTACAGCATTGAATATTACTGTAAGAAATACCAGAGCTTTCTGCGGTAAAGCCTTAAGGAACTTAGAGTCTAAAACGTCATACCCAGGAGATTTATTCAAATTAAGTTTGTTGATTTCTATAACTACCTCTTTAAATTTGAAGGGTTTTAGAGGCCGACTCATTTGACATGGAATGTCAAAAAAGTCATTTATTTCTTCTGTTTCTCGGGCAGATCAAAATGAAAATGGCCTGAAAGTATTTTCAAGATACGTAAAGGCCTAAGCTTTACTTAAGTCTGATGTACACCATACGTTGTTAGCGTCTTTTGTAGGAGTATTGCGAGTTTGGGGTCGTCTTAGATACTTCGTAGCTCTCCATAAATTGTGTTCATTATTGTGTGCTGAACTTAATTTCATCAAGTACTTGCGTACTGAATTATTTTTCATTTCCTTCAACTTCTTTTTGACATAGCTTGCTGCTCGATTAAAATTGCGTTTATCAGAAGGATGTCTAGTTCTTTTCCAGACATTTCGTAGTTGCCTCTTCAGCCGATATTTGAAATCTTGAATTGCACATGTTAGTTTTTTGGGGAGTAGACATGAACGCAGCTTCGTGGATTGTTTGTGAAAAATATTCGACCGCCTGCTCAATTTCATATCCAGTTTTAAGTGAAACGTTCAGATCTATTTTATTTTGAACAAAGTCTTTAAAAAGGGTGATGTTAGTTCTCGGCGTAAAAAGCTTGATATTGCCGGGATGTGATTTTACGTTGGTGGTGAAACTGTCTATAATCGGACTATGATCAGAACTCAAATCATCACTCGATATCGGGAGGCGAACATATATGGGCCGATGTCAAAAAAAATTTCCAGGTTTGCTTCTGACTAGCCTATATGTATCATTCTGATTGATTTTTGGTGCCAAAAATTGTTTTATTTAGCTCTGATCGATTTTTGATACCAAAAGTTGTTTTATTTGGCTTTTAGAGCCGACTTCTTGAGAAAACTTGAGGCGCTATATCTCGAGTGTATATGGGCCGATGTCAAACATTTTCCACGTTTGCCTCTAAATAGTCTATATGTACCATTCTGATTGATTTTTGGTGCCAAAAATTGTTTTATTTGGCTTAAAGAGCCGATTTCTTGAAAAATCGGGAGACGCTATATCTCAGATATATATGGACCGATTTCAAAAATTTTCCAATTTTGCCTTTAAACACCTTATATGTACCATTCTGATAGATTTTTGGTACCAAAAGTTGTTTTATTTGGCTTTTAGAGCCCACTTCTTAAGAAAACGGGAGGCGCTATATCTCGAGTGCATATGGGCCGATGTCGAAAAATTTTCCACTTTTGCCTCTAAATAGCCTATATATACCATTCTGATTGATCTTTGGTGCCAAAAGTTGTTTTATTTGGCTTATAAAGCCGATTTCTTTAAAAATCGGAGACGCTATATCTCGGCTATATATAGGCCGATTTCAAAAATTCTTCAATTTTTGGGATTTAATGGGCACTGAAAATTATATGGCTTACTTTTTAAGAAAAACATTTTTTTTCAAAAATCTGACCAAAGAAATGGCAAAAAATACCCCTTAAAACCCGGTTTCTTGAATAGATCTCGGCTATCCGTGGACCGATCTTACTGAATTTCAATAGCAGACCCACTACCGGGGTTTAACACGTTTTAGCGAAAGAATGAGGTTTCTATCTCAAACCGTTTTCTCAGAAACGGTATTTCAATGACTACAGACGGAGAGACGGACATCGCTCAATCGTAATCTCTATTGATGCTGATCCAGAATATATATACTTTATGGTGTCTTAGATGGATATTTCAATGCGTTACAAACGGAATCACAAACTTATATATACCCTTACACATTTATGTGAAGGGTATAAAAAGCTATTTTACTTTGTGTAATGCATATGTAAGTGTTATTTGCACAATTTAAAAAAATTGCTTTCAATTGGGCGCCATTTTGTTTTGTTGGGCGCCATTTTGCAATGTACTGCAGCGGTAATGCCAGCTAGCTCACTGGGCCTAAAGGGCGGTCCATCCCTCAGCAGCAGACATTGGGACATGAACTCTTTTATAAATACAATACATCACTAAAACAAACTAATGAAATCTTACCAAAAACGAGCAGCTTAGAGGGAGGTTGAGATTATACACCTCGACTGTTAGGGTGGCAACAACCTGGGCCATTAATGTTCCTTATTAAATTTTGTTGTGACCCCCTTAATTGATACGCATTAATACCTATTAAATTATCTTACCAATCTTAAACACCATGCCTCACTGACACATCATCTTCGTAAAATGTTACAATCACATGTATAAATAACTCTTTATTATCATACTCATTAATCCTAACAATGGGCCGAGTGAATAAAATGCCAGCTTATACTGAAAATTTTTAAGTTTTAACTAGCTTTGAGGAGAATAAAAAATTCAGCAGAAGCAAGTACTTTATACTTACTAGTAAAAGCTAGTTTTCCCAGCGTTGGCTTAAGAAGAGTGTGAATAAAAACAAGCGAATGCCTAATATTACTAGCTTTTGCTTAAATATTTTTAAGCATCTGATTGCGGTGCTGGAAGTTTTTTTCCGCATTTTATTAAAAAAGAAAAGTGTTTTCAAGTATTTCGAATTAAATATTAATATGCCTGCTTTCATGAACGTTCGTCAAAGGAAAGAATACCGTAGGAGAACAGATTCTCATCCATCTGATTATTTCAAGTTATACAGATTTCAGAAAGAAAATGTTAAATGGTTGTCGGAATACTTTCTGGAGGATATTTATGAATGCAGAGGAGCAGCGCTATCGCAAATCAAAAGAATGGAAACTTTTCTCCGCTTTCTCAGCGATCCTGGTTTCCAAATGAGAGTTGGAAAGGAAGAAGGAGTACATCGCACAACTGTTTGCAAAACTATAAAACTTGTTTTGAAAAAAATCATGAATAAAGCGCATCTGTGGATAAAATTTCCGACAAATGGCGATCAAATTAGAATCGCTCAAGAACAGTGGTCACGGCGATATGACTTTCCATGTGCTATTGGAGCAATAGATTGCACACATGTTGCAATACAAAAGCCACCAAATCATGGAGATGAATACATTAATCGCAAGGGCTTTTGTAGTATAAATGTTCAAGCAACCTGCAATGCAAGCAAAGAATTCACGTCTATTGATTGCAGTTGGCCAGGTTCAGTACACGATAGCCGAATCTTAAAACGGTCACGTATTTTCAACTTTATGAATAATCACCGCAACGATGCAATTATTTTAGGGGATATTGGCTATGGCATTCGACCCTGGCTGCTAACACCATTTAAAAATCCAAGGACTCGAGAAGATATATGCTACAACAAACATCACGCAAAAAATCGTGTAGTAATTGAACGCTGCTTTGGACAATTAAAAAGACGTTTTCCTATTTTACAGTACAAAGTGCGTGTAGCACTAAACAAAGTTGCATCAGTGATTGTATGTTGTGCAGTATTACACAATATTGCGATTTTTTTAAAAGATAATTTAGATATTCAACCCGAATCAACAGAACTTTTGGAAGAGGTTGAAGAAGAAGATCAAGATGCAGACTCCACAAATAACTTTAGAGAATTGGGCCAAAGGAGAAGACAGGAAATTGCAAATGTGCTTAATTCTCTTTCTATTGAATAAATAAAGCATCAAAGCGTCTTGCGTTTATTTATCATTTATTTTTTATAGTATCAAAAACATTTATACATACTAGTATGTACATATATAAAAAAAAAACTAAAATCACATTTCAAATTTATTTGTAATGTCTTATGCTTACGCCACTGGGGCATCAGCCTAAAAATTTTTTTCACAACTATAAATAAAAAGTAACAATATTTCATTACCATGAATTAAAAAATTAAATATCTAAATTTAAAACAAATTTTTCGTTCGGCTTGAGGTCAATATATAATTAATAAGCATAACAGAAACAAAAGAAGTTAGTCTTTGAGTGATCAATTACAGTTCTGGTGTAAAGAATGTTTTGATATAAAAATAATTGTTATTTAAAAGTAATTACTTAAGGCCATATTCATAATAATTATTGTAAGTTTATTAAGCTCTTATTTGACGTATTTCTACGGAATATTTGTCAAATAAACGTATAATAAACCTTCAATAGTTTTTATGAATATGGGTGTTAATGTTTAATTTTTGTTGTTTCATTTTTGCTGATTGTTATGTTTCTAGATCCCCTGAAGATGATCAACGAAGTTGGTCGAAATATTGGGCTTAAGTAATAAGATTAAAGAAAAGGAAATAAAATATATTGACCTCAAGCCGAACGAAAAATTTGTTTTAAATTTAAATTTACGAAAGGTCAACTAAAACACAATAATTTGTTAAAATTAAATATCTTTGAAACACCTTTCGATAAGTACTTCAACACAACGCTGCTCATCACTCTCTTCATCTTCCATCAGCGCTTTTGCAACCATATTTTCTTCTTTCTTCTCTTCTCTTTCTTTTATTTTCATCTCCACTAGTTTCAACTGCTTTAAAAGCACCAGTCTTTGCAACTCAGGAAGTGTGAGATGTTGTGTCTCCTCCGTCTCATCAGCAAGTTTTACTTTTTTTGGTTTTTTTAATTTGTTGTGTTTTCTCAATGACTTCACTACGATCATCTTTTTGTGATTTTTCTTTTTGTTCATCAATCGATATGTCCGGTGGTTCTCCTGCTTCAACGCCGAAGCTTACATCAATGGCACCTATCGTTTGGATAAACAAATGTTATATAATGATTAAATTATACATTCGAAAATCATTGAAAATACCCGGAATCTTGTTGAAAACTGGATTAGAGTCTTTTTCCATAAAGTGTAAAAGTTCACGTTCCCATTCTTTCAGATTTATGGGCTTGTTGCCAGTTGCGCGCACATCACTTTTCTTCTTGACATCATTCTTCATATTTTGTATTTTTTTTCCTTAGTTGTTCAATCGTGTTTTCTTGCCCATACTTCCTCATCTAGTCATCACGCAAAGAACAAAACGCTTCCTCCTTCGCTGATTTTACGGCAGGCAGCTGAGATTTTTTGAATAACACCTTGTAACATTTTACCATATCGAAAAAACACGCACTGCCTTTGTCACTCATATTTTTGGGTATATATGTTCTTATATTGTAATTATTATTATCCAAAATATCACATATATGTTAATATATTTAAAAAGGAACACCAAAAATGTGTACTTTGTTTGCAATATAAAAATTTTATAAAACAATAACAAACGAAATTTTAAGATGTTGCCACCATGTGTTTTTTGTTATTCATCCCGTAAATACCTAAAATATTATTTGGGAATAAAATGCTTTTATTTATAAATTTGAAATTCTCAAGGAATACTAATAGAAAAACCTTTTCAAAAATATGTAACAATACGATTAAACTGTATTTTTTTTGATTATTGAAAATTTGTATTAGCATTTTTGAGTTCTAAAAATAGTCGAATATGAAATATGTAGATATTTGAATAGCCTTTCAAAAGTTGTTCAAGTTTACTGAAGAGTTGATTTACACAAACAAAATGTCGTCGACTTTCGGCTATAAAATATACACAACAAAATAAATTTTAATAAGTTCATTTTTTAATACTTATGGCAATAAAAAGCAATGCAAAGAAGTGGTAGTTTATGTAGAGCAACCAAATATCGTAAAAGGTCAGATTAATCGTGGTCAGGTGGACGTACAGTTTATTATCGTCTTTGTACACTTTTGTTGCGTATATCGAATTTTACATACTCTAGCCAAAAAGGTCATAAAAATATTGAGAAAGTCGCTACTTTTAGATTAATTAATAAAGTTTTCAACATGAGAGCATACAATTTTTCTTATTTAAAATGGCATGATTTAAATAAGACTGATATAAATTTTTCATCTATCTAAAAAATACATATGTATATACTTCATATTTTTTAATTCCGGATATATGTATGTATATCAGCTTTATGGGTAAAACGTGGCAGCTCTTTAAAAGGTTTTGTTAGCTGTTGAGTTTTCCAGCTTTTGCTTCAATTTTTTAGCTTTAACTACCTAGCACTAGCCAAGTGTTATTCACACTTTTTCTAGTTTTAACTAGTAGCATAAGCTAGTACTGAAAAGATTAAGCTAGTGCTAGTACTTTATGCTAAGTAGCATTAGCTTGATTTTTATTCACTCCGCCCCAATGGGTATACATAATTACAGCATTTTATTTCTATGACGGCCTAGGTTTGCGCGTTATTGCTACTATTACTTTATGCCCAAACTAAAATGGATTTGTATCCAGCCAACAAAGCCTAATTATTGTCTTTACTAAAACCGCGATACACTACCTAACCTACCCAAATGAGCTCTCTTGGGAGGATGGACCACATTGTCGCTAAAATTTTAAAAAATACGGTACTTTATCTCACTTAGAATTTTATAAGGAATATAACGGTGGGCTGCAAATTAAAATTAAGATTTCAACAAGAAAGTTATAAGCAAAAAACCAAGAGAAGATGCGGCGAAAAAAATAAAAAATAATATTTTAAGGCGGATATCTCTTAAACTGTAAGGGATATGAAAACATGTCTCATAACATTTTTTCTTTGCCTTGCTAAGCAAAATTCAAAAAGGTAAGAAACTTTAAAATCGGCCAAGGTATAAGAAAGTCATAAGTTGCACAAACTTTTTTATACTCGAGGTAGGTAACTTTCAGCCCCCATAGGCCCGCCCCCGTTTTAAATATAGGCCTAAAAAGACTTGAGACAAAAAATATAGCTCTTTAACTATGACCACTGCAATTTTTAGCGAGATCCGTTATGTGGTTTAGAAGTTCCGGACTTTTTACCACTTTTTTCTTATTTACACCACTGTGCACCGGTAGCAACAAAAGAAAGAAATGTTGCGAGTGCAGTTGTTGGTAAAATTCTTGTATTTTTATAGGACGTTTTTAACTTTGGAATCATGTCATCTAGCAGTACTTTGAACATCTTACTAACGCTAGATACAAAATATTTTACTAAATATTCCATAAATATTTTTACTTGCGAAAACTTACCGTTCTTCAGGCAATACAAGAACATTAGAAACATCTCTGAAGTTCCTCCGGTATACGCGTGTGTTTTCATTTTCACTTTCGCTTTCACTTGAAAATGCTAATTCCACCGAGGAAAACATTATTTAAAAATTGTTTTGCACGTTAAACGCTATAAAAATTGAACACTTTTAATACAAATTCAAAAAATCACCACCAAATTGTTTATTTTATTTATTTATGTGTATGTATATGTCAGCTGTGTCAAGAATATGGTTGCCTTTTTTTAGTTAAAAACGTATGAACGATTGTAAACAAATAGTATTATTTAACATGCAGGCAACAATACGATTCAGTACATTTTTAACGTATACGCGACTTAACGTAAGGCGCACGACGCGATAAAGTCGCGTCTTATAAACGCAATTTTTTTTCGTAGTCGCCCATTGATTGACGAGTCGCTAGTGAGTTTTGTTGTCTCATATAAACAGGCTGTAAAATTTAAAAATGTGGGTAAAAGAGAGAAAGATATCTGCACCATTATTAACAAATTGTAAAGTGCCGCGGAAAGTACAAAGTAATATACAATTCATCACGAATTTTGTACAGGTTCGACAGAATGTCTATAAGCACATACAAAATTACTGATCAGAAAATGGAATAAGAACCGTTACAATGGCACTACATCGTATAGTAACAATCAGCCTTTACTCTGGAACTGTGAGAGACAGAGGGATGAAATTTGCATAATATATGTATTCACATATGCTCCACAACAACAAAATATAAAACAACAACAACTCTAAAACTACCAGGTGTCGCTTTACAACGTAAAGTAACAGTTAGCTATAACTCTCAAACCCTAAGAGATAGAGAGCCGGAATTCGCACAGTGTATGTATTCCCAGATGGCTTACCACAGCAACAAGAACAAGTCGAAAACTACTAGGTGTCCCCATACAACGTAAAGTAACAATTAAACGTAACTCTCAAGCTGTAAGAGGCAGAGAGATGAAATTTATACATTACTAGCGGACCCGGCGAACTTCGTCTCGCCCCAATTTTAAGCCTTCAGATAAACTTTAGAGTAATAATACGACACAAATGTTTATATTTTCAATATGATTTATTTGATGTAATCAATAGAGAGCGATTTGATGAACAATGTTTTTCGTTTTTGTTTCCGGCGCAAAAAAAAATAACGAAGACGGTTTCCCAACATGCGAACATGCAACGTATAGCTGACCGTGCGAAAAACAGGGAAATACAAGATTAATCCCACAGACTTCGAGTGATTGGCCTTGCGATTTATTGATTGCCATCGCAAATGCCAATCGAATGGGGAACTGAATCCGCTTGAATTGGAAAGGAAGGTCAGTTGGAATAATGGGAATTCGTGTGATAAGGACTTCCTCTCCGTTGTTCATTAGGTTTTTGACGGACAGCCGCGTACCGTTGCACAATTTTGGAGGATTGAGATTCCGCAACATAATTATGATCGATCCCACCTTCAGCTGTAAATCATGCGGGGGAGTTCCTGGTATATCAAGCGAGTTCAAGAATTCCGTTGGGTAGTTAGTCGCTTCATTTTGATCGGTTACGGAGTCAACAGATTTGTAGTCTAAGCTATCCACGTTCTTATTCTTCGCTGCTAGTATTACCCGTTCAGCAATCCAATCGAGATTTTTGTAATTTTGTAGAATGCCGGGGAACACTTTGCTGATGAGTTCCTCCTTGGACGATGTGAATTCACAAAAATTTTCAGGGAACGATATCAATCCAGTCGAAACATCAATAGGAGTTTGGCCGTTGCCAAGCTCCAGCAGTTCTGGACATGCCGCCACAAAGGCGAAGATTTTAGGCATGCGTTAAGTTCATCCGCAGCAGAAGATTTCGGGATGACGAGAAGTGTTTGACGGAAATCTCCGAAGAGCAATATCAAAGTCCCACCAAATCGTCTTAAATCACCTCGTAGATCCTTCATTGTTCGGTCAACTGCCACCAAAGCTCGTTTATGTGCCATCGTGCATTCATCCCAAATGATGATTTTGCAATCTCGCATCAATTTGCCTGTCGCCGAATTCTTGGTTGGCTCGTCAATGTGTGATGATTCATCGGCAGCTTCAAAGCGGAATGTGCAGTTCGACCGCCTTCCAACAATGTGGCAGCAATTCCAGAAGATGCAACAGCTAACGCAATTTGTGATCTTGACCGAATTGTTGCCAGAATCAACGAAATGACGAATGTCTTGCCTGTCCCACCTGGAGCATCGAGAAAATAAATGCCTCCTGTTCCATCGTCAACAACCTTCATTAGCGAATCGTACACGTTCTTCTGTTCGGGATTCAACAATGGCACATTTGTTCGGACTCTTTCGGCGAGCTCATCTCGATTGTAGGCTTTCTCTCGTTGCAATTCGGAATTGAATGCATCGTGGACCAAACGATTGGGCGCTGGCAATCCTAATGTCGACAGGAGACTGCCGCGCATGAGCAAGCACATGTCTTCGACCAGAACTCTTCGTTAATTTCAAGATCGAAATTCAAAGTTGCCGTGCGAACTCTGTGCAAAATGTCGTCAGCCATATCGTCCTTGTATTTGTCAAACAATGCGGTTGGATTCGATGGATTACATGTGGCTATGATGATCGCAAACAATGTACGAATTTGATTCGCTGGCGCAGAAACAATTGCATTGGCGAGCGTTAAGTCCCAATGTGAATCGTTTTCGAGCAAATTCAAACGTTGGCAAGCCTCCCGAAAAGTGGCGCACAGCACATCAGCCACAGTACGAAGGGAATCGAAGGATGTGGGGCCTCTAATGTTCAGCAAAAGCAAGCGATGATAGAAGCATTCGTCTTGGCGTGCATGAGCTGTGTATATTCGTCCGAGGGCATCAGTCGAATAAACATCAGCGAAGCCAGCAACAGTATCACCTTTTTTCCGGCGTTGGAAATTCTTCTATGCAGCGTTCCATGTATAATAGCGTGGCATTTCAGAATAGAGTAAAGTCCTTGCGAATGGATCGCTTTGGCATGTCGAAAAGAAATTTGTCAATGTTGTCGCTGGTGGTCGTTCTGCTCTTAGCGCTGCATTTGCTTCTGTAAAGTATACACGCTGACCGTTCTCCAAGTGAACTGCCAAATGTACGACAGTCGGGTGACGTTCGTGTATCGGACCCATTGAAAATTTAAACACTTGTGTCGTATTATTACTCTAAAGTTTGTCTGAAGGTTTAAAATTGGGGCGAGACGAAGTTCGCCGGGTCCGTGGTCAAATAAGACCACTATCCAACTAAATTTGAGTAATCCAATAAGAAAATGTCTTCATTTCTATCTATTCATTATCTTTCGGATAATTGTGCTTTGCTTTAACACACACATGCATAATTCCCATAGCACTCTAATAAAATGTGAGTGATTTCTTACTCACTCTCTTGGTTTGGTTTGTTTGGTTTTTTCTTACAAAACAAATGTAAGTCAATGTACAACGCCATCTATCGGATTTTGGCATTGACGCCAATGAGGTGTATTACACCGATTAATTTGTAAGACATCTCGTTACACTAAGAATTTTAATTTTTTTTTTCATTTGGGAAGGCATTAAGGAATAATTGCACACAAAACTTCATACAACAAAATCAATTTGCGATTTTTCCAATTTTCCATAATTTTCCATGATTTACACTAAGAACTTTCTATTTTCTGATTTGGAAAGCCATTAAGGAATAAAATTTCATACAAAAACTCAATTTTCGATTTTTCCAATTTTCCGACTTTTCCAGAGGGATTTTCCAAAATACGAATTCTCGAAAATACGAATAACTGACAAAAAATTTTACAGAAATCGGCCTAGCCGTTCTCATTTTATGAATTACTATACATTTTTTACACCATTTTTATATATATAGATGTACTTGCTCTTTTTACATTACAAGACGCAAAATGTATGGCCAGAACAGAAATTGAAATGCTAACAATTTTAATTATTTGCTATTAATCGTGTATGAATACAAACATTTTACTAAACAGCTATTAGGTAACTAAAGCCCGTCTGACACTAACATTTTTCTTGCATTGTTCAAATTTTGGAGAACAGTGCAAATATAATGTAATAGTAGAATTTAGTATGTGCAACGCGTTCAGCTATATTAAGATAAATGCAAAACTGTCAACATTTTTGTTGAAGTTATCGATAAAAAATGAGATTATGTCAAAAAAAATGTAAAATTTTTCAACTTGAAATTGACATTTCAAACTTGAATGTTGCTGTGTCAGCGGTTTATGGACAATTTTTGCGATTTAACGCTTCTTTTTTGGAAAATTTTTATTTCCTAGCGCTTTCTTAAAATAAAAACAATACAACACTTACAAAAAAGATGACAGTTTTGTTTACGTTTTGTATATTTGGTTCTTTCTAGCAATTGCTGTTTCTTTCTATCAATTCTATACCAATTAATGAAAGAAAAATGAAGTATCATACGGGCTTAAGTAGTTGATCATTAATTGAATAAAACATTTTTATGATTCTTAATTGTTTGTTTAACATTTTTTTAGATTCAGAATAAACATAATAAACTCAGCCTAAGTATTTCGGCTTGCCACCGCTGCCACAAGTGCCGCTCCTCTACCGGAACCATCTTCTGACAGCATCAAATCAAATTGAATTTTCGGATGTACTAGTTTTTTAATAGCCATTCTCATGTAGGTATCAAACTTGGGATGAAATCTATATACGGAACCATCAATACCAACTACTACTTTAGGCTGGTTAATTTTATTTATTAATCCACTTACGCCCACGGCAACCAAATTTGCTGCCCTTTTGGATATGCACTCACAAATGTAATGTAATTTCTCACAGTCTTCTATGTTCGGGTTTTCAATGCCAAATATTTCTTTAATTATGTGACGTGCTTTTTTTAATTCAGGAAGATAGTCGTCTTCAATATCGGATATCATACTTGTTTTAAAACATTCGGTCTCATTTGCCAGCTTCTTGATCAATAGATGCTTGTTTTGCACTAACGCAAATATTAAATTGTTTTCTATAGCATCGATTAATACTAAACGCACCAATTCGCCCAGATACATTCCTGAATAAATAAAATTTAAAGAAGGAACGCTATTAGTATGAAAAACGAACATAATGTATCGCTATTTTAAGTCTGTAAAAACAATTTATTTGTATGTCTATATTTTCTTTGAGTCCTATGTACGTAAAAGCCAAATGAAATGGTTACACCGTTCTTTTCTTAGGGAGTTAGATCTTTTTTTTTGTGTGATAGAATTGCTCATCACTACAGATAACTTTTTTTTCTTGTGTTAAAATTCCAATTTTTGAAAAAAAGTGAATTCTTGTTGAGCTCAGCCAGTGATGTAAATTAATAATAAAGATAACATAAAACCAAATCGGCATTAAATAAATTGTGCTAGCACTAATTTGGAATTACATGATGATGTTTTGCCCATCAAGTTTCAATGCACTCACACCAAAAACAATAAAGGCCTCGTCTGCTATACGTGACATGTCAAAAACAGCTGACAACAAATTGCTGGCAATTCTTGTGTGAATTCTTGATTGCAGTGTTCAGCTGGAAAAAAATTTTTGTTGTTTTTGTTTTGGTAGTGAGAAAGAAAAAGTGAAAAATATTTTCAAATAAAAAAAATGGAAGAAAAACTGCCTTTTATTAAAAAGATTTTATTGTTGTACAATAAAAATATGGAACTTGTTCAAGTAGTGCGTTCATGTTATGACTCCAAAGCGGCAATAATAAAAAGAAAGAGAAATAAAAATTTGGAAATGCTGCAATGTTTTTATTTTTATTGTATTTATTTTTATTATTTTGTTTTGTTTGCTTTTGTTGACATTTATCTCGTCATTCATCTCGCATAGCAGTGTTGCCAGTTTAGGGGGTTTCCCCCTAGATTTAGGGGATTTTTTTTCTTTTAGGGGTGAATTTGGGGTGCTGAATTCTTTCGGGAAAAATTTAGGATGAAAGAATTTTTTTGGGGTATTTTTAGGGGATTTCTGTGTTTGGTTGAACTGTAAAATGGTAGGAGTTAGAAGATTTTTAACCTGATAAATTTGAAGACTTTAACGATGTTTAAAGTAAAATTAACTGAGATATTTTACGTTCATCTGGTAGCTTCAAGTACAGAATTTTGCAACTAATAATTTTAAGTACTTTTTTTTGTTGAGTTGAATGAATTTTCCGTTTCTTAAGAATTGGGAAAATTAAAATATATAGTAACTTTTTTTTATTAAAACTGTTTTTATAAAAATGTCAAAAGAACGTAAATTATATAGCCAAAAATATAAAAAAGAGTGGGAAACAGATGAACAATTTAAAAGTATTGTATTTTTAATTACAATTTTAAACAGTATAATGTTAAGTTAAATTTCAGATTGGTTAGCACCTTTTCAAGGAGATATATATAGAGCATTCTGCAGATATTGCAAATGTGCTATAATAGCACACAGAAAAAATCTTGTTGCACACCGAAACACTAAGAAACATGTCGGATACGTGTCACAGAGAAATGAAGTGCATGTGCCCCTGACAAATTTTATAAGGCCGTCTTTTACAAAAGAAAAAAAAAAGATTGCAGAGCTAAAAATTGCTGCCTTAATTGCTGAACATTGTTCTGTCATTGACCGCCTTCGAGCTTTAATTAAACATCTCAGCGATCAATCTGAAACTTTGAACAATATTCAACTACATTGGACATAATGCACAGCATTAATAAAAAATGTTTTGGCTCCAGCGTTTTTTGAAAAGCCTATAAAAGATTTGGGAAACAGCCATTACTCTCTTATAATTGATGAAAGCACATCAATTGACAATCGTAAATTACTATGCGTAATGATAAAATATTTTGATTTCGAAAAAGCTTCAACAGTGACAACTTTATACAGATTAATAGAGATACAAAGTGGTACAGCTGAAGCAATAACTGAGTCGATAATAAATATGTTGAACGCGGATGGTATGAATATACAAAGATTAATAGAAGTGGGAGTAGATGGGGCAAACGTTATGGTGGGAAAAACACAATTCAGTGACCTGTAAGCTGAAAGATGTAATACCACACTTGATAACAGTTAAATGCGTTTGTCATTCATTGCATTTAGCGTCTGAAAATGCAATGAAAACATTACCTGCTGATGTGGAATATGTAATCCGTGAAACAAGTATGTGGTTTTGTCACAGCACCAAATGGCAATTAGAATATTGTAAAATTTATC
Organism: Sturmia bella; assembly: GCA_963662145.1. Lineage (NCBI taxonomy): Eukaryota > Metazoa > Arthropoda > Insecta > Diptera > Tachinidae > Sturmia > Sturmia bella. The sequence goes on from OY759172.1 coordinate 39,031,839, forward strand.
GGTTAATAGCTGACAAAGATCCAGCAAAAATTGATAAATTAAGCGGCACGAGGTGGTTAGCAAGATATGGAGCTATAGAAAAAATTATAGAGCAGTGGGAAGCTCTGGAACTGTATTTTAAATTGGCGTATGCACAAGAAAAATGTCGCACGGCCTTAAATTTAAGTAAGTTGTATAACAATGACAACAAATTATATTTTATTTTCTTAAAAGAAATTTTGAAACCCGTTATAAACCTAAACAAACTATTTCAAAGTGAAAATTTGAATACATTTCAATTATACGACGATTTGAAAAAATGTTTCTTAAACCTTTTGCAAAAAATAGTTCAATCCGATGTATTAGAAAGTCTAGTAAAAGAAAAAATATCAGACTTCGATTTTAACAAATATTTGATGCCAACAGAATGTCTTACATTTTGCTACAGCTTTACCAATTTTGCCTCATTGGTGGCAGTGGAAAATATTATGATAATTAAAGAAAATTGCAAATGTTTTTTGGTGGAAATATGCAGTCAGATTCAAAACAAACTTCCCGATAATATTGATCTAATGGAAAAGTTATCGTTGTTTTCCCCCGAAAGTGGTCAAGCATCTCTAAAGCCAGATATCACTTGAATTGTGGTTCACTTCCAAAACATCTGTGAAACCAATTTATAAGATAATAATAAGCTATAAGTCGATTATGAATACACTTTTCTGGATTTTTGCTTATAAGTTGATTATAACACTCTTATAATGTGTTTATGAACTAGGCCGTTATTCTATAATTCCCATGAACAAAATGGGAATCAGAAATGTTGAAACAAAACATTAATACAGAAAACATTTGTTCGTCTTGCGACACTCACTTTTCTTCACAACTTCTATACAACGAGTTACCATTGTTTACAACGATTTGTTTTTTTGAAAGTATCAAAAATGTATTAATTTTTTTTTAAAAGGTTAATTTTTGGACCTGAATTAATACATTCAATTGTTTCTTAAAGCAAATAAATAATTAAGTTTATATTTAAAGTATCAAAAAGATGAAATTTTTTATAATATTCAAATATTGACCGCCTTATTACGAATTCCGAGTGAACATCACTCGTAATGGAAAATCTCCGTCACGAATTCGTGAAAAATGGTATTATGAATTCCAACGGATTCGAAGTTGGTGTTGCCATCCTCTTGACCTAAGTTCGAATTAGTACAAGCAACTTTTTAAATGAAAAACAGATGTGTTTTGTTGACATTCTAAGGATTGTTAAAAATATTTTTCAAAAAATAAAAACGAAATACAATGAATTTGATTGCTGGAGAAGTTTCAGTGACGGAAGAGGAATCTTAAAACAAAAGCTAGTATCGAATAGAGCTCGAAGTCTTGAGGAATGGTCAGAATTCCCTTGATTTGGATTCCAAGGTGTAGGTTGTTAAAACAAATAACCAATTATTAAAATATGTACTTATGTTTTTTCCAATTTTCCGTTTAGTTTTATTTTAAGCTTTTGGTTGAACAAATTTTGCTATCAGCATGGTGTTGGAAACGATGTGGCTGCTGCAATGGCTTTTTCGTACCACTTTTTCGTGCACACATTTAATTCTATACATAAAAGACGGGTTTTTCTTTTTTCTTTTGTTTATATGGCTAATTATTTTCCAAGCAATCTATCAGATGTTGCAATGGTGTATATGAAGCGATTTTTTCAATACGTTAAATCAGCAGTTAATTTGTGTTACTTTTTTTGTTTCAAATCATTACAAAACCAATAAGTACTGTAAAATATACCAATTAATTACACTGTGCTAGTTGAAAAATCCGACAAACGGGGCACCCAGTGACTAAACCTAATTCGGGTACGCTGAATTCAGTGGTGCTATCCGTTTTTCTAGGTTAGCTCGCGTTTTCGAGATTTACCGTTATTTTAAAAATTTGTACTATTATGCAAAATTATGCAAAAAGGTTTCATAACACTTTTTTAACACATCTTAATGTTAGATAATTCAAAAAATGTTTTTATATGAACATGCAGAAATGTACTTTAATTAACAAAAAAATATTTTTTTCAATTTTTAGGCTTCGTCTGGTAACAGGTTGAAACTGCAATTTTTCATCTTTTGTGAATAAAATCAAAAGTTGACCACAGATTTTGGTCATTTAAAGCTCGCTTTGTTTCAAACATAATTTTTTATATACACGGGAAAATTTGTTGGCATAGCTTAATTTTTCAATTTTTTATGCAGTTTTAAAGATCACAAAATTTCAAGAATTTGCAAAATAATTTTTTTTTTTCAAAAAAAAAAAAAAATTTAATAATAAGTTATATATCAGATTAAAGATTATTTTATTGCGGAATTTCGGTTTTTTACTAAAGTTTAATAAACGAAAAAAATTTTTTTTAGTTAGTTCAATACATGTAGTGCAACCTCCTCCATTTTTAAAATAACGGTAAATCTCGAAAACGCGAGCTAACCTAGAAAAACGGATAGCACCACTGAATTCAGCGTACCCGAATTAGGTTTAGTCACTGGGTGCTCCGTTTGTCGGCAAAGAAAGTTCCAAATTCAAGCACAGTGTTATTAAAGAAATATTATTTTATAACTACTTAAAAATTGTTTCTATCCAATTTAAAAACTTATTTTCAGTTTGTTCTTATTTTTAACTACAAAGAGTTGGTACAAATTAAAAAACAAAAAACGCGAAGAGTACGTTTTATTCGGAATTCATAATACCAATCTCCTGAGTTTCGGAGAATTTCGTAGCTACGTCGAAATTTATGATAGCTTTTTTTGCGACGGAATTCCGTCGGAGCCTCCAACGGAATTCATAATAAGCGTGTGATCTTTTAATTGTTCTTCCCTTTTTCCTTTTAATCAATTTGTTCATTCAAAAAAAAATGTATAAAATAAGATTAATATATTACCTGAAATCATTTTTTCGAACAACTGCGTGCCAGCATTCAGAGAGTTTTTATCAATAACTATATCGTAATCTGTACGAATAAAATCCAACGAGCCACTGTCACCGAATGCCCCCCATTCAGTATTTATCAATACGTTTTTGCTTGATTTTTTATACTCAGGTCCCAAAAAGTCAACATTCTCGACGTGTTCCACATAACAGGCATTGCAGCCAGTACCAACAATAACTCCAATTCGGCACTCGGGGTTACGATGAGCACACGACATAAGAGTTCCAGTAGTATCATTTAGTATAGCCATAATATCAATTTCACAATCTTCTCTTCGAGCAATAGCTTCTTTGAGTAAACGCCCAACATCTTCGTTCTCTACACCCGCACACTTAAATCCTTTTGTCCAGCGAACCAAAAGCGATTTGGTGAGACCAAGCTGAATACATGGAAATGAAAACGTAAACCCCAGTGGCAAATGTTCTTTACTAACTTTATGCTCTTTTGCAAAAGTCGACAAACACTGGGCAATATGATCGAATAGCTGTTCACCAGTTCCCAACATAATTTCTTTTGGTACAGCATAAATCATTGATTCAACTACAGCATCATGACGTCCTTTTAAAGTAACGAGTAAAACGCGAAAGTTTGTACCACCCAAATCCAAAGCTAAATATTTGCCCACTTCATCACCTGTGGGCAAATTCTGAACAAACGTAATATAACATTTTATATCCGCTTGAATATGTTCTGTTAGCGACAAACCCTTACGTATTTCACTGCAAAACAGTTTGTAAACTTTCTGTATGTGAGAATCACTCAGAACAAACGGTTTAAGAAACAATTTAAGGCCTTCATCGTTCATGCTGACCAGTTAACGTTTATTTTGAAACTTTATCTGTGTGGTTCCTGTCCCTTTTTCGTTAGGATTAACACGATCGTTGCTAGAGCACTGTTATGGCCGGTAGTGCAAACTTAATTGACAAAAGCACAATTTGTTTTCGCGCACTTAGTCGCTTTCATGCTATTAATATGCCGAAGTTGGTTGGAATGGCTTGATTTGATAAGAGTTTACTTTCTTATTGTTATTGACGTTCTTACATTTGCTTGCGTATATATTTTATAACTTTCTTTTTATGAGCATATTACCTGACACGTTTACATTTGAGCAAGTGGAAATGTTAATCGCCGTGAAGTTGAAAGAAAATTGCGATTTTCTGATAAGACAGTACAAATTACAGTATTTTTCGGTTAATTGACCCTACGGTTAATTGGTTTCCACGCTTAATTGAACCACATGATCGGGCAAAAAAAATATTGCATACGAACACCATGTGAATTTCCTCGGATAATTGAACCCGGTTAATTGATTTTCCCGCTTAATTCGTTCAAAATTCATGTCATCAAAAATAAATTTCCTGCTACTTTTACCCGGTTAATTGCATTGAAAAATAATCTGGCATTTTTGCACATACATATTTGACATCATTTGTGAAAAACACTGGGTGACATCTCTACTATACACATATATGTACATTTTTTGCTGTTACTTGAATATTTTTTTCGTTTAAGGTAACAAAAAATTAGTTTGAAAAACTTAAAGTGCACATATGCGATTTCTTTTAATTCATTAGTAAATAGTTCATATTATGCGTGATTTCTGTAATTGAACAAACTGTTCAATTAAATAGGGTTCTTGTAATTGAACGAATTGTTCAATTAAACGGGTATCGGTTAATTGGTTCCCCGGTTAATTGCACAAAAAATTGTGCAAATTTTGATGTGCAATTAACCGAAAAATACTGTAGTTATGGCAAACAAAAGCCGTAATGCTCAGCGATATAAAAATTAATAACTTAATGTCCATAAAATATTTCTTTTTAAGTCAATTAGAAACTTATACAAAGTTTTTAATTTCCTTAAAAGGACAAGTAAGTCCATTTTAAAAACATAAATAGACATTTTACGTTAATGTATTTGTTAATAAAACATCTTTGCAGACCGTATTACATAAAAAATTGTTTATGTAATACTGTTAAAGGAGATAATGATGTTACGAATATCAATTTTTGATAATAGCGACTACGCATATTTTAATATTCGCCGAATAGGAATCTTCAATCTGAAGCTCGGTGCCACTGGATTTCCAAACTTGTTTGGAACAAATTAAGAAAGCGATTAGAAATACTAGCTTTCTAGTCGCTTTGCACTTGTAAGCGCAAGTGAATAAAGATGTATTATTTTAGATCTAAAAAAAATATGCCTTATTAATGTTTTCTGCCTTCTTCAGCCATCTATATGCCGCCGACATTTCGTTGATTCTAATCAACTTATCAGTAGACTCTAAAAAAAAAAAAATTAAAAAAAAAATGTTTTTAGACCCAAAATTGAAATGCATTATTCTTTCAATTGACTCCTATAGCAAATATATAATGAAGTTGATTTTTGAATATTTTTTTTTTACTTTTTAATACTTTAAAGAATATAAATTCTAGTAACCAATGGTAACTCGTTGCATAGAAGTTGTGAAGAAAAGTAAAGGTCTTGCCAGACGAAAAACGTTTTCCTGTATGAAAAGTTTGAACATTTCTGATTCTCATTTTGTTCATGGGAATTATGGAATAAGTATGAATATACAAAAAACTTAAATTTTTTTATACTTTTAAGAATACAAATCGTAGTAAAGGGCAGTTCAGACTATTATACAAATATTAATACTTTCAAATTTTTATCGTATTATTTTCCGATCATATTATATGAATTTTTGACAGCATTAATACAGAGTATTATAGTCTGAACTATATACAAACTATACTCGTTGTATAGAAGTTATGACGGAAAGTAAAAGTGTTGCAAGACGAAAAATTTTTCCAGTATTAAATTATTGTTTGAACATTTCTGATTCTCATTTTGTTCATGGGAATCATGGTATAAGTAGTTAGGTTTCAATCATTCTTCTAAGTTTTTTCGAGTCTATTGATGAGTTAATTAATATCAACGAAATGTAGCACAGTGGGGGATTTTGCAAAAAAATTGGAAATAATTCTGCCGTTTCTAAACGGATGGCTCGATTGCAATGAAATTTTAGACAGGCATAAAAGAGGTGTATTCAAGCTTAAGTTTTGAGATTGGAGTATATAGCGTTTAAGTGGGCGTGTCCACGCGCCCCCAAAGTAGGCCACCTGGGCTATGTGAAAAATTAAAAACGATTTAATTTTTTCATTTCCAATTCTTTTGCAAATATTTTTTTATTTTTAAATTCTTCTAATCAAGGCCTACAAAAAATGTCGCGACAGGTATATATTATCTCTTAAAGTTTTCGAGATATTAAAGTTTTAAAAATGAAATTTTCGTGTTTTTACCAACCCTGGTCCAGTATTTTCACATTTTTGAGCTCCAATCCTAACTGATTTTTCAAAAATAAGTTTTATTAGCTTGCCAGTATTTTTTTCAATACTATAAAAAAAATTTAAGCAAAAAATCTTTCATGAAGAAAAAGTTATATTCAACACAATTTAAAAATTCAAAAAAAGTCAGTTTTTAGCATATTTTTAGGACAAAAAGTAAGTTTATTGTTTTTTATTTCTGGAAGAACTTTCCAAGGTAAAGTATATGTTGTTTATATTTTTTTAAGAGTTTATTGTTTAGAAAATATTTTAAAGAAAAAAAAATTTGAAAATTATGTCCTGTTGTGTAAGGGTAGCATCCTAAAATTAACCCATTTTTTTAGACAAAACCGACTTTAGCCCAAAATTTCTAAAATCGCACGCCTCTAACCTAAATATTTTTACTTGTTTTTTATAGTTATAAGTATTTTTTAGTTTTATGCAAATGGAATTTGTCCCCCCAGGATATTTGCTGGAATGACAGCAAAAAAACTTAAAAAACCCCATTTTTGGGAATTTTTGAAAGTTTTTTGGGAATTTCGGGATTGGTTTTATAGTTTCTCTACATTTTGGAAAAACTTTTTATTTCTTTTATAAATTCCTATATTTTTGCAAAATTTTGTAAAAAAATATAAATAAATGAAAATTTTATAGGCATTTCAAAAAATTTTATTTCTCAAAAACTTTTGTTGAAGAACGTTTTTTTCTGTATTTTTGCAAAAATTGTTTTAAAAAGCTTTAAATTTCTTAAAAAATTTAATAACATATAAACTAGAGGTAATTATCTAACTAATGCTGTATAATATGAAACCCCCTTTCATTTTAAGGGTATGAAATTAATGGGCTACAACTAAGCTATTTGCAATTAAAATTTCCAAAAATTAGTACAGATTCAGCGTTTGGTAGTACAAGGGGTGAGGTACTGTTTATTTTACGCAGTATTTTCTATGGTAGCCTTATTACGTTAGTATAATCTTTGAATATTTGTTTTATTGCTCTACCTGGTTTGCTTTAATAGGTAGTATTACCTGCAACTAATACGAAGGGTACATTTCTTTTTATCCCTATTTATTTATTATTAAAGGCTAGACATTTCAGCTAAACATACCTGAATTTATGGTAATTAAGGGCTGATGTATTCAGTTGTTATTGTTTTTCAAAAACGTTTAAGTAATAATAATATCATGTTTGCATTTTCCAAAATTGAAGTACAACTGTCACAATGGTCTGAACAGCCACTAAGTAATTAGAGTGTTAATACCACCTTCGCGTGTTTCCTTTATTGTTCTACCTGTTTCGCTTTAAAACGCAGTACTACCTGAACTTATGCTTATATATTTAGTGATCATATATAAATATTTTGTATACCTGAATACAATTTCGATGGTTATTATACATTGTATGTATAGGCGGGGAAACTAAAAACAAACTTATCTCTTTAGAGATAAGTTAATCTTTAAAAATAGTTCGCGAAACAGTTGGCGCATGGTATAAAATATCTCGCAATTAATAGTTGGCATCATTAAAAAGTTGACGATCATGGCCATCACACTAAAACACATCGATTTATATTCAGTTTTATACAAAAGTGCAAACTCACAGCAACAGAAAAAAGTCAAATTTCTACTTGATTATATTGAAGAAACATATACAACTAAAGTAGACAAAAAGGATATTTGCAAAATTGATAATTTTGTTAAGACATTCGAAAAAAAAAATGGAAAGCTGTCAACAGCTGTAATGCAAAATTTAGAAAAAAAATTTTCTGATTGGTTGGAGGTATATATACAATTCCCAATTTCCTTATCTACTCTACTTTAGCGATGCTAAAAAAGAAAGATCAACCCATGGATGCTGTGAAAATTGCAAATGTTCTTCTGAATGCATCACCTAAAAGGCTTAATCGTATTGTTAAGAGCATTCAAGACCATCGTTTAATTCAGCTTTCACAGAAGAAGAAGCCATTGCTCTTATGTTGCAGCTTCAACTTAGTCGTGATAAATATATAATATTGAGAAAAGCATTAAAAGAAAAAGGAGTTGACGTTTTGCCATCATATGATGCTCTGCAAGAAAGGAAGAAGAACATTATACCCACTGGTATTGCAGTTTCTGACCGAAAAGTTACTGTTGGAATCTCATCTCTTCTTGAAAACACAGCATCAAGGATAGTTTCAACACTTACTGCAGAGCAGCTAAATAAAATTAACCACAGTGAAGTGAAACTAATATGTAAATGGGGATGTGATGGATCATCGTTACTTTCAGAATACAAGCAGCCCACTGAAGGTCTCTTATTATCTGACTATAAAGGCGTACTTATGGCATCAATGGTTCCATTACGGCTTCGAAAATATGCTGACAAAGACTCTCCATCAACTAGTTTCGAAGAAGATATTTGGATAAATTCAACTCCTGGATCTAAATCATTTTGTAGACCAATTACTTTCGAGTATAATAAGGAGACAAAGATTGCAATTCAAGAACTTGTACATCATATTAAATCGGAAATTAAATTAATGAAGCCCATTTTGATCGAAATGGAGGACTACTCTTTCAATGTATCGTTTGATATGAGATTAACGATGATTGATGGTAAAGTTAGCAATGCTTTAACAGAAACGTCATCTACTTCTTCTTTATGTGGAAAAACGAAAACTCAATTCTCAAATATGTCATCAACTACAAAGATTAATGAAGACGTTCTTAAATATGGAATATCTCCTCTACATGCTCGCATACGTTTTCTGGAACATTTTCTACATATAGCTTATGATTTGAAATACAGAAGTAGCGTTGAAAATGTAAATAAATCAGTAATTAAAAACGACGTGCTAAAGATAATGAGAGCTAACGAAAAGCAAAGAATTCAGGAGGAGTTTAAGCAACATACCGGATTAAATATTGATAAGCCACTAGTGGGATATGGGAGTACAAATGATGGAAACACGGCTAGACGACTTTTTAGCAATTTTGAAATAACCTCACAGATTACCGGAATTAATATGGAATTATTGCAAATAGTTAATATAATTTTAACAGCGATAAACAGTAAACATAAAATAAATGCAGATAAGTTCGGCGAGTACTGTGCAGGCGTTTCGAGACTGCTTCTTAACTTATACCCCTGGAAAGATTTCTCACCAACAGTACACAAGGTTTTGTGTCATGGAAAAATAATAATGGAACATCATATGCTACCACTCGGAGAGCTCACAGAAGAACCTCAAGAGTCTAGAAACCGTGATTTTAAACATATCCATCAATTTGGCTCCAAAAAGTGCTCCAGACAATCTCAAAATCTGGACATATTTCAGAACCTTATTTTGCCCTCAGATCCCGTCTTATCACTTATGAGAAGGAGATGGATTTGCTACAGAAATTTGACATTTGATTGCAGTAATGAATTCAAAGATTTGATGTATCTGCTAGATCTAGAAGAATTTGATTAGGATTATTTTACAAAGTTAACGTAATTGTATATTTAATTGATTGATTGACTTTCGTATTCCCAAACGCTGAATCTGTATATGTAAATTTTTGGAAATTTTAATTGCAAATAGCTTAGTTGTAGCCCATTAATTTCATACCCTTAAAATGAAAGGGGGTTTCATATTATATAGCATTAGTTAGATAATTACCTCTAGTTTATATGTTATTAAATTTTTTAAGAAAAAACAATTTTTGCAAAAATACAGAAAAAAACGTCCTTCAACAAAAGTTTTTGAGAAATAAAATTTTTTGAAATGCCTATAAAATTTTCATTTATTTATATTTTTTTTATATTTTGCAAAAATATAGGAATTTATAAAAGAAATAAAAAGTTTTTCCAAAATGTAGAGAAAATATAATACCAATCCCGAAATTCCCAAAAAACTTTCAAAAATTCCCAAAAATGGGGTTTTTTAAGTTTTTTTGCTGTCATTCCAGCAAATATCTAAATATCCAAATAGGCCTTGATTAGAAGAATTTAAAAATAAAAAAATATTTGCAAAAGAATTGGAAATGAAAAAATTAGATCGTTTTTAATTTTTCACTTAGCCCAGGTGGCCTACTTTAGGGGCGCGTGGACACGCCCACTTAAACGCTATATAGTCCAATCTCAAAACTTAAGCTTGAATACACCTCTTTTATGCCTGTCCAAAATTTCATTGCAATAGAGCCATCCGTTTAGAAACGGCAGAATTATTTCCAATTTTTTTGCAAAATCCCCCTTAGAATATTATTTTTTATTATTTTCGCCGCAACTTCTTTTGGTTTTTTGCTTATATCTTTTTTTTTAAATCTTAATTTTAATTTGTAGCCCACCGTTATATTCCTTATAAAATTCTAAGTGATATAAGGTACCGTTTTATTGAAATATATTGGTCCATTAAGTCATAAAATAGGTCTTAATTCAAAACTTTGAAATTTCACCGAAAAATTTTAATTTTTCACAAAAAAGGTGGCTTCATTATTTTTGAATTCGTAAAAAATTTTGTTCCAGCTTTTATACTTATTTTTACACGTAGCAAAAGATAATCTCTTAAGAGTGTGTACAAATTTTATATTGTTTAATTTAAACTAAGTACCCTACAGTAGGCAGTGGTCGAAAACCATAAATTTTTAAAACAATTTTCGGATATGTGGGCGTGTGAAAAGTTTTGCCAAAACTGAAATGAAATTCCGTGAACTACGTTTTATTACAAAATTAGTTGGTATTATTGCTGCAGAAGCTCGAGACATCCTAGATATAATTAGCGTTGCCAGACTGAGATTATTAAAAAAAGTCAATTTTTGGAAGGGACAATTTTGAATTGCTAAAAAAATGGATTTATGATTTATATTTCTTTCTGAAATTTATGCTTTCATTTAAAAATTTACCCCCTAATTCATAAAAATGTCTTATTTCAGCTTATAAGCTGGTAATAGTTATCATACACTAACAGTGTTATAAGCAACTCATAAAAAATTCAATTCATAAACACATACGGGTGAAATAGCTATTAATTTCTTTTGTTACTTTTGTACTTTATTGTTGGCAATACCATGCAATGTTCACTCTCATTTTGTGCCTAGTGCTGCATATATGAGATGTATGTAAGAAACTGATTGTCTGAGTAGCTTCGAAAAATGCAAAATATTATTTACTTACATACATATATAACATATTTTTGTTCGAATATGAAATAATTTATTGGTTTACCTATTTTTATTGCGAAAAATATGTAGGCTTTGAATTGTAAAAAAAATTGTTTCTAAAAACCTTTATTTAACGACTGGTACCAAAAGGAGTCGACTACTTACTCTCTAGCATTTGTTTGTGTAGCACTATAATTATTTGCAAATATTTTTCATGAAAACATAATGAAAAGTGGTAAATATTAAATAATTCGCAAATATCTTTTATTAAAATTATTTTATTGATGAATTCTTTCTTCGTAACTCTTCATCAACTCAACGAATGTCTCTTTATCAAACGCTTATAGTTACGCTTATAGTTGGGTGGAGGCCACAATAAAAATATGCAATTTATAAGATGGTTATAAGCAGCATAATAAGCTATAAGTCGATTATGAATACACTTTTCTGGATTTTTGCTTATAAGTTGATTATAACACTCTTATAATGTGTTTATGAATTAGGCCGTTAGTATTTTAATATGCTTTGAAAAATTATGCATCTATCTTTTACCGTCTTCCAGATATTCAAAAATGTGTAAGGGTATATATGTATAAGTTTGTGATTCCGTTTGTAACGCATTGAAATATCCATCTAAGACCCCATGCAGTATATATATTCTTAATCAGCATCAATAGAGATTACGATTGAGCGATGTCCGTCTCTCCGTCTGTAGTCATTGAAATACCGTTTCTGAGAAAACGGTTTGAGATAGAAACCTCATTCTTTCGCTAAAACGTGTTAAACCCCGGTAGGGGTCCATATGCACCCCAGATAACGCTCCTCACGATTTCCCAAGAAATCGGCGTTAAAAGCCAACTAAAAGAATTTTTGATACCAAAAATCGATCAGAACGGTACATATGTATGTATGTATCTATGTATGTATGTATGTAAGTATGTATGTATCCCAGTGGTATAAGGTACTAGCTCCGTACGTGTAGTTTCGATAGCTACTTTAGCACTACCGCTAGTCCAGCTACAATCTACCACAAATGCATTTGAGTGGCGAATTTAACATGGGCTTGTCATTGGAGGTGGCGATTGACCTTTAACCACCTAAAGGATTAGTCACTAGTAGCCATCAAAAGAAGTAGTCCAGGAGAGCTACCACATTTGCCACTCTTTTTCGATTTTATAGCTATAGTAAAACAATTAAATTTAGCAAACAAACATATTACATAAAATGCACATAAACATACATACTACATTTATTTATTTATTCAAAATTTTTAAAAGGAAACAATTCACTTTTGTTAAATATCTATGCTACGAAAACTAAAAAAATATAATTCAGTATTAAGGTAAATATAAGAATGCTTAAAATAAATAACTTCAATTTAACTTCTAGTATTGAATGCTCGAACTTGAGGTCTCGTCAGCATTTCGATATTCTTTTGTGTATCGTCTTCTGTAGATTTTTTTGATGAAAAAAAAACGTAATTTTTAATTATATTATTATATACATACCTTCTTTGAAATTTTCGTTTTTTTAAGCAACACTTATTGTTTACTTGTTTAGATTTCAAATGCTACTGAAGTTTTCTTTTTGAATAAACAAAAGTAGCAAGAACGATGTACGGGATCTTCTTAAAAACATAATTGCTTTCAGTGGCAAACATTAAATGCGCAATAGCAAAATATGTGTGTTACGCATTAGCTAGTGATGCAAATTAGCTATCGAATAGTGGGCAGCAATTGTTACAACTACTGGTGAGTAGTCACAGTTACAGTAGCCAAGTGACAGGCCCTTTCGTTAGCTATTTTAGTGCATAGACAAAACACACCCACCACTTCGCTAGCCACTTCTGGCAATGGTTTCTGCTTGTACCAGAGGGATTTATGTATGTATGTATGTATGCAAATAGGTTAGCATAAACAATTTTTTTGCTTTGGTTTAATAATGTGTATACACGAGCTTGAAGATGAAAGTGATGGAAAGAATTGTTGAAAAAAAGGGTACGCAATGAAATTCTTTTAAACAATTGCGTCTTCAAACTCATTCATACAAAAAAATCATTTTGTGTATCCCTACGTACTTACATACATACACACATATGTATGTATAAGGCTACGCAACAGGACAACAAGGAATGTAAATATGTATGTATGTATGTATGTATATGATCATTGTTTTATGAAACACACTGAAAATATTCAATAGCAAAGAATTTATTTTAGAGTTTTCTATTATAGGTACGTATGCATTAGACAGATGCAAATGTTGTCTTGAATGCTATTTAAGACATTCTATTTTTTAGCAAATACTTCAGTGCATTGACTTCTTGTTTTGCATGACACACACAATATGTGCCAACAACAATAATAAACAATGAGAGAACATAGCTGATAAGTAACAAGCTGAACAAGCTACTGTCGCACATAACATCTTTGCAAGACTTCATTGCTTGACGAATAAGCAAATACACGAATCAATGGCAGTTGGTGTAGTCTGCAATAGTCAGATTTTATACAGTATTGTCATATACACTGCAGCATAGTCTTCAGTGTTGACAAACAACCAAGTGGTTGTGCGCAGACTTTTAATGCACACATATGTGTGTGTGAACACCATTCATGTACTCATCATGTAACAAATCATCATATTGCTCTACGCAACAGATCATCTGCAGAGTGGCCGAAGAAAGAAATCAACCCTTAGTAACAAAGAATGTAAATACATCCATTAATGACAATGTTTAGTATTATAATTAAAAAATAATACACTTATGTATATGCAATTTATTATTGAATAAATTTCATGAAAGCGTCAGTTGATAAATAATAATGAAATGCATTTTCCTTTTCTTTACTTGATATTAAAAAAATAGGCAGTATCCCCAGGAGTTGAACTTGAGCATATTAAGAATTATGTAAATAAAAGTATAACAGCGCAGTATAATTAAAATATAAGTGTATGTGCATTGAAATAAGCTCAACCATTTTAACAAATACAAAACCAATTTTTTTTTCTACATGGTTAACAATGCTAACAGTGAAAAACAATAGTAACAACGACAACATTGCCTATGATGTACAGCAAATATTCTGCTGCCTCTTTTAAAACAGCAAATAACAACAAAACCTACTGTAACACATAACATTTTTGCAAGCCATCATTGCTTGACGAATAAACAAATACACGAATAAATGGCAGGTCGTGTTATTGATCGGCCAAACACAAAGCAAACACACTTTAATTTTTTCGTTGTATTGTTATTGTGTGCGCTCGCTTAGATTTTGTATATGGTGTAGTGTGCAATAATCAGATTTTATACAGTATTGTCATATGCACTGCAGCATAGTCTTCAGTGTTGCCAAACAACCAAGTGGTCTTGCGCAGACTTTTAGTATGCCTGTACCCACATACATAAGTAAATTGAAAAAAAAAATCACACTTAGCGGCAATGTTTAGCATTATTTTTCAAAAATATTGTTCTTATACATATGCAATTTATTGTTGAATAAATTTTACTGAAACGTTAACTGATAATTAATTAAGAAATACATTTTCCTTTTCTTTATTTAATTGATATTAAAAAGAATTGGTGTCACCCAGTGGTTGAACTTGAGCATATTAAGAATTATTTAAATAAAAGTATTGCAGCGTAGTTCAATATTATTAAAATATAAGTATACATACATATGTATATTGAAATAAACTCATTTTACATCAACCATTTTAAAAAATACAAAGTGGATTTCTCTCACTGTAAACCAGAAATGTCCAACTGTTTTACAACTGCTGTAGTTGTGGCTGTCGCTTCTTTATACCTACCCTGTCGGACATTGAGTAGTCAACTACTAAAATAGTTAACTTAAAGACTAGCTTCAAATTAGCGACAGTAAAATCGATTTGTAATTCACTTTTTGTGTACTGGTTATAACCTAGCTGAAACGTAGTGCAGAGTTAACCCAAAATTCAAATAATAACATACACACATACACCGTAAATAACTCTTTAGTTAGTTGAAAAGTAATGCAGCGGTCGACAATAGACTACTTCCTAGGACATCACCATGTTAAAGTAGTCAGTTGTTTGCATTTAGAAGGCGTCAATCACTTCCTGCTCTAAAATAGTTAGTTTTAAGTTAATTTAAAGTTAATTTCGTTTCCGACCGTCTCATATTCAAGTGTGCAGATTTTTCATTACCAAATTTTTACATACACATATGAGAGTGATCAAGAAATTAAAAAATGTCTACATGCACATGTATGAGTAGCAAGAAATGAAGAAATTAGGCTATTCTTTATACCCTTCACAAAAATGTAAAAGGGTATATACATATGTATGTATAAGTATGTGATTCCGTATGTTACGCATTGAAATAACTACTAAGACCCCATAAAGCATATATATTCTGGATCAGATTCAATAGAAATTACGATTAAGCGAAGTCCGTCTGTAGTCGTTGAAATACCGTTTCTGAGAAAACGTTTTGAGATAGAAACCTTATTCTTTCGCTAAAATGTGTTAAATCAATCTGCTATTGAAATTCAGTAAGATCGGTCCACGGATAGCCGAGATATATCGAAAAAAAACCGGGCTTTAAAGATTATTATAGGTAATTTTTTTTGGTCAGATTTTTTAAAAAATCGTCCCATATACCCGAGGTATAGCGTCTCCCGATATTTGAAGAAATCGGCTTTGAAAGCCAAATAAAACAACTTTACGCACCAAAAGTCATTCAGAATGTATGTACCATTGTGAAGGGTATTTAAGATTCGGCCCAGCCGAATATAGCATTTTTACTTGTTTTTTTCATTGTTTTCACGAATGTGACTTAAAAAGATAAATAAAGTATAAATTTTTACATATATTTGAAAAGAACACACAAATTCCTTTCCAACGATATATAACATGTACATATACCTTTTTTAAATATTTGCACATTCGGGAACCACTAGAATATTACGGAACCAATTCAAAATAAACAAGTTTGGCTTTTGAGAGACAGCCAGACATACGAATTAAATGCACTTAGTTCGGTTATAATCAAAAGGCCAAAAAATACCCGATAACGCATTTAAATACCTGAAATTCTACTTTCAAAAAGAAAACGATAGTAAAAGGTTCCAAAATCGAAAGGAAAAATGGTCATAAAAATAACAGATTTCTTTGTCCACAACAATATAAGTATATGCATACCTATTTATTCAACTGTTCGATAAGACAATGAAAAGCAGTTGATTAGACGCAAAAGCTTTTAATCTGCATACAGCGGGGCAAAGCAGAGAGAAAACAAGCAAATAAAGGATCACTCGCAGAAGCGGGTTGCCCGAATGCAGGACGGCGTAAAGCATATGGATTCAAAAGGATCTTAATTAAACCAGCGAACACATCACTAAAAAAAAAAAATTTATAAATATAGGAGAAATATAAAATGCAAACTAAAAAGATTTACCGACTTTATTTTAATTACGTAATGTTTGACTTTAAATCTTACAAATTATTTCTCATTTATTGATTACAGCATAAAATATACTAACAGTGTTGTCTACTTAATATACAAATTTTCTTTAAAATAATCGGAAGCGTCATAACTTAAGAGTTTTAATTTCAATTCCTTCGGGATCATCCTTTTCTATTTCCATTGTTATTTTTTATAACCATTTTATGGTCATTATTTTGAGCAGTTTTTGAACACTTTCGTGTATTAAAAATTCTATACTGCCTAATATCTCTGTTTCCAGCTTCCTGAGCTTCCTCTGTTAATTCCCCTAAGGGAAGAATATTGTTCGCCATTATTTCTGTTGTATGTGTTAGAGCTTTGTGTACGGTTGGTGTTAATGGTCTCCACGAATACAGATTATTAATTAAGGTTAGTATTTCTTTTGCATATTTTTCGAATTTTTCGGTGTTTATTACTTTTTTACTATTTATGACTGCTAGTATTACTTTACAGGCATGAAGAGGCGATATTCCAAGTTGAAGAGAATCTTCATTGTATGGGACTTTTCTATCAATCTCATTTAAATCAAAACTCTTCTTTCCACATACGTTACAATTCATGTTTGATTTCGTATCCGTAATTGAGTTTGCTACTTTTCAGTATATTATGGTAAGATAAGGTATAAAAGAAACAGTAATCGTTCTTCCAGATATGCAAACATCAATGGGTGCCATGTTGGAAATTTCGTGGTTGATATCATTAATAAGCATTTGAGTTGCTTGTTGTTTTCTATATACTCTATATCAGTGGTGCCCAAAATCTTCTTATGGAAGCGTAAACACCAATACGTATACACTTTATTGACGCACACAAAGAAAAACAGAAATATTTCATTAGGTACACTGGGAAAAAAATTAAATTTCATTTTCACAAAATGTATGTACTGTATTAAAATGCCTTTCCAAATCATATTTACTAATCGTCTTGATTATTTGAAAGCAAATCATACATTGTGCTCGTTTTTCAAAATTTTTAGCGAACAAAAGTCGGTTTCCCACGTGGGATTCATTCTACAAAATAAACTGTACAGTTGAAACTAATAACACAAAATTATTTCTTCAAGTGTTTCATACTCACGAAATCATTAAAAAAACAACAAAATCATGAAAACAAAAAACAACAAAATTCACGCTTGACACAAATGTGTACCAACAAAGCCTGCGTTCGTATTGCTGTGCATATGAAAGTGTTGTTGCTTTGAACTTGGGGTATGTGTGTATGTGTGTATTTCATACAAAAAGTTGTGTATACATATTAGAATGCTCAGCCAATTCTCCGCGGTTTTACAAAAACAAAAGCGTACCAAGCGTATAGGCCGTGGTCACCTCTGCTCTATATACTCAAAACGTATTGGATGGTATAGAAACTTGAACCCTGGCGTGTTATTTTTCCATTGATCATAATATGAATCTTTACTCGATGTGGGCATTTCGATATAGAGCGGCAGCCGTAATGGCACTAACGATGCCATTAGAACCGTGCACAAGTTCTTGATATTAGTACTGCATTTGTCTTCTGGCATAGACATTTTATACGTACCGCCAAAATTTTCCTTTCGATTTTGGAACCTTTTATTATGTTATCGTTTTCTTTTTGAAAGTAGAATTTCAGGTATTTAAATGCATTATCAGGTATTTTTTGGCCTTTTGATTATAACCGAACTAAGTGCATTTCATTCGTATGTCTGGCTGTCTCTCAAAACGCCAAACTTGTTTACTTTGTATTGGTTGCGTAGTATTCTTGTGGTTCCCGAATGTGCAAATATTTAAAAAAGGTGTACATGTTATATATCGTTGGAAAGGAATTTGTGTCTTCTTTTCAGATATATGTAAAAATTTATACTTTATTTATCTTTTTAAGCCACATTCGTGAAAACAATGAAAAAAATAATAAAAGGATAGTTTTTCGCACATAAAAATCAAAGTAAAACTTGAATATCTGGAAGACGGTAAAAGATACATGCATAATTTTTCAAAGCATATTAAAATACTAACGGCCTAATTCATAAACACATTATAAGAGTGTTATAAACAACTTATGAGCAAAAATCCAGAAAAGTGTATTCATAATCGATTTATAGCTTATTATGCTGTTTATAACCATTTTATAAATTGGATATTTTTATTGTGGCCTCTACCCAACTATAAGCGTTTAATAGTGAAAATTGTTGAATTGAGGATTTTTTATTTTAACACTATTTATCAAATTTTTTGCTTCTTGAATGTGTATATGATTGCATTTCATTGTTTCTTACACCAAATTATCATTACACATTAAACTATGAAATTCGAAAATATGTACACATGTACTTTAAATTCTACGAAATTCTAAGAATCAGTAATATACAGTCATAAAGACACTTAACCCTGCAGAAATCATCTCATTTTTTATCAAGCAAATTTTTCTTTAGTTTTCATATAAATTACAAATATTTTGACAAATTATATCGATACAATACACAAAGAAATACAGACGTATATACATACATACATACATATGTATAGTACAATCTCTTGCAAATTTGAATTGACATGTACATATGTACCTAGGTATGTATGCATGCATACACATACATACCTACGCACAAACAACAGTAGCGATCCTGCCTGTATTTACAACGTATACACACGCATTAGCTTCTACTTAACAATAAGCGTTTGAGAAAGAGACATTCGTTGAGTTGATGAAGAGTTACGAAGAAAGAATTCATCAATAAAATAATTTTAATAAAAGATATTTGCGAATTAAATAATATTTACCACTTTTCATCATGTTTTCATGAAAAATATTTGCAAATAATTATAGTGCTACACAAACAAATGCCAGAGAGTAAGTAGTCGACTACTTTTGGTACCAGTCGTTAAACAAATGTGTTTAAAAACAATCTTTTTTACAATTCAAAGCCTTGTATACATATTTTTCGCAATAAAAATAGGTAAACCAATAAATTATTTCATATTCGAACAAAATTATGTTATATAAGTAAATAATATTTTGCATTTTTCGAAGCTACTCAGACAATCAGTTTCTTACATACATCTCATATATGCAGCACTAGGCTGAAAATGAGAGTGAACATTGCATGATGTTGCCAACAATAAAGTACAAAATTAATAAAAGAGTTTATTAGTTATTTCACGTATATAATGTGTTTATGAATTGAATTTCTTAATAGTTGCTTATAACACTGTTAGTGTATGATAACTATTACCAGCTTATAAGCTGAAATAAGAAATTTTTATGAATTAGGGAGTAAATTTTTAAATAAAAGCATAAATTTCAGATAGAAATATAAATCATAAATCCATTTTTTTAGCAATTCAAAATTGTCCTTCCAAAAATTGACTTTTTTTAATAATCTCAGTCTGGCAACGCTAATTATATCTAGGATGTCTCGAGCTTCTGCAGCAATAATACCAACTAATTTTGTAATAAAACGTAGTTCACGGAATTTCATTTCAGTTTTGGCAAAACTTTTCACACGCCCACATATCCGAAAATTGTTTTAAAAATTTATGGTTTTCGACCACTGCCTACTGTAGGGTACTTAGTTTAAATTAAACAAAATAAAATTTGTACACACTCTTAAGAGATTATCTTTCGCTACGTGTAAAAATAAGTATAAAAGCAGGAACAAAATTTTTTACGAATTCAAAAATAATGAAGGCACCTTTTTTGTGAAAAATTAAAATTTTTCGGTGAAATTTGAAAGTTTTGAATTAAGACCTATTTT
The DNA here is from genome assembly GCA_963662145.1 of Sturmia bella. Classification (NCBI taxonomy): domain Eukaryota; kingdom Metazoa; phylum Arthropoda; class Insecta; order Diptera; family Tachinidae; genus Sturmia; species Sturmia bella. Next base: position 39,052,462 of record OY759172.1, read on the forward strand.
ATGACATATTGGACCAATATATTTCAATAAAGCGGTACCTTATATCACTAAGAATTTTATAAGGAATATAACGGTGGGCTACAAATTAAAAGTAAGATTTAAAAAAAAGATATAAGCAAAAAACCAAAAGAAGTTGCGGCGCAAATAATAAAAAATAATATTCTAAGGCGAATATCTCTTAAACAGTAAGATATATGAAAACGTGTCTCATAACATTTTTTCTTTGCCTTGCTAAGCAAAATCCAAAAAGGTAAGAATCTTTAAAATCGGCCAAGATATAAGAAAGTTATAAGCTGCAAAAAATTTTTTGTACTCGAGGTAGGTAACTTTCAGCCCCCATAGGCCCGCCCCCGTTTTAACTATAGGCCTAAAAAGACTTGAGACAAAAAATATAGCTCCTTAACTACGACCACTGCAATTTTTAGCGAGATCCGTTATGTGGTTTAGAAGTTCCGGACTTTTTACCACTTATTTTCTTATTTACACCACTGTGAGACGGCAGAAATCATTAATCCGGTATATTATAATAAATAAAATGAGTAATCTCAAATTTAATATTATTAGATGGTTAGTGTATAGGCTTGCCATACGTACTGTTTTCAGCAGTACATGTACTTCTTTTTGTAATTTGCACTGCGAACTGCATTACCTCCAAAGAAGTACGCAAAAGTACTTTTTTCTAGTCTATGTACTTCTTTTGGTACTTTTTTTCTGCCGGATACAATCTGCATACATACTAAAATTTTTTAAACAAACAAAAAGCTAATAACAACAAATTTGAAAAACGTTCTGTTGTCAACCTTCATCCAAACATTTCGTTTTATATCTTCGTAGAAGTAGTTGAACTATTTTCTATTAAAAGAATTGATTGGATCAACATTTTTACGAGTTTATATCATTAAAATCTTTTGCTCAAAATGTGGAAAAAGATGATCGGTAGAAAATGAATGGAAAGATTTTCTTACAAGTGGAACGTTTCCTAATTTTGAAAATATATGTATATTTATATTTTCTATTCCTCATTCCAATGCTGCAACATAGAGATTGCTTATGATTGAAAATTCGGAAAGTGAGTTAATAATTAAAACAAACAAAGCGGTACATGTTTAATTGCTAAAAAAAAACGATCTCAACAAGTAGATGGGATGCCAAAACAATATTCGACATTGAATAGAGCAGAAGCAATAGACTTAAGAAGCAAGAGGTAATAGTGCTTTGTTCGGATGTGCTGAATTTCAAATACCCTTCACAGTCAACACTTCTGACCATTAGATGCCATGTATATAAATCATTACAAAAAGCTTTTCTGTTTTTCAAAGTTACTTTGTTATTGCAACAACTTCCTGGAATAAAATTATAAAATAATAAGACCATCTGCTTGCTGGCGCACATATCCAACAGGGCCGTGAAGCGAAACCGCTGGGCATTTACTTAAGGGTGTAATTCACCTGTATTTCAGGTTATAAGTTGGTTATAGTTATCATACACTAACAGCGTTATAAGCAACACAACAATACAATTCATAAACGCATTATACGGGTGAAATAACTAGTAAACTCTTTTATTACTTTTGTACTTTATTGTTGGCAACAAAATGTTCACTCTCATTTTATGCCTAGTGCTGCATATATGGTACGTATATAAGAAACTAATTATTTGGGTAGCTTCGAAAAATGCAAAATAAGACTGCCCATGTCTTACGACATACACCTAAGCCAATTTAGGATTGTTGTGCGCTCCGTGGGTTTAACCGTGAACCAGTTTGACTCATAGGTCTATAGGAACTCCGTGTCATTCACAAAGTTCCTTAGTTTCCTCCAGCATGCGCCCCGTAATTGGGTTATATCTGGTAAGGTGTCTCTCCCAAAATGTCGGGATCGTATTTGTGAGAAAGCGGGGCACTGACATAAATAGTGCTCCAATGTTTCGCTTTCCTCCCCACAAGCTCTACATTCATCTCCTCCTGCTATTCCTATGCGGCTAAGATGTGAAAGTAGTTGAGAGTGGCCTGTCAGAACTCCCATTAATCTACTTAATTCGGGCTTGCTAAGTCTTAGCAATACCCCCGTTTTTTCCTCATCTGGATCCCCCCATAGGATTTTTGTATTGTGTCCTACAGTTTCATTATTCCAGAGAGTTATATGAGCTCTATGAGCCCAGTTCTTTAGCTCAGATTTAACTGCATCGAAAGGTTTCGCGCATACCAAGCTTATGTTACTTAACTCTCTTGCTCTTGAAGCAAGTGAGTTTGCCCTTTCATTTCCAGTTATTCCCGCATGCCCTGGCACCCATATGATGCGCAGTTCACCATGAGACGAGTAACTCTTAATAGCATTTTTGCAATCCCAAACTGTTCGTGATTTAATCCGCTCAGCTGAGATCGCCCTGATGGCCATTTGGCTATCCGTGAATATATTCACAGATGCTGGCCTTCCAATTTCATTGAGCACCCTAATACACTCCGTAATTGCCCGAATTTCTGCCTGAAAGACTGTGCAAAAGTCCGGCAGACGAAATAACAGTTCCGTGGTATTCTCTATATAAATACCAAGCCCTGTTTTTCCCCTCGCCCTTGATCCATCCGTGTAACAATGAAGCCCCATGGGGATCTGGTTCAAAGGGTCGGTCAACCAGGAATGTAAGTCAGGAATCAATGTTTCGCAATTGGCCTCTAGTCTGGTCTCCGGTATATGATCTGACGTCGCATTTTCCGGTGTAGACTCGCCTATGGCTCTAAAGATTTGTTGATGATGCGTTTCGTGTCCCTGATCGATCCACTCACCCATCACCTTTAATCGTTTCGCTGTGAGAGCCGCTTCATATTTTATACGAATTTCGATTGGCTCGACGGATAATATTGCTTCCATCGCCCTTGTTGGTGTTGTTCTGAGAGCCCCACTTATACCAAGACAGCAGGTTCTCTGAACTTTCTGTACAATTTTGATGTTGCATTTATATTCCATCGACGTCCACCACACTATAGAAGCATAGGTCATAATCGGCCTAATGACCCTGCTATAAAGCCAGTGTGTCATCTTTGGACCCAGCCCCCATCTTGTGCCTATGGCCCGTTTACAGATTGACCAACATATATGAGCCTTATTGACTCTATCATCTATGTGGTATTTCCATTTTAGTTTCCGATCCAGGATGACTCCAAGATATTTCACCCTGTCGGAAATATTTATTGTCCTTTCAAGAAAGCACGGCTCATTATACGGAGCAATCTTTGTCTTTCTTGTAAATAGACTAATTTCGGTTTTGTCCGGGTTTACATTCAACCCCCTAGGTTGAGCCCAGCTGTGTGCCAGGGCTAAAGCCTTCTCGGCTTTCCTGCACAGTTGATTTGGATCCCTTCCCTTCAAAAGTATCATGACGTCATCTGCATAGCAGACTACCTCGAATCCTTCATTGGTCAGAGTCCTAATAAGGCTATGTATCGTTGTGGTCCATAGAAATGGTGATAAAATCCCCCCTTGTGGGGTCCCACAATGTACCTTTTTCCTTATATTTATATTGTGCGTTCCACCACTTATCCATCTGTTCCTTAGCAAACCGCCAATCCAGTCGCGTATGGCCCGGTTGACACTAAACTGGTCCAGAGAACGGATAAGTACATCAGTATACACGTTGTTGAAAGCACCCTCAATGTCTATACACACTGCAAGCGTGTACATCTTTTCATTAAGAGCCCTTTCTATAAATTGCACCACATTATGTAATGCTGTATCTACAGATCTACCCTTGACGTATGCGTGTTGTTTGAACCTCAGCATGTCGCCTGCGATTCTTCCTTTAACCATGTCGTCGATTATTCTCTCCATGGTCTTCAGCAAGAAGGAAGTTAGACTTATGGGCCTATAAGCCTTTGGTGGAGAATAATTTGGCTTGCCAGGTTTGGGGATAAACACTACCCTCGCTTCCTGCCAGCTCAATGGAATATATGCGTGAGTTAGGCATGCATTGTAAATTCCTGCTAGATGGGTCGAAACTAAATTCTTCCCCCTCTGTAGGAGTGCCGGAAAGATACCGTCCGGTCCAGCAGCCTTATACGGAGAAAAGCTTTTTATCGCTTCCATAACCATCCTATCGCTGATAATAGGCACTTCATGTTCGCCACTTCTCCCGTTCTCCAGCATAGCCGTAGGTTCTACTGGGGTACACGGAAAATGTGTGTCCATGAGGAGTTTAATGGTTTCTTCTACATTTTCAATTACTCTGCCTGATTCATCCACTAATGACTCAGCTTGAATGTGGGCCTTTGATAGAAATTTTTTAATCTTAGAAACGTCGCTAACATTATCCACCTGTTCGCAAAAAAGCCTCCAGGATGAACGTTTAGCTGTTCTTATTTTCTTATTGTATTTTCTGAGTCTATCTCGATAGTCCTCCCAATATACTGTTGATTTCTTACGTTTCGCTCTATTGAATAGTCGACGGACTTCCTTCCCCATAGCCCGTATTTCCCCCGTCATCCAGGGTTTCTCGTATGGGGATTTCCTTTCCCGAAGTGGGCAACTCTCTTCAAACGACTCAATTAAAGCGTCCGTAATGACCTTGACTTTGCTGTCTATGTTCTCTCTTTCCAGGCGATTAAAGTTAAACTGCCCTAGACGAGAGCTAAGTGACCTTCCGAACTTTGCCCAATCCGTTTTTGCCTTATTCCGAAAGGTTATAGGTTCCGGCGGTTGCCGAAATTTAATATTATTAGAGGGTTAGGCTTGCCATACGTACTGTTTTCAGCAGTACATGTACTTCTTTTTGTAATTTGCACTGCGAACTGCATTACCTCCAAAGAAGTACGCAAAAGTACTTTTTTCTAGTCTATGTACTTCTTTTGGTACTTTTTTTCTGCCGGATACAATCTGCATACATACTAAAATTTTTTAAACAAACAAAAAGCTAATAACAACAAATTTGAAAAACGTTCTGTTGTCAACCTTCATCCAAACATTTCGTTTTATATCTTCGTAGAAGTAGTTGAACTATTTTCTATTAAAAGAATTGATTGGATCAACATTTTTACGAGTTTATATCATTAAAATCTTTTGCTCAAAATGTGGAAAAAGATGATCGGTAGAAAATGAATGGAAAGATTTTCTTACAAGTGGAACGTTTCCTAATTTTGAAAATATATGTATATTTATATTTTCTATTCCTCATTCCAATGCTGCAACATAGAGATTGCTTATGATTGAAAATTCGGAAAGTGAGTTAATAATTAAAACAAACAAAGCGGTACATGTTTAATTGCTAAAAAAAACGATCTCAACAAGTAGATGGGATGCCAAAACAATATTCGACATTGAATAGAGCAGAAGCAATAGACTTAAGAAGCAAGAGGTAATAGTGCTTTGTTCGGATGTGCTGAATTTCAAATACCCTTCACAGTCAACACTTCTGACCATTAGATGCCATGTATATAAATCATTACAAAAAGCTTTTCTGTTTTTCAAAGTTACTTTGTTATTGCAACAACTTCCTGGAATAAAATTATAAAATAATAAGACCATCTGCTTGCTGGCGCACATATCCAACAGGGCCGTGAAGCGAAACCGCTGGGCATTTACTTAAGGGTGTAATTCACCTGTATTTCAGGTTATAAGTTGGTTATAGTTATCATACACTAACAGCGTTATAAGCAACACAACAATTCAATTCATAAACGCATTATACGGGTGAAATAACTAGTAAACTCTTTTATTACTTTTGTACTTTTTTGTTGGCAACAAAATGTTCACTCTCATTTTATGCCTAGTGCTGCATATATGGTACGTATATAAGAAACTAATTATTTGGGTAGCTTCGAAAAATGCAAAATATTAGTTACTTATATAACATAATTTTGTTCGAATATGAAATAGTTTATTGTTTTACCTATTTTTATTGCGAAAAATATGCCGACTGGTACCAAAAGTAGCCGACTACTTACTCTCTAGCATTTGTTTGTGCAGCACTATAATTATTTGCAAATATGCATACAAACATACATATGCATGTATGTATATACATGTACATGTAAATTCAAATTTGCAAAGAGATAATACCCTACAAGAATGATAAGGCTTTGTCTAGACGGTTGTCAGATCTTACAATATTGTAAGACCTAACAACGTGCTGGCAATCTACTAGAAATACAAAATTGTCAGCATTAAGAAAATTTGTCAGTTCAGACAATTGAAAGAAAATCTTACAATTTCATTGCCAGACAACCGACTGACAATAAATTTAGCTACCAACGAAAATTGTCAGCTTACACGGATGTAAGATTTTCTACGTATCAAAAATCGTCAGCCAATTGTCATCAAAATACACACACACACAAAAATGCCATTATTCATTCTTTATTTTTTCGCTCAATAACCATGTTTTTAATTTTTTTAATCTCTTTTCTGCAACTTTTTACCTCTCGTACTCACATTTTTACTATTCACTTGTTTTTTCTCTCCCTTTCGTACACACACATTTTTCTTTAATATTCTTTGTCATTACTCTGACAATGACGCCATTGTAAGGTGTTGAGAATTTATGCATCTTACATATTGTAATGCTTGACAATGTACTAAATGATGATTCTAAAGTGTTCAAACGATTGACAGTCAACTGACAATTAATTGTTAGGTAGATGGCCTGCCAATGCTTTTGCTTACAATATTGTTAGGAAGAAATTGTAAGTTCTCACGATTGGTTAAAAATAGTCTATAAATTTTCTGACAATATTGTAAGATCTTGCAACCGTCTAGACAAAGCTTAAGTTACAATAGATGACGTTAAATGACGTAATTTCATTAAAAACCACTTTTTAGCGATTAAAAAATTATGTGGATTTTGCATACAATTTTGATTTATTATTATTTAAAAAGCAAAGATATTTTGTAAACAAATAGCCTGTTTAAATTATTTTTATGATTAATAGTTTAAATATTAATTTATGCAGTTTGCATTACGATACACATTGGGAACATAAAGGGTGTTTTTCTAAGCCCGATAGAACTTGAAATTGTAAAAAATAACACAAAAAATTAAATTGTAATCAAAAATTTTTTTTTTCGAAAGATCAATACGTGACATTAACATTTGAAAATGATTTCGGCCATATGGGCACCGCGGCTGTTCTTGACGAAGTGCATTCTGGACGTCCAATTTTGGGCCACTTTTTCGAGCACTGCTGGCCGTATGTCACGAATAACACGAACAATGCTGGCCTCCAAGGCGTCAATTGTTGCTGGTTTACCAGCATAAACCAGTGACTTCACGTAGCCCCACAGGAAATAATCAAGAGGTGTCAAATCGCACGACCTTGGAGGCCAATTGACAGGTCCATTTCTCGAAATCAACTTATCGCCAAATTTTGATTTCAATAAGTCGGTAGTTTCGTTCGCCGTATGGCACGTAGCGCCATCCTGTTGAAACCACATCTCCTCCGGATCAATGTCATCCATATTTTCAAACAAAAAATCATTGATCATGGTGCGGTAACGATCTCCATTGACCGTAACGCGAGCTCCGGCCTCATTTTTGAAGAAATAAGGTCCGATGATGCCACCAGCGTGAAAACCGCACCATACGGTGCATTTTTTTGGATGTAATGGAGTCTGTAGGGTCTGTTGTGGATTGGTCTCACTCCATATGCGGCAATTTTGCTTATTAACAAACCCGTTAAGCCAAAAATGCGCCTCATCGCTGAACACAATTTTGCGATAAAACAACGGGTCAGTTGCCAACTGATCTAGAGCCCAATCGGCGACAGAACGACGCATATAATGGTCTCGTGGCTTCAATTCCTGCACCAGCTGGATCTTATACGGGCGTAGGCCGAGATCTTTGCGCAAAATTTTCCCCGTAGTGGACGGACAGAGCCCCAATTCCTGCGACCGACGACGAATCGATAAATTTGGATCTTCTTCCACACTTTCGTTTACAGCGGCAATATTGTCTTCATGACGCACATTCCTTCAACGTGCTGGTGTTATTGCATCCTCTAGAGAGTATGTGGTACGAAATCTATCCACAGTTCGACGAATGGCTTGTTCAGATGGACGATTATGTACGCCATACAAATGACGAAGTCGTCTATAAGTTGCGCGAATCAACGACTGATTTTCAAAGTAAATTTGGATAATTTCGTAGCGTTGTTCAACCGTGAGTCTATTCATGATGATTTGTCAGAGTATACTGAAACAAATAAAAAAAAAAGTTTCATCAAAATTTAATTTTTTGTGTTACTTTTTACAATTTAAAGTTCTATCTAGCTTAAAAAACACCCTTTACATATGTATGTATGTATATACTTAGATATTTTGTGTGGGGTTTTTTAAGTTCATTGCAACCGTATTTTTGCTGTTTGGAATGATTAAGTCAGAAAAGCGAAAAAAGCAAAGTCGAAAACGCAAGACACAAATTCAACCAGCATACATTATTAGTATTATTATTATTTCTCAAACGAACGACGTATACAGGATACAGAAGCATAATAGCCACCGATCCAAAATGAAGGTCGTACACTTAGAACGACTCGCAAGGTACGGAAGCAGTGGTTCTGGGCCCGTTCGACACGAACAGGCTTGAGCGGGCGGCAGTGTTACGAATTTAGTCGTGAACAGACCAATTGTAATTGTAGAACGTACTGAATCGTTATTTTATATGTGCTTATATTGTCTTGTTATTATTTGTAAATGAACACATGAGGTATATACGCACATTCATACATAGAACAAACAAAGCGGCAACACAGCGAGTGTGCACATACTGACACACATGTGTAGATAAATAGGCACGACAGCGAAATAAAAGAAACCACCACCGCACAATACAATATTCGTGTGTGCATGTATGTGCGCGGCTCATATGCTTCCTAGTGGTATAAGGGACTAGCTCCGTACGTGTAGATTCGATAGCTACTTTAGCACTACCGCTAGTCCCGCTACAATCTACCACAAATGTATTTGAGTGGCGAATTTAACATGGGCTTGTCATTGGAGGTGGCGATTGACCCGTCTCTGCATAACCTTTAACCACCTAAAGGATTAGTCGCTAGTAGCCATCAAAAGAAGCAGTGCAAGAGAGCTACCACATTTGCCACTCTTTTTCGCTGGTGATTTCTATTACTCCCATTCTTCTATCCTTTCCCAGCTATAGTAAAACAATTAAATTTAGCAAACAAACATATTACATAAAATGCACATAAACATACATACATATGTACATATGTACATTTATTTATTTATTCAAAATTTTTAATAGGAAACAATTCACTGTTGTTAAATATCTACCTACATATGTTTCGAAAACTAAAAAAATATAATTCAGTATTAAGTTAAAAATAAGAATGCTTAAATTAAATAAATTCAATTGAACTTCTAGTATTGAATGTTCGAACTTGAGGTCACTTCAGCAACACTTAAGGCCTAGTTATGCGAACGTCTACGTAAGGTAATGGAACGGACGTTCGTTTCTGGCATATTAAAACAATGTAAATGCTTACCGAATTTAAATGTCACGTTGACGGAACGTTTCAACCTGTATAAAATAGAAAATCCTAACGTTTTTACGTGACATTTGCTAACCAGTGTTGTACTTCTATTTGATATTTGTAAATCAGTGATGGAACTTACATTTGTTGCCTAAGTATGGCATAATTACTCCCTTTTCGTACTTTTATATTGAAATGCTAAATACTTTATAATTTTTGTTAATAAGCGCAAGTTCAAAGTAATTTTAGTATGATAGTAATTTCAGAATGCACACAGGTTTTTGAAACTGATTTTTCTAATATCAATTTCATAAAATTGAGAAAATAGTGCATTTTATTTGAGAAAAAACTAAAATTCCTTATTGGTTACATGGAGAGAAACAGAGCTCACATTACAAAGTAAGATTAATGTGTTTAATCTGATTATGATATATTATCATAAAACTTTAGTCTAGTAAGAGCCTTTTGGATTATACAGTTGTTGATATTGTGGTTACGGCCTTTTAAGTATGTTAACAAAATTGGTTTAAAAAAACTTCCAAAAAAAAACCTATTTTAGTTGAATACATCATAATGAAGTAAAAAGTAGGTTTTGGATTTTTTTTGTCAGTTACGGCCTTTTGATTTTTGGTAACGATAAAATAATATTAAGTTTGCTTTTTCTTTATAAAATTTTTGCCTTTGTTTTTTGTTATGGTACTTTTTCCACCAACCCTACGAAAACATAAACCATTTCGGCTACCATCTCTGTAGCGAACAGCTGTTTGTTTATTTATTGTAGTTGAAAGCGGAAAGAAAACGTATTTATTTTAATTTTAAGTAAACTTGTTTTTATGGGCATTTGTTGATATAATGGATGACGAAAAATTAATTTTGTTAGTCCAAATTAATGAATGCCTATATAACAAAAGCTGCATTAGCTACAAAATAGCTGAAAAAAAGAAAAGTGCCTGGAGACAAATTGCAGCTGAAATGAATGTTCCTGGTAAGTTTGTAAACTTTAGTTTATTTGTGAAATTAATTTTATCTTTTTTAACAGAGGAAATGGTTGTGAAAAGATGGGCTTGCTTACGAGATAAAGGCAAGAAAATCTTCCATCTGGCAGTGGTACCCAAATGAAATCACAATGGGCTTTGATGCAAACAATGGAGTTTATAGCTCCATATGTAGTTCCAAGAGCGTAAGTACATCCATATAAATAATTTTGTTGTTTATTTGTATTTTGTACAGCAACTTAATTTTTTGCAGCACTAGATGTTCTTTCAACATTTGCGATGAAGTTACACTACCACCTCTTTCTCCTCAGTCACTATCTTCATCTCCTCAACTGACACCATTGCCAGAATTGTCTTCAGAAGTACATTTTGAGCCGATAGTTTCAACGCCAATTACAAAGTCCAAGCGCAAACTGGATAACGAAGATAATAATTTTTCTGCAGCTGTTGAGGCATTTAAGAATTTGTGTGAGAGCAGAGAAAAAAAACAAAGAGATGAAGAGAATGATCCACTTCAAAATTTTGGAAAAATGATTGTGGGGACAATAGGTAGCATGAATCCGGTTAAGCAAATTATGGCAATGCAAAAGGTGACAACTTTGGTTATGGAATTGAAATTACAACCTGATTAGTTTTGATTTGGGTCATTTCAATCCCATGACACAAAATGGTAATTTATTTGAAGTGTTTTATAACTTTTTATTTTCTTTTTGTCATAATTGCCTATACCAGTAGGCGATTTCGAAATATTCCATGAACTGAGTTTCCTAATTTTAATATATTTGAACTGTCAAACATGTTCTTTATTTGAGTATTGTAAACAGTTGTAAGTTAACTGAATACCTGAATGCTTACTATTTCTCTAAATACTTACATAAGTTTACAATAAACTTTTTTAAACATATACATACATAAACCTGCCATCTTTTTAAAAGACTTCCAAATATTTATTAGCTTAAAGACTTTTTATATGTGTGTGTAATATTTAATTTTATTAGCAAACGGTTAGAATAATCAAACTTATGTTAAAATGAATACATATATGTATGTACATAAGAGTGTGCGTTTTTTGTTGGTGTTTTATTCTTTTAATAAATAAATACAAATTTAGTTAAATAATGGCTGCTTTTTACTGGATATTTAGTTTTGTAAATTACATACATATTCGAAAATTTTCCATAATTTTTTTTAATTTGTCGAGTAACTATAACAATGAAATTTTTTGATCATGAAACATTTTAAGAAAAAATATTGTATGTAATAAAATACCTTTATGCAGCGATGTATAATACAATTATACTAAATCATTCGATTCTGGTATGGAATTGTCCCTTCGTTATTAAAATATTCCGCCAATTTGTTTCTCAAATTCATAGATGTTTGCGTTGATCTCCGAATGCTCGTTGAGAATGATCGCATAGGCCTTCCAGAACTACTGCTGAGCTGGTTTCTCCATTCTCCTTCTTGGATAGTTCCATCTTCCGCTTCCTGATCGACATAGCTCGGTGGGCAATACCATCGTTTGTGGTCGTTTAGCATTATGAAATTGTGAAGTACTGTGCATGCCAGTACTATAAAGTCTGCATTATCTGGCGACATTTCTATTGTTGTTAGTAGAACTCTCCAACGTGCGCACAGTATTCCGAAGCAATTTTCTATGACACGGCGTGCTCGGGAGAGCCTGTAATTAAAAATCCTTTTCTTTCTATCCAGATTTGAACCTGGATAAGGACGCATTAGGTTATCACGCAAAGGAAATGCGGCGTCGCCTATAAAATAATGAGGAAAAAGTCCTGCAGATCTTTGGCTTAACGGCTTCATTGGTGGTACTGGTACTTTCCCTGTTATTATCGAATCACCAAATGGTGATAAACGAAATATTCCTTATAAAAATATAATGAAAGCTATCAATTCTCTCAAAATTTGCAGAATTTTGAAATTTACCTGCATCGCTTTGACTTCCGTAGCTCCCTACGCTCACCGATGTAAAAGTGTACTTCGCATCACACACTCCCATTAGGACCAAGCTGAAGTACCTTTTATAATTATAGTACATTGACCCGGAATTTTTAGGACACTTTATAGCAACGTGCTTCCCATCAATGGCACCTACACAATTCGGAGCATTCCACATTCTACTAAATTCTCTTTCAATTTCCTCATATTGTGCTGTCGTAGGCTCGCTTAAATAAATTGGAGACAATAAGCGCCACAACACTTCACATGTCTGCAGAATAATAGCGCGGACTGTTGACTTTCCTACCTTGTGGCTCCAAGCTAAAGATTGAAGAGAACATCCGTGGCCTAAATAACTGTAGAAAAGGCAAGCATTAACTACTTTTATATTGTTTTCCGAAATAAAATTTTCGTTTACAGAAGAGTTATCGAAAGTCTTTCCTCCGCGCCAATTCTCTGCCTTGGTTTTGTTAATTCATCACGAACTATAGCAAGTAGCAAATCAAATACGGAGGGACACATTCTTGTATGTATGAAGAATTGCTCTTCATCGATTTCCTTTATTTTGCTAAAAACTTTTCTGTTATAGCCCGCGATAGCATAATCTCTATTTATTGGCCGAACACTCCACCTTCTAAAGCGGCATCTTTGTTTTAACTTATTTTTTTTCTTACACATTTTAATTAAATTTAAGAAGCTTAAATCAACAAATAAGTCTTCCACATCCATTATATTTGAATTAAATAATGTTTTTTATTTCAACTTTCAATGATAAAAGTTTATTTAACTTCACAATATGTTTTTATTTTTTGACGTTTATCACATTTATAAACGTTGTATAACTGCTCGAACGTCAATACGTTAAAGTACGTTTCGTTAGCTTACGTAGACGTTCGCATAACTAGGCCTTTACTGTTTACTTGTTTAGATTTCAAATGCTACTGAACTTTACTTTTGGAATAAACAAAAGTAGCAAGAACGATGTTATGATCTTAAGTTGTTGTTGTTGTTTTAATAACGGGATCTTTCTAAAAACATAATTGCTTTCAGTGGCAAACATTAAATGCGCAATAGCAAAATATGTACATATGTATGTGTGTTACGCATTAGCTAGTGATGCAAATTAGCTATCGAATAGTGGGCAGCAATTGTTACAACTACTGGTGAGTAGTCACAGTTACAGTAGCCAAGTGACAGGCCCTTTTGTTAGCTATTTTAGTGCATAGACAAAACACACCCACCACTTCGCTAGCCACTTCTGGCAATGGTTTCTGGCTGTACCAGAGGGTTAAGTTTCACTGCCGCGTTTATGTATGTCGGTGTGTGTGTGTATATCTTTTGTTCATTATTAGTTTTAGTGCGAGGTGGCGTGATCAGCTTCTGTAAACGTTTAGACCAGGGGTGCCCAAAATCTGCTTATGGAAGCGCAAACACCAATACGTATACACTTTATTGACGCACACAAAGAAAAACAGAAATAAACTCATAACAAAAAATGATTTCTTCAAGTGTTTCATACTCACGAAATCATTAAAAAAAACAACAAAATCATGAAAACAAAAAAACAAAAAACAACAAAATTTACGCTTGACACCAATGTGTACCAACAAAGCCTGCGTTCTTATTGCTGTGCAAATGAAAGTATTGTTGCTTTGAACTTGGGATATGTGTGTATTTCATACAAAGAGTTGTGTATACATATTAGAATGCTCAGCCAATGCTTCGCGCTTTTACAAAAACAAAAGCGTACCAAGCGTATAGGCCGTGGCCATCCCCGGCTTAGAATGTTCGAGTAATGATCATTGAGATGTATAATAGCAGCTGAGCTTAACGCTGAGGGAGTTCAGTCGAGTTTTAGCTGTGCTAACGTGTAAAGTGTCTTAAGTAATAAAAAGTGAATAAGTAAAAGTGTTGTTCTTAGTAAAGTGTTTACAAGTACAGTGTGTTAAAGTAAATAAAGTGTTGAACTGTTGATTACTGTAAACTGAAGACGTGAGTGTTTTAACTTCATTACAATTAAAGAATCTACGAGAAACGTTTTTAAAAGGTAAAAATGTAACAATATGTATATCCGAAATTGAAAAATATGAATTATACGGATATTTTTTTCCAATGTTTTTTATAGATAGATAAAAAAATTTATATTATATTATTCATGCCATTTTAAATAAGAAAAATTATATGCTTTCATGTTGAATAATTTATTAATTAATATAAAAGTAGCTACGTTCTCAATATTTTTATGACTTTTATGGCTAGAGTATGTAAAATTTGATGTTTGCAATAAAACTCAGTCATATCCCTAGTGTAAAAAAATACTAATAAATTGTAGGTTCACCTGAGCACGATTAATCTGATCTTTTACAATATTTGGTTGCTCTACATAAACTGTACCACTTCTTCGCATTGCTTTTTATTTCCATAAATATTCAAAAATGAGCTAATAAAAATTTATTTTGTTCTGTGTATATTTTATAGCCGATTGTCGACGAAGTTTTATCAGTAAACTCGAACAACTTTTCAAATGCTATTCAAACATCTGTTTCATATTCGACTATTTTCAGAACTCAAAAATGTTAATACAAATTTTCAATAAAAAAAACAGTTTAATCGTATTGCTACATATTTTTGAAAAGGTTTTTCTATTAGTATTCCTTGAAAATTTCAACTTTATAAATAAAAGCACTTTATTCCCAAATATTATTTTAGGTATTTACGGGGTGAATAACAAAAAACACACGGTGGCAACATCTTAAAATGTTATTTGTTATTGTTTTATGAAATTTGAATATTGCAAATAAAGTACACATTCTTGGTGATGTTTTTTTTAAGATATTAACATGTATATGTGACCGCTCCTCTATATTAACATATAGAGGACCGCTGCTCCTCTGCATTCATAAATTTCCTCCAGAAAGTATTCCGATAAGCATTTCACATTTTCTTTCTGAAATCTATATATGTAAATTGAAATTATCATACGGTATTCTTTCCTTTGACGAACGTTCATAAAAGCAGGCATATTAATATTTAAATATTCGAAAACACTATTATTTTTTAATAAAATGCAGAAAAGCAAACTTTTAGCACCGCAATCAGATGCTTAAAAATATCCAAGCATAAACTAGTAATATTAAGCATTCGCTTGTTTTTATTCACACATTTCTTAAGCCAACGCTGGGAAAACTAGCTTTTACTAGTAAGTATAAAGTAGTTGCTTCTGCTGAATGTTTTATTCACCCCAAAGCTAGTTAAAACTAAAAAATTTGCAGTATAAGCTTTAGCTAACATTTTATTCACTCGGTCCAATGAAACCAGCATTTGTCAATCAAAATTTTATTTAAGCGCCTTAAGATTTATTGTACCTGAAAATCTAATTAAATCATGCCTTAAATCTATATACTTACATCCCTGCAAGAAATAGCTGATGGAAACTAACACATTAACAACTTAATTACTAACATATCCAAAGCAATCTTATAGCTTTCAGCGGTGCCATTACAATGATTTTTTTTTAGTATTTTGACTTTCCCGTATTAATTTGGTAATTTCATTTGGAACTACGTTTATGCATTAATGTTTATATATGTGGGTTCATTTGTCCTTTTTGCATTGAAACAAATGGTGCTGTGGAAGTTTTTTCCATATCATTCAGTTTTCTATTGTTAAACTTAGTACTGACTACTGTTTTTCATTTAATTTTATCTAAATGTATGTATCTCTAAAACAGTTTATTCTACTCTTCGAATTGTTTTTTGAAATTTTTCGAAAAATTATTTTTTTTATTTAAGAATAAGTAAACTAATAACAATATACATATGTAATTTTATGGGCATTTTGAAACAAATATTTCGAATGATCACTTTGCTGAGGTGGTAACGCTGGTTTAAAAAATAAATCACACGTACACGAATGTTTACATCAGTTTTTTCATTATGCCCTTAAGAAAATTATAGAAACCCTGATGTATGAACCCATCAGCATGTCGGGTCATATGATGCATCAAATGACCGACACTGCTCTTGCAAGGATATTTATGTAGATATTAACGATCATTTAAAAATGTGCTTATTTTTCTCTTTATAACAGTAAAAAATGCATAAATTTCAATGAATGTAAATAAAGTTTCATGGCCAAATAACGTTTGCCGTCAAAGCATTTAAGATAAAGTGCTGCCGTTCGTAGTCAGCTATTCCCAGCACCTTGATGATCCGTGTAATTTCTGTGAAATAAAATATTTTTATTATCCGCTGTTAAAAATTCCAAAATCTTAGCAATAATATCATCTTTTCGATGAATGACCTTTCTGCGACATACAGCGAAAATTGTTATCTTATTTAACATTCACATTGAAAACAGTCGTATCTTTATGGCAAAAATATAACTCTTTAATGAGTTTATTTTGTACTTTACTCATCAAGTTATAGATAGAAGTACAATAAAATATTTTAAATCCAAATAACAATAGCCAGCTGCATTATTTGAATTAATCTCTTCAATTACGTTCTAAGCCTTTTAAACCATTGCAGTTATACGTTTCTAAGCTATTTTATTACATTTGTTATATCTCCATGCATGTGAGCTTTATTCGCTGATAAGATGAATGTTATTAAATATTCTTATCAAACACCTTCTTGAGTTCTGTAATCGTATGTATGCTATTTCAAACAAGTAAGAGTGCAATATTTGGCTTGCCCGAGTCTTAAATGCCCTTTCCCCTAATATACACCGGACGTTTAAATCCGATGTATATAAAATAACATCAAAACTGTTTGTGTTTTATATTTAGTACTTATTTAATTACTGTAACAAGTTTCTGACAACAAAATTATACTAAAGTGATAACATTTGCTTACTGGCACCAAATTTATTTAAGTTCGCATAGTGATATAACATGGACGTAAAACAGCTGTTTTATGTACCCCAGGGAGTAAGCCTTGAACTTAAATTTATTTTTCTTCTGTTGATCACTACAATTTTATCACAAAAATATCTCGCTTAATTCTGGGGAGGTAAAATCTAACTCAAGCTCGATATATTAATTATCAATTGTAAATCATATAGTTGGTATGCTAGATTACCTGATTGAATGTGTGATTCAGTTCAGTTACCCAAGTGGTACGCAAGGATAACGAGGCGTATGCCAAAAGATAAAGCAAAGAACTGTTACCCAAGTGGCACACAAGGATAACGAGATGCTAGAGAAAGAAACAAAATATCATTTGATTGAATGTATTCCAATTAATGAAATTATTCAAAACTTATGTTACTTAAACCAAAAGTTCAATACTAAAAAAGTACAATGCGACTGAAATTAAAAATAAAATATAAAAGTAAAAAAAAAATCCAATTATAATAAAAATTACCACGCAATAAAAACACAAAAAATAAATTGAAGTCTGCCAGAAATCGTTCATTATTCTGTTGCACTAAATTCTTTCTCACCGTTTTTGCCAAAAACAGATATTAGATTTCGGTTCGACTTTGAACCCGGCAGATGAACGAATGAAAGACTCCACCCTGTTCAATCTGCATTCCGACACTGCCGCCAGCTCATGTAGTGCCGGTCAGCCCCAGTAATTTGCTCTCTTACCAGAGAGAGCCGGGCATCGACAGAGGAAGTGTTAGACACTCTCCTCTCCCTCTTCATCTCTGCAGAAGTCATTGTATGAAAGACAGAGTCCTATCAGAACAGCTACTAGGGTGTGTAAATTTTGTCTCAGAAACTCCGACAAAGCCAAAGTTCTCTTATAACTATAGCTGGGCCACGAACGCCCCGATATTCGACAGGTGATCTCATTCGACCACCTTTCCTGTGCAGTTCTTAACAGCTGTCGTTGTATTAGAGGAACATCAACGAATTCGTCCATGTCCTCCTGTTGTAGGCGGGTACTAGATCTCGTCAGCTCATCTGCCATTTCATTTCCGGATACACCGTTGTGTCCAGGTACCCAAACGAGCTCCAGGTGTGAATTTCTCATTTAAAGATATCCGGCATTCATGAACCAACCTAGATGATGTGTAAACACCCCCGCAAGCACGTTTATGGTGGCCTTGCTGTCAATACAGATTAGGATATGCGCCCCGTATATCCTATAGTATCTCATCCAGTTTACCGCCCTCCTTATCGGCGCAACTTCGGGCTGAATGGCGCTACACTCATCACGTAGCCTAAAACGGATCCTCCGTTGAAGTCAGGGGTATATACTCCCACATCAATCCCTGCGCAGGACTTGGAACCATCCGTAAAAACGCTGATCACGTGCTCTGATTGATCTATTTCGACACTATCTAAGGATGCATTCGACACATTTACGCTAAATCCCTTATCGAACAATGGGGCCAATGAGCAGTATTCTATGCAATCCGAAAGTTCAGATATCCTTCCAATTACACTGTGCTTGAATTTGGAACTTTTTTTTGCCGACAAACGGGGCACCCAGTGACTAAACCTAATTCGGGTACGCTGAATTCAGTGGTGCTATCCGTTTTTCTAGGTTAGCTCGCATTTTCGAGATTTACCGTTATTTTAAAAATGGACTACATGTATTGAAGTAACTAAAAAAATTTTTCGTTTAGTGAACTTTAGTAAAAAAACCGAAATTCCGCAATAAAATAACCTTTAATCTGATATATAATTCATAAAAAAAATTAAAAATAAAAAAAATTTTTTTTTGCAAATTGTTGAAATTTTGTGATCTTTAAAACTGCATAAAAAATTTAAAAATTAAGCTATGCCAATAAATTTTCCCGTATATATAAAAAATTATGTTTGAAACAAAACAAGCTTTATATGATCAAAATCTGTGGGCAACTTTTGATTTTATTCACAAAAGATGAAAAATTGTAGTTTCAACCTGTTACCAGACGAAGCCTCAAAAATTTAAAAAAATATTTTCTTGTTAATTAAAGTACATTTCTGCATGTTCATATAAAAAGTTTTTTAATAATTTGTACTTCGCTTGAAGAGCACCTTAAATTATTCCATCAAATCAAATGACGTAAAAAGTAGCTAATTTTTTGTTCCAGTAATTGACACGGTCTTTCAGATACTCATTAAAATTACAAGCGGTGCACTTGAAGAAAATGTTTGTATTATATATTTTGTATTATATAATTTCAAAATCCCGAAAAATCCCAAGATTCGGCATTTATTAATCCCGAAAAATCCCTGCATTTCGGGATATTCCGATTGGCATCCCTATTTCTGGTAGACTATTTGCTTAAGAAAAATTTAGGTATTAAAGGTCGCGAATTTCTATTTGCTTACATCTTAATGTAGGTATGAAAGGACGCAATTTTAAATTTCTTTAGGAAAATTTGGGAATTTTTCATATAAAAGGGCGCGGTTTTTGATTTGCATGCACAGTGCGAATCTTCAGCTCTTGCTTGCTCTGCAATAAGTCTTAAAAAGTTGCCTTTCCATTTAGTGTTCCAATGATTTGGAGAGATCCAATAATCCATATTGAAGGGGAGTGTTATGCGTGTATACATCATATAGCAGGCATGAACAGAAGAAAAAGTGGTGCCATATCGTATACTGCAACAACTTATGCTGAACTTTCACTGCCACATTCTAACGAAATTCCTGTTCCGCATAGACAAACACCAGCAGAAGAAGTATTCACAAATTTTCAATCTGTTCAAAGCCATGGAGTATCTGTATCAATGTATCAACCGTCAAATATAACGACTCCATGTAATCACAATGAAATATCGCAAGAACGTCTCGATATGATGGTACGACGCCTAAAATTGTCACAAAGGCAAAGCATCCTCTTAGCAAAAGATTTAAAACAAGCCAACATTTTGGCACCAGATGTGCAAATATATGGGGCTATCAATCGCCATCGTTGTTTTACGTCCTTTTTTAAATCTTGTGACAATAACTCACTTGCGTATTGCGTTGACATCCGGGGCTTGGTACTGACAATGCAAAATGAATATAACCCTGTAGATTGGCGCCTATTCATTGATTCTTCAAAAAGTAGCTTGAAAGCGGTTTTGCTGCCACGAATTCAAGAAGCCCTATTCCGATAGCACTAAGCTCAAATACCAAAGAGACTTACGCATCAATGAAAAAAATAATAAAATTAATTAAATATGATAATCACAAATGGAAAATATGCGCAGATTTGAAAGTGGTGGCTCTTTTAAGAGGTATGCAGCTGGGTTATACCAAAAATATGTGCTTATGGAATACGCGCTTTGATGGCGACCACTACAGTAAACGGGATTGGACGTGAGAAAGTGAGTTTCAACAGACACAATGTTATTGAATTTCCACTTGTGTCGATGGAACAGATTTTGCTTCCTCCACTTCACATTAAACTGGGTATTGTAAAAAATTTTATAAAAGCATTGAACCCAGATGGTGCTGCTTTTACCGAATTACGCCGAATTTTTCCAGGTTTAAGCGGCATGAAAGTAAAAGAAGGTGCGAACTCTAGCTATTATATTAAATTCAATTGATATTTTATATCATATTATATCTAATATTATAGGCATTCTTAATGGACCGGACATTCGTCTAATGAAGGACCAACAATTTGAAATGGCATTGAATGATATCGAACAATTAACCTGGAATTGTGTATAAGCAGTAATTGAAAACGTTTTAGGAAATCATCGGTCTGAAAATTGGTGCATTTTAATTTAAGATATGTTAAAAGCGTTCAAAAAATTAAAAGTCAGAATGTCACTGAAAGTACATTTTCTGCATTGTCATGCAGAAAATTTTAATGAGCAATCACCAGCCGAGTCCGATGAACACGGCGAGAGATTTCATCAAGTAACAGACTCGAACATTGGTATAGCGGCAAAAACTTGATTGCCTTTTAGGTGATATATGTTGGAATCTGCAGGAGGAAGAAGAATAAACTTGAAAATAAAAAATAAATTTTAATTAACAAGAAAATATTTTTTTCAATTTTTAGGCTTCGTCTCTTAACAGGTTGAAACTACAATTTTTCATCTCTTGTGAATAAACTCAAAAGTTGCCCACAGATTTTGGTCATTTAAAGCTCGTTTTGTTTCAAACATAATTTTGTATATATACGGGAAAATTTATTGGCATAGCTTAATTTTTCAAAATTTTATGCAGTTTTAAAAATCACAAAATTTCAACAATTTGCAAAAAATAATTAAAAAAAAAAAAAAAAATTGTTTTTTAATGAATTATATATCAAATTAAATGTTATTTTATTGCGGAGTTTCGGTTTTTTTACTAAAGTTCAATAAACGAAAATTTTTTTTAGTTAGTTCAATACATGTAGTGCAACCTCCTCCATTTTTAAAATAACGGTAAATTTCGAAAATGCGAGCTAACCTAGAAAAACGGATAGCACCACTGAATTCATCGTACCCGAATTATGTTTAGTCACTGGGTGCCCCGTTTGTCGGCAAAAAAAAAGTTCCAAATTCAAGCACAGTGTTATTATTTGTTTGCTTGCTGTTTTGTTTGCATCAGATTTGCACTGAATTTTTCTAACCAAAAATCAAATGTAAACAAATGCGGAGGCAACCGACAGGGATAGCTATATACGAATATTCATGTTTGCTGTCCTTCACTGGATGCTCCAGCACCGCAAGGCTGCCACTTTCATGAAATTTGAAAGAAAATTGGTAATTTTTGTAGTCCGGCAGAGCTGGTGACCCTTCCGGTTGTTTTGTGGTATAAAGAGCTTCATATGTACATATCTATCCATATTTATGTACAAAGAAGCACAAATTACGTATTTTGCTTCTGTTTTTCAATCCACACATTTATTTGCCTATCTACCACGAAATCTTAAACTAAATGAGGTTTCTTCTGTCGCGCAGTAGAAAAAATTGTTCAAAAACTTTTGGTATCTTCACATGTATAGGGCTTCACAATTTGATTAACTTTGAGTTTTCATTTAAAATTTTTCATACAAATGTAACGTAAGGATAGATGGGAAATGTCCATAACACTCTCATGTATGCATAACAACTTATAATTTTTATATTTCACCTCTTACTTGAAGTAATTCTATATCAAAATTTTATTATTTTTTACTTCCCCAGTAAGGGCGCAAGATGCGTTTAGCTTTGTGGATGAGATGAGACAAACAGCTGAACAAGCTCAGTACATAAGCAATTTCATTTATGAGCCAACCTCCGGCTTATACTATGATCAAAAATCTGGTTATTACTATAATGCGGTATTTTCACACTCTATTTCTAATTGTTTTATGATCATATCGATTTTTATTATTTTAGGAGCATGGACTCTATTATGATGGCAACACCGGATGTTATTATAATTTTAATCAAGGAAAGAACTGTTACGAATTCCATTCTCAAGTTAAAGTGCGCGAAGAAGCTCCAACACAGGTTAGTTGTTTTTAAATTATTTTGCAGCGAATGATATTTGAAATTGAAACTCAATCCTGTTGGTATTGGGCTTAAAATTGATAAAAAAAAAGAAAGAAATTCACTTTGGTATCATGAAGTTTAATGTTTTAAAGGTTTTAAATTTGAACTAGAACTTGTATTGGTTTTATGTGTTATGAAATCCAGTGGTTATGATATTCGATGCAAAACTACAACTGACAGAATTGATTGGTAGCCTTTTCTTTTTATTATTTGTTGTAGTTTGGTATTTTGTAAAAATATTAGCCGTCTTCTTTATTAAGTAAAGAATATTTATGAAATTATTAATGTGACCATCCTTCCTAATTTGACCGGGACAGTCGCGACATGCAAGTTACCGTACCACAGTGGTGTAAATAAAAGAAAAAGTGGTAAAAAGTCCGGAACTTTTAAACCACACAACGGATCGCGCTGAAAATTGAAGTAGTCATAGACAAGGAGATATATTTTTTGTCTAAAAGTTTTTTAGGCCTATAGTTAAAACAGGGGCGGGGCTATGGGCTGAAAGTTACCTACCTCGAGTATAAAAAATTTTATGCAGCTTATAACTTTCTTATATCTTGGCCGATTTTAAAGATGTTTACCTTTCTGTATTTTGCTTAGCAAGGCAAAGAAAAAATGTTATGAAACATGTTTTCATATCTCTTACAGTTTAAGAGATATTCGCCTTAGAATATTATTTTTTATTATTTTCGCCGCAACTTCTTTTGGTTTTTTGCT
Organism: Sturmia bella; assembly: GCA_963662145.1. Taxonomy (NCBI): domain Eukaryota; kingdom Metazoa; phylum Arthropoda; class Insecta; order Diptera; family Tachinidae; genus Sturmia; species Sturmia bella. Next base: position 39,076,000 of record OY759172.1, read on the forward strand.
TATATCTTTTTTGTTAAAATCTTGATTTTAATTTGTGGCCCACCGTTATATTCTTTATAAAATTCTAAGTGAGATAAGGTACCGTTTTATTAAAATATCTTGGTCCGATAAGTCATAAAATAGGTCTTAATTCAAAACTTTGAAATTTCACCGAAAAATTTTAATTTTTCACAAAAAAGGTGGCTTCATTATTTTTGAATTCGTAAAAAAGTTTGTTCCAGCTTTTATACTTATTTTTACACGTAGTGAAAGATAATCTCTTAAGAGTGTGTAAAAAGTTTATTTTGTTTAATTTAAGCTAAGTACCCTACAGTAGGCAGTGTTCGAAAATCATAAATTTTTAAAACAATTTTCGGATATGTGGGCGTCTGAAAAGTTTTGCCAAAAGTGAAATGAAATTCCGTGAACGACGTTTTATTACAAAATTAGTTGGTAATACTGCTGCAGAAGCTCGAGACATCCTAGATATAATTAGCGTTGCCAGACTGAGATTATTAAAAAAAGTCAACTTTTGGAAGGGACAATTTTGAATTGCTAAAAAATGGATTTCTGATTTATATTTCTTTCAGAAATTTATGCTTTTATTTGAAAATTTTGTATATTAATACGCTTTGAAAAATTATGCATGTATCTTTCATCGTCTTGCAGATATTCAAGTTTCACTTTGATTTTTATGTGCGAAAAACTATCCTTTTATTATTTTTTTCATTGTTTTCACGAATGTGACTTAAAAACATAAATAAAGTATAAATTTTTGCATATATTTGAAAAGAAGACACAAATTCCTTTCCAACGATATATAACATGTGTACCTTTTTTAAATATTTGCACATTCGGGAACCACTAGAATATTACGCAACCAATACAAAGTAAACAAGTTTGGCGTTTTGAGAGACAGCCAGACATACGAATTAAATGCACTTAGTTCGGTTATAATCAAAAGGCCAAAAAATTCCTGATAATGTATTTAAATACCTAAAATTCTACTTTCAAAAAGTAAATGATAACATAATAAAAGGTTCCAAAATCGAAAGGAAAAGTGGTCATAAAAATAACAGATTTCTTTGTCCACAACAATATAACCATATGCATACCTATTTATTCAACTGTTCGATAAGACAATGAAAAGCAGTTGATTGGGCGCAAAAGCCTTTAATCTGCATACAGCGGGGCAAAGCAGAGAGAAAACAAGCAAATAAAGGATCACTCGCAGAAGCGGGTTGCCCGAATGCAGGACGGCGTAAAGCATATGGATTCAAAAGGATCTTAATTAAACCAGCGAACACATCACAAAAAAAAAAAAATTTTATAAATATAGGAGAAATATAAAATGCAAACTAAAAAGATTTACCGACTTTATTTTAATTACGTAATGTTTGACTTTAAATCTTACAAATTATTTCTCATTTATTGATTACAGCATAAAATATACTAACAGTGTTGTCTACTTAATATACAAATTTTCTTTAAAATAATCGGAAGCGTCATAACTTAAGAGTTTTAATTTCAATTCCTTCGGGATCATCCTTTTCTATTTCCATTGTTATTTTTTATAACCATTTTATGGTCATTATTTTGAGCAGTTTTTGAACACTTTCGTGTATTAAAAATTCTATACTGCCTAATATCTCTGTTTCCAGCTTCCTGAGCTTCCTCTGTTAATTCCCCTAAGGGAAGAATATTGTTCGCCATTATTTCTGTTGTATGTGTTAGAGCTTTGTGTACGGTTGGTGTTAATGGTCTCCACGAATACAGATTATTAAGGTCAGTATTTCTTTTGCATATTTTTCGAATTTTTCGGTGTTTATTACTTTTTTACTATTTATGACAGCTAGTATTACTTTACGGGCATGAAGAGGCGATATTCCAAGTTGAAGAGAATCTTCACTGTATGGGACTTTTCTATCAATATCATTTAAGTAAAAACTCTTCTTTCCACATATGTACGTTACAATTCATGTTTGATTTCGTATCGGTAATTGCCTGTGCGACTTTTGCATATATCATGGTTAGATAAGGTTTAAAAGAAACAGTAATCGTTCTTCCAGATATGCAAACATCAATGGAAGCCATGTTGGAAATTTCGCGGTTGATATCATTAACAAGCATTTGAGTTGTTTGTTTTCTTTGATGTACTCAAAACGTATTGGCCGGCATAGAAACTTAGACCCTGGCGTGTTATTTTTCCACAGATCACGATATGAATTTTTACTCGATGTGGGCATTTTGTTATAGAGCCGCAGCCGTAATGGCACTAACGATGCCATTAGAACCGTGGAAAAGTCTGCATTGGAATCGCTTATTTGCTTATACTCAGAAAATCTAGATGATCCATCACATCCCCATTTATATATCTTAATCTCTTTGGAGAGTTGGTAGTACGTCCACAACTTTTAGCGCTTCTTTTTGCTGCGATTTCATCAAAGTCCGTTTAAAGGAATCTTTTATTTGATATCCAGGGTAACCAAGTACCATCTCTTCTTGCTTAAACTTTTTAGATCTAGCTTGAACATCGTCGTAATTTTTGCTCGGAGGGCTATACTTATTTATTTGATCTCCAAAGTAACCAAGTACCATCTCTTCTTTTTTCTTCTTTTTCGATATGAAGTGCTCAGCGTTTTTAGTATTACTACTGCATTTGTCTTCTGGCATAGACATTTTATACGTACCGCCCCACACAAAGGAAAATTTTCCTTTGTGTGGGGTGAACCCTCTGCTTGTTTTGTCAGTGCTTTGGCCCGATTTATGTACCTGCTTTTGCTATGCTTCGCTTATCACCGTCTTGATGAATTGTTTCAATAGAAGGTATGCTTCCATTTATTATACGCGTTATTTGTGTAAATTTCAAAGAAATCTGTTATTTTTATGACCACTTTTCCTTTCGATTTTGGAACCTTTTATTATGTTATCATTTACTTTTTGAAAGTAGAATTTTAGGTATTTAAATACATTATCAGGAATTTTTTGGCCTTTTGATTATAACCGAACTAAGTGCATTTCATTCGTATGTCTGGCTGTCTCTCAAAACGCCAAACTTGTTTACTTTGTATTGGTTGCGTAATATTCTAGTGGTTCCCGAATGTGCAAATATTTAAAAAAGGTACACATGTTATATATCGTTGGAAAGGAATTTGTGTCTTCTTTTCAGATATATGTAAAAATTTATACTTTATTTATCTTTTTAAGCCACATTCGTGAAAACAATGAAAAAAATAATAAAAGGATAGTTTTTCGCACATAAAAATCAAAGTGAAACTTGAATATCTGCAAGACGATGAAAGATACATGCATAATTTTTCAAAGCGTATTAAAATACAAAATTTTCAAATAAAAGCATAAATTTCAGAAAGAAATATAAATCAGAAATCCATTTTTTTAGCAATTCAAAATTGTCCCTTCCAAAAATTGACTTTTTTTAATAATCTCAGTCTGGCAACGCTAATTATGTCTATAATAATACCAACTAGTTTTGTAATAAAACGTCGTTCACGAAATTTCATTTCAGTTTTGGCAAAACTTTTCAGACGCCCACATATCCGAAAATTGTTTTAAAAATTTATGGTTTTCGACCGCTGCCTACTGTAGGGTACTTAGTTTAAATTAAACAAAATAAAATTTGTACACACTCTTAAGAGATTATCTTTCGCTACGTGTAAAAATAAGTATAAAAGCAGGAACAAAATTTTTTACGAATTCAAAAATAATGAAGCCACCTTTTTTGTGAACAATTAAAATTTTTCGGTGAAATTTCAAAGTTTTGAATTAAGACCTATTTTATGACATATTGGACCAATATCTTTCAATAAAGCGGTACCTTATATCACTAAGAATTTTATAAGGAATATAACGGTGGGCTACAAATTAAAAGTAAGATTTAAAAAAAAGATATAAGCAAAAAACCAAAAGAAGTTGCGGCGAAAATAATAAAAAATAATATTCTAAGGCGAATATCTCTTAAACTGTAAGAGATATGAAAACATATTTCATAACATTATTTCTTTGCCTTGCTAAGCAAAATACAGAAAGGTAAAAATCTTTAAAATCGGCCAAGATATAAGAAAGTTATAAGCTGCATAAAATTTTTTATACTCGAGGTAGGTAACTTTCAGCCCCCATAGCCCCGCCCCTGTTTTAACTATAGGCCTAAAAAACAAAAAAGACAAAAAATATAACTACTTGTCTATGACTACTTCAATTTTCAGCGCGATCCGTTGTGTGGTTTAAAAGTTCCGGACTTTTTACCACTTTTTCTTTTATTTACACCACTGTGCGTACCACAGTGGTGTAAATAAGAAAAAAAGTGGTAAAAAGTCCGGAACTTCTAAACCACATAACGGATCTCGCTAAAAATTGCGGTGGTCGTAGTTAAGGAGCTATATTTTTTGTCTCAAGTCTTTTTAGGCCTATAGTTGAAACGGGGGCGGGCCTATGGGGGCTCAAAGTTACCTACCTCGAGTATAAAAAATTTTGTGCAGCTTATAACTTTCTTATATCTTGGCCGATTTTAAAGATTCTTACCTTTTTGGATTTTGCTTAGCAAGGCAAAGAAAAAATATTATGAGACATGTTTTCATATCTCTTAGAGTTTAACGGCCTAATTCATAAACACATTATAAGAGTGTTATAAACAACTTATGAGCAAAAATCCAGAAAAGTGTATTCATAATCGATTTATAGCTTATTATGCTGTTTATAACCATTTTATAAATTGGATATTTTTATTGTGGCCTCTACCCAACTATAAGCGTTTAATAGTGAAAATTGTTGAATTGAGGATTTTTTATTTTAACACTATTTATCAAATCTTTTGCTTCTTGAATGTGTATATGATTGCATTTCATTGTTTCTTACACCAAATTATCATTACACATTAAACTATGAAATTCGAAAATATGTACACATGTACTTTAAATTCTACGAAATTCTAAGAATCAGTAATATACAGTCATAAAGACACTTTAACCCTGCAGAAATCATCTCATTTTTTATCAAACAAATTTTTCTTTAGTTTTCATATAAATTACAAATATTTTGACGAATTATATCGATACAATACACAAAGAAATACAGACGTATATACATACATATGTATAGTACAATCTCTTGCAAATTTGAATAGACATGTACATATGTATGTATGCATGCATACACATACATACCTACGCACAAACAACAGTAGCGATCCTGCCTGTATTTACAACGTATACACACGCATTAGCTTCTACTTAACAATAAGCGTTTGAGAAAGAGACATTCGTTGAGTTGATGAAGAGTTACGAAGAAAGAATTCATCAATAAAATAATTTTAATAAAAGATATTTGCGAATTAAATAATATTTACCACTTTTCATCATGTTTTCATGAAAAATATTTGCAAATAATTATAGTGCTACACAAACAAATGCCAGAGAGTAAGTAGTCGACTACTTTTGGTACCAGTCGTTAAACAAATGTGTTTAGAAACAATCTTTTTTACAATTCAAAGCCTTGTATACATATTTTTCGCAATAAAAATAGGTAAACCAATAAATTATTTCATATTCGAACAAAATTATGTTATATAAGTAAATAATATTTTGCATTTTTCGAAGCTACTCAGACAATCAGTTTCTTACATACATCTCATATATGCAGCACTAGGCTTAAAATGAGAGTGAACATTGCATGGTGTTGCCAACAATAAAGTACAAAATTAATAAAAGAGTTTATTAGTTATTTCACGTATATAATGTGTTTATGAATTGAATTTCTTAATAGTTGCTTATAACACTGTTAGTGTATGATAACTATTACCAGCTTATAAGCTGAAATAAGAAATTTTTATGAATTAGGGGGTAAGAGAATATTATTTTATTTTTATTATATTATTTATTATTTTCGCCGCAACTTCTTTTGGTTTTTTTGCTTATATCTTTTTTTGTTAAAATTTTAATTTGTAGCCCACCGTTGTATTCCTTATAAAATTCTAAGTGAGATAAGGTACCGCTTTATTGAAATATATTGGTCCAATAAGTCATAAAATAGGTCTTAATTCAAAACTTTGAAATTTCGCCGAAAAATTTTAATTTTTCACAAAAAAAGTGGCTTCAATATTTTTGAATTCGTAAAAAAATTTTGTTCCAGCTTTTATACTTAATTTTACACGTAGCGAAAGATAATCTCTTAAGAGTGTGTAAAAATTTTATTTTGTTTAATTTAAACTAAGTACCCTACAGTAGGCAGTGGTCGAAAATCGTAAATTTTTAAAACAATTTTCGGATATGTGGGCGTCTGAAAAGTTTTGCCAAAACTGAAATGAAATTTCGTGAACTACGTTTTATTACAAAACTAGTTGGTGTTATTGCTGCAGAAGCTCGAGACATCCTAGATATAATTAGCGTTGCCAGGCTGAGATTGTTAAAAAAAAGTCAATTTTTGGAAGGGACAATTTTGAATTGCTAATTATGATTTATATTTCTATCTGAAATTTATGCTTTTATTTAAAAATTTAGTATTTTAATATGCTTTGAAAAATTATGCATGTATCTTTTACCGTCTTTCAGATATTCAAGTTTTACTTTGATTTTTATGTGCGAAAAACTATCCTTTTATTATTTTTGTCATTGTTTTCACGAATGTGGCTTAAAAAGATAAATAAAGTATAAATTTTTACATATATCTGAAAAGAAGACACAAATTCCTTTCCAACGATATATAACATGTACACCTTTTTTAAATATTTGCACATTTGGGAACCACTAGAATACTACGCAACCAATACAAATTAAACAAGTTTGGCGTTTTGAGAGACAGCCAGACATACGAATGAAATGCACTTAGTTCGGTTATAATCAAAAGGCCAAAAAATACCTGATAATGCATTTAAATACCTGAAATTCTACTTTCAAAAAGAAAACGATAACATAATAAAAGGTTCCAAAATAGAAAGGGAAAGTGGTCATAAACAATAACAGATTTCTTTGAAATCTGCACAAATAACGCATATAATAAATGGAAGCATACCTTCTATTGAAACAATTCGGCAAGACGGTGATAAGCGAACCATTAGAAGCAAAAGCAGGTACATAAATCGGGCCAAAGCAGTGACAAAACAAGCAGAGAGTTCACCCCTCACAAAGGAAAATTTTGGCGGTACGTATAAAATGTCTATGCCAGAAGACAAATGCAGTACTATTATCAAAAACGTTGAGCACTTCATATCGATAAGAGAAGAAAAAAGCTGTTTACAATGGAAATTACAATCAAGTATAAAACGCTCTGCAAACTTTTGTGGAAAAATATTGATGATGGAAATTTGACTCGATCTGAGAAAGTAAATCGCATGATGTATATAATAACTCATAGATATGGATTATCTTTGAACGATGATGCAGCCATGAAAATTGATAGCTTCTTTAAAGCATATGAAACAAAAATACGAGCATGTAATAACTCAGTCTCCAAATTTCAACACAAATACCTCGATTGGTTAGATAATGGCATATTCATCGACATAAATAAGAATAAGTATAGCCCTCCGAGCAAAAGCTACGACGATGTTCAAGCTAGATCTAAAAAGTTTAAGCAAGAAGAGATGGTACTTGTTTGGTATCCAGGGTAACCTGGATATCAAATAAAAGATTCCTTTAAACGGATTTTGATGAAATCGCAGCAAAAAGAAGCGCTAAAAGTTGTGGACGTACTGCCAACTTCATCTCCAAAGAGATTAAGACGGATTGTAGAAAGCATACCAACGCCCAAATCAAGTGCTTCTTTTACCAAGGAAGGTGCACTAGCAATTATTCTAAATTTAGGTATTTCAAGGAACAAATATGAAATGCTACGGAAAGCGCTTAAGGAAAAAAGTGGGCCGTTGCCATCTTATTCTTCACTATTTAGAAAAAAAGCAGAAATTTTACCATCATCAATAGTTGTGAACAATCAGAGTGCAACAATTGGTTTGTCGGACCTTTTTGAAAATACAGCTTCAAGGTTAATTGCGAACTTTAATGAAGACGATTTAGATACATGCAACAACTCGGAGCTATCGTTGATATATAAATATGGATGTGATGGATCATCTGGATTTTCTGAGTATAAGCAAATAAGCGATTCCAATGCAGACTTTTCCACGGTTCTAATGGCATCGTTAGTGCCATTACAGTTGCGGCTCTATAACGAAATGCCCACATCGAGTAAAAATTCATATCGTGATCTGTGGAAAAATAACACGCCGGGGTCCAAGTTTCTATGCCGGCCAATACGTTTTGAGTATATCAAAGAAAACAAACAACTCAAATGCTCGTTAAGGCCGTGATTCACTATCCTATTGAATCGTACGATCTGTTAAAAATTACATGTGTGTCCAAAAAGTGTGATAGTCTGGACTAAAAGTGTATGTGTGTGAAACACTTTTTGACAAGACTGTCCTGTCCGATTTGTTAATCTTTTGAAATTTTTCAAAAACCATCTTTTGCTATGCGATCCGAGTTGCCTTTTTGAAGTTGTTTACAAAAGTCTAACAGTGTGGCCGTTTTGATGCGACTTTTTAAAGTAGGACAGAATTCTATCAGATTTAGCTAGCAATTTTCAGTGAATGAATCGTACGATTGAGTAGAATAGTGAATCACGGCCTTTAATGATATCAACCGCGAAATTTCTAACATGGCTCCCATTGGTGTTTGCATATCTGGAAGAACGATTACTGTTTCTTTTAAACCTTACCTATTCATCAATGAGCTTAATTATTTATCCGCTGTCAGAGCCAATTGAAATTTATTACTTTAGGTCTAGAAAAATAGACCTTAATGCTTTCTGTCTTTCTCAGCCGTCTATATGCCGCCGACATTTCGTTGCTGCTAAACAACTCATCAGTAGACTCGAAAAAGCAAAAAGAATGTTTGAAGTACAACTACTTATTTCAAAATTCTCATGAACAAAATGAGAATGAGAAATGCTCAAACAAACTTTTTATACAGAAAGCATTTTACGTCTTGCAACACCTTTACTTTTTATAGCACTTCCTTACAACAGGTGACCTTTGGTTACCAACAACTTGTATTCTTGAAAGTAATACGTCAATCTTGTTTACTTTGTATTGAGTGCGTAGTATTTTAATAGTTCCCGAATGTGCAAACATTTAAAAAAGGTATACATGTTATATATCGTTGGAAAGGAATTTGTGTCTTCTTTTTAAATATATGCAAAAATGTATACTTTATTTATGTTTTTAAATTACATTCGTGAAAACAATGAAAAAATAATAAAAGGATAGTTTTTCGCACATAAAAATCAAAGTAAAACTTGAATATCTGGAAGATGGTAAAAAAACTCATGCATAATTTTTCAAAGCATATTAAAATGCTAAAATTTCAAATGAAAACGCAAATTTCAGAGAGAAATACAAATCATAAATCCATTTTGTTAGCAATTCAAAATTATCCCTTCCAAAAATTGACTTTTTAATAGTCGCAGTCTGGCAACACTAATTATATCTAGGATGTCTCGAGCTTCTGCAGCGACAATGCCAACTAACTTTGTAATAAAACGTAGTTCATGTAATTTCATTTCACTTTTGGCAAAACTTTTCACACGCCCATATATCCGAAAATTGTTTTAAAATTTGATGAGTTTCGACCACTGCCTACTGTAGGGTACTTAGTCTAAATTAAACAAAATAAAATTTTTACACACTTCGAAGGGATTATCTTTCGCTACATGTAAAAATAAATATAAAAGCTGTAACAAAATTTTTTACGAATTTAAAAATAATGAAGCCACCTTTTCTGTGAAAAACTAACGTTTTTCGGTGAAATTTCAAAGTTGTGAATTAAGACCTATTTTATGACTTATCGGATCAAGATATTGTGGGGGATTATATGGTGTTTGTATGTTTTATGGCCCTATAGTCCTCGGATATATTTATATAGCTTCCAGAGGATGTCAGCTCGTACTTAGGCGCCCAAAGGAATGCCAAATTAATTTGAGATATTCTACTTTTATTAAAAATAAGGCTGTTAAGCCAAATTATGTTTTTCTTAATTTAGAAAATCTGATTTTATTTGATAATTTACAAAGCTTATATACTACTTATGAAAATAAATCTTAGCCGTTTTAACTTATTCTAGCTTATGCTACTTCACTCTTACTTACTATTGGCACCATGGAGGATCTAATTACAATTTGTACTATTCCAAACGACCAATCAAATCAATGCTTCTAAAATTTAAATGCTTCTAAAAGACATGTATGACACATTACACCCTCACCCTTAAGAGAAAAATTATCAAAATGATTTTTCTTATCTACTCCATAATACCATTACAAAATTTTGCTTAGAATTATTTATCGTGGGATTAATTTTTATTTATATTGGGCAGTATTAAAAAGTATATTGTTCTAATGTATTGTATTTCTTCAAATTTTTATTGTGACATTGCTTTTCTATTCCATTATAATTTATTGTACTATTTACACCATTTCTACGAATTGTTTTATATGGTCCTTTGTATGGGCTTTGACCCTTTTTTCTATTTTCTACTTTTATTAAAACTAAATCTCCTATATTAAGATTAACATTATTTTTATATTTGTTATTTGAAACTCTATTTTCTTTTCTTTTTATTAATAACTCTTTTGCCCTATTTAAGGCAAATTGTAATTTGACTCGTAGTTCTTGTACGTAGTCTTCATAATTATAAATTTTTCTGTTATTTTCTATGATATCAGATGGAAGGCATGGCAATTTTCCGTACACTAGTTCAAATGGTGTGTATCCTGTATCAATGTGTGGTGCTGTGTTGTAGGCAAAAGTAAAATATGGAATCCATTTGTCCCATACGTAATCATTAGCGGTAGTTAACAAGAATTCATTAAGGACTCTGTGATTTCTTTCTATTGAACCTAATGTTTCATGGTGATAAGGTGTTGAAAACACTTGTTTGATTTGTAATAATGAACATATGTTTTTCATTAACTCATTTGTAAATTCGGTTCCTTTATCTGACTTAAGTACCTTAAATTGACCGTATTTTAAAATAAACTGTTCAACCAATGTCTTTGCGGTTACAATTGCATCTTTTGTCGGCATTGGGTGTGCAACGGCATATTTTGTCAATTCACACTGCATTGTTAGAATGTAGCGGTAATCATTTGAAATACGAAGAGGTCCTACAGTATCAATTGAAATTATTTCAAAACTACCCAGTGGTATAAGGGACTAGCTCCGTGCGTGTAGATTCGATAGCTACTTTAGCACTACCGCTAGTCCCGCTACAATCTACCACAAATGCATTTGAGTGGCGAATTTAACATGGGCTTGTCATTGGAGGTGGCGATTGACCCGTCTCTGCATAACCTTTAACCACCTAAAGGATTAGTCACTAGTAGCCATCGAAAGAAGTAGTCCAAGAGAGCTACCACATTTGCCACTCTTTTGCTTCTATCCTTTCCCTAGCTATAGTAAAACAATTAAATTTAGCAAACAAACATATTACATGAAATGCACATGAACATACATACATTTACTTATTTATTCAAAATTTTTAAAAGGAAACCATTCACTTTTGTTAAATATCCATGTTACGAAAACTAAAAAAATATAATTCAGTATTAAGGTAAATATAAGAATGCTTAAAACAAATAAATTCAATTTAACTTCTAGTATTGAATGTTCGAACTTGAGGTCTCTTCAGCATTTCAATATTCTATTGTGTATCGTCTTCTGTAGATTTTTTTGATGGAAAAAAAACGTAATTTTTAATTATATTAATTACCTTCTTTGAAATTTTAGTTTTTTTAAGCAACACTTATTGTTTACTTGTTTAGATTTCAAATGCTACTGAAGTTTTCATTTTGAATAAACAAAAGTAGCAAGAACCATGTTATGATCTTAAGTTGTTGTTGGTGTTTTAATAACGGGATCTTCTTAAAAACATAATTGCTTTCAGTGGCAGACATTAAATGCGCAATAGCAAAATAGGTGTGTTACGCATTAGCTAGTGATGCAAATTAGCTATCGAATAGTGGGCAGCAATTGTTACAACTACTGGTGAATAGTCACAGTTACAGTAGCCAAGTGACAGGCCCTTTCGTTAGCTATTTAAGTGCATAGACAAAACACACCCACCACTTCGCTAGCCACTTCTGGCAATGGTTTCTGCTTGTACCAGAGGGTATTGTTTGGTGTGTTTGTGTGTGTAAGTGGTTCTTTTATGTGTTTTGTTTGTTTATTTTTGTTACAATTGTCACAATATGATACGAATTTCTTTACCATTCTGCTCATGTTTTTCCATATGTATCTTTGTTTTAGTTTAATAATTGTTTTTCTTATTCCTAAGTGACCTGAGTGTGTGGTATTGTGGAATTCGTCAATTAGTTTGTATTTTAAAATGTCATCTGTTATTCTTCTTGGGGCATTGTAAATTAATATTTTTAGTTGAGGACTTTTATTATTTATTTTTATCTTTGCATATGCTTCTTTTACTTCATCTTTTGTATATACTTTGAATATTTCATCTTTATTTGAGAGCGCTAATTCTTTTATATTTTCCTTTTTCATCTTTAATATCAGTTTCCTCAGAATCGAATCTAGTTTCGCTGAGTTATCGCTGAATCTTTCATGCGTATTATTTAAATTTTCGGAATGTAATTTCTTCATATTCGAATCTTGTTTCGATGAATTTTCGTTACATCCGTTTTTCATATTTTCTTTACTCTGGGTACGTAATTTCTTCATTGTCGAATCTAGTTTCGATGAATTATCATTACGTCCATGTGCACAATATTATCTTCAATAATTATATCTTTGTCTTCTATATTTTCACATTTATTAAATTGCAATTTTCTTTTATTTCTGACGTGACTTATGGATGTACATTCCCATATTTGAAGTTGATCAGACTTCTGAGAGATGCATTATTCCATGTTATCTTCTTCTACATGAGTCTCGCTTATTATATTATCTAAATTTTTATTTGCCTCATTATTTATTTCTCTATTTATTTTATTATTTTCCTCATTTAAATTATTTTTCATTGCCCTTGTTGTCACTAATATTCTTCTTTCTTTTTCATCGGTTTCTTGTGGTATCATTTGTTTTAGCACATCTGAATCTAACTCTATTCTAGAAAGTGCATCTGCATTTGTATTCATTTTTCCTTTTTTATAAATAATAGTAAAGTCATAGTCGCTTAAATCTAATCTTATTCTTGTCATTTTTGATGAAGAATTTTTGTGTGAAAATATTGATATTAATAGTCTATGGTCTGTTACTACAATAAATTTTCTTCCGTATAGATAAGGTTTGAAAAAGTTTATGCTCCAATGAATTGCTAGGAGTTCTTTTTCAATTACTGGTTTGTTAATGTCGTGTTTTTGCAAAGATTTACTTGCATATGAAATTGGTAAATCTTGTCCTATTTCACCTTGTGATAAAACCGCTCCTAATGCATAATTCGATGCATCTGTTGTTAATATAAAAGATTTATCAAAATTTGGGTATTGTAATACTGGTGGATTAATTAATTTTTCTTTCAATTCTTCAAAAGCTTACTTCGTCTGCGTTTTTTGGTATTGGATAGTTTTTAATAAGGTCATATTTAGATGGATCTGTTTTCACGCCGTCTTTTGTTATTAAATGCCCTAGATAAATAACTTCTGGTCTCAAGAAAACACATTTCTTTGGATTTAGCTTTAAATTATATTTTTCTAATTTATCCAACACTTTTATTAAATTTTTGTTATGGTGCGCTTAACTACATCCATATACAATAATGTCATCTACGTAGAGAAAGGCTTCGGATTCAAGTCCTGATAATGCTATTGTAAGCATACGTTGAAAACTGTTGGAAGAAATTTTTAGTCCGTTTTAAATTGAAAATGTCCTTGTGGTGTGGAAAAAGCTGTCAATGGTCTGGAGCTATTTTCTAATTCAATTTGATGAAAAGAACTAGTCATGTCTAGTGTTGAGAACCATTTTGCTCTGCCTAGTTTGTCCAAAATATCCTCTAGTCTAGTGAGTGGAAATTTGTCGTTAACGATCTTGTCATTTAATTTTCTAAAATCTACAACAAGTCTCCATTTCTTTTTATTTTCTATATTTTTCTTTGGTACTAAAAGGAGTGGGGCATTGTATGGACTAACTGAAGGTTCTATTATTTCATCATCAAGCATTTTTTGTACTTGTTCATTAATTATGTCAGTATGTGAATGTGGTAATCTGTAGTTTTTTATGAAAACAGGTGTGTTGTCCGAGATTGTTATTTTTTGTTTGTAAAAATTTTTGACGCTTAATTTTTCGTCTTCTAGGTGAAAAACATTTTGATATTTCTTAAATATTTCTTTTAATTGTGCTTTTGCATATTCGTCATTATGATCTAATTGTAGTTCATTCACTACTTTTTTAAAACGTTCGTTGCTGTTTGTATTGTTGTAATTTAATATCTCATAATTTTTAAGTGGGTCGGTTTCGAGTTGAATGTCTTTTATTGTTGCAGTTTCGTCAGTAATATTTAAAATTTTTATATGTGTCATGCCGCTTTTGGGTGCTATTGAATTACTTAAAAATATTCTCTCTTGTAATTGCTTATTAAATATGACGCAATCTTCTTTTAGCTCTAATTTTATTGCTTGTATTATTCCTGTTCTTGGAGGTATTTTTATTTGTAATAGTCTAAGTGATTTTGTATGCATTGGCAGAATTATATTTGTGTTGTTTGTAAATAAAAATATTGTAAATGTTTCATTATCTATCTTACAAAGATATTTCTTTAAAAAGTCTCTACCTATTATGCCATCAGTTACTATTGGAAAATCCGATTTTACTAATTGGAAAGAGTGTTCACATTTTTCATCTGCCAAAGACAGTTCTAAACCTATGGTTCCTAAAGAATGAATTTCCTCTGTAGTAATTCCTGTGAGCTTACATTTTTCTTCTGGAATGAAATCACAAAGTGATATGTCTGCGCCTTTGTCTACAAGAAATATTAATTGTTTGCTTTTGTATTTTGCGATTATGAAATTTGTATTGTTGTCAGATATTTTATGTATTCTTAATTTTTTCTGTTCGGAATATTTATGCATTCCGAGCCTATTACGTTTCCCGACTGTTGTACAGTGTGTATACGTCTGTTAGTAAAATTTCTTCTGTCATTGTTCCTATTGCTTGGAAATCTGTTATTTTGATTATAATTACTACTCCTATTGTTGTTTCTATAATTATGTTGGTTATAGTTGTTATTTTTGTTAATATTGAAATTGATGTTTCTGTTGGAATTGGTATTGTAATTAAAATTGTTTCTGTTATTGCGCTGGTTGGTATTGAATTTATTGTTGTTGGTTTCTAAAATGTAAAACAGAACTATGATTTGTTTTCTGTTCATTTTCTATTTCCAAGGCGAGTTCAGGTGCTTCTTGTAAAGTTTTTGGTCTAGCTGCATATACGGTTGATTTAAAGTGTTCATTCAGACCCTTTTTGAATGTATCTAATGCCAATTTATTATTTAATTTTAATATAACTTTCTTCTCCGGTTCTGTTGCCGTATTTCCTAACTCTGTAATTCCTAGATTATTTAATTTATCTATTATATTAGTTATTTTTTCTGTAAAAGAGTTTATGGACATTTTCCCTTGGAATGAATTATTTAGTTTGTTTTGTAATTCCGGGACTGTTTCTCGGTTCTTGTATTTTTCTTTTAATAATTTCTTTAACTCCTCGAAATTCTCTGGTTTTGTATATGTTCCTAAAGTAGTTCTGAAGTTTAGCATGATAGACATACTGAAGAAAATCTACTCTTGCTGTGTCTGACACAGTTTTATTCATAAGTTCTGCTATAATTATGAAACTTTCTAATTCTATGTGGTTACCAGTGAATAATGGGATTGCCTTTGAGGCTGTTTCTATACTGAATGCTGCCATGTTTGTGTTTTTTGCTTCTAATTCTTTAGGAGTTTCTATTAAGTATTCTTTAATCTTTTTGCATATATTATTAAATTCTATTTTTAGAGCAGTAACTTTTTCTTTGTCTTCTTCTTCAAGTTCTTCTGTTACAAAGTCCTTTCTTATATTTTCTATAAGTTCCAACTTATTTTGGATGGTTTGTTCAGTGTATGTCCTACCTGGATTCTTTTTTAAAGTGCTTAATATGTGTTTTATATCAGAAATATATTGCTCCATTTAATAGCGAATATTTATTAACATTTAGATTGATTATTACTTATACATGTATATTTTTATTTAAACTTCTGATGTAATAGTGTTGTTAATATTACTGTGGTTACGTATATAATTTTTACAATGTTTAAAAATTTTATATATTCCATATGCAGAAAGTACTATTATAATCAAGATAAATATAATATTTTTCATAGAGTGTTCATTTAAATTGTTATTTGTAATTTTAATTTCATCTGTTTTCTTTATTGGGTTTCCCCAAATTGGGCCCTTTGTCTTGATAAAAATATTTTCTTTATACATTTGTTATAGTATTACGCTTATGTTTTAGGACATATGCTTTAAAATAATTGTTGATTTTGTATGCTGTATATAATACTAACGCTATTATAATTAATGTTATTATTATGGGTTTATTATTATCAATGTTTCCATTGTTTGCAATGTTTTCCTGAATTTCAACTTTACTTTGTTGTTTGCCCATTTCTAATTAATTCTAAAAATTTTTAAATGATATCGGTGTATATGTGTATTTGTATTTATTTATTTATTATTATTTTTTTTGATTGTTTATTTTTCAAATCTAGTGTATGTTATTTCATACTTAAATTTTTGTTTTATTCTACATTTTTCTTTTAACTCTAAGAGAGAAACTGCTCTTATTTTAATAAATTGGAAATATCAATGGATTTATTCATATGGTTTGACAAATTTCAATATAATATTTATTATTTTTGACTTTTCATAATTTTGTGTTTGTTTTTTATTTGTTGTTTTATCTTGGATTTTTCATCATTTGAGGTTGCCAGGTTGAATTCTCTGTACAGCAGGGCTATCTCTCTTCGCTGTTGGAAAATTTTGCTAGCTCTTTTCTTTTTCGGCGTAGTTTTTTCTTGTGTCGATATCTTGTTATTTCTTCTCCTGTATTCTTCAATGGTTATCTTTTTCGGGCTAGCTGATAAAGGTGTCGCCTTATACGTTGGTGCTGCAGTTGGTGTTGGCTCTGGCTGATTTGTATGTTTTATGGCCCTATAGTCCTCGGATATATTTAAATAGCTTCCAGAGGATGTCAGCTCGTACTAAGGCGTCCAAAGGAATGCCAAATTAATTTGAGATTTTCTACTTTTATTAAAAATAAGGCTGTTAAGCCAAATTATGTTTTTGTTAATTTCAAAAATCTGATTTTATTTGATAATTTACAAAGCTTATATACTACTTATGAAAATAAATCTTAGCCGTTTCAACTTATTCTAGCTTACGCTACCTCACTCTTACTTACTATTGGCACCATGGAGGATCTAATTACAATTTGTACTATTCCAAACGACCAATCAAATCAATGCTTCTAAAATTTAATACTCAATAAGAATGAAAGTGAAAGTGTGTCACTCAAACATTTGTCAATGCCTGCACTTATGCATAAAACAAACATGTGTTGTGAGTAACCTTTTATTATTACTTTATTTTATGCATTGTGCATGCATTGTAGACATGTATGACACATTACAATATTTCAATAAAATGGTACCTTATGGGCTACAAATTAAAATTTCAACTAAAAAGTTATAAACAAAAAACCAAATGAAGTTGTGGCGAAAGTAGTAAAAAATAATATTCTAAGGCGAATACCTCTTAAACTGTAAGAGATATGAAAACATGTTTCATAACATTTTTTCTTTGCCTTGCTAAGCAAAATCCAAAAAGGTAAAAATCTTCAACATCGGCCAAAATATAAGAAAGTTATAAGCTGCACAAAATTTTTTATACTCGAGGTAGGTAACTTTCAGCCCCCATAGCCCCGCCCCTGTTTTAACGATAGGCCTACGAAGACTTGAGACGTAAAATATAACTCTTTGTCTATGCCTGCTGTATTTATACCACTGTGCAATGTTACGCTACACTGCTCCAGAACGCGGAATATTGGTGACAATTTATTTGACCTATAATCCGTCGGTGACTTTGGCACAACGTGAATTTCGTCGCAGATTTCCTGGCCGTCCAATGCCTACGGGTGAAACACTGCGACGTTTAGCTGCTCGCCTCGAAGAGACTAGCACAACACGAGATGCTGCCAGTTGTGGCAGACCCCGGAGTAGCCGTTCTGTAGAGAATATTGCTGCTGTAGCCGAGGATGTCATGGAAGCGCCGTCGACATCGACCAAGCGACATGCCTCGCAAATGGGTATCAGTCGACGGTCTTTACAGCGAATTTTGGTACAAGATTTGAAGATGTTTCCAGACGGTGCATCAGTTGTTAGTTGCTGACCGCCAATCGCGTCTAACATACGCTCAAGCCATCCTTGATCACCACCAAGAGGAAGATGATTTTTCATCAGAAATAATCATGAGTGATGAGGCCCATTTCCATCTTAGCGGGTACGTAAATAAGCAAAATTTACGCTTCTGGGGCACTGAAAATCCGCGTGTGACCCATGAAGAGCCATTACACCCGCTGTTGTTGCTGCGTTGTATTAT
This sequence comes from Sturmia bella, assembly GCA_963662145.1. Taxonomy (NCBI): domain Eukaryota; kingdom Metazoa; phylum Arthropoda; class Insecta; order Diptera; family Tachinidae; genus Sturmia; species Sturmia bella. The sequence continues at coordinate 39,094,625 of OY759172.1, forward strand.
ACTGGCTGGATATTGTACTCTTGTACTTCTGTTGTGATGTTTTGTTCAGGATTTAGTTGAGTTGCGAATTGATACAAAAAAGCTGAAGGTTGAATGATTTGCTGATCTTGCATAAAGTTTCCTGCGTCAGAATCTAACTGCCAGTGTCGCAGTGTGGAATCAGGCAGTTGTATATTATTAAGACGTAACTGGTCTATATGGCGTTTACAAACGAATCCGTTATCAAGACAACAATATTAGTGCAACAGATCTAGTTTTTTAGTTATTGTGCCGAATTTACAAGATGGTTTGTGGCAGTTGTAATCTCTGGCTTGAACACGATCTTCTTTACATAGTTGTCTGACCTCAATATCCGAATCAGGAGCTTTGCTTAATTTCGTAGTCCTTAGAGCATCTAATCGGCCCAAATATTGTTTAGATGGTGATTTCCCATTCTATAAAGGTTTTGCTGTATACCGAAATAGTATGTCCCAAACTTTCTTTGAAATATGTCTTGGATCGTCTCTCATGGCCGTCAGGCGTTTTTTAAGGTCTGGACATTTCTTTCCGCCATTTGGTGAAAAATTCGTGATAATGGTTGGTTATCCTCTACAACTTTGAATAATCTTCCATAAACGTATTCAAGGAAGTGTTGAACTGCATACACTATTGCCAACGCTTCTTGATCTAGCTGTGAGTAGTTTTGGATGCAAATTCGACAGGCCTTTCTTCACCATCAATTAAGTGAGATAAAACTCCTGCTACTCCTGTAAGGCTAGCATTACACGCAAACTGAACTTGAAACCTAATATCCTGTTCATACATGCAGCAATATTCAAATTATAACAATTAAAGCCATTATTGAGACAAAATTTTCATATAAAAATTACAATTAGCTTATTGGCAATTAAGAGATAATTGTTTCAATAATGAGTAAAATTTATAATGCAACACTGTTAGATTTGTATTAACAGTACCAAATGAACAAGCTTTTACAATAACAGTACATATTGAACACTCCTTGTGAAAATTTTACTAATCAAATGTCAACAAAATAAATAAACAAAAAACAATTTTTTTTTTAATTTTTTATAATAAGGAGTGTTTTTTTTCGATGTATACAACTTTAAGTTGCAATAAAACAACGATGGATTATTTGATTGACATGAATTTTATTTATCCGAAAGATAATCTTGTGGCATTACATTTTAAATATGACTTCTAGCATATGACCGCCACGGCTGGCGCGGATGTAGTTCCAATTTTCGATGATTTTTTCCAACATTTCTGGCCGTATATCGGCAATAACACGGCGAATGTTGTCTTCCAAATGGTCAAGCGTTTGTGGCACAAGCATGTTGCGCAGTCTTGTTGAAACCACATCTCCTGGACGTCATGGTTATTCAATTCAGGAATGAAAAAGTTAGTAATCATGGCTCTATATCGATCACCATTGACTGTAACTTTCTGGCCATCACCGTTTTTGAAGAAGTACGGACCAATGATTCCACCAGCCCATAAACCTCACCAAACGATCAGTTTTTGTGGATGTAACGGTGTTTCGACATGTACTTGAGGATTAGCTTCACTCCAAATGCGCCAGTTTTGTTTGTTGACGTTGCCATTCAACCAGAAGTATGCTTCATCGCTAAACAAAATTGTGCGCGATATGTATTCCGCACAGAACCATTATTTTCGAAATAAAATTGCACTATTTGCAAGCCTTGTCCACGCGTGAGTTTATTTATGATGTACATATTGACAAACCAAACTGAGAATAGATCACTTGATACCTGTTAAATCGGTCGCCATCTTGAACAGTAATGCCAACTTAAAGTTCTATACATCGAAAAAACACCCTTTACAAAATAACCGAATGTAAACAATAACTTTTTCACCTGCCAAATGCTAATTGTCGTAGCAATATTAAGTATGTATGAACACCAAAACGATATTAACTGAATATTGTTTCAATTAAAAAGGCATCTGTGAACAGCATATAAGATTATATAGCATCAGAACACGATTACTGGCAATTTCCCTTTTTCGTACTTCAAAAGCTCTTTGGCGGCTATTACTTCACTTAAATTTGGATTTGTTGCACCTAAAAGCCTAGTCAACGTAGAAACATTAGGTATGAACTTTGCATAATATGTAACCATACCTGAAAAACGACGCACATCATCTACACTTTTTGGTTGTAGCATCTCAACTATAGCTTTTATTTTAGAAAAATATTTTTAAATCTTATTGTATTCAATAGTATGACCTATGAACTCTATTTGCAAATAAATAGCTTTAGCTGACCTAAACACAGCTTTAAGTTATTCCTGCATTCAAATATTGGCTCACCATGTACCACAATATCGTCAAAGTAGGATTCAGTTTATGAAATTACTCTGGTCGATAATTCTATTAAACTCAGCTGGTGCTGTCTTGATACCATACGAAATGTACCCCGATGTGTTCAAATTGTTTGAATTTCAGCTGAACGTTCATCAACTGGAACATGTAAATATGCCTTGTAAAAATCGAGGCGACAAAAATATCTGGAATCCGTGGGACTGTTTTTATCCACTTTACGTATCGGGTAGTGTGCATCGATCAGTCTTTGGTTAACACCTACTTTGTAGTCCACGCAAAGTTTAACAACCCCGTCCGCCTTTGGAATAACCACCAGTGGTGAGCTCCAGTTAATATTGACAATTTTAGATATAATACCCCTTTTCTCTAGAACATCCAGTTCAATGTTTACCCTTTCTAATAATGCGTATGGAATTTGACGTTCTTTAGTGTAAATAGGCATGACATTATTCCGCAGCTGCAAGGAAACCTTTATAGTTCAGAAGACAGTCTATTTTCTGTTCGAACACAGAAGCAAACTCAGTTTGAGGTCATTAATTCCGATTGAATCACTAATAGCATTTGCTACAGTTGAATGGGAATTGATTTGGCTGTGCAGCCGTCCAGAATAACATAAAGGTCACCAGCAACCGATATGTTGTTTAACAGGGCACGAACTCAGACCTACCCATCTGGGCTATATGTATTTTGCCCGTTGTTGATATCTTGTTAGGTAATTTAAGCTCTTTGAATAAACTTCTCGGTAAAATGGAGTACCCAGAGGCAGAATCGACTTCAAACTTTACAATTTTTCTCTCTATGGAAATGTTTGCATAGTAACGGTCAGATTTTGTGTACTGTAGACATCGACAATTTTGTAGATGCCGTACTCAGAATTCTCACATCGAACTTGATTAGTCGATCTCAACCGTGTACTTGATTTATTCTTAAGCCTGACACTGGAGTTATCTGCCAAAATGGGGGCAATGCAGACTTTTGCTACCTGCCCGTTCTTTGTACACAAGTTGCACTTTAATTTTGTACTGGACCGGCACTCTCGTGCAAATTGATCGTTTTTGCCAAAAAGCAAAAAGCTATGCCATATTCCTCATAAAGTATTTTATCTTTAGTGCGCTTTTTTGAGCGATTAGCTAATTTCTTTTTATTAAAAATGTTGTTAATTGTGCTACCAACTGCACTTATTGTAGCCTGCGACAATTCCTTCTCATCACATTTTGCAGCCTCAAGAGTCTCCGAACCAATCTCTTCAAACATTTGTGCACTGGATTGAAGCAGTTGCTTTCGAATGTTGTTGTCAATTAAGCCTCGAATGAATTGCGCCCTTAAAAACAATGGAACTCCTACACTGACAATCAGACATAAACTCACAGTCGTTGATATCAGTGCGAAGAACTTCCACAAAGTTCTAATTGATATTTTGAAAGAAGTTTATGTTGGGTCACTGGGCCACATACTTAGGTGAACATCTGAGTAGAACAACCTTTATCATGATCCCTACGTGTTAGCACAATTCTATATTTTTATGTTTAAAACTAAAAATAGTAATTGAGGTACGCCCACAAATACCATGCACTGTAAGAGTGGAATGTATGATAATGTGCGCACACACAATTACTGTGTACTGTAACTTTGATTTTTATAACTTTACTTCTTATAACTGTAACTTTGTTTTTATAACATGCTGAATTGCTTCGTTTACATACATTTATACATATATATACATATATATTTATATGAATTTGGCTCTGTTTTCATTATCTCATTTTTAGTTACATACATTATATATATACTCCCTATTTTGTTAATCGATGTGCCAGCATACTGCCTCTCCACATATTTAAATTCACCACGGCATGGTGAATATTATTGTTAACATTGGTGTGAGCGAATGTGTGTGCACAGCGATCACTATAAATAGCGATGCTGTGCGAAGCAATACCCAGTCAGTTGGCAGGTGAGTGGTAAGCAAGACGTTGTGTGGAAACAAAATAAGGGTTCGGAGTCTAAACTCTCCTTAGTTTGTTTCTTTTTGAATTCACTTGGTTATTCACTCGTCCAAGTAACACAAGAGGCCGGTTGTCTGAAGTACATTCGTGTTCTTCAGTATAACGGAAATCTCGTGGCAAGAGAAAAACCGAGGGTTCGGAGTCTAATCTCTCCTCGTGTTTTCTCTCTACTAAAAACCAACCGGCTTGATTGGGTGAAACGAGGATAGTCCTGGAGCGATCATTTCACTCCAGGAATATCCGAGTTTTATGAGAGGATACACTGAGGGTTCGGAGTCTAATCTCTCCTCAGGGTACTCTCCGCTCATACAGACATATCGCAGTTCGGAGCTACCGTACGTCCCAAACTACCATTGTGGTACCCGTAGAAGAGACAGCTTCTATTGGTTGGAGAGTGTGTGGTTGGCGTGTCGATGTAGGGTTTTATTATTATCACATTATAGAAGAAAACCCCTGATAATAAAAGACAACAAAACGATGCGATATGGTGGTTTATTTCTTCTCTGGTTAAACAAATAAAATTTTTGTAACGAATCCTGGCAACGCTGATCTATCCCAGCATAGAGTGGAAAAACACGTCGTTACAGCCTTTGCTGTGTAAGCCAGTTTCGTACTCTATTTATTGCTTTTGGGAGCATGGTTTGCTGTGATCCAAAAAGAAACAAAGAATTTTGTCACATTCACAAAATGGTTACGTATTTATAACTTTTTCGTGCGCAAAATTCATCGATAACCAACTTTTTGTTCTGCTATATTATCTTAAAACACCAGTTATTCGATCATTTTAGCTTTTTTCAGGATTCTAACAGCGGTTGCAACATGTTTGTGAATCGTGTAAGTAATTGAGTTTTAAAATGCTTTTCAAAGGTTTATACTGACCCAGTGTGTAAAAATGTTTTAGATAAGAACTAAAGAACGTTCGATGAAAGCGCGAATTTCTTTTCTATTGTTCCAGGAAGACGATGAACTAAGCGAAGTGGCTTTCGATGAATTTGGTGTTGTGACTAATTTAGAAAAATCCGAAAGATTGTGCCAAGAAAACGAATTACAAAGGCAGGAGAAGGAGCACAAATATAAAAAACCTTCAAAGAACAAGACCAAAGAAAAGAACCTAGAAAACAAAAAGTTTTCTTATAAAAAACGAAAGCACTTAAAAAAATACAATAAATATATTGAGAGCGATTCCGAAAATGAGAATTTTGAAGAAGGCGAACTTACGACATCCAATTCAAGTACTAGTAGTGGAACTGAATCTAATTCTGAAAGCGAAAAACGTAAAGTGGCTTCAATTGAATGTGGTGACAGACTCCTAGGTATGAAGATAAGAAATTCGTGTTGCACGGTTAACATGCAGGAGCCTATATGTCAAAAATTTGTATTTTAATTCTATTTTTCAAGACATTGCGAAGAAATATCCACCCTCTTTACGTATTATTGTCCAGGAAACAAATTTGGAAGATCTGAAAGTTGGCAGCCTCAATTTGATTACTTTTAAGGGGGGAACCTTAGGACGGGAAGGAAATCATGATGTCATAATACCCGATGTCAATGTTTCCAAGGTACTACAAAATTTAACAAAAGCTGCTTAAACATTCTGTTGTATATATTTTGTTTCCTAGTTTCATTTAAAATTTATATATGATAGCAAAGAGTCTATATATAAATGTGTCGATTTGGGTTCACGTAATGGTACCATATTAAATGGTTCTCGTATGTCCGGTTCAAAAATTGAGAGCAATGTATACGATGTAGTACATGGCAGCACTATACAAATTTCTCATACCAAATTACTTTGTCATGTGCATGAAGGCAACAACACTTGTGGTTTGTGCGAACCTGGGCTTTTAATAGATGCCCAGCAGCAGGAAATTCCATCAGGATCTGCACTATCGCACAAAGAGCAGCTCAAGAAAATCCAAAGGAAATATGGTTTAGAAAATTACAGTAAGTCTTTGAATCAGTTAAGCTAAGCAACTATAATGATAACTTCTCAATTTAATATTATAGAGTTTGTTGCTGCAAAACAAAATACTGGAAATTGCAACATTATTTCCAGGGGAATGAGTACAAGCTGTACAAGGAAAAGTAATAAGAATCCATACCAAGATCGGGCTGCAACCAGACGCTTGAAGGTTGGCAGTAGTACAGATAAGGAAAAAACACAAACTGCTTCTATTGACACGTAAGATAACGATGTTATATTAAAACGTACAAATTTAAAACAATTCCTACGTAACAAATTTTATTTAAGTGCAATATCAAGTGATAACAAGGGTTTCAGAATGCTTTCAAAATTGGGTTGGAATAAAGGCGAATCATTGGGTAAAGTGCCAGATCTCGGAGGCCTTTTAGAACCGGTATGTCTGTACGAGAGACTCTCAAAATATTAAAAACAATTTCTTTCTCAATTTAGATTAATGTTATATCAAATGCTGGCTATAAAGGATTAGGCTGTAGTGACCCAATTGCAGGAATAACACTGACTTCTCCGGATAAAAAGAAAATGGAATCAATAAGGAAAACTAAAGAACGTTACGAAACATCTGATATTTTCACTTATTATGATATTAATTAAGTATGCTGTTTTACTTTCAAAATTTCATCATTATCATCAATTAATATGGCTGAGTTCTATTATTTACTGAGTTAATTTCATTTAATAAAACTATTCAAATATGAACTTAATTATTTATTTGCTTTAAGTGCCAATTGAAATTTATTAATTCAGGTCCAAAAATGAACCTTTACAAAAAGTTTGCTGAAAAAGACAGCAAACATTTTGTAAAGCATCATTTTTGGACCTGAATTAATAAAACTATTGTTAAAGAAAATATTTTAAAGTGTATGTAAGTATGTGTTCTAGATTAATCAGCGTGACCATTTTAGTTCTTTGTGAGATATATTTTGCTTCTTTTAAGAAATCATTTAGCTTTTTTTGCGCTTTACCAATTTTGGTTTCAATTATATCCAGTTCTAAAAAGGCTCTCAAAACTTCACAAAAAGAAAACATCTTTGTTCTCTACTAAAAAAGTAAAAAAAATGTATTATATAAATACTTGTTTAAAATACACTTTGTAAAACAATTTAAAAAAATATGTATATAAATATAAATTATGTTTTTGAGTTTTATGTTAATAAAAATAAAATATTTTTTCTTACTTCATATTGTACCATCAAATAAAGAAGAGCAAATATAAATTCTTTTAATTTAAATTATCACATCCACTGGATATTGTGTACTGAAATAATCAGCTAGTCCAACAGGTTATGGGCTTTGGTATACGCGAGTGATAGAAATTAAAAGTAATTTAAATTGGATACATATTTATTTGGTAAAATGGAAGACGTTAAATCTTGCATCAAGAAGTTAAATGGACAAAATTACCAAATATGGAAATACAAGTTGGAGCTCTTGCTAATAAAGGAGGACTTGTGGGAAATTGTGTCCAATGAAAAACCTAGTGCTCCAAATGCAGATTGGACTAAAAAAGATGGTAAGGCTCGCGCAACTATTGGATTGTTAGTTGATGACGCGCAGTTGGTGCATCTGCGTAATTTGAGCACGGCACATGACTATTGGGAAGCTTTGAGAAAATTGCATGAGAAGTCAACTTTATCAAATAAAGTCATGCTATTAAAGAAGTTATGTCGCACGCAATTGCAAAATGGCATGAATATGGAAGCACATATATCAGAAATGCTTGAAACGGTGAATAGATTGAGTGGTCTTGGTGAAAATTTAGCAGATCATCAAGTTGCATTTTTATTGGGAAGTCTGCCGGATGAATACAGCAACGTAGTAACTGCTCTAGAAGTACGAAAAGATGAAGAGCTAACGTTGGACCTAGTAAAGGAAAACTTAATTCAAGAGTACAGACGAAAGCAAGAGTGTGAACAAGAACCAAATGGGTCAAATCAAGCTTTGAAGTCGCAAAATAAATTTATGAAGAAATGTTTTGAATGTGGAAAAGTTGGGCATATCAAGCGTGACTGCTGGAAGAGACGAGAAAATAAAAATTTGAAGTTTAAAGCAAATAAAACAGTCAATAACATCAAAACAGGAGATGGTGATGAATTTTGTTTAAATTCTGGTGGAAAATTAGAAGAACATAAGTGGTATGTAGATTCTGGTGCAAGTTGCCATATGAGTAGCTGTAGGGAACTATTTACGGTGTTCAACTCGCATGTTGGTGGTGAAATTTACCCCCCGATTATGGTTCACAACATCTAAATGTTGTGTTGTAAGATTTACAACACAACTTACAACTCTTTTTGTGATTATGGTTCACAACATCTAGGTGTTGTGTATGTCACAGAGTTGTTTTTCATTTGTAGAGCATCTTTCCGCAAAAATACATGCCTGCACACAAAAAACTACTAAGTAAAGCCACACTTCCAGAAAGATGCACGCGTATGTTGCTTTCATTACACATACACAAGCGAAAAACAATAAGGCCCCGATTATGGTTCACAACATTTGTTCATTTATGTATGTATTTTTTGAAAAGTGATTATGGTTTACAACTATTGTGTTAAGTGTTGTCAAAATCTTACAACACAATCAGATGTTGTCAAAAACTTACGACACCTACTGAAGTGTTGTCTTGTTGATGTTACCAGTTAAATTACGAAAAAATTATAAAATTTGTAAGTGTGCATACAAAATGTTTTGCAAAAATATAAAAAAAAACAATTAATTGTTAAAATTTATTAACAAAATATAAATAAAAATACATCTATACACATAATTATTACACATTTTTCGATTACAAAAGTTTTATTTTGTATTTTGTAGTTGCAATGGATTTAAACTGCAATCTATAATCCTTTCATTATCATAACCAAATTAAACATCAACATTAACATAAATTTTTATGGCTTTGTTTGTACTTTTCTAGCAAAAACGTTTTTCATTCTTTTCATTTTTACCAATGCATTTCTACGCGGTAGTTGCGGTGTTACATGAAATCCAACACTCCATGTCTTTTTGTTGTAAAACTTGACAATGAAACGTCAAAATTTATTGTTTTTCGGTTGTGTATGTGTAATGAAAGCAACATACGCGTGCATCTCTCTGGAAGTGTGGCTTTACTTGGTAGTTTTTTGTGTGCAGGCATGTATTTTTGCTGAAAGATGCTCTACAAATGAAAAACAACTCTGTGACATACACAACACCTAGATGTTGTGAACCATAATCACAAAAAGAGTTGTAAGTTGTGTTGTAAATCTTACAACACAACATTTAGATGTTGTGAACCATAATCGGGGGGTAAATTTTGACGTTTCATTGTCAAGATTTACAAAAAAAAGACATGGAGTGTTGGATTTCATGTAACACCGCAACTACCGCGTAGAAATGCATTGGTAAAAATGAAAAGAATGAAAAACGTTTTTGCTAGAAAAGTACAAACAAAGCCATAAAAATGTATGTTAATGTTGATGTTTACCCCCCGATTATGGTTCACAACATCTAAATGTTGTGTTGTAAGATTTACAACACAACTTACAACTCTTTTTGTGATTATGGTTCACAACATCTAGGTGTTGTGTATGTCACAGAGTTGTTTTTCATTTGTAGAGCATCTTTCCGCAAAAATACATGCCCGCACACAAAAAACTACCAAGTAAAGCCATACTTCCAGAAAGATGCACGCGAATGTTGCTTTCATTACACATACACAAGCGAAAAATAATAAATTTTGACGTTTCATTGTCAAGTTTTACAACAAAAAGACATGGAGTGTTGGATTTCATGTAACACCGCAACTACCGCGTAGAATTGCATTGGTAAAAATGAAAAGAATGAAAAACGTTTTTGCTAGAAAAGTACAAACAAAGCTATTAAAATTTATGTTAATGTTGATGTTTAATTCGGTTATGATAATGAAAGGACCAAAAAATTGTAGATTGCAGTTTAAATTCATTGCAACTACAAAATAAAACTGTTTTGTAATCGAAAAATAAATGGGTAATAATTATGTGTATAGATGTATTTTTATTTATATTTTGTTAATAAATTTTAACAATTAATTGTTTTTTTTTATATTTTTGCAAAACATTTTGTATGCACACTTACAAATTTTATAATTTTTTCGTAATTTAACTGGTAACATCAACAAGACAACACTTCAGTAGGTGTCGTAAGTTTTTGACAACATCTGATTATGTGTTGTAAGATTTTGACAACACTTGCCACAATAGTTGTAAACCATAATCACTTTTCAAAAAATACATACTTAAATGAACAAATGTTGTGAACCATAATCGGGGCCTTATTTAGCCAATGGGAAAAAGATTAATGCTCAAGGTTCTGGAGAATGTATCATCTATAGCAAGGAAAGAAGGTTAAAGGTAAAAAATGTATTATTTGTACCTGAGCTTGAAGGCAATTTATTGTCAGTATCGAAAATGGTGCAAAAGGGTGTTCAAGTTTTATTCAAAGATGAAATATGTGAAATGTCACAGGGAGGTGTTGTTTTAGCTATTGCAAATTTGGCAAACAATCTATATGTCATTAATGAAACACAGAAAGCAAATTATGTAAAATTGTGTGAAACTGAATGTGTTCATACATTTCACAGAAGATTTGGTCATAGAGACAACAAGATGATTAGACATGCTATCAATAACAAGTTGATATTAAATGTAGGTTTAAAAGACTGCCAGTGTTCCGATAAATGTGAAATTTGTTTTAAAGGCAAGATGACAAGGCAAGAATTTCCGAAAAAATCTCGAAATCAATCCGCTAATATCTTAGACTTAGTGCATGCCGATTTATGTGGACCCATGCAGCAAGTTACACCAAGTGGAAATAAATATTTCATGACAATGATAGATGATTACTCCAGGTATTGTGTTGTTTATTTTTTAACAAATAAGAATGAAGCTTATGACAAAATAAAAGAGTATGTAGCATATGTTGAGAATTTATTTAAGAATACAATCAAGATATTAAGAACTGATAGAGGAAGCGAGTTTAAAAGTAAAAAATTGAGCGAATTTTTGAGAGGTAAAGGAATAACTCAACAATTTACTACACCATATACACCAGAACAAAATGGTTTGGCAGAGCGTAAGAATAGAAGTCTTATTGAAATGACTAGATGCTTATTAATAGAATCTGAATTTGAAAGGATATATTGGGCTGAAGCAGTAAACACTGCAAATTATTTGCAAAATAGATTACCTTCAAAAATGATTAGCAAAACTCCATATGAATTATGGTATTCGCGACAGCCGTCCATGAAGCACATAAGAATGTTTGGATCAAAAGTATATTATCATATTAATAAGAAGTTTCGTCAAAAGCTTGATAATGTTTCAAAAGAAGGTTTTCTGGTGGGATTTTGTGATGAATCGAAAGCTTATAGAATTCTGGATAAAGGCACTAATAAAATAGTTATTTCACGAGATGTTAAATTTATTGAAAATTTCGTGGGCTATTACAGACGCAAAACTGAGAATGATAAGTTTATTTCTATAGATTTATTTAATCCTTGCAAGAGCAATGTTGAAGGAAATGAAATGAGTAATGAACAAGAAGATAATTACGATACAGCTGATAGCGAAGGAGAGTGTGAAATAGTACAATCTGATAATGTGATTTCGGACAATAATCTGCAACACGCACCTACAGATGAAATACAGCCTGTTATTAGAATATCCTCAAGGAGCAATAAAGGAATACCACCTGCTAGATATGAATGTAAAATAGCTAATTTTGAGCCATCTACTTATCAAGAAGCAATTCAATGTCCAAATTGTGAAAAGTGGAAGTTGGCAATGGAGGAAGAAATGCAATCAATGTATGCAAATAACGCTTGGGATGTGGTTGAATTGCCTAAAGGAAGAAAATCTGTGGGATGTAAATGGCTTTACAAAATTAAGACTATGCCTGATGGTAGTATAAAATACAAGGCACGACTTGTAGCCAAAGGGTTCTCACAGAAATATGGGCTAGATTATAATGAAGTGTTTGCGCCAGTTGTCAAGCAATCTACTTTGAGAGCTTTATTGGCGGTGGCATCATACAAAAATATGAAAGCTCACCATATTGATTTTAAAACAGCATTTCTAAATGGTATATTGGAAAAAGAAATATATTTAAATCAACCTGAAGGGTTTGCTGTGAAAAACAAGAGTTTTGACTGCAAATTAAATAAAAGTATTTATGGCTTAAAACAGTCAGCGAGATGTTGGAATCAAAAACTCAATGAATCATTAATGAGTTTGGGATTCAGAAGGGGAAAAGCTGATCATTGTTTATACATAAAAGGAGAAAATGATAGAATTATGTACCTACTAGTTTATGTAGATGATATTTTGATATTTACAAAGGATGAAAATAATTTGAATTGTTTCATTAAAGATATTTCCAAGGAATTCAAAATAACAGATCATGGTTTTCTAAAGCTGTTTCTTGGAATTGAAGTTGAGCAAGTTGATGGAAAATTTTATATTCACCAACAGACTTATTTAAATAAAGTTTTAGAAACTTTTGGAATATCAAACGCTAAACCATCAAAAATACCGCTAGATGTTGGGTACGCTAAGGAATTTCGTAGGTCAAATGAAAATTTGGAATCAAATGATTTGTACAGACGAGCAATTGGGTCGTTGCTATATTTATCAAATAATACCAGACCTGATATCACAGTTGCTGTTTCGATACTTAGCCGTAAAGTATCGTGTCCAACACAAACAGACTGGAATGAAGTAAAAAGGATATTCAAATATCTGATTGGCACAAAACATTTAAAATTTTGTGTTGAGGCAAAGGATTTACAATTAGTTGGGTTTGCTGATGCTGATTTTGCTGGAGACGTAAAAGACAGAAAGTCTACAAGTGGCTATGTATTTCAACTCGGAGGAGCAACAATATCATATGCAAGTAGAAAACAAAAGCAAGTTACAATATCGTCCACAGAAGCTGAATTTGTGGCATTAGCTGAAGCAGTGCAAGAGCTTTTATGGCTGAAAATACTATTTGACGACTTAATAATTAAAATACCAAAGACAAAGATTATGGAAGATAATCAAAGTTGTTTAAAACTATTAGATGTTGGAAAAATCAATTCTCGGACAAAACACATTGACATAAAATATTATTTTGTTCGTGAGATCAAGAAAGCTAATGAAGTGGTGTTCGAGTATTGTCCCACAGAGGAAATGTTGGCAGATGTTTTTACGAAACCACTCAGAAATCACAAGATAGTAAAATTTCGAAAAATGATTGGTCTACTGTAAATATTGTATTAAATTGAGAAGGGGTGTTGAGCAAAATGTATTATATAAATACTTGTTTAAAATACACTTTGTAAAACAATTAAAAAAAATATGTATATAAATATAAATTATGTTTTTGAGTTTTATGTTAATAAAAATAAAATATTTTTTCTTACTTCATATTGTACCATCAAATAAAGAAGAGCAAATATAAATTCTTTTAATTTAAATTATCACATCCACTGGATATTGTGTACTGAAATAATCAGCTAGTCCAACACAATCTATTGTATAAAAACCAAGCAAAAGAAAGCTACAAAAAAGTCACCATACATTTACATTATAATGAGCAAAAACTTAAATTTTTTTATGTCATAGCATTAAGATGTTTTTGAGGCTCTATGTGATAATTTCTGAACTGACTGCATTTTTCTATACATACGTACAAATGTATCTTAACTCCTGAGGCTTTCTTTGGAAAGGCGTTTCTGGTTTTTAATTTAAATTTGCAATATCGGCTTAAATATTATACGGAAGCACGAACACAAAATTATTTGCAAAATTAGCACTGCACCTGCAAAAAAATTTCTAAATTTTACTAAATTTAAAGCAAATGCTACCTTGCATTTTATTTAACATTCCGTTTATATGAAATGTGAATCTCTGTAAAAATGAGCTCTGCACTCGCAACAAAAATATTAAAATTGGTAGCAGACACTACGCTGCATTTTTCTTCAGTTCACATGAAATTTAGTTCATTATGCTGATAAGCATAATTGTCACTTGCATGGATTTGCGGGGCTCTTTATAATAAAAAGAAAATAATGAGTAGTTAGTTCGTACTCAGGTAAGCATAACGAGTTACGTCAAAATATTAAAATCTAAATCTAAAATCAATTAATAAACATGTATAAGACTATGGAATAAATATTGAAATAAACTACTTACCCCCAATTTTTGAATTGGATTTTAAATGCCATTTCAATTTAAATTTGATTTAAATACAATATTTAAATCAAACTCAAACGCCCTGCCGTGCCCATTTAAAATCGATTTAAGTTTTTCGTACTACATATGATTTTGACAGTTTGGTTTTGTTCTGCAAATTAAGAAAATTGCACATGTTTTTTGTTTGTTTCATAACTTGATTTTTTATTATTTCCAGAAGATAATCAACTTCTGTGGCAGTGAAATTGGGAGTCCTTTTATCACTCATTTTAATAATTTTTACAAAACAATTTATTATTTTCTAAACTTCACAATTTCACTTGCTTCCAAATTTGTTTAAACAGCTGTTTTTTATTGAGTTATCGATAATTTTTCGACACTTATAGCCTTTTCACACTTATCAACATCTAACATCTACCATCAATTTGCGATGATGTTGAAATTTCCCCATAAGAAATATACAGGGCTAAAAACCAACATCTTTCAACATCTTTATAAAATGTTCCTAACTCATTTTGTTCCACTCAACATCTTTCGATTATTTTAGTGTCATCACTAAAAAAATTACAAAATTGTAGTGGCATCACTGTAAATTTTGACATTTAATGGCATTCAAAATCATTAAAAAAGGAGTTGTGTCCAAAATGATGTCTTCATGATCTTCCTCCAGCAAGATTTTTATGGATTCTATACACTGCATTAGTAGTAGAGATTGTTCTTGCAAGCTAACTGCTAATCAAGGCAGATTAAACAGGTAAAATCACTAAAACAGCTGCTCGTTGTTTATTAACTGCTTAGTGTCAAAAGTTTGTTTACAAGCCGTTTAACGTGCTCTGATTTCTAAGAAATGTGCAAGTGATTTTGTAGCTACTCTTGAAGAAAAAGTAAAGTAAGCCAGTAATTTTGCTTCTTTTATTCCATAAAAAAGTAAAGTAATAATTTTTAAGTGGTTTAAATAAATTTATTTTACGAAATTTGTGTAATTTCGTTTTTGTATACACTCACAAACCCATTTTACAAAACAAATGAGAGAAGAATTTGACAGTATTCAGTTATTTTTCTACCAACAACTCTCGTGTATTTTTTCTTCTTTTTTTTTGGTCTGCTAGTGCTTGTACCTAGTAAATCTGCCTTGGTGCTAATCCTACTATTATTTTGTCTTCAAAATCTATTTATATTATATTTTTATTGTCTTTAATGCAAAACGTGGCTTTATTTATTTTGGCAGCTGTGTATGTATATATGATGTTAGATGTTGTGTGTGAACGCATGTTTCACATTTTCAACATCTTTAACACGTTCCACGAAAATGTTGATAAGTGTGAAAAGGCTATTACATTGTGCTGCCGTACTTTTATTACAATGAATTACTAAAAATTATTTTAGACTGTAAAACAGAAAGCTATTTTAAATCCAACTTAAGTTTTAAGGAAAATTTACTAATTTTTTATTTAAATCCCAAGTCAAAAATCGGGGGTTAATAAGGGAATTTTAATTATTGAAGCTTATATCCATATAGTGAACAACAAAAACCTCAATGTTAGTGTTAAGAACAAGAAATTTAAATAAATTATTAACTTAAGATTTTCATAAACGAGAAAGATTTTTGGTTGAAAACATTTAAACAAAATTAAGAATTAACAACAGTAGAGTGCGAAAGTGAACACACTGAAACCAGAAATATACTAATATTGTTAACATCGATATAAATTGTAACGTGACTGACTGGGTCATCATCGCCCAGCCCTAACGGCTAAAGCTAGAGTAATCAAATTTCGTATGTGGGCAGCTCTTCTGATGTATGGATCCACTAAGGCGGGATTTTTGGAAATTCGCACGGGAAAGGAGTAAAAGAGAGTAAAATCGGTAATTCAATATGTTCGGACGTTGAACAGATAGCACAAAAAGCACCCAAGAGTAAAGTAAAAATAAACGGATAGGTGTCTGGTACTTGTTTGACATTTTGAGTACTAAGGGGATAAAATGGGTAAAAACTGAATTTTGGTACTTTTTTGAATTGTATATACATATCCATGTAAAGGATAGAAACTGAAAAAAACTAAAAACTGAATTTAATACCCATTGAAAAATGCTCTATTTGTCGCTATTTGTTTTCTAAGATTAGTACCTCTAAGTCTTTCCGGTATTTGAGCGCCACACTCTTGTGAAAATCTTCTTAGTAGAGGACAAGCTCTGTAATATTGTTTCGCCAATTTTGATTTTGTGGGATTACTAAATATAAAATTGTTAAGCTCAGTTATTCCAGCCTCTGATCGATATTTCAAAATAATTTCAATTGCATTAATACTCATAGGGCACAACAAAATATCGACAGTTCTTCCAAGTTTTCCACGTAAGTTAATTTTTAGATACTGCTTTGCAAACTTTACTGACTGACTTGAAAGATGTTTTAAGACATCTTTGTCTACTGTATCAGTTATGGACTCTTTAATAGAAAAATTTTCTATTGTTAACCTTTCAATTTCTCCTGCTCGTCTGCGATTGAATATTTGTATTAATATTAGAGCGGATAGCTCTAGCTCTGTCCAGGCTGACAAACAAAATCCACTGTCTAGTATTTTCACGGACTTATCAATAAGCATTTTTAAATATAAATACAATTTGTTTATGTTTGGTTAGAACAATAACCTTTTTGATTACTTTGATCTTCGAGAGATTTTCCATTTATACGCGTGGGAGTTTCTTCTTCCCACAACAAAAGGAAATTGTCCAGATGTACTTTTGAGTCTTCGTTTTGCTCTTTAATCAGCTCTGCTCGTTGTTTTTTGGCACACTTTTTTATTAAAGATGTAATGTTTTGTGCAACCGCAGGAGTTTTAAATCCCATAATTTCATCGTCCCAATGACGATGGTTCCAATTTATTCATTTGTATTTTAAAACGGCCAAGTAAGCGCAAGTTCGCGCGAATCATATCATACAGATGTTGTGCTGAATATTTTTCGGTGAGCTTGTTACCAAATTTAATGGCAAGCTTGTCGTATCTTATAGCTTTAGTAATGTTGTCATTTCGTAAAGTTGGAAAAACCTTGCTTTTGAGAACTGCATTTGCCACCGGATGCATAAACTGTGTTAGTCTTCGACTTTCAATAAAATTAGTACGACTGTTTTTAGAAGACGTGCATTTCGAAATATGAATTCTTAATATTTTTTTCCCCATAGAACCTAAAGTAACAATTAACCATAGCTCCTAAACTGTAAAATACAGAGAGCTGAAATTCGCACAATATATGTATTTACATATGCGCTACAACAACAAATGCTAAAAACAAGATGTCGAAAACTACCAGGTGTCCCTATACAACGTAAAAAAAGGAGAGCCGAGATTCGCACAGTGTATGTATTCCCAGATGCCTTACAACAGCAAATTGCAACAACAACAACAAGTGGAAAATTACTAGGTGTCCACATACAACATAAAGTAGCTGTAAAAACATACATACATTACACATACATACGCACGGAAATTATGAAATAGTTTTAAACAATTTTTGTTTATTCTTATGATGTGCCATTTCGGCCTCCAATTTAAAAATATCCTCCCATATCTCTGAAGCACGATTCCAGCTTGGTGGGAGATCAGAATTCAGCGTTTCGCGAAGACAAGCAATTTTCCTTCTGAACCTTACTATTTTTCCACCTCGCCTATGCTTTGGTTTGGGTACGAACGGAATTGCGACCAGTTTGTCCTCTAGCTTCCTCGACTGTCTCTGCCTATATTCTTCTAAAGAAATGGCCTTTGGGCCTACCTTTTCTGGGTTAGATTGCTCCTTATCTATACTTGCCATTTATTTATTTGGCAGGATCGCCATGTGCTGTTTTAATTCCTTTTGGAAATTATTTTTCTTATGCCCTGCCTATAAATTGTGCCGGCGCACAAAAACGCCACTGGCCTAAACTGATTTTGGCAGGTTTTTCTGCCAAATTATATTTTTTTTAGTTCAGCAAATATATGCTGAAGGTCCTTTTGATTAAACAGCCAGTTTTAGGCTGAATCAGCAAGTGATCTTTATTTCAAAATGCTTCG
The DNA here is from genome assembly GCA_963662145.1 of Sturmia bella. NCBI lineage: Eukaryota > Metazoa > Arthropoda > Insecta > Diptera > Tachinidae > Sturmia > Sturmia bella. Next base: position 39,113,193 of record OY759172.1, read on the forward strand.
ATTTATATATAAAAGTAACGGTATTTTACAAATTCCAATATTTCCAAAAATATAAAATGCTAGCATATTACCCGCTACTTTGTTAGCGGATCTTATTTAATGAAACAATCCTACATATATACAAAACAATCGTAGCTCAAAACATAGAAGAGAAAATAATATATGTTAATTATACATGTTACTTATGTACTAAATGTTAAAAAGTTAGACAAATATAACTTAATAATATATTTCTAAAAAAATTTATATATAAATCATCTTGCCAAGTTTTCTTCTTGAACACCTTTATGATATCTGAAACTCGGTTAACAAAAGTACGAGTATTTCAAATGTGAAAATATTCTTTATTTAAAATTCAATTCATACATACACTCAGAAAACTTTGTCAGTAAAATTAACTGAAAGCACTCTTTAAAATAAATGAAACTTCATTTAAAAACCGTCCTACTTATTTTCATTTAAATTTACTGATCACATCATTTGAATTGAAATGTTAAAACATTTACGGAACCCAATCGGTAAAAATGATGAGTTTTACTTTATTCTAACTGTCAAATAATTAATGCGTAATCAACTTGTTAAAATTTTTTTTATTTTTTCTTACGTGGTCATTATATTAAGTTAAGTTCATTTTTAAATGTTTTTTCATTTAAAAATAACTGCACTGACTACTTCTGGAATAAACTACGGTCAGTTACAGCAAAAATATTCTGAGTGTATACTTATTTGACTATGTACTACTTATTATTATTTAAAAAAAATGTATTATTTATATATGATGTTAGTCCAACGATCGTAGAATTTCAATGGCGCGGACATATATGTAGCTGGAAATATAGGTACGACATTTTTTTAATAAAGCCACTTAGTTCGAGAGAAGAAAGTATGCTAACTAAGATTTAAGGACAGCGCACATTCGTCTTGTTGGTGAAGCATACAGTACTCTTACACCCGCTGACTGTCCGGGGCTGCTTATTCGTTGCAAGACCCTTATTCGCAGCTAACCTTTTTATTTAAAGGCCGTTCACTATCCGCAACCTGTGACCCGTCCGGTAACCTTCAGATTGACTCATGGTGAAACACTTTCGAGGTTCTACTGCCGGAATCAACAACGCTACTCGAGCTTAAACTATGTGGATTGACGATCTGTCTGATATTACATAACTTTTTTCTATTAATTATTTGTGGGATCTAATTTCATTGCTTTTGCTCTTTTCGGGTTTAATGTCTCTACATAGCTGTTTGTTATTTATATATGTTATTGTAGTTAATACTAAAATTTGCAGCCATGGCATACGACCTTCTCAGCAGCTAACTAATGACTGTGAATCTAAGCCTAAGTATTATGCTTGATCTACTTAAATCCAGTCCTTTGGTGTAGCTCGTTATATCTATCGCCACACGAAGAAATAGCTTAGCGCAATGGTGATTTTGAAACTGAAGTTTACTGATAGTTAACGGTCTATGCAAAAATTACTTCAGATACCATGTTAATTTTTTGTGGGTTTGATGAGAGCTTGAGAGAAGAAGACTTGGGATTTCCCTTCGTATTTGGAGATAACATAAAAAGGACAATTGAAGAAAAGAGAATGAATACTACATATCTCATCGATATTTGTTTGTTTTTTCGCCTGGTAAACTTTCGCTGCGAAACTTTTGCTTATGTAGCGAAAAGTTGTATGAACATATTAGATAAGTTGTAGTTCTTAATTTTTTTAAATTTATTTCAGCTTATTGGGACTAGTGGTTCTCGAGTTATGATAAACAAAAGAGCCTAAAACGCGACAAACTCCTCTACACGATACTTACTAATTTCAAACTAATTTTTAAGTTATTATTTGAGGTACCAAGACCAAACGAATGATGCATAAGTACTTCTTTTTGAGGCTACTTTCATAAGCAATTATCAGAATTGAGTCCAGAAATAATGTGCTGTACAGTGTATGTAAATAGAAAGTAAAATTGCGTGAGCTTTGGTTGCCGAGTGGTTAAAACGGCTGTTCCAAAATTTTGAAATTTGACACGTCCAAAGTTTATAGGGTGCTGATGAAGGGTGTTTGCTACCCAGAAACAGCCGGTTGTCTACCTAGCTATTAAATTTTACTTTTCTTTACTTAATTGATGTTAATTAAAAATAGTGACAAACCAAGGGTTGAATTTAAGATTGAAAAAGTAATCTATATATATATATAAAAATGGTGTAAAAAATGTATAGTAATTCATAAAATAAGAACGGCTAGGCCGATTTCTGTAAAATTTTTTGTCAGTTATTCGTATTTTCGAGGAGAAGGTCTTTACGGAAGAAAATTTTGGAAAATCCCTCTGGAAAAGTCGGAAAATTGGAAAAATCGAAAATTGAGTTTTTGTATGAAATTTTATTCATTAATGGCTTTCCAAATCAGAAAATAGAAAGTTCTTAGTGTAAATCATGGAAAATTATGGAAAATGCGGAAAATTGGAAAAATCGCAAATTGATTTTGTTGTATGAAGTTTTGTGTGCAATTATTCCTTAATGCCTTCCCAAATGAAAAAAAAAATTAAAATTCTTAGTGTAACGAGATGTCTTACAAATTAGCCGGTGTAATACACCTCATTGGCGTCAATGCCAAAATCCGATAGATGGCGTTGTACATTGACTTAAATTTGTTTTGTAAGAAAAAACCAAACAAACCAAGAGAGTGAGTAAGAAATCACTCACATTCTTATTAGAGTGCTATGGGAATTATGCATGTGTGTGTTAAAGCAAAGCACAATTATCCGAAAGATAATGAATAGATAGAAATGAAGACATTTTCTTATTGGATTACTCAAATTTAGTTCGATAGTGGTCTTATTTGACCACGGACCCGGCGAACTTCGTCTCGCCCCAATTTTAAGCCTTCAGACAAACTTTAGAGTAATAATACGACACAAATGTTTAAATTTTCAATGGGTCCGATACACGAACGTCACCCGACTGTCGTACATTTGGCAGTTCACTTGGAGAACGGTCAGCGTGTCTACTTTACAGAAGCAAATGCAGCGCTAAGAGCAGAACGACCACCAGCGACAACATTGACAAATTTCTTTTCGACATGTCAAAGCGATCCATTCGCAAAGACTTTACTCCATTCTGAAATGCCACGCTATTACACATGGAACAGTGCATCGAAGAATTTCCAATACCGGAAAAAAGGTGATACTGTTGCTGGCTTCGCTGATGTTTATTCGACTGATGCCCTCGGACGAATATACACAGTTCATGCACGCCAAGACGAATGCTTCTATCTTCGCTTGCTTTTGCTGAACATTAGAGGCCCCACATCCTTCGATTCTCTTCGTACTGCGGATGGTGTGCTGTGCGCCACTTTTCGGGAGGCCTGAAAACGTTTGAATTTGCTGGAAAAGGATTCACATTGGGACTTAACGCTCGCCGATGCAATTGTTTCTGCGCCAGCGAATCAAATTCGTACATTGTTTGCAATCATCATAGCCACATGTAATCCATCGAATCCAACCGCATTGTTTGACAAATACAAGGACGATATGGCTGACGACATTTTGCACAGAGTTCGCACGGCAACTTTGAATTTCGATCTTGAAATTAACGAAGAGATACGCAACGAAGTTTTAGTTCTGGTCGAAGACATGTGCTTGCTCATGTGCGGCAGTCTCTACAATCGAGATGAGCTCGCCGAAAGAGTCCGAACAAATGTGCATTATTGAATCCCGAACAGAAGAACGTGTACGATTCGCTAATGAAGGTTGTTGACGATGGAACAGGAGGCATTTACTTTCTCGATGCTCCAGGTGGGACAGGCAAGACATTCGCAGTTTTGTTGATTCTGGCAACAATTCGGTCAAGATCACAAATTGCGTTAGCTGTTGCATCTTCTGGAATTGCTGCCACATTGTTGGAAGGCGGTCGAACTGCACATTCCGCTTTGAAGCTGCCGATGAATCATCACACATTGACGAGCCAACCAAGAATTCGGCGACAGGCAAATTGATGCGAGATTGCAAAATCATCATTTGGGATGAATGCACGATGGTGCATAAACGAGCTTTGGAGGCAGTTGACCGAACAATGAAGGATCTACGAGGTGATTTAAGACGATTTGGTGGGGCTTTGATATTGCCCTCCGGAGATTTCCGTCAAACACTGCCCGTCATCCCGAAATCTTCTGCTGCGGATGAACTTAACGCATGCCTAAAATCTTCGTCTTTGTGGCGGCATGTCCAGAAGTTGCAATTGACCACAAACATGAGAGTCGCATTGCAGAACGACCCATCGGCTGCTGAATTCTCGAGACAACTGCTGGAGCTTGGCAACGGCCAAATTCCTATTGATGTTTTGACTGGATTGATATCGTTCCCTGAAAATGTTTGTGAATTCACATCGTCCAAGGAGGAACTCATCAGCAAAGTGTTCCCCGGTATTCCACAAAATTACAAAAATCTCGATTGGATTGCTGAACGGGCAATACTAGCAGCGAAGAATAAGGACGTGGATAGCTTAGACTACAAATCTGTTGACTCCGTAACCGAGCAAAATGAAGCGACTAACTACCCGACAGAATTCTTGAACTCGCTTGATATACCAGGAACTCCCAGGCATAATTTACAGCTGAAGGTGGGATCGATCATAATTATGGTGCCGAATCTCAATCCTCCAAAATTGTGCAACGGTGCGCGGCTGTCCGTCAAAAACCTAATGAACAATGTGATTCAGGCGACAATCATCAAGGGCAAATTCAAAGGAGAGGAAGTCCTTATCCCACGAATTCCCATTATGCCAACTGACCTTCCTTTCCAATTCAAGCGGATTCAGTTCCCCGTTCGATTGGCATTTGCGATGGCAATCAATAAATCGCAAGGCCAATCACTCGAAGTCTGTGGGATTAATCTTGAATTTCCCTGTTTTTCGCACGGTCAGCTATACGTTGCATGTTCGCATGTTGGGAAACCGTCTTCGTTATTTGTTTTTGCGCCGGAAAAAAAACAACATCAAATCGCTCTCTATTGATTACATCAAATAAATCATATTGAAAATATAAACATTTGTGTCGTATTATTACTCTAAAGTTTATCTGAAGGCTTAAAATTGGGACGAGACGAAGTTCGCCGGGTCCGCTAGTTTAATATAAATGTATTACAATACAGAAGTTCAATAAAATTAAAATTTTCAGTAAAAATGCTATAAAAAAAATTCGAAATGGGCGTAAAAGCTTACTATAAATAATTGGACATGTGTCTGGTACTTTTTTGAGATCATGGTTTTTAGGGGAACAAAAGGGGTAAAACAGAATTTTGGTACGTTTTTTAATTGAAGAGACGGATGAGAGCAGGAAAGAAGTAAAACAGTAATTAAGCTACGTATAGACGTAAGATCTTACAATATTGTCAGAAAATGTATAGAATATTTTTAACCAATCGTGAGAACTTACAATTTCTTCCTGACAATGTTGTAAGCAAAAGCATTGACAATTACTTGTCAGTTAACTGTCAATCGTTTGAACACTTTAGAATCATCATTTAGTACATTGTCAAGCATTGGCATATTGTAAGATGCATAAATTCTCAACACCTTACAATGGCGTCATTGTCAGAGTAATGACAAAGAATATTAAAGAAAAATGTGTGTGTACGAAAGGGAGAGAAAAAACAAGAGAATAGTAAAAATGTAAGTACGAGAGGTAAAAAGTTGCAGAAAAGAGAATAAAAAAATTAAAAACATGGTTATTGAGCGAGAAAAATAAAGAATGAATAATGGCATGTGTGTGTGTGTATTTTAATAATGACAATTCGCTGACAATTTTTGATACGTAGAAAATCTTGCATCCGTGTAAGCTGACAATTTTCGTTATTATTCAAATTTATTGTCAGGCAATCAAATTGTAAGGTTTTCTTGCAATTGTCTGAACTGATAATTTCCTTAATGCTGACAATTTTGTATTTCAAGTAGATTCCCAGCACGTTGTTAGGTCTTACGACATTGTAAGATCGGACAACCGTCTATACGAAGCTTTAGACTCATAAAAATAAAATTACGGATAGATTATGCAATTTTTTGAGTTTTCAAAGAGTACAAAAAGGGATAATTTTACATATATCTCGCAGCTTAATACAAGTAACAAAATATTATTCAAAAAGTGTCAAAAGCTTACTGAAAATAATTGGACAGGTATTTGGTACTTTTATGAAATCGTGAGTTTTTCACTTGGTCAGGGGGCAAAAACTGATATAAAAGGATCAAATCTGTAATTCCATATTTCATTACCAAATGCAAGTAGCACGAAAATTCAGCAGTTCAATACCAGGTAGCTGTGCAAGGCAGTAAGTAGACTACTACAGAAAAATAACCCAAGGCAGATTAATGACAGGTACAAAGGCAGATGGCTACTGCTTTGACCTGGTAAACTGTCAAAGATTTGTTTACAAGAACGGTCAAATACACATCACAGCTACACAAACGCGAAAAAATGAAAGACAGAATAGAGAGTAAATCTACTAACAAAATGCGTAGTGTTTGTTGGTGTTGCTTTTATAGTAGTAGTGCGGCTACCTGTTATAAATCGTTTTTGAATTGTGTATGTTTTCCTTACGGCGAGATCATTCGTTCTTGAAATTGGTTTCATAGTGTTGAAACGAGAATTATAGTTTACAACAATTTTACAAAAGTTAAGCAGTTACATTGAAAAATTCAACTTTTAATACAAATTATAATAAATTATTTTTACAAAATTTATTTATTTAATGATTTTGATTTCCTATACAACAAGACTATGTCTTATAATTAAAGTACAGGAACGTAAGTTATTTGCATCATAAAATTAATATATTGTCATAAATTTTAATAAAATTTTTTTTTTTTTTTTGGTGGGTTGGGGAGGGGAAATGCTTTTACGCATGCCTGCCAGGTCGTCACTCTTCACAACAGGCGATGTTGGACTCCTCGAAAGACTACCAACTAAAACCGCCCCCCCCCCCCCCCCCATCTACCATGGGAATCATCCACACTGGAACTACTCTCGTATTACTTCAGTGTGGCTCCCTTCACTTGGGCTATATCTGCCACTCTCTGTCTGCTAGTTCCCCGTTGGGCCCGCTTTGTCTACTGCAGATTTAACTGCCTCCATTCTCGCGTGCGTCCAGGTCCAATTTCTTTCTGTGGAGAATGCCTTCGACGAAAACCGCTATACGTTGCCAGCTCTCCTCACTTCTGAGCATGATTCCAACGACACTCTGTGTCGTCAGTGGGCCATAGCTTGTCTCAGTATCAGCCCTTTCGTAGTTCCACTTGCGGCACTCGGAAAAGGTGTGCTCAGCGTCATCCATATCCGAATCTCCGTATACACAACGTGGACTGTCGCTTTTCCCCATCCGATGCAGGTACTTCCGGAAATAACCTAGCCCCGACAATAACTGCGTTAGGTAATAGTTAACTTCGCCAAAATTCCTGTCTATCCACATTGATAAATCTGGGATAAGCCTTGCCGTCCATCCGCCATGTGTTTGGCTCTGCCACCTCTGTTGCCACTGCTGAATGCTCTGCCTTCTTAGTTCTGCCGGCGTTTGTTGTCCAATATTTCTGGTCCCATCTCTTTTTACGCTCGTTAGCAAGTAAATCCACGGGAATTGAGCTACTAATAACGAGCACAGCCGCCTAAGATACTGTTCTATAGGCCGACGCTGCCCTTAGGGCTGCCGTCCTCTGTACCGCGCTTAATGCCTTCCTGCGGTGTTTCGCCTTTAGTGCGTCAGCCCATATTTCACATCCGTAAAGAAGGATTGACTGCACGGTACCCAGAAGTAATTTCCGCTTACTCGCAGTTGGGCCACCTACGTTAGCCATCAGTCTTGATAAGGCTGCAGTGGCCTTCCCAGCCTTCTCGACTGCATGGTTTATCTGACTCCAATAGGTCAATCTCCAGTCCAGAGGTAGACCCAAATACTTCACCGTTCCCTTGGTTTGGAAGGTGTTGTCGACCGTGTGTATCGGCGTCTCGATGGGTATGTGCTTCTTCGTTAGAATGATGAGTTCAGTCTTATCTGCAGCAAGGCTAAGGCCACGATCAGTCATCCATGTCCGAGTTCTGATCATTATCTGGTTGAGCTTCCGCTGAGCCTCCGTCGTATCCCTAGCTGTTAACACAGCATCGATATCATCTGCATATCCAACAAGATATGAGTCCTCGGGCATATCAATGCAGAGTATCTCATCATACATGATGTTCCACAGGTCTGGACCTAATATAGATCCCTGTGCTGTGCCTGCTGTAACCTGTCTTCGCATTACACCGTCCTCAGTTTCGTACACAAGAACACGATCTCTGAGGTAGCTACGTATCATCGTCATCAGATACTGTGGAACTTGGAAGCGCCTCTCTAATGTAGTGATTATATCGGTCCACCTCGCGCTATTGAATGCATTCCTAACGTCAAGGGTTGCCAAGAGCACAATTTGTCTGGAGTGATGGTTCCCACTATGTGCTGATTCCACACTCTTGAGTACATCAGCAATGTCATGTACCGTGGACCTACCCTGTCGAAAGCCATATTGCCTATTAGACAGTCCACCCGAATTCGTCACTGCCCCTAATACGCGAGGCCTAATTAACTTCTCCAGGAGTTTACCAGCTGTATCCAACATACAAAGTGGGCGATATGAGGAAGCGGACTCGGGGTCATCCTTGCCTTTCCCAATCAGTACTAACCGCTGCATCTTCCAAGCCTTTGGGAAAACACCTTCTGTTAGACACTTGTTGTACATTTGGAGTAAAATCCATGATCGCTCATTCGCAATTATTTTCAATACCTCCACAGGAATTCCATCTGGTCCAGGGGCTTTTTGGTTCCTTAAGGTCCTTGCTGCATCCTTTAATTCGCTCTCAGTGAAAAGTGGAACATGCTCATCTCTCTGCGCTCCTGTGTCGATCTCGTTACTCAATTCATGGGTTGGAAAAAGTGTACTCACCACGTTTTCCAGACTTCGTGCTGATAGGTCCACCGCCGATGCCATACCACCGAGCTTTTTCATGACCAGCTTGTAGGGCAATCCCCATGGGTCACGGTTTATGTCAGCACGCAATTCTTCCCATTTGCGTTTCTTGCTTATTGCAATGGCCGCTTTAAGATCTCTTCGAGCATTTCTATATTCCTGGGCAAGCTCATTGTGCAGACCATTCCGTCTTGCTCTGGTGTATCTCCTTCGGTGATGGTGGCATAATTGTCTTAGCTGTCTTATCTCATCGTTCCACCAATATACAGCTTTTCTGGAAGCCCTGCCACTGATCCTTGGCATAGATGCATTGCAAGCGCGTGCAATAGCTGCCATTGTGCCTTCTGCCTGAACGTCGTTCGTGCGTTGTTGAAGTGGAAAAGCTACATCCAACTCCGCTAGTAAGTCAGCCTGTCGTAACCGCAAAACATTCCATCTTCTAGTCCCCTTTCTACCATTGCCGTTGTTGTTACTAGTACTTATCGCAATTCGATATGTAATATACTGATGATCACTGCCTGTGTAATCCTCTATCACCTTCCATTCTCTCAAGCCATTCATGAGGGACTCTGATGCTAAGGTAAGATCAGGGATCGTGCCTTCGCAACCTGGCCTTCTGAAAGTGGTAGTTGTGCCCTGATTTGCAACCACTAGGCCTAGTCTTGCGATCATATCTCGGATCCTCCTACCCCTTGAATTCGTAGTGGTCACACCCCACTCTGAAGCCCTTGCGTTGAAGTCACCTGCGATAATCAGGTTTCCTCCTACTGTCAGAGCGGCATCCTCGATACATCCAGCTTGGCCTGAAAAACACCTATGGGATCGCTCGGAGTCAGATAGCAGCTTATCACTGTATAGTCCCTGCCGGTCACCCATACAAAGCCGTCACCCGAGCCATGCCCGAGTATTTGGAACCCTGCCCCACTGGTCAGCAAATGGCTGCTGTTCAAGTTGCATCCTCAAACCACTGGCCGTTCTGCAGGCTGCTATACTGTTCGCATTATGCTCAAGCATAATCTGGGGTAATAAGGCACTGGCAGTTACACTTCTGTGGAGGTTCGCTTGTAATAATGTCTTCATCTTTGCTGGGTCAATTTCCTTTAGGCAGCGCATCGTGCTGAACCTGGTATGTGGTCGACTGGTTTGCAGTCTTCCTCTACACATAGGCAGCATCTGGAGGTGCTGTTACACTCCTTTAGCTTATGACCAGTGATCCCACACCGAATGCATAGACCCTGTCCACTCCTATTGGGCCCATTGCAGTTTGTTTGCGTATGTCCTACTCCAAAGCACCTATAACATCGCTTAACATCCATTGCCTGCCTGACTCTGCAATATGTCCAGCCGACCTTTATGCGATGCAGTTCAAGAATGATGTTCGCTATGCCTGTCTCCATTGTTGCGAATGCTCGGCACTGCTCTCTGCTGTTCCTGTTTGTCACTCTTACCTTGACATCTGCATCCTCTTTCTTCGTGGTCTCCCGGATTGCGGAAATGATCTCATCCGGTTCCACGAGGGAGTCTAGGTCCCTGATCTCGACAGTCATCTTTGGTTTCAGCTCTGTTACCCGCGAAGCCTCCTTCACAGATTCTCTGATCGCGTCACAGAATTGGCTTCTTTTTCCGCCATCTAGAAGTTCCAGTAAGACCGAGCCATCTTTGGTCTTTCTGACTGATCTCACAGTCACCTCAGAATCTTCGGGCTTAACAGATCTTTTTAGTTGTCGGAGAACGTCGGCGTAACTCTTTCCTTCAGATGGCTTAATCAGCACTGCCTCCAAACGTCTCTTAGGTTCTGGCTTACTGTTTTTTTTCCGCGTTCCTCTCTCCTTTCTTTCGCCCCGAACCTCAGTCACATCCCCAGGGCCAGGTTCGTCTCCGCGAGCAGGTCTCTGCTTCTTATTGCTCACACTCTGCCATACATTTGGTTCCTTCTTCCCCGTTCTCTTCCTTGCCTCAGGGACGGCAGGACTTGTGGCAGGTCTCTTACTGTGAGCTGTCACAGGTGCATTTTCCACTTGAGATTGGCGTCCTGCTGTTAACTTCTCCTGTTCATCTTTATTCCTCTGTGCTTCCGTTGTCATCCAAAGCTGCCTGTAGTGTTTGATCACATCGAAAGCCTCTCTTAGTTCAGAAACGCCGTTCTGAACATCTCTGCTAATATTTTTCTGTTTTTTAATTGCCTGCTGCATCTTATTTAACACTTGTCTGCAGTTGTCCAGTGTATTCTCCTCCAGTTGTCTCAGCTTATATATAGACTCCAAGCGAGGGGAAAAGTTTCCTTCCACTGTGATCTGCGACTGATACTGTGAAACAGCAGAAACGGGAGTCTGGCGCTGCACTCCACTCAGTGAAGCGACAGAAGCTGGAGTCTGACGCTGCACTTCAAGCAGTGAAGCGACAGAAGCGGGAGTCAGGCGCTGAACCTCTATCATCGATACTGCTCCCTTGTCGGTGTTAGAGGAGCTCTCCGCCGATACAGTCCTGTCCGCCATAGGCACAGCAGCAGACGGAGCTCCTACACCCACTATATTGGGTGATCGGAGAGTCTTGCTGCTTTTTCGTGAGCTTAGATTCTCTTCCTGTACCTCTGCTCTTCCTGTCCTCTTTTCTACATTTTGGGGGGGCGGTCTATTAATCATCATTGCTTTTGGGTCCCCGCTCCAGGCCGCTATTCATCCACGGTTGTATGGTCTCCTCAAGCGATCCCCGTGGGTCCCTTTGGAAGCAGTGAGGTCCACGCTAGGGTTGACATAGATCCTCATGGGAGCCTTTGTTCAGAGCCAGGATCTCGGAGCAAAGCAGGAGTCGTCTCAACTGCACCCTTACCGCCACCTCACAGGCGACGTGGTCAGAACGTACCTGGAGCCTCGCCACAGTTTTAACGGGACGGAGGCGGCAACAGCATTAGCCTGACAGCCGTTTCAGCACCGTTTCAGAGTGCTTACTAAGATGTTAGAATACTGCAGCCGTCAGCCCTAGGCATCAATTCCGGATCGTCAAATTGGTACTAGACCTCTGCACAAATGGACTTGTCGCTAAAAGTACACATAAACTAGCTACGCATGAACACTTACTCGAAGTGTACTAAAAAAATAGGTACACATTTTTGAGTACAACAAAGTCATCGAATACGTATTGGTTATTACTTGACTGTGTGTGTGTTAGGTAAGTACATGCTTGTTTTTGCTCTCATTCGTATGTTGTATGAAGCGAACATGTCGAGTATGGCAAAACATCCAAACTTCACTTGGTACTTGCTGTATCAGGTGAAGTTTGGCAAATACAACAAACTGTTGTTTTTTGAGTAAAAGCCCTTTATGACTTGAATTCAATATAATTTCAACAGTGAGGCGTAATACAAGAAATAGAAGAGAATAAGGCAAGTTTATAATTTATTTAGATACCTATTTGATTTTCTTTCACATCACATAGATATTGTCGTAATATTTTCAAGTTATTATTACTTATTATCTCTATATATAAAAATGGTGTAAAAAATGTATAGTAATTCATAAAATGAGAACGGCTAGGCCGATTTCTGTAAAATTTTTGTCAGTTATTCGTATTTTCGAGGAAAAGGAAAATTTTGGAAAATCCCTCTGGAAAAGTCGGAAAATTGGAAAAATCGAAAATTGAGTTTTTGTATGAAATTTTATTCCTTAATGGCTTTCCAAACCAGAAAATGGAAAGTTCTTAGTGCAAATCATGGAAAATTGCGGAAAATGCGAAAAATTGGAAAAATCGCAAATTGATTTTTTTGTATGAAATTTTGTGTGCAATTATTCCTTAATGCCTTCCCAAATGAAAAAAAGAATAAAGTAATTAGTGTAACGAGACGTCTTACAAATTAGCCGGTGTAATACACGTCATTGGCGTCAATGTCAAAATCCGATAGATGGCGTTGTACATTGACTTAAATTTGTTTTGTAAGAAAAAACCAAACCAAGAGAGTGAGTAAGAAATCACTCACATTCTTATTAGAGTGCTATGGGAATTATGCATGTGTGTGTTAAAGCAAAGCACAATTATCCGCAAGATAATGAATAGATAGAAATGAAGACATTTTCTTATTGGATTACTCAAATTTAGTTGGATAGTAGTCTTATTTGACCACGGACCCGGCGAACTTCGTCTCGCCCCAATTTTAAGCCTTCAGACAAACTTTAGAGTAATAATACGACACAAATGTTTAAATTTTCAATGGGTCCGATACACGAACGTCACCCGGCTGTCGTACATTTGGCAGTTCACTTGGAGAACGGTCAGCGTGTCTTTACAGAAGCAAATGCAGCGCTAAGAGCAGAACGACCACCAGCGACAACATTGACAAATTTCTTTTCGACATGTCAAAGCGATCCATTCGCAAAGACTTTACTCCATTCTGAAATGCCACGCTATTACACATGGAACGGTGCATCGAAGAATTTCCAATACCGGAAAAAAGGTGATACTGTTGCTGGCTTCGCTGATGTTTATTCGACTGATGCCCTCGGACGAATATACACAGTTCATGCACGCCAAGACGAATGCTTCTATCTTCGCTTGCTTTTGCTGAACATTAGAGGCCCCACATCCTTCGATTCTCTTCGTACTGCGGATGGTGTGCTGTGCGCCACTTTTCGGGAGGCCTGAAAACGTTTGAATTTGCTGGAAAAGGATTCACATTGGGACTTAACGCTCGCCGATGCAATTGTTTCTGCGCCAGCGAATCAAATTCGTACATTGTTTGCAATCATCATAGCCACATGTAATCCTCCAAAATTGTGCAACGGTACGCGGCTGTCCGTCTCAAACCTAATGAACAATGTGATTCAGGCGACAATCATCAAGGGTAAATTCAAAGGAGAGGAAGTCCTTATCCCACGAATTACCATTATTCCAACTGACCTTCCTTTCCAATTCAAGCGGATTCAGTTCCCCGTTCGATTGGCATTTGCGATGACAATCAATAAATCGCGAGGCCAATCACTGGAAGTCTGTGGGATTAACCTTGAATTTCCCTGTTTTTCGCACGATCAGCTGTACGTTGCATGTTCGCGTGTTGGGAAACCGTCTTGGTTATTTTTTTTGCGCCGGAAAAAAACGAAAAACATTGTTCATCAAATCGCTCTCTATTGATCAAATAAATCATATTGAAAATTTAAACATTTGTGTCGTATTATTACTCTAAAGTTTGTCTGAAGGCTTAAAATTGGGGCGAGACGAAGTTCGCCGGGTCCGCTAGTACTTATATAGAATATATCATCCTTTTAAAAACAAAAATTAAAGAAATATTTCATTGTCTTTATACACAAAAAAATACTTGCAGTACCGCAAGAAGTGAACATTTTTTTACGGTACTTCTTTTCGGTTGTTTACATTTTATGTGTTCATTTTTTCGGTACATAATAAACTTCGGCTGCTTGCATGTTAGTATTTGTCAAACAAACATTCTGTACTCTTCACTGCTTGTGCTGTGAGAGAGAGAACAAATATCTACTACACTCGCTATCGAGTTTCACATATGCAAAAAAAGTTACTTGCTGCAGATGTTTAATTGGTACCACTAATCCTGTTTTTTTTTTCGTCTCCATCATCATCGGCCGCACCAGGCATGGTGATCGGACGTCCATTTTTGGTCCACGGGTGGTGTTTTATTTCCCACCTTCCCTGCAGGCCTGTAATCCCGAAGATTAACACTTCCATAAAAGTTGCGAGCTTAATAGAAGCCATAAATAACGAGATAATGCCTTCTTATCTCCCAGACATATACGGAAAAAATTTGGAAAAACTTCACCTGATCCTATATTGTGCAGCAGTTGCTGTAGTGAAAACTTTGGGAATAAGAGTTGGACAAGAGCGTGCTACCAGACAGAGGTCGGAAAGTCCAATGCCAGCATGGGAAAGGAGATTAATTCAGTTGATCGAAAATCTTCGTAAAAATATAGCCAAGGTTGAGGCTCTTGTAAAGGATGCTAATTCCAAAAAGTTTAGAAGAGTGGTAAAACGTATAATAGATCGATTCATAAACCACTACCAACGAGACCTACCAATGCCTAGACACACTTAAGCAAAAGCTGTCAGTATTGTCCTCTAGACTTAGAAGATACCGGATCAGTAGAGCTAGAAAATCGGATAACTCAACTTTCTATAAATGCGAAAAAACATTTTATAGAAAATTGAAAGAGAGCGATAGTACATCAGAATCAAACTTTCCATCTAAGGCACAGATTACCACGTTCTGGGAAGACCAACTTTCAACGAGTGTCAGTTACAACTCCAACGCAAACTGGATTCACCAGCAAGAACATCGACTGCAGGACCTAATGCGTATGGAATTTAATCAGCTTGAGATAAGTGAAGTCAAGGGTATACTGCAAAATCTGATGAACTGGAAATCACCTGGACCAGATAAGCTTCATAACTTTTGGTTGAAAAGGTTCTAAAGCCTACATGGAGAGTTAACAGAGCTAGTTAATAACGTTATCGAGCATCCCAATGATATGCCCTATTTTCTCACCCAGGGAATTACCTACCTGCTAGAAAAAGAACCAAACAGCAGAAAAGACCCTTCGAAATATCGACCAATTACGTGCCTAACAACTCTATACAAAGTTTTAACATCTTGTGTGGCATTAAGAATAAATATGCACTGTGAGCGAAATAACGTCATAGCGGAACAACAAAAAGGTTGTAGTAAGAACTCGAGAGGATGCAAATAACAGCTAATTATTGATGCTGCAATATGTGAACAAGCGTACAAAAAGCGAAGAAATCTTTCTATGGCGTACATAGACTACCAGAAGGCTTTTGACTCTGTTCCTCATAAATGCTTACTTCGAGTGTTGGAATTGTACAAGGTCCATTCAACTATAGTTACGTTTCTATCCCGTATTATGGTAGATTGGAGAACCAAGGTCTCACTTAAAACTCCGAATGAACTTATACAGACTGAGGAAATTCCTATAAGACGGGGTATATTCCAAGACGACTCACTAGGTCCTATATGGTTCGTGTTGTGCCTTAACCCACTCTCAAATCTGTTCGACTCAAAAAAATATGGATTTGAGATCAGACATGATGCGGAAAGTCTTTATAGGTTGAACCACTTGTTATTTATGGATGATATAAAGCTACATATATGGCTCCAATGAACACCAAATCAAGAGCTTACTGAACGTAGTGGGGATGCAATGGATGTTTTCCATTGATATCAGTATGCATTTTGGCCTCAGTAAATGGGAAACAATCCATCTCGTTAGAGGCAAATTGCAGGAAATACCCCATGCTCTCCGAGATGGCCGAATGATAGAAGGGATGATGAAAGAAGACATATACAAATACCTGGGTATGAGGCAAACCATTCGCGTTGAGCAAAGCCAAATAAAACAAGTAAGAATGCTATATTCGGCTGGGCCGAATCTTAAATACCCTTCACAATGTACCATTCTGATTGATGTTTGGTGCCAAAAGTTGTTTTATTTGGCTTGTAGATCCGATTTCTTTAAAAATCGGGAGAAGCTATATATCGGGTATATATGGGCCGGTTTAAGAAATTCTTCGATTTTTTTAATCTAATGGGCATTAAAAATGATATAGCTAACTTTTTAGGGATAAAATTTTTTAAAAAATCTGACCAAACAATGGTCAAAAACCCCTCAAAACCCGGTTTTCCAGATTTATCTCCGCTATCCGTGGACCGATCTTACTGAATTTGAGTGGTCTGCTACTACTACCGGAGTTTAACACATTGTAGCGAAAGAATGAGGTTTCTATCTCAAACTGTTTTCTCAGAAACGGTATTTCCACGGCAACAGATGGACATCGCTTAATTGTAATCTCTATTGATTCTGATCCAGAATATATATACTTTATGGGGTTTTAGATGGTTGTTTCAATGCGTTACAAACGGAATCACAAACTTATATATACCCTTACACATTTTTGTGAAGGGTATAATGAATAGCCTAATTTCCTCATTTCTTGCTACTCATATATGTATGTATGTGTATGTAGAAATTTTTTAATTTCTTGATCACTCTCATATGTGTATGTAAAAATTTTGTAATGAAAAATCTTCACACTTGAATATGAGATGCATACCCTGTCGGAAACGAAGTTAATTATAAATTAACTTAAAACTAAGTATTTTAGAGCAGGAACCGGTTGACGCCTGGATTACTTCTCAATGCAAACAACTGACTGCATTACTTTTCAACTAAGTTAAAGTTAGCTACGTAAAAGTCAGTACCCATAGAAAAAAATGTACAAATCAAGGCTGATTTTACATTTTTCGGAGGTAATATTTTATTAAATTAAATTTCATCCTACTTTCTTTTCTTTTGTTAGCCTCTAGTGGGAATCGAACCACTAAGCCTCAAGACTGGTGAGCAGCCAACATACTCACTCAGCCATCGCAACATTTAAAACGACTGGGACAATAGGCAGTTTAATTAAAGAGTTATTTACCGTGTATGTGTGTATGTTATTATTTGAATTTTGGGTTAACTCTGCACTACGTTTCAACTGGGATATAACCAGTACACAAAAAGTGAATTACAAATAGATTATATTCTAGCTAATTTGAAGCTAGTCCATAAAAGTTAACTTAAAGTTAACTAATTTAGTAGTCGACTACTCAATGTCCGACAGGGTAGGTATAGAGAAGCGGCAGCCACAACTACAGCAGTTGTAAAACAGTAAAGCATTTCTGGTTTATAGTGAGAGGAATCGATTTTGTATTTGTTAAAATGGTTGATGTAAAATGAGTTTATTTCAATATATGTACATATGTATGTACACTTATGTATTAATTATATTGAAGTACGCTGCAATACTTTTATTTAAATAATTCTTAATATGCTCAAGTTCAACCACTGGGTGACACCAATTCTTTTTAATATCAATGAAATAAAGAAAAGCAAAATGTATTTCTTAATTATTTATCAGTTAACGTTTTACTAAAATTTATTCAACAATAAATTGCATATAAGTGCATTATTTTTGAATTATAATGCTAAACATTGCCATTAAGTGTGATTTTCTTTTCAATATACTTACATACATATATATGTGGGTACATGCATACGTACCTACATATAATAGAAAATAATAGTAAAATGAAAGATAGAGTGGACAGAATGGAGATGTCAAATGTAGTTTATAGTATACCATGTGGTGGGAATGACGTAGAAAACTGTAATGAGGTGTACATAGGAACAACTAAAAATAAGCTTAAAACTAGATTAGCAGGACATAGATCAGATCAGAAGTATAGGAGGATAAATTTGACGCACAAGACAGCACTGACGGCACATTGTGCAAGATTAGATCATGTTCCAAAGTTTGATGACACTTCAATATTGAGTAGAGAAAGTAATTATAAACGCAGACTTACATTAGAAATGTTACATATTATCAACACACCAGTAGATAGGAGAATAAACTTCAAGGCAGATACAGACAATATAGCACAGATATATAAGTATTTAGTTAAAAATTAGAGGTTTTTTGTTTTTCATGGTTATTGTTATTGTTCTTTGTTTACTGTAATGTATGGATTTTTTCATTATTTAATACGGTGTAAGAATGTTAAATATTTTCTATTAAAATCTTTTTGGTAAATTAAATTTCATAAAAAAGAAAATATTTTTCATTCATATAAGTGTTTGATTAACAATTTGTTTTAATTATTATTGTTCATGTTAATTGTTATTTCATGTATGTATGTTTATATAGATAATTTTATGTTGATAATTTTTTAAATACTTATATAATTTTTATTTGTGTATAGTGATGTAAAATAATTAAAAAATTAAATTTTGTTTTGTATTATTTAAAAAATTGAATCTTTATTTCAGCAATCAAGCAACAAGTGCTCTGTCAATTGCTTTCGAATTAAGATTGATTTTAACTTAAAATTAGTTCAGCTTATATACTACTTATGAGAATATCCTAGACTACTTTTATAAACGTGAATGCATTGGCGCTGTGGAAGTGTTGTTGGAAATTCTTGATGAAATTTGATTTTCCTTAAAAATATTTATTTGTTCCCACAGTGGTGAATGTTTTAGTTTGCCCAAATGTGTATAGCATTGCAAGTGCCGTTATTACGGCAAATTATTAAATGCATAACTGCATTAAATAAGGGCAGTGACTATTTCTAATTTTGTGGGAATAAACAAAACTGTTATTTAATCTATGCATAAATTTTCTCACGGCAGGCTTAAGTGTGACACACACACACACGAGTCATAAACATTTCATGGTCACTTCAAGAGGTGCAAAGGCGGCATTGTTTTTAAATAATTCACATGTGCTTGCCGGCCTTTGTTGATAAGATTTTTAGTGATACATGATATTGTTTTGCCTGATTAATAAATGCATTTGAAATAATTAAATCTTTCATTTGTTATGGTTTAAAAGAATTAAATCATATTATGCTACACCTCCACTTTTCGCAAGAATGTTCATATAACGATAGTTTTATGGACATTCTTTTACAAAGATTGTTTTATTTTAAAATATAAAAAAATTAAAATTGATTTATGACTTATCTAGTAAATTATTTTGTTTACTTCTATTTGTATTTATTTATTAACAATTGTAGGGAAAGTTTTTTATTAAAAAAAAAATTAATTGTTAAATTGATATATATATTCTTATTTTACAATCGCGATTACTTAGTAAAGGGCCTTTTACTATGTTTTACTTGTTATGATATAACTTAAGTCTATTCTTATGTACTATTTGTTCTTTATTGGTTTTCTTATCAACTATAGTTACATTATTTCTTATGTCTATGTTCTTAATTTCAAATGGTCCTTTGTAGTTTGGTTCTACTTTGTGACCTGCTTCATATTTAAGTAAAACTAAATCTCCTATTTTTAAATTGTAGTCTAAAACATTTCTATCGTAATTTTGTTTTTGCTTAATTTTATTCCTATCTAATAATTGTTGAGCTCTCTTATATGCTACTTCTAATCTAAATTTTGCCTCTTTGGCATAACTATCTATATTATACAAAGGGTTGATTTTATCAATTTTATTAAATTGTTCAGACTGGTTAGGAAGTTTTGAAAAGACTAGCTCATATGGACAGTAATTGTGAACTGTTGATGGAGTTGTATTAAAACAATATGTAAAATATTTTAACCATTCGTCCCAATCTGTCTTGTCATTGTTAATATAAGAACGTACGTACTCGTTAAAAGTTCTGTGGCTTCTTTCTATTGTTCCTAACGTTTGGTGGTGATATGCAGTGGAAGTTATTTTTTCAATTTTTAAAAATTTACAAATTTCTTGCAATGTTTCATTTGTATATTCAGTGCCCATGTCCGAAATGAACGTCTTCATTGGACCATAGGTAAGTATAAAGTTTTCAAAAATTGCTTTAGCGACTGTTTTAGCGCTTTTGTCTTGTATTGGTATTGTAACTAAATATTTAGTTAAGTCACATATTAGTGTGATAGCATATTCATTTCCGTAATTTGATTTTGGAAATGGACCTATTGTATCTACATACACCGTGTTAAATGGTTTATCTGGTGTTTCTGTAAGTGTCATTGGACTTTTCAAATGTGTTGTTGTTTTTGATGTTTGACACTTATGACATGATTTTACATAATTTGATATGTCTTTGGACATATTCTTCCAGTAATAATATCTTTTTATTTTTTGTATTGTTCTATAAATTCCGCAATGTCCTCCTTCTATGGGATCATCGTGATATTTCAGCATTATTTCGAGAATTGCCTTGGCATTCTTACTATCAATTTGGGTCACCTCATTTAGTAGCGCTACTTTAATATTCTTTAATATTTTATTGCCCATATTTTTAAATTCATTAATTGAGATAAATTCGAAAATTTTCTCACTAGGTGCCACTTGTAATTTATTTATATTATGTTTACCGGCCACACATTCGAGCCTAGGGAGAAATTGTCCTAAGTCAAAGTTCCCTTTAGTAAACAAATCATTAATTTGTATATATGTTACTATAGATTTTCCTCGTTTGATGTAACATCTTCCGGGGGAAATCTTAAGTTTATAATATTTTCTGACGTCAGTGTTGTTTAGTGGTACATATATACTGGGCTCATTATTTTTCTTAATATTATTATGCTGATTATTTATATTATTATTTATTTTTGTTTTTTCATCGGTCATCGATCTAGTCGTGACTCTAAGTATAGAACAAATTTTGGTATTCATGTCTTTTAGGTCATTTATGCTTATTCTTGAAAGTGCATCGGCAACATAGTTTTCTTTTCCCCTAAGATACTCAACTGTAAAATTGTATTCTTCCAGATCAAGTCTCATTCTTGTTAATTTTGAGCTTGGGTTTTTCATTGAAAATAGATAAGATAGTGGTCTGTGGTCAGTGCGGACAAGGAAATGTTTTCCATATATGTATGGTCTGAAATGTGTTATGGCCCAATGTATGGCAGTTAGTTCCTGTTCAATTGTTGACTTGTTGCTTTCGCCTTTAGTGAATGTTTTTGAGGCGTATGCAATGGGTAAATGTTTGCCATCATATTCTTGTGATAATACTGCTCCACAAGCGAATTTACTTGCGTCCGTTGTTATGCAAAATTCTTTTGTGAAATCTGTCTTCTAGTTCTGAAATCTGTACCAATGTCAAGTCCGCTATTAAAGTGTTAATCCGTTCCTTGAAATTGAGTACGTTTCCCTTTTGTTTAGTGTTTCTTAGGTCAAAATGTATGTTGCTTGCCGTTCTTGTGGATTTGAAATGTTTTGTTAGAACTGTTTTAAGTTCTTCGAGTGTTTCAGGTGTGTTTCCTATAATCAGTATGTCCCTGACTCTGTCTACTAATTTTATCGCCAGTACGTATTTTATTAGGTTTTTTTTTCCTTGCTCATTCAGTTCAGAATGAACCATTTCTATCATTGAAAGGAAAATGTGTTTTGGTGTTCCGTCGAAAACTGGAATTACATCCGAAGCCTTTTTACTGTCAAAGTTCGACATGATTTTTGGAATTTCTTCTTGCTGCTCTTTTTGTAAATCTTCTCCTTTATGTAGTGTTAATATCTGTATTGCTGTTTCTTTAAAATTTCTAAACTGAATTATATTTTCATCTCTTAATGGATTTGCCAGATGTTCTACTACTTTAACAAATTTTTCACTTAATTGTTCTATTGCATTTAATTTTTCTTGTACTGTTTCTTTTGTGTATTTTTTGTTATGGATTTTTTTTAGCGTTTTATATTATTTTCTCTAGTTCTTCAAATAATTGTTCCATGAATATTATTTATTTATACAATATATGTATTTATAAAATTTTTTTTTTTTTTTTTTTTTTTTTTTCATTTTTATTCTTATTTATACATATGTATTTGAAATGTTTGTTATATATTTTGGACATTATTTCGTACAACCTGTTTTTTTATATAGTGTTGCAAAAATTTAAATAAAATTATTATTACAAAAATAATTAATAAAACTATTACAATTTCCTGACTAATTTCTATTTTATTATTATTGACGGCGTATGCGTTCGACTGTCCTTCGACCTTTGCGTCGGCTATACCCATGTCTAATATGTTTTCTATATTAAAATCTATCATTTAAAATAATGTAATTTGTATATTCTATACTCTATTCTATTTTCTTCTGGGTTCTTCGTTTATTGGTGTCCTTTTGATTTTTCTCGGCTTCGGTCCTACGGAAAGAATGGATGGTTTAGTTGCTTTGTCTGCACCTTCTTATAAAATTGCCTTCCATCTGGCTTCTGCCTCTTCAAGATTTTTAAGAATTTCCTCCAAGCTTTCTTCCATGAAGGATTTTTTGATTAGGAGGGGTTCTATTTATTTTAATAATAAAAAAAAAATTATAAATAGAGAACCAACTAAGCTTGAGCTCTATCTGTTGGAACCTATTGTCCTTTTTCAATATAAGGATAAGCAGAGTATGCTTTATCTTCCTTATAAAGAATCTGGCAGGATCGCCATGATGTAAAATAATTAAAAAATTAAATTTTGTTTTGTATTATTTAAAAAATTGAATCTTTATTTCAGCAATCAAGCAACAAGTGCTCTGTCAATTGCTTTCGAATTAAGATTGATTTTAACTTAAAATTAGTTCAGCTTATATACTACTTATGAGAATATCCTAGACTACTTTTATAAACGTGAATGCATTGGCGCTGTGGAAGTGTTGTTGGAAATTCTTGATGAAATTTGATTTTCCTTAAAAATATTTATTTGTTCCCACAGTGGTGAATGTTTTAGTTTGCCCAAATGTGTATAGCATTGCAAGTGCCGTTATTACGGCAAATTATTAAATGCATAACTGCATTAAATAAGGGCAGTGACTATTTCTAATTTTGTGGGAATAAACAAAACTGTTATTTAATCTATGCATAAATTTTCTCACGGCAGGCTTAAGTGTGACACACACACACACGAGTCATAAACATTTCATGGTCACTTCAAGAGGTGCAAAGGCGGCATTGTTTTTAAATAATTCACATGTGCTTGCCGGCCTTTGTTGATAAGATTTTTAGTGATACATGATATTGTTTTGCCTGATTAATAAATGCATTTGAAATAATTAAATCTTTCATTTGTTATGGTTTAAAAGAATTAAATCATATTATGCTACAATAGAAAGAAAAAACAATAATTTTTAAATTTTGAAATGTGAAAGAAAAAATAGGAAAATATGTATGTTTGTTGTTATGTTTGTTTTTGAAAAAAACCAATCAAAACATTTTTCATTATTATTGTCCTGAAGAAGCTATCCGAAGGAGAGCGAAATATCGACAAAAATAAATACTCAAATTACAAAAGACCTTAAGCTCAAATAAATATATAAAATATAAAGGAAAAAAAGGGGTCAAAATAACGAAATATTAAATCTATAATAGAAAACTACAAAATAAATATTTTCAGTGTGTTTCAAAAACAATGATTTTATACATATGTACATATTTACATTCCTTGTTGTTACGGAATGATTTTTTTCTTGGGCACGTTGTTGATGATCTGTTGCATAGCCTTATACATATGTGTGTATGTATGTAAGTACGTAAGGATACACAACATGATTTTTTGTGTGAATGAGTTTGAAGACGCAATTGTTTAATAGAATTTCATTGCGTACCCTTTTTTTTAACAATTCTTTCCATCACTTCAGCTTCAAGCTCGTGCATACACATTTTTAAAGCAAAGCAAAAAAATTGTTTATCCTAACTTACATAATTGCATACATACATACATACATACATACAAGTTTTATAAAAGCATAACACTTTTATTTTGTATATAAATATTGAAACTATTTATATTTTTATACCCTTCACATAAATGTGTAAGGGTATATATAAGTTTGTGATTCCGTTTGTAACAAATTGAAATATCCATCTAAGACCCCATAAAGTATATATATTCTGGATCAGCATCAATAGCGATTACGATTGAGCGATGTCCGTCTGTAGTCGTTGAAATACCGTTTCTGAGAAAACGGTTTGAGATAGAAACCTCATTCATTCGCTAAAACGTGTTAAACCCCGGTAGTGGGTCTGCTATTGAAATTCAGTGAGATAGGTCCGCGGATAGCTGAGATATATTCAAAAAACCGGGTTTTGAGGGGTATTTTTTGCAATTTTTATACCCTTCACATAAATGTGTAAGGGTATATGTATATAAGTTTGTGATTCCGTTTGTAACGCATTGAAATATCCATCTAAGACCCCATAAAGTATACATATATATTCTGGATCAGCACCAATAGCGATTACGATGTCCGTCTGTCCGTCTGTAGTCGTTGAAATACCGTTTCTGAGAAAACGGTTTGAGATAGAAACCTCATTCTTTCGCTAAAACGTGTTAAGCCCCGGTAGTGGGTCTGCTATTGAAATTCAGTAAGATAGGTCCACGGATAGCCCAGATATATTCAAAGAACCGGGTTTTGAGGGGTATTTTTTGCAATTTATTTATTCAGATTTTTGAAAAAAAATTTTTTCTTAAAAACTAAGCCATATCATTTTCAGTGCCCATTCAATCCTAGAAATTAAGGAATTTTTCAAATCGGCCCATATATATCCGAGATATAGCGTCTCCCGATTTTTAAAGAAATCGGCTGTATAAGCCAAATAAAACAACTTTTGGTACCAAAAATCCATCAGAATAGTACATATAGACTTTTTAGAGGCAAACGTGGAAAATTTTGGACATCGGCCCAATACACTCGAGATATAGCGCCTCAAATTTTCTCAAGAAGTCGGCTCTAAAAGCCAAATAAAACAACTTCTGGTACCAAAAATCGATCAGAATGGTACATATAAGGTGTTTTAAAGTAAAATTTGAAAATGTCTGCAATCGGTCCATATATACCTGAGATATAGCATCTCCCGATTTTTCAAGAAATCGGCTCTATAAGCTAAATAAAACAACTTTTGTCACCAAAAATCAATCAGAACGATACATATAGGTTAGTCAGAAGCAAAACTGGAAATTTGTTTGTTATCGGCCCATATATGTTCGAGATATAGCGCCTCCCGATATCTCAAGAAGTCGGCCCTGGAAGCTAAACGAAACAGTTTTTTGCGCTAAAAGTTTGTCGGAATAGTACATACCTATAGGCTGTTCAGAGGCAAAATTAGAACATTTTTGGACATCAGCCCATATGCACCCCAGATAACGCTCTTCACGATTTCTCCAGAAGTCGCCATTAAAAGCCAAATAAAACAACTTTTGTATGTATGTATGTATGTATGGATGTATGTATGTATGTATGGATGTATGTATGTATGTTTGTATGTATGTGTATATACGTTTGTATGTATGTAGGTATGTATGTATCTTAATATGTATGTATGTATGTATGCATGCAAGTAGGTTAGCATAAACAATTTTTTTGCTTTGGTGTAAAAATGTGTATGTATGTACATATGTATACACGAGCTTGAAAATGAAAGTCATGGAAAGAATTGTTGAAAAAAGAATACGCAATGAAATTCTTTTAAACAATTGCGTCTTCAAATTCATTCACACAAAAATCATTTTGTGTATCCCTACGTACTTACATACATGCACACATACATGTGTATGATGATACGCAACAGATCATCAACAACGTGCACAAGAAAAAAATCAATTTTTAAAAGCAAGCAATGTCAATATGTATGTATGTATGTATATAATAATTGTTTTATGGAACACACTGAAAATATTCAATAACAAAAAATTTATTTTAGAGTTTTCTATTATAGGTACATACATACGTATGCATGTACCCACATACGTAAGTAAATTGAAAAGAAAATCACACTTAATGGCAATGTTTAGCATTATAATTCAAAAATAATGCACTTACATGCAATTTTTTGTTGAATAAATTTTACTACCTATAACGTTAACTGATAAATAATTAAGAAATACATTTTGCTTTTCTTTATTTCATTGATATTAAAAAGAATTGGTGTCACCCAGTGGTTGAACTTGAGCATATTAGGAATTATTTAAATAAAAGTTTTGCAGCCTACTTCAATATAATTAATATATAAGTATGCATACATATGTATATTGAAATAAACTCGTTTTACATCAACCATTTTTAACAAATACAGAATCGATTTCTCTCACTGTAAAACAGAAATGCTTTACTGTTTTACAACTGCTGTAGTTGTGGCTACCGCTTTTCTATACCTACCCTGTTGGACATTGAGTAGTCAACTACTAAAATAGTTGACTTTGAGTTAACTTTTAAGGACTAGCTTCAAATTAGCTACAGTATAATCGATTTGTAATTCACTTTTTGTGTACTGGTTATAACCTAGCTGAAACGTAGTGCAGAGTTAACCCAAAATTCAAATAATAACATACACACATACACGGTATATAACTCTTTAATTAAACTGCCTATTGTCGCATTCGTTTTATATGTTGCGATGGCTGAGTGAGTACGTCGGCTACTCACCAGTCTTGAGGCCAGTCTCGATTACCATTAGAGGCTAACAAAAGAAAAGAAAGTAGGATGAAATTTAGAAATAATCCAGGCGTCAACCAGTTCCTGCTCTAAAATAGTTAGTTTTAAGTTAATTTAAAGTTAATTTCGTTTCCGACAGGGTATTAACAGCGTATACATGCGTCACATATTCAAGTGTGCAGATTTTTCATTACCAAATTTTTACATACACATACGAGAGTGATCAAGTTATTAAAAAATTTCTACATACACATACATACATAAATATATGAGTAGCAAGAAATGAAGAAATTATGCTATTCATTATACGCTTAACAAAAATATACATATATAAGTTTGTGATTCCTTATGTAACGCATTGGAATAACTACTAAGACTCCATAAAGTATATATATATATATATATATATATATATATATATATATATATATATATATATATATATATATATATATATATATATATATAAAACAATATATACATATATATATATATATATATATATATATATATATATATATATATATATATACATATATATATATATATATATATATATATATATATATATATATATATATATATATATATATATATATATATATATATATATATATATATATATATATATATATATGCAGACATAAAAAATAATAATAAATACTTTGTTGTTCTGTTATATAGTCATTATTTATAGACATGGGTTTCATTAAACAACATTCTAGTATTTTAGTGAGAAATTTGGATTTCAGCGGAGATAATTCCTTTACCAAACACAGTGATTTATTACCAAATTCTATAAGAGCATTAATCGTAGGACCATCCAACTGCGGAAAAACAAATTTAATGATTAGTTTGATTGAAAGCCCCTGTTATAGAAAAATGTCTATTAAACTTTATTTTCAGTAAAGAAAAACAACCTTTCAATTTTAGAGTTACACTATTTCGTTCGAATGCTTTATTGTTACTAACTAATATTTCAGAAAAATGTATTCATTTATTACAGCACATATTGTATTGTTTTATGACAGCAAAGTAAATTCCAAACTTAAAAAAAAGAATATGTACATCATTTCAGCCTGCACCGTTATACTTTTAATATTAATTTCAATGATAAGAGATTTAATGATTAATAAATGCATACACCAAAGCATACGCGTATGCACATATATTTACAATGTTAATGCAGCCAGCAGTGGCAGAGGGTAGTAAAATGCTAAAATGCAGTCAAGAATGACAAAGACTAATACAGTGGGATGAGATGCAAAAATTACTATGCTTTCTTTTGTTGGTTGATATCAATCATTAAGGTACAGTACAGTAAGGTGGTGTTACATCTTGAACATACCCGCCAGCCTTGAACAAGGTTCAACAATCTGTTGGAAGTGGGTACAACTTAATCACTGGACGTTTGTATGTTGAATTGTTGGCTTTAATAGTAACGACTCTAACCAAGCCGTCAGAACCGGCATGTGTTTCCATGATGCGTCCAGTATTCCAACAAGAAGGGGGTACCTTATCATCTTTTAACAGAACAATGTCTCCCACTTTTAAGTTCACCGTTTTATGAAGCCATTTAGATTTTGGTTGTAGTGACAGCACGTAATCTGTTGACCAACGAGACCAGAAATGTTGAGTTAACTGCTGAACTAGTCTCCATTTGGATAGGGTTGAACTTCTAACGTTAGTTATATCTTGTTCCGGCAAAGCATTGAGCGGCCTTCCAATCAATAAATGCCCAGGTGTGAGATAGGGAACATCATCAGCGTCAGCTTGGACAATAGGGCGAGAATTCAAGATTGCTTCGATTCTGGCCAGAAGTGTTGACAGCTCTTCAAAATTAAGTACAGCTTGGCCTATAGTTCTTTTCAGGTGATACTTCATAGATTTGACGGTAGACTCCCATACACCGCCAAAGTGCGGTGCACTCGGTGGGATGAAGTGCCACTGTATACCCTTGGAAGACAAAAAATTCGAAATTTTATGATGTGAATAGCAAGATTTTACCATTTTATGCAAGTCCGAAAGTTTTTTTTCTGCACCCTTGAAGTTTGTCGCGTTGTCACTATGAATATGAGCACATAGTCCACGTCTCGAAACAAACCGTTCCAATGCCGCCATAAATGCTTCTGTGCTCAGATCGGATACCAGCTTTGGTTGCAAGACAGATAAAGACTGCTATATATGCCTTTAACATCGGGGACTTTCGTCCACTGTGCTGCCTATACATGATAGGACCAGCATAATCACACCCAACTTCATAGAACGGGAAAGTAGCGCTGACACGAAATTTAGGCAAATTGCCCATAAGTTGAGAATGATTGCGACCACTGTAGCGTATACAGGCTCCACATTTTTGGGTCACACTTTTAACAACTTCACGGACTCCAATTATCCAATATTTTTGGCGTAAAGTGGCGACTAGCAATGTGATTCCAGCATGCAAATTTTTTAAATGCAAGTAACATATAATTTTACGGACAATTGGACTGTCCTTGTGTAAAATAATTTGATGCTTGCTATCATAGGGTAGATCAGCGTTTTCTAACCTCCCACCAACCCGCATTATATCATTTTGGTCTAAAAATGGTGATAGATTTTTCAATCGTTTATTAGAAACAGTAGTGTCTCCCTTTTTTAAACGTTTTATAACTTCACAGAAATGAACTCGTTGGAAATGTTTGTAAATTAAAATTTCAGCAGCCTCTAGTTCGTCAATTCTGAGTGGAGAGTTATCTTTCTGTTTACTTTTTAAAATACTTATAAATCTGATACAGTACGTGAGTACTCTAACTAATCTTGGCCACTGAGAAATTCTTTCATTTAATTCGTCAACCACATCTGAGGCCTTGTTAGTTGAAAGTAGGACTATTTGATTACTTGCACGAATTTCTTCAAGTGTACTGTAATGGTGATCCTTGGAAATGGGCCAATTGCCTTCTCCTTGAAGTAACCATTCAGGGCCTTTAAACCATAAATTGTTGTTAATTAGAACGCTTGAATTGGTTCCTCTACTTGCAAGATCAGCTGGATTCTGCTTGCTAGGTACATATTGCCAGTTTGTGCGTGGTAATTTCTCTAAGATATAAGAAGAACGATGGCTAATGAACGTTTTCCACTTCGCCGGATGTGAAGAAAGCCAAGCTAATACTGTTTTGCTATCTGACCAACAGATTACATCATCCAAATTAATGTTAATAGTGGACGATAAATATTCAAATAATTGCGCTAGCAAAAATGCAGCGCAGAGTTCCAACCGAGGAATTGATAGTGATGATATTGGTGCCACTTTGGTTTTTGATATAACTATATTCGTGGATATGTTTCCATTTGGTGATACTTCACGGCAATAAATTACTGCTGCGTAAGCTAAGCTGGACGCATCGCAAAATCCATGAAAGCTTACTTGATTTTCTACTGATAACATTAGTCGTGGTATATTAACGTTATTGAGCATATAAAACTCAGAAAAATATCTCTCGAGTTGTTTTAAAATATTAGACGGTAATGGCTCATCCCATTCCAGTTTAGTTAACCAAAGTTGTTGTATTATTATTTTCACTGCAATGATAGCTGGAGCAATCCAGCCGAGAGGATCAAAAATTTTTGATATTTCTGACAGAAGATTTCTTTTAGTATTAATACAATATTCATTTGATTTGACTTTAAAGGAAAAACAATCTGTGATAGGGTTCCATATTATACCAAGCAGACATACCGACATTTCGGCTGGTATGTTAACTATACTTTCAAGTCTATCTCTTTCTGGTATTTTGCATATAATTCTACTATCATTTGCAGCCCACTTTCTTAAATAAAAACCGCCAGCCATGAGTAAGCTGTTTAATTGGTCAACTAGCTGTTGTGCCTCTTGTAAGGTGTGGCAGCCCGCCATATAATCGTCAACATAAAAGGACTTTTTAAGGATTTCACTAGCAAGAGGATAATTTTTACTTTCGTCATCACTTAGTTGCAACAGTGTTCGAATTGCTAGATATGGGGCTGGGCGAGTTCCATACGTTACAGTCGTTAGTTTATAATGTTGAATTTCATCATTCGCACACTTTCGCCATAGAATGCGCTGATAATCTTGATCACACTCTTGCACATTAATCATTCTGTACATTTGCTTAATATCAGCCGTGAAACAATACTTGCATCGATATCTTAAAATTACACCCACTAAATCCTGTTGTAGCGTTGGGCCTTTCAATAGGTTGTCATTTAGTGATTTTCCATTCGACGTTTTGGCTGATCCGTCAAAAACTACGCGCAGTTTTGTGGTTAAGCTCTTCGCTTTTAACACTGCGTGATGCGGTAAGTAGTAAACTCGATCATGAGGGTGATTCATTTCACTTTTAGAAACGGGTTTCATATGCCCTAATGCCAGATATTCTTCCATGAATTCTATATAGTCTTTTTTTTAGTTTAAGATTTTTTTTGGAATTTTTCCTCCATAGATTTCAGGCGATTTAGAGCCATACTATAGGAATTACCAAGTTCAGGCCCTTCAGCAAATGGCAGCCTTACAGAATATCGATCAGTTCTAATAGTAGTGGATTTATAAAATTCTTCGACATGTTCTTCTTCAACTGTCATATGATTTGAATACTGCGGCACATTCTCAACTTGCCAAAATAGTTTTAGCATTTGATTCAAATCAGCATCAGATGTGCTGTTCGTAGTAACATGGCACATATTTATGTTATTTTCAGTTGTGCAGCCTCCACACAACACGTATCCAAATATTGTATTTTGAGCCAACAAATGTCCGTCTTTCATAATACGTCCATCTCTTAAAAGTGTAAAAAAGTAATCATAGCCTATTAAAATGTCAATATCTTTTGGAGTACCGAATTCCGGGTCGGCAAGAGGGAAATTTTTTACATCTTCCCAATAATTTATAGTAAGTGGAGCGCAAGGTAACTTTGAGGTGAGACATTTGAACACATGAGCAGTTATGGTAATGCAGTCAGTATTATAGGGTGATTTTACTTTCAATAACATCATACCTCTGGTTGCTCCAGACTTATTACTACCCACACCGCTTACAAAAATCTTAGATGGTGTTCGTTTCAAACCAAGTCTATTAGCACAACTTTCTGATATCAACGTGTTTTGACAGCCAGAATCAAGAAGCACATTACATCTTTGATAGTAACCTAAAATGTCTTTAACAAGTACTTTAGCTGTTGGTAAAAGCAAATTGAAAGTTTTAATATCTAATGAAGCAGCCAGATTTATTGAAATATCTGATAAGGCACTTGACGTTTCAGTTAAACTTACTCCTGCAGTGATTTCATTTTGTGAAGGTGCCTCAATGAGATTTTTTGTCTCTCGTGTTAAACTAACCGCTATATTTTTAGTAGCATCCAAAGTAGACTTTGACTTTTTATCCGGATGAATAGAAGTGTGATGATGGGCATTACAGATTGCGCACAGGTGTTTTGATGGACAATTTTGGACGCCATGTCCAGACTTTAGGCAATTGAAGCACAATCGTTTTTCCTTGACCAACTCAACGCGATTCAGCACGGCCATTCTGCTAAATGTTGGACAATATGACAAATGATGGTCCTGTGTACACGCTACACAAGGTTTCTTCATGACAGTAGTATAAGATCGTACTAATTTATCTTTTTTTGGTGCTGAACTTGGTCGGTATCTATCCTCGAGGGTAGGCACACGCTCTAAGGCGTCACAGCGGTCATTTATAAATTTTAAGAAACTTTCTAAGGAAGGAAATGTTGTTTTGCTACAAAGTTCAGCCCAAGACTTGTGGCTTTCTCTATCAATTTTACTTAATAAGATGTGTATTAGCCATGGATCACGTTTCTCAGCTTCAGACCCTTGTGCTCGAAGACCACGAATAACTTCATCAGCAATATTTGAGACATTCCTTAAACTTCGGGGACTATTACCCTTAGGAATTGACAGAAAAGTTTCAATTAAGGAATCTATAACCATAGAAGGCTTATCGTAACGTTCTTTAATTTTCAATAGAGCTTCGGCATAATTGGAATCTGATACTACCAAATGTTTTATCAGCATAGCAGGCTCACCTTTTAAGAGACCTTTCAAATATTGGAACTTTTGAGAAGCAGTGAGCGAATAGTTATTATCTACGGAGCTTTTAAATAAATCAAAGAATGATCTAAATTCAGGATAACTGCCGTCAAATACAGGAATATTGAGTTTTGGAAGTCGAATATCAGCAGTGTGGATCGAACTATTAGATGGTTGCGATATGTTAGATGGATTAGTAGTGGTTGAAGTCTGTAGCGCTGACAGTTTTTCCAAAAATGTTGCTTGTGTTTCTAAAAGCTTCTGCATAGCATCTTGCTGGACGGTTGTAGAACTAAGATGGTCACCAACAACATTTGGAGCATGCAGCCTGGCATCTATTAATTCACAGCACTTAGTTTTCATCCTGTAATACCTGTTTTCAAACTCCTCTAGTTCGATTTCACGGTCTGGTATATTGTCGGCATGGGCACTCATCTCAATATCTAAGACTTGAAAATTTTCAAAGAGTTTTTCTAAATTTTCCAATCTGGATCTTATGTCGAAAAGCAATGTTTCACTATTAATTCGCTCCAAGAACTTTTCAATCCTGGTTGCTGTGCCCTTCAGATGGCTTCGTCTATTGCGTAAATTTTCAACAGTACTCATATTTTATTTTTGATTGCAGCTGAGCAACTTATCAAACAGCTTAACTATTGGTTCTTTAATATAAATTCTCCAAAACGAATTCTTTAGAAGGAATTGTATTACGATTGATAATCAATAATATTCAAACTCTGACGTGCCTATCACGTCGGGGTCACCAAAATGTTATAGAAAAATGTCTATTAAACTTTATTTTCAGTAAAGAAAAACAACCTTTCAATTTTACAGTTACACTATTTCGTTCGAATGCTTTATTGTTACTAACTAATATTTCAGAAAAATGTATTCATTTATTACAGCACATATTGTATTGTTTTATGACAGCAAAGTAAATTCCAAACTTAAAAAAAAGAATATGTACATCATTTCAGCCTGCACCGTTATACTTTTAATATTAATTTCAATGATAAGAGATTTACGGCCTAATTCATAAACACATTATAAGAGTGTTATAAACAACTTATGAGCAAAAATCCAGAAAAGTGTATTCATAATCGATTTATAGCTTATTATGCTGTTTATAACCATTTTATAAATTGGATATTTTTATTGTGGCCTCTACCCAACTATAAGCGTTTAATAGTGAAAATTGTTGAATTGAGGATTTTTTATTTTAACACTATTTATCAAATTTTTTGCTTCTTGAATGTGTATATGATTGCATTTCATTGTTTCTTACACCAAATTATCATTACACATTAAACTATGAAATTCGAAAATATGTACACATGTATTTTAAATTCTACGAAATTCTAAGAATCAGTAATATACAGTCATAAAGACACTTTAACCCTGCAGAAATCATCTCATTTTTTATCAAACAAATTTTTCTTTAGTTTTCATATAAATTACAAATATTTTGACGAATTATATCGATACAATACACAAAGAAATACAGACGTATATACATACATATGTATAGTACAATCTCTTGCAAATTTGAATTGACATGTACATATGTACCTAGGTATGTATGCATGCATACACATACATACATACCTACGCACAAACAACAGTAGCGATCCTGCCTGTATTTACAACGTATACACACGCATTAGCTTCTACTTAACAATAAGCGTTTGAGAAAGAGACATTCGTTGAGTTGATGAAGAGTTACGAAGAAAGAATTCATCAATAAAATAATTTTAATAAAAGATATTTGCGAATTAAATAATATTTACCACTTTTCATCATGTTTTCATGAAAAATATTTGCAAATAATTATAGTGCTACACAAACAAATGCCAGAGAGTAAGTAGTCGACTACTTTTGGTACCAGTCGTTAAACAAATGTGTTTAGAAACAATCTTTTTTACAATTCAAAGCCTTGTATACATATTTTTCGCAATAAAAATAGGTAAACCAATAAATTATTTCATATTCGAACAAAATTATGTTATATAAGTAAATAATATTTTGCATTTTTCGAAGCTACTCAGACAATCAGTTTCTTACATACATCTCATATATGCAGCACTAGGCTCAAAATGAGAGTGAACATTGCATGGTGTTGCCAACAATAAAGTACAAAATTAATAAAAGAGTTTATTAGTTATTTCACGTATATAATGTGTTTATGAATTGAATTTCTTAATAGTTGCTTATAACACTGTTAGTGTATGATAACTATTACCAGCTTATAAGCTGAAATAAGAAATTTTTATGAATTAGGGGGTTAATGATTAATAAATGCATACACCAAAGCATACGCGTATGCACATATATTTACAATGTTAAATGCAGCCAGCAGTGGCAGAGGGTAGTAAAATGCTAAAATGCAGTCAAGAATGACAAAGACTAATATAGTGGGATGAGATGCAAAAATTACTATGCTTTCTTTTGTTGGTTGATATCAATCATTAAGGTACAGTACAGTAAGGTGGTGTTACATCTTGAACAGCCCCAATGGACTAAAGTTTAAAAGTA
Organism: Sturmia bella; assembly: GCA_963662145.1. NCBI lineage: Eukaryota > Metazoa > Arthropoda > Insecta > Diptera > Tachinidae > Sturmia > Sturmia bella. The sequence goes on from OY759172.1 coordinate 39,148,700, forward strand.
TTTACTTATACTCAAAGTCATTACAACAACTGAAATATATATACTTAAAAAAGCTAATTTCTTCAGTAAAAGGAATGGGTCTATATGCATTTTCAGATAACGATGATGTTATATCACCTGATACAGCTGATGTAAATTCAGTTATTATAGTTGACGACGTTGCATGTGGAAAACAAAATAATATTAGATCATACTTTTGTATGGAACGTCACAAAAGTATTGACTCATTTTATTTATGTCAAACATATACACATATTCCAAAACATCTGATACGTGATAATGCAAATTTAATCGTAATTTTCAAACAAGACGAACTAAATTTAAAACATGTTTACAATGATCATGTTCAAGGCGATATGAATTTCAATGTGTTTTCCAAGATATGTAGAGAATGTTGGAAGGATAAATATGGATTTCTTATAATTAACAAAGATGATGAAGTAAGAAGTGGACGTTATAGAAAAGGTTTTGATATATTCATTCAAGTATAGTCGTTAATGTTCTCTCAACTGTAACGGATGTTTTCAGTTATTTAGTTACTGTAATTTATCTTCCCCAAAGGCAAATTAAGAGCAATTGATTTGTTAAAGACGTTGAAAATAAGAAGTTGTTTTAGCTTAGAACAACTAAACAGCAACTCTTTAGTTGTTATGTCGAATATGCATAATTGTTCGAACACAATTCGTTAAAATAATATAAAACAAACCAAACATGGAAGAAAACATTTTAAAACAGTTGGTTAAATCAAAAAAGATCTTAAAAAAGAAATTCGATAATATTAAACATGCGGAGGTCGAAGCTGCTAAGAAATTAGATCGCACATTTAAACCTCTAACAGAACCTCTAAACAAATTATCTAATCTTGGAAAATCAACAGGCATGGTACTCCTCGACATCAAATCGGCATGCGACAGCGTATGGCATGATGGCCTTAAAATGATCCTTCTGAATTTCCCACCAGAGATCATCATGTTAATACAAAGTTTTCTGGCCAACAGAAGTTATAAGGTATACATTGGCAAAACATGTTCAAGGCAAATATCTGTTTCAGCGGGATGTCCTCAAGGGTCTTGTCTTTCGCCGATTCTGTATAACATTTACACATCAGATTTCCCTGCACTTGTTAATTGTTCATCAATATTCGCAGATGATACTGCAATCCTATGCCATGATATACTTGCGGAAGACATTATATCTAACCTTGGAAATGATTTGAAAATTTTAAAGGGATACTTCAAAAAATGGCGAATACTCATTAACACGCATAAAACTCAAGCAATATACTTTAGTCGTAAGCGCAAGTCGATTTTCCTTTCTCAAAGAAACCTCTTCTTTAATAACACTTATATTAAATGGGAAACTAAAGTAAAATATTTAGGGGTCATTCTTGACCAAAAAATAAATTTCAGGGAATATGTTTCATACATAATTAATAAAATAAATAATGTAACTATGCTGCTATATCCATTTATGAATAGAAGGTCAACCCTTAGTAAAGATAATAAGATTATACTTTTTAAGTCCATCTTTATGTCTATATTATACTATGGAGCCCCAGTGTAGAGTGATCTAGCTGAGTGCTACATAAAAAGGCTTCAAATTAGTCAGAACAAATTGTTAAAAATGATATATAGTCTTCCATGGCATTTTTCTACGCACCGTTTACATTCTATTCATAATATCGATATAGCTAAGACTAGAATTGCAAAGCTAACCAATAATTATAATATTCGATGTGAGTTATCTGAATATACACATATTAACGAATTAAATGTGAACAATTAGTTTTAAGTTTTATCTCGAAATATTTTTTTTTTTTTTGTGTTCAGAAGGTTTTTTTTAACTTCTTGCCTAAACGTTTATATTTTAATTAACCACAAATGTAATAACACCTATTGTAAATACCTTTGTAGCTTTTTAAGAAGAAAAGGCACCTGCTCGCCTGAACTCTTAGCTGATACAATAACACTGTAAATACCTCATCTATGTTAAATAAATAAATAAATAATAATAAAATCTAATGAAAGTTTAAATAGCCCAAGGATGATAACAGATAATAAAATTAATTTTAATCATGATGTTAAAATGAAAGTAGATCAGAGCAGTATTGCTAGTAGTACCCCTATAAAAAAGGAAAGCTCAGGCTCCTTAAGTGAAGATGAAACATTCTACTCTCAAACATCAGACTGGGAATAAAACTTGTCTAACTTGTATGAAAAGAAGAATCTAGATACTATATACGGTCCTATAAAAATAACGATGGTAAATGGAAATTTGGAAATGCTGATTTAGACATTAGTGGTGATAAAATTACTATTGGACACAAGATTTGGGCGCTAACTCCTGGTCTTTATTCATTGCTTTTTCACAAAAAGCCTGAGCAATATGATAAAACCGAACTAGATATATACAAACAAATATTAGCTGATACAAGTGCACATAAAATGAATTTCGATCCAAGCGATCGACTCAAAGGAAGTGAAGGTTTTAAATATAAACAAATTATTAGTAAGCTATTTATGAACACTCACATTGGAAAAGGATTGATGAGAGTAAATCTTACTAAGCCGAACTATATATATTGGGACGATCCCAATGAAATAGTAGACCGGTTAAAACTGTTAATAGCTTCACAGCAAGCCGGTAACAAGAGTCATGCTAATGAAATTATATCAATAATGAAATTATATCAATAATAATGGTATTGAGTTGGCAACATTGACCTGTTAAGAAGTCAAAAAAACCTATTGAAAGATCCAAGAGTTAAATATTGTAATTTTTATTACGGAAACTATTATATAAACAATAAAACTACCTAAATTGAATAACAATTGATGCTCTTTCTATGCGAATTGAAATAACATAATGCCTCCAAGCAGACGAAAGAGCTTAATTAAAAACAAGTAAGAGTGCTATATTCGACTGGGCCGAATCTTAAATACCCTTCACAATGGTACATACATTCTGATTGATTTTTGGTGCGAAAAGTTGTTTTATTTGGCTTTTAAAGCCGATTTCTTGAAATATCGAGAGACGCTATATCTCGGGTATATATGGGCCGATTTTTTCTGAATTTCAATATCAGATCCACTACCGGGATTTAACACAGGCTGCAAAACTTTTATTTAAATAATTCTTAATATGCTCAAGTTCAACCACTGGGTGACACCAATTCTTTTTAATATCAATGAAATAAAGAAAAGCAAAATGTATTTCTTAATTATTTATCAGTTAACTTTATAGTAAAATTTATTTAACAAAAAATTGCATATAATCGCTAAAATAAATTCTTTGTTATTGAATATTTTCAGTGTGTTCCATAAAACAATGATTATATACATATACACATATACATATACACATACATACATATTTACATTGCTTGCTTTTTTTCACAAAATGATTTTTTTCTTGTGCACGTTGTTGATGATCTGTTGCGTATCATCATACACATGTGTGTGTGTATGTACATATGTAAGTACGTAGGGAAACACAAAATGATTTTTTGAGTGAATGAATTTGAAGACGCAATTGTTTAAAAGAATTTCATTGCGTACCCTTTTTTCAACAATTCTTTATATCACTTTCATTTTCAAGCTCGTGTATACATATGTATGTATGTACATACATACACATTTTTACACCAAAGCAAAAAAATTGTTTATGCTAACATACTTGCATGCATACATACATATGTAGATACATACATACATCCATTGTTGTGGAATGTTATGTATGATGGTATCTTAAGATTGGATCTGCCAGAAAGAATGCAAATTATAGGCTTTGCCGATGACATAGCGTTGACAGTTGTGGCAAAAAATATTGGGGAAGCTAAACCAGTCGCAGAAGCTGCTATTGAGGTGGTCAGAACATGGCTCAGTTCAGTGGGACTGTCATTGGCTGAGCATAAGACCGAAGCTCTGTTAGTAACGAGTCGTAAAGTAGCAGAACATATTAGCTTAACTGTTGGAAACTGTGTAATCAGAACAAAGGAAAGTTTAAAGTATTTGGGAGTTGTGATAGACAATCGTTTGTCTTTTAAACAACATCTGGAGTATGTTAAGATGAAGGCTGGGAAAACATGCACGGCATTGTGCCGGATAATGCCAAACACAAGGGGTCCGAAATATCTAAGAAGGAAGGTGCTCTCGGGAGTCGTTAAAAACATCATCCTGTACGCATCACCGATATGGGCAGAGTCAACTACAAGTAAGACCTACTGCAAAATGATTAGCTCTGTTTACAGGCTTAGTGCACTTCGTGTCTGTTGTGCGTACAGGACTGTGTCTGATGAGGCAATTTTTGTTATTGCGGCTATGATGCCAATTGACATACTAGCAAGAAGAGCGAAATACCTGTCGGAATTACAGAGCTCCTCAGAGAGAGAAAACGTGGAAGGAAGTTGTATCGCAGAGTGGCAGGCTAGATGGTCGACGGCAACAAAGGGAAGATGGACGCATATGCTCATTCCAAATATTGACGTTTGGTGTAACAGGAAACATGGATTCCTGAATTTCTATTTAACGCAGTTTTTTAGCGGTCATGGTTGTTTTAGATCGTATTTACATCTAGACGATTCAGCATATTGTCCATACTGTATTGTCTGTATAGAGGATCCTGAGCACGTGTTTTTTGTTTGTCCACGATTTGAGCCCCAGAGGACAAACTTGGAGCAACTTGTGAGAAGTAGAGTGGATATGCAGAACATTGTTCCCTTAATGTTAGCTTCGCTGGACAACTGGGAGTATGTCGGTGAGTTCGTTAAATCAGTTCTGTTTGAACTTCGCAGACAAGAAAGAATTCGCAGAGGAATTCAGTAATGAGTGGAGGTATTACCTCCCCCGCCCCCCCTGTGAGGAAATACTTTTGCGGTGGTTCCACAGGGACTGGGTTGTGAAAAATGAGGTCGTTTTAGCGTGTTAAAGTCTCGCACTCCCAGCGCTAAGGTGCTGGGAGTGCGAAATCATCTTTCGATGATTTTTTCCTCATTTAAAAAAAAAAAATGTAGATACATATGTACATACCTACATACATACAAACGTATCTACATACATACATACATACATACATACATTGATACATGATCGCAAATATTTTCGAATTTTGCTTTTAAACATTATATACATATGTATGTATGTACCATTATGATCGATTTTTGGTACCAAAAGTTGGGTGCATATGGGCCGATGTCCAAAAATTTTCTAATTTTGCCCCTAAACAGCCTGTATGTACCATTCCGACAAATTTTTAGTGCAAAAAACTGTTTCGTTTAGCTTCCAGGCCCGACTTCTTGAGATATCGGGAGGCGCTATATCTCGAACATATATGGGCAGATGACAAAAAGATTTCCAGTTTTGCTTCTGACTAACCTATATGTATCATTGTGATTGATTTTTGGTGCCAAAAGTTGTTTTATTTAGCTTATAGAGCCGATTTCTTGAAAAATCGGGAGACTCTATATCTCAGGTATATATAGGCCGATTGCAGACATTTTCAAATTTTGCTTTTAAACACCTTATATGTACCATTCTGATCGATTTTTGGTACCAAAAGTTGTTTTATTTGGCTTTTAGAGCCGACTTCTTGAGAAAACTTGAGGCGCTATATCTCGAGTGTATATGGGCCGATGTCCAGAATTTTCCACGTTTGCCTCTAAATAGTCTATATGTACCATTCTGATTGATTTTTAGTGCCAAAAATTGCTTTATTTGGCTTAAAGAGCGGATTTCTTGAAAAATCAGGAGTCGCTATATCTCAGATATATATGGACCGATTTCAAAAATTTTCCAATTTTGCTTTTAAACACCTTATATGTTCCATTCTAATCGATTTTTGATACCAAAAGTTGTTTTATTTGGCTTTTAGAGCCGACTTCTGGAGAAAACGGGAGGCGCTATATCTCGAGTGTATATGGGCCGATGTAGAAAAATTTTCCACTTTTGCCTCTAAATAGCCTATATATACCATTTTGATTGATCTTCGGTGCCAAAAGTTGTCTTATTTGGCTTATAAAGCCGATTTCTTTAAAAATCGGGAGACGCTATATCTCGGATATATATGGGCTTATTTCAAAAATTCCTTAATTTCTAGGATTTAATGGGCACTAAAAATGATATGGCTTAGTTTTTAAGAAAAATTTTTTTTTCAAAAATCTGAATAAAAAAATTGCAAAAAATACCCCTCAAAACCCGGTTTTTTGAATATATCTCGGCTATCCGTGAACCTATCTTACTGAATTTCAATAGCAGACCCACTGCTGTTGAAACCGTTTTCTCAGAAACGGTATTTCAACGACTACAGACGGACATCGCTCAATCGTAATCGCTATTGATGCTGATCCAGAATATATATACTTTATGGGGTCTCACATGGATATTTCAATGCGTTACAAACGGAATCACAAACTTATATATACCCTTACACATTTATGTGAGGGGTATAAAAATGTCTTGAACATGCACCATTCATTTAATAACATAGTATTTAGTCATAGTTTTCAAATATTTTCATAACCAAACAAGGATTTGAGTTAAGCTTAAAAACATATATTTTGTTTTAAAAGATTGAACAATTTTCGAATACAAATCAACATTTCAGAAACGTTTTTTTTTTTTAATATGTTGTGAAATGATTAATTTAAAGTTAACTTCGTTCGGATATATATGGGCCGATTTCAAAAATTCCTTCATTTCTAGGATTTAATGGGCACTAAAAATGATATGGTTCAGTTTTTAAGAAAAAATTTTTTTTCAAAAATCTGAATACAAAAGTTGCACAAAATACCCCTCAAAACCCGGTTTTTTGAATATATCTCGGCTATCCGTGGACCTATCTTACTGAATTTCAATAGCAGACCCACTACCGGGGTTTAACACGTTTTAGCGAAAGAATGAGGTTTCTATCTCAAACCATTTTCTCAGAAACGGTATTTCAACGACTACAGACGGACAGACGGACATCGCTCAATCGTAATCGCTATTGATGCTGATCCAGAATATATATACTTTATGGGGTCTTAGATGGATATTTCAATGCGTTACAAACGGAATCACAAACTTATATATACCCTTACACATTTATGTGAAGGGTATAATAAAATTATCTGCGTACAATGCAAAACAGAAGTGTTGGAAAGTGATGATGCATTGGAATGTGATATATGCAGAAAAAGTCTCCACTCTGTATGCACGAAAATGGATAAAAAGCAAATAGAACAAGTAAGAGTGCTATATTCGGCTGGGCCGAATCTTAAATACCCTTCACAATGGTACATACATTCCGATTGATTTTTGGTGCGAAAAGTTGTTTTATTTGGCTTTTAAATGGGCCGATTTTTTCTGAATTTCAATATCAGATCCACTACCGGGATTTAACACAGGCTGCAAAACTTTTATTTAAATAATTCTTAATATGCTCAAGTTCAACCACTGGGTGACACCAATTCTTTTTAATATCAATGAAATAAAGAAAAGCAAAATGTATTTCTTAATTATTTATCAGTTAACTTTATAGTAAAATTTATTTAACAAAAAATTGCATATAATTGCATTATTTTTGAATTATAATGCTAAACATTGCCATTAAGTGTGATTTGCTTCTCAATTTACTTACGTATGTGGGTACATGCATACGTATGTATGTATCTATAATAGAAAACTCTAAAATAAATTCTTTATTATTGAATATTTTCAGTGTGTTCCATAAAACAATGATTATATACATACATATATACATACATACATATTTACATTGCTTGCTTTTACAAAATTATTTTTTTCTTGTGCACGTTGTTGATGATCTATTGCGTATCATCATACACATGTGTGTGTGTATGTACATATGTAAGTACGAAGGGAAACCCAAAATGATTTTTTGTGTGAATGAATTTGAAGACGCAATTGTTTAAAAGAATTTCATTGCGTACCCTTTTTTCAACAATTCTTTATATCACTTTCATGTTCAAGCTCGTGTATACATATGTATGTACATACATACACATTTTTACAACAAAGCAAAAAAATTGTTTATGCTAACATACTTGCATGCATGTATGTAGATACATACATACCTACATGCATACAAACGTATCTACATACATACATTCATACATGATCGCAAATATTATATATGTACATATGTATGTACCATTATGATTGATTTTTGGTACCAAAAGTTGGGTGCATATGGGCCGATGTCCAAAAATTTTCTAATTTTGCCCCTAAACAGCCTGTATGTACCATTCCGACAAATATTTAGTGCAAAAAAACTGTTTCGTTTAGCTTCCAGGCCCGACTTCTTGAGATATCGGGAGGCGCTATATCTCGAACATATATGGGCCGATGACAAAAAGATTTCCAGTTTTGCTTCTGACTAACCTATATGTATCATTCTGATTGATTTTTGGTGCCAAAAGTTGTTTTATTTAGCTTATAGAGCCGATTTCTTGAAAAATCGGGAGACGCTATATCTCACGTATATATAGTCCGATTGCAGACATTTTCAAATCTTGCTTTTAAACACCTTATATGTACCATTCTGATCGATTTTTGGTACCAAAAGTTGTTTTATTTGGCTTTTAGAGCCGACTTCTTGAGAAAACTTGAGGCGCTATATCTCGAGTGTATATGGGCCGATGTCCAAAATTTTCCACGTTTGCCTCTAAATAGTCTATATGTACCATTCTGATTGATTTTTAGTGCCAAAAATTGCTTTATTTGGCTTAAAGAGCGGATTTCTTGAAAAATCAGGAGTCGCTATATCTCAGATATATATGGACCGATTTCAAAAATTTTCCAATTTTGGTTTTAAACACCTCATATGTTCCATTCTAATCGATTTTTGATACCAAAAGTTGTTTTATTTGGCTTTTAGAGCCGACTTCTTGAGAAAACGGGAGGCGCTATATCTCGAGTGTATATGGGCCGATTTGGAAAAATTTTCCACTTTTGCCTCTAAATAGCCTATATATACCATCTTGATTGATCTTCGGTGCCAAAAGTTGTCTTATTTGGCTAATAAAGCCAATTTCTTTAAAAATCGGGAGACGCTATATCTCGGATATATATGGGCCGATTTCAAAAATTCCTTCATTTCTAGGATTTAATGAGCACTAAAAATGATATGATTTAGGTTTTAAGAAAAAAATTTTTTTAAAAAATCTGAATACAAAAATTACACAAAATATCCCTCAAAACCCGGTTTTTTTAATATATCTCGGCTATCCGCGGACCTATCTTACTAAATTTCAATAGCAGACCCACTACCGGGGTTTCACACGTTTTAGCGAAAGAATGAGGTTTCTATCTCAAACCGTTTTCTCAGAAACGGTATTTCAACGACTACAGACGGACAGACGGACCGACGGACAGACGGACATCGCTCAATCGTAATCGCTATTGATGCTGATCCAGAATATATACACTTTATGGGGTCTTAGATGGATATTTCAATGCGTTACAAACGGAATCACACATTTATGTGAAGGGTATAAAAACTGATCAACAATACATCTCTCGAATTTAAGTGTCATTTTTGTGATTCATCCGAGAGTAATGTTTTAATAAATGAATTATCTGAGATAAAATTGAAGCTAAATCAGCTGGATGACATTACGGAAACTATTAAATTTATGGCCAAGCAGTATGATGATATTGTAAATGGTGTTAGTAAAAATACAAAACAAATTGAATCTTTAAAAAAAGAAAATAAAACTCTGCGAATGGAAGTTAATGAATTGAAAGCATCTGTAAAGTATTTAAATGATAGAAGAGTAGAAAACGATTAAACGATTGCTTGATTAGCGGTGTAGCTGTAAAGGATGTGGATGATGCGTTGGCTATTGTATTGGATATAGCCAAACAAACAGGTGCAAAAGTCGACGAAAATAATATTGAAGATGCTTATTTTTTGCCTAGTCGCAATAAAAAAGGAGAAAAGAAATCTATTCTTGTAAAGTTCTTAAATAAAAAAAAAGGAAGATAGAATTTATGAATGGAAAGGCGAATATGAAAAATAATGACAAACTTAAAAGTATCTATCTGAATGATTATATCAGTAAAGAAACTATGGAAATTTTTAAATATGCCAAATCATTGAAAGAAATAGGATTCAAATTTGTTTACTGCAAAGGCTCTAATATATTTGCTAGAAAAAATGAGAACTCATTTGTAAATCGTATAAGATCGATGAATGATGTCGACAGGTTATTGATGTCTGGAACTGTTGGTAAACGAATGAAATACTCTTTGTTCAACAATAACAATGAAGACGATGTTGAAGATAATAATGACAACAGTGAGGATGATAATTGATTAATGTTTTGTTAAAAAAAAAAAATAAATAAAATTAAAATTAAAAAATCTCTTCTTTATGAACTGTAAATATTTCAAAAACTTAAACTCTTTCAACTTATTTGCTAATCAGAATTTCTTCAATTCGTTTAATATTTTATTTGTAAACATAAGAAGTGTGTCCTCGATAAATAAATTTAATAAGTTTAAATCTTCACTTAGTCAGATAATAAGTCTTCCAGATATAATAAATGTTCAAGAAACTTGGTTTAATAAGGAATTACTTAATCTCTACAAAATACCCGGCTATGAAGCTGTCCATTGTTGCAGAGATGATGGTTATGGAGGGAATTCATTATTTATTAAATCGACATTAAAATACAAAGCTATGACAAACATAAGCATAGATTTTATGGATATTGTGTCAATCCAATTAAGTGATATTAAAGTCATGAATAAGCCTATGATAGTTACATCTATTTACAGATCTCCCAAATGTAATATGAAAATTTTTTTTTCTGAAGCCGAAAATCTGCTTGCTTCTTGCAATAATGATCCGTGTATTTATCTAGGTGATTTTAATATTGACATTCTTGGGAGTGGTTTAAGTAAAACCATACTGTGCAATCTCTTTTCTGAATATAATATGCGTTCGTGTCATAATTTAGTAACAAGACCTCAAACCAACACATCCCTTGACTGCGTATTTACTAATATATCAATGGAAGTATTTGCAAATGATATTGAGCATAATTTGAGTGACCATAATATGATACTGAGTTGCCTTAAATTAAAAAATGTAAGTCAATACAAGATTGTTGAAAGGGTATTAAAAATTAATTATAGAGAATATGGATGCTCTTTGGATGCTACGCTTGCAAACATAAACTTGGCTAGCAGCTCATCCGATCTATGTAAAAGTTTTATTGACATACTATCGGATGCAGCGTCACAATCAACTCTTATTGTGACTAAACGATCTAGTTTGCGAAGTACGTTAACACCATGGGTAACAGATAACCTGATGTCTCTATTTTCATACAAGAAACGATTATTGAATGCTAGAAGAAAAAATCGCAATAATTATGAAATTTCAATGAAACTTAAGAGAATAAGTAGAGTTATTAGAACATGTAATAAATATCTAATGGATAATTTTTATATGAATAACTTAAAATCTTGTGAAGGAAATTCAAAAAAAACCTGGACATTTTTGAATAAAGAATTGGGCAGAAAAGACAATGGTATTAAAAGTATTTTAAATGCCAATAATGAAATTTTATCAGACGACAATGATAAAGCTACAGCTTTTAATGAATTTTTCTTTAATGCTGTTCAAAATATACAATCCAAAATTATGGTAAATGCAAATGATAATATTAACTTTTTTCGCACCTTAAATCAGCATAGGTCTAGATTTATACTTCAAAATGTTGGAAGAGATGAAATTTTACATGTGATGGATAATTTAAAAAAAAGTAAAGGTCCCGGATATGACAACATAAACTGGAAAATGCTGCTTGTAAGGAAGGAATTGGTAATTAATATTCTTAATGTTATTTTTAATAAGATGGTTAATGAAGGATGCTATCCAGATGTACTGAAGATACACAAAATAGTTCCTATTCCGAAAGTTCCTGAATCAAATAATATTGAAAATTTTAGACCAATTTCAGTGCTGCCCGTTGTTGATAAAATTTTTGAAAAACTTATTTATGATCAACTTTCTGCTTATCTTGAAAAAAAACTGTTTAAACTACTTTATTCAAATTTAAGTGACTCTATTTGTAGCTGTTATTTCAATGAATTATATTTGCATGAATTCAAATTTATATTAATCTATATTAATGTTAATAATCACAACCCTGAATTTTATACCTATTGTGATTTTCGTGAAGTAATAACGATTTTTTGTGACACAACTTGACAATTTTTTGACGAAAGAAAAACCATTTTCTAAACTGAAAAGCGCGGACTTCTGACTTCCATTTTAGCCACTCAAGCGAAGAGAAGTATCCAAGAAGCTCTCGTCAAAGGATTGTTAAGTAATACCTAATTAACCCCTTTTTTCAAATAAATTGGATTATTAATGTGAGTAACCAATATTGAAATTAATAATTATTTATTTCTGATAATAATATAATTGAAATTGAGTCAGACTCCCCTTCTGTTCCACTCAATTAACACCTAAAACCCCTTAGGTGATTCCCCTCAAATCTTCACCGCACATAAAAGTGCAATTTAATTTTGGTTAAATTATTACGCCAACATTAAACATGGTCCTTTCGCGCAAAAGAATAACATTTTAAAGTGGCAGCGCAAATATTCATACACGTGTGCATAACAAATACAGTCCAAAAGCTCTTTCGTCTAAAAAACGTGATCGGAGAAAATATAAATTTTCAACATTGTCATTTTATTCCTCACAAATGAAACATTGTTCACAAGAATTAATTACATCAAAAATATATCGAAGTAAAGAAGAAAAAATCTAAAAGACAATCAGTAAATATATGTATGTATGTTTACAATAATTTTTTTAATTACCATTAGTTGAAAGAGTGTCAAACAACGTTCGAAATATAGTAGAACGAAACGGGAAAAAATCTTGTCCCAGAAAGACAAAAAGGCATTTTTACGTATCTAGGAATTGGTAAGGGAATAGTTTTAAAGTGACCGAACCATCTCATAATTTATACATACATATGGATGTATGTAAGGAAGGAGTCAGTGGAATCCTGTAAGTACTTGCTTTTGTATGTAACATTTAATGAATTGCAAGAAAGTTAAGTGCGAAAATACATTATTCCATATGTGTATAATATTCTTGCGTACATACTTACGTAGGCACATATATACAAACGTGAATACGAACACGTATACATACATTTGATCATACATAAAAAACAAATTATTGAAATAAGTAAGTACCTATGTATGTGACATACATACATATGTACATATATATTTTACAATAAACGAAATCTTCATAAGAAAAAACAAACAGCAACAAATCAACTGCAAGTTTAATGCCGTAATCTACATATGTACATACACATGGCCGTTTATTGTCGTAAAGTTGTAAAAAATCATCCAATATAAATGTATGATAATCCCGTTATTCTCTTGAATAATCACTAATCTCTGCTTTAAGCTCTCTAAATTATTGATCTCGCTCACTTGGTAGCAGTAAAGTTTAAAATACCAATGAATTCCATACGCTGTTAAATTATTGATTTCTCTCACTTTGTTGCAGTACATTTTATAATAAATTCCACCTGGTGTTAAATTAAAAGATTTGCAAACGGAGACTTCACATGATAGTAAACTAACAATTTAAGCGTGGAATAATCCCTTTAAGTGTACTCTCTTGAACTCTTTAAAATATTTCTCTCTCTTTCTGTTTCTCACTTTATGGAAAAAATTTTACAGTGGAATATTGCTCAAGTTATTGAGAATAATTCTTTCACGATAATAGAAAATATTTGCCGCATGAATACAAAGTGATAAGAATAGCACTGGCATAATATAAATTGGTAATTTGTTGAGAGTGCATGCAAAAAACTTTGTCGGTAAGAATATACATACGTACCTATTCGACAAAGGTAAACCTAAAAACTATTTGATTTTGTTTGAAAGTTTCAAATTAAAACCAATATATGTAATAATCATAGTGAATTATACAATTAATACAAAATGAAGTTGATGTAACCCTATTTAAGTTGAAAGAAAACGAAAAAATTTTAAGAAAAATATACCTTAAAGTACATTTATATTCAGTATAAAGATTTAATAAGTACCAACATCACTGATGTCAGATATGAGTAAATGAACAATATTTCACAAATTGATTCATTAGCCCAACAATAATTGCATTTCATATGATTTAAACTATCTCAAACAAAATATCAAGGCACTGTTCCCAACAATTACTTGAATTTGTAGTACTATTTCAACCATCTATTACTTGCAAATATTTGCTTCGTACTCCTTCGCAAACCCCAGCGATTTAGTGCTATCATATATTTAAGACTTAATAAAAAGAATAAATTGCATTTGTATCCTGTATTCTCGTAAGCAGCAAAACTCATCGAAATATCATTCGGACTCATTAAAAGCTGCAAGTCCCAGCAATCACATCTTTATGTAGACAGAAATATACAATTTATACATAAGTATATGCTGACATACACACCTATGTTTATATATACGTAAGTAAATCATTTCTATTTGATTTAGAATCCTTAAAGATATAGTGGATTGAAAGTTGCACTCATCACTACTTTCCTTTTGATTCTTTGGAACACTGAACTAAGATCATAATATTCAGCCTTTATTAAACTTAAAAAAAAAACTTTTTGTTGAATTGTTTTTCTGAACTGTTTAATGGCAAAATAAAATATAGCAATCATACTGTATTACGTAGTGAATACTAGCTTTTTGCATACAGCACTTTCAAGCATATATAATTTAATTGTGGATTACCATTATTTGTTCATATTTGGGTTTTAAATACTCCTCCAGTATATGTGAAGGTTATAATATTGTGGCTGTTTATACATCACATATTGTAAAACGCTATCAACTTAATTTGAAGCTGTTGAATCTTTGACAAATTCTCAAGCAAGTTGTTTCCGATTCCTCTATTAACATCGTCGTAATTTTGTCAACTAAAGGTCAGAAATACGTCGCAAAGATTGTATTCGGTCTGTCTAATTTAAATAAAAAGGCTTCCCCTGAGTCTTCAAAATTGTTAGAACAAGGTATCGTCAAGCTTTCGCCGACATGGCTGAAGAATTTATTTTCGATTCAGATGACTTGGTCACGTTTTGCTATGATTTCAACCTGATACCACCTGATGATCTAACAGAATCTTTTCTCGAGTCCAACCTTCAGGACCTCAACGAAAGGTGGACTAACTTACAAAAATCCTATAGGTCACTCTTTATTAAAATGGATGAAAAGCATGAGAAGGAATTCCTGGGAGCTGCTCGTGCGAAGTACTCAACTTGCACCAGAGAATACCATAGATGCAAAGCAAAAATTTTAGAGGAACAAAGGCTATTTATTGTGAATGGCCCCATAGAAACTTCTCACCCACCTAATAATGAAGATAGCTTTGCAAATATGAATGTCCCCCCGTGTGACACAGATATTTTTTACGGTGGCTATGAAGAATGGCCATCGTTTCGTGACATGTTCACAGCCATCTATATAGAAAAGCCCAGAATACCTCCAGTGCAGAAATTATACCATCTCAGACTAAAGGTTCAAGGTCAGGCAGGTAGTCTCATAAAAAAATACAAATTATGTGGTAATAATTTCGCTCTAGCATGGGAAGCACTAAGAGACAGATACGAAAATAAAAGAATTCTTGTAGAAAATCAGATTAAGATTCTACTTAACCTGCCTCCTGTATTATATGAGACCAGCGAAGCTCTCCAGACCATTCAAATGTCAATTAATGACTGTCTCTCCTCCATTAAAGCCCAAGATGTTCAAATAGATGAATGGGATCCCTTTATTGTTATTTTGTGCTGTAGTAAGCTTCCGGTAGAAACATTATCGTTGTGGGAACAGTCGTTAGAGTCACATCGTATGCTTGTCAAATGGGAGCAAATGGATAAATTTCTTTCGCATAGATGTGAAGTTGTTGAACGCTTAGAGTCACGTAAGAAAGACGTAGGAGACACGGCACAAAAAACGGATGCCGATGCCAGCATTTCTAACCCCAATTCTTTTCAATATCCATGCAAGATCTGTAGGGCCAATCACCCTCTTAAAAGTTGTGACAAGTTTCTAAGTTTTGATCCTCAAGCAAGAAACAAATTTGTGTCAAACAACAAAATATGCCTCAATTGCTTGGCCTATAGCCATATCCGAAAGGACTGTCCCAGTAAATTTTTTTTTAATCAGTGTCGAGGAAATCACCATTCACTGCTTCATTTTTCTAAATCTACGACCGCCCGATCCAATCAAAGTGCGCGTAAAAATAACCCTGAACATTCACCTCAGTCTGAAAAACAAGCTTCTTGGTCAACAGCAGCTCACGTCGCAACACCCCAAAACTTATCCATCAATGAAAGTACTTTGCTACAGTAATAGTCAATGTACATCATCAAGGAGAACATTTTAAAGCTCGTGCTTTTCTGGACCAGGGTGCCGAAAAGTCTTTTATTTCTAAAAAGCTTCAACAAAAATTAATGTTACAAGCTGAACACAGATTATTTGAAATCCATGGCATAGGTGGTGAAATAGTAGCCACTGCAAACTCAGTATGTAAATTCTCTTTATATTCAGAAAAATATGATCGTCTTGTAAATATCGACGCTATTGTTCTTCCCAAAATAACGCGAGTGCTACCTAAATCTGCCATACCAACGCCCAATATACTATTAGAAGATATGAACGATATTGATTTAGCTGATCCTGAGTTTTATATACCGAACCAAGTATAAATACTAATTGGGAGCAATTTTCTTCCCCAGATTCTACTTGAAGGAGTAAGAAATATTGCAGGCTCACTTTTGGGCCAACGCACTATATTTGGTTGGGTAGTAAGTGGTCCGATAGGAATCGAACCTATCTCTGCATATACGATAGAGACCACTGAAATTTCGGAAAGCGCACTAAGTAATCAACTTAAAAGGTTTTGGGAGGAAGAGGAAGTGACGGTTCACCGTCCGATATCCAAAGATGATGAGTTCTGTGAAGCGTATTATCAAAAGATTACATTCCGCAATGCGGAAGGTCGATATGTAGTTCGACTTCCGTTCAAGTCATTGAATTCGCAAAACTCAAAGCTCGAAGTTTCTCGTTCCTCAGCGATGGCACAGTACATAAACCTAGAACGAACTCTCAAGAAAAAGCCAGATATAGCCGAGATTTATAGTCAGTCACTGCAGGAATACATTAAGCTTAATCACATGGAGCCCACCATATCGTCAGAGATTGTATCACATAGTGGCTGTAGCTCCTTCTATCTGCCACATCATGCAGTTTTCAAGCACGAAAGCCGCAGCACTAAGGTAAGAATCGTATTCAATGCCTCCAAACGATCTATGATTTGATGACCCTAATTCTAAAATGGCGACTTTATAAATATGTTTTTAATGGGGACATACAAAAAATGTATCGTCAAATTCTCGTTGATGAAGAAGATACACAGTTTCAGCGAATTCTATTTCGACGACATCAAAATGGGCCCGTACAAGACTTCGCTCTAAACACAGTCACTTTTGGTGTAAACTGTGCACCATATTTAGCAATTAGAACGCTCGTTCAGCTAGCTCACGATTCTGAAAAAACCTACCCTCAAGCTACACATGTGCTCACAAAAGAAACTTATATGGATGATATTTTATCGGGTGCCCATGATGTTCAATCAGCAATAGACTCTTTATCTCAAGTGATTTCAGCATTAGCGTCTGCAGGATTTCCTCTAAAAAAGATCACTTCTAATTCCCCTGAAGTATTGGCATCTGTCCCTGTAGAAGATATCTTAGATTCAGATTTCCTTAAATTTCAGGAAACAAGCACTACTAAAACTCTCGGCATTCAGTGGGACGCATTATCCGATTGTTTTTCATACACAATTGCGCCCATTTATCCAGTCAGCTCGATTACAAAGAGACAAATTTTGTCAAATGTAGCAAAGCTTTTTGATCCAGCCGGTTGGATATCACCGATTGTTATAAAAGCAAAATTACTTCTTCAACAACTATGGCTTGAAGGAACCAACTGGGATGAAAAAGTTAAACCTAGCACCCTGGAAAGCTGGAACCTTTTCGTAAGAAATCTTCCGTTAAAAATACCTCGATGGATAAATTTTACCCCTTCTGCACAACTTCAAATTCATGGATTTTGCGATGCATCTGAAAAAGCATACTGTGGGGCAGTGTACTTTCGTTTAACAATAAAATCACATCTCTTTGCATCTAAAACTAAAGTTGCTCCTATTAATCCAGTTAGCCTCCCACGCCTGGAGCTCTGTGGAGCTACGTTGTTGTCAAAACTAGTTAAGCAAATAACAGATTCACTATCCATCAAAGAGTTGGAAATTTTGTTATGGACAGATTCATCTATTGTTCTCGGATGGTTACAGAAGCCACCAAACACTTGGAAAACTTTTGTGGCCAATAGAACATCGCAAATAATCCGAAATGTGGGAAATGTTTCCTGGCGCCATGTACGCTCCTCTGACAATCCAGCTGACTTAGGCTCCAGAGGATGCGACACTGAAAAATTAATAGAAAATCCTTTGTGGTGGTTTGGCCCAAAGTGGCTTAGTAAAAACGCGGAAGAATGGCCAGAGCCAATAAAAGTAAAAGAAAACTCACTAGAAAAGAAACAAAAAGTAGAAGTTTTTCACGCATACACTCCCGATGATGGAATATTAAACCGCTTTTCAAAATGGGATAAAGCCATGAGGATAATGTGTCATGTATTTCGTTTTCTCGAAACCATTAAGAAAAGACTAAGCAAAGATACAAAATCAGCACACTACCCTTCTTTCTCCCAATCATACTCACTGCCTCTGGCATTGTCGTCGGAAAAAATGAAATGTCTCCACATTACTCACGAAGAAATGTTGAAAACAAAATACAGATTAATTTTTCTAGCCCAACGTAAACACTATCATATGGAATTTCGCTCTCTGCTTAAATTTAAAAGCGTGAACAAGAAGAGTTCTCTATATATTTTGAATCCTTTCCTAGACAAAAATAATATTATTCGCGCAAGTGGTCGTATTTCTAGCTCCTCCTTGCCATATAATGAAAAGTTTCCGATCATTCTTCCCGTGCAATCTACGCTTTTAAAATTGTACCTTGACTTCACGCATAGCTTCCTTATGCACGCTGAAAATAACTTGATGTTGAGGACAATACGAGCAGAGTATTTTGTACCACGATTAAAATCAGCTATCAGATATTGCATCCGTCAGTGCATAACATGTGTCAAGTATAAACAAAAGATTAAAACCCAGCTAATGGGATCCCTGCCATTAGAACGGAGCTCATACTCACTACCCTTTACGTTTACGGGCCTGGACTTTGCAGGTCCTTTCTCCATTAAAACATCTATTCTAAGAAACGCTCCATACCACAAAGGTTATGTCTGTGTATTCGTTTGTTTTTGTACAAGAGCGATTCATCTTGAACTCTGTTCTGATTTGAGCACCAATTCATTTATGGCAGCATTCACCAGATTTATTAGTCGTCGTGGTCTTCCTAAAAGGTAATGTCTGACAATGGAACGAACTTTGTGGATGCGGTCACTTTGCGTGGGGTATGAAGAATTCATAAAAGCGGTGTCCAAGGACTTGATAGATAAATATTCAACACACGGTTTTGAATGGCGATTTATTCCTCCAAATGCTACCCATATAGGAGGATTGTGGGAGGCTGGAGTAAGATCCTTCAAATCACATTTCAAGAAAGTAGCCCAAAATCAGAAATACACATTTGAGGAGTTCACTACGCTTATAGCTCGAATAGAATCTGTTCTAAATTCCAGACCTCTATCCCCCATGTCAGATGACCCAAATGAGCTACTTGCTCTTACGCCAGGCCATTTTCTCCGTGGAGCACCGATGATAGCCTTGCCCGTAGCCCCCTCGACAACCGTCACATTACGAAATCGCTGGGAGAAATTAAAAATCTTACACCATCAATTTGCCCAGCGATGGAAAGACGAATATTTGAAAGAACTCCAAAAACGGTACAAATGGAAGAACCTTGAAGATAACATAAATACAGGGCAAATGGTAGTAATTAAAGATGATATGCTCCCTCCTAACGAGTGGAGACTGGGTCGCATCGTTAAGACATACCTTGGACCAGACGGACTCGTTCGAGTTGCGGATATCAAAACACAAACAGGAATAATAACTAGGGCAATCAGCAAGTTGTGTATTTTGCCTGTTGCTGCGGAAGAAAATATACCTGAGCCTCAGTAGCTTTGAATACCCGATTCTTTCTCAGATCGTACAATTTTATTTCCAAACCCTTTTTTCCAAGCTCTCTTTTTATTTTTGATACTACATTTCATGTTCCCAAAGTAATCATTGTTGTAATTTACAGGTCTCAAACGAAGTCTAAAGGTGGGATCATACGATTGCCGCAATGAACCAATTTTTGTTACATTTTGTGTGCCAATCGTGTGATAGCACAATTTATTGGCTCATGCGGCAACCAAAACGAATGTTGTTCCTATTTGTCCCAATCAAATACAACCCTGATGCGACAACCATGTGAACACTTGACATACAACTTATCACCAATAAAAATTCTAAAAATGCACCAATATTTATTGTGTTCTCATGCGGCAACCAAAGAAGACAATACGCGCCAATAATATGCATATGTATACATGTATTTAGTTTCAAAACTGTTTAAAAGCGTCTTCCAAACATGATTTCTGCTTTTTAATCAGTAAAATTCAATTGTTGTTACTATTCACTTTTTGCTTTTTTAGCCCGCACAACAATATAATAATAGCCGAAGCAATTTTCTTTCTTTTTAATGAACAAACCATATTTTTAACATTTGATTAATTTTTTTTTTTTTTTTTTGGGAAAACAAAGTTTGTCATCAGCTACAACAGCTGTTTCTCACAGTTGCCGTATAATATAACAATCGTGTGACTATAATGCGGCAATTATTGGTACTAAATTGTTTTGCGGCAATTTGCGACAATAAAATTTCAGTAAAATGTCACAATCATGTGATTGCAGAGAATTTGATTGGGACAAATTTTTTATTATGCTCCAATTCAGCCCAATAAAAATTGTGTAAAATTGGTGCATTGCGGCAATCGTGTGATCCCACCTTAACAGGCATCAATGCCTTCTCTGTTACCGATTTCATCCTTTACGATTTTGTAAACAATTTCTAGCCATGCCTATAGAAGAACGTCAGCGTAAATGAAAGTCCTCAAGTACTGCAAGAATTGCTTAGCCAGATCGCATCGCACAGAAGACTGTATATCAGCCAACGTTTGCCAAAAATGCGGGTGGGCGCATCATACGCTATTGCACCGCCGGAGCCGATCCACTAATAATATCATGCAGCGAACAAGAAGTCCAAGTACATCAAGCGATGAGCGATTAGATAGATCTCGGCCCACACAACAGAGATCGCAAAAGTCATCAAGAGTACACGAGCGTCTCGGACCCTATTTCCGACCTCCCCAAAAGATAGGCCACGGAACCAAGAAAACATCTGAAAAGCACCAGCCTCAGAGTGCACTGAATTCGAATCCTAAACGTATACTTAAAGGGGCTCTCAGGGCTCTTGAACGTCTAGCTAAGTCGCTTTAAATTTATTGGCTGTTCCAGCCAAGAGGCGGAATATGTTTAAACTACTTTATTCAAATTTAAGTGACTCTATTTGTAGCTGTTATTTCAATGAATTATACTTGCATGAATTCAAATTTATATTTATATTAATTATATTTATGTATTTATATCTATATTAATGTTAATAATCACAACCCTGAATTTTATACCTATTGTGATTTTCGTGAAGTAATAACGATTTTTTGTGACACAACTTGACGATTTTTTGACGAAAGAAAAACCATTTTCTAAACTGAAAAGCGCGGACTTCTGACTTCCATTTTAGCCACTCAAGCGAACAGAAGTACCCAAGAAGCTCTTGTCAAAGGATTGTTAAGTAATACCTAATTAACCCCTTTTTTCAAATAAATTGGATTATTAATGTGAGTAACCAATATTGAAATTAATAATTATTTATTTCTGATAATAATATAATTGAAATTGAGTCAGACTCCCCTTCTGTTCCACTCAATTAACACCTAAAACCCCTTAGGTGATTCCCCTCAAATCTTCACCGCACATAAAAGTGCAATTTAATTTTGGTTAAATTATTACGCCAACATTAAACAAAAACAATATCTTATTTGAACGACAATTTGGCTTTCAGAAGGGCTCAGGAACAGAGGAAGCAGTAGTAAATATTGTGGAATACATTTGCGGTGAATTGGATGCAGGCTTTTGTGGTGTAGCAGGAGTATTTTATGATTATTCTAAAGCTTAGTTTAGACGATATGTTGAATCAGCATATATGTATATGCTAACAACTGTATGATTAAAAATAACATCAAATGCATATGTCATCACATATCATATGCTAGGTGTTTACACTATATGCTGAAACTACCAAATTTTTTAATTCAACATATTTCAGCAAATGGAATGTCAACATAAGAGTTAGCATACAATTTTTGTGTTTATACGATATGTTGATAATTGCATGGTGATATGTATGCTGAATCGTATAAACATTTGCTTGTAAAATAAGTTTGATACTATTTTCTACTTATACAACGCGTTATTGCAGAAAATTCGTGTTTTTAATATAAAAAAAAAAATGTCTTCGGAAGAAATATCGCTTGCTATTGCTTGTGCAGTCCTTGTTTTTGATAGTGATGAAAGTGAAGTAAAAGGAAAAAGAAGCCGAGTTTGGAAAAGAAAATGGGTAGAACGGCGGGTAGATGAAGGTTTTTGTGCAAAATTATACAAAGAATTATAAGACGTTCGAAGATCTGTGCCAATTAATTTTCATCGTGGCAGCCGCTGAAAACAAAAGTGGGGCGGCGGTTGAAATCCGGATGTATGCATGTTGATTATTCCAACCATGATACAATTAACCAGGTAGCCTTTTCGCTACAATAAGAACAACTTCAATAAAAATAACATGCATTTTGTTTTTGTACAACTTATGCAAACTGTCAAAATGACGCCTACATTTACAGAAGAGAGATTCACTAAGCATACGTGGACTAGCTATCTCGTTTTGGCTGCCTTTTATCTCTGCAATCTCTTGACAACCTAAAGTAGTCAGTTGATTAACGGTTTAGCTGACGAGGCTACCTTGTTAATTGTATCATGATTCCAACTATTTCAAGCAGAATTCATACCAGTTGGACTTGAAACACAGATGATTATTTTGGCTTCTAGCTGTTTGTTCACTTTGAAATAAGTACATGTATTTTTTTCATTTTGCAAATTCCCTTGCAACCACCTGGTATGAATTCGCCTTGAGCTATTTATTGTTTTTTAATTTGAGAGCAATTAATTCATTGAATTTCATTTCATTACGTTTCTGCTCGTTTGCAAATTTTGAAGAAGATATATGTATATTTACATAAACGAAAATTGTGGGCGGCTCAACAAAGCCTTTCGGCAAATATGCATACAAATTAGATATATGCTGAAAAGCTTAAACAGCATTTTCAACAAATGGCATATCAGCTAGCATACGCAGGAAATTAGTCAAAGACTAAAAACATACTGTTCACACGAAATGCTAAAATTGCCAACATATATTTGTTGGTGTTGTTAACAAATTGTTTGCAAACGTTGTTAAATATACGTATGCTGGTAAAGATTTTGCGTTTACACGATATGATGGCACTTAAACAAAATTTTCAGCATAAATATGCTGATTCAACATATCGTCTAAACTAACCCTAAGGCTTTTGATGTAGTTGATCACAATATTTTATTAAAAAAATTGAAATCAATTGGGCTGTCGCATATAACTTTAAAACTTTTTCAGCATTATTTGCTAAACAGAATGCAATTTGTTCAAATGGGTAATAATAGAAGTAATAAATTACCTGTCAAATGTGGTGTTCCGCAAGGCAGTATTTTGGGACCTCTCTTGTTCAAAATATATATTAACGACATTAAAAATATTATCTTCAATGGAAGAATGTATATGTATGCTGATGATATATGCTTATTTTATCGATATAATCACAGCCAAGTTTCACAAAATCAAATTGAATATGACTCTACATTAATTTCCGAATTTTCAAGGCTTAAAAAATTACTTCTCAACTCGGACAAAACTAAATTTGTAATATTTAAACCGCATCGTTCGAGAGGGGAAAATAAAATGGTAGTTCACATTGAAGGCTGTCCAATAATTGAATCAGACGAAGTTAAATACTTAGGAATACACATCAGTAAAAATCTCTTATGGGATGCTCATATCAACAAGATAAAGGCAAAAATTTCATCAGCAATTGGAATTCTCTATAAGTTTAAAAATAAATTCTCTCGAGATATTAAAATGCTCCTATATCAGTCTCTTGTTCATTCTCACTTGTCGTACCTGCCAATGATATATGGATTCAAAGAAAATCAAGCACTGAAATCACTTCAATCTGCTCAGAATAAAGCCCTAAAGCTCGTGTTTAATTTGCCAATACGCTTTTCATCCGAAGAACTTTATAAAACCTATGCTAAAAACATTTTACCTGTTCGAGGTCTTTACAAACAGAAAGTTTTAATATATATTTTCAAAACAATTAAAGGAAACACTCATCAGTCTATTGAATTTCCCCAAAATATATCAATTACTCACTGAAATACCAGACAGTCAGAAAACCTTATGTCTTCAAGATGTCGATTGGAGTTAACAAAGCAGCGCATTACGTTTTCAGGACCGTATGAATTTAATCAACTTCAAAATTTATTAAAAAATATTCCAGTTCTCTCAACATTTAAAATTAGTGTGAAGACTTATTTAATGCAAAATGTTGAAGCACTTCTTATGTAGTAGTAGCAACAGCTTAAATACATACATATATTCAGTACCTATTTTATTTGTAAATTTTTTATTTCTGAATAATGTTAATTTTAATGAAAACACTTGGAACCCTGAATTATTAATTTGTGAATAATGTTAGCTTTAAGATAAATACGTTGAACTATGTTGCCAAATAGCCTCTCTTTAGCCCTAAAAGGGCGCTGAGGTGACTTATATGTACATCTAATTGTATTACTATTTTGTTAAATAAATGAATTCAATAAAAAAACAAGTAAGAGTGCTATATTCGGCTGGGCCGAATCTTAAATACCCTTCACAATGGTACATACATTCTGATTGATTTTTGGTGCGAAAAGTTGTTTTATTTGGCTTTTAAAGCCGATTTCTTGAAATATCGGGAGACGCTATATCTGGGGTATATATGGGCCGATTTTTTTTGAATTTCAATATCAGATCCACTACCGGGATTTAACACAGGCTGCAAAACTTTTATTTAAATAATTCTTAATATGCTCAAGTTCAACCACTGGGTGACACCAATTCTTTTTAATATCAATGAAATAAAGAAAAGCAAAATGTATTTCTTAATTATTTATCAGTTAACTTTATAGTAAAATTTATTTAACAAAAAATTGCATATAATTGCATTATTTTTGAATTATAATGCTAAACATTGCCATTAAGTGTGATTTTCTTTTCAATTTACTTACGTATGTGGGTACATGCATACGTACATAGTATGTATGTATGTATCTATAATAGAAAACGCTAAAATAAATTCTTTATTATTGAATATTTTCAGTGTGTTCCATAAAACAATGATTATATATGTACATACATATATACATACATACATATTTACATTGCTTGCTTTTACAAAATTATTTTTTTCTTGTGCACGTTGCTGATGATCTATTGCGTATCATCATACACATGTATGTGTGTATGTACATATGTAAGTACGAAGGGAAACCCAAAATGATTTTTTGTGTGAATGAATTTGAAGACGCAATTGTTTAAAAGAATTTCATTGCGTACCCTTTTGTCAACAATTCTTTATATCACTTTCATTTTCAAGCTCGTGTATATATACATACACATTTTTACACCAAAGCAAAAAAATTGTTTATGCTAACATACTTGCATGCATACATACATATGTAGATACATACATACCTACATACATACAAATGTATCTACATACATACATACATACATACATATGTACATACATTCATACATGATCGCAAATATTATATACATATGTATATAATATTATCTACATATGTGTGTACCATTATGATCGATTTTTGGTACCAAAAGTTGGGTGCATATGGGCCGATGTCCAAAAATTTTCTAATTTTGCCCCTAAACAGCCTGTATGTACCATTCCGACAAATTTTTAGTGCAAAAAACTGTTTCGTTTAGCTTCCAGGCCCGACTTCTTGAGATATCGGGAGGCGCTATATCTCGAACATATATGGGCTGATGACAAAAACATTTCCAGTTTTGCTTCTGACTAACCTATATGTATCAATCTGATTGATTTTTGGTGCCAAAAGTTGTTTTATTTAGCTTATAGAGCCGATTTCTTGAAAAATCGGGAGACGCTATATCTCAGGTATATATAGACCGATTGCAGACATTTTTAAATTTTGCTTTTAAACACCTTATATGTACCATTCTGATCGATTTTTGGTACCAAAAGTTGTTTTATTTGGCTTTTAGAGCCGACTTCTTGAGAAAACTTGAGGCGCTATATCTCGAGTGTATATGGGCCGATGTCCAAAATTTTCCACGTTTGCCTCTAAATAGTCTATATGTACCATTCTGATTGATTTTTAGTGCCAAAAATTGCTTTATTTGGCTTAAAGAGCGGATTTCTTGAAAAATCAGGAGTCGCTATATCTCAGATATATATGGACCGATTTCAAAAATTTTCCAATTTTGGTTTTAAACACCTTATATGTTCCATTCTAATCGATTTTTGATACCAAAAGTTGTTTTATTTGGCTTTTAGAGCCGACTTCTTGAGAAAACGGGAGGCGCTATATCTCGAGTGTATATGGGCCGATGTGGAAAATTTTCCACTTTTGCCACTAAATAGCCTATATATACCATTCTGATTGATCTTCGGTGCCAAAAGTTGTCTTATTTGGCTTATAAAGCCGATTTCTTTAAAAATCGGGAGACGCTATATCTCGGATATATATGGGCCGATTTCAAAAAATCCTTCATTTCTAGGATTTAATGGGCACTAAAAATGATATGGTTTGGTTTTTGAGAAAAATTTTTTTTTCAAAAACCTGAATACAAAAATTGCACAAAATATCCCTCAAAACCCGGTTTTTTGAATATATCTCGGCTATCCGTGGACCTATCTTACTGAATTTCAATAGCAGACCCACTACCGGGGTTTCACACGTTTTAGCGAAAGAATGAGGTTTCTATCTCAAACCGTTTTCTCAGAAACGGTATTTCAACGACTACAGACGGACAGACGGACATCGCTCAATCGTAATCGCTATTGATGCTGATCCAGAATATATATACTTTATGGGGTCTTAGATGGATATTTCAATGCGTTACAAACGGAATCACAAACTTATATATACCCTTACACATTTATGTGAAGGGTATAAAAAAAAATCGAAGAACTAAGAGAAGCAAATATAATTGAGTAAACACATAAAGTAGATATTAACACCCACATTCATAAAAACTATTGAAGGTTTATTACACGTTTATTTGACAAATATTCCGTAGAAATACGTCAAATAAGAGCTTAACAAACTTACAAGAGTTATTATGAATATGGCCTCTAGGCCTTAAGAAAATAATATAACATGACTGTTGACAAAATTTGGTCATTACTTTGTTAGAAAGTATAATATCGAAGAAAAAACAAAACATTGCACAGTGGTGTAAATAAGAAAAAAAGTTGTAAAAAGTCCGGAACTTCTAAACCACATAACGGATCTCGCTAAAAATTGCAGTGGTCATAGCTAAAGAGGTATATTTTTTGTCTCAAGTCCTTTTAGGCATATATTTAAAATGGGGGCGGGCCTATGGGGGCTGAAAGTTACCTACCTCGAGAATAAAAAATTTTGTGCAGCTTAGAACTTTCTTATATCTTGGCCGATTTTAAAGATTTTTACCTTTTTTGCTTAGCAAGGCAAAGAAAAAATGTTATGAAACATGTTTTCATATCTCTTACAGTTTAAGAGATATCCGCCTTAAAATATTATTTTTTATTTTTTTCGCCGCATATTCTTTTGGTTTTTTACTTATAACTTTCTTGTTAAAATCTTAATTTTAATTTGCAGCCCACCATTATATTCCCTATAAAATTCTAAGTGAGATAAGGTACCGTTTTATTAAAATATCTCGGTCCGATAAGTCATAAAATAGGTCTTAATTCAAAACTTTGAAATTTTACCGAAAAATTTTAATTTTTTACAAAAAAGGTGGCTTCATTATTTTTGAATTCGTAAAAAATTTTGTTCCAGCTTTTATACTTATTTTGACACATAACGAAAGATAATTTCTTAAGAGTGTGTAAAAATTTTATTTTGTTTAATTTAAACTAAGTACCCTACAGTAGGCAGTGGTCGAAAATCATCAATTTTGAAAACAATTTTCGGATATGTGGGCGTCTGAAAAGTTTTTCCAAAAGTGAAATGAAATTCCGTGAACGACGTTTTATTACAAAATCAGTTGGTATTATTGCTGCAGAAGCTCGAGACATCCTAGACATAATTAGCGTTGCCAGACTGAGATTATTAAAAAAATCAATTTTTGGAAGGGACAATTTTGAATTGCTAAAAAAATGGATTTATGATTTATATTTCTTTCTGAAATTTATGCTTTTATTTGAAAATTTAGTATTTTAATATGCTTTGAAAAATTATGCATGTATCTTTTACCGTCTTTCAGATATTCAAGTTTTACTTGGATTTTTATGTGCGAAAAACTATCCTTTTATTATTTTTTCATTGTTTTCACGAATGTGATTTAAAAAGATAAATAAAGTATAAATTCTTGCATATATTTGAAAAGAAGACACAAATTCCTTTCGAACGATATATAACACGTATACCTTTTTAAATATTTCCACATTCGGGAACGACTAGAACTACGCAACCAATACAAAGTAAACAAGTTTGGCGTTTTGAAAGACAGCCAGACATACGAATTAAATGCACTTAGTTCGGTTATAATCAAAAGGCCAAAAAATACCTGATAAAGCATTTAAATACCTGAAATTTTACTTTCAAAAAGAAAACGATGACATAATGAAAGGTTCCAAAATCGAAAGGAAAAGTGGTCATAAAAATAACAGATTTCTTTGAAATCTACACAAATAGCGCATATAATAAATGGAAGCATACCTTCTATTGAAACAATTCGGCAAGACGGTGATAAGCGAACCATTAGAAGCAAAAGCAGGTACATAAATCGGGCCAAAGCAGTGACAAAACAAGCAGAGGGTTCACCCCACACAAAGGAAAATTTTGGCGGTACGTATAAAATGTCTATGCCAGAAGACAAATGCAGTACTAATATCAAAAACTTGTGCACGGTTCTAATGGCATCGTTAGTGCCACTACGGCTGCGGCTCTATAACGAAATGCCCACATCAAGTAAAAATTCATATTATGATCTATGGAAAAATAACACTCCAGGGTTCAAGTTTCTATGCCGTCCAATACGTTTTGAGTATATAGAAAACAAACAAGCAACTCAAATGCTTGTTAATGATATCAACCGCGAAATTTCCAACATGACTCCCATTGATGTTTGTATATCTGGAAGAACGATTACTGTTTCTTTTAAACCTTATCTTACCATAATATACTGAAAAGTAGCAAACTCAATTACGGTTTCGAAATCAAACATGAATTGTAACGTATGTGGAAAGAAGAGTTTTGATTTAAATGATATTGATATAAAAGTCCCATACAATGAAGATTCTCTTCAACCGGGAATATCGCTTCTTCATGCCCGTAAACTAATACTAGCTGTCAAAAAAATTAAAAAGTAATAAACACCGAAAAATTCGAAAAATATGCAAAATATAATAAAAAAAAATACTGACCTTAATTAATAATCTGTGTTCGTGGAGACCATTAACACCAACCGTACACAAAGCTCTAGCACATACAACAGAAATAATGGCGAACAATATTCTTCCCTTAGGGGAATTAATAGAGGAAGTTCAGGAAGCTAGAAACAAAGATATTATGCAGTATAGAATTTTTAATACACGAAAGTGTTGAAAAACCGCTCAAAATAATGACCTTATGAATCACTTACTCTTGTCTTCAGACCCAGTCTTATATGCTATAATGGTTACCAAAAATAACATGGAAATATAAAAACATGATCCCGAAGGAATTGAAATTAAAACTCTTGAAATTAAAACTCGCTTCCGATTATTTTAAAGAAAATTTGTGTATTAAGTAGCAAACACTGTCAGTATATTTTATGCTTTCATCAATAAATGAAAAGTAATATGTTTAAAGATCAAACAATACTTAATTAAAATAAAGTGGGTAAATCCTTTTAGTTTGTATTTTATATTTCTTCTATATTTATTAAATTTTTTTGTGATGTGTTCGCTGGTTTAATTGAGATCCTTTTGAATATATGAACATTATTTTTTCATGAACGATACAGTCTCATTTTAGCAGAGGTTCATATCGAGCGATAATTTTTATTCACAAATTGTTGAACTTGAGTGGAATGTGCGTTTTTTAGTATGATAGAACTAAAAAAAAAATCCTCCTGTTCATTGACTGGTTAAAGATATTGGACTTGCAAACATACACAAGCATTTACCTTTTAAGCAGAGTAAGAAAAGGCGCAGCGCAGAGCCACTCTTTTTCGCTCTTTTGGCGCATTTGCGCAAAGAGCAGAGCAGACTTATGATTGCGCTTGCTCTGCGCATATAGTCTTGCTCTGCGCCTTTAAAAGAGCAGTGCAATGCGCCATACGCTTTTTGGCTCTTTTCTTCTTTTGTGCGCAAAAGCGCAAAAGAGCCAAAAAGCGCCAAAAATGCGCATTGCTCCTTTACTGTGGTACAAATCAACTTAAATTTGCTATAAGTCTAAAATGTGCATAGAAAAATTATATTGTCTATTTGTTTTGATAAGTATTTTAGTTGTTATAAATACTTGTTTGCTTTTTAAGCCAGAGAAAACAGAAGTCGGAATTTCAATTATATATATATATATATATATATATATATATATATATATATATATACATACATATATATTGTTACGCGCCGGCTGTTAATTAAAGTGATAAGATTACTGAGGGTCACACTTGGGCTAGCCGAACAAAGTAAAATTAGGTTAAGGGCATGACAAGATGTTCCCAGCTTGCTCTAAAGTCGGTATAATTGGTTCTCAACCCGGTTTAACAGCGCGTGAACATATAACACAGCCTACATGCCATGAAATATACCCTAGGCTGTGTGAGAAAAAAAATAAAAAAAAGGTATCAAGTGTGTTAAATATTTTTCCTTTTTGAACCGCAAACTGTAGGTATTATGACTAGATGTTGTGTCGTGTAGGGCACTAATTCCCATACTCAGATGTGAGTTCCACCCATTGGCAGACGGAGTCCCTAATATTTTTTCCACGTCTGTCCCCTAATACAGCGCTTGCCTTCTCAGCAGCTCACCCCTTTCCGCCCCGCATCTCTCCATAGGAAGTAAATTACATTTTCATATTCAATTCAACCGGTTTATTTACAAAGAAAATGACATGAAAATTCAAGTTAAATCTTACTGATTAGATTTAGTTCATTTAGCTAAAGAAATGTCACAATGTGTAACTATAATAATAATAATAATATAGGTTTAATAGAATTATAATGAGGTTAGTAGGTTTAATAATAAATGCGAATAGTTCAATAATTTGAAAGTGGCCAATTAAATCTTATAATTAATAAATAAGCTATATACATATATTTAAGATACATATAATTGATTTGATATTTAAGATACATATATATAATTCTACATAAATACCCATCCCTTATGCACGGTTGTAGAGTTAGATGTCGCTGATAATATCGGAGGTAAAGTTGTCATAGCAGGTGGTGTTGCTAGTGTTGATGTTGTTGATGAGGATGTAAGTTGCTGTGTCTCTTCTTCATACTCCTTCACTTGGGTTGAGGTTTATTTGTCTATTTATTCTCTGTAGGTTTTTAATTTTGTTCAAGTATGTATGTTTGTTTATGTTTTCATATTTTACAATTGCCGTTTTGTAAAAAATGTCACTTGTTTTGTTTTCGTTTGTTTGTTTTGCTTTCGTTAAGTTTTCTCTAATTTTTCTTTTGTTTATAAGGATATACCTTGCTTCTTTTATTTGTTTGACACTAATTTTGGCAGTTTTTATTTTCTCTTTCTTTTCTCACTCCTTTTTTTCAATATCAGCAAGTGTTTTTGTTTTCTTCTTTTAGGTGTTCATCATTATTTTAGCACTTTTATTCTTTTGCGTTATTCTTGATTTTGGAGTTCAGTCATTTTTTCCCATTTCGTTTTCACATTTAGCGTTTTGTTCTTTTATCACCGTTTATTTTAGCAACTATTTCTTCCGCCACGTTATGTGGTCTCGCGTGTTTATGGACCTGGGCTGAAGATCACCGTTATCCGTTGTGAAAAAAAGATCTTTCTTGTTTTATTTCGCTTGGCCCCAAAAAAAATGAACACGCGATGCCATGGAGCCTTTTTGCGTTTTGAGGTTAGGGCCCCTATTATTCGTAGTGGGTTTCTTTTTTTTGATTTAAACTTCACTTGTTTTGTATAAAATTACAATGAGCATAACGTAAATTATATATATGTAAGCATATATTTATATCTCCAAAGAAATAAAGTACTAAAATATGTTAATTTATTTTAGGTAATACAGGTTTCAATTTAGATTTTAAATATGAAATTCTTTGCTTTAGGACAGAATAATACATGTTTGCATGTGATATTTTAATGGGAATAGGAAGTAAACTTGCTTAGATTTATATTTTCAGTTGGATTGTAATATAAGCCACAGATTCTTAACAGCAAATTCAAAAGCAAGTTAGTTGCTGCACTTTTTTTCCCTTTTGCACTTTTTTTTCCTTTTTGGTTTTGTAAAATTTTTTCTTGCAAAATCTCTGGTCGCCTTTTATTTGACTAATTTCTTTTTTTTTTTTATTTACTTTCAATTCTTAACCTTTTTTCTTGTAATTTTCACCAATTTTCAAATGTTTTAAAATCTTTTTCCTTTTTTTAATATTTTCTGGTTTTTCTGTTTCTTCACTTTTGGTTAAAAGAATGCTTTTCGACTTTTAATTCTTGAACCTTTTCTTTTGAATGTCGCGAAACGACTCCCATGCGCTTTTTACTCTGTCCCAAGTGTCAACTTCTTATCGTTCATTTTTCTTTCTCGAACTTTCCTTTTTTTTTCCTCTCAAGTGTTACATTCCAATTGGCTAATTTTTATAACGGTTCTATCTCGCCATAATTTATAATCGAGAAAGTGCGAGGACAAAAGAAGTGCCAAAAAAAAGTCAGTGTTGGTCAGTACAAGGATTATGTGACAATGTTGCCACCTACTTTGTAAGGAACGAGAAATGTGGTTACACGGAATAAGAAGCAATTGATCGCAAATAGCTAGGTGAGATTGAGCCGTGCAATTTGGGTTTTAAAACCGGTTTCGACAAAACACTTTTCGTAACAAACCTGCTTCGTATCAAAATTTTTGGAAAAAAAATGAGAACGAACAGGAAGAAATGAGTTTGTTGGAACACCAAAATATGATTGAGCTAGTCCAGAATGTGTGGCACGACCCACGCAGCCGGGCAAAATACTCGGAATAGTTAAACATTATTAAAAGAGCGTATGTTCTGCGCATTGGTTTCTTGAGTCGCACTATGGGCGGATATCGGAGGCGTGGAATTTTCCCACGAAATTGCCATTCAGGTCCTCAATATCGTATAAGCAGTTTCCAATTCTTTTTCTTATTCTACACTTTATGAATCGCGGGAGGAACTTAGCATTTACAGCCTTGGAAAAATTGCTCTGCGCGTGGTTTTTACGGTACACTTCCTGGCCTTCTTGGAAGGTAACATGTTTCGACCTAGTGTTGTACGTTTTGGAAGCTTTCTCATGTGCTAGGGTAAGGTTCCTACTTATTTTCTCCCGAATGCTCTGTAACCAGTCGGTGCGTTCTACTATTGTGTCATCCGTCAGCATGTTAAGCCTATCCAAAATGGAATATGCTGTACCGTGAGTGACCATGTTTTGTCCAAAAGTCGCGAAATAGGGGCTACACTGTATGGCCGAGTGAAAATCGCCTCGTAAAATTGACAAAATTGTTGGTATTTGTCTGTCCCATCCTGTATGGTCCGGATCATTCTTAAGAAAGTACCGAATTTTGGAGATGATTTCTCTGTTTGCCCTCTCCGAGGCATTCGCCTGAGGAGAATAACATCCAGTTGTGACATGTTTGATACCGTACACGGAGATAAATTCCTCAAACTCTTTGGAAGTGAACTGTTTCGCGTTGTCAGTGTGTATATACTGTGGCACACCATATGTGCAGAACATTTCATTTTGGAAGAATTCGACAACGTTACCTGAGTTTGCTGCTTTTAAAGGCTTGAGAAATATAAATTTGGTCAGGTGGTCTATTGCTATGAATAACTGGCTATTTTTCGATTTGGAGCGGGGATATGGGCCGAGAAAATCGCAATAAATTCTCTGGAAAGGTCGAAATGTTAGAATCTGATCTCCCATGGGTACGTAAAGTTTGATTAACGGGTTTTACAATCTTGCAGTCATCGCATTTGCTGATATATGTTTTTACGTCGCGTGCCATGCGTGGCCAATAGTATTTTTGTCTGATTCTAAAAAGCGTTTTGGCGTGTCCCCCGTGACAGCCTTCTTCATGGGCGGATTTAATAATGTTCTCCGTTAGCCCACTAGGAACCCATAGTCTCCACAGATTGTCTTCGTCATCCTCGCCACAGCGAAATTTGACCCGTTTGTAAATGAAATTGTCAGAAATGCACAAGTCCGGCAAGTTTGGAATATTTTCCTTAATAATTCCCCTCAAATCGTTATATTCCCTGCTATCAAATTCTGTGGAAGTGAAGTCTATGCTAGGTGGAGTTAAAGTTACGTCAAGCTCATCTACGTCGAGTCTTGAAAGCGCGTCCGGGACTATATTAAGGGACCCTTTTCTATGTTCCACGGAAAAATCAAAATTTTGGAGTTTCAAACTCCAGCGAGGTAGTCTGCCATGTAAGTCCTTTTGGCTCATGAGCCAGCGAAGGCTTGAATGATCCGTAATTATTTTAAAGGGAAGTCCCTCCACATATTGTCTAAAACGCTTCACACACACCACCGCTGCGAGGCATTCCAGTTCTGTAACTGTATAGTTACGTTGCGCCCGATTGAGTTTTTGCGATACAAATGCTATCGGTCGCTCCCTACCTTCTTCGTCAAATTGGTATAATACACCACCAACACCGATGCGCGAAGCGTCGCACTGTATAACAAACTCTTTTGTAAAGTTTGGCTGTGCCAGAACAGGGGCACTGGACAGGGCAGATTTCAAATTATTGAACGACTCGACTGCCTCTGGGGTTAGGCGAAAAGAAACATTTGTTTTGCGTAAACAATCTGTAAGGGGGCCTGCTAGATTCGAAAAATTTTCTATGAATGTTCGGTACCAGTTGGTCATACCGACGAAGCGTCTGACTTGCCGTGGTGACTTTGGTAATGGAAATTCAGAAATTGCTCTTACCTTCTCTGGATCGACTTTCACTTATAATATAGCCAAGATATTTGATTTGGCGCTGACAGAATTTGCTTTTGCCTACGTTTATGGTAAGGCCTGCGGATTTTAAACAATGTGCGACTTCGGCGAGTAGTCTAATGTGGGTATCAAAATCCTCACTGCAGATCAGGAGGTCGTCCAGATAGACAAAGACATTTTCTCGTAATCTGGAGGGAATAGCTTTGTCCATCAGGCGACTCATGGTCTGTGGACCATTGCAAACGCCGAAAGGCATCACCCTGTACTGATATAATGGCCTCCCTGGCACTGCAAAGGCGGTCTTTTCTTTTGACGAGTCTGACAATTTGATTTGGAAAAATGCGTCTTTTAAATCGATCCCACTTATATATTGCGTGTCCTTAAGACGACTCAGCAAGCCGTTAATGTGTGGGAGGGGATAAGAATCCTTCCTAGTTAAAGAATTTAATTTCCGACAGTCTAGACAAATTCTAATTTTCCCTGG
The DNA here is from genome assembly GCA_963662145.1 of Sturmia bella. NCBI lineage: Eukaryota > Metazoa > Arthropoda > Insecta > Diptera > Tachinidae > Sturmia > Sturmia bella. The sequence goes on from OY759172.1 coordinate 39,184,869, forward strand.
CTTTCGTATCGTAACAACAGGGCTGCACCACGGCGAGTTGGACTCCTCGATTACTTTCAACTCTAATAGCCTATCAAGTTCCTTAAAAATTTCTTCTTGTCTGGGTGGAGAAAGGGGGTAGTGTTTTGATTTGACAGGGGAAGCATCGCCCGTATCGATGTGATGTTGTAGGAGGTGTGTGCAACCTAAGCCCAGCTTTTCGTAGGACGGGAAATTTAGAACAGCTTCATCGAGCTTATACTTTTGCTCCGAATTAAGATCGTGAAAAACTAGATCGGGTGTTATGTGCTGTATGCATGCTACTTCGGGAATAATCTGAGGGGCAAGAGCGAAAGCGCTCCAGAAATTAACCCCTAGATACCCGTCCTGAGTTAACGAGGGAGCTACATAGAAAGTTAGCGATTTTGTCGTACCTCTGAATGTTACTGGAAGTATGCAATAGCCCAAAATTTCATTTTTCGTACCGTTTGCCGTTGAAATTTCCGATCTGAATGCTTTCAATTGAACTTCATATCTGTTTATAAAGTCTAAACTGCAATTCCCTAAAACCGACACATTTGCGCCAGAGTCTAAAAGAAAAGTTACCTCATCATCAAATATTCTAATTTTTGCGTATGGCCTACCATCGTCAGCATTCGACAAACTAGCGGCTTCAATAGCTTTTCTAAATTTCTTTCTTATGTCATATCTAGACCTACATTTTAGGATTCTCGGAGAAGGTTTACTATGGAAGGGTTTTTTCTGAAGGTGTCGTTGTTCTTGTTTATGCAAGGAAGAATTTTGTGCCTCGGAGTGTAAACGAGTTTGTGTCTCTAGTTGGGAATGATTTGAATGAAAAGAACTATGTAGGTGGTACAACCTCCTGTGAAGGCTTGTACCCCTCGTTATAATAAGATTGCTCGGGTTTTACTTGGGAGAACGAGCATCCCCGGTAAATGACTCGCTCCTGCGCCGGTTTCCCGTGTGAAGTGCTTTACAGTTCGGTGTGGTGACGCCGCGTTGCCCACATTTGTAGCAGAAAATCTGGCGGCACTCCTCTGGACAGTATATGTAGCTGTGGCCCATTTGCAGGCAGTTCCAGCATTTTATGCCTGAATAGTCCCTCACATATGCTTTGTTCAAATTGAGGGCTTCTAGTTGGGGGTCAGAATCCCGTTCAGGTTCCTCGGGAGCTACGTCGATTTCATTAACGTGTCTAGCTCTATTCGTGAAATTTGTGGCAACTCTATTCTCCCGCAAACATTTTTCAGCTTTCCTGGCTAGTGAACGCAACTCTGCTAAATTACGAGGGTTGGAAATAAAAAGCATTACTTTCAGCTCTGGGTTTACATTACCTTTTATAATCTCTATTAAAGAATCATCAGCCATAGGATTCCTGAGCTTTAGGTTTAGCTGTACAATAGAAGAGTGGAAGTCATCATAGCTTTCCTTATTAAGAGTTCGTGGTCAGTTTCTAAGGTACCAAATTCGCTTAGCAATGCTTCCTTAAGCATCAAATATGTTGCGTCTGAGTTCTGTTTGATGTACGACCAGTACCAGGTTTCGGCTTTACCCGAAAGAAAAATTTGAAAATTTGTCATGAGGTAATTGTCTGAACACTGCGATCGATCCTTTAGGGTGTCGATCTTAAATAAGAAGTCACTAACGCTGCTATCCCCATCATACGAGACTTTCCAGTCCTTAAGTTTTATAAAAGCTGGTGGAGACGGGGCGCCAGAGGGATAATTTACCCGATTAGATCGAGATTCCGGCGGAGTAGATCCGCTAGTCTGCGACATTGATTCCCTAATAGAGGTAAGTTCCCTCCTAAATTGGTCTTGTGTTGTTCTTAGCGCTTCCTGAAAGTATTCTATTAACTCCCTATTTGAGGTTGAGTCCTCATCATTATTGGTCGCTCCCGTAGCCATTTCGGTGTCAAAAGTTCCCTTATTAACTTGGCGATGCTTTTCAGTAGCCTCTGACGATACTTCAATAATGCTCTCGAGCGCAGATCCACCTGTACTTCCGCGTATCGAGACGTTATCTTCACAATTTATGAGGTCAGATTTTCCTTGATTTGAAGAATCAATGTACGGTGTTGTGGAAGAACCTCTGATGGCTCTGGTGGTTGACGTTGAATCTATACTAATAGACCTGACTTCTGGCGTTGAGCTAGTATGTTTTGTCCTACCAATGGTCGTGCTTGTGGCCCTTACTCCCCTACCTTTAGGTGCTGGTATCTTTGGTTTAGATGTACGTGATGTGTTGGCACTCCACCGTGTATTGTAGTGCATAATGCACTTAGAAAGAAAAAGGTACGAAAGTGAGATGAGCCTTGACCAGTACTTGTAAATAATTTGACTGGTGGTAACAAAACTAAAACCCGTATGATCGACCAGAGATTTGTCTCAAAATATAATAACCAAAATTGTGTAAATATATATACATATGTATATAGAAAAAAAAATTTTCTTTTCCTTTAAATTGGACTGTAAGTTACTTACTTGCAGAAATTGATCTCAAATTGACTTCTCAAAATTGAGAAGAGCCAGTCTTTAGTTCGATAGTGCAAGCAAGCAAAAAAAAGTGTTAGGAGTGCAAAAAAAAAATATATAGTTTTAAAACCGGAGAAATGTTAGGTGATCAGGGTAAGCTGAAGAGGCGAGCGCTGTTTTGCCTTTTTTTTTTTTAATTTAATTTAATTAAAATCTACTACAGTTTGCTTGTTCAATAGGAAAATGGGTCTCGCCTATAATCTGCAATTGGTATGTACATGTTTACTAGTACATTTCGGGCTTAGGTTCCACCACTATGGTTCGCGACCTGAATAAACAAAATAAAATCAGACAGGGACTTAACCAAGTGATGTGAACATAAAATAGTATTTTCCTGAAATTGGGCCATTGTCGCAACGGGCAATTGAGCAACTCCAGATTGTCAATTCGGACTTACAATTGTCCAAGTCAGAAAAACAATATTTGGACGGAACAAAAAGATTATAATTTTCAATATTACCCTGTTAGAATGTGCTGCATCGCACTTTGAACCAGGATTTTTCTCCCAGTGTCAAAGACTTATGCAGAAGCATTGCAAATAACAAAAGTAATTTTTCGCGAATCAGACATTTAAAGTTCAACAATTTTATTTCATTACTGTCGGGCCTTCACCGAAGGTCTATGTTCTCATTTTTTTACCGCGGACTTTCACTGTTGATTTATGCCATTAGTTCCTGACGTTGGCCTTTTCGTTGGGCGCCATATATGTTACGCGCCGGCTGTTAATTAAAGTGATAAGATTACTGAGGGTCACACTTGGGCTAGCCGAACAAAGTACAATTAGGTTAAGGGCATGACAAGATGTTCCCAGCTTGCTCTAAAGTCGGTATAATTGGTTCTCAACCCGGTTTAACAGCGCGTGAACATATAACACAGCCTACATGCCATGAAATATACCCTAGGCTGTGTGAGAAAAAAAATAAAAAAAAAGGTATCAAGTGTGTTAAATATTTTTCCTTTTTGAACCGCAAACTGTAGGTATTATGACTAGATGTTGTGTCGTGTAGGGCACTAATTCCCATACTCAGATGTGAGTTCCACCCATTGGCAGACGGAGTCCCTAATATTTTTTCCACGTCTGTCCCCTAATACAGCGCTTGCCTTCTCAGCAGCTCACCCCTTTCCGCCCCGCATCTCTCCATAGGAAGGAAATTACATTTTCATATTCAATTCAACCGGTTTATTTACAAAGAAAATGACATGAAAATTCAAGTTAAATCTTACTGATTAGATTTAGTTCATTTAGTTAAAGAAATGTCACAATGTGTAACTATAATAATAATAATAATATAGGTTTAATAGAATTATAATGAGGTTAGTAGGTTTAATAATAAATGCGAATAGTTCAATAATTTGAAAGTGGCCAATTAAATCTTATAATTAATAAATAAGCTATATACATATATTTAAGATACATATAATTGATTTGATATTTAAGATACATATATATAATTCTACATAAATACCCATCCCTTATGCACGGTTGATAGTGTTGATGAGGATGTAAGTTGCTGTGTCTCTTCTTCATACTCCTTCACTTGGGTTGAGGTTTATTTGTCTATTTATTCTCTGTAGGTTTTTAATTTTGTTCAAGTATGTATGTTTGTTTATGTTTTCATATTTTACAATTGCCGTTTTGTAAAAAATGTCACTTGTTTTGTTTTCGTTTGTTTGTTTTGCTTTCGTTAAGTTTTCTCTAATTTTTCTTTTGTTTATAAGGATATACCTTGCTTCTTTTATTTGTTTGACACTAATTTTGGCAGTTTTTATTTTCTCTTTCTTTTCTCACTCCTTTTTTTCAATATCAGCAAGTGTTTTTGTTTTCTTCTTTTAGGTGTTCATCATTATTTTAGCACTTTTATTCTTTTGCGTTATTCTTGATTTTGGAGTTCAGTCATTTTTTCCCATTTCGTTTTCACATTTAGCGTTTTGTTCTTTTATCACCGTTTATTTTAGCAACTATTTCTTCCGCCACGTTATGTGGTATCGCGTGTTTATGGACCTGGGCTGAAGATCACCGTTATCCGTTGTGAAAAAAAGATCTTTCTTGTTTTATTTCGCTTGGCCCCAAAAAAAAAATTAACACGCGATGCCATGGAGCCTTTTTGCGTTTTGAGGTTAGGGCCCCTATTATTCGTAGTGGGTTTCTTTTTTTTGATTTAAACTTCACTTGTTTTGTATAAAATTACAATGAGCATAACGTAAATTATATATATGTAAGCATATATTTATATCTCCAAAGAAATAAAGTACTAAAATATGTTAATTTATTTTAGGTAATACAGGTTTCAATTTAGATTTTAAATATGAAATTCTTTGCTTTAGGACAGAATAATACATGTTTGCATGTGATATTTTAATGGGAATAGGAAGTAAACTTGCTTAGATTTATATTTTCAGTTGGATTGTAATATAAGCCACAGATTCTTAACAGCAAATTCAAAAGCAAGTTAGTTGCTGCACTTTTTTTCCCTTTTGCACTTTTTTTTCCTTTTTGGTTTTGTAAAATTTTTTCTTGCAAAATCTCTGGTCGCCTTTTATTTGACTAATTTCCTTTTTTTTATTTACTTTCAATTCTTAACCTTTTTTCTTGTAATTTTCACTAATTTTCACATGTTTTAAAATCTTTTTCCTTTTTTTAACATTTTCTGGTTTTTCTGTTTCTTCACTTTTGGTTAAAAGAATGCTTTTCGACTTTTAATTCTTGAACCTTTTCTTTTGAATGTCGCGAAACGACTCCCATGCGCTTTTTACTCTGTCCCAAGTGTCAACTTCTTATCGTTCATTTTTCTTTCTCGAACTTTCCTTTTTTTTTTCCTCTCAAGTGTTACATTCCAATTGGCTAATTTTTATAACGGTTCTATCTCGCCATAATTTATAATCGAGAAAGTGCGAGGACAAAAGAAGTGCCAAAAAAAAGTCAGTGTTGGTCAGTACAAGGATTATGTGACAATGTTGCCACCTACTTTGTAAGGAACGAGAAATGTGGTTACACGGAATAAGAAGCAATTGATCGCAAATAGCTAGGTGAGATTGAGCCGTGCAATTTGGGTTTTAAAACCGGTTTCGACAAAACACTTTTCGTAACAATATATATATATATATATATATATATATATATATATATATATATATATATATATATATATATATATATATATATATATATATATAAATGGTGTAAAAAATGTATAGTAATTTATAAAATGAGAACGGCTAGGCCGATTTCTGTAAAATTTTTGTCAGTTATTCGTATTTTCGAGGAGAAGGTCGTGTAAAAAAAACAAAAAAAAAAAAAAAGAAAGGAATCCTGCAGCCACCTTAAGTACCACGCTGCACACACCGACCAGCAGCTCCCGCCGCCGCGGACCACGAGACTTCACTCTCCCGCAACAGGAGACGGGCAACGTTTGGGGCATCCCATCCCTATCCCCAACATCATCAGTTTTTTTATTCAGCACCAGATCGGCATAAGCCACGAATTGCACAGCTCCGATCTCCGAGAGTACAGCACCGGTAAGCAAAGCACGGGCCGGCAGAGCCAGGCCAACAGTATCCACAGGCCAACAGTAATCCAATAAGAAAATGTCTTCATTTCTATCTATTCATTATCTTTCGGATAATTGTGCTTTGCTTTAACACACACATGCATAATTCCCATAGCACTCTAATAAGAATGTGAGTGATTTCTTACTCACTCTCTTGGTTTGTTTGGTTTTTTCTTACAAAACAAATTTAAGTCAATGTACAACGCCATCTATCGGATTTTGGCATTGACGCCAATGACGTGTATTACACCGGCTAATTTGTAAGACGTCTCGTTACACTAAGAACTTTATTTATTTTTTTTTGATTTGGGAAGGCATTAAGAAATAATTGCACACAAAATTTCATACAAAAAAATCAATTTGCAATTTTTCCAATTTTTCGCATTTTCCGCAATTTTCCATAATTGTCCATGATTTACACTAAGAACTTTCCATTTTCTGGTTTGGAAAGCCATTAAGGAATAAAATTTCATACAAAAACTCAATTTTCGATTTTTCCAATTTTCCGACTTTTCCAGAGAGATTTTCCAAAATTTTCTTCCGTAAAGACCTTCTCCTCGAAAATACGAATAACTGACAAAAATTTTACAGAAATCGGCCTAGCCGTTCTCATTTTATAAATTACTATACATTTTTTACACCATTTTTATATATGTATATATATATATATATATATATATATATATATATATATATATATATATATATATATATATATATATATATATATATATATATATATATATATATATATATATATATATATATGTATATATATATTTTTGCATTCATAACCCTTTCAGGTCAGAAAAAAAATTAAATTTTTGTGTCGAAATTTACAAAGTTTTAATGAGCTATTTGTAAAAAAATTAATTTTATATTTTTATCGTGCATATTTTCAACATAAAATAAATATTGGTATTTATGCTTCCATTTGAGGGCTTTTATACGAATTGCTCTCCCTTTCAGGTCTTGACCTGATACTAGCACTTAACTAAAATAGATTTTCTATTGCCAGATGGTGTCAAAAATAAGCGATTTTCTAATAACGATTTATGCTTGCGTTCATATTTTCGGGATTGGCCTCGTACTTTATCTGTCATATTTTATTATAGTTTTTTTTTAGAATTTTGTTAGTACTTAATTATTTTATGTTTACAACAGTTTTTTGTAATTTGTATTATTAATGCCTTTAATATTATTGAATACAGCAGTCATATTAAAAATTGTTATAGATAACAACAGCTTCATGGAATATAGAAAAAAATTTAAGTAAACCACAAATGGTATACAAGTTCTATTAAATCATAAATTGTACATATGTATCTGGTGGAACAAGCTTTGCTCGAGCCTTGTTCGTGACCTAGACCATACCTAATCGATTTTTACCCCCGTGAAACCTCGGATACTAGTTTTCATCAAATGCTTCTGTGGGAAACAATTCTGTTATATCAGAAATATGTGACGACCGAGCCAAAATCAATTATCCCGGACCGAGATCATGTTAGATAAACTTACCACCCCCGTGTACTGAATTTGATCAAATACTCAAAGGCGTTTGCAAGAGAACAAGTTTTGATTGCCGTAATATTAGAAATCTTATACGAAATGCATACCGAATTTCAGCAAATCGGTAGAAGAGAAACCAATTTTATATAAACATGTATATGTAGAATTGCTTATTTAAGGATACCAAAATTTTACAAAGTGATTCTCACGTACATAAAACAAATGGTTTTGTAAAAGTTGTAAGAAAGAATTAATCCAAGCTTTAAAATCGTAAATTTTATGCAACCCCTTTAATTTCTTTGTCTCAACAACAAATATTTTTGTACTACAATTGAATTTTAATGTCTGTGTTGAGAAACAGCAACATACAAGTAATGTTTAACAAAAAGTAATAAAAATAGATTACTGGAAATATTGAATTTATTGCAGGAAAAAAGGCATTAGATAGGCACTTTTTAGCTACATCCAAATATATATCTTGTTAAAAGCCAGACTCAATGACCTGATCTAATTGTAGCAACTAAGAAAGCTATATTCGGTTTGATCGGATCTTAAATACTCTTCTTATCTACAGATGTACATGTAAATATAGTCTGTTCAGCTGTTTTGAGCTGTGTATCGATCGATTTCAAATATTTAAATTTTCAGCCTCCTAATATTCTTTCTATACAATCACAATTATGTACTTTCAGTCACCAAAAATTATTTTAATACGCTTACAGAGAAAACTCCTTGGAAAATAGATTTGCTCTATATGTGGGCGAAAATTGTACCGACAACGAAATAACTTTCTTTTATATGCTTATCTTTGGCCGGTTTTTTGATATATCTCGACTATACGTGAATCGATTTTACCAAATTTCTATAGCAAACAAATGGCACGATATATGAATAGGTTGGCGCCAAAAAATTTCTTTCTATGTCAGGTAGTTTTCTTAGAAACGTTATTTAAACAGCCTGCAGACGGACATCGCTTAATCGAGTTTTCTGTCAATTCTGATCCAGAATATAGTACATACATAAATATATATATGTACATATGTATGTACAACATTCTGGATCAGAATTCCACAAAATTTTACAACTTACAACAATAGGAAACCTGCGAATAGAGTGGAGATCAACAAAATAACAAACTTACACATACAGGAATGCCAAACGGCACGTCCTGCAGTATCTCTACGATGAAACAATGAGCATATGTATGTATATACTTATGTACATATATTAAAATATGATGGTACATCCAACACGGTTGGTTATATTATGTAAATGTTACCATCAGCAGCCAGTCAAATTTTTCTTTAAGCGTCCGGTCTCGCTTTTTTCATTTTTTTCCTCGAAGTTTTATGACTGCTTACATATCCTTAACACCCCCCTATTTAATCAGAAAAAGAGAAAGTAAATGACTGCATGTGTTCAATAAAAATAATGTTTATAAGCGGAAAGTGAAAAAATATTAAGGCTAAATTTATCATTCGACAAGTATTATATTCGGCTGAGCCGAATCTTAAATACCCTTCACAGAAGTTATAGCACAACGGGACTTCTCATGACTTCTTTATGTAAGAAAAAAACTAATTGGTTTAAGTTAGTTGGTTTCACAATTGGCAGCCCGTGAAACATAAAATTCACAGAATTTACGTTCATGTGTACTTATGTATGTACCTATAACTGCTATTTGTCTATAAGCTGATATCCAAAAATTGTATTTATTACCATTAGCCAACTTCTTACCGCCAAAAACATTTTAATTCACCGGTTTGTGCTATATGTCGGATATATGTACATACATATGTACATCTACCGATATACGAAAACAATTTTTAGACTCTCAACAACTTCCCTTCATCAAGATTAATTTTTTGGCGTATACTTATTTTTAGCTCACTGTATTTGTTCCTTCGACAGTTCAAAGCTCCACTTTTCTGAAGTTATTTAAAAAAAAAACTATTTTGATTGTAAGATTAACAAGTCATACAAATATTTATTTTCAAAAATTAAGTTTTTCTCGTTATAAATAATAAAATATAAATTTTTTCCCCATTTGCCAATTGCCACTGTCGTCACATTAAAGCGACGCAAAATATGTATGTGGCACTTGTTTTTCTCTATCAACAACAATTGAGGGTAATTAATAGACTCTATCTTAGCTTTTAGGTCTAGATGTGAAATGTTTAAAAAGAAGCACATTTTTGGCGTAAGAGTGTACAAGCATTAGTTTTTTTAATGTTGACTTGTGTAACGACGATGGGGGACTATTTGCTTATTGAACATCATTGTAATCAGGTACATATCTGCCAGCCCAGTTGACAATTTTTGGCTTTGCTTGTGCAAATTGGTGATCTCCAACTTTATTCCACTTTACGTGTAGGATGTATTAACACAAGCAAGTTGTTTGTATTTCTTTTATTCAAAGTTTTTAACTGCGGCCGTCTATATAGCGGCATGCACCATAGATGAGACTTGGAAGAGACTAATGGTGGACCAAAAAGAGGTATATAATGTCGGTCAGAAAAAGCATTAAGTACTTTTAGTAGTGGTGCAACGATTTTAAGCTGCATCGGGCGTCTTCTTCTATTTCTCCTTTCCGAATGCGAAAAAAATGAAAGCAGTTTTTGCTAGTTCGGTTCGGAAAAATTCTTTAAAAGAATTTTCACAATCTGCTTAATTTCTCATGAAAAATTCAAACGCAGCGTGAAAAATATAATAATTTCTGGCGACGAAAACTTAGCAAATGCATGCAGTGACGGCGCATAAGTCAGCTGTCTAAACGATTACTATAGGTCTATACGCAATTACTTAAGGTCTACACGTGACATAAAATATCAGATTACCCAGGGCATAGTGTAACAAACCAGGTGACCGCGATAGAGTTGTTCAAGGTAGCTTGATACCAGGTAATTGCACAAGCCCAGCTGCCTACTGTTTATACCTGAATAAATGTCATAAATTCAAAATACAAACACACACACGCCGAATAAATGGGTGACAGTTATACAGGCTATTCTACCAACAAACCAATTGAAGTGTTTGTTGGTGTTGTAGTTATGCGACTACCTGATATTAATGTACCCTGGAGTTGTTGTAAAAACAAATACAACAACCACACGCAGTTTTGTTTGTGTAAAGTCCTAACTGTCCGTCTAGACTAGGAAAATTCGTTGACAATTATTGCAGCTTATATGAGTTTGACGTTTGCGGTAATATATGTTAAAGATATTTACTGCTAGTCTAGACGGGCAGTAAGGAAAGTCAAAATTTTTTTATAGTCGTTTCACTCGCACTTCCACTATACGCGCATAAAACACAAATCAGAAAACAGAAAGCAAAACAAAAAATAATTGATAATTGCAAAAAGGTTGACATTTCTTGGCACAAACAAGAAATCAGCTGACGAATCAATATCACTTGGTTTAGTTAGATGGGTTTTACACTTTAGACATTTATTGCCTACACACGAAGTTCGAAGAGGGTGCGGAAAGTGTGTAGTATACGACTATCTGTACCAGACGTTTGTTGGTTGTTGTTGTTGTATTTTCATGTTGCTTCACACAGAATTTATGTCCGTCAATTGATGTCATAAGTGTGAAAGGTTTTGGACATACCAAAAGAGAACTCAAAAAAATGTCCAGACATTAATGCTCTATTGTGAAAGGGAGCTTATTGCCGCTTGTATGAGTTTGACGTTTGCGCCAATATGTGTTAAAGATATTTATTGCTAGTCTAGACGAGCAGTAATAGTGCTACTATAAAGTAATAGAAAAATTTACTTTGTGGAAAAAGCTCAGCTACATTAAAATAAATATCAAACTGTAACAATTTTCATCAAAGTTTTCGGTAACAAATGATGTTATGTCATAAACAATTTGAGAATTTTCAACTTAAAATTGACACTTCAAGCTTGAAATATTAAGTGTTGCTGAATCAAACATCAGTTGACGGACATAAATTCTACAGCAGTTGCGAACAACTATACACACACCGCTAAAAGCATTAAAATGACGATGGCATGAGAAAAATAGTGTGAAAATATAGCAACGACAACCGAAAAATGTGTACGACACACTTTCCGCACCCTCTTCGATGCCTTCGAACTTCGTGTGTAGGCAATAAATGTCTAAAGTGTAAAAGGCAAGAAAGTGTGAAAGGTTTTGAACAGACCAAAAGAGAATTCGACAAATGCCCGGACACTTCATTTTTCTTGCATTAATTGATACTGCATTGATAGAAAGATATATCATTGCTAGAAAAAACCAAATATACTAAAAGGTAAACAAAAGCAAAAATAAAGATCAAAGTTTTAACTAATTTTGTTTGTGCTTTTTATGTATTATAGCTTTTCATTCATAAGAAAACACTAAAAATTGAAAAGAAAAAGTTTTAAATCACTGTACTCATTCAACACCGCTTAATCAGTGACACTGTTGATATTTCAAGCTCGAAATGTTAATTTTAAAATTAAACTTTAACACCGGTATTCATAAAAAATAAAACGTTGCTCAAATGCATGTTAAATCAAATATGAAAAATTTGTTCTAAAATGTGTTTTACTTTTTATGAATACCGGTGTAAAACTTTTATTGATAGAACTTAATTTTTTGTCGATAACGCCGATAAAAGTGTTGATAGTTTGGTATTTATATTATTGTTCAAATTAATTTTTGCCAAATATATATTTTGAATAAAAGTATTCGAGCTGAACAACTATTCTACAAAGTACAATTCACATTCATACTTGTAGGATTTGTAAAAACGTGTCTACACAGAATTATGCCCAATGTAAACTACATTTAATTTGAGTACCAATTACTTAAAAAAGAACCCAAGCTAACATTTTAACGATACCGTTAGTATTAAGCTTTGTTCATTCTGCAAAAGTTTGTAAAGTTATACGTTTGTTCTGTGTGGTACGTACGCGTTTTAATTATAGATAAAAAAAATTATAGTTAAAAAAAAAGAAAGTTAAAAAAGAAACGTTTTGAGTTCCGAGGTAAGTTCTTCGGTTTCTGATCCATTTTTGTACTGACTGAGATATTTCTCTTGCGCAACTATTTTTAGAAGCAAACGACCGGGGCACCTACATACATAATTGAAGCCGATCTTGGAAGGCATCATTTTTCATCCCCCACTGGCTTGCGGTGCTTTTAAACAGGCGAAAAAGTAAGTACATATTATTCATTTATGGTCTTATGCAAAAAAATTAACGTTTACTTGAACTGTGTGTTAAAACCTGTTTTTCATGCAAAATTTTTGCTTAAGACGCACTTCAAGTAGATATTATCTTTTTGCATAAGAGCATTGTACTATTATTTAAACATAAGACTTGTACATACATACATACATATGTACGTATGTATATATGTACGCATATAGTGCTTCCATTTTGTTTTCCAATTTTGAGGTTAGGTTCGATTACCCAACATTCTTAAAAACCTGTTTTCAAATAGTTAAAAAATTCGAAGTTTCAAGACCTCATTTTATGTTTTTCACATAATATACAAGGGTATGAACTTATATACATACATATGTTTCTGGATCTGTTTTCAATTTCTATGATTTTCATTTCTGAGCCACCAAATTATAAGACTTTGATTTGGACCAGTAGATTGCATGTTTTGACACGCTGCAGTCAACTATGAGTTATGGTTTTTTATATTATCATAAACGTTGCGAGAGTAATCCGGTGGTTGTTTTCAAATAACTAGAATGCGATCCGAAATGAAATCATAAAATCGAATGGAAACGAAGCAATCTACAATGAAATATGTCAGATTGCGTACATAAATTCAAATCGTGTAGCCAGCATAAACGAGTTTAAGCAGTCAATGAAGGGATATCCGTCTGCTGTTTTGTACGCTGTTGAAATACTATTTATTTATAAAAGCATATTACCTGCTTGTTACTAAATTAATTATGCCTACATATGTAGATATATAAATATAGAATAAAAAAACTTAAAGCAGAAATGTACATAGATTTGACTAGTCTGAATCGTCAATACCTTTCACTATAAGTCGCGTCCGCATACTTGAATCCACATGTATTACTTACATATACATATTTATGTATATGTGCCGACTTATACAATTTTAAGTTTTTGTCTTTAAATAATGTTTTATTGCCAGAGCTAGTTTTTGGCATCCCCAAAGAAAATTATTTAACGAGCCTCTACTGTATTAGCATCTCTGAACTAAATTATGAAAGAAAACTTTTTGCCTTGCATTTTACCTATAAGGACGATTTTTATGTGTATGTGCTTTCGTAGCTTTCAAGTGACATTCTAATAAAACACAAATTTTGTTTCTTCTTTATTTATTTAGATCCTGTTCATTAAAAATTAATAGATTACTTAAAAAGGAATTTGAAGGTAGACACTTGCATACATACATAGTATGTATGTACATATGTAGTTGGCAAACGTTTTTTATTCTTTATAACCACCGGTTTTTTAAAAATTACACACATTTTCATTCCTTTATATATGTATATACATACATACTTACTGTTCAAAACAATAACAAAATATGAACATTTGTTTTTTAACTCAAATATACGAAACATATGCCCGTGTCAAAGTATGTGTATTCAATATTGAAGACACTTTGGTCCATATGTATGTATTTTCATGCGTGCAAACATACACATGTACTTATGTATGTATGTAGATATGTATGTACAGATGAATGTATATGCACTGAATTACAAAATTTAAATCTTTTTGAATCTTGTTTTATTACCACTTTTTTTTTGAGATTTCCGTCATATATATATATATATATATATATATATATATATATATATATATATATATGCATTTCGTTTATATTAAGCACATTTCTTCAGTCAACGGCACCGAACAGGTACATTTGCATATATTAAGCACAGTGCTCAAACTAATCATTAACCAGTAGCATATTTTCGGCACAATATAGTTTAGGCACACTTTTTTTACATTTTGACTTTTTAATATATATTTTTAGCACTATATTGTTGCTTTCATTTTTTCTTGGATTTTTTTCTATAGACTCACAATGAGTACCAGATATAATTATTTAAATAATAAGTTTTTGCTTACTGTGTTGCCATACTTAGTATATAATACACATCTTAATCTGCCCCAGTTGGAAAATTAAAACGCCGTTTGGAATAAGTGATGTATTGACTTCGACATTCAAATTTATTTACTTCGTAAAAAGTACATAGAAAGCAAGATCACTAACAAAATAATGAGACAAAATATTATTTACCATAAAAAAATGTTGAGTAATCTGAGCAACAGTATATACATTTGTATGTAAATAAAATCTAAACCTCAAATTCGGAACAAATTTAAATCTGCCAAAAGTCTTATTTTCTTGTAGAAAGGGAAAAAAATAATGGTCCACATCTCCAGACATCTTGGTGTACATATTTAAATTTGGAGCAAGCAAATTTCGAAACTTTTTAATTGTACGTTTGACCTATATCATGGCGTCTATGCTGAAAGTAAACCTTTAAACTCAGTAGCAAGAGCGGGAGCTACAAAACAGCATCCAGGGATCCGGTTATCAATGTAAAACTGCACTGATATACCTCAAAATATGTGTACCTGTACAACTTTTAATACAAAACTGAATGATGTGCAAACAACTAAAATGTGTTTACTTCTTAGACTTCTGGAAGCATACTTGTGATATTAAAACTAAGTCCGAGTTATGCAAACTTTACTGATGTAAGGAAAATGATTCCAATGGATCATACCTAGTGCTTGTAAAAAGTGAAAGTTGTTTCTAATAAAGCAAAGTAAATGAAGCCTTATAATACTACAAATTCAATATGGCCTGATAACTAAAAGTTAATTTTTTTTAAATAAAACGGCCCCATTTTATGGAGACTACGATTTTTAAGTAAAAAAGATTGCTTAAATCAACCTGCAGGACCAATACGTTGAAAAATTAGTTTGTGATGTCCTCTACTATTCTTTTTTTTGTAGACTTCTACCACTTGATTATAATTTCAGTAACAAATACTGTTAAGATTACTCACAGTTCCAAAACTGTGAGTTTGTAGCTTGCACTACATTGTTTTATTTGGATTATCCGATTTCTTTAAAAATCAGGAGACGCTATATATCGGGTATATATGGGGCGATTTCAAAAGTTCCTCGATTTTTGGAATTTAATGAGCATTAAAAATGATATGGCTAACTTTTTAAGGATACAATTTTTTAAAAAATCTAAACGAAAAATGATCAAAAATACCCGTCAAAACATGGGTTTTTGGATATATCTCCGCTATCCGTGGAATGATGTTACTGAATTTCAGTAGCAGACCCACTACCGGGGTTTAACACATTTTAGCGAAATAATGAGGTTTATATCTCAAACCGTTTTCTCAAAAACGGTATTTCAACGACTACAGAGGGACATCTCTTAATCGTAATCGCTATTGATTCTGATCCACAATATATATACTTTATGGGGTCTTAGATGGTTGTTTCAATGCGTTACAAATGGAATCACAAACTTACACATTTTTGTGAAGGGTTTAATGAATAGCCTAATTTCTTCATTTCTTGCTACTCATATGTATATGTACCTATGTATGTGTATGTAGAAATTTTTTAATTTCTTGATCTTGATACTGAATATTTTCATTGTATTTGTTTTTTAAACAATGAAGATATATGTACATATGTACATATTTACATTCCTTGTTGATGATCTGTTGCGTAGAGCCTTATACACATGTGTATGTATGTAAGTTCGTAGGCAAAAACAACATCTTTTTTGTGTGTGAATTATTTTTAAGACGTACATGTTCAAACTTTCATGTTCAAACTCGTGTATACACATTTTAAACAAAACCAAAAAAAATTGTTTATGCTAACCTACTTACATATGTACATACACACAACATACATACATACATTCATGCTCGCAAATAATTTCGAATTTTGTTTTTAATCATAATACCTACCTACTTACTTACGTACATATGTACATACATACATACGTACATGCATACATACATACAATCATACATACATACGTACATACATACATATATACATACATGCATACATCCATACGTACGTACATACACACACACATACATACATACATGCTCGCAAATATTTTCGAGTTTTGCTTTAAAACATTATATATGTATGTACCATTCTGATACATTTATGGTACCAAAACTTGTTTTATTTGGCTTTTAATGCCGACTTCTCCAGAAATTGTTAGGAGCGTTATCTGGGGTGCATATGGGCCGATGTCCAAAAATGTTCTAATTTTGCTTCTGAACAGCCTATATGTACCATTCCGACAAATTTTTAGTGCAAAAAATTGTTTCGTTTGGCTTCCAGGGCCGACTTCTTGAGATATCGGGAGGCGCTATATCTCGAGCATATATGGGCCGATGTCAAAAAATTTTCCACTTTTGCTTGTGCCTAGCCTATATGTATCATTCTGATTGATTTTTGGTGCAAAAGGTTGTTTTATTTAGCTTATAATGGACATCGCTCAATCGTAATCGCTATTGATTCTGATCTAGCATATATATATACTTTATGGGGACTTAGATGGATATTTCAATGCGTTACAAACGGAATTACAAAGTTATATATACCCTTACACATTTATGTGAAGGGTATAAAAATTAAGTGGCAAAGTTCACGCAAAACCCATAGTTACAGACCACTAGACCTTTCGTACATAAGTAGGTATACATATGAGTGACTCAATGACTTCTAGCACTGCATTTTTTCTTTATATTTATATTTTAATTTTCTATCGATCTCTGCATAATTTTTTGAAATTGGAGTTGATCCTTATTACAAAAATGCAACAGAAAATCTTTTCTACATATGTACAACCATGTGTGAAAACTTTACAGGTCCATAGCTTGGAAGCCATTGGATTCTAATATGTATTGCACTTTGGCTTCTTATATTTTATTTGCTATGTACAATTTTTTTATATTGGACTTGTGTGCGTGAAATGAACTTGTTTATTGTAGTCAGCTTTACGGTAGATCGCTTTAACATTTTTTTGTGGATTCGAAATATTGTGTATATTACACAACTTTATTTTAGATGACTCATAAGTTACAGTTTAAGTTAATTTTAGTATTTGTAGTAGTAAGAAGCAATGCAATAACTTATTCTGTGAAAATTGCAGCTGCTATTTATCCAGCGGGTGCTGTTATGTTGCACGGCATTGTCAAATCAAAATACGGCTGAGGAGCTTTTCGAAAACTGTATTCTTCTTCTTGTGTG
Source organism: Sturmia bella (assembly GCA_963662145.1). Lineage (NCBI taxonomy): Eukaryota > Metazoa > Arthropoda > Insecta > Diptera > Tachinidae > Sturmia > Sturmia bella. Next base: position 39,202,724 of record OY759172.1, read on the forward strand.
GGAGTCGTCTAGTGATATACCACCGCCAGTACTCCTCGCTAAGTGTTGGAGAGTGGCGGCGCCTCTGGTCGCATACAATCTATTATGATGACTATTCAACAATATGTAATTTATGTATATAATGTTGTTGTTGTGTTGGCTGTTGTCCCATATTTTAAAACAATTAGCAGCATCAGCACGCAGAATAATCTTCAGCATATTTACCATTGCGTCCGGACGATCATTTAAATCATTTTCAATGAAAAGCTTAATCTAAAGTTTGGAAACAATTAGCTGCATCAGCACGCAGAATAATCTTCAGCATATTTACCATTGCGTCCTTACCATTGCGTCCGGATGATCATTTAAATCATTTAAATAAGCTTAATCTAAAGATAAAATGATAATGATGGGTTTATTTACTTATTATTATTTATTTCGTTTTGTGGTCAGCTGTTATGAATTCGCTTTGATTCATAGTCGTATTTTACATTAGGCAATTTCGCTTTGCTGTGTAGGAGTATTTTACATTAAGCACAATTTCAACAAAAAGCAAATGTTATATGAAAACTTGGGTACAAAAGAGTAATCAAATTTCGCATATGGGCAGCCCTTCTGATGTATGAATCTGCTAAGGCAGGATTTTTTGAAATTCGCTTCGGAAGGGGGTAAAATCGGTAATTCAATATCTCCGGACTTTTAATATCTCCGGACAGGTATCTGGTACTTTTGTCATATTTTGAGTACTAAAGGGATAAAACGGGTAAAAACTAATTTTTTGTATTTTTTGAATTGGATATATCTATGGAAATTGTAGAAACAAGAAAAAACTATAAACTGAATAGGACCCATTAAAAAATTCTCGATATGACTTCGTCCCTTTTTCTATATTTGGACATTTAGGTGGCGAAAATGGGTAAAAAAGGCATAAGTCTGTAATTCTACATCTCCGGTCCTAACACAAGTAATTCAAAAAGTGCCTGAAAGCCTACTAAAAATCATCGAACAGATCTCTGGTACTTTTTTGAATTCCTGAATTTCAGGGGGATAAAACGGGTAAAAGCAGAATTTTGGTACTTTTTTGAATTTGGAAGACAGATGGGAGCAGGTACGAAGTAAAACAAGAATTACACTCGTAAGAACAAAATCCTGAGTAGATAATACAATTTTTACCTTGATGGAAGCAGGAGAGAAGTAAAACTAGAGTTACGCTGGTAAGAGCAAAATGTCGGATGGCATATGCAACTTTTTTTAACTTTCTGAACGTTTAAGGGGAAAAAGGAGTAAAAAAGGCTAAATCGATAATTCTTTATTTGCATAAATTTAAATGACGTAAGTAAATAAGAACTGACAGTAATAGTGTTAACTTGCCATGTGAGCATTGATTTTTTGTGTTTTCTTGAAAATAATTCAAAATTACAAAAAATAAGAAAACATTTTTATCTAAAAATGAACACAGCCATAATTAACCTTGTTTACACATAGGATTTTTTGCATATTTACATACATACGTTAAATGATTTTTGTGCTATATTACATTCACACTTTTCAAACTATAAACTGATTAGTTGTCAAATAAGTAAATGAGTTGCTGTCAACTGGTATATTTTAATATAAAACCAAAGATTGCTTCGTTTTCTTTAGGTTTTAATTCTAATACTTTCAAATAATATAAAATGAGAAATATTTGCATTATAGATGCCATTAGAATTATAATAAATAGTTTTTGTAAGCATTCGTTCATGTGATGAAATTGCTAACGCAATTTTTTTTTAAATTAAATCTTTTTCTTCCGGAATCGGTTAAAGTTTTTATTGCATTTGCATGCGAGTACTAGTGGCAGCATTAATTTCTGCATCAAAGTGCAACGCAAGTCCAATATTCCATATGTGTGGCAACGACCTTTGCTAAATTCGCAGACAAGCTAGGCGAATTCAAGCTAACGGTATATGTTTTTTTCAAATGGTTATACGTACAAAACTGAAGATTTCATTTAAAGTGCAAAAAAGAAGCGAGTGGACGCATTTATTTAACAAGAAGCGGTAATATATGTACATACATAAGTATATGTATATAAGTGCATTGAGTTTTATAATTTTTTTTAAAAAGCGAAGTTTTTCAACACTTTTAAGATTTGCAAAACGAAATCGTCATACAGGTAAGTTTTCAGCATTATTATTTTCTTTAATTAATTAAAATATCTTCAACATGCGATGTATGTACGTATATATGTATGTATAAATGTGCGTATGTACATATGCACATGGTTTTTAAAGAAACGGGGCAATTTAGTTTGAATATGAGTTCTACATAAGATACTCTTAAAAAATATTTATTTGCTGAATTGGTTGTATAAAATATTTTAAATGTCGTGTGCATGTGTACATAACCTAAAACAAAGCAAGAGAGTTATTTTCGGCTGCAACGCATCTAATATATTTTTCACAATGGTCACACACTGCCTATATGTACCATTCTCACTGAGTTTTAGTTACCAAAAGTTATTTTTTTGGCTTACATGGCCTACTTTCTGAAAAACCTCAAGAGGGAGGCTATATATCCGGTATATACATTTGTACATATACACCGATGTTCCAAAATTTAAAATTTTTTAATGCTAGATTTTTTTTTTTGCTTCCAATGTTGACTTGAAGAATATACATGTACACTTTATGAGGTCTTAAGTGGATATTTTGCGTTATACACGGAATCACATATATATGTACATATATTCTTACAAATTTTTATGAAGGCTTTGGAAATATCATACATACATCGTACATATGTACACATAGAGTATACTAAGGAATAATTCTTAAGACTTCTCTTGTTTAGGTCATACATTTTTAAATCTGTTTGAGCTGGCTTGAGCGTATAAAAGTAAGTAATTATATAATATTGAACAATATGTGTATTCTAACGCATTTTCTTTTTATGTACTAATATAGATGTTTTCACTTGTTGCATTTCACAATGGAAGACATTCTGTGGTGCCTTCAAAGAATGTAGAAGATCTGAAGAGAAGGATGTGTATTGTTAAATACAATGGCGCCAAATACTCTGCGTTCTTTATTAAAAAAAGCAGTAAGTAAAATTAAGTAGTTTTATGTTCTCTAATGCCTTTGAAAAACTTGATTTTAAAGAATACCCTTTTATTCCAAAAATTAGTATACATTTCATATCCAAATTAAATAATTTTTGCACGGAAATTTTCATATAAAACATATACATACTTATAATAAAGACTTAAACACAAGAAGATTACAAGCAATAACATTTTTTGCCAAGATTGTCTATTGTTCACATCAAACCATTCCTAAAAGTCATACCGTCTAATTCATAAAAATTATAACAGGTTTATAAAGCTCTTATTTAACCTGTTATAATTTTTATAAATTAGGGGGATAGTCTACACACAAACCAGTAGAATATTTCTTAACGTATCAAATAGACAAATCGCAGCGTTCGATAGAAATTTCTTTCAAATCAAAACAAGTTGTTTGTATTTTAGTGCGAACAAACAAATCTTCTATATACATATGTATATAATAATTGGCAAGTGTTTTTATTTTTGTTATCCCTTATGTGCAACCTGCATGCGACAGATTTTGGGAAAACTTGTAGGGTTGAAAGTTTCGTTTTCACAGGCTTTTATAATATAAATAAATGTTGTCAAAATCAGTTCAGAATGTAGGAGCTATAATTATTAAAAAACTTCACTAAAAGAATCACATAAAACATGCGTATCTATGTAAAGCCAAAACAAATTCATGTACATATATACACATGTACATACATATGTGTGTATTTCGTTGTTAGTTCTTTATGGCAATAAATAAGAGCAAATATGCCTGTGTTATATTTCTGAATTGAGACAATAGCATTACAACTATATGTACATATGTATGTGTGTATGAATGTGCATATCATATCTTAGGAAAATTGTTAACTGAACTAAACGCATATCTTTATATTATTTGATCTTTATATTGTTATATGTATTAATTATTCAAGCTATTGATCTTTGGTTATAAAAATAATATTAAAGAATTATTTATTTATTTTCAATATTTCGCCAACAATTTGTTGGCATCTTCAGGAAAATAATTATAAAATTCAAAAACAAAAACAAATTATTGAAAAAATGTTATTAATCAATGTTTATTAATAAAAATTTTTCAGTAATTTGTTTTTGTTTTTGAATTTTATAATTATTTTCCTGAAGATGCCAACAAATTGTTGGCGAAATATTGAAAATAAATAAATAATTCTTTAATATTATTTTTATAAAAAAACCAAAGATCAATAGCTTGAATAATTAATACATATGAACTAAACGTTAAGACGTTGATATTACAATCAGGGATAGGCAGTATTGGAAATACACGTATTTAAAATACAAGTATCTGTTTTGATTTGTATTTTAAATACGTCTCATGAATGCATTTAGTATTTGTATTTTAAATACTGAGCGCTTGAGTATTTTTTATTTCAAACACTTGTGCTCTCAAAATACATTTTTCCAAATACAGTTTTAGTCTATGGTCAAATGATTTTTATTGTCACTTACTTTTCAATTTCGTTATTTCTCTTTTGATGAAATATCGATTTCTAATAAGAAATCAGTGAGATTTTGTCGATAGCTGGTTAAGTTCATTCGCCATCAAGAGGCTGTTTGTCACATTTGAAAAGTTGGTGCTTATGAATGGAAATAAAAACTTTTTTGTGTATTTTGTATTTTAAAAACATATTTTTGTTGCACTGTATTTTGTATTTTAAATGCATAGAATAAAAAGTATTTGTATGTTGTATTGTAAAAACATCAGAGCATGTATATTGCCCAACACTGATTACAAAGTGCATGAAGATAGATTTTAAAGTGTTTAACCCCAGACACACTAACTTGCACTAAAAATGCATTTAACATTAAAATTATGGAGAAAAAAATTAAATCGATTATATAAAAAAAATTATTTTATTCAAAATTTTCTAAAATGCAGCCATAAAAGCTTGAAATGAGCCCAAAAAATGGAATTTTGAAATTTTAAAAAGGGTTTTGCAAAAACTGTAGGATATGAGCGAATAAAAACTATTTTGGATCATTTTAGGAGGAATCTAAATCAATAGATTTAGATAAAAAGTGCTAATGTTGCGTTTTTTGTGAAAATTAGAGCCATTTTTTGAAAATCGTCTCTTTTATAGAGGATTTCCGTCCTTTTTGCAAAACAGTAGGAGATAGGCGTTCTAAAATTACTTGCAGTAGTTTTTCTTCAATCACCTCCTCGTCAAAAGGACCAAAGACCCATTCGACATTTGAAACGTGCAACTTTTAAAAATTTTTTTATAATTTTCACAAAAACCCTTTAGCAGTTTTGGCTCTTCATCATTAATATGGATGCGTGCTAAACTGATCTCCAGTGGTCCATTTCAAATTTTAACAAAAAGGCTATTATTTCCACAAAAATTCTTGTTGATAGTTTTGTATATTTCACATTGATAAAAATGCGTCCTAAAATGATATGCAGTAGATTTTATCACCATATTTCACAGTGGCTTTTAGTCAAAATTATATCCATTTTTCAACAGTTTTTATACCCTTCACACGAGTTTGAGCATGAAAGTGCTGAAAACAATTGTTGAAAAATATTGGAAACAATTGTTGTTTTTTTAAGCAACGATAATTCACACAAAATAAAGATGTTGTTTTTGCCTACGTACTTACATACATACATACACACATGTGTATAAGGTTCTACGCAACAGATCATCATCAACGTGCCCAAGAAAAAACAACCATTTCGTAACTAGTGCTGGGCAAAATACATGCTTTGATGTATTTAAAATACAAAATACATGAAATTTGTGTAATATAATACAAAATACAAATTCTTTTTCTCCACGTATTTAAAATACAAAATACATAAAATTTGTGTAATATAACACAAAATACAAATTCTTTTTCTCCACGTATTTAAAATACAAAATACAGATACATTCGTGAGACGTATTTAAAATGCAAATACAAAGTACGTATTTGTATTTTAAATACCTATTTCAAATACTGCCCAGCCCTGTCCGTAACAACAAGGAATGTAAATATGTATATCTTCATTGTTTAAGAAACAAATACACTGAAAATATTCAATAGCAAAGAACTTATTTTAGAGTTTTCTATTATAGGTACGTATGCATGTACCTAAGTAAATTGAAAAAAAAATCACACTTAATGGCAATGTTTAACATTATAATTCAAAAATAATCCACCTATATGCAATTTATTGTTGAATAAATTTTACTAAAACATTAACTGATAATCCATTTATTTTTATTAATGTAAAAAAATCAGCATCAATAATAGAAACCTTCACCCATAAAAAACTACTTTTATATTCATACATACATATATGCAAACCATTTGTTTCACTTAGATGATAAGTCCTATTTGCAAGAAATTAAAAACAAAAAAGAAGCTACAGAAATAACTTGCATTGCAAAGCTGCTAATGGCAGCTATCACTGATGGGGAAGAAGTGGAAGATAACAATGAAACTGATGGTAGTGATGATCGCGAAGATGAGGAGGAAAACGAATGGCAGAATGGAAATGTAAAGAATATCAACTCAACAACCAGTGACCACTGCCTTCTTCCCGATTCGTTTGAAGAAGTTAACGAAAACAGCCCACCATCCCAAAAAAAACGTAGAAGTAGTAAGTCTAAAATTTTTTAAGATTTTCTAAGTACGGACACAATTTTTAAAATATTTTTGAATACAGTTTCAATTTATCGCAGTTATAATTATTACATACTTGGAACTTGTTCGTGTATTCGCATAAATATATTTAAAACAATTTTTAAAACTTTGAATACGACTACAAAATATATATTTTTTTATAACAGCATCTCCTTTTGGCAAAACTAAGCGCTTCAGGTGGAGCCAAATTGAGAAGGATGCTATTTATGCTATATTTGGAAATATTCAGCGGTTGGAAAAACTGCCTACGCTGAATGAATGCTTAGATGCCATTTCTCAACAGCCAGCACTACGCAAAAGGACACCCCAGCAAGTGAAATCCTGGATAGACAATCAAAGAAGACATAGAAAGTTGATATACCTTTGAAAATTTAAATTTTTTTATTAACAAACAAAAGAATATATTAATTACTATTAATTTAAAATTTATCACTGTATTAAGCATTCAAATAATTGTTAGAAAGCTGACTGGTGAATGCTTATACATATATTTAATTGAATGCCTTACTCCAACGTCGACTAATAATACCATTCTTTCCCTTCTTTTCAGCCTGATGAGTCAACCTCTAATATATAAGCAGAAAACGTGACCTTTTTTATTATATCGTTCCTTATTCCATTTCAAATAAATTTAAAAATAAATAACTTTGTAAAACCGTATGAGAACGGCACATTTTAACTTTATTTTCAATAGCAAAGTACTTTTAATTATTTTTAACAAATTCAATTTAGTACTACTTGCAGAGCACATGTACATAAATACGTATCATGTGCAAATTTCAGCTCCTTGTCTTTTATGTTTCAAAAGGTGCAGCTAGTTGTTACTTTTTGTTGCATTTTTTACTTGTTGCCGTGTTTAGCACTTGTTGTAAAGCATATGTATGTAAGTATGTACACACATTCTATGCAAATTTCAGCCCTCTATCTTTTATAGTTCAAAAGTTACGGCTAATTGGTACATTTTGTATTATTGGGTGTTAGTTTTTGACTTATTGCGTACATAACAAACAGAATTTGTTTTAAGGATCCAAAAAAATATTGTTTACCAACAAAGTTAATATAGATTTTACCATTTCGGGAAATGGACACTGTGACTGTCACTGTCAAATTATTTTATAAATAAATAAGTTTGTAAAAACATGTAAGAAAGCTATATTTTTAATTTTATTTGCAATAGCAAATAATTATTTTAGAAATTGACTGAATGTTAAACTGCAAGAAAATGTTGCTTGTATTCAAACAAATTAATATATGTACTAAAAGTTTTGTATGAAAAACTTTCAAAATTTCCACACAAAATTTTTAATTTGTAGGTAATGTTGCGCTTTGAACACAAGCATTACTTGCTATTCTGTTTTCTTTTTTGTAAAGAATTTGTCGTCTGATTTATTGCTGAGTCAAGAACTATTTTTTGTAAAAGTATTTAATGCATTATAATTTGTTTATTTATTCTTGTGTGCCTCTCTCTTATTGCTCTTAACAATGAAACTTCTGTTATTTACTTTTTTGATCGATATACATATTTCGAATTTTATCAGTTTATCTTCAGGATGATATCCATAATTTACATTAATTTAAATTAAAATTTAGTAGTTGATTTGAAACGTCCGTCTGTTTAGTTTGTGTGTTTTATCATCTGGTTTATTAAAGAGTATGAGGGCACTACCATTCTTCTTTAAAATTTTTTTTTTATTTTAATTCTTCTCTGCTTTTGAAGGAAAATATATTTATTATTGTTTGTTGATTTAGTATTGTTAAGTTTGGAAATCGTCTGTCAATTTCACTACAGGCAAAATAAAACAGTTTTAGGCACTAGAAATCGGTCAGGCTAGTACAAAAAGGCCATCTTAAGGCAAAATAGGAAAACGTTTTGACATCGGTCTATATACCGCTGAGAAAAAGTGCTTACCGATTTCTCAAAAAGTTGGCCATGTAAGGCAAAAAAAAAACAGCTTTAGGTACTATACATTAGTTGGGCTGGTAAATGTAGCGGACCATCCACTCTCGAGATAAAGCGCCTACCTATTTTTGTAGAAGTTGGTAGTGTAGCCCAAATAAAACAACTTATGGTACCAAAAACCAAAGAGATGCTATTTAGATGCAAAAATTTAAGAGTTTTTGCCACTGGTCTTTAAACACTAGAGATATAGATAAATATATATATATACATACATAAAAGTTCTTGTAGTTGTCAGAGTGGTATATATAGTATTGCGGTTGTACAGAGTTCTGATTAAAATATACACTTTCTGTATGGAACATCAATCTATCTGCTTCAGTTTACTGTATATTGTAGGTGAAATAAAACTATTTCAATAAATAAGATATTACACAGTGTTTCACATGTAGCAATAAAATTGCTGAGTGTAAAACAATGTGCAGCTTAAAAATACCCTTGTAGTGTTGCTAACTAAGCTGTTCAGAAACAAAGACAAACGTTTAAAACTGATAAGTGAAAATGTGTGAAATTATATTTGATTAATTATAAAAACAATATGCACTTTATAAACAACAAAAAACATCTCAAGCATTGCAAATATAACTTTTGGAAAAGTTTTTCACAGTTTGAGTTTTAAGTTATTGGAATACTCAACATTTATTGCGCTATACATATGTAGACTGGGTTTGCACATTAAATCTCATATTCCGAATTTCACTCTACAATACATATATGTACATATATTTATTAAAAATTTATCACTGAAGCATCGAACTGTTTTTCATATACAGTTATTTCCGCTTAATTGAGTTACTTAAAACGCACAACTTTTGACGCAATTAAAGGGGAACTCAATTAAGCAATACTCGGTTAATTGAATCGCCGAAGAAATTAAACGAAAATCGCTTAATTGAGCAATATGTGTATGATGGAAAATAAAACACATTTCTTTATATTACATATAAGGTTGGAAAATTGTTTAGAACAATGTTTATAAAGGAACACAATAATGACCTTTTTGCAGCAAAATAATTTTTTTACATTAGTGGAGAAAAAAAAAAAATTAAGTAGACGGAATTAATTAAGCGAAATGGAAAAACTTTGTCATTATTTTTTGCTTCTCCTGTAAATAAGCGAAAGTGTAGTTAACGTTCATAGGGAAAAATACAATTTCGCACTAGGTAAAATTAATGGTTCTCCCTTAGTTTAAGACTAACAAGTTAAATTTATAAGGTAACTAACTGACCCGGTGCGCGTTGCTGGCCACCCTTTAATTTTAAATTTTTGCTGTTGTTTTAGGTATTTGCTATTGTAGAGCATGTGTAAAAACATATCCTGTGCAAATTTCAGCTCTTATTGTTCAAAAGTTACAGCTAAGTTTTACTTTTCAATGTACAGGGTGTTTTCTTTAGCGTCAGGTCTTTCTTGATTTTAGTATTTGTTGTTGTAAAGCATGTGTAAAGAAATATCCGGTGCAAATTTTAGCTCTATAGCTCTTATCTTTCAAAAGTTACAGCTATATTTTACTTTTTAATGTATAGGGGTTTCTTTGCAGTGCCCTTCCGCCCCCAGACCGAAAATCGAAATTCAGACTTCACAGCGTCACCCGCCAGAATATTCTGAAGACTTCCTGAAAATTTCATCAAAATCGGCCCAGCCGTTTTGGAGTCTATACGTTACATACAAACATACATACACACAAATAATTTTATATATTTAGATGATATAGTAAATATTCGAAATTATTCGGTTTTATAAAAATGAGAAAACCGGACTCAAGAAATTTATTTTTTATTTCTTTTAAATATATGTCTGCTAAGTTTTAATTTCGAATATTATAAATATTTTTTTCTTGTAAGCCCTTGCTTTTTGTATTACGTAAGTTAAAGAAAGGGTTCTTAATCTAACCCGTTTTATAAACAACAATTTGCGATAAAAATCCTAAAATATGCACCTATTTTTTAAGACGACCTCTTTAAGCATATTCATTGTAAAACAAAACCAATGACTATGAAACTTAATATATATATACTGTATTACTCATTGATATACAAAATCAAGTCTCACATAATGACCAATGTTTTCAGACCATTAGTATTTTTTATCAAAAATGTATTTCAACACTCCACAACCATTGGCAAAAAACATCTTAGTTGGTGTAAGTTGTCATCACTTGTACAATTAAGGTATGCCGAAGGAATAAAACTGAACGCCGTCACCAAATTTTGAAAGATATTAAAAGAAATCTGGCAACATGAAATTCAGTTTACTATTGATATACATTAAGCACATGTACCAAAACTGTTGGTGTCGTATATGAAAGTGCTTAATATAAGCACAGTGTACATAAGCTTATTATTTCAGCAATTTAATTAACTTTTTTTTTTTAAATCGTACTTTATATATAAAATTGTCCTAAGACAATTTGTTTTCACTAAGAAAAAATACATATTTTTGATGTGCCCAATATAGGCTAGCTATATATATATATATATATATATATATATATATATATATATATATATATATATATATATATATATATATATATATATATATATATATATATATATATATATATATATATATATATATATATATATATATATATATATATATATATATATATATATATATATATATATATATATATATATATATATATAAAAATGGTGTAAGAAATGTATAGTAATTCATAAAATGAGAACGGCTAGGCCGATTTCTGTAAAATTTTTGTCAGTTATTCGTATTTTCGAGGAGAAGGTCTTTACGGAAGAAAATTTTGGAAAATCCCTCTGGAAAAGTCGGAAAATTGAAAAAATCGAAAATTGAGTTTTTGTATGAAATTTTATTCCTTAATGGCTTTCCAAACCAGAAAATGGAAAGTTCTTAGTGTAAATCATGGAAAATTGCGGAAAATGCGAAAAATTGGAAAAATCGCAAGTTGATTTTTTTGTATGAAATTTTGTGTGCAATTATTCCTTAATGCCTTCCCAAATGAAAAAAAATAAAGTTCTTAGTGTAACGAGACGTCTTACAAATTAGCCGGTGTAATACACCTCATTGGCGTCAATGCCAAAATCCGATAGATGGCGTTGTACATTGACTTAAATTTGTTTTGTAAGAAAAAACCAAACAAACCAAACCAAGAGAGTGAGTAAGAAATCACTCACATTCTTATTAGAGTGCTATGGGAATTATGCATGTGAATGTTAAAGCAAAGCACAATTATCCGAAAGATAATGAATAGATAGAAATGAAGACATTTTCTTATTGGATTACTCAAATTTAGTTTGATAGTGGTCTTATTTGACCACGGACCCAGCGAACTTCGTCTCGCCCCAATTTTAAGCCTTCAGACAAACTTTAGAGTAATAATACGACACAAATGTTTAAATTTTCAATGGGTCCGATACACGAACGTCACCCGACTGTCGTACATTTGGCAGTTCACTTGGAGAACGGTCAGCGTGTCTACTTTACAGAAGCAAATGCAGCGCTAAGAGCAGAACGACCACCAGCGACAACATTGACAAATTTCTTTTCGACATGTCAAAGCGATCCATTCGCAAAGACTTTACTCCATTCTGAAATGCCACGCATGGAACGGTGCATCGAAGAATTTCCAATACCGGAAAAAAGGTGATACTGTTGCTGGCTTCGCTGATGTTTATTCGACTGATGCCCTCGGACGAATATACACAGTTCATGCACGCCAAGACGAATGCTTCTATCTTCGCTTGCTTTTGCTGAACATTAGAGGATCCACATCCTTCGATTCTCTTCGTACTGTGGATGGTGTGCTGTGCGCCAATTTTCGGGAGGCCTGAAAACGTTTGAATTTGCTGGAAAACGATTCACATTGGGACTTAACGCTCGCCGATGCAATTGTTTCTGCGCCAGCGAATCAAATTCGTACATTGTTTGCAATCATCATAGCCACATGTAATCCATCGAATCCAACCGCTTGTTTGACAAATACAAGGACGATATGGCTGACGACATTTTGCACAGAGTTCGCACGGCAACTTTGAATTTCGATCTTGAATTTTTTTTTTTTCGTTTTTTGGTGGTGACCGTGACGAGGCTAGTCGTGCGAGCGGATGTTAGTTTAAAAAAAAAAGTTCTTTTAAGGTGATGAGAGTGTGTAATACTTAATATAAAAAGTAGTGAGTGCGTGTAAAAAATACAAAAAAAAAAAAAAGAAAAAGAAAGGAATCCTGCAGCCACCTTAAGTACCACGCTGCACACACCGACCAGAAGCTCCCGCCGCCGCGGACCACGAGACTTCACTCTCCCGCAACAGGAGACTGGCAACGTTTGGGGCATCCCATCCCTATCCCCAACATCATCAGTTTTTTTATTCAGCACCAGATCGGCATAAGCCACGAATTGCACAGCTCCGATCTCCGAGAGTACAGCACTGGTAAGCAAAGCACGGGTCGGCAGAGCCAGGCCAACAGTATCCACATAAACGGCCCTGAAAATTTGGAAATTTGGGGCATTTTCATCAGCTTCGAAACGGTAAGAGAAAGCATAGAACGTGCCCGCATATCCACGTTAACACCATACTTACCAGTATACTCACCAAATCAGCTCCTGTAAAAATTAAAATATTGATGTGCCAATACCATCATTTTGTTAGCACATCAACAGCTAAAAATTTGTTTTTTTGATACACCATACTTACCAGTATACTCACCAAATCAGCTCCTGTAAAAATTAAAATATTGATGTGCCAATACCATCATTTTGTTAGCACATCAACAGCTACAAATTTATTATTTTGATATACCATACTTACCAGTATACTCACCAAATCAGCTCCTGTAAAAATTAAAATATTGATGTGCCAATACCGTCATTTTGTTAACGCATCAACAGCTACAAATTTATTTTTTTGGATACGCCATACTTACCTGAACACTTATCATAACATTTAATCACCGCAACGTTTCTCTTACCGCAACGTACAATCAGCAACAACCCCTAAATTCAGCATACTTACCTTCAGCAACGATTGAAAACAGCCTAGTGCAGTATTGTCCGCGTGGAAGTCGGTCACCGAACCCGCAACTGGGACACCGTCTCAACAGGCCCGGGTGGGCACCAGGTATTCTGTATCCCGGACTGACCATAATGACGTACACTAAACCTAAAACTTTATATATATATATATATATATATATATATATATATATATATATATATATATATATATATATATATATATATATATATATATATATATATATATATATATATATATATTTTACATAATTTCTATGTCTTTTAAATTGGGTATACTCCTATTTCTATATATATAATCGTACCGTTCGATTAATTAACGTGTCGATTCGCGAGTTGATTTCTTTCCGCTTTGTATAAATTTATATAAAATTTAGCCGGATTTTATGCAGTCATATGAAGGGGAATTGGATTTGTATAACCCCGTATGAATGCCCATATGGGTGCATGTACCAGTTAATGTGATAGTATAAAAGTAGATGCATCTGGATAGTTATATCATAATTGGTTTTTTTTATTCTGTATCAATCTTCTTAGTGCCCCTATAAATCAAACCCTCCCTTTTTAATATTATTTGTTGAATTATTTAAGAACCCATACAAAATTCTTGTAAATTTGAGGAAGGGTAATTCCAGTGAACACCTAATTCGCGTTAGTGTTAAATTTTTTCTAGCGGGCAGGTTTGTTTTGGTCTCGTTCAACCCGAGCTGCAACGTAGGTGAGCTCACATACTAGGTAGCAAGGGGAGATTTTTAAGTTTTATAGTGGAACCGTATTGGTATTTTAGCCAAGCATTATAGGTGTTGGCTAGATAGCCAAATCTCAAATAAAGTTGTGTGGGGGTGAATTGTAGAGGGAGAAAAAAAATATATTGCAAATTGTACCTATGTAATTCATAAGTTCCTAGATAAATAAGTTTAGTTCAAAATAAGATCAGAAAAATTGGATTGTTGATTATAAATAAAGCATATTTTGTGAATTCGGTAATGAACCAAATTGTGATCGAAGTATTCTGATTCGTTGTAAGATGGAGTAAGTTCAGTTAGGTAGGAGAGTGGAAAGGAGGGGTAGGTAAGTAATTAAGTGAAACAAGTTTAAGATGACTTGACAAATCATCGGCCTTCAAGTCATCACGGTGGAGTTCTATCAACTCCAAGCGGGTGGGCTGCCGAACCTGGCTCGACATCTGCCAGGTAAAACGAAGGTCAAGGCCACAAATGGTGGTGCTTCGTGACATTTTGACAAAACCTTTTTTTTATTTCTTGGAAGTTCCTTTTTGCGCATAGCTCCGGTTTGCATTGGTAATACAGTTTTGTTAACTCACTCACATCCGGGTCCCAAAATGAAGATTTTTTGTGAGCTTTTAATATTTTTTTTTTAGTCTGACGTGTTTTTATTGTGTAGCGATATTCAGTCCCAGATAATTAGCCAAGAACCACCCCCCCATTACGGCGAGCTCTAGCCGGAGCTAAAAGCAATCGCGTCAGCACGGCATATTATCGGGACTTATTTTTCTTGGGTATATTGAGATTGTGAAATCCAGCGAAATTGTGTAGGGTTTGTTTTTATTTTAACGTTATACGTATATAATAAAATGGGAACGATAGCAATCCAGTCGAAACATCAATAGGAATTTGGCCGTTGCCAAGCTCCAGCAGTTGTCTCGAGAATTCAGCAGCCGATGGGTCGTTCTGCAATGCAACTCTCATGTTTGTGGTCAATTGCAACTTCTGGACATGCCGCCACAAAGACGAAGATTTTAGGCATGCGTTAAGTTCATCCGCAGCAGAAGATTTCGGGATGACGGGAAGTGTTTGACGGAAATCTCCGGAGGGCAATATCAAAGCCCCACCAAATCGTCTTAAATCACCTCGTAGATCCTTCATTGTTCGGTCAACTCCAATGAGGTGTATTACACCGGCTAATTTGTAAGACGTCTCGTTACACTAAGAACTTTATTTTTTTTTTCATTTGGGAAGGCATTAAGGAATAATTGCACACAAAATTCGGAGAAATCGGCCTAGCCGTTCTCATTTTATGAATTACTATACATTTCTTACACCATTTATATATATATATATATATATATATATATATGTGTGTGTATTTATGTATGTATGATATGTTTGTGAACATACATACATACATACACACGTATGTACGTTCATGCTTACATACGAAAATGACATACATTCATGTATACACTCATTTATTTGTATGTAGATATGTATTATCCTGTTAGCTTATTGGCAATTAAGAGATAATTGTTTCAATAATGAGTAAAATTTATAATGCAACACTGTTAGATTTGTATTAACAGTACGATAACAGTACATATTGAACACTCCTTGTGAAAATATATATATATATATATATATATATATATATATATATATATATATATATATATATATATATATATATATATATATATATATATATATATATATATATATATATATATATATATATGTGTGTATTTATGTATGTATGATATGTTTGTGAACATACATACATACATACACACGTATGTACGTTCATGCTTACATACGAAAATGACATACATACATGTATACACTCATTTATTTGTATGTAGATATGTATTATCCTGTTAGCTTATTGGCAATTAAGAGATAATTGTTTCAATAATGAGTAAAATTTATAATGCAACACTGTTAGATTTGTATTAACAGTACAATTTGTATTAACAGTACGATAACAGTACATATTGAACACTCCTTGTGAAAATTTTACTAATCAAATGTCAACAAAATAAATAAAAAACAAGTAAGAGTGCTATATTCGGCTGGGCCGAATCTTAAATACCCTTCACAATGGTACATACATTCTGATTGATTTTTGGTGCGAAAAGTTGTTTTATTTGGATTTTAAAGCCGATTTCTTGAAATATCGGGAGACGCTATATCTGGGGTATATATGGGCCGATTTTTTCTGAATTTCAATATCAGATCCACTACCGGGATTTAACACAGGCTGCAAAACTTGTATTTAAATAATTCCTAATATGCTCAAGTTCAACCACTGGGTGACACCAATTCTTTTTAATATCAATGAAATGAAGAAAAGCAAAATGTATTTCTTAATTATTTATCAGTTAACTTTATAGTAAAATTTATTTAACAAAAAATTGCATATAATTGCATTATTTTTGAATTATAATGCTAAACATTGCCATTAAGTGTGATTTTCTTTTCAATTTACTTACGTATGTATGTGGGTACATGCATACGTATGTATGTATGTATCTATAATAGAAAACTCTAAAATAAATTCTTTATTATTGAATATTTTCAGTGTGTTCCATAAAACAATGATTATATACATACATATATACATACATACATATTTACATTCCTTGCTTTTACAAAATTATTTTTTTTCTTGTGCACGTTTTTGATGATCTATTGCGTATCATCATACACATGTGTGTGTGTATGTACATATGTAAGTACGTAGGGAAACCCAAAATGATTTTTTGTGTGAATGAATTTGAAGACGCAATTGTTTAAAAGAATTTCATTGCGTACCCTTTTTTCAACAATTCTTTATAGGTATCACTTTCATTTTCAAGCTCGTGTATACATATGTACATACATACACATTTTTACACCAAAGCAAAAAAATTGTTTATGCTAACATACTTGCACGCATACATACATACATATGTAGATACATACATACCTACATACATACAAACGTATCTACATACATACATACATACATTCATACATGATCGCAAATATTTTCGAATTTTGCTTTTAAACATTATATACATATGTATGTATGTACCATTATGATCGATTTTTGGTACCAAAAGTTGGGTGCATATGGGCCGATGTCCAAAAATTTTCTAATTTTGCCTCTAAACAGCCTGTATGTACCATTCCGACAAATTTTTAGTGCAAAAAACTGTTTCGTTTAGCTTCCAGGCCCGACTTCTTGAGATATCGGGAGGCGCTATATCTCGAACATATATGGGCCGATGACAAAACGATTTCCAGTTTTGCTTCTGACTAACCTATATGTATCATTCTGATTGATTTTTGGTGCCAAAAGTTGTTTTATTTAGCTTATAGAGCCGATTTCTTGAAAAATCGGGAGACGCTATATCTCAGGTATATATAGACCGATTACAGACATTTTCAAATTTTGCTTTTAAACACCTTATATGTACCATTCTGATAGATTTTTGGTACCAAAAGTTGTTTTATTTGGCTTTTAGAGCCGACTTCTTGAGAAAACTTGAGGCGCTATATCTCGAGTGTATATGGGGCGATGTCGAAAATGTTCCACGTTTGCCTCTAAATAGTCTATGTGTACCATTCTGATTGATTTTTAGTGCCAAAAATTGCTTTATTTGGCTTAACGAGCGGATTTCTTGAAAAATCAGGAGTCGCTATATCTCAGATATATATGGACCGATTTCAAAAATTTTCCAATTTTGCTTTTAAACACCTTATATGTTCCATTCTAATCGATTTTTGATACCAAAAGTTGTTTTATTTGGCTTTTAGAGCCGACTTCTTGAGAAAACGGGAGGCGCTATATCTCGAGTGTATATGGGCCGATGTGGAAAAATTTTCCACTTTTGCCTCTAAATAGCCTATATATACCATTCTGATTGATCTTCGGTGCCAAAAGTTGTCTTATTTGGCTTATAAAGGCGATTTCTTTAAAAATCGGGAGACGCTATATCTCGGATATATATGGGCCGATTTCAAAAATTCCTTCTTTTCTAGGATTTAATGGGCACTAAAAATGATATGGTTTAGTTTTTAAGACAAAATTTTTTTTCAAAAATCTGAATACAAAAATTGCACAAAATACCCCTCAAAACCCGGTTTTTTGAATATATCTCGGCTATCCGTGGACCTATCTTACTGAATTTCAATAGCAGACCCACTACCGGGGTTTCACACGTTTTAGCGAAAGAATGAGGTTTCTATCTCAAACCGTTTTCTCAGAAACGGTATTTCAACGACTACAGACGGACAGACGGACCGACGGACAGACGGACATCGCTCAATCGTAATCGCTATTGATGCTGATCCAGAATATATATACTTTATGGGGTCTTAGATGGATATTTCAATGCGTTACAAACGGAATCACAAACTTATATATACCCTTACACATTTATGTGAAGGGTATAAAAAACAAAATTTTTTTTTTAATTTTTTATGATAAGGGGTGTTTTTTTTCGATGTATACAACTTTAAGTTGCAATAAAACAACGATGGATTATTTGATTGGTATGAATTTTACTTATCCGAAAGATAATCTTGTGGCATTACATTTTAAATATGTATGACTTCTGGCATATGACCGCCACGGCTGGCGCGGATGTAGTCCAATCTGGACTTCCAATTTTCGATGACTTTTTCCAACATTTCTGGCCGTATATCGGCAATAATACAGCGAATGTTGTCTTCCAAATGGTCAAGCGTTTGTGGCACAAGCATGTTGCGCAGTCTTGTTGAAATCACATCTCCTGGACATCATGGTTATTCAATTCAGGAATGAAAAAGTTAGTAATCATGGCTCTATATCGATCACCATAGACTGTAACTTTCTGGCCATCATCATTTTTGAAGAAGTACGGACCAATGATTCCACCAGCCCATAAAGCTCACCAAACAGTCAGTTTTTGTGGATGTATTGGTGTTTCGACATGCACTTGAGGATTAGCTTCACTCCAAATGCGGCAGTTGTGTTTGTTGAAGTAGCCATTCAACCAGAAGTGCGCTTCATTGCTAAACAAAATTGTGCGCGATACGTATTCCGCACAGAACCATTGTCTTCGAAATAAAATTGCACTATTTGCAAGCCTTGTTCACGCGTGAGTTTATTCATGATGTACATATTGCCAAACAAAACTGAGAATAGATCACTTGACACCTGTTAAATCGGTAGCCATCTGGAACAGTAATGCCAACTTAGAGTTCTATACATCGAAAAAACACCCTTTACAAAATAACCAAATGTAAACAATAACTTTTTCACCTGCCAAATGCTAATTGTCGTAGCAATATTAAGTATGTATGAACACCAAAACGATATTGCCAATTAACTGAATATTGTTTCAATTAAAAAGGCATATGTGAACTGCATATATGTTTGTAAACTTATTGTTTCGGTACTAATGTTACTTAAATTGGTAGAAAATATACATACATATGCATATGAGTATAGATAACCATGTGTTTATCGAAAGGTCACATATTCATTCTTTTATATGTGCAGAGTACATATTGTACGTTTCCATGAATATGCGCTGTTATCGACTTAAGCAAAGTACGTACATAGATACATATACACACATGTATGCTACATACATATGGAGAATTAAGAAGAATTACCTTGCTGGTCGCAATAGGAGAAAGAAAAACGGAAATAATTGAGACTTGCTCTTAATTTTAGTCGATGTTAGGAGGCAATTAGACCCATTTATAATGCGATACCTCGCTATGGAAAAAATCTTTAGGATTCAACTTGCAAGTGAAATTACTAAACAAAATCTAATTTGATCTTAAGAAGTTCGAATGCAGACTGAGGTTATTAGAAAACGAAAAAGTCTTTCATGTTCTCAAATAAAGCTAAATGAAGACAAACAAAATTAGTTTACCTCAAGTTTACCTCAATCAATGAAAACAGGTGACTGCTATGGCAACCTAATGTTAAAATCAATACTTTGATATACATATGAAAGAAAAACTGATGTTCAAACACTCTGAACTCAATAGTAACTTTACCTGCAGGGTATACAAACATAACACCACACATGTGCAGATGATGACGTCAGCCATTTCTTATTTTATTATCAGTGTTGCCAGAAAGCTTATACCCACAAGTTAAGAAATGAAGTTCTATGAAATCTCCAAATCAAAACGAAAAGTTTTCAATTTGTTGCCAATGAGTTATTATTTCTATTAAGCACTCGCATTTCATAACTTTCTTTTAGTTTTATATCTACATATGTACATGTACTCACATCATATGCAGATAAGGAATATTTAAAATTATGAGAATAAAAGAAAAGTATTGAATTTGCAAGTAATATTATTTTAAAGAATTTATTCATCATTTAAATTGGGGCAATCGCTTATATCTATCGAGGAGGACATTATTTCTTTGTAATTTAATTTAGTCAATAGTAAATTATTGATGGTTGTACTGCTTAGCTTTGAGCGCTATTTTGTTAAAATTAAGGAGAGGGTATAAAATGCTCGTTCTACCGAAACTTGTGTTGCTTTCATAATTTTTCAATTTAAGAAGCACAAATTGCTGACTTACGGCTTATTTCCGTCGACATTATTTAAAAGCACTGAAAATGGTATCAAATAAAACAAGTTGACAACGCTGTTCCCATACTGCATAATATGCGCACATACACACATATGAATATGTGAATGCGCACTCAATTAAAACCGAAAATCTTAATTTTCTATTAAATAATATAACACATACATGACCTTTTTAGGGTTTCGTACTCATCAGAGTGAAACGGAACCCTATTACGGAGACAAGTACGTCCGTCCGTCCGTCACAGCGTCCATTCTCCGAAACGGTAAGGGCTAGAGAGCTGAAATTTTCACAGGATGTTGTTGTACCTTGCCGCTACAACAACAGATACTAAAAACAACAACAAATCGAAAACTACCAGATGTCCCCATACAACGAAATGTTGCAATTAGCTATAACTCTCGAACCGTAAGAGATAGAAAGCTGAACTTTGCATAGTGTATGTATTTATAGATGCTTTACAACTACAAATGCTAAAAACAACAACAAGTTGAAAACTAGCAGGTGTCCCAATACAACCTAAAGTAACAATTAGCCGTAGCTGATAAACTGTAAAAGACAAAGAGCTGAAATTCGCAGAATATATGTGTTTACATATGCCCTACAACAACAAATGCTAAAAACAACAACATGTCAAAAACTACCAGGTGTCCCTATACAACGTAGAGTAAAAATTAGCCATAACTCCCAAACTGTAAGAGACAGAGAGATGAAATGTGAACAATATATGTACTCGCATGTGGCCTACAATAGCAAATGCTAAAAACAACAACAAGTCGAAAATTACCAGGTGTCCCTATACAACATAAAGTGGCTTTAAAAACAGAGAGATGAAATTTATAAAATATACATATGTATTCACATACGCCATTCCATACATACATTACACATACATACATACGGAACCCTAAGAGCGCGAGCCAGCCTAGTACTTGACTTAATTTATTTTATATTGTTCTTCTAACTGCCGCAAATTTATACCTGTACACAAAAGGTGACATGTGGTCTTGTTCTCTATACAAGACTGTTATACATACATATGTATGTATGTGCGAATGAACATCCAAAATTCCAGTTTTCGGGTAGACGTTTTGTCCATCCTGAAATATTAAAATAAGTATACACCTGAAATGCAAAAAAAGTTCTACAAAAAAAAAAAAAAAAAAAAAAATATATGCCCAACCATATGCACATACTAATGTGAGTGCATATGTATTCATAGTGAATACGTACATATGTACATATCTATGTATAAATATGTATACATACACAGGTAGCAACACAATTTATAAATTGTTAAAATACTCTAATTTTTAATTTTCCATACAAAAAATCTTCAAAAACACTTTAAAAACATGCATATGAATGTAATAACTCAATTCTTAGTACATATGTACGTGCAAAATTCCTTAAATTACATTTTTTAACTACTTACAGTTCAAACCACTGTTGCTATCAAAAAGAGCAAGAGCAATGAGCCACTCAATTTGCGCAGAGCAAAAGAGCGAAAAATAAAAATAGATGCGCATTGCGCAAAGAGCGGCGCCTCAAAAAAAAGGAGCAAGCGTAATGCGCCAAACCAATTGCTCCTTTTTTTGGCTCTGCTCTTTTGCGCATTGCGCAAAAAGAGTGCGCATTTTCCTACTCTGCTTTTAAGACTTTTTGTCCTAAAACAAGACAGTTTTGTTTCAGCAACATTATTTAATTTTAAGGGTTTACGTAAGCTTATTTTCAGTAAAATTAATTAAAAAAAATGTCGTGAACATGCACCATTCATTTAATAACATAGTATTTAGTCAAAGTTTTCAAATATTTTAATAACCAAACAAGGATTTGAGTTAAGCTTAAAAACATAAGTATATTTTGTTTTAAAAGATTGAACAATTTTCGAATACAAATCAACATTTCAGAAACGTTTTTTTTTTCAAATATGTTATGAAATGATTAATTTAAAGTTAACTTCGTTTCGGACAGGGCATTTGTTTACACAATCGTAAAACCGAATTTTGAGTACTGTTTCACGATATTATTCTTAAGCTGCGGTCAGATTGGTCAAATATTTGAAAGCAAACATCAAATATTAGTTCGCTGTAATGTGACCATAAAACAATTACTATCGGCAAACAAAAATTTATATGCTAGCGTACAAACAAAATTGTTTTTTGGCAAACAAAAATGTGTCTAATGTGACCAAAGTGTGAACACATGTTGGCAAATATTTTCCTCTTTTTTCGGCAAACAATTATTTGATCTTACAAAATTTTGTAAGAGCAAACAGGGAAATATTTTCCATACAAAAAAAAACTTTATGAATGCTATACATGATTTGTAATCACCGTCTAAATAGCGGCTTTTATAGCAAAATACCCATGTATAAAATGTCAAAATGTCGAAATGTCAAAAGGTCAAAATGTCGAAATGTCAAAATGTCGAAATGTCAAAATGTCAAAATGTCGAAATGTCAAAATATCGAAATGTCAAAATGTCGAAATGTCAAAATGTCGAAATGTCAAAATGTCAAAATGTCGAAATGTCAAAATGTCGAAATGTCAAAATGTCGAAATGTCAAAATGTCGAAATGTCAAAATGTCAAAATGTTAAAATGTCGAAATGTCAAAATGTCGAAATGTCAAAATGTCGAAATGTCAAAATGTCAAAATGTCGAAATGTCAAAATGTCAAAATGTCAAAATGTCGAAATGTCAAAATGTCAAAATGTCGAAATGTCAAAATGTCGAAATGTTTAAATGTCGAAATGTCAAAATGTCGAAATGTCAAAATGTCAAAATGTCGAAATGTCAAAATGTCAAAATGTCGAAATGTCAAAATGTCGAAATGTCAAAATGTCAAAATGTCAAAATGTCGAAATGTCAAAATGTCGAAATGTCGAAATGTCAAAATGTCGAAATGTCAAAATGTCGAAATGTCAAAATGTCGAAATATCAGAATGTCGAAATGTCAAAATGTTGAAATGTCAAAATGTCAAATGTCGAAATGTCAAAATGTCGAAATGTCAAAATGTCAAAATGTCGAAATGTCAAAATGTCAAAATGTCGAAATGTCAAAATGTCGAAATGTCAAAATGTCGAAATGTTTAAATGTCGAAATGTCAAAATATCAAAATGTCGAAATGTCAAAATGTCGAAATGTCAAAATGTCAAAATATCAAATTGTCGAAATGTCAAAATGTCAAAATGTCGAAATGTCAAAATGTCAAAATGTCGAAATGTCGAAATGTCAAAATGTCAAAATGTCGATATGTCAAAATGTCGAAATGTCAAAATGTCGAAATGTCAAAATGTCGAAATGTCAAAATGTCGAAATGTCAAAATGTCGAAATGTCAAAAGGTCAAAATGTCGACATGTCAAAATGTCGAAAAGTCGAAATGACAAAATGTCAAAATGTCAAATGTCGAAATGTCAAAATGTCGAAATGTCAAAATGTCAAAATGTCGAAATGTCAAAATGTCGAAATGTCAAAATGTCAAAATGTCGAAATGTAAAAATGTCGAAATGTCGAAATGTCAAAATGTCGAAATGTCAAAATGTCGAAATGTCAAAATGTCGAAATGTTAAAATGTCGAAATGTCAAAATTTCGAAATGTCAAAATGTCGAAATGTCAAAATCTCAAAATGTCGAAATGTCAAAATGTCGAAATGTCAAAATGTCAAAATCTCAAAATGTCGAAATGTCAAAATGTCAAAATGTCGAAATGTCAAAATGTCAAAATGTCGAAATGTCAAAATGTCGAAACGTCAAAATGTCGAAATGTTGAAATGTCAAAATGTCGAAATGTCAAATTGTCGAAATGTCAAAATGTCAAAATGTCGAAATGTCAAAATGTTAAAATGTCGAAATGTCAAAATTTCGAAATGTCGAAATGTCAAAATGTTGAAATGTGAAAATGTCAAAATGTCGAAATGTCAAAATGTCAAAATGTCGAAATGTCAAAATGTCAAAATGTCGAAATGTCAAAATGTCGAAATGTCGAAATGTCAAAATGTCGAAATGTCAAAATGTCGAAATGTCAGAATGTCGAAATGTCAAAATGTCAAAATGTCAAATGTCGAAATGTCAAAATGTCGAAATGTCAAAATGTCAAAACGTCAAAATGTCGAAATGTCAAAATGTCGAAATGTCATAATGTCGAAAGGTTTAAATGTCGAAATGTCAAAATATCAAAATGTCGAAATGTCAAAATGTCGAAATGTCAAAATGTCGAAATGTCAAAATATCAAAATGTCGAAATGTCAAAATGTCAAAATGTCGAAATGTCGAAATGTCAAAATGTCGAAATGTCAAAATGTCGAAATGTCTAAATGTCAAAATGTCAAAATGTCGAAATGTCAAAATGTCGAAATGTCAAAATGTCGAAATGTCAAAATGTCAAAATTTCGAAATGTCAAAATGTCAAAATGTCGAAATGTCAAAATGTCAAAATGTCGAAATGTCAAAATGTCGAAATGTTGAAATGTCAAAATGTCAAAATGTCGAACTGTCAAAATGTCGAAATGTCAAAATGTCGAAATGTCAAAATGTCGTAATGTCGAAATGTCAAAATGTCAAAATGTCGAATGTCAAAATGTCGAAATGTCAAAATGTCAAAATGTCGAAATGTCAAAATGTCGAAATGTCAAAATTTCGAAATGTCAAAATGTCAAAATGTCGAAATGTCAAAATGTCAAAATGTCGGAATGTCAAAATGTCGAAATGTCACAATGTCAAAATGTCAAAATGTCAAAATGTCGAAACGTCAATATGTCAAATGTAGAAATGTCAAAATGTCGAAATGTCAAAATCTCAAAATGTCGAAATGTCGAAATGTCGAAATGTCAAAATGTCAAAATCTCAAAATGTCGAAATGTCAAAATGTCGAATTGTCGAAATGTCAAAATGTCGAAATGTCAAAATGTCGAAATGTCAAAATGTCAAAATGTCGAAATGTCAAAATGTCAAAATGTCGGAATGTCAAAATGTCAAAATGTCGAAATGTCAAAATGTCAAAATGTCAAAATGTCGAAACGTCAAAATGTCGAAATGTCGAAATGTCGAAATGTCGAAATGTCAAAATGTCGAAATGTCAAAATGTCGAAATGTTGAAATGTCAAAATGTCAAAATGTCGAACTGTCAAAATGTCGAAATGTCAAAATGTCGAAATGTCGAAATGTCAAAATGTCGTAATGTCGAAATGTCAAAATGTCGAAATGTCAAAATGTCAAAATGTCGAAATGTCTAAATGTCAAAATGTCAAAATGTCGAAATGTCAAAATGTCAAAATGTCGAAATGTCAAAATGTCGAAATGTTGAAATGTCAAAATGTCAAAATGTCGAACTGTCAAAATGTCGAAATGTCAAAATGTCGAAATGTCAAAATGTCGAAATGTCAAAATGTCAAAATTTCGAAATGTCAAAATGTCAAAATGTCGAAATGTCAAAATGTCAAAATGTCGAATGTCAAAATGTCGAAATGTCAAAATGTCAAAATGTCGAACTGTCAAAATGTCGAAATGTCAAAATGTCGAAATGTCGAAATGTCAAAATGTCGTAATGTCAAAATGTCGAAATGTCAAAATGTCGAAATGTCAAAATGTCGAAATGTCAAAATGTCGAAATGTCAAAATGTCAAAATGTCGAAATGTCGAAACGTCAAAATGTCGAAATGTCAAAATGTCAAAATGTCGAAATGTCAAAATGTTGAAATGTCAAAATGTCGAAATGTCAAAATGTTAATATGTCGAAATGTCAAAATGTCGAAATGTCAAAATGTCAAAATGTCAAAATGTTAAAATGTCAAAATGTCGAAATGTCAAAATGTCGAAATGTCAAAATGTCGAAACGTCAAAATGTCGAAATGTCAAAATGTCGAAATGTCAAAATGTCGAAATGTCAAAATGTCAAAATGTCGAAATGTCAAAATGTCGAAATGTCAAAATGTCGAAATGTCGAAATGTCAAAATGTCGAAATGTCAAAATGTCAAAATGTCGAAATGTCGAAACGTCAAAATGTCGAAATGTCGAAATGTCAAAATGTCGAAATGTCAAAATGTCGAAATGTCAAAATGTTGAAATGTCAAAATGTCGAAATGTCAAAATGTCAAAATGTTAAAATGTCGAAATGTCAAAATGTCGAAAAGTCAAAATGTCAAAATGTCGAAATGTCAAAATGTCGAAATGTCAAAATGTTAAAATGTCGAAATGTCAAAATGTCGAAATGTCAAAATGTCGAAATGTCTAAATGTCGAAATGTCAAAATGTCGAAATGTGAAAATGTCGAAATGTCAAAATGTCGAAATGTCAAAATGTCAAAATGTCGAAATGTCAAAATGTCAAAATGTCAAAATGTCGAAATGTCAAAATGTCGAAATGTCAAAATGTCGAAATGTCAAAATGTCAAAATGTCGAAATGTCAAAATGTCCAAATGTCGAAATGTCAAAATGTCGAAATGTCAAAATGTCAAAATGTCGAAATGTCAAAATGTCGATATGTCAAAATGTCGAAATGTCAAAATGTCAAAATGTCGAAATGTCAAAATGTCGAAATGTCAAAATATCGAAATGTCGAAATGTCAATATGTCAAAATGTCGAAATGTCAAAATGTCAAAATGTCGAAATGTCAAAATGTCGAAATGTCAAAATGTCAAAATGTCAAAATGTCGAAATGTCGAAATGTCAAAATGTCGAAATGTCGAAATGTCAAAATGTCAAAATGTCGAAATGTCAAAATGTCGAAATGTCAAAATGTCGAAATGTCAAAATGTCGAAATGACAAAATGTCAAATGTCGAAATTTCAAAATGTCGAAATGTCAAAATGTCAAAATGTCGAAATGTCAAAATGTCGAAATGTCAAAATGTCGAAATGTCAAAATGTCGAAATGTCAAAATTTCGAAATGTCAAAATGTCGAAATGTCAAAATGTCAAAATGTCGGAATGTCAAAATGTCGAAATGTCAAAATGTCGAAATGTCAAAATGTCAAAATGTCAAAATGTCAAAATGTCGAAATGTCAAATTGTCGAAATGTCAAAATGTCAAAATGTCGAAATGTCAAAATGTTAAAATGTCGAAATGTCAAAATGTCGAAATGTCAAAATGTCGAAATGTGAAAATGTCAAAATGTCGAAATGTCAAAATGTCAAAATGTCGAAATGTCAAAATGTCGAAATGTCAAAATGTCGAAATGTCAAAATGTCAAAATGTCAAAATGTCGAAATGTCAAAATGTCGAAATGTCGAAATGTCAAAATGTCGAAATGTCAAAATGTCAAAATGTCGAAATATCAGAATGTCGAAATGTCAAAATGTTGAAATGTCAAAATGTCAAAATGTCAAATGTCGAAATGTCAAAATGTCGAAATGTCAAAATGTCAAAATGTCGAAATGTCAAAATGTCGAAATGTCAAAATGTCGAAATGTCAAAATGTCGAAATGTTTAAATGTCGAAATGTCAAAATATCAAAATGTCGAAATGTCAAAATGTCGAAATGTCAAAATGTCAAAATGTCAAAATATCAAATTGTCGAAATGTCAAAATGTCAAAATGTCGAAATGTCAAAATGTCAAAATGTCGAAATGTCGAAATGTCAAAATGTCAAAATGTCGATATGTCAAAATGTCGAAATGTCAAAATGTCGAAATGTCAAAATGTCGAAATGTCAAAATGTCGAAATGTCAAAATGTCGAAATGTCAAAATGTCGAAATGTCAAAAGGTCAAAATGTCGACATGTCAAAATGTCAAAATGTCAAATGTCGAAATGTCAAAATGTCGAAATGTCAAAATGTCAAAATGTCGAAATGTCAAAATGTCGAAATGTCAAAATGTCAAAATGTCGAAATGTAAAAATGTCGAAATGTCGAAATGTCAAAATGTCAAAATGTCGAAATGTCAAAATGTCGAAATGTCAAAATGTCGAAATGTTAAAATGTCGAAATGTCAAAATTTCGAAATGTCAAAATGTCGAAATGTCAAAATCTCAAAATGTCGAAATGTCAAAATGTCGAAATGTCAAAATGTCAAAATCTCAAAATGTCGAAATGTCAAAATGTCAAAATGTCGAAATGTCAAAATGTCAAAATGCCGAAATGTCAAAATGTAGAAACGTCAAAATGTCGAAATGTCGAAATGTTGAAATGTCAAAATGTCGAAATGTCAAATTGTCGAAATGTCAAAATGTCAAAATGTCGAAATGTCAAAATGTTAAAATGTCGAAATGTCAAAATGTCGAAATGTCGAAATGTCAAAATGTTGAAATGTGAAAATGTCAAAATGTCGAAATGTCAAAATGTCAAAATGTTAAAATGTCGAAATGTCAAAATGTCGAAATGTCAAAATGTCGAAATGTCAAAATATCGAAATGTCAAAATGTCGAAATGTCAAAATGTCGAAATGTCAAAATGTCAAAATGTCGAAATGTCAAAATGTCGAAATGTCAAAATGTCGAAATGTCAAAATGTCGAAATGTCAAAATGTTAAAATGTCGAAATGTCAAAATGTCGAAATGTCAAAATGTCGAAATGTCAAAATGTCAAAATGTCGAAATGTCAAAATGTCGAAATGTCAAAATGTCGAAATGTCAAAATGTCGAAATGTCAAAATGTCGAAATGTTTAAATGTCGAAATGTCAAAATGTCGAAATGTCAAAATGTCAAAATGTCGAAATGTCAAAATGTCAAAATGTCGAAATGTCAAAATGTCGAAATGTCAAAATGTCGAAATGTCAAAATATCGAAATGCCAAAATGTCGAAATGTCAAAATGTCGAAATGTCAAAATGTCAAAATGTCGAAATGTCAAAATGTCGAAATGTCGAAATGTCAAAATGTCGAAATGTCAAAATGTCGAAATGTCAAAATGTCAAAATGTCGAAATGTCAAAATGTTAAAATGTCGAAATGTCAAAATGTCGAAATGTCAAAATGTCGAAATGTCGAAATGTCAAAATTTCAAAATGTCGAAATGTCAAAATGTCGAAATGTCAAAATGTCAAAAGGTCGAAATGTCAAAATGTCGAAATGTCAAAATGTCGAAATGTCAAAATGTCAAAATGTCGAAATGTCAAAATGTCGAAATGTCAAATGTCAAAATGTCAAAATGTCGAAATGTCAAAATGTCGAAATGTCAAAATGTTGGAATTTCGAAATGTCAAAATGTCGAAATGTCAAAATGTCAAAATGTCAAAATGTCGAAATGTCAAAATGTCGAAATGTCGAAATGTCAAAATGTCAATACGTCAAAATGTCGAAATGTCAAAATGTCAAAATGTCGAAATGTCAAAATGTCGAAATGTCGAAATGTCAAAATGTCAAAATGTCGAAATGTCAAAATGTCGAAATGTCAAAATGTCGAAATGTCAAAATGTAAAATGTCGAAATGTCAAAATGTCGAAATGTCAAAATGTCGAAATGTCAAAATGTCGAAATGTCAAAATGTCGAAATGTCAAAATGTCGAAATGTCAAAATGTCGAAATGTCAAAATGTCGAAATGTCAAAATGTCGAATTGTCAAAATGTCGAAATGTCAAAATGTCGAAATGTCAAAATGTCAAAATGTCGAAATGTCAAAATGTCGAAATGTCAAAATGTCAAAATGTCGAAATGCCAAAATGTCAAAATGTCGAAATGTCAAAATGTCAAAATGTCGAAATGTCAAAATGTCGAAATGTCAAAATGTCGAAATGTTTAAATGTCGAAATGTAAAAATGTCGAAATGTCAAAATGTCGAAATGTCAAAATGTCGAAATGTCAAAATGTCGAAATGTCGAAATGTCAAAATGTCAAAATGTCAAATGTCGAAATGTCAAAATGTCGAAATGTCGAAATGTCAAAATATCAAAATGTCGAAATGTCAAAATGTCGAAATGTCAAAATGTCAAAATGTAGAAATGTCAAAATGTCGAAATGTCAAAATGTCGAAATGTCAAAATGTCAAAATGTCGAAATGTCAAAATATCCAAATGTCGAAATGTCAAAATGTCGAAATGTCAAAATGTCAAAATGTCAAAATGTCGAAATGTCAAAATGTCGATATGTCAAAATGTCGAAATGTCAAAATGTCAAAATGTCGAAATGTCAAAATGTCGAAATGTCAAAATGTCGAAATGTCAAAATATCGAAATGTCGAAATGTCAATATGTCAAAATGTCGAAATGTCAAAATGTCAAAATGTCGAAATGTCAAAATGTCGAAATGTCAAAATGTCAAAATGTCGAAATGTCGAAATGTCAAAATGTCGAAATGTCGAAATGTCAAAATGTCAAAATGTCGAAATGTCAAAATGTCGAAATGTCAAAATGTCGAAATGTCAAAATGTCGAAATGACAAAATGTCAAATGTCGAAATTTCAAAATGTCGAAATGTCAAAATGTCAAAATGTCGAAATGTCAAAATGTCGAAATGTCAAAATGTCAAAATGTCGAAATGTCAAAATGTCGAAATGTCAAAATGTCGAAATGTCAAAATTTCGAAATGTCAAAATGTCGAAATGTCAAAATGTCAAAATGTCGGAATGTCAAAATGTCGAAATGTCAAAATGTCGAAATGTCAAAATGTCAAAATGTCAAAATGTCGAAATGTCAAATTGTCGAAATGTCAAAATGTCAAAATGTCGAAATGTCAAAATGTTAAAATGTTAAAATGTCGAAATGTCAAAATGTCGAAATGTCAAAATGTCGAAATGTCAAAATGTCAAAATGTCGAAATGTCAAAATGTCAAAATGTCGAAATGTCAAAATGTCGAAATGTCAAAATGTCGAAATGTTTAAATGTCGAAATGTCAAAATATCAAAATGTCGAAATGTCAAAATGTCGAAATGTCAAAATGTCAAAATATCAAATTGTCGAAATGTCAAAATGTCAAAATGTCGAAATGTCAAAATGTCAAAATGTCGAAATGTCGAAATGTCGAAATGTCAAAATGTCAAAATGTCGATATGTCAAAATGTCGAAATGTCAAAATGTCGAAATGTCAAAATGTCGAAATGTCAAAATGTCGAAATGTCAAAATGTCGAAATGTCAAAAGGTCAAAATGTCGACATGTCAAAATGTCGAAAAGTCGAAATGACAAAATGTCAAAATGTCAAATGTCGAAATGTCAAAATGTCGAAATGTCAAAATGTCAAAATGTCGAAATGTCAAAATGTCGAAATGTCAAAATGTCAAAATGTCGAAATGTAAAAATGTCGAAATGTCGAAATGTCGAAATGTCAAAATGTCAAAATGTCGAAATGTCAAAATGTCGAAATGTCAAAATGTCGAAATGTTAAAATGTCGAAATGTCAAAATTTCGAAATGTCAAAATGTCGAAATGTCAAAATCTCAAAATGTCGAAATGTCAAAATGTCGAAATGTCAAAATGTCAAAATCTCAAAATGTCGAAATGTCAAAATGTCAAAATGTCGAAATGTCAAAATGTCAAAATGTCAAAATGTCGAAATGTCAAAATGTCGAAACGTCAAAATGTCGAAATGTCGAAATGTTGAAATGTCAAAATGTCGAAATGTCAAATTGTCGAAATGTCAAAATGTCAAAATGTCGAAATGTCAAAATGTTAAAATGTCGAAATGTCAAAATGTCGAAATGTCGAAATGTCAAAATGTTGAAATGTGAAAATGTCAAAATGTCGAAATGTCAAAATGTCAAAATGTCGAAATGTCAAAATGTCAAAATGTCGAAATGTCAAAATGTCGAAATGTCGAAATGTCAAAATGTCGAAATGTCAAAATGTCAAAATGTCGAAATGTCAGAATGTCGAAATGTCGAAATGTCAAAATGTCGAAATGTCAAAATGTCAAAACGTCAAAATGTCGAAATGTCAAAATGTCGAAATGTCATAATGTCGAAAATTTTAAATGTCGAAATGTCAAAATATCAAAATGTCGAAATGTCAAAATGTCGAAATGTCAAAATGTCGAAATGTCAAAATATCAAAATGTCGAAATGTCAAAATGTCAAAATGTCGAAATGTCGAAATGTCAAAATGTCGAAATGTCAAAATGTCAAAATGTCGAAATGTCTAAATGTCAAAATGTCAAAATGTCGAAATGTCGAAATGTCGAAATGTCAAAATGTCGAAATGTCAAAATGTCAAAATTTCGAAATGTCAAAATGTCAAAATGTCGAAATGTCAAAATGTCAAAATGTCGAAATGTCAAAATGTCGAAATGTTGAAATGTCAAAATGTCGAAATGTCAAAATGTCGAAATGTCAAAATGTCAAAATGTCGAATGTCAAAATGTCGAAATGTCAAAATGTCAAAATGTCGAACTGTCAAAATGTCGAAATGTCAAAATGTCGAAATGTCAAAATGTCGTAATGTCAAAATGTCGAAATGTCAAAATGTCGAAATGTCAAAATGTCGACATGTCAAAATGTCGAAATGTCAAAATGTCAAAATGTCGAAATGTCGAAACGTCAAATTGTCGAAATGTCAAAATGTCAAAATGTCGAAATGTCAAAATGTTGAAATGTCAAAATGTCGAAATGTCAAAATGTTAATATGTCGAAATGTCAAAATGTCGAAATGTCAAAATGTCAAAATGTTAAAATGTCAAAATGTCGAAATGTCAAAATGTCGAAATGTCAAAATGTCGAAACGTCAAAATGTCGAAATGTCAAAATGTCGAAATGTCAAAATGTCGAAATGTCAAAATGTCAAAATGTCAAAATGTCGAAATGTCAAAATGTCGAAATGTCAAAATGTCGAAATGTCGAAATGTCAAAATGTCGAAACGTCAAAATGTCGAAATGTCGAAATGTCAAAATGTCAAAATGTCGAAATGTCAAAATGTCGGAATGTCAAAATGTCGAAATGTCAAAATGTCAAAATGTCAAAATGTCAAATGTCGAAATTTCAAAATGTCGAAATGTCAAAATGTCAAAATGTCGAAATGTCAAAATGTCGAAATGTCAAAATGTCAAAATGTCGAAATGTCAAAATGTCGAAATGTCAAAATGTCGAAATGTCAAAATTTCGAAATGTCAAAATGTCGAAATGTCAAAATGTCAAAATGTCGGAATGTCAAAATGTCGAAATGTCAAAATGTCGAAATGTCAAAATGTCAAAATGTCAAAATGTCGAAATGTCAAATTGTCGAAATGTCAAAATGTCAAAATGTCGAAATGTCAAAATGTTAAAATGTTAAAATGTCGAAATGTCAAAATGTCGAAATGTCAAAATGTCGAAATGTGAAAATGTCAAAATGTCGAAATGTCAAAATGTCAAAATGTCAAAATGTCGAAATGTCAAAATGTCGAAATGTCAAAATGTCAAAATGTCGAAATGTCAAAATGTCGAAATGTCGAAATGTCAAAATGTCGAAATGTCAAAATGTCAAAATGTCGAAATATCAGAATGTCGAAATGTCAAAATGTTGAAATGTCAAAATGTCAAAATGTCAAATGTCGAAATGTCAAAATGTCGAAATGTCAAAATGTCAAAATGTCGAAATGTCAAAATGTCAAAATGTCGAAATGTCAAAATGTCGAAATGTCAAAATTTCGAAATGTTTAAATGTCGAAATGTCAAAATATCAAAATGTCGAAATGTCGAAATGTCAAAATGTCGAAATGTCAAAATGTCAAAATGTCAAAATATCAAATTGTCGAAATGTCAAAATGTCGAAATGTCAAAATGTCAAAATGTCAAAATGTCGAAATGTCGAAATGTCGAAATGTCAAAATGTCAAAATGTCGATATGTCAAAATGTCGAAATGTCAAAATGTCGAAATGTCAAAATGTCGAAATGTCAAAATGTCGAAATGTCAAAATGTCGAAATGTCAAAAGGTCAAAATGTCGACATGTCAAAATGTCGAAAAGTCGAAACGACAAAATGTCAAAATGTCAAATGTCGAAATATCAAAATGTCGAAATGTCAAAATGTCAAAATGTCGAAATGTCAAAATGTCGAAATGTCAAAATGTCAAAATGTCGAAATGTAAAAATGTCGAAATGTCGAAATGTCGAAATGTCAAAATGTCAAAATGTCGAAATGTCAAAATGTCGAAATGTCAAAATGTCGAAATGTTAAAATGTCGAAATGTCAAAATTTCGAAATGTCAAAATGTCGAAATGTCAAAATCTCAAAATGTCGAAATGTCAAAATGTCGAAATGTCAAAATGTCAAAATCTCAAAATGTCGAAATGTCAAAATGTCAAAATGTCGAAATGTCAAAATGTCAAAATGTCGAAATGTCAAAATGTCGAAACGTCAAAATGTCGAAATGTCGAAATGTTGAAATGTCAAAATGTCGAAATGTCAAATTGTCGAAATGTCAAAATGGCAAAATGTCGAAATGTCAAAATGTTAAAATGTCGAAATGTCAAAATGTCGAAATGTCGAAATGTCAAAATGTTGAAATGTGAAAATGTCAAAATGTCGAAATGTCAAAATGTCAAAATGTCGAAATGTCAAAATGTCAAAATGTCGAAATGTCAAAATGTCGAAATGTCAAAATGTCGAAATGTCAAAATGTCAAAATGTCGAAATGTCAGAATGTCGAAATGTCGAAATGTCAAAATGTCGAAATGTCAAAATGTCAAAACGTCAAAATGTCGAAATGTCAAAATGTCGAAATGTCATAATGTCGAAAGGTTTAAATGTCGAAATGTCAAAATATCAAAATGTCGAAATGTCAAAATGTCGAAATGTCAAAATGTCGAAATGTCAAAATATCAAAATGTCGAAATGTCAAAATGTCAAAATGTCGAAATGTCGAAATGTCAAAATGTCGAAATGTCAAAATGTCAAAATGTCGAAATGTCTAAATGTCAAAATGTCAAAATGTCGAAATGTCAAAATGTCGAAATGTCAAAATGTCGAAATGTCAAAATGTCAAAATTTCGAAATGTCAAAATGTCAAAATGTCGAAATGTCAAAATGTCAAAATGTCAAAATGTCGAAATGTTGAAATGTCAAAATGTCGAAATGTCAAAATGTCAAAATGTCGAATGTCAAAATGTCGAAATGTCAAAATGTCAAAATGTCGAACTGTCAAAATGTCGAAATGTCAAAATGTCGAAATGTCGAAATGTCAAAATGTCGTAATGTCAAAATGTCGAAATGTCAAAATGTCGAAATGTCAAAATGTCGAAATGTCAAAATGTCGAAATGTCAAAATGTCAAAATGTCGAAACGTCAAAATGTCGAAATGTCAAAATGTCAAAATGTCGAAATGTCAAAATGTTGAAATGTCAAAATGTCGAAATGTCAAAATGTTAATATGTCGAAATGTCAAAATGTCGAAATGTCAAAATGTCAAAATGTTAAAATGTCAAAATGTCGAAATGTCAAAATGTCGAAATGTCAAAATGTCGAAACGTCAAAATGTCGAAATGTCAAAATGTCGAAATGTCAAAATGTCGAAATGTCAAAATGTCAAAATGTCAAAATGTCGAAATGTCAAAATGTCGAAATGTCAAAATGTCGAAATGTCGAAATGTCAAAATGTCGAAATGTCAAAATGTCAAAATGTCGAAATGTCGAAACGTCAAAATGTCGAAATGTCAAAATGTCAAAATGTCGAAATGTCAAAATGTCGAAATGTCAAAATGTTGAAATGTCAAAATGTCGAAATGTCAAAATGTCAAAATGTTAAAATGTCGAAATGTCAAAATGTCGAAAAGTCAAAATGTCAAAATGTCGAAATGTCAAAATGTCGAAATGTCAAAATGTTAAAATGTCGAAATGTCAAAATGTCGAAATGTCAAAATGTCGAAATGTCTAAATGTCGAAATGTCAAAATGTCGAAATGTGAAAATGTCAAAATGTCGAAATGTCAAAATGTCAAAATGTCAAAATGTCGAAATGTCAAAATGTCGAAATGTTAAAATGTCGAAATGTCAAAATTTCGAAATGTCAAAATGTCGAAATGTCAAAATCTCAAAATGTCGAAATGTCAAAATGTCGAAATGTCAAAATGTCAAAATCTCAAAATGTCGAAATGTCAAAATGTCAAAATGTCGAAATGTCAAAATGTCAAAATGTCGAAATGTCAAAATGTCGAAACGTCAAAATGTCGAAATGTCGAAATGTCAAAATGTCAAAATGTCGAAATGTCAAATTGTCAAATTGTCGAAATGTCAAAATGTCAAAATGTCAAAATGTTAAAATGTCGAAATGTCAAAATGTCGAAATGTCAAAATGTTGAAATGTGAAAATGTCAAAATGTCGAAATGTCAAAATGTCAAAATGTCGAAATGTCAAAATGTCAAAATGTCGAAATGTCAAAATGTCGAAATGTCAAAATGTCGAAATGTCAAAATGTCGAAATGTCAGAATGTCGAAATGTCGAAATGTCAAAATGTCAAAATGTCAAATGTCGAAATGTCAAAATGTCGAAATGTCAAAATGTCAAAACGTCAAAATGTCGAAATGTCAAAATGTCAAAATGTCGAAATGTCGAAATGTCAAAATGTCGAAATGTCAAAATGTCAAAATGTCGAAATGTCTAAATGTCAAAATGTCAAAATGTCGTAATGTCAAAATGTCGAAATGTCAAAATGTCGAAATGTCAAAATGTCAAAATTTCGAAATGTCAAAATGTCAAAATGTCGAAATGTCAAAATGTCAAAATGTCGAAATGTCAAAATGTCGAAATGTTGAAATGTCAAAATGTCGAAATG
The DNA here is from genome assembly GCA_963662145.1 of Sturmia bella. NCBI lineage: Eukaryota > Metazoa > Arthropoda > Insecta > Diptera > Tachinidae > Sturmia > Sturmia bella. Next base: position 39,240,361 of record OY759172.1, read on the forward strand.
TCAAAATGTCGAAATGTCAAAATGTCGAAATGTCAAAATGTCAAAATGTCGAATGTCAAAATGTCGAAATGTCAAAATGTCAAAATGTCGAACTGTCTCAATGTCGAAATGTCAAAATGTCGAAATGTCAAAATGTCGTAATGTCAAAATGTCGAAATGTCAAAATGTCGAAATGTCAAAATGTCGAAATGTCAAAATGTCGAAATGTCGAAATGTCAAAATGTCGAAATGTCGAAACGTCAAAATGTCGAAATGTCAAAATGTCAAAATGTCGAAATGTCAAAATGTTGAAATGTCAAAATGTCGAAATGTCAAAATGTTAATATGTCGAAATGTCAAAATGTCGAAATGTCAAAATGTCAAAAATTTAAAATGTCAAAATGTCGAAATGTCAAAATGTCGAAATGTCGAAACGTCAAAATGTCGAAATGTCAAAATGTCGAAATGTCAAAATGTCGAAATGTCAAAATGTCGAAATGTCAAAATGTCGAAATGTCAAAATGTCAAAATGTCGAAATGTCAAAATGTCGAAATGTCAAAATGTCGAAATGTCGAAATGTCAAAATGTCGAAATGTCAAAATGTCAAAATGTCAAAATGTCGAAACATCAAAATGTCGAAATGTCGAAATGTCAAAATGTCGAAATGTCAAAATGTCGAAATGTCAAAATGTTGAAATGTCAAAATGTCGAAATGTCAAAATGTCAAAATGTTAAAATGTCGAAATGTCGAAAAGTCAAAATGTCAAAATGTCGAAATGTCAAAATGTCGAAATGTCAAAATGTTAAAATGTCGAAATGTCAAAATGTCGAAATGTCAAAATGTCGAAATGTCTAAATGTCGAAATGTCAAAATGTCGAAATGTGAAAATGTCAAAATGTCGAAATGTCAAAATGTCAAAATGTCAAAATGTCGAAATGTCAAAATGTCGAAATGTCGAAATGTCGAAATGTCAAAATGTCGAAATGTCAAAATGTCGAAATGTCAGAATGTCGAAATGTCAAAATGTCGAAATGTCAAAATGTCAAAATGTCGAAATGTCAAAATGTCGAAATGTCAAAATCTCGGAGTGTCAAAATGTCAAAATGTCGAAATGTCAAAATGTCGAAATGTCAAAATGTCGAAATGTCAAAATGTCGAAACGTCAAAATGTCAAAATGTCAAAATGTCGAAATGTCAAAATGTCGAAATGTCAAAATGTCGAAATGTCGAAATGTCAAAATGCCGAAATGTCAAAATGTCAAAATGTCGAAATGTCAAAATGTCAAAATATCAAAATGTCAAAATGTCGAAATGTCAAAATGTCGAAATGTCAAAATGTCGAAATGTCGAAATGTCAAAATGTCAAAATGTCGAAATGTCAAAATGTCGGAATGTCAAAATGTCGAAATGTCAAAATGTCGAAATGTCAAAATATCAAAATGTCGAAATGTCAAAATGTCAAAATGTCGAAATGTCAAAATGTCGAAATGTCAAAATGTCAAAATATCAAAATGTCGAAATGTCAAAATGTTAAAATGTCGAAATGTCAAAATGTCGAAATGTCAAAATGTCGAAATGTCAAAATGTCGAAATGTCAAAATGTCAAAATGTCGAAATGTCAAAATGTCGAAATGTCAAAATGTCAAAATGTCGAAATGTCAAAATGTCGAAATGTCAAAATGTCAAAATGTCAAAATGTCGAAATGTCAAAATGTCGAAATGTCGAAATGTCAAAATGTCGAAATGTCAAAATGTTGAAATGTCAAAATGTCGAAATGTCAAAATGTCGAGATGTCGAAATGTCGAAATGTTAAAATGTCGAAATGTCAAAATGTCGAAATGTCAAAATGTCGAAATGTCAAAATGTCAAAATGTCGAAATGTCAAAATGTCGAAATGTCAAAATGTCGAAATGTCAAAATGTCGAAATGTCAAAATGTCGAAATGTCAAAATGTCGTAATGTCAAAATGTCGAAATGTCAAAATGTCGAAATGTCAAAATGTCGAAATGTCGAAATGTCGAAATGTCGAAATGTCGTAATGTCAAAATGTCGTAATGTCAAAATGTTGAAATGTCAAAATGTCAAAATGTCGAAATGTCGAAATGTCAAAATATCAAAATGTCGAAATGTCAAAATGTCGAAATGTCAAAATGTCGAAATGTCAAAAAGTCGAAATGTCAAAATGTCGAAATGTCAAAATGTCGTTATGTCAAAATGTTGAAATGTCAAAATGTCAAAATGTCAAAATGTCGAAATGTCAAAATATCAAAATGTCGAAATGTCAAAATGTCAAAATGTCGAAATGTCAAAATGTCGAAATGTCAAAATGTCAAAATGTCAAAATATCAAAATGTCGAAATGTCAAAATGTTAAAATGTCGAAATGTCAAAATGTCGAAATGTCAAAATGTCGAAATGTCAAAATGTCAAAATGTCAAAATGTCGAAATGTCGAAATGTCGAAATGTCAAAATGTCGAAATGTCGAAATGTCAAAATGTCGAAATGTCAAAATGTCAAAATGTCGAAATGTCAAAATGTCGAAATGTCGAAATGTCAAAATGTCGAAATGTCAAAATGTCGAAATGTCAAAATGTCGAAATGTCAAAATGTCGAAATGTCAAAATGTCAAAAGTTCGAAATGTCAAAATGTCGAAATGTCAAAATGTCAAAATGTCGAAATGTCAAAATGTCGAAATGTCAAAATGTCAAAATGTCGAAATGTCAATGTGTCGAAATGTCAAAATGTCGAAATGTCAAAATGTTGAAATGTCGAAATGTCAAAATGTCAAAATGTCGAAATGTCGAAATGTCAAAATATCAAAATGTCGAAATGTCAAAATGTCGAAATGTCAAAATGTCGAAATGTCAAAAAGTCGAAATGTCAAAATGTCGAAATGTCAAAATGTCGTAATGTCAAAATGTTGAAATGTCAAAATGTCAAAATGTCAAAATGTCGAAATGTCAAAATATCAAAATGTCGAAATGTCAAAATGTCAAAATGTCGAAATGTCAAAATGTCGAAATGTCAAAATGTCAAAATGTCAAAATATCAAAATGTCGAAATGTCAAAATGTTAAAATGTCGAAATGTCAAAATGTCGAAATGTCAAAATGTCGAAATGTCAAAATGTCAAAATGTCGAAATGTCGAAATGTCGAAATGTCAAAATGTCGAAATGTCGAAATGTCAAAATGTCGAAATGTCAAAATGTCAAAATGTCGAAATGTCAAAATGTCGAAATGTCGAAATGTCAAAATGTCGAAATGTCGAAATGTCAAAATGTCGAAATGTCAAAATGTCGAAATGTCAAAATGTCGAAATGTCAAAATGTCGAAATGTCAAAATGTCGAAATGTCAAAATGTCAAAATGTCGAAATGTCAAAATGTCGAAATGTCAAAATGTCAAAATGTCGAAATGTCAAAATGTCGAAATGTCAAAATGTCAAAATGTCGAAATGTCAATATGTCGAAATGTCAAAATGTCGAAATGTCAAAATGTTGAAATGTCGAAATGTCAAAATGTCGAAATGTCAAAATGTCAAAATGTCGAAATGTCAAAATGTCGAAATGTCGAAATGTCAAAATGTCGAAATGTCGAAATGTCAAAATGTCGAAATGTCAAAATGTCGAAATGTCAAAATGTCGAAATGTCAAAATGTCAAAATGTCGAAATGTCAAAATGTCGAAATGTCAAAATGTCAAAATGTCAAAATATCAAAATGTCGAAATGTCAAAATGTTAAAATGTCGAAATGTCAAAATGTCGAAATGTCAAAATGTCGAAATGTCAAAATGTCAAAATGTCGAAATGTCGAAATGTCGAAATGTCAAAATGTCGAAATGTCGAAATGTCAAAATGTCGAAATGTCAAAATGTCAAAATGTCGAAATGTCAAAATGTCGAAATGTCGAAATGTCGAAATGTCAAAATGTCGAAATGTCAAAATGTCGAAATGTCAAAATGTCGAAATGTCAAAATGTCAAAATGTCGAAATGTCAAAATGTCGAAATGTCGAAATGTCAAAATGTCGAAATGTCGAAATGTCAAAATGTCGAAATGTCAAAATGTCGAAATGTCAAAATGTCGAAATGTCAAAATGTCGAAATGTCAAAATGTCCAAATGTCAAAATGTCAAAATGTCGAAATGTCAAAATGTCGAAATGTCAAAATGTCAAAATGTCGAAATGTCAATATGTCGAAATGTCAAAATGTCGAAATGTCAAAATGTTGAAATGTCAAAATGTCGAAATGTCAAAATGTCGAAATGTCGAAATGTCAAAATGTCGAAATGTCGAAATGTCAAAATGTCGAAATGTGAAAATGTCAAAATGTCGAAATGTGAAAATGTCAAAATGTCGAAATGTCAAAATGTCGAAATGTCAAAATGTCAAAATGTCGAAATGTCGAAATGTCGAAATGTCAAAATGTCAAAATGTCAAAATGTCAAAATGTCAAAATGTCAAAATGTCGAAATGTCAAAATGTTGAAATGTCAAAATGTCGAAATGTCAAAATGTTAAAATGTCGAAATGTCAAAATGTCGAAATGTCAAAATGTCGAAATGTGAAAATGTCAAAATGTCAAAATGTCAAAATGTCAAAATGTCAAAATGTCGAAATGTCAAAATGTCGAAATGTCAAAATGTCAAAATGTCGAAATGTCAAAATGTCGAAATGTCAAAATGTCGAAATGTCGAAATGTCAAAATGTCGAAATGTCAAAATGTCAAAATGTCAAAATGTCGAAATGTCAAAATGTCGAAATGTCAAAATGTCGAAATGTCGAAATGTCAAAATGTCGAGATGTCAAAATGTCGAAATGTCAAAATGTCGAAATGTCAAAATGTCGAAATGTCAAAATGTCAAAATGTCAAAATGTCGAAATGTCAAAAGGTCAAAATGTCAAAATGTCAATATGTCGAAATGTCAAAATGTCGAAATGTCGAATTGTGAAAATTTCAAAATGTCGAAATGTCGAAATGTCAAAATGTCGAAATGTCAAAATGTCAAAATGTCGAAATGTCAAAATGTCGAAATGTCAAAATGTCGAAATGTCGAAATGTCAAAATGTCAAAATCTCAAAATGTCGAAATGTCAAAATGTCGAAATGTCAAAATGTCGAAATGTCAAAATGTCAAAATGTCAAAATGTCAAAATGTCAAAATGTCAAAATGTCAAAATGTCGAAATGTCAAAATGTCGATATGTCAAAATGTCGAAATGTCACAATGTCAAAATGTCAAAATGTCGAAATGTCAAAATGTCGAAACGTCAATATGTCAAATGTCGAAATGTCAAAATGTCGAAATGTCAAAATCTCAAAATGTCGAAATGTCAAAATGTCGAAATGTCAAAATGTCAAAATGTCGAAATGTCAAAATGTCGAAATGTCGAAATGTCAAAATGTCGAAATGTCGAAATGTCAAAATGTCGAAATGTCAAAATGTCGAAATGTCAAAATGTCGAAATGTCAAAATGTCAAAATGTCGAAATGTCAAAATGTCGAAATGTCAAAATGTCAAAATGTCAAAATATCAAAATGTCGAAATGTCAAAATGTTAAAATGTCGAAATGTCAAAATGTCGAAATGTCAAAATGTCGAAATGTCAAAATGTCAAAATGTCAAAATGTCGAAATGTCGAAATGTCGAAATGTCAAAATGTCGAAATGTCGAAATGTCAAAATGTCGAAATGTCAAAATGTCAAAATGTCGAAATGTCAAAATGTCGAAATGTCGAAATGTCGAAATGTCAAAATGTCGAAATGTCAAAATGTCGAAATGTCGAAATGTCAAAATGTCGAAATGTCAAAATGTCAAAATGTCGAAATGTCAAAATGTCGAAATGTCAAAATGTCGAAATGTCGAAATGTCAAAATGTCGAAATGTCAAAATGTCGAAATGTCAAAATGTCGAAATGTCAAAATGTCAAAATGTCGAAATGTCAAAATGTCGAAATGTCAAAATGTCAAAATGTCGAAATGTCAAAATGTCGAAATGTCAAAATGTCAAAATGTCGAAATGTCAATATGTCGAAATGTCAAAATGTCGAAATGTCAAAATGTTGAAATGTCAAAATGTCGAAATGTCAAAATGTCGAAATGTCGAAATGTCAAAATGTCGAAATGTCGAAATGTCAAAATGTCGAAATGTGAAAATGTCAAAATGTCGAAATGTGAAAATGTCATAATGTCGAAATGTCAAAATGTCGAAATGTCAAAATGTCAAAATGTCGAAATGTCGAAATGTCGAAATGTCAAAATGTCAAAATGTCAAAATGTCAAAATGTCGAAATGTCAAAATGTTGAAATGTCAAAATGTCGAAATGTCAAAATGTTAAAATGTCGAAATGTCAAAATGTCGAAATGTCAAAATGTCGAAATGTGAAAATGTCAAAATGTCGAAATGTCAAAATGTCAAAATGTCGAAATGTCAAAATGTCAAAATGTCGAAATGTCAAAATGTCGAAATGTCAAAATGTCAAAATGTCGAAATGTCGAAATGTCGAAATGTCGAAATGTCAAAATGTCGAAATGTCAAAATGTCGAAATGTCAAAATGTCGAAATGTCAAAATGTCAAAATGTCGAAATGTCAAAATGTCGAAATGTCGAAATGTCAAAATGTCGAAATGTCGAAATGTCAAAATGTCGAAATGTCAAAATGTCGAAATGTCAAAATGTCGAAATGTCAAAATGTCGAAATGTCAAAATGTCCAAATGTCAAAATGTCAAAATGTCGAAATGTCAAAATGTCGAAATGTCAAAATGTCAAAATGTCGAAATGTCAATATGTCGAAATGTCAAAATGTCGAAATGTCAAAATGTTGAAATGTCAAAATGTCGAAATGTCAAAATGTCGAAATGTCGAAATGTCAAAATGTCGAAATGTCAAAATGTTGAAATGTCAAAATGTCGAAATGTCAAAATGTCGAAATGTCGAAATGTCAAAATGTCGAAATGTCGAAATGTCAAAATGTCGAAATGTCAAAATGTCAAAATGTCGAACTGTCAAAATGTCGAAATGTCAAAATGTCGAAATGTCGAAATGTCAAAATGTCGTAATGTCAAAATGTCGAAATGTCAAAATGTCGAAATGTCAAAATGTCGAAATGTCAAAATGTCGAAATGTCAAAATGTCAAAATGTCGAAACGTCAAAATGTCGAAATGTCAAAATGTCAAAATGTCGAAATGTCAAAATGTTGAAATGTCAAAATGTCGAAATGTCAAAATGTTAATATGTCGAAATGTCAAAATGTCGAAATGTCAAAATGTCAAAATGTTAAAATGTCAAAATGTCGAAATGTCAAAATGTCGAAATGTCAAAATGTCGAAACGTCAAAATGTCGAAATGTCAAAATGTCGAAATGTCAAAATGTCGAAATGTCAAAATGTCAAAATGTCAAAATGTCGAAATGTCAAAATGTCGAAATGTCAAAATGTCGAAATGTCGAAATGTCAAAATGTCGAAATGTCAAAATGTCAAAATGTCGAAATGTCGAAACGTCAAAATGTCGAAATGTCAAAATGTCAAAATGTCGAAATGTCAAAATGTCGAAATGTCAAAATGTTGAAATGTCAAAATGTCGAAATGTCAAAATGTCAAAATGTTAAAATGTCGAAATGTCAAAATGTCGAAAAGTCAAAATGTCAAAATGTCGAAATGTCAAAATGTCGAAATGTCAAAATGTTAAAATGTCGAAATGTCAAAATGTCGAAATGTCAAAATGTCGAAATGTCTAAATGTCGAAATGTCAAAATGTCGAAATGTGAAAATGTCAAAATGTCGAAATGTCAAAATGTCAAAATGTCAAAATGTCGAAATGTCAAAATGTCGAAATGTTAAAATGTCGAAATGTCAAAATTTCGAAATGTCAAAATGTCGAAATGTCAAAATCTCAAAATGTCGAAATGTCAAAATGTCGAAATGTCAAAATGTCAAAATCTCAAAATGTCGAAATGTCAAAATGTCAAAATGTCGAAATGTCAAAATGTCAAAATGTCGAAATGTCAAAATGTCGAAACGTCAAAATGTCGAAAAGTCGAAATGTCAAAATGTCAAAATGTCGAAATGTCAAATTGTCAAATTGTCGAAATGTCAAAATGTCAAAATGTCAAAATGTTAAAATGTCGAAATGTCAAAATGTCGAAATGTCAAAATGTTGAAATGTGAAAATGTCAAAATGTCGAAATGTCAAAATGTCAAAATGTCGAAATGTCAAAATGTCAAAATGTCGAAATGTCAAAATGTCGAAATGTCAAAATGTCGAAATGTCAAAATGTCGAAATGTCAGAATGTCGAAATGTCGAAATGTCAAAATGTCAAAATGTCAAATGTCGAAATGTCAAAATGTCGAAATGTCAAAATGTCAAAACGTCAAAATGTCGAAATGTCAAAATGTCAAAATGTCGAAATGTCGAAATGTCAAAATGTCGAAATGTCAAAATGTCAAAATGTCGAAATGTCTAAATGTCAAAATGTCAAAATGTCGAAATGTCAAAATGTCGAAATGTCAAAATGTCGAAATGTCAAAATGTCAAAATTTCGAAATGTCAAAATGTCAAAATGTCGAAATGTCAAAATGTCAAAATGTCGAAATGTCAAAATGTCGAAATGTTGAAATGTCAAAATGTCGAAATGTCAAAATGTCGAAATGTCAAAATGTCGAAATGTCAAAATGTCAAAATGTCGAATGTCAAAATGTCGAAATGTCAAAATGTCAAAATGTCGAACTGTCTCAATGTCGAAATGTCAAAATGTCGAAATGTCAAAATGTCGTAATGTCAAAATGTCGAAATGTCAAAATGTCGAAATGTCAAAATGTCGAAATGTCAAAATGTCGAAATGTCGAAATGTCAAAATGTCGAAATGTCGAAACGTCAAAATGTCGAAATGTCAAAATGTCAAAATGTCGAAATGTCAAAATGTTGAAATGTCAAAATGTCGAAATGTCAAAATGTTAATATGTCGAAATGTCAAAATGTCGAAATGTCAAAATGTCAAAAATTTAAAATGTCAAAATGTCGAAATGTCAAAATGTCGAAATGTCGAAACGTCAAAATGTCGAAATGTCAAAATGTCGAAATGTCAAAATGTCGAAATGTCAAAATGTCGAAATGTCAAAATGTCGAAATGTCAAAATGTCAAAATGTCGAAATGTCAAAATGTCGAAATGTCAAAATGTCGAAATGTCGAAATGTCAAAATGTCGAAATGTCAAAATGTCAAAATGTCAAAATGTCGAAACATCAAAATGTCGAAATGTCGAAATGTCAAAATGTCGAAATGTCAAAATGTCGAAATGTCAAAATGTTGAAATGTCAAAATGTCGAAATGTCAAAATGTCAAAATGTTAAAATGTCGAAATGTCGAAAAGTCAAAATGTCAAAATGTCGAAATGTCAAAATGTCGAAATGTCAAAATGTTAAAATGTCGAAATGTCAAAATGTCGAAATGTCAAAATGTCGAAATGTCTAAATGTCGAAATGTCAAAATGTCGAAATGTGAAAATGTCAAAATGTCGAAATGTCAAAATGTCAAAATGTCAAAATGTCGAAATGTCAAAATGTCGAAATGTCGAAATGTCGAAATGTCAAAATGTCGAAATGTCAAAATGTCGAAATGTCAGAATGTCGAAATGTCAAAATGTCGAAATGTCAAAATGTCAAAATGTCGAAATGTCAAAATGTCGAAATGTCAAAATCTCGGAGTGTCAAAATGTCAAAATGTCGAAATGTCAAAATGTCGAAATGTCAAAATGTCGAAATGTCAAAATGTCGAAACGTCAAAATGTCAAAATGTCAAAATGTCGAAATGTCAAAATGTCGAAATGTCAAAATGTCGAAATGTCGAAATGTCAAAATGCCGAAATGTCAAAATGTCAAAATGTCGAAATGTCAAAATGTCAAAATATCAAAATGTCAAAATGTCGAAATGTCAAAATGTCGAAATGTCAAAATGTCGAAATGTCGAAATGTCAAAATGTCAAAATGTCGAAATGTCAAAATGTCGGAATGTCAAAATGTCGAAATGTCAAAATGTCGAAATGTCAAAATATCAAAATGTCGAAATGTCAAAATGTCAAAATGTCGAAATGTCAAAATGTCGAAATGTCAAAATGTCAAAATATCAAAATGTCGAAATGTCAAAATGTTAAAATGTCGAAATGTCAAAATGTCGAAATGTCAAAATGTCGAAATGTCAAAATGTCGAAATGTCAAAATGTCAAAATGTCGAAATGTCAAAATGTCGAAATGTCAAAATGTCAAAATGTCGAAATGTCAAAATGTCGAAATGTCAAAATGTCAAAATGTCAAAATGTCGAAATGTCAAAATGTCGAAATGTCGAAATGTCAAAATGTCGAAATGTCAAAATGTTGAAATGTCAAAATGTCGAAATGTCAAAATGTCGAGATGTCGAAATGTCGAAATGTTAAAATGTCGAAATGTCAAAATGTCGAAATGTCAAAATGTCGAAATGTCAAAATGTCAAAATGTCGAAATGTCAAAATGTCGAAATGTCAAAATGTCGAAATGTCAAAATGTCGAAATGTCAAAATGTCGAAATGTCAAAATGTCGTAATGTCAAAATGTCGAAATGTCAAAATGTCGAAATGTCAAAATGTCGAAATGTCGAAATGTCGAAATGTCAAAATGTCGAAATGTCGAAATGTCGAAATGTCGTAATGTCAAAATGTCGTAATGTCAAAATGTTGAAATGTCAAAATGTCAAAATGTCGAAATGTCGAAATGTCAAAATATCAAAATGTCGAAATGTCAAAATGTCGAAATGTCAAAATGTCGAAATGTCAAAAAGTCGAAATGTCAAAATGTCGAAATGTCAAAATGTCGTTATGTCAAAATGTTGAAATGTCAAAATGTCAAAATGTCAAAATGTCGAAATGTCAAAATATCAAAATGTCGAAATGTCAAAATGTCAAAATGTCGAAATGTCAAAATGTCGAAATGTCAAAATGTCAAAATGTCAAAATATCAAAATGTCGAAATGTCAAAATGTTAAAATGTCGAAATGTCAAAATGTCGAAATGTCAAAATGTCGAAATGTCAAAATGTCAAAATGTCAAAATGTCGAAATGTCGAAATGTCGAAATGTCAAAATGTCGAAATGTCGAAATGTCAAAATGTCGAAATGTCAAAATGTCAAAATGTCGAAATGTCAAAATGTCGAAATGTCGAAATGTCAAAATGTCGAAATGTCAAAATGTCGAAATGTCAAAATGTCGAAATGTCAAAATGTCGAAATGTCAAAATGTCAAAAGTTCGAAATGTCAAAATGTCGAAATGTCAAAATGTCAAAATGTCGAAATGTCAAAATGTCGAAATGTCAAAATGTCAAAATGTCGAAATGTCAATGTGTCGAAATGTCAAAATGTCGAAATGTCAAAATGTTGAAATGTCGAAATGTCAAAATGTCAAAATGTCGAAATGTCGAAATGTCAAAATATCAAAATGTCGAAATGTCAAAATGTCGAAATGTCAAAATGTCGAAATGTCAAAAAGTCGAAATGTCAAAATGTCGAAATGTCAAAATGTCGTAATGTCAAAATGTTGAAATGTCAAAATGTCAAAATGTCAAAATGTCGAAATGTCAAAATATCAAAATGTCGAAATGTCAAAATGTCAAAATGTCGAAATGTCAAAATGTCGAAATGTCAAAATGTCAAAATGTCAAAATATCAAAATGTCGAAATGTCAAAATGTTAAAATGTCGAAATGTCAAAATGTCGAAATGTCAAAATGTCGAAATGTCAAAATGTCAAAATGTCGAAATGTCGAAATGTCGAAATGTCAAAATGTCGAAATGTCGAAATGTCAAAATGTCGAAATGTCAAAATGTCAAAATGTCGAAATGTCAAAATGTCGAAATGTCGAAATGTCAAAATGTCGAAATGTCGAAATGTCAAAATGTCGAAATGTCAAAATGTCGAAATGTCAAAATGTCGAAATGTCAAAATGTCGAAATGTCAAAATGTCGAAATGTCAAAATGTCAAAATGTCGAAATGTCAAAATGTCGAAATGTCAAAATGTCAAAATGTCGAAATGTCAAAATGTCGAAATGTCAAAATGTCAAAATGTCGAAATGTCAATATGTCGAAATGTCAAAATGTCGAAATGTCAAAATGTTGAAATGTCGAAATGTCAAAATGTCGAAATGTCAAAATGTCAAAATGTCGAAATGTCAAAATGTCGAAATGTCGAAATGTCAAAATGTCGAAATGTCGAAATGTCAAAATGTCGAAATGTCAAAATGTCGAAATGTCAAAATGTCGAAATGTCAAAATGTCAAAATGTCGAAATGTCAAAATGTCGAAATGTCAAAATGTCAAAATGTCAAAATATCAAAATGTCGAAATGTCAAAATGTTAAAATGTCGAAATGTCAAAATGTCAAAATGTCGAAATGTCAAAATGTCAAAATGTCGAAATGTCGAAATGTCGAAATGTCAAAATGTCGAAATGTCGAAATGTCAAAATGTCGAAATGTCAAAATGTCAAAATGTCGAAATGTCAAAATGTCGAAATGTCGAAATGTCGAAATGTCAAAATGTCGAAATGTCAAAATGTCGAAATGTCAAAATGTCGAAATGTCAAAATGTCAAAATGTCGAAATGTCAAAATGTCGAAATGTCGAAATGTCAAAATGTCGAAATGTCGAAATGTCAAAATGTCGAAATGTCAAAATGTCGAAATGTCAAAATGTCGAAATGTCAAAATGTCGAAATGTCAAAATGTCCAAATGTCAAAATGTCAAAATGTCGAAATGTCAAAATGTCGAAATGTCAAAATGTCAAAATGTCGAAATGTCAATATGTCGAAATGTCAAAATGTCGAAATGTCAAAATGTTGAAATGTCAAAATGTCGAAATGTCAAAATGTCGAAATGTCGAAATGTCAAAATGTCGAAATGTCGAAATGTCAAAATGTCGAAATGTGAAAATGTCAAAATGTCGAAATGTGAAAATGTCAAAATGTCGAAATGTCAAAATGTCGAAATGTCAAAATGTCAAAATGTCGAAATGTCGAAATGTCGAAATGTCAAAATGTCAAAATGTCAAAATGTCAAAATGTCAAAATGTCGAAATGTCAAAATGTTGAAATGTCAAAATGTCGAAATGTCAAAATGTTAAAATGTCGAAATGTCAAAATGTCGAAATGTCAAAATGTCGAAATGTGAAAATGTCAAAATGTCAAAATGTCAAAATGTCAAAATGTCAAAATGTCGAAATGTCAAAATGTCGAAATGTCAAAATGTCAAAATGTCGAAATGTCAAAATGTCGAAATGTCAAAATGTCGAAATGTCGAAATGTCAAAATGTCGAAATGTCAAAATGTCAAAATGTCAAAATGTCGAAATGTCAAAATGTCGAAATGTCAAAATGTCGAAATGTCGAAATGTCAAAATGTCGAGATGTCAAAATGTCGAAATGTCAAAATGTCGAAATGTCAAAATGTCGAAATGTCAAAATGTCAAAATGTCAAAATGTCGAAATGTCAAAAGGTCAAAATGTCAAAATGTCAATATGTCGAAATGTCAAAATGTCGAAATGTCGAATTGTGAAAATTTCAAAATGTCGAAATGTCGAAATGTCAAAATGTCGAAATGTCAAAATGTCAAAATGTCGAAATGTCAAAATGTCGAAATGTCAAAATGTCGAAATGTCGAAATGTCAAAATGTCAAAATCTCAAAATGTCGAAATGTCAAAATGTCGAAATGTCAAAATGTCGAAATGTCAAAATGTCAAAATGTCAAAATGTCAAAATGTCAAAATGTCAAAATGTCAAAATGTCGAAATGTCAAAATGTCGATATGTCAAAATGTCGAAATGTCACAATGTCAAAATGTCAAAATGTCGAAATGTCAAAATGTCGAAACGTCAATATGTCAAATGTCGAAATGTCAAAATGTCGAAATGTCAAAATCTCAAAATGTCGAAATGTCAAAATGTCGAAATGTCAAAATGTCAAAATGTCGAAATGTCAAAATGTCGAAATGTCGAAATGTCAAAATGTCGAAATGTCGAAATGTCAAAATGTCGAAATGTCAAAATGTCGAAATGTCAAAATGTCGAAATGTCAAAATGTCAAAATGTCGAAATGTCAAAATGTCGAAATGTCAAAATGTCAAAATGTCAAAATATCAAAATGTCGAAATGTCAAAATGTTTAAATGTCGAAATGTCAAAATGTCGAAATGTCAAAATGTCGAAATGTCAAAATGTCAAAATGTCAAAATGTCGAAATGTCGAAATGTCGAAATGTCAAAATGTCGAAATGTCGAAATGTCAAAATGTCGAAATGTCAAAATGTCAAAATGTCGAAATGTCAAAATGTCGAAATGTCGAAATGTCGAAATGTCAAAATGTCGAAATGTCAAAATGTCGAAATGTCGAAATGTCAAAATGTCGAAATGTCAAAATGTCAAAATGTCGAAATGTCAAAATGTCGAAATGTCAAAATGTCGAAATGTCGAAATGTCAAAATGTCGAAATGTCAAAATGTCGAAATGTCAAAATGTCGAAATGTCAAAATGTCAAAATGTCGAAATGTCAAAATGTCGAAATGTCAAAATGTCAAAATGTCGAAATGTCAAAATGTCGAAATGTCAAAATGTCAAAATGTCGAAATGTCAATATGTCGAAATGTCAAAATGTCGAAATGTCAAAATGTTGAAATGTCAAAATGTCGAAATGTCAAAATGTCGAAATGTCGAAATGTCAAAATGTCGAAATGTCGAAATGTCAAAATGTCGAAATGTGAAAATGTCAAAATGTCGAAATGTGAAAATGTCATAATGTCGAAATGTCAAAATGTCGAAATGTCAAAATGTCAAAATGTCGAAATGTCGAAATGTCGAAATGTCAAAATGTCAAAATGTCAAAATGTCAAAATGTCGAAATGTCAAAATGTTGAAATGTCAAAATGTCGAAATGTCAAAATGTTAAAATGTCGAAATGTCAAAATGTCGAAATGTCAAAATGTCGAAATGTGAAAATGTCAAAATGTCGAAATGTCAAAATGTCAAAATGTCGAAATGTCAAAATGTCAAAATGTCGAAATGTCAAAATGTCGAAATGTCAAAATGTCAAAATGTCGAAATGTCAAAATGTCGAAATGTCAAAATGTCGAAATGTCGAAATGTCAAAATGTCGAAATGTCAAAATGTCAAAATGTCAAAATGTCGAAATGTCAAAATGTCGAAATGTCAAAATGTCGAAATGTCGAAATGTCAAAATGTCGAGATGTCAAAATGTCGAAATGTCAAAATGTCAAAATGTCGAAATGTCAAAATGTCGAAATGTCAAAATGTCAAAATGTCAAAATGTCGAAATGTCAAAAGGTCAAAATGTCAATATGTCGAAATGTCAAAATGTCGAAATGTCGAATTGTGAAAATTTCAAAATGTCGAAATGTCGAAATGTCAAAATGTCGAAATGTCAAAATGTCAAAATGTCGAAATGTCAAAATGTCGAAATGTCAAAATGTCGAAATGTCGAAATGTCAAAATGTCAAAATCTCAAAATGTCGAAATGTCAAAATGTCGAAATGTCAAAATGTCGAAATGTCAAAATGTCAAAATGTCAAAATGTCGAAATGTCAAAATGTCAAAATGTCAAAATGTCGAAATGTCAAAATGTCGATATGTCAAAATGTCGAAATGTCACAATGTCAAAATGTCAAAATGTCGAAATGTCAAAATGTCGAAACGTCAATATGTCAAATGTCGAAATGTCAAAATGTCGAAATGTCAAAATCTCAAAATGTCGAAATGTCAAAATGTCGAAATGTCAAAATGTCAAAATCTCAAAATGTCGAAATGTCAAAATGTCAAAATGTCGAAATGTCAAAATGTCAATATGTCAAATGTCAAAATGTCGAAATGTCAAAATGTCGAAATGTCAACATGTAAAAATCTCAAAATGTCGAAATGTCAAAATGTCAAAATGTCGAAATGTCAAAATGTCAAAATGTCAAAATGTCGAAATGTCAAAATGTCAAAATGTCAAAATGTCGAAATGTCAAAATGTCAAAATGTCGAAATGTCAAAATGTCAAAATGTCGAAATGTCAAAATGTCAAAATGTCAATATGTCGAAATGTCAAAATGTCGAAATGTGAAAATGTCAAAATGTCGAAATGTCGAAATGTCAAAATGTCGAAATGTCAAAATCTCAAAATGTCGAAATGTCAAAATGTCGAAATGTCAAAATGTCAAAATGTCAAAATGTCGAAATGTCAAAACGTCAATATGTCAAATGTCGAAATGTCAAAAGGTCAAAATGTCGAAATGTCAAAATGTCGAAATGTCAAAAGGTCAAAATGTCGAAATGTCAAAATGTCGAAATGTCAAAATGTCAAAATGTCGAAATGTCAAAATGTCGAAACGTCAAAATGTCGAAATGTCAAAATGTCGAAATGTCAAAATGTCAAAATGTCGAAATGTCAAAATGTCAATATGTCGAAATGTCAAAATGTCGAAATGTCAAAATGTCAAAATGTCGAAATGTCAAAATGTCGAAATGTCAAAATCTCGAATTGTCAAAATGTCGAAATGTCAAAATGTCGAAATGTCAAAATGTCGGAATGTCAAAATGTCGAAATGTCAAAATGTCGAAATGTCAAAATGTCGAAATGTCAAAATATCAAAATGTCAAAATGTCAAAATGTCGAAATGCCCTTGACTTGACCTTGACTTGACCCTGATTTGACCAAGACTTGACCTTGACTTGACCTTGACATGACCTTGACATGACCGTCAAAATGTCGAAATGTCAAAATGTCGAAATGTCAAAATGTCGAAATGTCAAAATGTCGAAATGTCGAAATGTCAAAATGTCGAAATGTCAAAATGTCGAAATGTCAAAATGTCGAAATGTCAAAATGTCAAAATGTCGAAATGTCAAAATGTCGATATGTCAAAATGTCGAAATGTCGAAATGTCAAAAGTCGAAATGTCAAAATGTCAAAATGTCAAAATGTCGAAACGTCAAAATGTCGAAATGTCAAAATGTCGAAATGTCAAAATGTCAAAATGTCAAAATGTCGAAATGTCAAAATGTTGAAATGTCAAAATGTCGAAATGTCAAAATGTTAATATGTCGAAATGTCGAAATGTCAAAATGTCAAAATGTTAAAATGTCGAAATGTCAAAATGTCGAAAAGTCAAAATGTCAAAATGTCGAAATGTCAAAATGTTAAAATGTCGAAATGTCAAAATGTCGAAATGTCAAAATGTCGAAATGTCTAAATGTCGAAATGTCAAAATGTCGAAATGTGAAAATGTCAAAGTGTCGAAATGTCAAAATGTCAAAATGTCGAAATGTCAAAATGTCGAAATGTCGAAATGTCAAAATGTCGAAATGTCAAAATGTCGAAATGTCAGAATGTCGAAATGTCAAAATGTCGAAATGTCAAAATGTCAAAATGTCGAAATGTCAAAATGTCAAAATGTCAAAATCTCGGAGTGTCAAAATGTCGAAATGTCAAAATGTCGAAATGTCAAAATGTCGAAATGTCAAAATGTCGAAATGTCAAAATGTCAAAATGTCGAAATGTCAAAATGTCGAAATGTCAAAATGTCAAAATGTCGAAATGTCAAAATGTCGAAATGTCAAAATGTCGAAATGTCGAAATGTCAAAATGTCGAAATGTCAAAATGTCAAAATGTCGAAATGTCAAAATGTCAAAATATCAAAATGTCAAAATGTCGAAATGTCAAAATGTCGAAATGTCAAAATGTCGAAATGTCGAAATGTCAAAATGTCAAAATGTCGAAATGTCAAAATGTCAAAATGTCGGAATGTCAAAATGTCAAAATGTCGAAATGTCAAAATGTCGAAATGTCAAAATGTCAAAATGTCGAAATGTCAAAATATCAAAATGTCGAAATGTCAAAATGTCAAAATGTCGAAATGTCAAAATGTCGAAATGTCAAAATGTCAAAATGTCAAAATATCAAAATGTCGAAATGTCAAAATGTCGAAATGTCGAAATGTCAAAATGTCAAAATGTCGAAATGTCAAAATGTCAAAATGTCGGAATGTCAAAATGTCGCAATGTCGAAATGTCAAAATGTCGAAATGTCAAAATTTTGAAATGTCAAAATGTCGAAATGTCAAAATGTCGAAATGTCAAAATGTCGAAATGTCAAAATGTCGAAATGTCAAAATGTCGAAATGTCGAAATGTCAAAATGTCGAAATGCCAAAATGTCAAAATGTCGAAATGTCAAAATGTCAAAATGTCGAAATGTCGAAATGTCAAAATGTCGTAATGTCAAAATGTCGAAATGTCAAAATGTCGAAATGTCAAAATGTCGAAATGTCAAAATGTCGAAATGTCAAAATGTCAAAATGTCAAAATGTCAAAATGTCGAAATGTCAAAATGTCGAAATGTCGAAATGTCAAAATGTCAAAATGTCGAAATGTCAAAATGTCGAAATGTCAAAATGTCGAAATGTCAAAATGTCGAAATGTCAAAATGTCGAAATGTCAAAATGTCGAAATGTCAAAATGTCAAAATGTCAAAATGTCGAAATGTCAAAATGTCGAAATGTCAAAATGTCAAAATGTCGAAATGTGAAAATGTCAAAATGTCGAAATGTCAAAATGTCGAAATGTCAAAATGTCGAAATGTCAAAATGTCAAAATGTCGAAATGTCAAAATGTCAAAATGTCGAAATGTCAAAATGTCAAAATGTCAAAATATCGAAATGTCAAAATGTCAAAATGTCGAAATGTCAAAATGTCAATATGTCGAAATGTCAAAATGTCGAAATGTCAAAATGTCAAAATGTCGAAATGTGAAAATGTCAAAATGTCGAAATGTCAAAATGTCGAAATTTCAAAATCTCAAAATGTCGAAATGTCAAAATGTCGAAATGTCAAAATGTCAAAATCTCAAAATGTCGAAATGTCAAAATGTCGAAATGTCAAAATGTCGAAATGTCGAAATGTCAAAATCTCAAAATGTCGAAATGTCAAAATGTCGAAATGTCAAAATGTCAAAATGTCGAAATGTCAAAATGTCAAAATGTCGAAATGTCAAAATGTCAAAATGTCAAAATGTCGAAATGTCAAAATGTCAAAATGTCAAAATGTCGAAATGTCAAAATGTCGATATGTCAAAATGTCGAAATGTCACAATGTCAAAATGTCAAAATGTCGAAATGTCAAAATGTCGAAACGTCAATATGTCAAATGTCGAAATGTCAAAATGTCAAAATGTCGAAATGTCAAAATCTCAAAATGTCGAAATGTCAAAATGTCGAAATGTCAAAATGTCAAAATCTCCAAATGTCGAAATGTCAAAATGTCAAAATGTCGAAATGTCAAAATGTCGAAATGTCAAAATGTCGAAATGTCAAAATGTAAAAATCTCAAAATGTCGAAATGTCAAAATGTCAAAATGTCGAAATGTCAAAATGTCAAAATGTCAAAATGTCGAAATGTCAAAATGTCAAAATGTCAAAATGTCGAATTTCAAAATGTCAAAATGTCGAAATGTCAAAATGTCAAAATGTCGAAATGTCAAAATGTCAAAATGTCAATATGTCGAAATGTCAAAATGTCGAAATGTCAAAATGTCGAAATGTGAAAATGTCGAAATGTCGAAATGTCAAAATGTCGAAATGTCAAAATCTCAAAATGTCGAAATGTCAAAATGTCGAAATGTCAAAATGTCAAAATCTCAAAATGTCGAAATGTCAAAACGTCAATATGTCAAATGTCGAAATGTCAAAAGGTCAAAATGTCGAAATGTCAAAATGTCGAAATGTCAAAAGGTCAAAATGTCGAAATGTCAAAATGTCGAAATGTCGAAATGTCAAAATGTCAAAATGTCGAAATGTCAAAATGTCGAAACGTCAAAATGTCGAAATGTCAAAATGTCGAAATGTCAAAATGTCAAAATGTCGAAATGTCGAAATGTCAAAATGTCAAAATGTCGAAATGTCAAAATGTCGAAATGTCAAAATGTCAAAATGTCGAAATGTCAAAATGTCGAAATGTCAAAATGTCGGAATGTCAAAATGTCGAAATGTCGAAATGTCAAAATGTCAAAATGTCAATATGTCGAAATGTCAAAATGTCGAAATGTCAAAATGTCAAAATGTCGAAATGTGAAAATGTCAAAATGTCGAAATGTCGAAATGTCAAAATGTCGAAATTTCAAAATCTCAAAATGTCGAAATGTCAAAATGTCGAAATGTCAAAATGTCAAAATCTCAAAATGTCGAAATGTCAAAACGTCAATATGTCAAATGTCGAAATGTCAAAAGGTCAAAATGTCGAAATGTCAAAATGTCGAAATGTCAAAATATCAAAATGTCAAAATGTCAAAATGTCGAAACGTCAAAATGTCGAAATGTCAAAATGTCGAAATGTCAAAATGTCAAAATGTCGAAATGTCGAAATGTCAAAATGTCGAAATGTCAAAATGTCGAAATGTCAAAATGTCGAAATGTCGAAATGTCAAAATGTCGAAATGTCAAAATGTCGAAATGTCAAAATGTCGAAATGTCAAAATGTCAAAATGTCGAAATGTCAAAATGTCGATATGTCAAAATGTCGAAATGTCGAAATGTCAAAATGTCGAAATGTCAAAATGTCAAAATGTCAAAATGTCGAAACGTCAAAATGTCGAAATGTCGAAATGTCAAAATGTCGAAATGTCAAAATGTCAAAATGTCGAAATGTCAAAATGTTGAAATGTCAAAATGTCGAAATGTCTAAATGTCGAAATGTCAAAATGTCGAAATGTCAAAATATCAAAATGTCGAAATGTCAAAATGTCAAAATGTCGAAATGTCAAAATGTCAAAATATCAAAATGTCAAAATGTCGAAATGTCAAAATGTCGAAATGTCAAAATGTCGAAATGTCGAAATGTCAAAATGTCAAAATGTCGGAATGTCAAAATGTCAAAATGTCGGAATGTCAAAATGTCAAAATGTCGAAATGTCAAAATGTCGAAATGTCAAAATGTCGAAATGTCAAAATGTCGAAATGTCAAAATGTCAAAATGTCGAAATGTCAAAATGTCAAAATGTCGAAATGTCAAAATGTCAAAATGTCAAAATGTCGAAATGTCAAAATGTCAAAATGTCAAAATGTCGGAATGTCAAAATGTCAAAATGTCGAAATGTCAAAATGTCAAAATGTCAAAATGTCGAAACGTCAAAATGTCGAAATGTCGAAATGTCAAAATGTCGAAATGTCAAAATGTCAAAATGTCGAAATGTCAAAATGTTGAAATGTCAAAATGTCGAAATGTCTAAATGTCGAAATGTCAAAATGTCGAAATGTGAAAATGTCAAAGTGTCGAAATGTCAAAATGTCAAAATGTCGAAATGTCAAAATGTCGAAATGTCAAAATGTCGAAATGTCAAAATGTCGAAATGTCAGAATGTCGAAATGTCAAAATGTCGAAATGTCAAAATGTCAAAATATCGAAATGTCAAAATGTCAAAATGTCAAAATCTCGGAGTGTCAAAATGTCGAAATGTCAAAATGTCGAAATGTCAAAATGTCGAAATGTCAAAATGTCGAAATGTCAAAATGTCAAAATGTCGAAATGTCAAAATGTCGAAATGTCAAAATGTCAAAATGTCAAAATGTCGAAATGTCAAAATGTCGAAATGTCAAAATGTCGAAATGTCGAAATGTCAAAATGTCGAAATGTCAAAATGTCAAAATGTCGAAATGTCAAAATGTCAAAATATCAAAATGTCAAAATGTCGAAATGTCAAAATGTCGAAATGTCAAAATGTCGAAATGTCGATATGTCAAAATGTCAAAATGTCGAAATGTCAAAATGTCGGAATGTCAAAATGTCAAAATGTCAAAATGTCAAAATGTCGAAATGTCAAAATATCAAAATGTCGAAATGTCAAAATGTCAAAATGTCGAAATGTCAAAATGTCGAAATGTCAAAATGTCAAAATATCAAAATGTCGAAATGTCAAAATGTTAAAATGTCGAAATGTCAAAATGTCGAAATGTCAAAATGTCGAAATGTCAAATTGTCGAAATGTCAAAATGTCGAAATGTCAAAATGTCGAAATGTCAAAATGTCAAAATGTCGAAATGTCAAAATGTCGAAATGTCAAAATGTCAAAATGTCGAAATGTCAAAATGTCGCAATGTCGAAATGTCAAAATGTCGAAATGTCAAAATTTTGAAATGTCAAAATGTCGAAATGTCAAAATGTCGAAATGTCAAAATGTCGAAATGTCAAAATGTCGAAATGTCAAAATGTCGAAATGTCAAAATGTCGAAATGTCAAAATGTCGAAATGTCAAAATGTCGAAATGTCAAAATGTCAAAATGTCGAAATGTCAAAATGTCGAAATGTCGAAATGTCAAAATGTCGTAATGTCAAAATGTCGAAATGTCGAAATGTCAAAATGTCGAAATGTCAAAATGTCGAAATGTCAAAATGTCAAAATGTCGAAATGTCAAAATGTCGAAATGTCAAAATGTCGAAATGTCGAAATGTCAAAATGTCAAAATGTCGAAATGTCAAAATGTCGAAATGTCAAAATGTCGAAATGTCAAAATGTCAAAATGTCGAAATGTCAAAATGTCGAAATGTCAAAATGTCGAAATGTGAAAATGTCAAAATGTCGAAATGTCAAAATGTCGAAATGTCAAAATGTCGAAATGTCAAAATGTCAAAATGTCGAAATGTCAAAATGTCAAAATGTCAAAATGTCGAAATGTCAAAATGTCAAAATGTCAAAATGTCGAAATGTCAAAATGTCAAAATGTCGAAATGTCAAAATGTCAAAATGTCAATATGTCGAAATGTCAAAATGTCGAAATGTCAAAATGTCAAAATGTCGAAATGTGAAAATGTCAAAATGTCGAAATGTCAAAATGTCGAAATGTCAAAATGTCGAAATGTCAAAATGTCGAAATGTCAAAATGTCAAAATGTCGAAATGTCAAAATGTCAAAATGTCGGAATGTCAAAATGTCAAAATGTCGAAATGTCAAAATGTCAAAATGTCAAAATGTCGAAACGTCAAAATGTCGAAATGTCGAAATGTCAAAATGTCGAAATGTCAAAATGTCAAAATGTCGAAATGTCAAAATGTTGAAATGTCAAAATGTCGAAATGTCTAAATGTCGAAATGTCAAAATGTCGAAATGTGAAAATGTCAAAGTGTCGAAATGTCAAAATGTCAAAATGTCGAAATGTCAAAATGTCGAAATGTCGAAATGTCAAAATGTCGAAATGTCAAAATGTCGAAATGTCAGAATGTCGAAATGTCAAAATGTCGAAATGTCAAAATGTCAAAATGTCGAAATGTCAAAATGTCAAAATCTCGGAGTGTCAAAATGTCGAAATGTCAAAATGTCGAAATGTCAAAATGTCGAAATGTCAAAATGTCGAAATGTCAAAATGTCAAAATGTCGAAATGTCAAAATGTCGAAATGTCAAAATGTCAAAATGTCGAAATGTCAAAATGTCGAAATGTCAAAATGTCGAAATGTCGAAATGTCAAAATGTCGAAATGTCAAAATGTCAAAATGTCGAAATGTCAAAATGTCAAAATATCAAAATGTCAAAATGTCGAAATGTCAAAATGTCGAAATGTCAAAATGTCGAAATGTCGAAATGTCAAAATGTCAAAATGTCGAAATGTCAAAATGTCAAAATGTCGGAATGTCAAAATGTCAAAATGTCGAAATGTCAAAATGTCGAAATGTCAAAATGTCAAAATGTCGAAATGTCAAAATATCAAAATGTCGAAATGTCAAAATGTCAAAATGTCGAAATGTCAAAATGTCGAAATGTCAAAATGTCAAAATATCAAAATGTCGAAATGTCAAAATGTTAAAATGTCGAAATGTCAAAATGTCGAAATGTCAAAATGTCGAAATGTCAAATTGTCGAAATGTCAAAATGTCGAAATGTCAAAATGTCGAAATGTCAAAATGTCAAAATGTCGAAATGTCAAAATGTCGAAATGTCAAAATGTCAAAATGTCGAAATGTCAAAATGTCGCAATGTCGAAATGTCAAAATGTCGAAATGTCAAAATTTTGAAATGTCAAAATGTCGAAATGTCGAAATGTCAAAATGTCGAAATGTCAAAATGTCGAAATGTCAAAATGTCGAAATGTCAAAATGTCGAAATGTCAAAATGTCGAAATGTCAAAATGTCGAAATGTCAAAATGTCAAAATGTCGAAATGTCAAAATGTCGAAATGTCGAAATGTCAAAATGTCGTAATGTCAAAATGTCGAAATGTCGAAATGTCAAAATGTCGAAATGTCAAAATGTCGAAATGTCAAAATGTCAAAATGTCGAAATGTCAAAATGTCGAAATGTCAAAATGTCGAAATGTCGAAATGTCAAAATGTCAAAATGTCGAAATGTCGAAATGTCAAAATGTCGAAATGTCAAAATGTCGAAATGTCAAAATGTCGAAATGTCAAAATGTCAAAATGTCGAAATGTCAAAATGTCAAAATGTCGAAATGTCAAAATGTCAAAATGTCGAAATGTCAAAATGTCGAAATGTCAAAATGTCGAAATGTGAAAATGTCAAAATGTCGAAATGTCAAAATGTCGAAATGTCAAAATGTCGAAATGTCAAAATGTCAAAATGTCGAAATGTCAAAATGTCAAAATGTCAAAATGTCGAAATGTCAAAATGTCAAAATGTCAAAATGTCGAAATGTCAAAATGTCAAAATGTCGAAATGTCAAAATGTCAAAATGTCAATATGTCGAAATGTCAAAATGTCGAAATGTCAAAATGTCAAAATGTCGAAATGTGAAAATGTCAAAATGTCGAAATGTCGAAATGTCAAAATGTCGAAATTTCAAAATCTCAAAATGTCGAAATGTCAAAATGTCGAAATGTCAAAATGTCAAAATCTCAAAATGTCGAAATGTCAAAACGTCAATATGTCAAATGTCGAAATGTCAAAAGGTCAAAATGTCGAAATGTCAAAATGTCGAAATGTCAAAAGGTCAAAATGTCGAAATGTCAAAATGTCGAAATGTCAAAATGTCAAAATGTCGAAATGTCAAAATGTCGAAACGTCAAAATGTCGAAATGTCAAAATGTCGAAATGTCAAAATGTCAAAATGTCGAAATGTCGAAATGTCAAAATGTCAAAATGTCGAAATGTCAAAATGTCAAAATGTCGAAATGTCAAAATCTCGAAATGTCAAAATGTCGGAATGTCAAAATGTCGAAATGTCAAAATGTCGAAATGTCAAAATGTCGAAATGTCAAAATATCAAAATGTCAAAATGTCAAAATGTCGAAATGTCAAAATGTCAAAATGTCGAAATGACCTTGACTTGACCTTGACTTGACCTTGACTTGACCCTGATTTGACCAAGACTTGACCTTGACTTGACCTTGACATGACCTTGACATGACCGTCAAAATGTCGAAACGTCAAAATGTCGAAATGTCAAAATGTCGAAATGTCAAAATGTCGAAATGTCAAAATGTCGAAATGTCGAAATGTCAAAATGTCGAAATGTCAAAATGTCGAAATGTCAAAATGTCGAAATGTCAAAATGTCAAAATGTCGAAATGTCAAAATGTCGAAATGTCAAAATGTCGAAATGTCGAAATGTCAAAATGTCGAAATGTCAAAATGTCAAAATGTCGAAATGTCGAAACGTCAAAATGTCGAAATGTCGAAATGTCAAAATGTCGAAATGTCAAAATGTCAAAATGTCAAAATGTCGAAATGTCAAAATGTTGAAATGTCAAAATGTCGAAATGTCAAAATGTTAATATGTCGAAATGTCAAAATGTCGAAATGTCAAAATGTCAAAATGTTAAAATGTCGAAATGTCAAAATGTCGAAAAGTCAAAATGTCAAAATGTCGAAATGTCAAAATGTTAAAATGTCGAAATGTCAAAATGTCGAAATGTCAAAATGTCGAAATGTGAAAATGTCAAAATGTCGAAATGTCAAAATGTCAAAATGTCGAAATGTCAAAATGTCAATATGTCGAAATGTCAAAATGTCGAAATGTCAAAATGTCAAAATGTCGAAATGTCAAAATGTCAAAATGTCGAAATGTCAAAATCTCGAAATGTCAAAATGTCGAAATGTCAAAATGTCAAAATGTCGAAATGTCAAAATCTCGAAATGTCAAAAGGTCAAAATGTCGAAATGTCAAAATGTCGAAATGTCAAAAGGTCAAAATGTCGAAATGTCAAAATGTCGAAATGTCAAAATGTCAAAATGTCGAAATGTCAAAATGTCGAAACGTCAAAATGTCGAAATGTCAAAATGTCGAAATGTCAAAATGTCGAAATGTCGAAATGTCAAAATGTCAATATGTCGAAATGTCAAAATGTCGAAATGTCAAAATGTCAAAATGTCGAAATGTCAAAATGTCAAAATGTCGAAATGTCAAAATCTCGAAATGTCAAAATGTCGAAATGTCAAAATGTCGAAATGTCAAAATGTCGGAATGTCAAAATGTCGAAATGTCAAAATGTCGAAATGTCAAAATGTCGAAATGTCAAAATATCAAAATGTCAAAATGTCAAAATGTCGAAATGCCCTTGACTTGACCTTGACTTGACCCTGATTTGACCAAGACTTGACCTTGACTTGACCTTGACATGACCTTGACATGACCGTCAAAATGTCGAAATGTCAAAATGTCGAAATGTCAAAATGTCGAAATGTCAAAATGTCGAAATGTCAAAATGTCGAAATGTCGAAATGTCAAAATGTCGAAATGTCAAAATGTCGAAATGTCAAAATGTCGAAATGTCAAAATGTCAAAATGTCGAAATGTCAAAATGTCGATATGTCAAAATGTCGAAATGTCGAAATGTCAAAAGTCGAAATGTCAAAATGTCAAAATGTCAAAATGTCGAAACGTCAAAATGTCGAAATGTCGAAATGTCAAAATGTCGAAATGTCAAAATGTCAAAATGTCAAAATGTCGAAATGTCAAAATGTTGAAATGTCAAAATGTCGAAATGTCAAAATGTTAATATGTCGAAATGTCGAAATGTCAAAATGTCAAAATGTTAAAATGTCGAAATGTCAAAATGTCGAAATGTCAAAATGTCGAAATGTCAAAATGTCAAAATGTCGAAATGTCAAAATGTCAAAATGTCGGAATGTCAAAATGTCAAAATGTCGAAATGTCAAAATGTCAAAATGTCGAAACGTCAAAATGTCGAAATGTCGAAATGTCAAAATGTCGAAATGTCAAAATGTCAAAATGTCGAAATGTCAAAATGTTGAAATGTCAAAATGTCGAAATGTCTAAATGTCGAAATGTCAAAATGTCGAAATGTGAAAATGTCAAAGTGTCGAAATGTCAAAATGTCAAAATGTCGAAATGTCAAAATGTCGAAATGTCGAAATGTCAAAATGTCGAAATGTCAAAATGTCGAAATGTCAGAATATCGAAATGTCAAAATGTCGAAATGTCAAAATGTCAAAATGTCGAAATGTCAAAATGTCAAAATCTCGGAGTGTCAAAATGTCGAAATGTCAAAATGTCGAAATGTCAAAATGTCGAAATGTCAAAATGTCGAAATGTCAAAATGTCAAAATGTCGAAATGTCAAAATGTCGAAATGTCAAAATGTCAAAATGTCGAAATGTCAAAATGTCGAAATGTCAAAATGTCGAAATGTCGAAATGTCAAAATGTCGAAATGTCAAAATGTCAAAATGTCGAAATGTCAAAATGTCAAAATATCAAAATGTCAAAATGTCGAAATGTCAAAATGTCGAAATGTCAAAATGTCGAAATGTCGAAATGTCAAAATGTCAAAATGTCGAAATGTCAAAATGTCAAAATGTCGGAATGTCAAAATGTCAAAATGTCGAAATGTCAAAATGTCGAAATGTCAAAATGTCAAAATGTCGAAATGTCAAAATATCAAAATGTCGAAATGTCAAAATGTCAAAATGTCGAAATGTCAAAATGTCGAAATGTCAAAATGTCAAAATATCAAAATGTCGAAATGTCAAAATGTTAAAATGTCGAAATGTCAAAATGTCGAAATGTCAAAATGTCGAAATGTCAAATTGTCGAAATGTCAAAATGTCGAAATGTCAAAATGTCGAAATGTCAAAATGTCAAAATGTCGAAATGTCAAAATGTCGAAATGTCAAAATGTCAATATGTCGAAATGTCAAAATGTCGCAATGTCGAAATGTCAAAATGTCGAAATGTCAAAATTTTGAAATGTCAAAATGTCGAAATGTCGAAATGTCAAAATGTCGAAATGTCAAAATGTCGAAATGTCAAAATGTCGAAATGTCAAAATGTCGAAATGTCAAAATGTCGAAATGTCAAAATGTCGAAATGTCAAAATGTCAAAATGTCGAAATGTCAAAATGTCGAAATGTCGAAATGTCAAAATGTCGTAATGTCCAAATGTCGAAATGTCGAAATGTCAAAATGTCGAAATGTCAAAATGTCGAAATGTCAAAATGTCAAAATGTCGAAATGTCAAAATGTCAAAATGTCGAAATGTCGAAATGTCAAAATGTCAAAATGTCGAAATGTCGAAATGTCAAAATGTCGAAATGTCAAAATGTCGAAATGTCAAAATGTCAAAATGTCGAAATGTCAAAATGTCAAAATGTCGAAATGTCAAAATGTCAAAATGTCGAAATGTCAAAATGTCGAAATGTCAAAATGTCGAAATGTGAAAATGTCAAAATGTCGAAATGTCAAAATGTCGAAATGTCAAAATGTCGAAATGTCAAAATGTCAAAATGTCGAAATGTCAAAATGTCAAAATGTCAAAATGTCGAAATGTCAAAATGTCAAAATGTCAAAATGTCGAAATGTCAAAATGTCAAAATGTCGAAATGTCAAAATGTCAAAATGTCAATATGTCGAAATGTCAAAATGTCGAAATGTCAAAATGTCAAAATGTCGAAATGTGAAAATGTCAAAATGTCGAAATGTCGAAATGTCAAAATATCGAAATTTCAAAATCTCAAAATGTCGAAATGTCAAAATGTCGAAATGTCAAAATGTCAAAATCTCAAAATGTCGAAATGTCAAAACGTCAATATGTCAAATGTCGAAATGTCAAAAGGTCAAAATGTCGAAATGTCAAAATGTCGAAATGTCAAAAGGTCAAAATGTCGAAATGTCAAAATGTCGAAATGTCAAAATGTCAAAATGTCGAAATGTCAAAATGTCGAAACGTCAAAATGTCAAAATGTCGAAATGTCAAAATGTCAAAATGTCGAAATGTCGAAATGTCAAAATGTCAAAATGTCGAAATGTCAAAATGTCAAAATGTCGAAATGTCAAAATCTCGAAATGTCAAAATGTCGGAATGTCAAAATGTCGAAATGTCAAAATGTCGAAATGTCAAAATTTCGAAATGTCAAAATATCAAAATGTCAAAATGTCAAAATGTCGAAATGTCAAAATGTCAAAATGTCGAAATGACCTTGACTTGACCTTGACTTGACCTTGACTTGACCCTGATTTGACCAAGACTTGACCTTGACTTGACCTTGACATGACCTTGACATGACCGTCAAAATGTCGAAACGTCAAAATGTCGAAATGTCAAAATGTCGAAATGTCAAAATGTCGAAATGTCAAAATGTCGAAATGTCGAAATGTCAAAATGTCGAAATGTCAAAATGTCGAAATGTCAAAATGTCGAAATGTCAAAATGTCAAAATGTCGAAATGTCAAAATGTCGAAATGTCAAAATGTCGAAATGTCGAAATGTCAAAATGTCGAAATGTCAAAATGTCGAAATGTCGAAACGTCAAAATGTCGAAATGTCGAAATGTCAAAATGTCGAAATGTCAAAATGTCAAAATGTCAAAATGTCGAAATGTCAAAATGTTGAAATGTCAAAATGTCGAAATGTCAAAATGTTAATATGTCGAAATGTCAAAATGTCGAAATGTCAAAATGTCAAAATGTTAAAATGTCGAAATGTCAAAATGTCGAAAAGTCAAAATGTCAAAATGTCGAAATGTCAAAATGTTAAAATGTCGAAATGTCAAAATGTCGAAATGTCAAAATGTCGAAATGTGAAAATGTCAAAATGTCGAAATGTCAAAATGTCAAAATGTCGAAATGTCAAAATGTCAATATGTCGAAATGTCAAAATGTCGAAATGTCAAAATGTCAAAATGTCGAAATGTCAAAATGTCAAAATGTCGAAATGTCAAAATCTCGAAATGTCAAAATGTCGAAATGTCAAAATGTCGAAATGTCAAAATCTCGAAATGTCAAAAGGTCAAAATGTCGAAATGTCAAAATGTCGAAATGTCAAAAGGTCAAAATGTCGAAATGTCAAAATGTCGAAATGTCAAAATGTCAAAATGTCGAAATGTCAAAATGTCGAAACGTCAAAATGTCGAAATGTCAAAATGTCGAAATGTCAAAATGTCGAAATGTCGAAATGTCAAAATGTCAATATGTCGAAATGTCAAAATGTCGAAATGTCAAAATGTCAAAATGTCGAAATGTCAAAATGTCAAAATGTCGAAATGTCAAAATCTCGAAATGTCAAAATGTCGAAATGTCAAAATGTCAAAATGTCGGAATGTCAAAATGTCGAAATGTCAAAATGTCGAAATGTCAAAATGTCGAAATGTCAAAATATCAAAATGTCAAAATGTCAAAATGTCGAAATGCCCTTGACTTGACCTTGACTTGACCCTGATTTGACCAAGACTTGACCTTGACTTGACCTTGACATGACCTTGACATGACCGTCAAAATGTCGAAATGTCAAAATGTCGAAATGTCAAAATGTCAAAATCTCGGAGTGTCAAAATGTCGAAATGTCAAAATGTCGAAATGTCAAAATGTCGAAATGTCAAAATGTCAAAATGTCGAAATGTCAAAATGTCGAAATGTCAAAATGTCAAAATGTCGAAATGTCAAAATGTCGAAATGTCAAAATGTCAAAATGTCAAAATATCAAAATGTCGAAATGTCAAAATGTCAAAATGTCGAAATGTCGAAATGTCAAAATGTCGAAATGTCGAAATGTCAAAATGTCGAAATGTCAAAATGTCGAAATGTCAAAATGTCGAAATGTCAAAATGTCAAAATGTCGAAATGTCAAAATGTCGATATGTCAAAATGTCGAAATGTCGAAATGTCAAAAGTCGAAATGTCAAAATGTCAAAATGTCGAAACGTCAAAATGTCGAAATGTCGAAATGTCAAAATGTCGAAATGTCAAAATGTCAAAATGTCAAAATGTCGAAATGTCAAAATGTTGAAATGTCAAAATGTCGAAATGTCAAAATGTTAATATGTCGAAATGTCGAAATGTCAAAATGTCAAAATGTTAAAATGTCGAAATGTCAAAATGTCGAAAAGTCAAAATGTCAAAATGTCGAAATGTCAAAATGTTAAAATGTCGAAATGTCAAAATGTCGAAATGTCAAAATGTCGAAATGTCTAAATGTCGAAATGTCAAAATGTCGAAATGTGAAAATGTCAAAGTGTCGAAATGTCAAAATGTCAAAATGTCGAAATGTCAAAATGTCGAAATGTCGAAATGTCAAAATGTCGAAATGTCAAAATGTCGAAATGTCAGAATGTCGAAATGTCAAAATGTCGAAATGTCAAAATGTCAAAATGTCGAAATGTCAAAATGTCAAAATGTCAAAATCTCGGAGTGTCAAAATGTCGAAATGTCAAAATGTCGAAATGTCAAAATGTCGAAATGTCAAAATGTCGAAATGTCAAAATGTCAAAATGTCGAAATGTCAAAATGTCGAAATGTCAAAATGTCAAAATGTCAAAATGTCGAAATGTCAAAATGTCGAAATGTCAAAATGTCGAAATGTCGAAATGTCAAAATGTCGAAATGTCAAAATGTCAAAATGTCGAAATGTCAAAATGTCAAAATATCAAAATGTCAAAATGTCGAAATGTCAAAATGTCGAAATGTCAAAATGTCGAAATGTCGAAATGTCAAAATGTCAAAATGTCGAAATGTCAAAATGTCAAAATGTCGGAATGTCAAAATGTCAAAATGTCGAAATGTCAAAATGTCGAAATGTCAAAATGTCAAAATGTCGAAATGTCAAAATATCAAAATGTCAAAATATCAAAATGTCGAAATGTCAAAATGTTAAAATGTCGAAATGTCAAAATGTCGAAATGTCAAAATGTCGAAATGTCAAATTGTCGAAATGTCAAAATGTCGAAATGTCAAAATGTCGAAATGTCAAAATGTCAAAATGTCGAAATGTCAAAATGTCGAAATGTCAAAATGTCAAAATGTCGAAATGTCAAAATGTCGCAATGTCGAAATGTCGAAATGTCAAAATTTTGAAATGTCAAAATGTCGAAATGTCAAAATGTCGAAATGTCAAAATGTCGAAATGTCAAAATGTCGAAATGTCAAAATGTCGAAATGTTAAAATGTCGAAATGTCAAAATGTCGAAATGTCAAAATGTCGAAATGTCAAAATGTCAAAATGTCGAAATGTCAAAATGTCGAAATGTCAAAATGTCAAAATGTCGAAATGTCAAAATGTCGCAATGTCGAAATGTCGAAATGTCAAAATTTTGAAATGTCAAAATGTCGAAATGTCAAAATGTCGAAATGTCAAAATGTCGAAATGTCGAAATGTCAAAATGTCGAAATGTTAAAATGTCGAAATGTCAAAATGTCGAAATGTCAAAATGTCGAAATGCCAAAATGTCAAAATGTCGAAATGTCAAAATGTCAAAATGTCGAAATGTCAAAATGTCGTAATGTCAAAATGTCGAAATGTCAAAATGTCGAAATGTCAAAATGTCGAAATGTCAAAATGTCGAAATGTCAAAATGTCAAAATGTCAAAATGTCAAAATGTCAAAATGTCAAAATGTCGAAATGTCAAAATGTCGAAATGTCGAAATGTCAAAATGTCAAAATGTCGAAATGTCAAAATGTCGAAATGTCAAAATGTCGAAATGTCAAAATGTCGAAATGTCAAAATGTCGAAATGTCAAAATGTCGAAATGTCAAAATGTCAAAATGTCAAAATGTCAAAATGTCGAAATGTCAAAATGTCGAAATGTCAAAATGTCAAAATGTCGAAATGTGAAAATGTCAAAATGTCGAAATGTCAAAATGTCGAAATGTCAAAATGTCGAAATGTCAAAATGTCAAAATGTCGAAATGTCAAAATGTCAAAATGTCGAAATGTCAAAATGTCAAAATGTCAAAATATCGAAATGTCAAAATGTCAAAATGTCGAAATGTCAAAATGTCAAAATGTCAATATGTCGAAATGTCAAAATGTCGAAATGTCAAAATGTCAAAATGTCGAAATGTGAAAATGTCAAAATGTCGAAATGTCAAAATGTCGAAATTTCAAAATCTCAAAATGTCGAAATGTCAAAATGTCGAAATGTCAAAATGTCAAAATCTCAAAATGTCGAAATGTCAAAATGTCGAAATGTCAAAATGTCGAAATGTCGAAATGTCGAAATGTCAAAATCTCAAAATGTCGAAATGTCAAAATGTCGAAATGTCAAAATGTCAAAATGTCGAAATGTCAAAATGTCAAAATGTCAAAATGTCGAAATGTCAAAATGTCAAAATGTCAAAATGTCGAAATGTCAAAATGTCAAAATGTCGAAATGTCAAAATGTCGATATGTCAAAATGTCGAAATGTCACAATGTCAAAATGTCAAAATGTCGAAATGTCAAAATGTCGAAACGTCAATATGTCAAATGTCGAAATGTCAAAATGTCGAAATGTCAAAATCTCAAAATGTCGAAATGTCAAAATCTCAAAATGTCGAAATGTCAAAATGTCAAAATCTCAAAATGTCGAAATGTCAAAATGTCAAAATGTCGAAATGTCAAAATGTCAATATGTCAAATGTCAAAATGTCGAAATGTCAAAATGTCGAAATGTCAAAATGTAAAAATCTCAAAATGTCGAAATGTCAAAATGTCAAAATGTCGAAATGTCAAAATGTCAAAATGTCAAAATGTCGAAATGTCAAAATGTCAAAATGTCAAAATGTCGAAATGTCAAAATGTCAAAATGTCGAAATGTCAAAATGTCAAAATGTCGAAATGTCAAAATGTCAAAATGTCAATATGTCGAAATGTCAAAATGTCGAAATGTCAAAATGTCGAAATGTGAAAATGTCAAAATGTCGAAATGTCGAAATGTCAAAATGTCGAAATGTCAAAATCTCAAAATGTCGAAATGTCAAAATGTCGAAATGTCAAAATGTCAAAATCTCAAAATGTC
This sequence comes from Sturmia bella, assembly GCA_963662145.1. Taxonomy (NCBI): domain Eukaryota; kingdom Metazoa; phylum Arthropoda; class Insecta; order Diptera; family Tachinidae; genus Sturmia; species Sturmia bella. Next base: position 39,274,571 of record OY759172.1, read on the forward strand.
GAAATGTCAAAACGTCAATATGTCAAATGTCGAAATGTCAAAAGGTCAAAATGTCGAAATGTCAAAATGTCGAAATGTCAAAAGGTCAAAATGTCGAAATGTCAAAATGTCGAAATGTCGAAATGTCAAAATGTCAAAATGTCGAAATGTCAAAATGTCGAAACGTCAAAATGTCGAAATGTCAAAATGTCGAAATGTCAAAATGTCAAAATGTCGAAATGTCGAAATGTCAAAATGTCAAAATGTCGAAATGTCAAAATGTCGAAATGTCAAAATGTCAAAATGTCGAAATGCCAAAATGTCAAAATGTCGAAATGTCAAAATGTCGGAATGTCAAAATGTCGAAATGTCGAAATGTCAAAATGTCAAAATGTCAATATGTCGAAATGTCAAAATGTCGAAATGTCAAAATGTCAAAATGTCGAAATGTGAAAATGTCAAAATGTCGAAATGTCGAAATGTCAAAATGTCGAAATTTCAAAATCTCAAAATGTCGAAATGTCAAAATGTCGAAATGTCAAAATGTCAAAATCTCAAAATGTCGAAATGTCAAAACGTCAATATGTCAAATGTCGAAATGTCAAAAGGTCAAAATGTCGAAATGTCAAAATGTCGAAATGTCAAAATATCAAAATGTCAAAATGTCAAAATGTCGAAACGTCAAAATGTCGAAATGTCAAAATGTCGAAATGTCAAAATGTCAAAATGTCGAAATGTCGAAATGTCGAAATGTCAAAATGTCGAAATGTCAAAATGTCGAAATGTCAAAATGTCGAAATGTCGAAATGTCAAAATGTCGAAATGTCAAAATGTCGAAATGTCAAAATGTCGAAATGTCAAAATGTCAAAATGTCGAAATGTCAAAATGTCGAAATGTCAAAATGTCGAAATGTCAAAATGTCAAAATGTCGAAATGTCGAAATGTCGAAATGTCAAAATGTCGAAATGTCAAAATGTCAAAATGTCGAAATGTGAAAATGTCAAAATGTCGAAATGTCGAAATGTCAAAATGTCGAAATTTCAAAATCTCAAAATGTCGAAATGTCAAAATGTCGAAATGTCAAAATGTCAAAATCTCAAAATGTCGAAATGTCAAAACGTCAATATGTCAAATGTCGAAATGTCAAAAGGTCAAAATGTCGAAATGTCAAAATGTCGAAATGTCAAAATATCAAAATGTCAAAATGTCAAAATGTCGAAACGTCAAAATGTCGAAATGTCAAAATGTCGAAATGTCAAAATGTCAAAATGTCGAAATGTCGAAATGTCGAAATGTCAAAATGTCGAAATGTCAAAATGTCGAAATGTCGAAATGTCAAAATGTCGAAATGTCAAAATGTCGAAATGTCAAAATGTCGAAATGTCAAAATGTCAAAATGTCGAAATGTCAAAATGTCGATATGTCAAAATGTCGAAATGTCGAAATGTCAAAATGTCGAAATGTCAAAATGTCAAAATGTCGAAACGTCAAAATGTCGAAATGTCGAAATGTCAAAATGTCGAAATGTCAAAATGTCAAAATGTCGAAATGTCAAAATGTTGAAATGTCAAAATGTCGAAATGTCAAAATGTTAATATGTCGAAATGTCAAAATGTCGAAATGTCAAAATGTCAAAATGTTAAAATGTCGAAATGTCAAAATGTCGAAAAGTCAAAATGTCAAAATGTCGAAATGTCAAAATGTTAAAATGTCGAAATGTCAAAATGTCGAAATGTCAAAATGTCGAAATGTCGAAATGTCAAAATGTCGAAATGTGAAAATGTCAAAGTGTCGAAATGTCAAAATGTCGAAATGTCAAAATGTCGAAATGTCGAAATGTCAAAATGTCGAAATGTCAAAATGTCGAAATGTCAGAATGTCGAAATGTCAAAATGTCGAAATGTCAAAATGTCAAAATGTCGAAATGTCAAAATGTCAAAATCTCGGAGTGTCAAAATGTCGAAATGTCAAAATGTCGAAATGTCAAAATGTCGAAATGTCAAAATGTCAAAATGTCGAAATGTCAAAATGTCGAAATGTCAAAATGTCAAAATGTCGAATTGTCAAAATGTCGAAATGTCAAAATGTCGAAATGTCGAAATGTCAAAATGTCGAAATGTCAAAATGTCAAAATGTCGAAATGTCAAAATGTCAAAATATCAAAATGTCAAAATGTCGAAATGTCAAAATGTCGAAATGTCAAAATGTCGAAATGTCGAAATGTCAAAATGTCAAAATGTCGAAATGTCGAAATGTCAAAATGTCAAAATGTCGGAATGTCAAAATGTCAAAATGTCGAAATGTCAAAATGTCGAAATGTCAAAATGTCGAAATGTCAAAATATCAAAATGTCGAAATGTCAAAATGTCAAAATGTCGAAATGTCAAAATGTCGAAATGTCAAAATGTCAAAATATCAAAATGTCGAAATGTCAAAATGTTAAAATGTCGAAATGTCAAAATGTCGAAATGTCAAAATGTCGAAATGTCAAATTGTCGAAATGTCAAAATGTCGAAATGTCAAAATGTCGAAATGTCAAAATGTCAAAATGTCGAAATGTCAAAATGTCGAAATGTCAAAATGTCAAAATGTCGAAATGTCAAAATGTCGCAATGTCGAAATGTCAAAATGTCGAAATGTCAAAATTTTGAAATGTCAAAATGTCGAAATGTCAAAATGTCGAAATGTCAAAATGTCGAAATGTCAAAATGTCGAAATGTCAAAATGTCGAAATGTCAAAATGTCGAAATGTCAAAATGTCGAAATGTCAAAATGTCGAAATGTCAAAATGTCAAAATGTCGAAATGTCAAAATGTCGAAATGTCGAAATGTCAAAATGTCGTAATGTCAAAATGTCGAAATGTCGAAATGTCAAAATGTCGAAATGTCAAAATGTCGAAATGTCAAAATGTCAAAATGTCGAAATGTCAAAATGTCGAAATGTCAAAATGTCGAAATGTCGAAATGTCAAAATGTCAAAATGTCGAAATGTCGAAATGTCAAAATGTCGAAATGTCAAAATGTCGAAATGTCAAAATGTCGAAATGTCAAAATGTCAAAATGTCGAAATGTCAAAATGTCGAAATGTCAAAATGTCAAAATGTCGAAATGTCAAAATGTCGAAATGTCAAAATGTCGAAATGTGAAAATGTCAAAATGTCGAAATGTCAAAATGTCGAAATGTCAAAATGTCGAAATGTCAAAATGTCAAAATGTCGAAATGTCAAAATGTCAAAATGTCAAAATGTCGAAATGTCAAAATGTCAAAATGTCAAAATGTCGAAATGTCAAAATGTCAAAATGTCGTAATGTCAAAATGTCAAAATGTCAATATGTCGAAATGTCAAAATGTCGAAATGTCAAAATGTCAAAATGTCGAAATGTGAAAATGTCAAAATGTCGAAATGTCGAAATGTCAAAATGTCGAAATTTCAAAATCTCAAAATGTCGAAATGTCAAAATGTCGAAATGTCAAAATGTCAAAATCTCAAAATGTCGAAATGTCAAAACGTCAATATGTCAAATGTCGAAATGTCAAAAGGTCAAAATGTCGAAATGTCAAAATGTCGAAATGTCAAAAGGTCAAAATGTCGAAATTTAAAAATGTCGAAATGTCAAAATGTCAAAATGTCGAAATGTCAAAATGTCGAAACGTCAAAATGTCGAAATGTCAAAATGTCGAAATGTCAAAATGTCAAAATGTCGAAATGTCGAAATGTCAAAATGTCAAAATGTCGAAATGTCAAAATGTCAAAATGTCGAAATGTCAAAATCTCGAAATGTCAAAATGTCGGAATGTCAAAATGTCGAAATGTCAAAATGTCGAAATGTCAAAATGTCGAAATGTCAAAATATCAAAATGTCAAAATGTCAAAATGTCGAAATGTCAAAATGTCAAAATGTCGAAATGACCTTGACTTGACCTTGACTTGACCTTGACTTGACCCTGATTTGACCAAGACTTGACCTTGACTTGACCTTGACATGACCTTGACATGACCGTCAAAATGTCGAAACGTCAAAATGTCGAAATGTCAAAATGTCGAAATGTCAAAATGTCGAAATGTCAAAATGTCGAAATGTCGAAATGTCAAAATGTCGAAATGTCAAAATGTCGAAATGTCAAAATGTCGAAATGTCAAAATGTCAAAATGTCGAAATGTCAAAATGTCGAAATGTCAAAATGTCGAAATGTCGAAATGTCAAAATGTCGAAATGTCAAAATGTCAAAATGTCGAAATGTCGAAACGTCAAAATGTCGAAATGTCGAAATGTCAAAATGTCGAAATGTCAAAATGTCAAAATGTCAAAATGTCGAAATGTCAAAATGTTGAAATGTCAAAATGTCGAAATGTCAAAATGTTAATATGTCGAAATGTCAAAATGTCGAAATGTCAAAATGTCAAAATGTTAAAATGTCGAAATGTCAAAATGTCGAAAAGTCAAAATGTCAAAATGTCGAAATGTCAAAATGTTAAAATGTCGAAATGTCAAAATGTCGAAATGTGAAAATGTCAAAATGTCGAAATGTCAAAATGTCAAAATGTCGAAATGTCAAAATGTCGAAATGTCAAAATGTCGAAATGTCAAAATGTCGAAATGTCAGAATGTCGAAATGTCAAAATGTCGAAATGTCAAAATGTCAAAATCTCGGAGTGTCAAAATGTCGAAATGTCAAAATGTCGAAATGTCAAAATGTCGAAATGTCAAAATGTCAAAATGTCGAAATGTCAAAATGTCGAAATGTCAAAATGTCAAAATGTCGAAATGTCAAAATGTCGAAATGTCAAAATGTCGAAATGTCGAAATGTCAAAATGTCGAAATGTCAAAATGTCAAAATGTCGAAATGTCAAAATGTCAAAATATCAAAATGTCGAAATGTCAAAATGTCAAAATGTCGAAATGTCAAAATGTCGAAATGTCGAAATGTCAAAATGTCAAAATGTCGAAATGTCAAAATGTCAAAATGTCGGAATGTCAAAATGTCAAAATGTCGAAATGTCAAAATGTCGAAATGTCAAAATGTCGAAATGTCAAAATATCAAAATGTCGAAATGTCAAAATGTCAAAATGTCAAAATGTCGAAATGTCAAAATGTCGAAATGTCAAAATGTCAAAATGTCAAAATATCAAAATGTCGAAATGTCAAAATGTTAAAATGTCAAAATGTCGAAATGTCAAAATGTCGAAATGTCGAAATGTCAAAATGTCGAAATGTCAAAATGTCGAAATGTCAAAATGTCGAAATGTCGAAAAGTCAAAATGTCGAAATGTCAAATTGTCGAAATGTCAAAATGTCGAAATGTCAAAATGTCGAAATGTCAAAATGTCAAAATGTCGAAATGTCAAAATGTCAAAATGTCAAAATGTCGAAATGTCAAAATGTCGCAATGTCGAAATGTCAAAATGTCGAAATGTCAAAATGTTGAAATGTCAAAATGTCGAAATGTCAAAATGTCGAAATGTCAAAATGTCGAAATGTCAAAATGTCGAAATGTCAAAATGTCGAAATGTCAAAATGTCGAAATGTCAAAATGTCAAAATGTCGAAATGTCAAAATGTCGAAATGTCAATATGTCGAAATGTCAAAATGTTGTAATGTCAAAATGTCGAAATGTCAAAATGTCAAAATGTCGAAAAGTCAAAATGTCGAAATGTCAAATTGTCGAAATGTCAAAATGTCGAAATGTCAAAATGTCGAAATGTCAAAATGTCAAAATGTCGAAATGTCAAAATGTCAAAATGTCAAAATGTCAAAATGTCGAAATGTCAAAATGTCGAAATGTCAAAATGTCGAAATGTCGAAATGTCAAAATGTTGTAATGTCAAAATGTCGAAATGTCGAAATGTCAAAATGTCGAAAAGTCAAAATGTCGAAATGTCAAATTGTCGAAATGTCAAAATGTCGAAATGTCAAAATGTCGAAATGTCAAAATGTCAAAATGTCGAAATGTCAAAATGTCAAAATGTCAAAATGTCGAAATGTCAAAATGTCGCAATGTCGAAATGTCAAAATGTCGAAATGTCAAAATGTTGAAATGTCAAAATGTCGAAATGTCAAAATGTCGAAATGTCAAAATGTCGAAATGTCAAAATGTCGAAATGTCAAAATGTCGAAATGTCAAAATGTCAAAATGTCGAAATGTCAAAATGTCGAAATGTCGAAATGTCAAATGTAAAAATGTCGAAATGTCAAAATGTTAATATGTCGAAATGTCAAAATGTCGAAATGTCAAAATGTCAAAATGTTAAAATGTCGAAATGTCAAAATGTCGAAAAGTCAAAATGTCAAAATGTCGAAATGTCAAAATGTTAAAATGTCGAAATGTCAAAATGTCGAAATGTCAAAATGTCGAAATGTCTAAATGTCAAAATGTCGAAATGTGAAAATGTCAAAATGTCGAAATGTCAAAATGTCAAAATGTCAAAATGTCGAAATGTCAAAATGTCGAAATGTCGAAATGTCAAAATGTCGAAATGTCAAAATGTCGAAATGTCAGAATGTCGAAATGTCAAAATGTCGAAATGTCAAAATGTCAAAATGTCGAAATGTCAAAATGTCAAAATCTCGGAGTGTCAAAATGTCGAAATGTCAAAATGTCGAAATGTCAAAATGTCGAAATGTCAAAATGTCGAAATGTCAAAATGTCAAAATGTCGAAATGTCAAAATGTCGAAATGTCAAAATGTCAAAATGTCAAAATGTCGAAATGTCAAAATGTCGAAATGTCAAAATGTCGAAATGTCAAAATGTCGAAATGTCAAAATGTCAAAATGTCGAAATGTCAAAATGTCAAAATATCAAAATGTCAAAATGTCGAAATGTCAAAATGTCAAAATGTCGAAATGTCAAAATGTCGAAATGTCGAAATGTCAAAATGTCGAAATGTCAAAATGTCGGAATGTCAAAATGTCAAAATGTCGAAATGTCAAAATGTCGAAATATCAATATGTCAAAATGTCAAAATATCAAAATGTCGAAATGTCGAAATGTCAAAATGTCAAAATGTCGAAATGTCAAAATGTCAAAATGTCAAAATGTCAAAATGTCGAAATGTCAAAATGTCGAAATGTCGAAATGTCAAAATGTCGAAATGTCAAAATGTCGAAATGTCAGAATGTCGAAATGTCAAAATGTCGAAATGTCAAAATGTCAAAATGTCGAAATGTCAAAATCTCGGAGTGTCAAAATGTCGAAATGTCAAAATGTCGAAATGTCAAAATGTCGAAATGTCAAAATGTCAAAATGTCGAAATGTCAAAATGTCGAAATGTCAAAATGTCAAAATGTCAAAATGTCGAAATGTCAAAATGTCGATATGTCAAAATGTCGAAATGTCGAAATGTCAAAATGTCGAAATGTCAAAATGTCAAAATGTCGAAATGTCAAAATGTCAAAATATCAAAATGTCGAAATGTCAAAATGTCGAAATGTCTAAATGTCGAAATGTCAAAATGTCGAAATGTGAAAATGTCAAAGTGTCGAAATTTCAAAATGTCGAAATGTCGAAATGTCAAAATGTCGAAATGTCAAAATGTCGAAATGTCAGAATGTCGAAATGTCAAAATGTCGAAATGTCAAAATGTCAAAATGTCGAAATGTCAAAATGTCAAAATGTCAAAACCTCGGAGTGTCAAAATGTCGAAATGTCAAAATGTCGAAATGTCAAAATGTCGAAATGTCAAAATGTCAAAATGTCGAAATGTCAAAATGTCGAAATGTCAAAATGTCAAAATGTCAAAATGTCGAAGTGTCAAAATGTCGAAATGTCAAAATGTCGAAATGTCGAAATGTCAAAATGTCGAAATGTCAAAATGTCAAAATGTCGAAATGTCAAAATGTCGAAATGTCAAAATGTCAAAATGTCGAAATGTCAAAATGTCAAAATATCAAAATGTCAAAATGTCGAAATGTCAAAATGTCAAAATGTCGAAATGTCAAAATGTCGAAATGTCGAAATGTCAAAATGTCGAAATGTCAAAATGTCGGAATGTCAAAATGTCAAAATGTCGAAATGTCAAAATGTCGAAATATCAATATGTCAAAATGTCAAAATGTCAAAATATCAAAATGTCGAAATGTCGAAATGTCAAAATGTCAAAATGTCGAAATGTCAAAATGTCAAAATGTCAAAATGTCGAAATGTCAAAATGTCGAAATGTCGAAATGTCAAAATGTCGAAATGTCAAAATGTCGAAATGTCAGAATGTCGAAATGTCAAAATGTCGAAATGTCAAAATGTCAAAATGTCGAAATGTCAAAATCTCGGAGTGTCAAAATGTCGAAATGTCAAAATGTCGAAATGTCAAAATGTCGAAATGTCAAAATGTCGAAATGTCAAAATGTCAAAATGTCGAAATGTCAAAATGTCGAAATGTCAAAATGTCAAAATGTCAAAATGTCGAAATGTCAAAATGTCGAAATGTCAAAATGTCGAAATGTCGAAATGTCAAAATGTCGAAATGTCAAAATGTCAAAATGTCGAAATGTCAAAATGTCAAAATATCAAAATGTCAAAATGTCGAAATGTCAAAATGTCGAAATGTCTAAATGTCGAAATGTCAAAATGTCGAAATGTGAAAATGTCAAAGTGTCGAAATGTCAAAATGTCGAAATGTCGAAATGTCAAAATGTCGAAATGTCAAAATGTCGAAATGTCAAAATGTCAAAATGTCGAAATGTCAAAATGTCAAAATGTCAAAATCTCGGAGTGTCAAAATGTCGAAATGTCAAAATGTCGAAATGTCAAAATGTCGAAATGTCAAAATGTCAAAATGTCGAAATGTCAAAATGTCGAAATGTCAAAATGTCAAAATGTCAAAATGTCGAAGTGTCAAAATGTCGAAATGTCAAAATGTCGAAATGTCGAAATGTCAAAATGTCGAAATGTCAAAATGTCAAAATGTCGAAATGTCAAAATGTCAAAATATCAAAATGTCAAAATGTCGAAATGTCAAAATGTCGAAATGTCAAAATGTCGAAATGTCGAAATGTCAAAATGTCAAAATGTCGAAATGTCAAAATGTCGGAATGTCAAAATGTCAAAATGTCGAAATGTCAAAATGTCGAAATGTCAAAATGTCAAAATGTCGAAATGTCAAAATGTCAAAATGTCGAAGTGTCAAAATGTCAAAATGTCGAAATGTCAAAATGTCGAAATGTCAAAATGTCAAAATGTCAAAATATCAAAATGTCGAAATGTCAAAATGTTAAAATGTCGAAATGTCAAAATGTCGAAATGTCAAAATGTCGAAATGTCAAATTGTCGAAATGTCAAAATGTCGAAATGTCAAAATGTCGAAATGTCAAATGTCAAAATGTCGAAATGTCAAAATGTCGAAATGTCAAAATGTCGAAATGTCGAAATGTCAAAATGTCAAAATGTCGAAATGTCAAAATGTTAATATGTCGAAATGTCAAAATGTCGAAATGTCAAAATGTCAAAATGTTAAAATGTCGAAATGTCAAAATGTCGAAAAGTCAAAATGTCAAAATGTCGAAATGTCAAAATGTTAAAATGTCGAAATGTCAAAATGTCGAAATGTCTAAATGTCAAAATGTCGAAATGTGAAAATGTCAAAATGTCGAAATGTGAAAATGTCAAAATGTCGAAATGTCAAAATGTCGAAATGTCAAAATGTCGAAATGTCAAAATGTCGAAATGTCAGAATGTCGAAATGTCAAAATGTCGAAATGTCAAAATGTCAAAATGTCGAAATGTCAAAATGTCAAAATCTCGGAGTGTCAAAATGTCGAAATGTCAAAATGTCGAAATGTCAAAATGTCGAAATGTCAAAATGTCAAAATGTCGAAATGTCAAAATGTCGAAATGTCAAAATGTCAAAATGTCGAAATGTCAAAATGTCGAAATGTCAAAATGTCGAAATGTCAAAATGTGAAAATGTCGAAATGTCAAAATGTCAAAATATCAAAATGTCAAAATGTCGAAATGTCAAAATGTCAAAATGTCGAAATGTCAAAATGTCGAAATGTCGAAATGTCAAAATGTCGAAATGTCAAAATGTCGGAATGTCAAAATGTCAAAATGTCGAAATGTCAAATTGTCGAAATGTCAAAATGTCAAAATGTCGAAATGTCAAAATATCAAAATGTCGAAATGTCAAAATGTCAAAATGTCAAAATGTCGAAATGTCAAAATGTCGAAATATCAAAATGTCAAAATGTCAAAATATCAAAATGTCGAAATGTCGAAATGTCAAAATGTCAAAATGTCGAAATGTCAAAATGTCAAAATGTCAAAATGTCGAAATGTCAAAATGTCGAAATGTCGAAATGTCAAAATGTCGAAATGTCAAAATGTCGAAATGTCAAAATGTCGAAATGTCAAAATGTCAAAATGTCGAAATGTCAAAATGTCAAAATCTCGGAGTGTCAAAATGTCAAAATGTCGAAATGTCAAAATGTCGAAATGTCAATATGTCGAAATGTCAAAATGTCAAAATGTCGAAATGTCAAAATGTCGAAATGTCAAAATGTCAAAATGTCAAAATGTCGAAATGTCGAAATGTCAAAATGTCGAAATGTCGAAATGTCAAAATGTCGAAATGTCAAAATGTCAAAATGTCGAAATGTCAAAATGTCAAAATATCAAAATGTCAAAATGTCGAAATGTCAAAATGTCGAAATGTCTAAATGTCGAAATGTCAAAATGTCGAAATGTGAAAATGTCAAAGTGTCGAAATGTCAAAATGTCAAAATGTCGAAATGTCAAAATGTCGAAATGTCAAAATGTCGAAATGTCAAAATGTCGAAATGTCAGAATGTCGAAATGTCAAAATGTCGAAATGTCAAAATGTCAAAATGTCGAAATGTCAAAATGTCAAAATGTCAAAATCTCGGAGTTTCAAAATGTCGAAATGTCAAAATGTCGAAATGTCAAAATGTCGAAATGTCAAAATGTCAAAATGTCGAAATGTCAAAATGTCGAAATGTCAAAATGTCAAAATGTCAAAATGTCGAAATGTCAAAATGTCGAAATGTCAAAATGTCGAAATGTCGAAATGTCAAAATGTCGAAATGTCAAAATGTCAAAATGTCGAAATGTCAAAATGTCAAAATATCAAAATGTCAAAATGTCGAAATGTCGAAATGTCAAAATGTCAAAATGTCGAAATGTCAAAATGTCAAAATGTCGGAATGTCAAAATGTCGAAATGTCAAAATGTCGAAATGTCAAAATGTCAAAATGTCGAAATGTCAAAATATCAAAATGTCGAAATGTCAAAATGTCGAAATGTCGAAATGTCAAAATGTCGAAATGTCAAAATGTCAAAATGTCGGAATGTCGAAATGTCAAAATATCAAAATGTCAAAATGTCGAAATGTCAAAATGTCGAAATGTCAAAATGTCAAAATGTCAAAATGTCGAAATGTCAAAATGTCGAAATGTCAAAATGTCGAAATGTCGAAATGTCAAAATGTCGAAATGTCAAAATGTCGAAATGTCAAAATGTCAAAATGTCGAAATGTCAAAATGTCGAAATGTCGAAATGTCAAAATGTCGAAATGTCAAAATGTCAAAATGTCGGAATGTCGAAATGTCAAAATATCAAAATGTCAAAATGTCGAAATGTCAAAATGTCGAAATGTCAAAATGTCAAAATGTCAAAATGTCGAAATGTCAAAATGTCGAAATGTCAAAATGTCGAAATGTCGAAATGTCAAAATGTCGAAATGTCAAAATGTCAAAATGTCAAAATCTCGGAGTTTCAAAATGTCGAAATGTCAAAATGTCGAAATGTCAAAATGTCGAAATGTCAAAATGTCGAAATGTCAAAATGTCAAAATGTCAAAATGTCGAAATGTCAAAATGTCGAAATGTCAAAATGTCGAAATATCAAAATGTCGAAATGTCGAAATGTCAAAATGTCGAAATGTCAAAATGTCAAAATGTCGGAATGTCGAAATGTCAAAATATCAAAATGTCAAAATGTCGAAATGTCAAAATGTCGAAATGTCAAAATGTCGAAATGTCAAAATGTCAAAATGTCGAAATGTCAAAATGTCAAAATGTCGGAATGTCAAAATGTCAAAATGTCGAAATGTCAAAATGTCGAAATGTCAAAATGTCAAAATGTCGAAATGTCAAAATATCAAAATGTCGAAATGTCAAAATGTCAAAATGTCGAAATGTCAAAATGTCGAAATGTCAAAATGTCAAAATGTCAAAATATCAAAATGTCGAAATGTCAAAATGTTAAAATGTCGAAATGTCAAAATGTCGAAATGTCAAAATGTCGAAATGTCAAATTGTCGAAATGTCAAAATGTCGAAATGTCAAAATGTCGAAATGTCAAAATGTCAAAATGTCGAAATGTCAAAATGTCGAAATGTCAAAATGTCAAAATGTCAAAATGTCGAAATGTCAAAATGTCGCAATGTCGAAATGTCAAAATGTCGAAATGTCAAAATGTCGAAATGTCAAAATGTCGAAATGTCAAAATGTCAAAATGTCGAAATGTCAAAATGTCGAAATGTCAAAATGTCAAAATGTCAAAATGTCGAAATGTCAAAATGTCGCAATGTCGAAATGTCAAAATGTCGAAATGTCAAAATGTTGAAATGTCAAAATGTCGAAATGTCAAAATGTCGAAATGTCAAAATGTCGAAATGTCAAAATGTCGAAATGTCAAAATGTCGAAATGTCAAAATGTCGAAATGTCAAAATGTCGAAATGTCAAAATGTCGAAATGTCAAAATGTCAAAATGTCGAAATGTCAAAATGTCGAAATGTCAAAATGTCAAAATGTCAAAATATCAAAATGTCGAAATGTCAAAATGTTAAAATGTCGAAATGTCAAAATGTCGAAATGTCAAAATGTCGAAATGTCAAATTGTCGAAATGTCAAAATGTCGAAATGTCGAAATGTCAAAATGTCAAAATGTCGAAATGTCAAAATGTCAAAATGTCGGAATGTCAAAATGTCAAAATGTCGAAATGTCAAAATGTCGAATTGTCAAAATGTCAAAATGTCGAAATGTCAAAATATCAAAATGTCGAAATGTCAAAATGTCAAAATGTCAAAATGTCGAAATGTCAAAATGTCGAAATGTCAAAATGTCAAAATGTCAAAATATCAAAATGTCGAAATGTCAAAATGTTAAAATGTCGAAATGTCAAAATGTCGAAATGTCAAAATGTCGAAATGTCAAATTGTCGAAATGTCGAAATGTCAAAATGTCGAAATGTCAAAATGTCAAAATGTCGAAATGTCAAAATGTCGAAATGTCAAAATGTCAAAATGTCGAAATGTCAAAATGTTAATATGTCGAAATGTCAAAATGTCGAAATGTCAAAATGTCAAAATGTTAAAATGTCGAAATGTCAAAATGTCGAAAAGTCAAAATGTCAAAATGTCGAAATGTCAAAATGTTAAAATGTCGAAATGTCAAAATGTCGAAATGTCTAAATGTCAAAATGTCGAAATGTGAAAATGTCAAAATGTCGAAATGTGAAAATGTCAAAATGTCGAAATGTCAAAATGTCGAAATGTCAAAATGTCGAAATGTCAGAATGTCGAAATGTCAAAATGTCGAAATGTCAAAATGTCAAAATGTCGAAATGTCAAAATGTCAAAATCTCGGAGTGTCAAAATGTCGAAATGTCAAAATGTCGAAATGTCAAAATGTCGAAATGTCAAAATGTCAAAATGTCGAAATGTCAAAATGTCGAAATGTCAAAATGTCAAAATGTCGAAATGTCAAAATGTCGAAATGTCAAAATGTCGAAATGTCAAAATGTGAAAATGTCGAAATGTCAAAATGTCAAAATATCAAAATGTCAAAATGTCGAAATGTCAAAATGTCAAAATGTCGAAATGTCAAAATGTCGAAATGTCGAAATGTCAAAATGTCGAAATGTCAAAATGTCGGAATGTCAAAATGTCAAAATGTCGAAATGTCAAAATGTCGAAATGTCAAAATGTCAAAATGTCGAAATGTCAAAATATCAAAATGTCGAAATGTCAAAATGTCAAAATGTCAAAATGTCGAAATGTCAAAATGTCGAAATATCAAAATGTCAAAATGTCAAAATATCAAAATGTCGAAATGTCGAAATGTCAAAATGTCAAAATGTCGAAATGTCAAAATGTCAAAATGTCAAAATGTCGAAATGTCAAAATGTCGAAATGTCGAAATGTCAAAATGTCGAAATGTCAAAATGTCGAAATGTCAAAATGTCGAAATGTCAAAATGTCAAAATGTCGAAATGTCAAAATGTCAAAATCTCGGAGTGTCAAAATGTCAAAATGTCGAAATGTCAAAATGTCGAAATGTCAAAATGTCGAAATGTCAAAATGTCAAAATGTCGAAATGTCAAAATGTCGAAATGTCAAAATGTCAAAATGTCAAAATGTCGAAATGTCGAAATGTCAAAATGTCGAAATGTCGAAATGTCAAAATGTCGAAATGTCAAAATGTCAAAATGTCGAAATGTCAAAATGTCAAAATATCAAAATGTCAAAATGTCGAAATGTCAAAATGTCGAAATGTCTAAATGTCGAAATGTCAAAATGTCGAAATGTGAAAATGTCAAAGTGTCGAAATGTCAAAATGTCAAAATGTCGAAATGTCAAAATGTCGAAATGTCAAAATGTCGAAATGTCAAAATGTCGAAATGTCAGAATGTCGAAATGTCAAAATGTCGAAATGTCAAAATGTCAAAATGTCGAAATGTCAAAATGTCAAAATGTCAAAATCTCGGAGTTTCAAAATGTCGAAATGTCAAAATGTCGAAATGTCAAAATGTCGAAATGTCAAAATGTCAAAATGTCGAAATGTCAAAATGTCGAAATGTCAAAATGTCAAAATGTCAAAATGTCGAAATGTCAAAATGTCGAAATGTCAAAATGTCGAAATGTCGAAATGTCAAAATGTCGAAATGTCAAAATGTCAAAATGTCGAAATGTCAAAATGTCAAAATATCAAAATGTCAAAATGTCGAAATGTCAAAATGTCGAAATGTCAAAATGTCGAAATGTCAAAATGTCGAAATGTCAAAATGTCAAAATGTCGAAATGTCAAAATGTCAAAATGTCGGAATGTCGAAATGTCAAAATATCAAAATGTCAAAATGTCGAAATGTCAAAATGTCGAAATGTCAAAATGTCGAAATGTCGAAATGTCAAAATGTCAAAATGTCGAAATGTCAAAATGTCAAAATGTCGGAATGTCAAAATGTCAAAATGTCGAAATGTCAAAATGTCAAAATGTCGAAATGTCAAAATGTCGAAATGTCAAAATGTCAAAATGTCAAAATATCAAAATGTCGAAATGTCAAAATGTTAAAATGTCGAAATGTCAAAATGTCGAAATGTCAAAATGTCGAAATGTCAAATTGTCGAAATGTCAAAATGTCGAAATGTCAAAATGTCGAAATGTCAAAATGTCAAAATGTCGAAATGTCAAAATGTCGAAATGTCAAAATGTCAAAATGTCAAAATGTCGAAATGTCAAAATGTCGCAATGTCGAAATGTCAAAATGTCGAAATGTCAAAATGTCGAAATGTCAAAATGTCGAAATGTCAAAATGTCAAAATGTCGAAATGTCAAAATGTCGAAATGTCAAAATGTCAAAATGTCAAAATGTCGAAATGTCAAAATGTCGCAATGTCGAAATGTTAAAATGTCGAAATGTCAAAATGTTGAAATGTCAAAATGTCGAAATGTCAAAATGTCGAAATGTCAAAATGTCGAAATGTCAAAATGTCGAAATGTCAAAATGTCGAAATGTCAAAATGTCGAAATGTCAAAATGTCGAAATGTCAAAATGTCGAAATGTCAAAATGTCAAAATGTCGAAATGTCAAAATGTCGAAATGTCAAAATGTCAAAATGTCAAAATATCAAAATGTCGAAATGTCAAAATGTTAAAATGTCGAAATGTCAAAATGTCGAAATGTCAAAATGTCGAAATGTCAAATTGTCGAAATGTCAAAATGTCGAAATGTCGAAATGTCAAAATGTCAAAATGTCGAAATGTCAAAATGTCAAAATGTCGGAATGTCAAAATGTCAAAATGTCGAAATGTCAAAATGTCGAATTGTCAAAATGTCAAAATGTCGAAATGTCAAAATATCAAAATGTCGAAATGTCAAAATGTCAAAATGTCGAAATGTCAAAATGTCGAAATGTCAAAATGTCAAAATGTCAAAATATCAAAATGTCGAAATGTCAAAATGTTAAAATGTCGAAATGTCAAAATGTCGAAATGTCAAAATGTCGAAATGTCAAATTGTCGAAATGTCAAAATGTCGAAATGTCAAAATGTCGAAATGTCAAAATGTCGAAATGTCAAAATGTCGAAATGTCAAAATGTCAAAATGTCGAAATGTCAAAATGTCGCAATGTCGAAATGTCAAAATGTCGAAATGTCAAAATGTTGAAATGTCAAAATGTCGAAATGTCAAAATGTCGAAATGTCAAAATGTCGAAATGTCAAAATGTCGAAATGTCAAAATGTCGAAATGTCAAAATGTCGAAATGTCAAAATGTCAAAATGTCGAAATATCAAAATGTCAAAATGTCGAAATGTCAAAATGTCGAAATGTCGAAATGTCAAAATGTCGTAATGTCGAAATGTCAAAATGTCGAAATGTCAAAATGTCGAAATGTCGAAACGTCAAAATGTCAAAATGTCGAAATGTCAAAATGTCGAAATGTCAAAATGTCGAAATGTCGAAATGTCAAAATGTCAAAATGTCGAAATGTCAAAATGTCGAAATGTCAAAATGTCGAAATGTCAAAATGTCGAAATGTCAAAATGTCAAAATGTCGAAATGTCAAAATGTCGAAATGTCAAAATGTCAAAATGTCAAAATGTCGAAATGTCAAAATGTCGAAATGTCAAAATGTCAAAATGTCGAATTGTGAAAATGTCAAAATGTCGAAATGTCAAAATGTCGAAATGTCAAAATGTCGAAATGTCAAAATGTCAAAATGTCGAAATGTCAAAATGTCAAAATGTCGAAATGTCAAAATGTCAAAATGTCAAAATGTCGAAATGTCAAAATGTCAAAATGTCGAAATGTCAAAATGTCAAAATGTCAATATGTCGAAATGTCAAAATGTCAAAATGTCGAAATGTGAAAATGTCAAAATGTCGAAATGTCGAAATATCAAAATGTCGAAATGTCAAAATCTCAAAATGTCGAAATGTCAAAATGTCGAAATGTCAAAATGTCAAAATCTCAAAATGTCGAAATGTCAAAACGTCAATATGTCAAATGTCGAAATGTCAAAAGGTCAAAATGTCGAAATGTCAAAATGACAAAATGTCAAAATGTCGAAATGTCAAAATGTCGAAATGTCGAAATGTCAAAATGTCAAAATGTCGAAATGTCAAAATGTCGAAATGTCAAAATGTCGAAATGTCAAAATGTCGAAATGTCAAAATGTCAAAATGTCGAAATGTCAAAATGTCGAAATGTCAAAATGTCGAAATGTCGAAATGTCAAAATGTCGAAATGTCAAAATGTCAAAATGTCGAAATGTCGAAACGTCAAAATGTCGAAATGTCGAAATGTCAAAATGTCGAAATGTCAAAATGTCAAAATGTCAAAATGTCGAAATGTCAAAATGTTGAAATGTCAAAATGTCGAAATGTCAAAATGTTAATATGTCGAAATGTCAAAATGTCGAAATGTCAAAATGTCAAAATGTTAAAATGTCAAAATGTCGAAAAGTCAAAATGTCAAAATGTCGAAATGTCAAAATGTTAAAATGTCGAAATGTCAAAATGTCGAAATGTCAAAATGTCGAAATGTGAAAATGTCAAAATGTCGAAATGTCAAAATGTCAAAATGTCGAAATGTCAAAATGTCGAAATGTCAAAATGTCGAAATGTCAAAATGTCGAAATGTCAGAATGTCGAAATGTCAAAATGTCGAAATGTCAAAATGTCAAAATCTCGGAGTGTCAAAATGTCGAAATGTCAAAATGTCGAAATGTCAAAATGTCGAAATGTCAAAATGTCAAAATGTCGAAATGTCAAAATGTCGAAATGTCAAAATGTCAAAATGTCGAAATGTCAAAATGTCGAAATGTCAAAATGTCGAAATGTCGAAATGTCAAAATGTCGAAATGTCAAAATGTCAAAATGTCGAAATGTCAAAATGTCAAAATATCAAAATGTCGAAATGTCAAAATGTCAAAATGTCGAAATGTCAAAATGTCGAAATGTCGAAATGTCAAAATGTCAAAATGTCGAAATGTCAAAATGTCAAAATGTCGGAATGTCAAAATGTCAAAATGTCGAAATGTCAAAATGTCGAAATGTCAAAATGTCGAAATGTCAAAATATCAAAATGTCGAAATGTCAAAATGTCAAAATGTCAAAATGTCGAAATGTCAAAATGTCGAAATGTCAAAATGTCAAAATGTCAAAATATCAAAATGTCGAAATGTCAAAATGTTAAAATGTCGAAATGTCAAAATGTCGAAATGTCAAAATGTCGAAATGTCAAATTGTCGAAATGTCAAAATGTCGAAATGTCAAAATGTCGAAATGTCAAAATGTCAAAATGTCGAAATGTCAAAATGTCAAAATGTCAAAATGTCGAAATGTCAAAATGTCGCAATGTCGAAATGTCAAAATGTCGAAATGTCAAAATGTTGAAATGTCAAAATGTCGAAATGTCAAAATGTCGAAATGTCAAAATGTCGAAATGTCAAAATGTCGAAATGTCAAAATGTCGAAATGTCGAAATGTCAAAATGTCGAAATGTCAAAATGTCAAAATGTCGAAATGTCAAAATGTCGAAATGTCAAAATGTCGAAATGTCGAAATGTCAAAATGTTGTAATGTCAAAATGTCGAAATGTCAAAATGTCGAAATGTCAAAATGTCGAAATGTCAAAATGTCGAAATGTCAAATGTCAAAATGTCGAAATGTCAAAATGTCGAAATGTCAAAATGTCGAAATGTCGAAATGTTGAAATGTCAAAATGTCGAAATGTCAAAATGTTAATATGTCGAAATGTCAAAATGTCGAAATGTCAAAATGTCAAAATGTTAAAATGTCGAAATGTCAAAATGTCGAAAAGTCAAAATGTCAAAATGTCGAAATGTCAAAATGTTAAAATGTCGAAATGTCAAAATGTCGAAATGTCAAAATGTCGAAATGTCTAAATGTCAAAATGTCGAAATGTGAAAATGTCAAAATGTCGAAATGTCAAAATGTCAAAATGTCGAAATGTCAAAATGTCGAAATGTCGAAATGTCAAAATGTCGAAATGTCAAAATGTCGAAATGTCAGAATGTCGAAATGTCAAAATGTCGAAATATCAAAATGTCAAAATGTCGAAATGTCAAAATGTCAAAATCTCGGAGTGTCAAAATGTCGAAATGTCAAAATGTCGAAATGTCAAAATGTCGAAATGTCAAAATGTCGAAATGTCAAAATGTCGAAATGTCAAAATGTCGAAATGTCAAAATGTCAAAATGTCGAAATGTCAAAATGTCGAAATGTCAAAATGTCGAAATGTCAAAATGTCGAAATGTCAAAATGTCAAAATGTCGAAATGTCAAAATGTCAAAATATCAAAATGTCAAAATGTCGAAATGTCAAAATGTCAAAATGTCGAAATGTCAAAATGTCGAAATGTCGAAATGTCAAAATGTCGAAATGTCAAAATGTCGGAATGTCAAAATGTCAAAATGTCGAAATGTCAAAATGTCGAAATATCAATATGTCAAAATGTCAAAATGTCAAAATATCAAAATGTCGAAATGTCGAAATGTCAAAATGTCAAAATGTCGAAATGTCAAAATGTCAAAATGTCAAAATGTCGAAATGTCAAAATGTCGAAATGTCGAAATGTCAAAATGTCGAAATGTCAAAATGTCGAAATGTCAGAATGTCGAAATGTCAAAATGTCGAAATGTCAAAATGTCAAAATGTCGAAATGTCAAAATCTCGGAGTGTCAAAATGTCGAAATGTCAAAATGTCGAAATGTCAAAATGTCGAAATGTCAAAATGTCGAAATGTCAAAATGTCAAAATGTCGAAATGTCAAAATGTCGAAATGTCAAAATGTCGAAATGTCGAAATGTCAAAATGTCGAAATGTCAAAATGTCAAAATGTCGAAATGTCAAAATGTCAAAATATCAAAATGTCAAAATGTCGAAATGTCAAAATGTCGAAATGTCTAAATGTCGAAATGTCAAAATGTCGAAATGTGAAAATGTCAAAGTGTCGAAATGTCAAAATGTCGAAATGTCGAAATGTCAAAATGTCGAAATGTCAAAATGTCGAAATGTCAGAATGTCGAAATGTCAAAATGTCGAAATGTCAAAATGTCAAAATGTCGAAATGTCAAAATGTCAAAATGTCAAAATCTCGGAGTGTCAAAATGTCGAAATGTCAAAATGTCGAAATGTCAAAATGTCGAAATGTCAAAATGTCAAAATGTCGAAATGTCAAAATGTCGAAATGTCAAAATGTCAAAATGTCGAAGTGTCAAAATGTCGAAATGTCAAAATGTCGAAATGTCGAAATGTCAAAATGTCGAAATGTCAAAATGTCAAAATGTCGAAATGTCAAAATGTCAAAATATCAAAATGTCAAAATGTCGAAATGTCAAAATGTCGAAATGTCAAAATGTCGAAATGTCGAAATGTCAAAATGTCAAAATGTCGAAATGTCAAAATGTCGGAATGTCAAAATGTCAAAATGTCGAAATGTCAAAATGTCGAAATGTCAAAATGTCAAAATGTCGAAATGTCAAAATGTCAAAATGTCGAAGTGTCAAAATGTCAAAATGTCGAAATGTCAAAATGTCGAAATGTCAAAATGTCAAAATGTCAAAATATCAAAATGTCGAAATGTCAAAATGTTAAAATGTCGAAATGTCAAAATGTCGAAATGTCAAAATGTCGAAATGTCAAATTGTCGAAATGTCAAAATGTCGAAATGTCAAAATGTCGAAATGTCAAATGTCAAAATGTCGAAATGTCAAAATGTCGAAATGTCAAAATGTCGAAATGTCGAAATGTCAAAATGTCAAAATGTCGAAATGTCAAAATGTTAATATGTCGAAATGTCAAAATGTCGAAATGTCAAAATGTCAAAATGTTAAAATGTCGAAATGTCAAAATGTCGAAAAGTCAAAATGTCAAAATGTCGAAATGTCAAAATGTTAAAATGTCGAAATGTCGAAATGTCAAAATGTCGAAATGTCTAAATGTCAAAATGTCGAAATGTGAAAATGTCAAAATGTCGAAATGTGAAAATGTCAAAATGTCGAAATGTCAAAATGTCGAAATGTCAAAATGTCAAAATGTCGAAATGTCAAAATGTCAAAATCTCGGAGTGTCAAAATGTCGAAATGTCAAAATGTCGAAATGTCAGAATGTCGAAATGTCAAAATGTCGAAATGTCAAAATGTCAAAATGTCGAAATGTTAAAATGTCAAAATCTCGGAGTGTCAAAATGTCGAAATGTCAAAATGTCGAAATGTCAAAATGTCGAAATGTCAAAATGTCGAAATGTCAAAATGTCAAAATGTCGAAATGTCAAAATGTCGAAATGTCAAAATGTCAAAATGTCGAAATGTCAAAATGTCGAAATGTCAAAATGTCGAAATGTCGAAATGTCAAAATGTCGAAATGTCAAAATGTGAAAATGTCGAAATTTCAAAATGTCAAAATATCAAAATGTCAAAATGTCGAAATGTCAAAATGTCAAAATGTCGAAATGTCAAAATGTCGAAATGTCGAAATGTCAAAATGTCAAAATGTCGAAATGTCAAAATGTCGGAATGTCAAAATGTCAAAATGTCGAAATGTCAAAATGTCGAAATGTCAAAATGTCAAAATGTCGAAATGTCAAAATATCAAAATGTCGAAATGTCAAAATGTCAAAATGTCAAAATGTCGAAATGTCAAAATGTCGAAATATCAAAATGTCAAAATGTCAAAATATCAAAATGTCGAAATGTCGAAATGTCAAAATGTCAAAATGTCGAAATGTCAAAATGTCAAAATGTCGAAATGTCAAAATGTCGAAATGTCGAAATGTCAAAATGTCGAAATGTCAAAATGTCGAAATGTCAGAATGTCGAAATGTCAAAATGTCGAAATGTCAAAATGTCAAAATGTCAAAATGTCGAAATGTCAAAATGTCGAAATGTCGAAATGTCAAAATGTCGAAATGTCAAAATGTCGGAATGTCAAAATGTCAAAATGTCGAAATGTCAAAATGTCGAAATATCAATATGTCAAAATGTCAAAATGTCAAAATATCAAAATGTCGAAATGTCGAAATGTCAAAATGTCAAAATGTCGAAATGTCAAAATGTCAAAATGTCAAAATGTCGAAATGTCAAAATGTCGAAATGTCGAAATGTCAAAATGTCGAAATGTCAAAATGTCGAAATGTCAGAATGTCGAAATGTCAAAATGTCGAAATGTCAAAATGTCAAAATGTCGAAATGTCAAAATCTCGGAGTGTCAAAATGTCGAAATGTCAAAATGTCGAAATGTCAAAATGTCGAAATGTCAAAATGTCGAAATGTCAAAATGTCAAAATGTCGAAATGTCAAAATGTCGAAATGTCAAAATGTCGAAATGTCGAAATGTCAAAATGTCGAAATGTCAAAATGTCAAAATGTCGAAATGTCAAAATGTCAAAATATCAAAATGTCAAAATGTCGAAATGTCAAAATGTCGAAATGTCTAAATGTCGAAATGTCAAAATGTCGAAATGTGAAAATGTCAAAGTGTCGAAATGTCAAAATGTCGAAATGTCGAAATGTCAAAATGTCGAAATGTCAAAATGTCGAAATGTCAGAATGTCGAAATGTCAAAATGTCGAAATGTCAAAATGTCAAAATGTCGAAATGTCAAAATGTCAAAATGTCAAAATCTCGGAGTGTCAAAATGTCGAAATGTCAAAATGTCGAAATGTCAAAATGTCGAAATGTCAAAATGTCAAAATGTCGAAATGTCAAAATGTCGAAATGTCAAAATGTCAAAATGTCGAAGTGTCAAAATGTCGAAATGTCAAAATGTCGAAATGTCGAAATGTCAAAATGTCGAAATGTCAAAATGTCAAAATGTCGAAATGTCAAAATGTCAAAATATCAAAATGTCAAAATGTCGAAATGTCAAAATGTCGAAATGTCAAAATGTCGAAATGTCGAAATGTCAAAATGTCAAAATGTCGAAATGTCAAAATGTCGGAATGTCAAAATGTCAAAATGTCGAAATGTCAAAATGTCGAAATGTCAAAATGTCAAAATGTCGAAATGTCAAAATGTCAAAATGTCGAAGTGTCAAAATGTCAAAATGTCGAAATGTCAAAATGTCGAAATGTCAAAATGTCAAAATGTCAAAATATCAAAATGTCGAAATGTCAAAATGTTAAAATGTCGAAATGTCAAAATGTCGAAATGTCAAAATGTCGAAATGTCAAATTGTCGAAATGTCAAAATGTCGAAATGTCAAAATGTCGAAATGTCAAATGTCAAAATGTCGAAATGTCAAAATGTCGAAATGTCAAAATGTCGAAATGTCGAAATGTCAAAATGTCAAAATGTCGAAATGTCAAAATGTTAATATGTCGAAATGTCAAAATGTCGAAATGTCAAAATGTCAAAATGTTAAAATGTCGAAATGTCAAAATGTCGAAAAGTCAAAATGTCAAAATGTCGAAATGTCAAAATGTTAAAATGTCGAAATGTCGAAATGTCAAAATGTCGAAATGTCTAAATGTCAAAATGTCGAAATGTGAAAATGTCAAAATGTCGAAATGTGAAAATGTCAAAATGTCGAAATGTCAAAATGTCGAAATGTCAAAATGTCAAAATGTCGAAATGTCAAAATGTCAAAATCTCGGAGTGTCAAAATGTCGAAATGTCAAAATGTCGAAATGTCAGAATGTCGAAATGTCAAAATGTCGAAATGTCAAAATGTCAAAATGTCGAAATGTTAAAATGTCAAAATCTCGGAGTGTCAAAATGTCGAAATGTCAAAATGTCGAAATGTCAAAATGTCGAAATGTCAAAATGTCGAAATGTCAAAATGTCAAAATGTCGAAATGTCAAAATGTCGAAATGTCAAAATGTCAAAATGTCGAAATGTCAAAATGTCGAAATGTCAAAATGTCGAAATGTCGAAATGTCAAAATGTCGAAATGTCAAAATGTGAAAATGTCGAAATTTCAAAATGTCAAAATATCAAAATGTCAAAATGTCGAAATGTCAAAATGTCAAAATGTCGAAATGTCAAAATGTCGAAATGTCGAAATGTCAAAATGTCAAAATGTCGAAATGTCAAAATGTCGGAATGTCAAAATGTCAAAATGTCGAAATGTCAAAATGTCGAAATGTCAAAATGTCAAAATGTCGAAATGTCAAAATATCAAAATGTCGAAATGTCAAAATGTCAAAATGTCGAAATGTCAAAATGTCGAAATATCAAAATGTCAAAATGTCAAAATATCAAAATGTCGAAATGTCGAAATGTCAAAATGTCAAAATGTCGAAATGTCAAAATGTCAAAATGTCGAAATGTCAAAATGTCGAAATGTCGAAATGTCAAAATGTCAAAATGTCGAAATGTCAAAATGTCGAAATGTCAGAATGTCGAAATGTCAAAATGTCGAAATGTCAAAATGTCAAAATGTCGAAATGTCAAAATGTCAAAATCTCGGAGTGTCAAAATGTCGAAATGTCAAAATGTCGAAATGTCAAAATGTCGAAATGTCAAAATGTCGAAATGTCAAAATGTCAAAATGTCGAAATGTCAAAATGTCGAAATGTCAAAATGTCAAAATGTCAAAATGTCGAAATGTCAAAATGTCGAAATGTCAAAATGTCGAAATGTCGAAATGTCAAAATGTCAAAATGTCGAAATGTCAAAATATCAAAATGTCAAAATGTCGAAATGTCAAAATGTCGAAATGTCTAAATGTCGAAATGTCAAAATGTCGAAATGTGAAAATGTCAAAGTGTCGAAATGTCAAAATGTCAAAATGTCGAAATGTCAAAATGTCGAAATGTCAAAATGTCGAAATGTCAAAATGTCGAAATGTCAGAATGTCGAAATGTCAAAATGTCGAAATGTCAAAATGTCAAAATGTCGAAATGTCAAAATGTCAAAATCTCGGAGTTTCAAAATGTCGAAATGTCAAAATGTCGAAATGTCAAAATGTCGAAATGTCAAAATGTCGAAATGTCGAAATGTCAAAATGTCGAAATGTCAAAATGTCAAAATGTCGAAATGTCAAAATGTCAAAATATCAAAATGTCAAAATGTCGAAATGTCAAAATGTCGAAATGTCAAAATGTCGAAATGTCAAAATGTCAAAATGTCGAAATGTCAAAATGTCAAAATGTCGGAATGTCGAAATGTCAAAATGTCGAAATGTCAAAATGTCAAAATGTCAAAATGTCGAAATGTCAAAATGTCGAAATGTCAAAATGTCGAAATGTCGAAATGTCAAAATGTCGAAATGTCAAAATGTCAAAATGTCGAAATGTCAAAATGTCAAAATATCAAAATGTCAAAATGTCGAAATGTCAAAATGTCGAAATGTCAAAATGTCGAAATGTCGAAATGTCAAAATGTCAAAATGTCGAAATGTCAAAATGTCAAAATGTCGGAATGTCAAAATGTCAAAATGTCGAAATGTCAAAATGTCAAAATGTCGAAATGTCAAAATATCAAAATGTCGAAATGTCAAAATGTCAAAATGTCGAAATGTCAAAATGTCGAAATGTCAAAATGTCAAAATGTCAAAATATCAAAATGTCGAAATGTCAAAATGTTAAAATGTCGAAATGTCAAAATGTCGAAATGTCAAAATGTCGAAATGTCAAATTGTCGAAATGTCAAAATGTCGAAATGTCAAAATGTCGAAATGTCAAAATGTCAAAATGTCGAAATGTCAAAATGTCGAAATGTCAAAATGTCAAAATGTCAAAATGTCGAAATGTCAAAATGTCGCAATGTCGAAATGTCAAAATGTCGAAATGTCAAAATGTCGAAATGTCAAAATGTCGAAATGTCAAAATGTCAAAATGTCGAAATGTCAAAATGTCGAAATGTCAAAATGTCAAAATGTCAAAATGTCGAAATGTCAAAATGTCGCAATGTCGAAATGTCAAAATGTCGAAATGTCAAAATGTTGAAATGTCAAAATGTCGAAATGTCAAAATGTCGAAATGTCAAAATGTCGAAATGTCAAAATGTCGAAATGTCAAAATGTCGAAATGTCAAAATGTCGAAATGTCAAAATGTCGAAATGTCAAAATGTCGAAATGTCAAAATGTCAAAATGTCGAAATGTCAAAATGTCGAAATGTCAAAATGTCAAAATGTCAAAATATCAAAATGTCGAAATGTCAAAATGTTAAAATGTCGAAATGTCAAAATGTCGAAATGTCAAAATGTCGAAATGTCAAATTGTCGAAATGTCAAAATGTCGAAATGTCAAAATGTCGAAATGTCGAAATGTCAAAATGTCAAAATGTCGAAATGTCAAAATGTCAAAATGTCGGAATGTCAAAATGTCGAAATGTCAAAATGTCGAATTGTCAAAATGTCAAAATGTCGAAATGTCAAAATATCAAAATGTCGAAATGTCAAAATGTCAAAATGTCGAAATGTCAAAATGTCGAAATGTCAAAATGTCAAAATATCAAAATGTCGAAATGTCAAAATGTTAAAATGTCGAAATGTCAAAATGTCGAAATGTCAAATTGTCGAAATGTCAAAATGTCGAAATGTCAAAATGTCGAAATGTCAAAATGTCAAAATGTCGAAATGTCAAAATGTCGAAATGTCAAAATGTCAAAATGTCAAAATGTCGAAATGTCAAAATGTCGCAATGTCGAAATGTCAAAATGTCGAAATGTCAAAATGTTGAAATGTCAAAATGTCGAAATGTCAAAATGTCGAAATGTCAAAATGTCGAAATGTCAAAATGTCGAAATGTCAAAATGTCGAAATGTCAAAATGTCGAAATGTCAAAATGTCGAAATGTCAAAATGTCAAAATGTCGAAATATCAAAATGTCAAAATGTCGAAATGTCAAAATGTCGAAATGTCGAAATGTCAAAATGTCGTAATGTCGAAATGTCAAAATGTCGAAATGTCAAAATGTCGAAATGTCAAAATGTCGAAACGTCAAAATGTCAAAATGTCGAAATGTCAAAATGTCGAAATGTCAAAATGTCGAAATGTCGAAATGTCAAAATGTCAAAATGTCGAAATGTCAAAATGTCGAAATGTCAAAATGTCGAAATGTCGAAATGTCAAAATGTCGAAATGTCAAAATGTCAAAATGTCAAAATCTCGGAGTGTCAAAATGTCGAAATGTCAAAATGTCGAAATGTCAAAATGTCGAAATGTCAAAATGTCGAAATGTCAAAATGTCAAAATGTCGAAATGTCAAAATGTCGAAATGTCAAAATGTCAAAATGTCGAAATGTCAAAATGTCGAAATGTCAAAATGTCGAAATGTCGAAATGTCAAAATGTCGAAATGTCAAAATGTCAAAATGTCGAAATGTCAAAATGTCAAAATATCAAAATGTCAAAATGTCGAAATGTCAAAATGTCGAAATGTCAAAATGTCGAAATGTCGAAATGTCAAAATGTCAAAATGTCGAAATGTCAAAATGTCAAAATGTCGGAATGTCAAAATGTCAAAATGTCGAAATGTCAAAATGTCGAAATGTCAAAATGTCAAAATGTCGAAATGTCAAAATATCAAAATGTCGAAATGTCAAAATGTCAAAATGTCGAAATGTCAAAATGTCGAAATGTCAAAATGTCAAAATATCAAAATGTCGAAATGTCAAAATGTTAAAATGTCGAAATGTCAAAATGTCGAAATGTCAAAATGTCGAAATGTCAAATTGTCGAAATGTCAAAATGTCGAAATGTCAAAATGTCGAAATGTCAAAATGTCAAAATGTCGAAATGTCAAAATGTCGAAATGTCAAAATGTCAAAATGTCGAAATGTCAAAATGTCGCAATGTCGAAATGTCAAAATGTCGAAATGTCAAAATTTTGAAATGTCAAAATGTCGAAATGTCAAAATGTCGAAATGTCAAAATGTCGAAATGTCAAAATGTCGAAATGTCAAAATGTCGAAATGTCAAAATGTCGAAATGTCAAAATGTCGAAATGTCAAAATGTCGAAATGTCAAAATGTCAAAATGTCGAAATGTCAAAATGTCGAAATGTCGAAATGTCAAAATGTCGTAATGTCAAAATGTCGAAATGTCGAAATGTCAAAATGTCGAAATGTCAAAATGTCGAAATGTCAAAATGTCAAAATGTCGAAATGTCAAAATGTCGAAATGTCAAAATGTCGAAATGTCAAAATGTCGAAATGTCGAAATGTCAAAATGTCAAAATGTCGAAATGTCGAAATGTCAAAATGTCGAAATGTCAAAATGTCGAAATGTCAAAATGTCGAAATGTCAAAATGTCAAAATGTCGAAATGTCAAAATGTCGAAATGTCAAAATGTCAAAATGTCGAAATGTCAAAACGTCGAAATGTCAAAATGTCGAAATGTGAAAATGTCAAAATGTCGAAATGTCAAAATGTCGAAATGTCAAAATGTCGAAATGTCAAAATGTCAAAATGTCGAAATGTCAAAATGTCAAAATGTCAAAATGTCGAAATGTCAAAATGTCAAAATGTCAAAATGTCGAAATGTCAAAATGTCGAAATGTCAAAATGTCAAAATGTCAATATGTCGAAATGTCAAAATGTCGAAATGTCAAAATGTCAAAATGTCGAAATGTGAAAATGTCAAAATGTCGAAATGTCGAAATGTCAAAATGTCGAAATTTCAAAATCTCAAAATGTCGAAATGTCAAAATGTCGAAATGTCAAAATGTCAAAATCTCAAAATGTCGAAATGTCAAAACGTCAATATGTCAAATGTCGAAATGTCAAAATGTCGAAATGTCAAAAGGTCAAAATGTCGAAATGTCAAAATGTCGAAATGTCAAAATGTCGAAACGTCAAAATGTCGAAATGTCAAAATGTCGAAATGTCAAAATGTCAAAATGTCGAAATGTCGAAATGTCAAAATGTCAAAATGTCGAAATGTCAAAATGTCAAAATGTCGAAATGTCAAAATCTCGAAATGTCAAAATGTCGGAATGTCAAAATGTCGAAATGTCAAAATGTCGAAATGTCAAAATGTCGAAATGTCAAAATATCAAAATGTCAAAATGTCAAAATGTCAAAATGTCGAAATGTCAAAATGTCAAAATGTCGAAATGACCTTGACTTGACCTTGACTTGACCCTGATTTGACCAAGACTTGACCTTGACTTGACCTTGACATGACCTTGACATGACCGTCAAAATGTCGAAACGTCAAAATGTCGAAATGTCAAAATGTCGAAATGTCAAAATGTCGAAATGTCAAAATGTCGAAATGTCGAAATGTCAAAATGTCGAAATGTCAAAATGTCGAAATGTCAAAATGTCGAAATGTCAAAATGTCAAAATGTCGAAATGTCAAAATGTCGAAATGTCAAAATGTCGAAATGTCGAAATGTCAAAATGTCGAAATGTCAAAATGTCAAAATGTCGAAATGTCGAAACGTCAAAATGTCGAAATGTCGAAATGTCAAAATGTCGAAATGTCAAAATGTCAAAATGTCGAAATGTCAAAATGTTGAAATGTCAAAATGTCGAAATGTCAAAATGTTAATATGTCGAAATGTCAAAATGTCGAAATGTCAAAATGTCAAAATGTTAAAATGTCGAAATGTCAAAATGTCGAAAAGTCAAAATGTCAAAATGTCGAAATGTCAAAATGTTAAAATGTCGAAATGTCAAAATGTCGAAATGTCAAAATGTCGAAATGTGAAAATGTCAAAATGTCGAAATGTCAAAATGTCAAAATGTCGAAATGTCGAAATGTCAAAATGTCGAAATTTCAAAATCTCAAAATGTCGAAATGTCAAAATGTCGAAATGTCAAAATGTTAAAATCTCAAAATGTCGAAATGTCAAAACGTCAATATGTCAAATGTCGAAATGTCAAAATGTCGAAATGTCAAAAGGTCAAAATGTCGAAATGTCAAAATGTCGAAATGTCAAAATGTCGAAACGTCAAAATGTCGAAATGTCAAAATGTCGAAATGTCAAAATGTCAAAATGTCGAAATGTCGAAATGTCAAAATGTCAAAATGTCGAAATGTCAAAATGTCAAAATGTCGAAATGTCAAAATCTCGAAATGTCAAAATGTCGGAATGTCAAAATGTCGAAATGTCAAAATGTCGAAATGTCAAAATGTCGAAATGTCAGAATGTCGAAATGTCAAAATGTCGAAATGTCAAAATGTCAAAATGTCAAAATCTCGGAGTGTCAAAATGTCGAAATGTCAAAATGTCGAAATGTCAAAATGTCGAAATGTCAAAATGTCAAAATGTCGAAATGTCAAAATGTCGAAATGTCAAAATGTCAAAATGTCGAAATGTCAAAATGTCGAAATGTCAAAATGTCAAAATGTCAAAATATCAAAATGTCGAAATGTCAAAATGTCAAAATGTCGAAATGTCAAAATGTCGAAATGTCAAAATGTCAAAATGTCGAAATGTCAAAATGTCAAAATATCAAAATGTCGAAATGTCAAAATGTCAAAATGTCGAAATGTCAAAATGTCGAAATGTCGAAATGTCAAAATGTCAAAATGTCGAAATGTCAAAATGTCAAAATGTCGGAATGTCAAAATGTCAAAATGTCGAAA
The DNA here is from genome assembly GCA_963662145.1 of Sturmia bella. Lineage (NCBI taxonomy): Eukaryota > Metazoa > Arthropoda > Insecta > Diptera > Tachinidae > Sturmia > Sturmia bella. The sequence continues at coordinate 39,305,296 of OY759172.1, forward strand.
TGTCAAAATGTCGAAATGTCAAAATGTCGAAATGTCAAAATATCAAAATGTCGAAATGTCAAAATGTCAAAATGTCAAAATGTCGAAATGTCAAAATGTCGAAATGTCAAAATGTCAAAATGTCAAAATATCAAAATGTCGAAATGTCAAAATGTTAAAATGTCAAAATGTCGAAATGTCAAAATGTCGAAATGTCGAAATGTCAAAATGTCGAAATGTCAAAATGTCGAAATGTCAAAATGTCGAAATGTCAAAATGTCGAAAAGTCAAAATGTCGAAATGTCAAATTGTCGAAATGTCAAAATGTCGAAATGTCAAAATGTCGAAATGTCAAAATGTCAAAATGTCGAAATGTCAAAATGTCAAAATGTCAAAATGTCGAAATGTCAAAATGTCGCAATGTCGAAATGTCAAAATGTCGAAATGTCAAAATGTTGAAATGTCAAAATGTCGAAATGTCAAAATGTCGAAATGTCAAAATGTCGAAATGTCAAAATGTCGAAATGTCAAAATGTCGAAATGTCAAAATGTCGAAATGTCAAAATGTCGAAATGTCAAAATGTCAAAATGTCGAAATGTCAAAATGTCGAAATGTCAAAATGTCGAAATGTCGAAATGTCAAAATGTTGTAATGTCAAAATGTCGAAATGTCAAAATGTCGAAATGTCAAAATGTCGAAATGTCAAATGTCAAAATGTCGAAATGTCAAAATGTCGAAATGTCAAAATGTCGAAATGTCGAAATGTCAAAATGTCAAAATGTCGAAATGTCAAAATGTCAAAATGTCGAAATGTCAAAATCTCGGAGTGTCAAAATGTCGAAATGTCAAAATGTCGAAATGTCAAAATGTCGAAATGTCAAAATGTCGAAATGTCAAAATGTCAAAATGTCGAAATGTCAAAATGTCGAAATGTCAAAATGTCAAAATGTCAAAATGTCGAAATGTCAAAATGTCGAAATGTCAAAATGTCGATATGTCGAAATGTCAAAATGTCGAAATGTCAAAATGTCAAAATGTCGAAATGTCAAAATGTCAAAATATCAAAATGTCAAAATGTCGAAATGTCAAAATGTCGAAATTTCTAAATGTCGAAATGTCAAAATGTCGAAATGTGAAAATGTCAAAGTGTCGAAATGTCAAAATGTCGAAATGTCGAAATGTCAAAATGTCGAAATGTCAAAATGTCGAAATGTCAGAATGTCGAAATGTCAAAATGTCGAAATGTCAAAATGTCAAAATGTCGAAATGTCAAAATGTCAAAATGGTAAAATCTCGGAGTGTCAAAATGTCGAAATGTCAAAATGTCGAAATGTCAAAATGTCGAAATGTCAAAATGTCAAAATGTCGAAATGTCAAAATGTCGAAATGTCAAAATGTCAAAATGTCAAAATGTCGAAGTGTCAAAATGTCGAAATGTCAAAATGTCGAAATGTCGAAATGTCAAAATGTCGAAATGTCAAAATGTCAAAATGTCGAAATGTCAAAATGTCGAAATGTCAAAATGTCAAAATGTCGAAATGTCAAAATGTCAAAATATCAAAATGTCAAAATGTCGAAATGTCAAAATGTCAAAATGTCGAAATGTCAAAATGTCGAAATGTCGAAATGTCAAAATGTCGAAATGTCAAAATGTCGGAATGTCAAAATGTCAAAATGTCGAAATGTCAAAATGTCGAAATATCAATATGTCAAAATGTCAAAATGTCAAAATATCAAAATGTCGAAATGTCGAAATGTCAAAATGTCAAAATGTCGAAATGTCAAAATGTCAAAATGTCAAAATGTCGAAATGTCAAAATGTCGAAATGTCGAAATGTCAAAATGTCGAAATGTCAAAATGTCGAAATGTCAGAATGTCGAAATGTCAAAATGTCGAAATGTCAAAATGTCAAAATGTCGAAATGTCAAAATCTCGGAGTGTCAAAATGTCAAAATGTCGAAATGTCAAAATGTCGAAATGTCAAAATGTCGAAATGTCAAAATGTCAAAATGTCGAAATGTCAAAATGTCGAAATGTCAAAATGTCAAAATGTCAAAATGTCGAAATGTCAAAATGTCGAAATGTCAAAATGTCGAAATGTCGAAATGTCAAAATGTCGAAATGTCAAAATGTCAAAATGTCGAAATGTCAAAATGTCAAAATGTCGAAATGTCAAAATCTCGAAATGTCAAAATGTCGGAATGTCAAAATGTCGAAATGTCAAAATGTCGAAATGTCAAAATGTCGAAATGTCAAAATATCAAAATGTCAAAATGTCAAAATGTCAAAATGTCGAAATGTCAAAATGTCAAAATGTCGAAATGTCAAAACGTCGAAATGTCAAAATGTCGAAATGTGAAAATGTCAAAATGTCGAAATGTCAAAATGTCGAAATGTCAAAATGTCGAAATGTCAAAATGTCAAAATGTCGAAATGTCAAAATGTCAAAATGTCAAAATGTCGAAATGTCAAAATGTCAAAATGTCGAAATGTCAAAATGTCGAAATGTCAAAATGTCAAAATGTCAATATGTCGAAATGTCAAAATGTCGAAATGTCAAAATGTCAAAATGTCGAAATGTGAAAATGTCAAAATGTCGAAATGTCGAAATGTCAAAATGTCGAAATTTCAAAATCTCAAAATGTCGAAATGTCAAAATGTCGAAATGTCAAAATGTCAAAATCTCAAAATGTCGAAATGTCAAAACGTCAATATGTCAAATGTCGAAATGTCAAAATGTCGAAATGTCAAAAGGTCAAAATGTCGAAATGTCAAAATGTCGAAATGTCAAAATGTCGAAACGTCAAAATGTCGAAATGTCAAAATGTCGAAATGTCAAAATGTCAAAATGTCGAAATGTCGAAATGTCAAAATGTCAAAATGTCGAAATGTCAAAATGTCAAAATGTCGAAATGTCAAAATCTCGAAATGTCAAAATGTCGGAATGTCAAAATGTCGAAATGTCAAAATGTCGAAATGTCAAAATGTCGAAATGTCAAAATATCAAAATGTCAAAATGTCAAAATGTCAAAATGTCGAAATGTCAAAATGTCAAAATGTCGAAATGACCTTGACTTGACCTTGACTTGACCCTGATTTGACCAAGACTTGACCTTGACTTGACCTTGACATGACCTTGACATGACCGTCAAAATGTCGAAACGTCAAAATGTCGAAATGTCAAAATGTCGAAATGTCAAAATGTCGAAATGTCAAAATGTCGAAATGTCGAAATGTCAAAATGTCGAAATGTCAAAATGTCGAAATGTCAAAATGTCGAAATGTCAAAATGTCAAAATGTCGAAATGTCAAAATGTCGAAATGTCAAAATGTCGAAATGTCGAAATGTCAAAATGTCGAAATGTCAAAATGTCAAAATGTCGAAATGTCGAAACGTCAAAATGTCGAAATGTCGAAATGTCAAAATGTCGAAATGTCAAAATGTCAAAATGTCGAAATGTCAAAATGTTGAAATGTCAAAATGTCGAAATGTCAAAATGTTAATATGTCGAAATGTCAAAATGTCGAAATGTCAAAATGTCAAAATGTTAAAATGTCGAAATGTCAAAATGTCGAAAAGTCAAAATGTCAAAATGTCGAAATGTCAAAATGTTAAAATGTCGAAATGTCAAAATGTCGAAATGTCAAAATGTCGAAATGTGAAAATGTCAAAATGTCGAAATGTCAAAATGTCAAAATGTCAAAATGTCGAAATGTCAAAATGTCGAAATTTCAAAATCTCAAAATGTCGAAATGTCAAAATGTCGAAATGTCAAAATGTTAAAATCTCAAAATGTCGAAATGTCAAAACGTCAATATGTCAAATGTCGAAATGTCAAAATGTCGAAATGTCAAAAGGTCAAAATGTCGAAATGTCAAAATGTCGAAATGTCAAAATGTCGAAACGTCAAAATGTCGAAATGTCAAAATGTCGAAATGTCAAAATGTCAAAATGTCGAAATGTCGAAATGTCAAAATGTCAAAATGTCGAAATGTCAAAATGTCAAAATGTCGAAATGTCAAAATCTCGAAATGTCAAAATGTCGGAATGTCAAAATGTCGAAATGTCAAAATGTCGAAATGTCAAAATGTCGAAATGTCAGAATGTCGAAATGTCAAAATGTCGAAATGTCAAAATGTCAAAATGTCAAAATCTCGGAGTGTCAAAATGTCGAAATGTCAAAATGTCGAAATGTCAAAATGTCGAAATGTCAAAATGTCAAAATGTCGAAATGTCAAAATGTCGAAATGTCAAAATGTCAAAATGTCGAAATGTCAAAATGTCGAAATGTCAAAATGTCAAAATGTCAAAATATCAAAATGTCGAAATGTCAAAATGTCAAAATGTCGAAATGTCAAAATGTCGAAATGTCAAAATGTCAAAATGTCGAAATGTCAAAATGTCAAAATGTCGAAATGTCAAAATGTCAAAATATCAAAATGTCGAAATGTCAAAATGTCAAAATGTCGAAATGTCAAAATGTCGAAATGTCGAAATGTCAAAATGTCAAAATGTCGAAATGTCAAAATGTCAAAATGTCGGAATGTCAAAATGTCAAAATGTCGAAATGTCAAAATGTCGAAATGTCAAAATGTCGAAATGTCAAAATATCAAAATGTCGAAATGTCAAAATGTCAAAATGTCAAAATGTCGAAATGTCAAAATGTCGAAATGTCAAAATGTCAAAATGTCAAAATATCAAAATGTCGAAATGTCAAAATGTTAAAATGTCAAAATGTCGAAATGTCAAAATGTCGAAATGTCGAAATGTCAAAATGTCGAAATGTCAAAATGTCGAAATGTCAAAATGTCGAAATGTCAAAATGTCGAAAAGTCAAAATGTCGAAATGTCAAATTGTCGAAATGTCAAAATGTCGAAATGTCAAAATGTCGAAATGTCAAAATGTCAAAATGTCGAAATGTCAAAATGTCAAAATGTCAAAATGTCGAAATGTCAAAATGTCGCAATGTCGAAATGTCAAAATGTCGAAATGTCAAAATGTTGAAATGTCAAAATGTCGAAATGTCAAAATGTCGAAATGTCAAAATGTCGAAATGTCAAAATGTCGAAATGTCAAAATGTCGAAATGTCAAAATGTCGAAATGTCAAAATGTCGAAATGTCAAAATGTCAAAATGTCGAAATGTCAAAATGTCGAAATGTCAAAATGTCGAAATGTCGAAATGTCAAAATGTTGTAATGTCAAAATGTCGAAATGTCAAAATGTCGAAATGTCGAAATGTCAAAATGTCGAAATGTCAAATGTCAAAATGTCGAAATGTCAAAATGTCGAAATGTCAAAATGTCGAAATGTCGAAATGTCAAAATGTCAAAATGTCGAAATGTCAAAATGTCAAAATGTCGAAATGTCAAAATCTCGGAGTGTCAAAATGTCGAAATGTCAAAATGTCGAAATGTCAAAATGTCGAAATGTCAAAATGTCGAAATGTCAAAATGTCAAAATGTCGAAATGTCAAAATGTCAAAATGTCGAAATGTCAAAATGTCAAAATGTCGAAATGTCAAAATGTCGAAATGTCAAAATGTCGATATGTCGAAATGTCAAAATGTCGAAATGTCAAAATGTCAAAATGTCGAAATGTCAAAATGTCAAAATATCAAAATGTCAAAATGTCGAAATGTCAAAATGTCGAAATTTCTAAATGTCGAAATGTCAAAATGTCGAAATGTGAAAATGTCAAAGTGTCGAAATGTCAAAATGTCGAAATGTCGAAATGTCAAAATGTCGAAATGTCAAAATGTCGAAATGTCAGAATGTCGAAATGTCAAAATGTCGAAATGTCAAAATGTCAAAATGTCGAAATGTCAAAATGTCAAAATGGTAAAATCTCGGAGTGTCAAAATGTCGAAATGTCAAAATGTCGAAATGTCAAAATGTCGAAATGTCAAAATGTCAAAATGTCGAAATGTCAAAATGTCGAAATGTCAAAATGTCAAAATGTCAAAATGTCGAAGTGTCAAAATGTCGAAATGTCAAAATGTCGAAATGTCGAAATGTCAAAATGTCGAAATGTCAAAATGTCAAAATGTCGAAATGTCAAAATGTCGAAATGTCAAAATGTCAAAATGTCGAAATGTCAAAATGTCAAAATATCAAAATGTCAAAATGTCGAAATGTCAAAATGTCAAAATGTCGAAATGTCAAAATGTCGAAATGTCGAAATGTCAAAATGTCGAAATGTCAAAATGTCGGAATGTCAAAATGTCAAAATGTCGAAATGTCAAAATGTCGAAATATCAATATGTCAAAATGTCAAAATGTCAAAATATCAAAATGTCGAAATGTCGAAATGTCAAAATGTCAAAATGTCGAAATGTCAAAATTTCGAAATGTCAAAATGTCGAAATGTCAAAATGTCGAAATGTCGAAATGTCAAAATGTCGAAATGTCAAAATGTCGAAATGTCAGAATGTCGAAATGTCAAAATGTCGAAATGTCAAAATGTCAAAATGTCGAAATGTCAAAATCTCGGAGTGTCAAAATGTCAAAATGTCGAAATGTCAAAATGTCGAAATGTCAAAATGTCGAAATGTCAAAATGTCAAAATGTCGAAATGTCAAAATGTCGAAATGTCAAAATGTCAAAATGTCAAAATGTCGAAATGTCAAAATGTCGAAATGTCAAAATGTCGAAATGTCGAAATGTCAAAATGTCGAAATGTCAAAATGTCAAAATGTCGAAATGTCAAAATGTCAAAATATCAAAATGTCAAAATGTCGAAATGTCTAAATGTCGAAATGTCAAAATGTCGAAATGTGAAAATGTCAAAGTGTCGAAATGTCAAAATGTCGAAATGTCGAAATGTCAAAATGTCGAAATGTCAAAATGTCGAAATGTCAGAATGTCGAAATGTCAAAATGTCGAAATGTCAAAATGTCAAAATGTCGAAATGTCAAAATGTCAAAATGTCAAAATGTCAAAATCTCGGAGTGTCAAAATGTCGAAATGTCAAAATGTCGAAATGTCAAAATGTCGAAATGTCAAAATGTCAAAATGTCGAAATGTCAAAATGTCGAAATGTCAAAATGTCAAAATGTCAAAATGTCGAAGTGTCAAAATGTCGAAATGTCAAAATGTCGAAATGTCGAAATGTCAAAATGTCGAAATGTCAAAATGTCAAAATGTCGAAATGTCAAAATGTCAAAATATCAAAATGTCAAAATGTCGAAATGTCAAAATGTCGAAATGTCAAAATGTCGAAATGTCGAAATGTCAAAATGTCAAAATGTCGAAATGTCAAAATGTCGGAATGTCAAAATGTCAAAATGTCGAAATGTCAAAATGTCGAAATGTCAAAATGTCAAAATGTCGAAATGTCAAAATGTCAAAATGTCGAAGTGTCAAAATGTCAAAATGTCGAAATGTCAAAATGTCGAAATGTCAAAATGTCAAAATGTCAAAATATCAAAATGTCGAAATGTCAAAATGTTAAAATGTCGAAATGTCAAAATGTCGAAATGTCAAAATGTCGAAATGTCAAATTGTCGAAATGTCAAAATGTCGAAATGTCAAAATGTCGAAATGTCAAATGTCAAAATGTCGAAATGTCAAAATGTCGAAATGTCAAAATGTCGAAATGTCGAAATGTCAAAATGTCAAAATGTCGAAATGTCAAAATGTTAATATGTCGAAATGTCAAAATGTCGAAATGTCAAAATGTCAAAATGTTAAAATGTCGAAATGTCAAAATGTCGAAAAGTCAAAATGTCAAAATGTCGAAATGTCAAAATGTTAAAATGTCGAAATGTCGAAATGTCAAAATGTCGAAATGTCTAAATGTCAAAATGTCGAAATGTGAAAATGTCAAAATGTCGAAATGTGAAAATGTCAAAATGTCGAAATGTCAAAATGTCGAAATGTCAAAATGTCGAAATGTCAAAATGTCGAAATGTCAGAATGTCGAAATGTCAAAATGTCGAAATGTCAAAATGTCAAAATGTCGAAATGTCAAAATGTCAAAATCTCGGAGTGTCAAAATGTCGAAATGTCAAAATGTCGAAATGTCAAAATGTCGAAATGTCAAAATGTCGAAATGTCAAAATGTCAAAATGTCGAAATGTCAAAATGTCGAAATGTCAAAATGTCAAAATGTCGAAATGTCAAAATGTCGAAATGTCAAAATGTCGAAATGTCAAAATGTCGAAATGTCAAAATGTGAAAATGTCGAAATGTCAAAATGTCAAAATATCAAAATGTCAAAATGTCGAAATGTCAAAATGTCAAAATGTCGAAATGTCAAAATGTCGAAATGTCGAAATGTCAAAATGTCAAAATGTCGAAATGTCAAAATGTCGGAATGTCAAAATGTCAAAATGTCGAAATGTCAAAATGTCGAAATGTCAAAATGTCAAAATGTCGAAATGTCAAAATATCAAAATGTCGAAATGTCAAAATGTCAAAATGTCAAAATGTCGAAATGTCAAAATGTCGAAATATCAAAATGTCAAAATGTCAAAATATCAAAATGTCGAAATGTCGAAATGTCAAAATGTCAAAATGTCGAAATGTCAAAATGTCAAAATGTCAAAATGTCGAAATGTCAAAATGTCGAAATGTCAAAATGTCGAAATGTCAAAATGTCGAAATGTCAAAATGTCAAAATGTCGAAATGTCAAAATGTCAAAATCTCGGAGTGTCAAAATGTCGAAATGTCAAAATGTCGAAATGTCAAAATGTCGAAATGTCAAAATGTCGAAATGTCAAAATGTCAAAATGTCGAAATGTCAAAATGTCGAAATGTCAAAATGTCAAAATGTCAAAATGTCGAAATGTCAAAATGTCGAAATGTCAAAATGTCGAAATGTCGAAATGTCAAAATGTCGAAATGTCAAAATGTCAAAATGTCGAAATGTCAATATGTCAAAATATCAAAATGTCAAAATGTCGAAATGTCAAAATGTCGAAATGTCTAAATATCGAAATGTCAAAATGTCGAAATGTGAAAATGTCAAAGTGTCGAAATGTCAAAATGTCAAAATGTCGAAATGTCAAAATGTCGAAATGTCAAAATGTCGAAATGTCAAAATGTCGAAATGTCAGAATGTCGAAATGTCAAAATGTCGAAATGTCGAAATGTCAAAATGTCGAAATGTCAAAATTTCAAAATGTCGAAATGTCGAAATGTCAAAATGTCAAAATGTCGAAATGTCAAAATGTCAAAATATCAAAATGTCGAAATGTCAAAATGTCGAAATGTCAAAATGTCAAAATATAAAAATGTCAAAATGTCGAAATGTCAAAATATCAAAATGTCGAAATGTCATAATGTCAAAATGTCAAAATGTCGAAATGTCAAAATGTCGAAATATCAAAATGTCAAAATGTCAAAATATCAAAATGTCGAAATGTCGAAATGTCGAAATGTCAAAATGTCAAAATGTCGAAATGTCAAAATGTCAAAATGTCAAAATGTCGAAATGTCAAAATGTCGAAATGTCGAAATGTCAAAATGTCGAAATGTCAAAATGTCGAAATGTCAAAATGTCGAAATGTCAAAATGTCAAAATGTCGAAATGTCAAAATGTCAAAATCTCGGAGTGTCAAAATGTCGAAATGTCAAAATGTCGAAATGTCAAAATGTCGAAATGTCAAAATGTCGAAATGTCAAAATGTCAAAATGTCGAAATGTCAAAATGTCGAAATGTCAAAATGTCAAAATGTCAAAATGTCGAAATGTCAAAATGTCGAAATGTCAAAATGTCGAAATGTCGAAATGTCAAAATGTCGAAATGTCAAAATGTCAAAATGTCGAAATGTCAATATGTCAAAATATCAAAATGTCAAAATGTCGAAATGTCAAAATGTCGAAATGTCTAAATGTCGAAATGTCAAAATGTCGAAATGTGAAAATGTCAAAGTGTCGAAATGTCAAAATGTCAAAATGTCGAAATGTCAAAATGTCGAAATGTCAAAATGTCGAAATGTCAAAATGTCGAAATGTCAGAATGTCGAAATGTCAAAATGTCGAAATGTCGAAATGTCAAAATGTCGAAATGTCAAAATGTCAAAATGTCGAAATGTCGAAATGTCAAAATGTCAAAATGTCGAAATGTCAAAATGTCAAAATGTCGAAATGTCAAAATCTCGAAATGTCAAAATGTCGGAATGTCAAAATGTCGAAATGTCAAAATGTCGAAATGTCAAAATGTCGAAATGTCAGAATGTCGAAATGTCAAAATGTCGAAATGTCAAAATGTCAAAATGTCAAAATCTCGGAGTGTCAAAATGTCGAAATGTCAAAATGTCGAAATGTCAAAATGTCGAAATGTCAAAATGTCAAAATGTCGAAATGTCAAAATGTCGAAATGTCAAAATGTCAAAATGTCGAAATGTCAAAATGTCGAAATGTCAAAATGTCAAAATGTCAAAATATCAAAATGTCGAAATGTCAAAATGTCAAAATGTCGAAATGTCAAAATGTCGAAATGTCAAAATGTCAAAATGTCGAAATGTCAAAATGTCAAAATGTCGAAATGTCAAAATGTCAAAATATCAAAATGTCGAAATGTCAAAATGTCAAAATGTCGAAATGTCAAAATGTCGAAATGTCGAAATGTCAAAATGTCAAAATGTCGAAATGTCAAAATGTCAAAATGTCGGAATGTCAAAATGTCAAAATGTCGAAATGTCAAAATGTCGAAATGTCAAAATGTCGAAATGTCAAAATATCAAAATGTCGAAATGTCAAAATGTCAAAATGTCAAAATGTCGAAATGTCAAAATGTCGAAATGTCAAAATGTCAAAATGTCAAAATATCAAAATGTCGAAATGTCAAAATGTTAAAATGTCAAAATGTCGAAATGTCAAAATGTCGAAATGTCGAAATGTCAAAATGTCGAAATGTCAAAATGTCGAAATGTCAAAATGTCGAAATGTCAAAATGTCGAAAAGTCAAAATGTCGAAATGTCAAATTGTCGAAATGTCAAAATGTCGAAATGTCAAAATGTCGAAATGTCAAAATGTCAAAATGTCGAAATGTCAAAATGTCAAAATGTCGAAATGTCAAAATGTCGCAATGTCGAAATGTCAAAATGTCGAAATGTCAAAATGTTGAAATGTCAAAATGTCGAAATGTCAAAATGTCGAAATGTCAAAATGTCGAAATGTCAAAATGTCGAAATGTCAAAATGTCGAAATGTCAAAATGTCGAAATGTCAAAATGTCGAAATGTCAAAATGTCAAAATGTCGAAATGTCAAAATGTCGAAATGTCAAAATGTCGAAATGTCGAAATGTCAAAATGTTGTAATGTCAAAATGTCGAAATGTCAAAATGTCGAAATGTCGAAATGTCAAAATGTCGAAATGTCAAATGTCAAAATGTCGAAATGTCAAAATGTCGAAATGTCAAAATGTCGAAATGTCGAAATGTCAAAATGTCAAAATGTCGAAATGTCAAAATGTCAAAATGTCGAAATGTCAAAATCTCGGAGTGTCAAAATGTCGAAATGTCAAAATGTCGAAATGTCAAAATGTCGAAATGTCAAAATGTCGAAATGTCAAAATGTCAAAATGTCGAAATGTCAAAATGTCGAAATGTCAAAATGTCAAAATGTCAAAATGTCGAAATGTCAAAATGTCGAAATGTCAAAATGTCGATATGTCGAAATGTCAAAATGTCGAAATGTCAAAATGTCAAAATGTCGAAATGTCAAAATGTCAAAATATCAAAATGTCAAAATGTCGAAATGTCAAAATGTCGAAATTTCTAAATGTCGAAATGTCAAAATGTCGAAATGTGAAAATGTCAAAGTGTCGAAATGTCAAAATGTCGAAATGTCGAAATGTCAAAATGTCGAAATGTCAAAATGTCGAAATGTCAGAATGTCGAAATGTCAAAATGTCGAAATGTCAAAATGTCAAAATGTCGAAATGTCAAAATGTCAAAATGGTAAAATCTCGGAGTGTCAAAATGTCGAAATGTCAAAATGTCGAAATGTCAAAATGTCGAAATGTCAAAATGTCAAAATGTCGAAATGTCAAAATGTCGAAATGTCAAAATGTCAAAATGTCAAAATGTCGAAGTGTCAAAATGTCGAAATGTCAAAATGTCGAAATGTCGAAATGTCAAAATGTCGAAATGTCAAAATGTCAAAATGTCGAAATGTCAAAATGTCGAAATGTCAAAATGTCAAAATGTCGAAATGTCAAAATGTCAAAATATCAAAATGTCAAAATGTCGAAATGTCAAAATGTCAAAATGTCGAAATGTCAAAATGTCGAAATGTCGAAATGTCAAAATGTCGAAATGTCAAAATGTCGGAATGTCAAAATGTCAAAATGTCGAAATGTCAAAATGTCGAAATATCAATATGTCAAAATGTCAAAATGTCAAAATATCAAAATGTCGAAATGTCGAAATGTCAAAATGTCAAAATGTCGAAATGTCAAAATGTCAAAATGTCAAAATGTCGAAATGTCAAAATGTCGAAATGTCGAAATGTCAAAATGTCGAAATGTCAAAATGTCGAAATGTCAGAATGTCGAAATGTCAAAATGTCGAAATGTCAAAATGTCAAAATGTCGAAATGTCAAAATCTCGGAGTGTCAAAATGTCAAAATGTCGAAATGTCAAAATGTCGAAATGTCAAAATGTCGAAATGTCAAAATGTCAAAATGTCGAAATGTCAAAATGTCGAAATGTCAAAATGTCAAAATGTCGAAATGTCAAAATGTCGAAATGTCAAAATGTCGAAATGTCGAAATGTCAAAATGTCGAAATGTCAAAATGTCAAAATGTCGAAATGTCAAAATGTCAAAATATCAAAATGTCAAAATGTCGAAATGTCTAAATGTCGAAATGTCAAAATGTCGAAATGTGAAAATGTCAAAGTGTCGAAATGTCAAAATGTCGAAATGTCGAAATGTCAAAATGTCGAAATGTCAAAATGTCGAAATGTCAGAATGTCGAAATGTCAAAATGTCGAAATGTCAAAATGTCAAAATGTCGAAATGTCAAAATGTCAAAATGTCAAAATCTCGGAGTGTCAAAATGTCGAAATGTCAAAATGTCGAAATGTCAAAATGTCGAAATGTCAAAATGTCAAAATGTCGAAATGTCAAAATGTCGAAATGTCAAAATGTCAAAATGTCAAAATGTCGAAGTGTCAAAATGTCAAAATGTCGAAATGTCGAAATGTCAAAATGTCGAAATGTCAAAATGTCAAAATGTCGAAATGTCAAAATGTCAAAATATCAAAATGTCAAAATGTCGAAATGTCAAAATGTCGAAATGTCAAAATGTCGAAATGTCGAAATGTCAAAATGTCAAAATGTCGAAATGTCAAAATGTCGGAATGTCAAAATGTCAAAATGTCGAAATGTCAAAATGTCGAAATGTCAAAATGTCAAAATGTCGAAATGTCAAAATGTCAAAATGTCGAAGTGTCAAAATGTCAAAATGTCGAAATGTCAAAATGTCGAAATGTCAAAATGTCAAAATGTCAAAATATCAAAATGTCGAAATGTCAAAATGTTAAAATGTCGAAATGTCAAAATGTCGAAATGTCAAAATGTCGAAATGTCAAATTGTCGAAATGTCAAAATGTCGAAATGTCAAAATGTCGAAATGTCAAATGTCAAAATGTCGAAATGTCAAAATGTCGAAATGTCAAAATGTCGAAATGTCGAAATGTCAAAATGTCGAAATGTCAAAATGTTAATATGTCGAAATGTCAAAATGTCGAAATGTCAAAATGTCAAAATGTTAAAATGTCGAAATGTCAAAATGTCGAAAAGTCAAAATGTCAAAATGTCGAAATGTCAAAATGTTAAAATGTCGAAATGTCGAAATGTCAAAATGTCGAAATGTCTAAATGTCAAAATGTCGAAATGTGAAAATGTCAAAATGTCGAAATGTGAAAATGTCAAAATGTCGAAATGTCAAAATGTCGAAATGTCAAAATGTCGAAATGTCAAAATGTCGAAATGTCAGAATGTCGAAATGTCAAAATGTCGAAATGTCAAAATGTCAAAATGTCGAAATGTCAAAATGTCAAAATCTCGGAGTGTCAAAATGTCGAAATGTCAAAATGTCGAAATGTCAAAATGTCGAAATGTCAAAATGTCGAAATGTCAAAATGTCAAAATGTCGAAATGTCAAAATGTCGAAATGTCAAAATGTCAAAATGTCGAAATGTCAAAATGTCGAAATGTCAAAATGTCGAAATGTCAAAATGTCGAAATGTCAAAATGTGAAAATGTCGAAATGTCAAAATGTCAAAATATCAAAATGTCAAAATGTCGAAATGTCAAAATGTCAAAATGTCGAAATGTCAAAATGTCGAAATGTCGAAATGTCAAAATGTCAAAATGTCGAAATGTCAAAATGTCGGAATGTCAAAATGTCAAAATGTCGAAATGTCAAAATGTCGAAATGTCAAAATGTCAAAATGTCGAAATGTCAAAATATCAAAATGTCGAAATGTCAAAATGTCAAAATGTCAAAATGTCGAAATGTCAAAATGTCGAAATATCAATATGTCAAAATGTCAAAATATCAAAATGTCGAAATGTCGAAATGTCAAAATGTCAAAATGTCGAAATGTCAAAATGTCAAAATGTCAAAATGTCGAAATGTCAAAATGTCGAAATGTCGAAATGTCAAAATGTCGAAATGTCAAAATGTCGAAATGTCAAAATGTCGAAATGTCAAAATGTCAAAATGTCGAAATGTCAAAATGTCAAAATCTCGGAGTGTCAAAATGTCGAAATGTCAAAATGTCGAAATGTCAAAATGTCGAAATGTCAAAATGTCGAAATGTCAAAATGTCAAAATGTCGAAATGTCAAAATGTCGAAATATCAAAATGTCAAAATGTCGAAATGTCAAAATGTCGAAATGTCAAAATGTCGAAATGTCGAAATGTCAAAATGTCGAAATGTCAAAATGTCAAAATGTCGAAATGTCAATATGTCAAAATATCAAAATGTCAAAATGTCGAAATGTCAAAATGTCGAAATGTCTAAATGTCGAAATGTCAAAATGTCGAAATGTGAAAATGTCAAAGTGTCGAAATGTCAAAATGTCAAAATGTCGAAATGTCAAAATGTCGAAATGTCAAAATGTCGAAATGTCAAAATGTCGAAATGTCAGAATGTCGAAATGTCAAAATGTCGAAATGTCAAAATGTCAAAATGTCGAAATGTCAAAATGTCAAAATGTCAAAATCTCGGAGTTTCAAAATGTCGAAATGTCAAAATGTCGAAATGTCAAAATGTCGAAATGTCAAAATGTCAAAATGTCGAAATGTCAAAATGTCGAAATGTCAAAATGTCAAAATGTCAAAATGTCGAAATGTCAAAATGTCGAAATGTCAAAATGTCGAAATGTCGAAATGTCAAAATGTCGAAATGTCAAAATGTCAAAATGTCGAAATGTCAAAATGTCAAAATATCAAAATGTCGAAATGTCAAAATGTCGAAATGTCAAAATGTCGAAATGTCAAAATGTCGAAATGTCAAAATGTCAAAATGTCGGAATGTCGAAATGTCAAAATATCAAAATGTCAAAATGTCGAAATGTCAAAATGTCGAAATGTCAAAATGTCGAAATGTCGAAATGTCAAAATGTCAAAATGTCGAAATGTCAAAATGTCAAAATGTCGGAATGTCAAAATGTCAAAATGTCGAAATGTCAAAATGTCGAAATGTCAAAATGTCAAAATGTCGAAATGTCAAAATATCAAAATGTCGAAATGTCAAAATGTCAAAATGTCGAAATGTCAAAATGTCGAAATGTCAAAATGTCAAAATGTCAAAATATCAAAATGTCGAAATGTCAAAATGTTAAAATGTCGAAATGTCAAAATGTCGAAATGTCAAAATGTCGAAATGTCAAATTGTCGAAATGTCAAAATGTCGAAATGTCAAAATGTCGAAATGTCAAAATGTCAAAATGTCGAAATGTCAAAATGTCGAAATGTCAAAATGTCAAAATGTCAAAATGTCGAAATGTCAAAATGTCGCAATGTCGAAATGTCAAAATGTCGAAATGTCAAAATGTCGAAATGTCAAAATGTCGAAATGTCAAAATGTCAAAATGTCGAAATGTCAAAATGTCGAAATGTCAAAATGTCAAAATGTCGAAATGTCAAAATGTCGCAATGTCGAAATGTCAAAATGTCGAAATGTCAAAATGTTGAAATGTCAAAATGTCGAAATGTCAAAATGTCGAAATGTCAAAATGTCGAAATGTCAAAATGTCGAAATGTCAAAATGTCGAAATGTCAAAATGTCGAAATGTCAAAATGTCGAAATGTCAAAATGTCGAAATGTCAAAATGTCAAAATGTCGAAATGTCAAAATGTCGAAATGTCAAAATGTCAAAATGTCAAAATATCAAAATGTCGAAATGTCAAAATGTTAAAATGTCGAAATGTCAAAATGTCGAAATGTCAAAATGTCGAAATGTCAAATTGTCGAAATGTCAAAATGTCGAAATGTCAAAATGTCGAAATGTCGAAATGTCAAAATGTCAAAATGTCGAAATGTCAAAATGTCAAAATGTCGGAATGTCAAAATGTCAAAATGTCGAAATGTCAAAATGTCGAATTGTCAAAATGTCAAAATGTCGAAATGTCAAAATATCAAAATGTCGAAATGTCAAAATGTCAAAATGTCGAAATGTCAAAATGTCGAAATGTCAAAATGTCAAAATGTCAAAATATCAAAATGTCGAAATGTCAAAATGTTAAAATGTCGAAATGTCAAAATGTCGAAATGTCAAAATGTCGAAATGTCAAATTGTCGAAATGTCAAAATGTCGAAATGTCAAAATGTCGAAATGTCAAAATGTCAAAATGTCGAAATGTCAAAATGTCGAAATGTCAAAATGTCAAAATGTCAAAATGTCGAAATGTCAAAATGTCGCAATGTCGAAATGTCAAAATGTCGAAATGTCAAAATGTTGAAATGTCAAAATGTCGAAATGTCAAAATGTCGAAATGTCAAAATGTCGAAATGTCAAAATGTCGAAATGTCAAAATGTCGAAATGTCAAAATGTCGAAATGTCAAAATGTCGAAATGTCAAAATGTCAAAATGTCGAAATATCAAAATGTCAAAATGTCGAAATGTCAAAATGTCGAAATGTCGAAATGTCAAAATGTCGTAATGTCGAAATGTCAAAATGTCGAAATGTCAAAATGTCGAAATGTCGAAACGTCAAAATGTCAAAATGTCGAAATGTCAAAATGTCCAAATGTCAAAATGTCGAAATGTCGAAATGTCAAAATGTCAAAATGTCGAAATGTCAAAATGTCGAAATGTCAAAATGTCGAAATGCCAAAATGTCGAAATGTCAAAATGTCAAAATGTCGAAATGTCAAAATGTCGAAATGTCAAAATGTCAAAATGTCAAAATGTCGAAATGTCAAAATGTCGAAATGTCAAAATGTCAAAATGTCGAATTGTGAAAATGTCAAAATGTCGAAATGTCAAAATGTCGAAATGTCAAAATGTCGAAATGTCAAAATGTCAAAATGTCGAAATGTCAAAATGTCAAAATGTCGAAATGTCAAAATGTCAAAATGTCAAAATGTCGAAATGTCAAAATGTCAAAATGTCGAAATGTCAAAATGTCAAAATGTCAATATGTCGAAATGTCAAAATGTCAAAATGTCGAAATGTGAAAATGTCAAAATGTCGAAATATCAAAATGTCGAAATGTCAAAATCTCAAAATGTCGAAATGTCAAAATGTCGAAATGTCAAAATGTCAAAATCTCAAAATGTCGAAATGTCAAAACGTCAATATGTCAAATGTCGAAATGTCAAAAGGTCAAAATGTCGAAATGTCAAAATGTCAAAATGTCAAAATGTCGAAATGTCAAAATGTCGAAATGTCGAAATGTCAAAATGTCGAAATGTCAAAATGTCGAAATGTCAAAATGTCGAAATGTCAAAATGTCGATATGTCAAAATGTCGAAATGTCACAATGTCAAAATGTCAAAATGTCGAAATGTCAAAATGTCGAAACGTCAATATGTCAAATGTCGAAATGTCAAAATGTCGAAATGTCAAAATCTCAAAATGTCGAAATGTCAAAATGTCGAAATGTCAAAATGTCAAAATCTCCAAATGTCGAAATGTCAAAATGTCAAAATGTCGAAATGTCAAAATGTCAATATGTCAAATGTCAAAATGTCGAAATGTCAAAATGTTGAAATGTCAAAATGTAAAAATCTCAAAATGTCGAAATGTCAAAATGTCAAAATGTCGAAATGTCAAAATGTCAAAATGTCAAAATGTCGAAATGTCAAAATGTCAAAATGTCAAAATGTCGAAATGTCAAAATGTCAAAATGTCGAAATGTCAAAATGTCAAAATGTCGAAATGTCAAAATGTCAAAATGTCAATATGTCGAAATGTCAAAATGTCGAAATGTCAAAATGTCGAAATGTGAAAATGTCAAAATGTCGAAATGTCGAAATGTCAAAATGTCGAAATGTCAAAATCTCAAAATGTCGAAATGTCAAAATGTCGAAATGTCAAAATGTCAAAATCTCAAAATGTCGAAATGTCAAAACGTCAATATGTCAAATGTCGAAATGTCAAAAGGTCAAAATGTCGAAATGTCAAAATGTCGAAATGTCAAAAGGTCAAAATGTCGAAATGTCAAAATGTCGAAATGTCGAAATGTCAAAATGTCAAAATGTCGAAATGTCAAAATTTCGAAACGTCAAAATGTCGAAATGTCAAAATGTCGAAATGTCGAAATGTCAAAATGTCAAAATGTCGAAATGTCAAAATGTCGAAATGTCAAAATGTCAAAATGTCGAAATGTCAAAATGTCAAAATGTCGAAATGTCAAAATGTCGGAATGTCAAAATGTCGAAATGTCGAAATGTCAAAATGTCAAAATGTCAATATGTCGAAATGTCAAAATGTCGAAATGTCAAAATGTCAAAATGTCGAAATGTGAAAATGTCAAAATGTCGAAATGTCGAAATGTCAAAATGTCGAAATTTCAAAATCTCAAAATGTCGAAATGTCAAAATGTCGAAATGTCAAAGTGTCAAAATCTCAAAATGTCGAAATGTCAAAACGTCAATATGTCAAATGTCGAAATGTCAAAAGGTCAAAATGTCGAAATGTCGAAATGTCAAAATATCAAAATGTCAAAATGTCAAAATGTCGAAACGTCAAAATGTCGAAATGTCAAAATGTCGAAATGTCAAAATGTCAAAATGTCGAAATGTCGAAATGTCAAAATGTCGAAATGTCAAAATGTCGAAATGTCAAAATGTCGAAATGTCGAAATGTCAAAATGTCGAAATGTCAAAATGTCGAAATGTCAAAATGTCGAAATGTCAAAATGTCAAAATGTCGAAATGTCAAAATGTCGATATGTCAAAATGTCGAAATGTCGAAATGTCAAAATGTCGAAATGTCAAAATGTCAAAATGTCAAAATGTCGAAACGTCAAAATGTCGAAATGTCGAAATGTCAAAATGTCGAAATGTCAAAATGTCAAAATGTCGAAATGTCAAAATGTTGAAATGTCAAAATGTCGAAATGTCTAAATGTCGAAATGTCAAAATGTCGAAATGTCAAAATATCAAAATGTCGAAATGTCAAAATGTCAAAATGTCGAAATGTCAAAATGTCAAAATATCAAAATGTCAAAATGTCGAAATGTCAAAATGTCGAAATGTCAAAATGTCGAAATGTCGAAATGTCAAAATGTCAAAATGTCGAAATGTCAAAATGTCAAAATGTCGGAATGTCAAAATGTCAAAATGTCGAAATGTCAAAATGTCGAAATGTCAAAATGTCGAAATGTCAAAATGTCGAAATGTCAAAATGTCGAAATGTCAAAATGTCAAAATGTCGAAATGTCAAAATGTCAAAATGTCAAAATGTCGAAATGTCAAAATGTCAAAATGTCAAAATGTCGGAATGTCAAAATGTCAAAATGTCGAAATGTCAAAATGTCAAAATGTCAAAATGTCGAAACGTCAAAATGTCGAAATGTCGAAATGTCAAAATGTCGAAATGTCAAAATGTCAAAATGTCGAAATGTCAAAATGTTGAAATGTCAAAATGTCGAAATGTCTAAATGTCGAAATGTCAAAATGTCGAAATGTGAAAATGTCAAAGTGTCGAAATGTCAAAATGTCAAAATGTCGAAATGTCAAAATGTCGAAATGTCGAAATGTCAAAATGTCGAAATGTCAAAATGTCGAAATGTCAAAATGTCGAAATGTCAAAATGTCGAAATGTCAAAATGTCGAAATGTCAAAATGTCGAAATGTCAAAATGTCGAAATGTCAAAATGTCAAAATGTCGAAATGTCAAAATGTCGAAATGTCAAAATGTCAAAATGTCAAAATATCAAAATGTCGAAATGTCAAAATGTTAAAATGTCGAAATGTCAAAATGTCGAAATGTCAAAATGTCGAAATGTCAAATTGTCGAAATGTCAAAATGTCGAAATGTCAAAATGTCGAAATGTCGAAATGTCAAAATGTCAAAATGTCGAAATGTCAAAATGTCAAAATGTCGGAATGTCAAAATGTCAAAATGTCGAAATGTCAAAATGTCGAATTGTCAAAAAGTCAAAATGTCGAAATGTCAAAATATCAAAATGTCGAAATGTCAAAATGTCAAAATGTCGAAATGTCAAAATGTCGAAATGTCAAAATGTCAAAATGTCAAAATATCAAAATGTCGAAATGTCAAAATGTTAAAATGTCGAAATGTCAAAATGTCGAAATGTCAAAATGTCGAAATGTCAAATTGTCGAAATGTCAAAATGTCGAAATGTCAAAATGTCGAAATGTCAAAATGTCAAAATGTCGAAATGTCAAAATGTCGAAATGTCAAAATGTCAAAATGTCAAAATGTCGAAATGTCAAAATGTCGCAATGTCGAAATGTCAAAATGTCGAAATGTCAAAATGTTGAAATGTCAAAATGTCGAAATGTCAAAATGTCGAAATGTCAAAATGTCGAAATGTCAAAATGTCGAAATGTCAAAATGTCGAAATGTCAAAATGTCGAAATGTCAAAATGTCGAAATGTCAAAATGTCGAAATGTCAAAATGTCAAAATGTCGAAATATCAAAATGTCAAAATGTCGAAATGTCAAAATGTCGAAATGTCGAAATGTCAAAATGTCGTAATGTCGAAATGTCAAAATGTCGAAATGTCAAAATGTCGAAATGTCGAAACGTCAAAATGTCAAAATGTCGAAATGTCAAAATGTCGAAATGTCAAAATGTCGAAATGTCGAAATGTCAAAATGTCAAAATGTCGAAATGTCAAAATGTCGAAATGTCAAAATGTCGAAATGTCAAAATGTCGAAATGTCAAAATGTCAAAATGTCGAAATGTCAAAATGTCGAAATGTCAAAATGTCAAAATGTCAAAATGTCGAAATGTCAAAATGTCGAAATGTCAAAATGTCGAATTGTGAAAATGTCAAAATGTCGAAATGTCAAAATGTCGAAATGTCAAAATGTCGAAATGTCAAAATGTCAAAATGTCGAAATGTCAAAATGTCAAAATGTCGAAATGTCAAAATGTCAAAATGTCAAAATGTCGAAATGTCAAAATGTCAAAATGTCGAAATGTCAAAATGTCAAAATGTCAATATGTCGAAATGTCAAAATGTCAAAATGTCGAAATGTGAAAATGTCAAAATGTCGAAATGTCGAAATATCAAAATGTCGAAATGTCAAAATCTCAAAATGTCGAAATGTCAAAATGTCGAAATGTCAAAATGTCAAAATCTCAAAATGTCGAAATGTCAAAACGTCAATATGTCAAATGTCGAAATGTCAAAAGTCAAAATGTCGAAATGTCAAAATGTCAAAATGTCGAAATGTCAAAATGTCGAAATGTCGAAATGTCAAAATGTCAAAATGTCGAAATGTCAAAATGTCGAAATGTCAAAATGTCGAAATGTCAAAATGTCGATATGTCAAAATGTCGAAATGTCACAATGTCAAAATGTCAAAATGTCGAAATGTCAAAATGTCGAAACGTCAATATGTCAAATGTCGAAATGTCAAAATGTCGAAATGTCAAAATCTCAAAATGTCGAAATGTCAAAATGTCGAAATGTCAAAATGTCAAAATCTCCAAATGTCGAAATGTCAAAATGTCAAAATGTCGAAATGTCAAAATGTCAATATGTCAAATGTCAAAATGTCGAAATGTCAAAATGTCGAAATGTCAAAATGTAAAAATCTCAAAATGTCGAAATGTCAAAATGTCAAAATGTCGAAATGTCAAAATGTCAAAATGTCAAAATGTCGAAATGTCAAAATGTCAAAATGTCAAAATGTCGAAATGTCAAAATGTCAAAATGTCGAAATGTCAAAATGTCAAAATGTCGAAATGTCAAAATGTCAAAATGTCAATATGTCGAAATGTCAAAATGTCGAAATGTCAAAATGTCGAAATGTGAAAATGTCAAAATGTCGAAATGTCGAAATGTCAAAATGTCGAAATGTCAAAATCTCAAAATGTCGAAATGTCAAAATGTCGAAATGTCAAAATGTCAAAATCTCAAAATGTCGAAATGTCAAAACGTCAATATGTCAAATGTCGAAATGTCAAAAGGTCAAAATGTCGAAATGTCAAAATGTCGAAATGTCAAAAGGTCAAAATGTCGAAATGTCAAAATGTCGAAATGTCAAAATGTCAAAATGTCGAAATGTCAAAATGTCGAAACGTCAAAATGTCGAAATGTCAAAATGTCGAAATGTCAAAATGTCAAAATGTCGAAATGTCGAAATGTCAAAATGTCAAAATGTCGAAATGTCAAAATGTCGAAATGTCAAAATGTCAAAATGTCGAAATGTCAAAATGTCAAAATGTCGAAATGTCAAAATGTCGGAATGTCAAAATGTCGAAATGTCGAAATGTCAAAATGTCAATATGTCGAAATGTCAAAATGTCGAAATGTCAAAATGTCAAAATGTCGAAATGTGAAAATGTCAAAATGTCGAAATGTCGAAATGTCAAAATGTCGAAATTTCAAAATCTCAAAATGTCGAAATGTCAAAATGTCGAAATGTCAAAATGTCAAAATCTTAAAATGTCGAAATGTCAAAACGTCAATATGTCAAATGTCGAAATGTCAAAAGGTCAAAATGTCGAAATGTCAAAATGTCGAAATGTCAAAATATCAAAATGTCAAAATGTCAAAATGTCGAAACGTCAAAATGTCGAAATGTCAAAATGTCGAAATGTCAAAATGTCAAAATGTCGAAATGTCGAAATGTCAAAATGTCGAAATGTCAAAATGTCGAAATGTCAAAATGTCGAAATGTCGAAATGTCAAAATGTCGAAATGTCAAAATGTCGAAATGTCAAAATGTCGAAATGTCAAAATGTCAAAATGTCGAAATGTCAAAATGTCGATATGTCAAAATGTCGAAATGTCGAAATGTCAAAATGTCGAAATGTCAAAATGTCAAAATGTCGAAACGTCAAAATGTCGAAATGTCGAAATGTCAAAATGTCGAAATGTCAAAATGTCAAAATGTCGAAATGTCAAAATGTTGAAATGTCAAAATGTCGAAATGTCTAAATGTCGAAATGTCAAAATGTCGAAATGTCAAAATATCAAAATGTCGAAATGTCAAAATGTCAAAATGTCGAAATGTCAAAATGTCAAAATATCAAAATGTCAAAATGTCGAAATGTCAAAATGTCGAAATGTCAAAATGTCGAAATGTCGAAATGTCAAAATGTCAAAATGTCGAAATGTCAAAATGTCAAAATGTCGGAATGTCAAAATGTCAAAATGTCGAAATGTCAAAATGTCGAAATGTCAAAATGTCGAAATGTCAAAATGTCGAAATGTCAAAATGTCAAAATGTCGAAATGTCAAAATGTCAAAATGTCGAAATGTCAAAATGTCAAAATGTCAAAATGTCGAAATGTCAAAATGTCAAAATGTCAAAATGTCGGAATGTCAAAATGTCAAAATGTCGAAATGTCAAAATGTCAAAATGTCAAAATGTCGAAACGTCAAAATGTCGAAATGTCGAAATGTCAAAATGTCAAAATGTCGAAATGTCAAAATGTTGAAATGTCAAAATGTCGAAATGTCTAAATGTCGAAATGTCAAAATGTCGAAATGTGAAAATGTCAAAGTGTCGAAATGTCAAAATGTCAAAATGTCGAAATGGCAAAATGTCGAAATGTCGAAATGTCAAAATGTCGAAATGTCAAAATGTCGAAATGTCAGAATGTCGAAATGTCAAAATGTCGAAATGTCAAAATGTCAAAATGTCGAAATGTCAAAATGTCAAAATGTCAAAATCTCGGAGTGTCAAAATGTCGAAATGTCAAAATGTCGAAATGTCAAAATGTCGAAATGTCAAAATGTCGAAATGTCAAAATGTCAAAATGTCGAAATGTCAAAATGTCGAAATGTCAAAATGTCAAAATGTCGAAATGTCAAAATGTCGAAATGTCAAAATGTCGAAATGTCAAAATGTCGAAATGTCAAAATGTCAAAATGTCGAAATGTCAAAATGTCAAAATATCAAAATGTCAAAATGTCGAAATGTCAAAATGTCGAAATGTCAAAATGTCGAAATGTCGAAATGTCAAAATGTCAAAATGTCGAAATGTCAAAATGTCAAAATGTCGGAATGTCAAAATGTCAAAATGTCGAAATGTCAAAATGTCGAAATGTCAAAATGTCAAAATGTCGAAATGTCAAAATATCAAAATGTCGAAATGTCAAAATGTCAAAATGTCGAAATGTCAAAATGTCGAAATGTCAAAATGTCAAAATATCAAAATGTCGAAATGTCAAAATGTTAAAATGTCGAAATGTCAAAATGTCGAAATGTCAAAATGTCGAAATGTCAAATTGTCGAAATGTCAAAATGTCGAAATGTCAAAATGTCGAAATGTCAAAATGTCAAAATGTCGAAATGTCAAAATGTCGAAATGTCAAAATGTCAAAATGTCGAAATGTCAAAATGTCGCAATGTCGAAATGTCAAAATGTCGAAATGTCAAAATTTTGAAATGTCAAAATGTCGAAATGTCAAAATGTCGAAATGTCAAAATGTCGAAATGTCAAAATGTCGAAATGTCAAAATGTCGAAATGTCAAAATGTCGAAATGTCAAAATGTCGAAATGTCAAAATGTCGAAATGTCAAAATGTCGAAATGTCAAAATGTCGAAATGTCGAAATGTCAAAATGTCGTAATGTCAAAATGTCGAAATGTCGAAATGTCAAAATGTCGAAATGTCAAAATGTCGAAATGTCAAAATGTCAAAATGTCGAAATGTCAAAATGTCGAAATGTCAAAATGTCGAAATGTCGAAATGTCAAAATGTCAAAATGTCGAAATGTCAAAATGTCGAAATGTCAAAATGTCAAAATGTCGAAATGTCAAAATGTCAAAATGTCGAAATGTCAAAATGTCGAAATGTCAAAATGTCGAAATGTGAAAATGTCAAAATGTCGAAATGTCAAAATGTCGAAATGTCAAAATGTCGAAATGTCAAAATGTCAAAATGTCGAAATGTCAAAATGTCAAAATGTCAAAATGTCGAAATGTCAAAATGTCAAAATGTCAAAATGTCAAAATGTCGAAATGTCAAAATGTCAAAATGTCGAAATGTCAAAATGTCAAAATGTCAATATGTCGAAATGTCAAAATGTCGAAATGTCAAAATGTCAAAATGTCGAAATGTGAAAATGTCAAAATGTCGAAATGTCGAAATGTCAAAATGTCGAAATGTCAAAATGTCGAAATGTCAAAATGTCGAAATGTCAAAATGTCAAAATGTCGAAATGTCAAAATGTCAAAATGTCGGAATGTCAAAATGTCAAAATGTCGAAATGTCAAAATGTCAAAATGTCAAAATGTCGAAACGTCAAAATGTCGAAATGTCGAAATGTCAAAATGTCGAAATGTCAAAATGTCAAAATGTCGAAATGTCAAAATGTTGAAATGTCAAAATGTCGAAATGTCTAAATGTCGAAATGTCAAAATGTCGAAATGTGAAAATGTCAAAGTGTCGAAATGTCAAAATGTCAAAATGTCGAAATGTCAAAATGTCGAAATGTCGAAATGTCAAAATGTCGAAATGTCAAAATGTCGAAAT
This sequence comes from Sturmia bella, assembly GCA_963662145.1. Lineage (NCBI taxonomy): Eukaryota > Metazoa > Arthropoda > Insecta > Diptera > Tachinidae > Sturmia > Sturmia bella. The sequence goes on from OY759172.1 coordinate 39,331,384, forward strand.
GTCAGAATGTCGAAATGTCAAAATGTCGAAATGTCAAAATGTCAAAATGTCGAAATGTCAAAATGTCAAAATGTCAAAATCTCGGAGTGTCAAAATGTCGAAATGTCAAAATGTCGAAATGTCAAAATGTCGAAATGTCAAAATGTCGAAATGTCAAAATGTCAAAATGTCGAAATGTCAAAATGTCGAAATGTCAAAATGTCAAAATGTCGAAATGTCAAAATGTCGAAATGTCAAAATGTCGAAATGTCGAAATGTCAAAATGTCGAAATGTCAAAATGTCAAAATGTCGAAATGTCAAAATGTCAAAATATCAAAATGTCAAAATGTCGAAATGTCAAAATGTCGAAATGTCAAAATGTCGAAATGTCGAAATGTCAAAATGTCAAAATGTCGAAATGTCAAAATGTCAAAATGTCGGAATGTCAAAATGTCAAAATGTCGAAATGTCAAAATGTCGAAATGTCAAAATGTCAAAATGTCGAAATGTCAAAATATCAAAATGTCGAAATGTCAAAATGTCAAAATGTCGAAATGTCAAAATGTCGAAATGTCAAAATGTCAAAATATCAAAATGTCGAAATGTCAAAATGTTAAAATGTCGAAATGTCAAAATGTCGAAATGTCAAAATGTCGAAATGTCAAATTGTCGAAATGTCAAAATGTCGAAATGTCAAAATGTCGAAATGTCAAAATGTCAAAATGTCGAAATGTCAAAATGTCGAAATGTCAAAATGTCAAAATGTCGAAATGTCAAAATGTCGCAATGTCGAAATGTCAAAATGTCGAAATGTCAAAATTTTGAAATGTCAAAATGTCGAAATGTCGAAATGTCAAAATGTCGAAATGTCAAAATGTCGAAATGTCAAAATGTCGAAATGTCAAAATGTCGAAATGTCAAAATGTCGAAATGTCAAAATGTCGAAATGTCAAAATGTCGAAATGTCAAAATGTCGAAATGTCGAAATGTCGAAATGTCAAAATGTCGTAATGTCAAAATGTCGAAATGTCGAAATGTCAAAATGTCGAAATGTCAAAATGTCGAAATGTCAAAATGTCAAAATGTCGAAATGTCAAAATGTCGAAATGTCAAAATGTCGAAATGTCGAAATGTCAAAATGTCAAAATGTCGAAATGTCGAAATGTCAAAATGTCGAAATGTCAAAATGTCGAAATGTCAAAATGTCGAAATGTCAAAATGTCGAAATGTCAAAATGTCAAAATGTCGAAATGTCAAAATGTCAAAATGTCGAAATGTCAAAATGTCGAAATGTCAAAATGTCGAAATGTGAAAATGTCAAAATGTCGAAATGTCAAAATGTCGAAATGTCAAAATGTCGAAATGTCAAAATGTCAAAATGTCGAAATGTCGAAATGTCAAAATGTCAAAATGTCAAAATGTCGAAATGTCAAAATGTCAAAATGTCAAAATGTCGAAATGTCAAAATGTCAAAATGTCGAAATGTCAAAATGTCAAAATGTCAATATGTCGAAATGTCAAAATGTCGAAATGTCAAAATGTCAAAATGTCGAAATGTGAAAATGTCAAAATGTCGAAATGTCGAAATGTCAAAATGTCGAAATTTCAAAATCTCAAAATGTCGAAATGTCGAAATGTCAAAATGTCAAAATCTCAAAATGTCGAAATGTCAAAACGTCAATATGTCAAATGTCGAAATGTCAAAAGGTCAAAATGTCGAAATGTCAAAATGTCGAAATGTCAAAAGGTCAAAATGTCGAAATGTCAAAATGTCGAAATGTCAAAATGTCAAAATGTCGAAATGTCAAAATGTCGAAACGTCAAAATGTCGAAATGTCAAAATGTCGAAATGTCAAAATGTCAAAATGTCGAAATGTCGAAATGTCAAAATGTCAAAATGTCGAAATGTCAAAATGTCAAAATGTCGAAATGTCAAAATCTCGAAATGTCAAAATGTCGGAATGTCAAAATGTCGAAATGTCAAAATGTCGAAATGTCAAAATGTCGAAATGTCAAAATATCAAAATGTCAAAATGTCAAAATGTCGAAATGTCAAAATGTCAAAATGTCGAAATGACCTTGACTTGACCTTGACTTGACCTTGACTTGACCCTGATTTGACCAAGACTTGACCTTGACTTGACCTTGACATGACCTTGACATGACCGTCAAAATGTCGAAACGTCAAAATGTCGAAATGTCAAAATGTCGAAATGTCAAAATGTCGAAATGTCAAAATGTCGAAATGTCGAAATGTCAAAATGTCGAAATGTCAAAATGTCGAAATGTCAAAATGTCGAAATGTCAAAATGTCAAAATGTCGAAATGTCAAAATGTCGAAATGTCAAAATGTCGAAATGTCGAAATGTCAAAATGTCGAAATGTCAAAATGTCAAAATGTCGAAATGTCGAAACGTCAAAATGTCGAAATGTCGAAATGTCAAAATGTCGAAATGTCAAAATGTCAAAATGTCAAAATGTCGAAATGTCAAAATGTTGAAATGTCAAAATGTCGAAATGTCAAAATGTTAATATGTCGAAATGTCAAAATGTCGAAATGTCAAAATGTCAAAATGTTAAAATGTCGAAATGTCAAAATGTCGAAAAGTCAAAATGTCAAAATGTCGAAATGTCAAAATGTTAAAATGTCGAAATGTCAAAATGTCGAAATGTCAAAATGTCGAAATGTGAAAATGTCAAAATGTCGAAATGTCAAAATGTCAAAATGTCGAAATGTCAAAATGTCAATATGTCGAAATGTCAAAATGTCGAAATGTCAAAATGTCAAAATGTCGAAATGTCAAAATGTCAAAATGTCGAAATGTCAAAATCTCGAAATGTCAAAATGTCGAAATGTCAAAATGTCAAAATGTCGAAATGTCAAAATCTCGAAATGTCAAAAGGTCAAAATGTCGAAATGTCAAAATGTCGAAATGTCAAAAGGTCAAAATGTCGAAATGTCAAAATGTCGAAATGTCAAAATGTCAAAATGTCGAAATGTCAAAATGTCGAAACGTCAAAATGTCGAAATGTCAAAATGTCGAAATGTCAAAATGTCGAAATGTCGAAATGTCAAAATGTCAATATGTCGAAATGTCAAAATGTCGAAATGTCAAAATGTCAAAATGTCGAAATGTCAAAATGTCGAAATGTCAAAATGTCGGAATGTCAAAATGTCGAAATGTCAAAATGTCGAAATGTCAAAATGTCGAAATGTCAAAATATCAAAATGTCAAAATGTCGAAATGCCCTTGACTTGACCTTGACTTGACCCTGATTTGACCAAGACTTGACCTTGACTTGACCTTGACATGACCTTGACATGACCGTCAAAATGTCGAAATGTCAAAATGTCGAAATGTCAAAATGTCGAAATGTCAAAATGTCGAAATGTCGAAATGTCAAAATGTCGAAATGTCAAAATGTCGAAATGTCAAAATGTCGAAATGTCAAAATGTCAAAATGTCGAAATGTCAAAATGTCGATATGTCAAAATGTCGAAATGTCGAAATGTCAAAAGTCGAAATGTCAAAATGTCAAAATGTCAAAATGTCGAAACGTCAAAATGTCGAAATGTCGAAATGTCAAAATGTCGAAATGTCAAAATGTCAAAATGTCAAAATGTCGAAATGTCAAAATGTTGAAATGTCAAAATGTCGAAATGTCAAAATGTTAATATGTCGAAATGTCGAAATGTCAAAATGTCAAAATGTTAAAATGTCGAAATGTCAAAATGTCGAAAAGTCAAAATGTCAAAATGTCGAAATGTCAAAATGTTAAAATGTCGAAATGTCAAAATGTCGAAATGTCAAAATGTCGAAATGTCTAAATGTCGAAATGTCAAAATGTCGAAATGTGAAAATGTCAAAGTGTCGAAATGTCAAAATGTCAAAATGTCGAAATGTCAAAATGTCGAAATGTCGAAATGTCAAAATGTCGAAATGTCAAAATGTCGAAATGTCAGAATGTCGAAATGTCAAAATGTCGAAATGTCAAAATGTCAAAATGTCGAAATGTCAAAATGTCAAAATGTCAAAATCTCGGAGTGTCAAAATGTCGAAATGTCAAAATGTCGAAATGTCAAAATGTCGAAATGTCAAAATGTCGAAATGTCAAAATGTCAAAATGTCGAAATGTCAAAATGTCGAAATGTCAAAATGTCAAAATGTCAAAATGTCGAAATGTCAAAATGTCGAAATGTCAAAATGTCGAAATGTCGAAATGTCAAAATGTCGAAATGTCAAAATGTCAAAATGTCGAAATGTCAAAATGTCAAAATATCAAAATGTCAAAATGTCGAAATGTCAAAATGTCGAAATGTCAAAATGTCGAAATGTCGAAATGTCAAAATGTCAAAATGTCGAAATGTCAAAATGTCAAAATGTCGGAATGTCAAAATGTCAAAATGTCAAAATGTCAAAATGTCGAAATGTCAAAATGTCGAAATGTCAAAATGTCAAAATGTCGAAATGTCAAAATATCAAAATGTCGAAATGTCAAAATGTCAAAATGTCGAAATGTCAAAATGTCGAAATGTCAAAATGTCAAAATGTCAAAATATCAAAATGTCGAAATGTCAAAATGTTAAAATGTCGAAATGTCAAAATGTCGAAATGTCAAAATGTCGAAATGTCAAATTGTCGAAATGTCAAAATGTCGAAATGTCAAAATGTCGAAATGTCAAAATGTCAAAATGTCGAAATGTCAAAATGTCGAAATGTCAAAATGTCAAAATGTCGAAATGTCAAAATGTCGCAATGTCGAAATGTCAAAATGTCGAAATGTCAAAATTTTGAAATGTCAAAATGTCGAAATGTCAAAATGTCGAAATGTCAAAATGTCGAAATGTCAAAATGTCGAAATGTCAAAATGTCGAAATGTCAAAATGTCGAAATGTCAAAATGTCGAAATGCCAAAATGTCAAAATGTCGAAATGTCAAAATGTCAAAATGTCGAAATGTCGAAATGTCAAAATGTCGTAATGTCAAAATGTCGAAATGTCAAAATGTCGAAATGTCAAAATGTCGAAATGTCAAAATGTCGAAATGTCAAAATGTCAAAATGTCAAAATGTCAAAATGTCAAAATGTCGAAATGTCAAAATGTCGAAATGTCGAAATGTCAAAATGTCAAAATGTCGAAATGTCAAAATGTCGAAATGTCAAAATGTCGAAATGTCAAAATGTCGAAATGTCAAAATGTCGAAATGTCAAAATGTCGAAATGTCAAAATGTCAAAATGTCAAAATGTCGAAATGTCAAAATGTCGAAATGTCAAAATGTCAAAATGTCGAAATGTGAAAATGTCAAAATGTCGAAATGTCAAAATGTCGAAATGTCAAAATGTCGAAATGTCAAAATGTCAAAATGTCGAAATGTCAAAATGTCAAAATGTCGAAATGTCAAAATGTCAAAATGTCAAAATATCGAAATGTCAAAATGTCAAAATGTCGAAATGTCAAAATGTCAAAATGTCAATATGTCGAAATGTCAAAATGTCGAAATGTCAAAATGTCAAAATGTCGAAATGTGAAAATGTCAAAATGTCGAAATGTCAAAATGTCGAAATTTCAAAATCTCAAAATGTCGAAATGTCAAAATGTCGAAATGTCAAAATGTCAAAATCTCAAAATGTCGAAATGTCAAAATGTCGAAATGTCAAAATGTCGAAATGTCGAAATGTCAAAATCTCAAAATGTCGAAATGTCAAAATGTCGAAATGTCAAAATGTCAAAATGTCGAAATGTCAAAATGTCAAAATGTCAAAATGTCGAAATGTCAAAATGTCAAAATGTCAAAATGTCGAAATGTCAAAATGTCAAAATGTCGAAATGTCAAAATGTCGATATGTCAAAATGTCGAAATGTCACAATGTCAAAATGTCAAAATGTCGAAATGTCAAAATGTCGAAACGTCAATATGTCAAATGTCGAAATGTCAAAATGTCGAAATGTCAAAATCTCAAAATGTCGAAATGTCAAAATGTCGAAATGTCAAAATGTCAAAATCTCAAAATGTCGAAATGTCAAAATGTCAAAATGTCGAAATGTCAAAATGTCAATATGTCAAATGTCAAAATGTCGAAATGTCAAAATGTCGAAATGTCAAAATGTAAAAATCTCAAAATGTCGAAATGTCAAAATGTCAAAATGTCGAAATGTCAAAATGTCAAAATGTCAAAATGTCGAAATGTCGAAATGTCAAAATGTCAAAATGTCGAAATGTCAAAATGTCAAAATGTCGAAATGTCAAAATGTCAAAATGTCGAAATGTCAAAATGTCAAAATGTCAATATGTCGAAATGTCAAAATGTCGAAATGTCAAAATGTCGAAATGTGAAAATGTCAAAATGTCGAAATGTCGAAATGTCAAAATGTCGAAATGTCAAAATCTCAAAATGTCGAAATGTCAAAAAGTCGAAATGTCAAAATGTCAAAATCTCAAAATGTCGAAATGTCAAAACGTCAATATGTCAAATGTCGAAATGTCAAAAGGTCAAAATGTCGAAATGTCAAAATGTCGAAATGTCAAAAGGTCAAAATGTCGAAATGTCAAAATGTCGAAATGTCAAAATGTCAAAATGTCGAAATGTCGAAATGTCAAAATGTCAAAATGTCGAAATGTCAAAATGTCGAAATGTCAAAATGTCAAAATGTCGAAATGTCAAAATGTCAAAATGTCGAAATGTCAAAATGTCGGAATGTCAAAATGTCGAAATGTCGAAATGTCAAAATGTCAAAATGTCAATATGTCGAAATGTCAAAATGTCGAAATGTCAAAATGTCAAAATGTCGAAATGTGAAAATGTCAAAATGTCGAAATGTCGAAATGTCAAAATGTCGAAATTTCAAAATCTCAAAATGTCGAAATGTCAAAATGTCGAAATGTCAAAATGTCAAAATCTCAAAATGTCGAAATGTCAAAACGTCAATATGTCAAATGTCGAAATGTCAAAAGGTCAAAATGTCGAAATGTCAAAATGTCGAAATGTCAAAATATCAAAATGTCAAAATGTCAAAATGTCGAAACGTCAAAATGTCGAAATGTCAAAATGTCAAAATGTCGAAATGTCGAAATGTCGAAATGTCAAAATGTCGAAATGTCAAAATGTCGAAATGTCAAAATGTCGAAATGTCGAAATGTCAAAATGTCGAAATGTCAAAATGTCGAAATGTCAAAATGTCGAAATGTCAAAATGTCAAAATGTCGAAATGTCAAAATGTCGATATGTCAAAATGTCGAAATGTCGAAATGTCAAAATGTCGAAATGTCAAAATGTCAAAATGTCAAAATGTCGAAACGTCAAAATGTCGAAATGTCGAAATGTCAAAATGTCGAAATGTCAAAATGTCAAAATGTCGAAATGTTGAAATGTCAAAATGTCGAAATGTCAAAATGTTAATATGTCGAAATGTCAAAATGTCGAAATGTCAAAATGTCAAAATGTTAAAATGTCGAAATGTCAAAATGTCGAAAAGTCAAAATGTCAAAATGTCGAAATGTCAAAATGTTAAAATGTCGAAATGTCAAAATGTCGAAATGTCAAAATGTCGAAATGTCTAAATGTCGAAATGTCAAAATGTCGAAATGTGAAAATGTCAAAGTGTCGAAATGTCAAAATGTCAAAATGTCGAAATGTCAAAATGTCGAAATGTCGAAATGTCAAAATGTCGAAATGTCAAAATGTCGAAATGTCAGAATGTCGAAATGTCAAAATGTCGAAATGTCAAAATGTCGAAATGTCAAAATGTCAAAATGTCAAAATCTCGGAGTGTCAAAATGTCGAAATGTCAAAATGTCGAAATGTCAAAATGTCGAAATGTCAAAATGTCAAAATGTCGAAATGTCAAAATGTCGAAATGTCAAAATGTCAAAATGTCGAAATGTCAAAATGTCGAAATGTCAAAATGTCGAAATGTCAAAATGTCGAAATGTCAAAATGTCAAAATGTCGAAATGTCAAAATGTCAAAATATCAAAATGTCAAAATGTCGAAATGTCAAAATGTCGAAATGTCAAAATGTCGAAATGTCGAAATGTCAAAATGTCAAAATGTCGAAATGTCAAAATGTCAAAATGTCGGAATGTCAAAATGTCAAAATGTCGAAATGTCAAAATGTCGAAATGTCAAAATGTCAAAATGTCGAAATGTCAAAATATCAAAATGTCGAAATGTCAAAATGTCAAAATGTCGAAATGTCAAAATGTCGAAATGTCAAAATGTCAAAATATCAAAATGTCGAAATGTCAAAATGTTAAAATGTCGAAATGTCAAAATGTCGAAATGTCAAAATGTCGAAATGTCAAATTGTCGAAATGTCAAAATGTCGAAATGTCAAAATGTCGAAATGTCAAAATGTCAAAATGTCGAAATGTCAAAATGTCGAAATGTCAAAATGTCAAAATGTCGAAATGTCAAAATGTCGCAATGTCGAAATGTCAAAATGTCGAAATGTCAAAATTTTGAAATGTCAAAATGTCGAAATGTCAAAATGTCGAAATGTCAAAATGTCGAAATGTCAAAATGTCGAAATGTCAAAATGTCGAAATGTCAAAATGTCGAAATGTCAAAATGTCGAAATGTCAAAATGTCGAAATGTCAAAATGTCGAAATGTCAAAATGTCAAAATGTCGAAATGTCAAAATGTCGAAATGTCAAAATGTCGTAATGTCAAAATGTCGAAATGTCGAAATGTCAAAATGTCGAAATGTCAAAATGTCGAAATGTCAAAATGTCAAAATGTCGAAATGTCAAAATGTCGAAATGTCAAAATGTCGAAATGTCGAAATGTCAAAATGTCAAAATGTCGAAATGTCGAAATGTCAAAATGTCGAAATGTCAAAATGTCGAAATGTCAAAATGTCGAAATGTCAAAATGTCAAAATGTCGAAATGTCAAAATGTCGAAATGTCAAAATGTCAAAATGTCGAAATGTCAAAATGTCGAAATGTCAAAATGTCGAAATGTGAAAATGTCAAAATGTCGAAATGTCAAAATGTCGAAATGTCAAAATGTCGAAATGTCAAAATGTCAAAATGTCGAAATGTCAAAATGTCAAAATGTCAAAATGTCGAAATGTCAAAATGTCAAAATGTCAAAATGTCGAAATGTCAAAATGTCAAAATGTCGAAATGTCAAAATGTCAAAATGTCAATATGTCGAAATGTCAAAATGTCGAAATGTCAAAATGTCAAAATGTCGAAATGTGAAAATGTCAAAATGTCGAAATGTCGAAATGTCAAAATGTCGAAATTTCAAAATCTCAAAATGTCGAAATGTCAAAATGTCGAAATGTCAAAATGTCAAAATCTCAAAATGTCGAAATGTCAAAACGTCAATATGTCAAATGTCGAAATGTCAAAAGGTCAAAATGTCGAAATGTCAAAATGTCGAAATGTCAAAAGGTCAAAATGTCGAAATGTCAAAATGTCGAAATGTCAAAATGTCAAAATGTCGAAATGTCAAAATGTCGAAACGTCAAAATGTCGAAATGTCAAAATGTCGAAATGTCAAAATGTCAAAATGTCGAAATGTCGAAATGTCAAAATGTCAAAATGTCGAAATGTCAAAATGTCAAAATGTCGAAATGTCAAAATCTCGAAATGTCAAAATGTCGGAATGTCAAAATGTCGAAATGTCAAAATGTCGAAATGTCAAAATGTCGAAATGTCAAAATATCAAAATGTCAAAATGTCAAAATGTCGAAATGTCAAAATGTCAAAATGTCGAAATGACCTTGACTTGACCTTGACTTGACCTTGACTTGACCCTGATTTGACCAAGACTTGACCTTGACTTGACCTTGACATGACCTTGACATGACCGTCAAAATGTCGAAACGTCAAAATGTCGAAATGTCAAAATGTCGAAATGTCAAAATGTCGAAATGTCAAAATGTCGAAATGTCGAAATGTCAAAATGTCGAAATGTCAAAATGTCGAAATGTCAAAATGTCGAAATGTCAAAATGTCAAAATGTCGAAATGTCAAAATGTCGAAATGTCAAAATGTCGAAATGTCGAAATGTCAAAATGTCGAAATGTCAAAATGTCAAAATGTCGAAATGTCGAAACGTCAAAATGTCGAAATGTCGAAATGTCAAAATGTCGAAATGTCAAAATGTCAAAATGTCAAAATGTCGAAATGTCAAAATGTTGAAATGTCAAAATGTCGAAATGTCAAAATGTTAATATGTCGAAATGTCAAAATGTCGAAATGTCAAAATGTCAAAATGTTAAAATGTCGAAATGTCAAAATGTCGAAAAGTCAAAATGTCAAAATGTCGAAATGTCAAAATGTTAAAATGTCGAAATGTCAAAATGTCGAAATGTCAAAATGTCGAAATGTGAAAATGTCAAAATGTCGAAATGTCAAAATGTCAAAATGTCGAAATGTCAAAATGTCGAAATGTCAAAATGTCGAAATGTCAAAATGTCGAAATGTCAGAATGTCGAAATGTCAAAATGTCGAAATGTCAAAATGTCAAAATGTCAAAATCTCGGAGTGTCAAAATGTCGAAATGTCAAAATGTCGAAATGTCAAAATGTCGAAATGTCAAAATGTCGAAATGTCAAAATGTCGAAATGTCAAAATGTCAAAATGTCGAAATGTCAAAATGTCGAAATGTCAAAATGTCGAAATGTCGAAATGTCAAAATGTCGAAATGTCAAAATGTCAAAATGTCGAAATGTCAAAATGTCAAAATATCAAAATGTCGAAATGTCAAAATGTCAAAATGTCGAAATGTCAAAATGTCGAAATGTCGAAATGTCAAAATGTCAAAATGTCGAAATGTCAAAATGTCAAAATGTCGGAATGTCAAAATGTCAAAATGTCGAAATGTCAAAATGTCGAAATGTCAAAATGTCGAAATGTCAAAATATCAAAATGTCGAAATGTCAAAATGTCAAAATGTCGAAATGTCAAAATGTCGAAATGTCAAAATGTCAAAATGTCAAAATATCAAAATGTCGAAATGTCAAAATGTTAAAATGTCAAAATGTCGAAATGTCAAAATGTCGAAATGTCGAAATGTCAAAATGTCGAAATGTCAAAATGTCGAAATGTCAAAATGTCGAAATGTCAAAATGTCGAAAAGTCAAAATGCCGAAATGTCAAATTGTCGAAATGTCAAAATGTCGAAATGTCAAAATGTCGAAATGTCAAAATGTCAAAATGTCGAAATGTCAAAATGTCAAAATGTCAAAATGTCGAAATGTCAAAATGTCGCAATGTCGAAATGTCAAAATGTCGAAATGTCAAAATGTTGAAATGTCAAAATGTCGAAATGTCAAAATGTCGAAATGTCAAAATGTCGAAATGTCAAAATGTCGAAATGTCAAAATATCGAAATGTCAAAATGTCGAAATGTCAAAATGTCGAAATGTCAAAATGTCAAAATGTCGAAATGTCAAAATGTCGAAATGTCAAAATGTCGAAATGTCAAAATGTTGTAATGTCAAAATGTCGAAATGTCAAAATGTCGAAATGTCAAAATGTCGAAATGTCAAAATGTCGAAATGTCAAATGTCAAAATGTCGAAATGTCAAAATGTCGAAATGTCAAAATGTCGAAATGTCGAAATGTCAAAATGTCAAAATGTCGAAATGTCAAAATGTTAATATGTCGAAATGTCAAAATGTCGAAATGTCAAAATGTCAAAATGTTAAAATGTCGAAATGTCAAAATGTCGAAAAGTCAAAATGTCAAAATGTCGAAATGTCAAAATGTTAAAATGTCGAAATGTCAAAATGTCGAAATGTCAAAATGTCGAAATGTCTAAATGTCAAAATGTCGAAATGTGAAAATGTCAAAATGTCGAAATGTCAAAATGTCAAAATGTCAAAATGTCGAAATGTCAAAATGTCGAAATGTCGAAATGTCAAAATGTCGAAATGTCAAAATGTCGAAATGTCAGAATGTCGAAATGTCAAAATGTCGAAATGTCAAAATGTCGAAATGTCAAAATGTCAAAATCTCGGAGTGTCAAAATGTCGAAATGTCAAAATGTCGAAATGTCAAAATGTCGAAATGTCAAAATGTCGAAATGTCAAAATGTCAAAATGTCGAAATGTCAAAATGTCGAAATGTCAAAATGTCAAAATGTCAAAATGTCAAAATGTCGAAATGTCAAAATGTCGAAATGTCAAAATGTCGAAATGTCAAAATGTCAAAATATCGAAATGTCAAAATGTCAAAATATCAAAATGTCAAAATGTCGAAATGTCAAAATGTCAAAATGTCGAAATGTCAAAATGTCGAAATGTCGAAATGTCAAAATGTCGAAATGTCAAAATGTCGGAATGTCAAAATGTCAAAATGTCGAAATGTCAAAATGTCGAAATATCAATATGTCAAAATGTCAAAATGTCAAAATATCAAAATGTCGAAATGTCGAAATGTCAAAATGTCAAAATGTCGAAATGTCAAAATGTCAAAATGTCAAAATGTCGAAATGTCAAAATGTCGAAATGTCGAAATGTCAAAATGTCGAAATGTCAAAATGTCGAAATGTCAGAATGTCGAAATGTCAAAATGTCGAAATGTCAAAATGTCAAAATGTCGAAATGTCAAAATCTCGGAGTGTCAAAATGTCGAAATGTCAAAATGTCGAAATGTCAAAATGTCGAAATGTCAAAATGTCGAAATGTCAAAATGTCAAAATGTCGAAATGTCAAAATGTCGAAATGTCAAAATGTCAAAATGTCGAAATGTCAAAATGTCGAAATGTCAAAATGTCGAAATGTCGAAATGTCAAAATGTCGAAATGTCAAAATGTCAAAATGTCGAAATGTCAATATGTCAAAATATCAAAATGTCGAAATGTCAAAATGTCGAAATGTCTAAATGTCGAAATGTCAAAATGTCGAAATGTGAAAATGTCAAAGTGTCGAAATTTCAAAATGTCGAAATGTCAAAATGTCGAAATGTCAAAATGTCGAAATGTCAGAATGTCGAAATGTCAAAATGTCGAAATGTCAAAATGTCAAAATGTCGAAATGTCAAAATGTCAAAATTTCAAAATCTCGGAGTGTCAAAATGTCGAAATGTCAAAATGTCGAAATGTCAAAGTCGAAATGTCAAAATGTCAAAATGTCGAAATGTCAAAATGTCGAAATGTCAAAATGTCAAAATGTCAAAATGTCGAAGTGTCAAAATGTCGAAATGTCAAAATGTCGAAATGTCGAAATGTCAAAATGTCGAAATGTCAAAATGTCGAAATGTCGAAATGTCAAAATGTCGAAATGTCAAAATGTCGGAATGTCAAAATGTCAAAATGTCGAAATGTCAAAATGTCGAAATATCAATATGTCAAAATGTCAAAATGTCAAAATGTCGAAATGTCGAAATGTCGAAATGTCAAAATGTCGGAATGTCAAAATGTCAAAATGTCGAAATGTCAAAATGTCGAAATATCAATATGTCAAAATGTCAAAATGTCAAAATATCAAAATGTCGAAATGTCGAAATGTCAAAATGTCAAAATGTCGAAATGTCAAAATGTCAAAATGTCAAAATGTCAAAATGTCGAAATGTCAAAATGTCGAAATGTCGAAATGTCAAAATGTCGAAATGTCAAAATGTCGAAATGTCAGAATGTCGAAATGTCAAAATGTCGAAATGTCAAAATGTCAAAATGTCGAAATGTCAAAATCTCGGAGTGTCAAAATGTCGAAATGTCAAAATGTCGAAATGTCAAAATGTCGAAATGTCAAAATGTCGAAATGTCAAAATGTCAAAATGTCGAAATGTCAAAATGTCAAAATGTCAAAATCTCGGAGTGTCAAAATGTCGAAATGTCAAAATGTCGAAATGTCAAAATGTCGAAATGTCAAAATGTCAAAATGTCGAAATGTCAAAATGTCGAAATGTCAAAATGTCAAAATGTCAAAATGTCAAAATGTCGAAGTGTCAAAATGTCGAAATGTCAAAATGTCGAAATGTCGAAATGTCAAAATGTCGAAATGTCAAAATGTCAAAATGTCGAAATGTCAAAATGTCAAAATATCAAAATGTCAAAATGTCGAAATGTCAAAATGTCGAAATGTCGAAATGTCAAAATGTCGAAATGTCAAAATGTCGAAATGTCAAAATGTCAAAATGTCGAAATGTCAAAATGTCAAAATGTCAAAATCTCGGAGTGTCAAAATGTCGAAATGTCAAAATGTCGAAATGTCAAAATGTCAAAATCTCGGAGTGTCAAAATGTCGAAATGTCAAAATGTCGAAATGTCAAAATGTCGAAATGTCAAAATGTCAAAATGTCGAAATGTCAAAATGTCGAAATGTCAAAATGTCAAAATGTCAAAATGTCAAAATGTCGAAGTGTCAAAATGTCGAAATGTCAAAATGTCAAAATGTCGAAATGTCAAAATGTCGGAATGTCAAAATGTCAAAATGTCGAAATGTCAAAATGTCGAAATGTCAAAATGTCAAAATGTCGAAATGTCAAAATGTCAAAATGTCGAAGTGTCAAAATGTCAAAATGTCGAAATGTCAAAATGTCGAAATGTCAAAATGTCAAAATGTCAAAATATCAAAATGTCGAAATGTCAAAATGTTAAAATGTCGAAATGTCAAAATGTCGAAATGTCAAAATGTCGAAATGTCAAATTGTCGAAATGTCAAAATGTCGAAATGTCAAAATGTCGAAATGTCAAATGTCAAAATGTCGAAATGTCAAAATGTCGAAATGTCAAAATGTCGAAATGTCGAAATGTCAAAATGTCAAAATGTCGAAATGTCAAAATGTTAATATGTCGAAATGTCAAAATGTCGAAATGTCAAAATGTCAAAATGTTAAAATGTCGAAATGTCAAAATGTCGAAAAGTCAAAATGTCAAAATGTCGAAATGTCAAAATGTTAAAATGTCGAAATGTCAAAATGTCGAAATGTCTAAATGTCAAAATGTCGAAATGTGAAAATGTCAAAATGTCGAAATGTGAAAATGTCAAAATGTCGAAATGTCAAAATGTCGAAATGTCAAAATGTCGAAATGTCAAAATGTCGAAATGTCAGAATGTCGAAATGTCAAAATGTCGAAATGTCAAAATGTCAAAATGTCGAAATGTCAAAATGTCAAAATCTCGGAGTGTCAAAATGTCAAAATGTCGAAATGTCAAAATGTCGAAATGTCAAAATGTCGAAATGTCAAAATGTCAAAATGTCGAAATGTCAAAATGTCGAAATGTCAAAATGTCAAAATGTCGAAATGTCAAAATGTCGAAATGTCAAAATGTCGAAATGTCAAAATGTGAAAATGTCGAAATGTCAAAATGTCAAAATATCAAAATGTCAAAATGTCGAAATGTCAAAATGTCAAAATGTCGAAATGTCAAAATGTCGAAATGTCGAAATGTCAAAATGTCGAAATGTCAAAATGTCGGAATGTCAAAATGTCAAAATGTCAAAATGTCGAAATGTCAAAATGTCGAAATGTCAAAATGTTAAAATGTCGAAATGTCAAAATATCAAAATGTCGAAATGTCAAAATGTCAAAATGTCAAAATGTCGAAATGTCAAAATGTCGAAATATCAAAATGTCAAAATGTCAAAATATCAAAATGTCGAAATGTCGAAATGTCAAAATGTCAAAATGTCGAAATGTCAAAATGTCAAAATGTCAAAATGTCGAAATGTCAAAATGTCGAAATGTCGAAATGTCAAAATGTCGAAATGTCAAAATGTCGAAATGTCAAAATGTCGAAATGTCAAAATGTCAAAATGTCGAAATGTCAAAATGTCAAAATCTCGGAGTGTCAAAATGTCGAAATGTCAAAATGTCGAAATGTCAAAATGTCGAAATGTCAAAATGTCGAAATGTCAAAATGTCAAAATGTCGAAATGCCAAAATGTCGAAATGTCAAAATGTCAAAATGTCGAAATGTCGAAATGTCAAAATGTCGAAATGTCGAAATGTCAAAATGTCGAAATGTCAAAATGTCAAAATGTCGAAATGTCAAAATGTCAAAATATCAAAATGTCAAAATGTCGAAATGTCAAAATGTCGAAATGTCTAAATGTCGAAATGTCAAAATGTCGAAATGTGAAAATGTCAAAGTGTCGAAATGTCAAAATGTCAAAATGTCGAAATGTCAAAATGTCGAAATGTCAAAATGTCGAAATGTCAAAATGTCGAAATGTCAGAATGTCGAAATGTCAAAATGTCGAAATGTCAAAATGTCAAAATCTCGGAGTTTCAAAATGTCGAAATGTCAAAATGTCGAAATGTCAAAATGTCGAAATGTCAAAATGTCAAAATGTCGAAATGTCAAAATGTCGAAATGTCAAAATGTCAAAATGTCAAAATGTCGAAATGTCAAAATGTCGAAATGTCAAAATGTCGAAATGTCGAAATGTCAAAATGTCGAAATGTCAAAATGTCAAAATGTCGAAATGTCAAAATATCAAAATATCAAAATGTCAAAATGTCGAAATGTCAAAATGTCGAAATGTCAAAATGTCGAAATGTCAAAATGTCAAAATGTCGAAATGTCAAAATGTCAAAATGTCGGAATGTCGAAATGTCAAAATATCAAAATGTCAAAATGTCGAAATGTCAAAATGTCGAAATGTCAAAATGTCGAAATGTCGAAATGTCAAAATGTCAAAATGTCGAAATGTCAAAATGTCAAAATGTCGGAATGTCAAAATGTCAAAATGTCGAAATGTCAAAATGTCGAAATGTCAAAATGTCAAAATGTCGAAATGTCAAAATATCAAAATGTCGAAATGTCAAAATGTCGAAATGTCAAAATGTCGAAATGTCAAAATGTCAAAATGTCAAAATATCAAAATGTCGAAATGTCAAAATGTTAAAATGTCGAAATGTCAAAATGTCGAAATGTCAAAATGTCGAAATGTCAAATTGTCGAAATGTCAAAATGTCGAAATGTCAAAATGTCGAAATGTCAAAATGTCAAAATGTCGAAATGTCAAAATGTCGAAATGTCAAAATGTCAAAATGTCAAAATGTCAAAATGTCGAAATGTCAAAATGTCGCAATGTCGAAATGTCAAAATGTCGAAATGTCAAAATGTCGAAATGTCAAAATGTCGAAATGTCAAAATGTCAAAATGTCGAAATGTCAAAATGTCGAAATGTCAAAATGTCAAAATGTCAAAATGTCGAAATGTCAAAATGTCGCAATGTCGAAATGTCAAAATGTCGAAATGTCAAAATGTTGAAATGTCAAAATGTCGAAATGTCAAAATGTCGAAATGTCAAAATGTCGAAATGTCAAAATGTCGAAATGTCAAAATGTCGAAATGTCAAAATGTCGAAATGTCAAAATGTCGAAATGTCAAAATGTCGAAATGTCAAAATGTCAAAATGTCGAAATGTCAAAATGTCGAAATGTCAAAATGTCAAAATGTCAAAATATCAAAATGTCGAAATGTCAAAATGTTAAAATGTCGAAATGTCAAAATGTCGAAATGTCAAAATGTCGAAATGTCAAATTGTCGAAATGTCAAAATGTCGAAATGTCGAAATGTCAAAATGTCAAAATGTCGAAATGTCAAAATGTCAAAATGTCGGAATGTCAAAATGTCAAAATGTCGAAATGTCAAAATGTCGAATTGTCAAAATGTCAAAATGTCGAAATGTCAAAATATCAAAATGTCGAAATGTCAAAATGTCAAAATGTCGAAATGTCAAAATGTCGAAATGTCAAAATGTCAAAATGTCAAAATATCAAAATGTCGAAATGTCAAAATGTTAAAATGTCGAAATGTCAAAATGTCGAAATGTCAAAATGTCGAAATGTCAAATTGTCGAAATGTCAAAATGTCGAAATGTCAAAATGTCGAAATGTCAAAATGTCAAAATGTCGAAATGTCAAAATGTCGAAATGTCAAAATGTCAAAATGTCAAAATGTCGAAATGTCCAAATGTCGCAATGTCGAAATGTCAAAATGTCGAAATGTCAAAATGTTGAAATGTCAAAATGTCGAAATGTCAAAATGTCGAAATGTCAAAATGTCGAAATGTCAAAATGTCGAAATGTCAAAATGTCGAAATGTCAAAATGTCGAAATGTCAAAATGTCGAAATGTCAAAATGTCGAAATGTCAAAATGTCAAAATGTCGAAATATCAAAATGTCAAAATGTCGAAATGTCAAAATGTCGAAATGTCGAAATGTCAAAATGTCGTAATGTCGAAATGTCAAAATGTCGAAATGTCAAAATGTCGAAATGTCGAAACGTCAAAATGTCAAAATGTCGAAATGTCAAAATGTCGAAATGTCAAAATGTCGAAATGTCGAAATGTCAAAATGTCAAAATGTCGAAATGTCAAAATGTCGAAATGTCAAAATGTCGAAATGTCAAAATGTCGAAATGTCAAAATGTCAAAATGTCGAAATGTCAAAATGTCGAAATGTCAAAATGTCAAAATGTCAAAATGTCGAAATGTCAAAATGTCGAAATGTCAAAATGTCAAAATGTCGAATTGTGAAAATGTCAAAATGTCGAAATGTCAAAATGTCGAAATGTCAAAATGTCGAAATGTCAAAATGTCAAAATGTCGAAATGTCAAAATGTCAAAATGTCGAAATGTCAAAATGTCAAAATGTCAAAATGTCGAAATGTCAAAATGTCAAAATGTCGAAATGTCAAAATGTCAAAATGTCAATATGTCGAAATGTCAAAATGTCAAAATGTCGAAATGTGAAAATGTCAAAATGTCGAAATGTCGAAATATCAAAATGTCGAAATGTCAAAATCTCAAAATGTCGAAATGTCAAAATGTCGAAATGTCAAAATGTCAAAATCTCAAAATGTCGAAATGTCAAAACGTCAATATGTCAAATGTCGAAATGTCAAAAGGTCAAAATGTCGAAATGTCAAAATGTCAAAATGTCAAAATGTCGAAATGTCAAAATGTCGAAATGTCGAAATGTCAAAATGTCAAAATGTCGAAATGTCAAAATGTCGAAATGTCAAAATGTCGAAATGTCAAAATGTCGAAATGTCAAAATGTCAAAATGTCGAAATGTCAAAATGTCGAAATGTCAAAATGTCGAAATGTCGAAATGTCAAAATGTCGAAATGTCAAAATGTCAAAATGTCAAAATGTCAAAATGTCGAAATGTCGAAACGTCAAAATGTCGAAATGTCGAAATGTCAAAATGTCGAAATGTCAAAATGTCAAAATGTCAAAATGTCGAAATGTCAAAATGTTGAAATGTCAAAATGTCGAAATGTCAAAATGTTAATATGTCGAAATGTCAAAATGTCGAAATGTCAAAATGTCAAAATGTTAAAATGTCGAAATGTCAAAATGTCGAAAAGTCAAAATGTCAAAATGTCGAAATGTCAAAATGTTAAAATGTCGAAATGTCAAAATGTCGAAATGTCAAAATGTCGAAATGTGAAAATGTCAAAATGTCGAAATGTCAAAATGTCAAAATGTCGAAATGTCAAAATGTCGAAATGTCAAAATGTCGAAATGTCAAAATGTCGAAATGTCAGAATGTCGAAATGTCAAAATGTCGAAATGTCAAAATGTCAAAATCTCGGAGTGTCAAAATGTCGAAATGTCAAAATGTCGAAATGTCAAAATGTCGAAATGTCAAAATGTCAAAATGTCGAAATGTCAAAATGTCGAAATGTCAAAATGTCAAAATGTCGAAATGTCAAAATGTCGAAATGTCAAAATGTCGAAATGTCGAAATGTCAAAATGTCGAAATGTCAAAATGTCAAAATGTCGAAATGTCAAAATGTCAAAATATCAAAATGTCGAAATGTCAAAATGTCAAAATGTCGAAATGTCAAAATGTCGAAATGTCGAAATGTCAAAATGTCAAAATGTCGAAATGTCAAAATGTCAAAATGTCGGAATGTCAAAATGTCAAAATGTCGAAATGTCAAAATGTCGAAATGTCAAAATGTCGAAATGTCAAAATATCAAAATGTCGAAATGTCAAAATGTCAAAATGTCAAAATGTCGAAATGTCAAAATGTCGAAATGTCAAAATGTCAAAATGTCAAAATATCAAAATGTCGAAATGTCAAAATGTTAAAATGTCGAAATGTCAAAATGTCGAAATGTCAAAATGTCGAAATGTCAAATTGTCGAAATGTCAAAATGTCGAAATGTCAAAATGTCGAAATGTCAAAATGTCAAAATGTCGAAATGTCAAAATGTCAAAATGTCAAAATGTCAAAATGTCGAAATGTCAAAATGTCGCAATGTCGAAATGTCAAAATGTCGAAATGTCAAAATGTTGAAATGTCAAAATGTCGAAATGTCAAAATGTCGAAATGTCAAAATGTCGAAATGTCAAAATGTCGAAATGTCAAAATGTCGAAATGTCAAAATGTCGAAATGTCAAAATGTCGAAATGTCAAAATGTCAAAATGTCGAAATGTCAAAATGTCGAAATGTCAAAATGTCGAAATGTCGAAATGTCAAAATGTTGTAATGTCAAAATGTCGAAATGTCAAAATGTCGAAATGTCAAAATGTCGAAATGTCAAAATGTCGAAATGTCAAATGTCAAAATGTCGAAATGTCAAAATGTCGAAATGTCAAAATGTCGAAATGTCGAAATGTCAAAATGTCAAAATGTCGAAATGTCAAAATGTTAATATGTCGAAATGTCAAAATGTCGAAATGTCAAAATGTCAAAATGTTAAAATGTCGAAATGTCAAAATGTCGAAAAGTCAAAATGTCAAAATGTCGAAATGTCAAAATGTTAAAATGTCGAAATGTCAAAATGTCGAAATGTCAAAATGTCGAAATGTCTAAATGTCAAAATGTCGAAATGTGAAAATGTCAAAATGTCGAAATGTCAAAATGTCAAAATGTCGAAATGTCAAAATGTCGAAATGTCGAAATGTCAAAATGTCGAAATGTCAAAATGTCGAAATGTCAGAATGTCGAAATGTCAAAATGTCGAAATGTCAAAATGTCAAAATGTCGAAATGTCAAAATGTCAAAATCTCGGAGTGTCAAAATGTCGAAATGTCAAAATGTCGAAATGTCAAAATGTCGAAATGTCAAAATGTCGAAATGTCAAAATGTCGAAATGTCAAAATGTCAAAATGTCAAAATGTCGAAATGTCAAAATGTCGAAATGTCAAAATGTCGAAATGTCAAAATGTCGAAATGTCAAAATGTCAAAATGTCGAAATGTCAAAATGTCAAAATATCAAAATGTCAAAATGTCGAAATGTCAAAATGTCAAAATGTCGAAATGTCAAAATGTCGAAATGTCAAAATGTCGAAATGTCAAAATGTCGGAATGTCAAAATGTCAAAATGTCGAAATGTCAAAATGTCGAAATATCAATATGTCAAAATGTCAAAATGTCAAAATATCAAAATGTCGAAATGTCGAAATGTCAAAATGTCAAAATGTCGAAATGTCAAAATGTCAAAATGTCAAAATGTCGAAATGTCAAAATGTCGAAATGTCGAAATGTCAAAATGTCGAAATGTCAAAATGTCGAAATGTCAGAATGTCGAAATGTCAAAATGTCGAAATGTCAAAATGTCAAAATGTCGAAATGTCAAAATCTCGGAGTGTCAAAATGTCGAAATGTCAAAATGTCGAAATGTCAAAATGTTGAAATGTCAAAATGTCGAAATGTCAAAATGTCAAAATGTCAAAATGTCGAAATGTCAAAATGTCGAAATGTCAAAATGTCGAAATGTCGAAATGTCAAAATGTCGAAATGTCAAAATGTCAAAATGTCGAAATGTCAAAATGTCAAAATATCAAAATGTCAAAATGTCGAAATGTCAAAATGTCTAAATGTCGAAATGTCAAAATGTCGAAATGTGAAAATGTCAAAGTGTCGAAATGTCAAAATGTCGAAATGTCGAAATGTCAAAATGTCGAAATGTCAAAATGTCGAAATGTCAGAATGTCGAAATGTCAAAATGTCGAAATGTCAAAATGTCAAAATGTCGAAATGTCAAAATGTCAAAATGTCAAAATGTCAAAATCTCGGAGTGTCAAAATGTCGAAATGTCAAAATGTCGAAATGTCAAAATGTCGAAATGTCAAAATGTCAAAATGTCGAAATGTCAAAATGTCGAAATGTCAAAATGTCGAAGTGTCAAAATGTCGAAATGTCAAAATGTCGAAATGTCGAAATGTCAAAATGTCGAAATGTCAAAATGTCAAAATGTCGAAATGTCAAAATGTCAAAATATCAAAATGTCAAAATGTCGAAATGTCAAAATGTCGAAATGTCAAAATGTCGAAATGTCAAAATGTCAAAATGTCGAAATGTCAAAATGTTGGAATGTCAAAATGTCAAAATGTCGAAATGTCAAAATGTCGAAATGTCAAAATGTCAAAATGTCGAAATGTCAAAATGTCAAAATGTCGAAGTGTCAAAATGTCAAAATGTCGAAATGTCAAAATGTCGAAATGTCAAAATGTCAAAATGTCAAAATATCAAAATGTCGAAATGTCAAAATGTTAAAATGTCGAAATGTCAAAATGTCGAAATGTCAAAATGTCGAAATGTCAAATTGTCGAAATGTCAAAATGTCGAAATGTCAAAATGTCGAAATGTCAAATGTCAAAATGTCGAAATGTCAAAATGTCGAAATGTCAAAATGTCGAAATGTCGAAATGTCAAAATGTCAAAATGTCGAAATGTCAAAATGTCGAAATGTCAAAATGTCAAAATGTTAAAATGTCGAAATGTCAAAATGTCGAAAAGTCAAAATGTCAAAATGTCGAAATGTCAAAATGTTAAAATGTCGAAATGTCGAAATGTCAAAATGTCGAAATGTCTAAATGTCAAAATGTCGAAATGTGAAAATGTCAAAATGTCGAAATGTGAAAATGTCAAAATGTCGAAATGTCAAAATGTCGAAATGTCAAAATGTCGAAATGTCAAAATGTCGAAATGTCAGAATGTCGAAATGTCAAAATGTCGAAATGTCAAAATGTCAAAATGTCGAAATGTCAAAATGTCAAAATCTCGGAGTGTCAAAATGTCGAAATGTCAAAATGTCGAAATGTCAAAATGTCGAAATGTCAAAATGTCGAAATGTCAAAATGTCAAAATGTCGAAATGTCAAAATGTCGAAATGTCAAAATGTCAAAATGTCGAAATGTCAAAATGTCGAAATGTCAAAATGTCGAAATGTCGAAATGTCAAAATGTCGAAATGTCAAAATGTGAAAATGTCGAAATGTCAAAATGTCAAAATATCAAAATGTCAAAATGTCGAAATGTCAAAATGTCAAAATGTCGAAATGTCAAAATGTCGAAATGTCGAAATGTCAAAATGTCAAAATGTCGAAATGTCAAAATGTCGGAATGTCAAAATGTCAAAATGTCGAAATGTCAAAATGTCGAAATGTCAAAATGTCAAAATGTCGAAATGTCAAAATATCAAAATGTCGAAATGTCAAAATGTCAAAATGTCAAAATGTCGAAATGTCAAAATGTCGAAATATCAAAATGTCAAAATGTCAAAATATCAAAATGTCGAAATGTCGAAATGTCAAAATGTCAAAATGTCGAAATGTCAAAATGTCAAAATGTCGAAATGTCAAAATGTCGAAATGTCGAAATGTCAAAATGTCGAAATGTCAAAATGTCGAAATGTCAGAATGTCGAAATGTCAAAATGTCGAAATGTCAAAATGTCAAAATGTCGAAATGTCAAAATGTCAAAATCTCGGAGTGTCAAAATGTCGAAATGTCAAAATGTCGAAATGTCAAAATGTCGAAATGTCAAAATGTCGAAATGTCAAAATGTCAAAATGTCGAAATGTCAAAATGTCGAAATGTCAAAATGTCAAAATGTCAAAATGTCGAAATGTCAAAATGTCGAAATGTCAAAATGTCGAAATGTCAAAATGTCGAAATGTCAAAATGTCAAAATGTCGAAATGTCAAAATGTCAAAATATCAAAATGTCAAAATGTCGAAATGTCAAAATGTCGAAATGTCTAAATGTCGAAATGTCAAAATGTCGAAATGTGAAAATGTCAAAGTGTCGAAATGTCAAAATGTCAAAATGTCAAAATGTCGAAATGTCAAAATGTCGAAATGTCAAAATGTCGAAATGTCAGAATGTCGAAATGTCAAAATGTCGAAATGTCAAAATGTCGAAATGTCAAAATGTCAAAATCTCGGAGTTTCAAAATGTCAAAATGTCGAAATGTCAAAATGTCGAAATGTCAAAATGTCAAAATGTCAAAATGTCAAAATGTCGAAATGTCAAAATGTCAAAATGTCAAAATGTCGAAATGTCAAAATGTCGAAATGTCAAAATGTCGAAATGTCGAAATGTCAAAATGTCGAAATGTCAAAATGTCAAAATGTCAAAATGTCGAAATGTCAAAATGTCAAAATATCAAAATGTCGAAATGTCAAAATGTCGAAATGTCAAAATGTCGAAATGTCAAAATGTCAAAATGTCGAAATGTCAAAATGTCGGAATGTCGAAATGTCAAAATGTCGAAATGTCAAAATGTCAAAATGTCGAAATGTCAAAATGTCGAAATGTCAAAATGTCGAAATGTCGAAATGTCAAAATGTCGAAATGTCAAAATGTCAAAATGTCGAAATGTCAAAATGTCAAAATATCAAAATGTCAAAATGTCGAAATGTCAAAATGTCGAAATGTCAAAATGTCGAAATGTCGAAATGTCAAAATGTCAAAATGTCGAAATGTCAAAATGTCAAAATGTCGGAATGTCAAAATGTCAAAATGTCGAAATGTCAAAATGTCAAAATGTCGAAATGTCAAAATATCAAAATGTCGAAATGTCAAAATGTCAAAATGTCGAAATGTCAAAATGTCGAAATGTCAAAATGTCAAAATGTCAAAATATCAAAATGTCGAAATGTCAAAATGTTAAAATGTCGAAATGTCAAAATGTCGAAATGTCAAAATGTCGAAATGTCAAATTGTCGAAATGTCAAAATGTCGAAATGTCAAAATGTCGAAATGTCAAAATGTCAAAATGTCGAAATGTCAAAATGTCGAAATGTCAAAATGTCAAAATGTCAAAATGTCGAAATGTCAAAATGTCGCAATGTCGAAATGTCAAAATGTCGAAATGTCAAAATGTCGAAATGTCAAAATGTCAAAATGTCGAAATGTCAAAATGTCGAAATGTCAAAATGTCAAAATGTCGAAATGTCAAAATGTCGAAATGTCAAAATGTCGAAATGTCAAAATGTTGAAATGTCAAAATGTCGAAATGTCAAAATGTCGAAATGTCAAAATGTCGAAATGTCAAAATGTCGAAATGTCAAAATGTCGAAATGTCAAAATGTCGAAATGTCAAAATGTCGAAATGTCAAAATGTCAAAATGTCGAAATGTCAAAATGTCGAAATGTCAAAATGTCAAAATGTCAAAATATCAAAATGTCGAAATGTCAAAATGTTAAAATGTCGAAATGTCAAAATGTCGAAATGTCAAAATGTCGAAATGTCAAATTGTCGAAATGTCAAAATGTCGAAATGTCAAAATGTCGAAATGTCGAAATGTCAAAATGTCAAAATGTCGAAATGTCAAAATGTCAAAATGTCGGAATGTCAAAATGTCAAAATGTCGAAATGTCAAAATGTCGAATTGTCAAAATGTCAAAATGTCGAAATGTCAAAATATCAAAATGTCGAAATGTCAAAATGTCAAAATGTCGAAATGTCAAAATGTCGAAATGTCAAAATGTCAAAATGTCAAAATATCAAAATGTCGAAATGTCAAAATGTTAAAATGTCGAAATGTCAAAATGTCGAAATGTCAAAATGTCGAAATGTCAAATTGTCGAAATGTCAAAATGTCGAAATGTCAAAATGTCGAAATGTCAAAATGTCAAAATGTCGAAATGTCAAAATGTCGAAATGTCAAAATGTCAAAATGTCAAAATGTCGAAATGTCAAAATGTCGCAATGTCGAAATGTCAAAATGTCGAAATGTCAAAATGTTGAAATGTCAAAATGTCGAAATGTCAAAATGTCGAAATGTCAAAATGTCGAAATGTCAAAATGTCGAAATGTCAAAATGTCGAAATGTCAAAATGTCGAAATGTCAAAATGTCGAAATGTCAAAATGTCGAAATGTCAAAATGTCAAAATGTCGAAATATCAAAATGTCAAAATGTCAAAATGTCGAAATGTCGAAATGTCAAAATGTCGTAATGTCGAAATGTCAAAATGTCGAAATGTCAAAATGTCGAAATGTCAAAATGTCGAAACGTCAAAATGTCAAAATGTCGAAATGTCAAAATGTCGAAATGTCAAAATGTCGAAATGTCGAAATGTCAAAATGTCAAAATGTCGAAATGTCAAAATGTCGAAATGTCAAAATGTCGAAATGTCAAAATGTCGAAATGTCGAAATGTCAAAATGTCGAAATGTCAAAATGTCAAAATGTCAAAATCTCGGAGTGTCAAAATGTCGAAATGTCAAAATGTCGAAATGTCAAAATGTCGAAATGTCAAAATGTCGAAATGTCGAAATGTCAAAATGTCAAAATGTCGAAATGTCAAAATGTCGAAATGTCAAAATGTCAAAATGTCGAAATGTCAAAATGTCGAAATGTCAAAATGTCGAAATGTCGAAATGTCAAAATGTCGAAATGTCAAAATGTCAAAATGTCGAAATGTCAAAATGTCAAAATATCAAAATGTCAAAATGTCGAAATGTCAAAATGTCGAAATGTCAAAATGTCGAAATGTCGAAATGTCAAAATGTCAAAATGTCGAAATGTCAAAATGTCAAAATGTCGGAATGTCAAAATGTCAAAATGTCGAAATGTCAAAATGTCGAAATGTCAAAATGTCAAAATGTCGAAATGTCAAAATATCAAAATGTCGAAATGTCAAAATGTCAAAATGTCGAAATGTCAAAATGTCGAAATGTCAAAATGTCAAAATATCAAAATGTCGAAATGTCAAAATGTTAAAATGTCGAAATGTCAAAATGTCGAAATGTCAAAATGTCGAAATGTCAAATTGTCGAAATGTCAAAATGTCGAAATGTCAAAATGTCGAAATGTCAAAATGTCAAAATGTCGAAATGTC
Organism: Sturmia bella; assembly: GCA_963662145.1. NCBI lineage: Eukaryota > Metazoa > Arthropoda > Insecta > Diptera > Tachinidae > Sturmia > Sturmia bella. Next base: position 39,358,374 of record OY759172.1, read on the forward strand.
AAAATGTCGAAATGTCAAAATGTCAAAATGTCGAAATGTCAAAATGTCGCAATGTCGAAATGTCAAAATGTCGAAATGTCAAAATTTTGAAATGTCAAAATGTCGAAATGTCAAAATGTCGAAATGTCAAAATGTCGAAATGTCAAAATGTCGAAATGTCAAAATGTCGAAATGTCAAAATGTCGAAATGTCAAAATGTCGAAATGTCAAAATGTCGAAATGTCAAAATGTCAAAATGTCGAAATGTCAAAATGTCGAAATGTCGAAATGTCAAAATGTCGTAATGTCAAAATGTCGAAATGTCGAAATGTCAAAATGTCGAAATGTCAAAATGTCGAAATGTCAAAATGTCAAAATGTCGAAATGTCAAAATGTCGAAATGTCAAAATGTCGAAATGTCGAAATGTCAAAATGTCAAAATGTCGAAATGTCGAAATGTCAAAATGTCGAAATGTCAAAATGTCGAAATGTCAAAATGTCGAAATGTCAAAATGTCAAAATGTCGAAATGTCAAAATGTCGAAATGTCAAAATGTCAAAATGTCGAAATGTCAAAATGTCGAAATGTCAAAATGTCGAAATGTGAAAATGTCAAAATGTCGAAATGTCAAAATGTCGAAATGTCAAAATGTCGAAATGTCAAAATGTCAAAATGTCGAAATGTCAAAATGTCAAAATGTCAAAATGTCGAAATGTCAAAATGTCAAAATGTCAAAATGTCGAAATGTCAAAATGTCAAAATGTCGAAATGTCAAAATGTCAAAATGTCAATATGTCGAAATGTCAAAATGTCGAAATGTCAAAATGTCAAAATGTCGAAATGTGAAAATGTCAAAATGTCGAAATGTCGAAATGTCAAAATGTCGAAATTTCAAAATCTCAAAATGTCGAAATGTCAAAATGTCGAAATGTCAAAATGTCAAAATCTCAAAATGTCGAAATGTCAAAACGTCAATATGTCAAATGTCGAAATGTCAAAAGGTCAAAATGTCGAAATGTCAAAATGTCGAAATGTCAAAAGGTCAAAATGTCGAAATGTCAAAATGTCGAAATGTCAAAATGTCAAAATGTCGAAATGTCAAAATGTCGAAACGTCAAAATGTCGAAATGTCAAAATGCCGAAATGTCAAAATGTCAAAATGTCGAAATGTCGAACTGTCAAAATGTCAAAATGTCGAAATGTCAAAATGTCAAAATGTCGAAATGTCAAAATCTCGAAATGTCAAAATGTCGGAATGTCAAAATGTCGAAATGTCAAAATGTCGAAATGTCAAAATGTCGAAATGTCAAAATATCAAAATGTCAAAATGTCAAAATGTCGAAATGACCTTGACTTGACCTTGACTTGACCTTGACTTGACCCTGATTTGACCAAGACTTGACCTTGACTTGACCTTGACATGACCTTGACATGACCGTCAAAATGTCGAAACGTCAAAATGTCGAAATGTCAAAATGTCGAAATGTCAAAATGTCGAAATGTCAAAATGTCGAAATGTCGAAATGTCAAAATGTCGAAATGTCAAAATGTCGAAATGTCAAAATGTCGAAATGTCAAAATGTCAAAATGTCGAAATGTCAAAATGTCGAAATGTCAAAATGTCGAAATGTCGAAATGTCAAAATGTCGAAATGTCAAAATGTCAAAATGTCGAAATGTCGAAACGTCAAAATGTCGAAATGTCGAAATGTCAAAATGTCGAAATGTCAAAATGTCAAAATGTCAAAATGTCGAAATGTCAAAATGTTGAAATGTCAAAATGTCGAAATGTCAAAATGTTAATATGTCGAAATGTCAAAATGTCGAAATGTCAAAATGTCAAAATGTTAAAATGTCGAAATGTCAAAATGTCGAAAAGTCAAAATGTCAAAATGTCGAAATGTCAAAATGTTAAAATGTCGAAATGTCAAAATGTCGAAATGTCAAAATGTCGAAATGTGAAAATGTCAAAATGTCGAAATGTCAAAATGTCAAAATGTCGAAATGTCAAAATGTCGAAATGTCAAAATGTCGAAATGTCAAAATGTCGAAATGTCAGAATGTCGAAATGTCAAAATGTCGAAATGTCAAAATGTCAAAATGTCAAAATCTCGGAGTGTCAAAATGTCGAAATGTCAAAATGTCGAAATGTCAAAATGTCGAAATGTCAAAATGTCAAAATGTCGAAATGTCAAAATTTCGAAATGTCAAAATGTCAAAATGTCGAAATGTCAAAATGTCGAAATGTCAAAATGTCGAAATGTCGAAATGTCAAAATGTCGAAATGTCAAAATGTCAAAATGTCGAAATGTCAAAATGTCAAAATATCAAAATGTCGAAATGTCAAAATGTCAAAATGTCGAAATGTCAAAATGTCGAAATGTCGAAATGTCAAAATGTCAAAATGTCGAAATGTCAAAATGTCGGAATGTCAAAATGTCAAAATGTCGAAATGTCAAAATGTCGAAATGTCAAAATGTCGAAATGTCAAAATATCAAAATGTCGAAATGTCAAAATGTCAAAATGTCAAAATGTCGAAATGTCAAAATGTCGAAATGTCAAAATGTCAAAATGTCAAAATATCAAAATGTCGAAATGTCAAAATGTTAAAATGTCAAAATGTCGAAATGTCAAAATGTCGAAATGTCGAAATGTCAAAATGTCGAAATGTCAAAATGTCGAAATGTCAAAATGTCGAAATGTCAAAATGTCGAAAAGTCAAAATGTCGAAATGTCAAATTGTCGAAATGTCAAAATGTCGAAATGTCAAAATGTCGAAATGTCAAAATGTCAAAATGTCGAAATGTCAAAATGTCAAAATGTCGAAATGTCAAAATGTCGCAATGTCGAAATGTCAAAATGTCGAAATGTCAAAATGTTGAAATGTCAAAATGTCGAAATGTCAAAATGTCGAAATGTCAAAATGTCGAAATGTCAAAATGTCGAAATGTCAAAATGTCGAAATGTCAAAATGTCGAAATGTCAAAATGTCGAAATGTCAAAATGTCAAAATGTCGAAATGTCAAAATGTCGAAATGTCAAAATGTCGAAATGTCGAAATGTCAAAATGTTGTAATGTCAAAATGTCGAAATGTCAAAATGTCGAAATGTCAAAATGTCGAAATGTCAAAATGTCGAAATGTCAAATGTCAAAATGTCGAAATGTCAAAATGTCGAAATGTCAAAATGTCGAAATGTCGAAATGTCAAAATGTCAAAATGTCGAAATGTCAAAATGTCAAAATGTCGAAATGTCAAAATCTCGGAGTGTCAAAATGTCGAAATGTCAAAATGTCGAAATGTCAAAATGTCGAAATGTCAAAATGTCAAAATGTCGAAATGTCAAAATGTCGAAATGTCAAAATGTCAAAATGTCGAAATGTCAAAATGTCGAAATGTCAAAATGTCGAAATGTCGAAATGTCAAAATGTCGAAATGTCAAAATGTCAAAATGTCGAAATGTCAAAATGTCAAAATATCAAAATGTCAAAATGTCGAAATGTCAAAATGTCGAAATTTCTAAATGTCGAAATGTCAAAATGTCGAAATGTGAAAATGTCAAAGTGTCGAAATGTCAAAATGTCGAAATGTCGAAATGTCGAAATGTCAAAATGTCGAAATGTCAGAATGTCGAAATGTCAAAATGTCGAAATGTCAAAATGTCAAAATGTCGAAATGTCAAAATGTCAAAATGTCAAAATCTCGGAGTGTCAAAATGTCGAAATGTCAAAATGTCGAAATGTCAAAATGTCGAAATGTCAAAATGTCAAAATGTCGAAATGTCAAAATGTCGAAATGTCAAAATGTCAAAATGTCAAAATGTCGAAGTGTCAAAATGTCGAAATGTCAAAATGTCGAAATGTCGAAATGTCAAAATGTCGAAATGTCAAAATGTCAAAATGTCGAAATGTCAAAATGTCGAAATGTCAAAATGTCAAAATGTCGAAATGTCAAAATGTCAAAATATCAAAATGTCAAAATGTCGAAATGTCAAAATGTCGAAATGTCAAAATGTCGAAATGTCAAAATGTCGAAATGTCAAAATGTCGGAATGTCAAAATGTCAAAATGTCGAAATGTCAAAATGTCGAAATATCAATATGTCAAAATGTCAAAATATCAAAATGTCGAAATGTCGAAATGTCAAAATGTCAAAATGTCGAAATGTCAAAATGTCAAAATGTCAAAATGTCGAAATGTCAAAATGTCGAAATGTCGAAATGTCAAAATGTCGAAATGTCAAAATGTCGAAATGTCAGAATGTCGAAATGTCAAAATGTCGAAATGTCAAAATGTCGAAATGTCAAAATCTCGGAGTGTCAAAATGTCGAAATGTCAAAATGTCGAAATGTCAAAATGTCGAAATGTCAAAATGTCAAAATGTCGAAATGTCAAAATGTCGAAATGTCAAAATGTCAAAATGTCAAAATGTCGAAATGTCAAAATGTCGAAATGTCGAAATGTCAAAATGTCGAAATGTCAAAATGTCAAAATGTCGAAATGTCAAAATGTCAAAATATCAAAATGTCAAAATGTCGAAATGTCTAAATGTCGAAATGTCAAAATGTCGAAATGTGAAAATGTCAAAGTGTCGAAATGTCAAAATGTCGAAATGTCGAAATGTCAAAATGTCGAAATGTCAAAATGTCGAAATGTCAGAATGTCGAAATGTCAAAATGTCGAAATGTCAAAATGTCAAAATGTCGAAATGTCAAAATGTCAAAATGTCAAAATCTCGGAGTGTCAAAATGTCGAAATGTCAAAATGTCGAAATGTCAAAATGTCGAAATGTCAAAATGTCAAAATGTCGAAATGTCAAAATGTCGAAATGTCAAAATGTCAAAATGTCAAAATATCAAAATGTCGAAATGTCAAAATGTTAAAATGTCGAAATGTCAAAATGTCGAAATGTCAAAATGTCGAAATGTCAAATTGTCGAAATGTCAAAATGTCGAAATGTCAAAATGTCGAAATGTCAAAATGTCAAAATGTCGAAATGTCAAAATGTCGAAATGTCAAAATGTCAAAATGTCAAAATGTCGAAATGTCGCAATGTCGAAATGTCAAAATGTCGAAATGTCAAAATGTTGAAATGTCAAAATGTCGAAATGTCAAAATGTCGAAATGTCAAAATGTCGAAATGTCAAAATGTCGAAATGTCAAAATGTCGAAATGTCAAAATGTCGAAATGTCAAAATGTCGAAATGTCAAAATGTCGAAATGTCAAAATGTCAAAATGTCGAAATATCAAAATGTCAAAATGTCGAAATGTCAAAATGTCGAAATGTCGAAATGTCAAAATGTCGTAATGTCGAAATGTCAAAATGTCGAAATGTCAAAATGTCGAAATGTCAAAATGTCGAAACGTCAAAATGTCAAAATGTCGAAATGTCAAAATGTCGAAATGTCAAAATGTCGAAATGTCGAAATGTCAAAATGTCAAAATGTCGAAATGTCAAAATGTCGAAATGTCAAAATGTCGAAATGTCAAAATGTCGAAATGTCGAAATGTCAAAATGTCGAAATGTCAAAATGTCAAAATGTCAAAATCTCGGAGTGTCAAAATGTCGAAATGTCAAAATGTCGAAATGTCAAAATGTCGAAATGTCAAAATGTCGAAATGTCGAAATGTCAAAATGTCAAAATGTCGAAATGTCAAAATGTCGAAATGTCAAAATGTCAAAATGTCGAAATGTCAAAATGTCGAAATGTCAAAATGTCGAAATGTCGAAATGTCAAAATGTCGAAATGTCAAAATGTCAAAATGTCGAAATGTCAAAATGTCAAAATATCAAAATGTCAAAATGTCGAAATGTCAAAATGTCGAAATGTCAAAATGTCGAAATGTCGAAATGTCAAAATGTCAAAATGTCGAAATGTCAAAATGTCAAAATGTCGGAATGTCAAAATGTCAAAATGTCGAAATGTCAAAATGTCGAAATGTCAAAATGTCAAAATGTCGAAATGTCAAAATATCAAAATGTCGAAATGTCAAAATGTCAAAATGTCGAAATGTCAAAATGTCGAAATGTCAAAATGTCAAAATATCAAAATGTCGAAATGTCAAAATGTTAAAATGTCGAAATGTCAAAATGTCGAAATGTCAAAATGTCGAAATGTCAAATTGTCGAAATGTCAAAATGTCGAAATGTCAAAATGTCGAAATGTCAAAATGTCAAAATGTCGAAATGTCAAAATGTCGAAATGTCAAAATGTCAAAATGTCGAAATGTCAAAATGTCGCAATGTCGAAATGTCAAAATGTCGAAATGTCAAAATTTTGAAATGTCAAAATGTCGAAATGTCAAAATGTCGAAATGTCAAAATGTCGAAATGTCAAAATGTCGAAATGTCAAAATGTCGAAATGTCAAAATGTCGAAATGTCAAAATGTCAAAATGTCGAAATGTCAAAATGTCGAAATGTCGAAATGTCAAAATGTCGTAATGTCAAAATGTCGAAATGTCGAAATGTCGAAATGTCAAAATGTCGAAATGTCAAAATGTCGAAATGTCAAAATGTCAAAATGTCGAAATGTCAAAATGTCGAAATGTCAAAATGTCGAAATGTCGAAATGTCAAAATGTCAAAATGTCGAAATGTCGAAATGTCAAAATGTCGAAATGTCAAAATGTCGAAATGTCAAAATGTCGAAATGTCAAAATGTCAAAATGTCGAAATGTCAAAATGTCGAAATGTCAAAATGTCAAAATGTCGAAATGTCAAAATGTCGAAATGTCAAAATGTCGAAATGTGAAAATGTCAAAATGTCGAAATGTCAAAATGTCGAAATGTCAAAATGTCGAAATGTCAAAATGTCAAAATGTCGAAATGTCAAAATGTCAAAATGTCAAAATGTCGAAATGTCAAAATGTCAAAATGTCGAAATGTCAAAATGTCAAAATGTCGAAATGTCAAAATGTCAAAATGTCAATATGTCGAAATGTCAAAATGTCGAAATGTCAAAATGTCAAAATGTCGAAATGTGAAAATGTCAAAATGTCGAAATGTCGAAATGTCAAAATGTCGAAATTTCAAAATCTCAAAATGTCGAAATGTCAAAATGTCGAAATGTCAAAATGTCAAAATCTCAAAATGTCGAAATGTCAAAACGTCAATATGTCAAATGTCGAAATGTCAAAAGGTCAAAATGTCGAAATGTCAAAATGTCGAAATGTCAAAAGGTCAAAATGTCGAAATGTCAAAATGTCGAAATGTCAAAATGTCAAAATGTCGAAATGTCAAAATGTCGAAACGTCAAAATGTCGAAATGTCAAAATGTCGAAATGTCAAAATGTCAAAATGTCGAAATGTCGAAATGTCAAAATGTCAAAATGTCGAAATGTCAAAATGTCAAAATGTCGAAATGTCAAAATCTCGAAATGTCAAAATGTCGGAATGTCAAAATGTCGAAATGTCAAAATGTCGAAATGTCAAAATGTCGAAATGTCAAAATATCAAAATGTCAAAATGTCAAAATGTCGAAATGTCAAAATGTCAAAATGTCGAAATGACCTTGACTTGACCTTGACTTGACCTTGACTTGACCCTGATTTGACCAAGACTTGACCTTGACTTGACCTTGACATGACCTTGACATGACCGTCAAAATGTCGAAACGTCAAAATGTCGAAATGTCAAAATGTCGAAATGTCAAAATGTCGAAATGTCAAAATGTCGAAATGTCGAAATGTCAAAATGTCGAAATGTCAAAATGTCGAAATGTCAAAATGTCGAAATGTCAAAATGTCAAAATGTCGAAATGTCAAAATGTCGAAATGTCGAAATGTCAAAATGTCAAAATGTCGAAATGTCGAAATGTCAAAATGTCGAAATGTCAAAATGTCGAAATGTCAAAATGTCGAAATGTCAAAATGTCAAAATGTCGAAATGTCAAAATGTCGAAATGTCAAAATGTCAAAATGTCGAAATGTCAAAATGTCGAAATGTCAAAATGTCGAAATGTGAAAATGTCAAAATGTCGAAATGTCAAAATGTCGAAATGTCAAAATGTCGAAATGTCAAAATGTCAAAATGTCGAAATGTCAAAATGTCAAAATGTCAAAATGTCGAAATGTCAAAATGTCAAAATGTCGAAATGTCAAAATGTCAAAATGTCGAAATGTCAAAATGTCAAAATGTCAATATGTCGAAATGTCAAAATGTCGAAATGTCAAAATGTCAAAATGTCGAAATGTGAAAATGTCAAAATGTCGAAATGTCGAAATGTCAAAATGTCGAAATTTCAAAATCTCAAAATGTCGAAATGTCAAAATGTCGAAATGTCAAAATGTCAAAATCTCAAAATGTCGAAATGTCAAAACGTCAATATGTCAAATGTCGAAATGTCAAAAGGTCAAAATGTCGAAATGTCAAAATGTCGAAATGTCAAAAGGTCAAAATGTCGAAATGTCAAAATGTCGAAATGTCAAAATGTCAAAATGTCGAAATGTCAAAATGTCGAAACGTCAAAATGTCGAAATGTCAAAATGTCGAAATGTCAAAATGTCAAAATGTCGAAATGTCGAAATGTCAAAATGTCAAAATGTCGAAATGTCAAAATGTCAAAATGTCGAAATGTCAAAATCTCGAAATGTCAAAATGTCGGAATGTCAAAATGTCGAAATGTCAAAATGTCGAAATGTCAAAATGTCGAAATGTCAAAATATCAAAATGTCAAAATGTCAAAATGTCGAAATGTCAAAATGTCAAAATGTCGAAATGACCTTGACTTGACCTTGACTTGACCCTGATTTGACCAAGACTTGACCTTGACTTGACCTTGACATGACCTTGACATGACCGTCAAAATGTCGAAACGTCAAAATGTCGAAATGTCAAAATGTCGAAATGTCAAAATGTCGAAATGTCGAAATGTCAAAATGTCGAAATGTCAAAATGTCAAAATGTCGAAATGTCGAAACGTCAAAATGTCGAAATGTCGAAATGTCAAAATGTCGAAATGTCAAAATGTCAAAATGTCAAAATGTCGAAATGTCAAAATGTCAAAATGTCAAAATGTCAAAATGTTAAAATGTCGAAATGTCAAAATGTCGAAAAGTCAAAATGTCAAAATGTCGAAATGTCGAAACGTCAAAATGTCGAAATGTCGAAATGTCAAAATGTCGAAATGTCAAAATGTCAAAATGTCAAAATGTCGAAATGTCAAAATGTCAAAATGTCAAAATGTCAAAATGTTAAAATGTCGAAATGTCAAAATGTCGAAAAGTCAAAATGTCAAAATGTCGAAATGTCGAAACGTCAAAATGTCGAAATGTCGAAATGTCAAAATGTCGAAATGTCAAAATGTCAAAATGTCAAAATGTCGAAATGTCAAAATGTCAAAATCTCAAAATGTCGAAATGTCAAAACGTCAATATGTCAAATGTCGAAATGTCAAAAGGTCAAAATGTCGAAATGTCAAAATGTCGAAATGTCAAAAGGTCAAAATGTCGAAATGTCAAAATGTCGAAATGTCAAAATGTCAAAATGTCGAAATGTCAAAATGTCGAAACGTCAAAATGTCGAAATGTCAAAATGTCGAAATGTCAAAATGTCAAAATGTCGAAATGTCGAAATGTCAAAATGTCAAAATGTCGAAATGTCAAAATGTCAAAATGTCGAAATGTCAAAATCTCGAAATGTCAAAATGTCGGAATGTCAAAATGTCGAAATGTCAAAATGTCGAAATGTCAAAATGTCGAAATGTCAAAATATCAAAATGTCAAAATGTCAAAATGTCGAAATGTCAAAATGTCAAAATGTCGAAATGACCTTGACTTGACCTTGACTTGACCTTGACTTGACCCTGATTTGACCAAGACTTGACCTTGACTTGACCTTGACATGACCTTGACATGACCGTCAAAATGTCGAAACGTCAAAATGTCGAAATGTCAAAATGTCGAAATGTCAAAATGTCGAAATGTCGAAATGTCAAAATGTCGAAATGTCAAAATGTCAAAATGTCGAAATGTCGAAATGTCAAAATGTCGAAATGTCAAAATGTCGAAATGTCAAAATGTCGAAATGTCAAAATGTCAAAATGTCGAAATGTCAAAATGTCGAAATGTCAAAATGTCGAAATGTCGAAATGTCAAAATGTCGAAATGTCAAAATGTCAAAATGTCGAAATGTCGAAACGTCAAAATGTCGAAATGTCGAAATGTCAAAATGTCGAAATGTCAAAATGTCAAAATGTCAAAATGTCGAAATGTCAAAATGTTGAAATGTCAAAATGTCGAAATGTCAAAATGTTAATATGTCGAAATGTCAAAATGTCGAAATGTCAAAATGTCAAAATGTTAAAATGTCGAAATGTCAAAATGTCGAAAAGTCAAAATGTCAAAATGTCGAAATGTCAAAATGTTAAAATGTCGAAATGTCAAAATGTCGAAATGTCAAAATGTCGAAATGTGAAAATGTCAAAATGTCGAAATGTCAAAATGTCAAAATGTCGAAATGTCAAAATGTCGAAATGTCAAAATGTCGAAATGTCAAAATGTCGAAATGTCAGAATGTCGAAATGTCAAAATGTCGAAATGTCAAAATGTCAAAATGTCAAAATCTCGGAGTGTCAAAATGTCGAAATGTCAAAATGTCGAAATGTCAAAATGTCGAAATGTCAAAATGTCAAAATGTCGAAATGTCAAAATGTCGAAATGTCAAAATGTCAAAATGTCGAAATGTCAAAATGTCGAAATGTCAAAATGTCGAAATGTCGAAATGTCAAAATGTCGAAATGTCAAAATGTCAAAATGTCGAAATGTCAAAATGTCAAAATATCAAAATGTCGAAATGTCAAAATGTCAAAATGTCGAAATGTCAAAATGTCGAAATGTCGAAATGTCAAAATGTCAAAATGTCGAAATGTCAAAATGTCGGAATGTCAAAATGTCAAAATGTCGAAATGTCAAAATGTCGAAATGTCAAAATGTCGAAATGTCAAAATGTCGAAATGTCAAAATGTCAAAATGTCAAAATGTCGAAATGTCAAAATGTCGAAATGTCAAAATGTCAAAATGTCAAAATATCAAAATGTCGAAATGTCAAAATGTTAAAATGTCAAAATGTCGAAATGTCAAAATGTCGAAATGTCGAAATGTCAAAATGTCGAAATGTCAAAATGTCGAAATGTCAAAATGTCGAAATGTCAAAATGTCGAAAAGTCAAAATGTCGAAATGTCAAATTGTCGAAATGTCAAAATGTCGAAATGTCAAAATGTCGAAATGTCAAAATGTCGAAATGTCAAAATGTCAAAATGTCAAAATGTCGAAATGTCAAAATGTCGCAATGTCGAAATGTCAAAATGTCGAAATGTCAAAATGTTGAAATGTCAAAATGTCGAAATGTCAAAATGTCGAAATGTCAAAATGTCGAAATGTCAAAATGTCGAAATGTCAAAATGTCGAAATGTCAAAATGTCGAAATGTCAAAATGTCGAAATGTCAAAATGTCAAAATGTCGAAATGTCAAAATGTCGAAATGTCAAAATGTCGAAATGTCGAAATGTCAAAATGTTGTAATGTCAAAATGTCGAAATGTCAAAATGTCGAAATGTCAAAATGTCGAAATGTCAAAATGTCGAAATGTCAAATGTCAAAATGTCGAAATGTCAAAATGTCGAAATGTCAAAATGTCGAAATGTCGAAATGTCAAAATGTCAAAATGTCGAAATGTCAAAATGTCAAAATGTCGAAATGTCAAAATCTCGGAGTGTCAAAATGTCGAAATGTCAAAATGTCGAAATGTCAAAATGTCGAAATGTCAAAATGTCGAAATGTCAAAATGTCAAAATGTCGAAATGTCAAAATGTCGAAATGTCAAAATGTCAAAATGTCAAAATGTCGAAATGTCAAAATGTCGAAATGTCAAAATGTCGAAATGTCGAAATGTCAAAATGTCGAAATGTCAAAATGTCAAAATGTCAAAATGTCAAAATGTCGAAATGTCAAAATGTCAAAATGTCGAAATGTCAAAATGTCGAAATTTCTAAATGTCGAAATGTCAAAATGTCGAAATGTGAAAATGTCAAAGTGTCGAAATGTCAAAATGTCGAAATGTCGAAATGTCGAAATGTCAAAATGTCGAAATGTCAGAATGTCGAAATGTCAAAATGTCGAAATGTCAAAATGTCAAAATGTCGAAATGTCAAAATGTCAAAATGTCAAAATCTCGGAGTGTCAAAATGTCGAAATGTCAAAATGTCGAAATGTCAAAATGTCGAAATGTCAAAATGTCAAAATGTCGAAATGTCAAAATGTCGAAATGTCAAAATGTCAAAATGTCAAAATGTCGAAGTGTCAAAATGTCGAAATGTCAAAATGTCGAAATGTCGAAATGTCAAAATGTCGAAATGTCAAAATGTCAAAATGTCGAAATGTCAAAATGTCGAAATGTCAAAATGTCGAAATGTCAAAATGTCAAAATATCAAAATGTCAAAATGTCGAAATGTCAAAATGTCGAAATGTCAAAATGTCGAAATGTCAAAATGTCGAAATGTCAAAATGTCGGAATGTCAAAATGTCAAAATGTCGAAATGTCAAAATGTCGAAATATCAATATGTCAAAATGTCAAAATGTCAAAATATCAAAATGTCGAAATGTCGAAATGTCAAAATGTCAAAATGTCGAAATGTCAAAATGTCAAAATGTCAAAATGTCGAAATGTCAAAATGTCGAAATGTCGAAATGTCAAAATGTCGAAATGTCAAAATGTCGAAATGTCAGAATGTCGAAATGTCAAAATGTCGAAATGTCAAAATGTCGAAATGTCAAAATCTCGGAGTGTCAAAATGTCGAAATGTCAAAATGTCGAAATGTCAAAATGTCGAAATGTCAAAATGTCGAAATGTCAAAATGTCGAAATGTCAAAATGTCAAAATGTCAAAATGTCGAAATGTCAAAATGTCGAAATGTCAAAATGTCGAAATGTCGAAATGTCAAAATGTCGAAATGTCAAAATGTCAAAATGTCGAAATGTCAAAATGTCAAAATATCAAAATGTCAAAATGTCGAAATGTCTAAATGTCGAAATGTCAAAATGTCGAAATGTGAAAATGTCAAAGTGTCGAAATGTCAAAATGTCGAAATGTCGAAATGTCAAAATGTCGAAATGTCAAAATGTCGAAATGTCAGAATGTCGAAATGTCAAAATGTCGAAATGTCAAAATGTCAAAATGTCGAAATGTCAAAATGTCAAAATGTCAAAATCTCGGAGTGTCAAAATGTCGAAATGTCAAAATGTCGAAATGTCAAAATGTCGAAATGTCAAAATGTCAAAATGTCGAAATGTCAAAATGTCGAAATGTCAAAATGTCAAAATGTCAAAATGTCGAAGTGTCAAAATGTCGAAATGTCAAAATGTCGAAATGTCGAAATGTCAAAATGTCGAAATGTCAAAATGTCAAAATGTCGAAATGTCAAAATGTCAAAATATCAAAATGTCAAAATGTCGAAATGTCAAAATGTCGAAATGTCAAAATGTCGAAATGTCGAAATGTCAAAATGTCAAAATGTCGAAATGTCAAAATGTCGGAATGTCAAAATGTCAAAATGTCGAAATGTCAAAATGTCGAAATGTCAAAATGTCAAAATGTCGAAATGTCAAAATGTCAAAATGTCGAAGTGTCAAAATGTCAAAATGTCGAAATGTCAAAATGTCGAAATGTCAAAATGTCAAAATGTCAAAATATCAAAATGTCGAAATGTCGAAATGTCAAAATGTTAAAATGTCGAAATGTCAAAATGTCGAAATGTCAAAATGTCGAAATGTCAAATTGTCGAAATGTCAAAATGTCGAAATGTCAAAATGTCGAAATGTCAAATGTCAAAATGTCGAAATGTCAAAATGTCGAAATGTCAAAATGTCGAAATGTCGAAATGTCAAAATGTCAAAATGTCGAAATGTCAAAATGTTAATATGTCGAAATGTCAAAATGTCGAAATGTCAAAATGTCAAAATGTTAAAATGTCGAAATGTCAAAATGTCGAAAAGTCAAAATGTCAAAATGTCGAAATGTCAAAATGTTAAAATGTCGAAATGTCGAAATGTTGAAATGTCAAAATGTCGAAATGTCTAAATGTCAAAATGTCGAAATGTGAAAATGTCGAAATGTGAAAATGTCAAAATGTCGAAATGTCAAAATGTCGAAATGTCAAAATGCCGAAATGTCAAAATGTCGAAATGTCAGAATGTCGAAATGTCAAAATGTCGAAATGTCAAAATGTCAAAATGTCGAAATGTCAAAATGTCAAAATCTCGGAGTGTCAAAATGTCGAAATGTCAAAATGTCGAAATGTCAAAATGTCGAAATGTCAAAATGTCGAAATGTCAAAATGTCAAAATGTCGAAATGTCAAAATGTCGAAATGTCAAAATGTCAAAATGTCGAAATGTCAAAATGTCGAAATGTCAAAATGTCGAAATGTCAAAATGTCGAAATGTCAAAATGTGAAAATGTCGAAATGTCAAAATGTCAAAATATCAAAATGTCAAAATGTCGAAATGTCAAAATGTCAAAATGTCGAAATGTCAAAATGTCGAAATGTCGAAATGTCAAAATGTCAAAATGTCGAAATGTCAAAATGTCGGAATGTCAAAATGTCAAAATGTCGAAATGTCAAAATGTCGAAATGTCAAAATGTCAAAATGTCGAAATGTCAAAATATCAAAATGTCGAAATGTCAAAATGTCAAAATGTCAAAATGTCGAAATGTCAAAATGTCGAAATATCAAAATGTCAAAATGTCAAAATATCAAAATGTCGAAATGTCGAAATGTCAAAATGTCAAAATGTCGAAATGTCAAAATGTCAAAATGTCAAAATGTCGAAATGTCAAAATGTCGAAATGTCGAAATGTCAAAATGTCGAAATGTCAAAATGTCGAAATGTCAAAATGTCGAAATGTCAAAATGTCAAAATGTCGAAATGTCAAAATGTCAAAATCTCGGAGTGTCAAAATGTCGAAATGTCAAAATGTCGAAATGTCAAAATGTCGAAATGTCGAAATGTCAAAATGTCGAAATGTCAAAATGTCAAAATGTCGAAATGTCAAAATATCAAAATGTCGAAATGTCAAAATGTCAAAATGTCGAAATGTCAAAATGTCGAAATGTCAAAATGTCAAAATGTCAAAATATCAAAATGTCGAAATGTCAAAATGTTAAAATGTCGAAATGTCAAAATGTCGAAATGTCAAAATGTCGAAATGTCAAATTGTCGAAATGTCAAAATGTCGAAATGTCAAAATGTCGAAATGTCAAAATGTCAAAATGTCGAAATGTCAAAATGTCGAAATGTCAAAATGTCAAAATGTCAAAATGTCGAAATGTCAAAATGTCGCAATGTCGAAATGTCAAAATGTCGAAATGTCAAAATGTCGAAATGTCAAAATGTCGAAATGTCAAAATGTCAAAATGTCGAAATGTCAAAATGTCGAAATGTCAAAATGTCAAAATGTCAAAATGTCGAAATGTCAAAATGTCGCAATGTCGAAATGTCAAAATGTCGAAATGTCAAAATGTTGAAATGTCAAAATGTCGAAATGTCAAAATGTCGAAATGTCAAAATGTCGAAATGTCAAAATGTCGAAATGTCAAAATGTCGAAATGTCAAAATGTCGAAATGTCAAAATGTCGAAATGTCAAAATGTCGAAATGTCAAAATGTCAAAATGTCGAAATGTCAAAATGTCGAAATGTCAAAATGTCAAAATGTCAAAATATCAAAATATCGAAATGTCAAAATGTTAAAATGTCGAAATGTCAAAATGTCGAAATGTCAAAATGTCGAAATGTCAAATTGTCGAAATGTCAAAATGTCGAAATGTCAAAATGTCGAAATGTCGAAATGTCAAAATGTCAAAATGTCGAAATGTCAAAATGTCAAAATGTCGGAATGTCAAAATGTCAAAATGTCGAAATGTCAAAATGTCGAATTGTCAAAATGTCAAAATGTCGAAATGTCAAAATATCAAAATGTCGAAATGTCAAAATGTCAAAATGTCGAAATGTCAAAATGTCGAAATGTCAAAATGTCAAAATGTCAAAATATCAAAATGTCGAAATGTCAAAATGTTAAAATGTCGAAATGTCAAAATGTCGAAATGTCAAAATGTCGAAATGTCAAATTGTCGAAATGTCAAAATGTCGAAATGTCAAAATGTCGAAATGTCAAAATGTCAAAATGTCGAAATGTCAAAATGTCGAAATGTCAAAATGTCAAAATGTCAAAATGTCGAAATGTCAAAATGTCGCAATGTCGAAATGTCAAAATGTCGAAATGTCAAAATGTTGAAATGTCAAAATGTCGAAATGTCAAAATGTCGAAATGTCAAAATGTCGAAATGTCAAAATGTCGAAATGTCAAAATGTCGAAATGTCAAAATGTCGAAATGTCAAAATGTCGAAATGTCAAAATGTCGAAATGACAAAATGTCAAAATGTCGAAATATCAAAATGTCAAAATGTCGAAATGTCAAAATGTCGAAATGTCGAAATGTCAAAATGTCGTAATGTCGAAATGTCAAAATGTCGAAATGTCAAAATGTCGAAATGTCGAAACGTCAAAATGTCAAAATGTCGAAATGTCAAAATGTCGAAATGTCAAAATGTCGAAATGTCGAAATGTCAAAATGTCAAAATGTCGAAATGTCAAAATGTCGAAATGTCAAAATGTCGAAATGTCAAAATGTCGAAATGTCAAAATGTCAAAATGTCGAAATGTCAAAATGTCGAAATGTCAAAATGTCAAAATGTCAAAATGTCGAAATGTCAAAATGTCGAAATGTCAAAATGTCGAATTGTGAAAATGTCAAAATGTCGAAATGTCAAAATGTCGAAATGTCAAAATGTCAAAATGTCGAAATGTCAAAATGTCAAAATGTCGAAATGTCAAAATGTCAAAATGTCAAAATGTCGAAATGTCAAAATGTCAAAATGTCGAAATGTCAAAATGTCAAAATGTCAATATGTCGAAATGTCAAAATGTCAAAATGTCGAAATGTGAAAATGTCAAAATGTCGAAATGTCGAAATATCAAAATGTCGAAATGTCAAAATCTCAAAATGTCGAAATGTCAAAATGTCGAAATGTCAAAATGTCAAAATCTCAAAATGTCGAAATGTCAAAACGTCAATATGTCAAATGTCGAAATGTCAAAAGGTCAAAATGTCGAAATGTCAAAATGTCAAAATGTCGAAATGTCAAAATGTCGAAATGTCGAAATGTCAAAATGTCAAAATGTCGAAATATCAAAATGTCGAAATGTCAAAATGTCGAAATGTCAAAATGTCGAAATGTCAAAATGTCGAAATGTCAAAATGTCGAAATGTCAAAATGTCGAAATGTCGAAATGTCAAAATGTCGAAATGTCAAAATGTCAAAATGTCAAAATGTCGAAATGTCGAAACGTCAAAATGTCGAAATGTCGAAATGTCAAAATGGCGAAATGTCAAAATGTCAAAATGTCAAAATGTCGAAATGTCAAAATGTTGAAATGTCAAAATGTCGAAATGTCAAAATGTTAATATGTCGAAATGTCAAAATGTCGAAATGTCAAAATGTCAAAATGTTAAAATGTCGAAATGTCAAAATGTCGAAAAGTCAAAATGTCAAAATGTCGAAATGTCAAAATGTTAAAATGTCGAAATGTCAAAATGTCGAAATGTCAAAATGTCGAAATGTGAAAATGTCAAAATGTCGAAATGTCAAAATGTCAAAATGTCGAAATGTCAAAATGTCGAAATGTCAAAATGTCGAAATGTCAAAATGTCGAAATGTCAGAATGTCGAAATGTCAAAATGTCGAAATGTCAAAATGTCAAAATGTCAAAATCTCGGAGTGTCAAAATGTCGAAATGTCAAAATGTCGAAATGTCAAAATGTCGAAATGTCAAAATGTCAAAATGTCGAAATGTCAAAATGTCGAAATGTCAAAATGTCAAAATGTCGAAATGTCAAAATGTCGAAATGTCAAAATGTCGAAATGTCGAAATGTCAAAATGTCGAAATGTCAAAATGTCAAAATGTCGAAATGTCAAAATGTCAAAATATCAAAATGTCGAAATGTCAAAATGTCAAAATGTCGAAATGTCAAAATGTCGAAATGTCGAAATGTCAAAATGTCAAAATGTCGAAATGTCAAAATGTCAAAATGTCGGAATGTCAAAATGTCAAAATGTCGAAATGTCAAAATGTCGAAATGTCAAAATGTCGAAATGTCAAAATATCAAAATGTCGAAATGTCAAAATGTCAAAATGTCAAAATGTCGAAATGTCAAAATGTCGAAATGTCAAAATGTCAAAATGTCAAAATATCAAAATGTCGAAATGTCAAAATGTTAAAATGTCGAAATGTCAAAATGTCAAAATCTCAAAATGTCGAAATGTCAAAACGTCAATATGTCAAATGTCGAAATGTCAAAAGGTCAAAATGTCGAAATGTCAAAATGTCAAAATGTCAAAATGTCAAAATGTCGAAATGTCAAAATGTCAAAATGTCGAAATGTCAAAATATCAAAATGTCGAAATGTCAAAATGTCGAAATGTCAAAATGTCGAAATGTCGAAATGTCAAAATGTCAAAATGTCGAAATGTCAAAATGTCAAAATGTCGGAATGTCAAAATGTCAAAATGTCGAAATGTCAAAATGTCGAAATGTCAAAATGTCAAAATGTCGAAATGTCAAAATATCAAAATGTCGAAATGTCAAAATGTCAAAATGTCGAAATGTCAAAATGTCGAAATGTCAAAATGTCAAAATATCAAAATGTCGAAATGTCAAAATGTTAAAATGTCGAAATGTCAAAATGTCGAAATGTCAAAATGTCGAAATGTCAAATTGTCGAAATGTCAAAATGTCGAAATGTCAAAATGTCGAAATGTCAAAATGTCAAAATGTCGAAATGTCAAAATGTCGAAATGTCAAAATGTCAAAATGTCGAAATGTCAAAATGTCGCAATGTCGAAATGTCAAAATGTCGAAATGTCAAAATTTTGAAATGTCAAAATGTCGAAATGTCAAAATGTAGAAATGTCAAAATGTCGAAATGTCAAAATGTCGAAATGTCAAAATGTCGAAATGTCAAAATGTCGAAATGTCAAAATGTCGAAATGTCAAAATGTCGAAATGTCAAAATGTCAAAATGTCGAAATGTCAAAATGTCGAAATGTCGAAATGTCAAAATGTCGTAATGTCAAAATGTCGAAATGTCGAAATGTCAAAATGTCGAAATGTCAAAATGTCGAAATGTCAAAATGTCAAAATGTCGAAATGTCAAAATGTCGAAATGTCAAAATGTCGAAATGTCGAAATGTCAAAATGTCAAAATGTCGAAATGTCGAAATGTCAAAATGTCGAAATGTCAAAATGTCGAAATGTCAAAATGTCGAAATGTCAAAATGTCAAAATGTCGAAATGTCAAAATGTCGAAATGTCAAAATGTCAAAATGTCGAAATGTCAAAATGTCGAAATGTCAAAATGTCGAAATGTGAAAATGTCAAAATGTCGAAATGTCAAAATGTCGAAATGTCAAAATGTCGAAATGTCAAAATGTCAAAATGTCGAAATGTCAAAATGTCAAAATGTCAAAATGTCGAAATGTCAAAATGTCGAAATGTCAAAATGTCGAAATGTCAAAATGTCAAAATCTCGAAATGTCAAAATGTCGGAATG
The DNA here is from genome assembly GCA_963662145.1 of Sturmia bella. NCBI lineage: Eukaryota > Metazoa > Arthropoda > Insecta > Diptera > Tachinidae > Sturmia > Sturmia bella. The sequence goes on from OY759172.1 coordinate 39,378,024, forward strand.
TCAAAATGTCGAAATGTCAAAATGTCGAAATGTCAAAATGTCGAAATGTCAAAATATCAAAATGTCAAAATGTCAAAATGTCGAAATGTCAAAATGTCAAAATGTCGAAATGACCTTGACTTGACCTTGACTTGACCCTGATTTGACCAAGACTTGACCTTGACTTGACCTTGACATGACCTTGACATGACCGTCAAAATGTCGAAACGTCAAAATGTCGAAATGTCAAAATGTCGAAATGTCAAAATGTCGAAATGTCGAAATGTCAAAATGTCGAAATGTCAAAATGTCGAAATGTCAAAATGTCGAAATGTCAAAATGTCAAAATGTCGAAATGTCAAAATGTCGAAATGTCAAAATGTCGAAATGTCGAAATGTCAAAATGTCGAAATGTCAAAATGTCAAAATGTCGAAATGTCGAAACGTCAAAATGTCGAAATGTCGAAATGTCAAAATGTCGAAATGTCAAAATGTCAAAATGTCAAAATGTCGAAATGTCAAAATGTTGAAATGTCAAAATGTCGAAATGTCAAAATGTTAATATGTCGAAATGTCAAAATGTCGAAATGTCAAAATGTCAAAATGTTAAAATGTCGAAATGTCAAAATGTCGAAAAGTCAAAATGTCAAAATGTCGAAATGTCAAAATGTTAAAATGTCGAAATGTCAAAATGTCGAAATGTCAAAATGTCGAAATGTGAAAATGTCAAAATGTCGAAATGTCAAAATGTCAAAATGTCGAAATGTCAAAATGTCGAAATGTCAAAATGTCGAAATGTCAAAATGTCGAAATGTCAGAATGTCGAAATGTCAAAATGTCGAAATGTCAAAATGTCAAAATGTCAAAATCTCGGAGTGTCAAAATGTCGAAATGTCAAAATGTCGAAATGTCAAAATGTCGAAATGTCAAAATGTCAAAATGTCGAAATGTCAAAATGTCGAAATGTCAAAATGTCAAAATGTCGAAATGTCAAAATGTCGAAATGTCAAAATGTCGAAATGTCGAAATGTCAAAATGTCGAAATGTCAAAATGTCAAAATGTCGAAATGTCAAAATGTCAAAATATCAAAATGTCGAAATGTCAAAATGTCAAAATGTCGAAATGTCAAAATGTCGAAATGTCGAAATGTCAAAATGTCGAAATGTCAAAATGTCAAAATGTCGGAATGTCAAAATGTCGAAATGTCAAAATGTCGAAATGTCAAAATGTCGAAATGTCAAAATATCAAAATGTCGAAATGTCAAAATGTCAAAATGTCAAAATGTCAAAATGTCGAAATGTCAAAATGTCGAAATGTCAAAATGTCAAAATGTCAAAATATCAAAATGTCAAAATGTCAAAATGTCGAAATGTCAAAATGTCGAAATGTCAAAATGTCGAAATGTCAAAATGTCAAAATGTCGAAATGTCGAAATGTCAAAATGTCGAAATGTCAAAATGTCGAAATGTCAAAATGTCGAAATGTCAAAATGTCGAAAAGTCAAAATGTCGAAATGTCAAATTGTCGAAATGTCAAAATGTCGAAATGTCAAAATGTCGAAATGTCAAAATGTCAAAATGTCGAAATGTCAAAATGTCAAAATGTCAAAATGTCGAAATGTCAAAATGTCGCAATGTCGAAATGTCAAAATGTCGAAATGTCAAAATGTTGAAATGTCAAAATGTCGAAATGTCAAAATGTCGAAATGTCAAAATGTCGAAATGTCAAAATGTCGAAATGTCAAAATGTCGAAATGTCAAAATGTCGAAATGTCAAAATGTCAAAATGTCGAAATGTCAAAATGTCGAAATGTCAAAATGTCGAAATGTCGAAATGTCAAAATGTTGTAATGTCAAAATGTCGAAATGTCAAAATGTCGAAATGTCAAAATGTCGAAATGTCAAAATGTCGAAATGTCAAATGTCAAAATGTCGAAATGTCAAAATGTCGAAATGTCAAAATGTCGAAATGTCGAAATGTCAAAATGTCAAAATGTCGAAATGTCAAAATGTCAAAATGTCGAAATGTCAAAATCTCGGAGTGTCAAAATGTCGAAATGTCAAAATGTCGAAATGTCAAAATGTCGAAATGTCAAAATGTCGAAATGTCAAAATGTCAAAATGTCGAAATGTCAAAATGTCGAAATGTCAAAATGTCAAAATGTCAAAATGTCAAAATGTCGAAATGTCAAAATGTCGAAATGTCGAAATGTCAAAATGTCGAAATGTCAAAATGTCAAAATGTCGAAATGTCAAAATGTCAAAATATCAAAATGTCAAAATGTCGAAATGTCAAAATGTCGAAATGTCTAAATGTCGAAATGTCAAAATGTCGAAATGTGAAAATGTCAAAGTGTCGAAATGTCAAAATGTCGAAATGTCGAAATGTCAAAATGTCGAAATGTCAAAATGTCGAAATGTCAGAATGTCGAAATGTCAAAATGTCGAAATGTCAAAATGTCAAAATGTCGAAATGTCAAAATGTCAAAATGTCAAAATCTCGGAGTGTCAAAATGTCGAAATGTCAAAATGTCGAAATGTCAAAATGTCGAAATGTCAAAATGTCAAAATGTCGAAATGTCGAAATGTCAAAATGTCGAAATGTCAAAATGTCAAAATGTCGAAGTGTCAAAATGTCGAAATGTCAAAATGTCGAAATGTCGAAATGTCAAAATGTCGAAATGTCAAAATGTCAAAATGTCGAAATGTCAAAATGTCGAAATGTCAAAATGTCAAAATGTCGAAATGTCAAAATGTCAAAATATCAAAATGTCAAAATGTCGAAATGTCAAAATGTCAAAATGTCGAAATGTCAAAATGTCGAAATGTCGAAATGTCAAAATGTCGAAATGTCAAAATGTCGGAATGTCAAAATGTCAAAATGTCGAAATGTCAAAATGTCGAAATATCAATATCTCAAAATGTCAAAATGTCAAAATATCAAAATGTCGAAATGTCGAAATGTCAAAATGTCAAAATGTCGAAATGTCAAAATGTCAAAATGTCAAAATGTCGAAATGTCAAAATGTCGAAATGTCGAAATGTCAAAATGTCGAAATGTCAAAATGTCGAAATGTCAGAATGTCGAAATGTCAAAATGTCGAAATGTCAAAATGTCAAAATGTCGAAATGTCAAAATCTCGGAGTGTCAAAATGTCGAAATGTCAAAATGTCGAAATGTCAAAATGTCGAAATGTCAAAATGTCGAAATGTCAAAATGTCAAAATGTCGAAATGTCAAAATGTCGAAATGTCAAAATGTCAAAATGTCAAAATGTCGAAATGTCAAAATGTCGAAATGTCAAAATGTCGAAATGTCGAAATGTCAAAATGTCGAAATGTCAAAATGTCAAAATGTCGAAATGTCAAAATGTCAAAATATCAAAATGTCAAAATGTCGAAATGTCTAAATGTCGAAATGTCAAAATGTCGAAATGTGAAAATGTCAAAGTGTCGAAATGTCAAAATGTCGAAATGTCGAAATGTCAAAATGTCGAAATGTCAAAATGTCGAAATGTCAGAATGTCGAAATGTCAAAATGTCGAAATGTCAAAATGTCAAAATGTCGAAATGTCAAAATGTCAAAATGTCAAAATCTCGGAGTGTCAAAATGTCGAAATGTCAAAATGTCGAAATGTCAAAATGTCGAAATGTCAAAATGTCGAAATGTCAAAATGTCGAAATGTCAAAATGTCAAAATGTCAAAATGTCGAAGTGTCAAAATGTCGAAATGTCAAAATGTCGAAATGTCGAAATGTCAAAATGTCGAAATGTCAAAATGTCAAAATGTCGAAATGTCAAAATGTCAAAATATCAAAATGTCAAAATGTCGAAATGTCAAAATGTCGAAATGTCAAAATGTCGAAATGTCGAAATGTCAAAATGTCAAAATGTCGAAATGTCAAAATGTCGGAATGTCAAAATGTCAAAATGTCGAAATGTCAAAATGTCGAAATGTCAAAATGTCAAAATGTCGAAATGTCAAAATGTCAAAATGTCGAAGTGTCAAAATGTCAAAATGTCGAAATGTCAAAATGTCGAAATGTCAAAATGTCAAAATGTCGAAATGTCAAAATGTCGAAATGTCAAAATGTCAAAATGTCGAAATGTCAAAATGTCGAAATGTCAAAATGTCGAAATGTCGAAATGTCAAAATGTTGTAATGTCAAAATGTCGAAATGTCAAAATGTCGAAATGTCAAAATGTCGAAATGTCAAAATGTCGAAATGTCAAATGTCAAAATGTCGAAATGTCAAAATGTCGAAATGTCAAAATGTCGAAATGTCGAAATGTCAAAATGTCAAAATGTCGAAATGTCAAAATGTCAAAATGTCGAAATGTCAAAATCTCGGAGTGTCAAAATGTCGAAATGTCAAAATGTCGAAATGTCAAAATGTCGAAATGTCAAAATGTCGAAATGTCAAAATGTCAAAATGTCGAAATGTCAAAATGTCGAAATGTCAAAATGTCAAAATGTCAAAATGTCGAAATGTCAAAATGTCGAAATGTCAAAATGTCGAAATGTCGAAATGTCAAAATGTCGAAATGTCAAAATGTCAAAATGTCGAAATGTCAAAATGTCAAAATATCAAAATGTCAAAATGTCGAAATGTCAAAATGTCGAAATGTCTAAATGTCGAAATGTCAAAATGTCGAAATGTGAAAATGTCAAAGTGTCGAAATGTCAAAATGTCGAAATGTCGAAATGTCAAAATGTCGAAATGTCAAAATGTCGAAATGTCAGAATGTCGAAATGTCAAAATGTCGAAATGTCAAAATGTCAAAATGTCGAAATGTCAAAATGTCAAAATGTCAAAATCTCGGAGTGTCAAAATGTCGAAATGTCGAAATGTCAAAATGTCGAAATGTCAAAATGTCAAAATGTCGGAATGTCAAAATGTCGAAATGTCAAAATGTCGAAATGTCAAAATGTCGAAATGTCAAAATATCAAAATGTCGAAATGTCAAAATGTCAAAATGTCAAAATGTCGAAATGTCAAAATGTCGAAATGTCAAAATGTCAAAATGTCAAAATATCAAAATGTCAAAATGTCAAAATGTCGAAATGTCAAAATGTCGAAATGTCAAAATGTCGAAATGTCAAAATGTCAAAATGTCGAAATGTCGAAATGTCAAAATGTCGAAATGTCAAAATGTCGAAATGTCAAAATGTCGAAATGTCAAAATGTCGAAAAGTCAAAATGTCGAAATGTCAAATTGTCGAAATGTCAAAATGTCGAAATGTCAAAATGTCGAAATGTCAAAATGTCAAAATGTCGAAATGTCAAAATGTCAAAATGTCAAAATGTCGAAATGTCAAAATGTCGCAATGTCGAAATGTCAAAATGTCGAAATGTCAAAATGTTGAAATGTCAAAATGTCGAAATGTCAAAATGTCGAAATGTCAAAATGTCGAAATGTCAAAATGTCGAAATGTCAAAATGTCGAAATGTCAAAATGTCGAAATGTCAAAATGTCAAAATGTCGAAATGTCAAAATGTCGAAATGTCAAAATGTCGAAATGTCGAAATGTCAAAATGTTGTAATGTCAAAATGTCGAAATGTCAAAATGTCGAAATGTCAAAATGTCGAAATGTCAAAATGTCGAAATGTCAAATGTCAAAATGTCAAAATGTCGAAATGTCAAAATGTCGAAATGTCAAAATGTCGAAATGTCGAAATGTCAAAATGTCAAAATGTCGAAATGTCAAAATGTCAAAATGTCGAAATGTCAAAATCTCGGAGTGTCAAAATGTCGAAATGTCAAAATGTCGAAATGTCAAAATGTCGAAATGTCAAAATGTCGAAATGTCAAAATGTCAAAATGTCGAAATGTCAAAATGTCGAAATGTCAAAATGTCAAAATGTCAAAATGTCGAAATGTCAAAATGTCGAAATGTCAAAATGTCGAAATGTCGAAATGTCAAAATGTCGAAATGTCAAAATGTCAAAATGTCGAAATGTCAAAATGTCAAAATATCAAAATGTCAAAATGTCGAAATGTCAAAATGTCGAAATGTCTAAATGTCGAAATGTCAAAATGTCGAAATGTGAAAATGTCAAAGTGTCGAAATGTCAAAATGTCGAAATGTCGAAATGTCAAAATGTCGAAATGTCAAAATGTCGAAATGTCAGAATGTCGAAATGTCAAAATGTCGAAATGTCAAAATGTCAAAATGTCGAAATGTCAAAATGTCAAAATGTCAAAATCTCGGAGTGTCAAAATGTCGAAATGTCAAAATGTCGAAATGTCAAAATGTCGAAATGTCAAAATGTCAAAATGTCGAAATGTCAAAATGTCGAAATGTCAAAATGTCAAAATGTCGAAGTGTCAAAATGTCGAAATGTCAAAATGTCGAAATGTCGAAATGTCAAAATGTCGAAATGTCAAAATGTCAAAATGTCGAAATGTCAAAATGTCGAAATGTCAAAATGTCAAAATGTCGAAATGTCAAAATGTCAAAATATCAAAATGTCAAAATGTCGAAATGTCAAAATGTCAAAATGTCGAAATGTCAAAATGTCGAAATGTCGAAATGTCAAAATGTCGAAATGTCAAAATGTCGGAATGTCAAAATGTCAAAATGTCGAAATGTCAAAATGTCGAAATATCAATATCTCAAAATGTCAAAATGTCAAAATATCAAAATGTCGAAATGTCGAAATGTCAAAATGTCAAAATGTCGAAATGTCAAAATGTCAAAATGTCAAAATGTCGAAATGTCAAAATGTCGAAATGTCGAAATGTCAAAATGTCGAAATGTCAAAATGTCGAAATGTCAGAATGTCGAAATGTCAAAATGTCGAAATGTCAAAATGTCAAAATGTCGAAATGTCAAAATCTCGGAGTGTCAAAATGTCGAAATGTCAAAATGTCGAAATGTCAAAATGTCGAAATGTCAAAATGTCGAAATGTCAAAATGTCAAAATGTCGAAATGTCAAAATGTCGAAATGTCAAAATGTCAAAATGTCAAAATGTCGAAATGTCAAAATGTCGAAATGTCAAAATGTCGAAATGTCGAAATGTCAAAATGTCGAAATGTCAAAATGTCAAAATGTCGAAATGTCAAAATGTCAAAATATCAAAATGTCAAAATGTCGAAATGTCTAAATGTCGAAATGTCAAAATGTCGAAATGTGAAAATGTCAAAGTGTCGAAATGTCAAAATGTCGAAATGTCGAAATGTCAAAATGTCGAAATGTCAAAATGTCGAAATGTCAGAATGTCGAAATGTCAAAATGTCGAAATGTCAAAATGTCAAAATGTCGAAATGTCAAAATGTCAAAATGTCAAAATCTCGGAGTGTCAAAATGTCGAAATGTCAAAATGTCGAAATGTCAAAATGTCGAAATGTCAAAATGTCGAAATGTCAAAATGTCGAAATGTCAAAATGTCAAAATGTCAAAATGTCGAAGTGTCAAAATGTCGAAATGTCAAAATGTCGAAATGTCGAAATGTCAAAATGTCGAAATGTCAAAATGTCAAAATGTCGAAATGTCAAAATGTCAAAATATCAAAATGTCAAAATGTCGAAATGTCAAAATGTCGAAATGTCAAAATGTCGAAATGTCGAAATGTCAAAATGTCAAAATGTCGAAATGTCAAAATGTCGGAATGTCAAAATGTCAAAATGTCGAAATGTCAAAATGTCGAAATGTCAAAATGTCAAAATGTCGAAATGTCAAAATGTCAAAATGTCGAAGTGTCAAAATGTCAAAATGTCGAAATGTCAAAATGTCGAAATGTCAAAATGTCAAAATGTCAAAATATCAAAATGTCGAAATGTCAAAATGTTAAAATGTCGAAATGTCAAAATGTCGAAATGTCAAAATGTCGAAATGTCAAATTGTCGAAATGTCAAAATGTCGAAATGTCAAAATGTCGAAATGTCAAATGTCAAAATGTCGAAATGTCAAAATGTCGAAATGTCAAAATGTCGAAATGTCGAAATGTCAAAATGTCGAAATGTCAAAATGTTAATATGTCGAAATGTCAAAATGTCGAAATGTCAAAATGTCAAAATGTTAAAATGTCGAAATGTCAAAATGTCGAAAAGTCAAAATGTCAAAATGTCGAAATGTCAAAATGTTAAAATGTCGAAATGTCGAAATGTCAAAATGTCAAAATGTCGAAATGTCAAAATATCGAAATGTCAAAATGTCGAAATGTCAAAATGTCGAAATGTCAGAATGTCGAAATGTCAAAATGTCGAAATGTCAAAATGTCAAAATGTCGAAATGTCAAAATGTCAAAATCTCGGAGTGTCAAAATGTCGAAATGTCAAAATGTCGAAATATCAAAATGTCAAAATGTCAAAATATCAAAATGTCGAAATGTCGAAATGTCAAAATGTCAAAATGTCGAAATGTCAAAATGTCGAAATGTCAAAATGTCGAAATGTCAAAATGTCGAAATGTCAAAATGTCAAAATGTCGAAATGTCAAAATGTGAAAATGTCGAAATGTCAAAATGTCAAAATATCAAAATGTCAAAATGTCGAAATGTCAAAATGTCAAAATGTCGAAATGTCAAAATGTCGAAATGTCGAAATGTCAAAATGTCAAAATGTCGAAATGTCAAAATGTCGGAATGTCAAAATGTCAAAATGTCGAAATGTCAAAATGTCGAAATGTCAAAATGTCAAAATGTCAAAATGTCGAAATGTCAAAATGTCAAAATCTCGGAGTGTCAAAATGTCGAAATGTCAAAATGTCGAAATATCAAAATGTCAAAATGTCAAAATATCAAAATGTCGAAATGTCGAAATGTCAAAATGTCAAAATGTCGAAATGTCAAAATGTCGAAATGTCAAAATGTCGAAATGTCAAAATGTCAAAATGTCGAAATGTCAAAATGTCGAAATGTCAAAATGTGAAAATGTCGAAATGTCAAAATGTCAAAATATCAAAATGTCAAAATGTCGAAATGTCAAAATGTCAAAATGTCGAAATGTCAAAATGTCGAAATGTCGAAATGTCAAAATGTCAAAATGTCGAAATGTCAAAATGTCGGAATGTCAAAATGTCAAAATGTCGAAATGTCAAAATGTCGAAATGTCAAAATGTCAAAATGTCGAAATGTCAAAATATCAAAATGTCGAAATGTCAAAATGTCAAAATGTCAAAATGTCGAAATGTCAAAATGTCGAAATATCAAAATGTCAAAATGTCAAAATATCAAAATGTCGAAATGTCGAAATGTCAAAATGTCAAAATGTCGAAATGTCAAAATGTCAAAATGTCAAAATGTCGAAATGTCAAAATGTCGAAATGTCGAAATGTCAAAATGTCGAAATGTCAAAATGTCGAAATGTCAAAATGTCGAAATGTCAAAATGTCAAAATGTCGAAATGTCAAAATGTCAAAATCTCGGAGTGTCAAAATGTCGAAATGTCAAAATGTCGAAATGTCAAAATGTCGAAATGTCAAAATGTCGAAATGTCAAAATGTCAAAATGTCGAAATGTCAAAATGTCGAAATGTCAAAATGTCAAAATGTCAAAATGTCGAAATGTCAAAATGTCGAAATGTCAAAATGTCGAAATGTCGAAATGTCAAAATGTCGAAATGTCAAAATCTCAAAATGTCGAAATGTCAAAATGTCAAAATATCAAAATGTCAAAATGTCGAAATGTCAAAATGTCGAAATGTCTAAATGTCGAAATGTCAAAATGTCGAAATGTGAAAATGTCAAAGTGTCGAAATGTCAAAATGTCAAAATGTCGAAATGTCAAAATGTCGAAATGTCAAAATGTCGAAATGTCAAAATGTCGAAATGTCAGAATGTCGAAATGTCAAAATGTCGAAATGTCAAAATGTCAAAATGTCGAAATGTCAAAATGTCAAAATGTCAAAATCTCGGAGTTTCAAAATGTCGAAATGTCAAAATGTCGAAATGTCAAAATGTCGAAATGTCAAAATGTCAAAATGTCGAAATGTCAAAATGTCGAAATGTCAAAATGTCAAAATGTCGAAATGTCAAAATGTCGAAATGTCAAAATGTCGAAATGTCGAAATGTCAAAATGTCGAAATGTCAAAATGTCAAAATGTCGAAATGTCAAAATGTCAAAATATCAAAATGTCAAAATGTCGAAATGTCAAAATGTCGAAATGTCAAAATGACGAAATGTCAAAATGTCAAAATGTCGAAATGTCAAAATGTCAAAATGTCGGAATGTCGAAATGTCAAAATATCAAAATGTCAAAATGTCGAAATGTCAAAATGTCGAAATGTCAAAATGTCGAAATGTCGAAATGTCAAAATGTCAAAATGTCGAAATGTCAAAATGTCAAAATGTCGGAATGTCAAAATGTCAAAATGTCGAAATGTCAAAATGTCGAAATGTCAAAATGTCAAAATGTCGAAATGTCAAAATATCAAAATGTCGAAATGTCAAAATGTCAAAATGTCGAAATGTCAAAATGTCGAAATGTCAAAATGTCAAAATGTCAAAATATCAAAATGTCGAAATGTCAAAATGTTAAAATGTCGAAATGTCAAAATGTCGAAATGTCAAAATGTCGAAATGTCAAATTGTCGAAATGTCAAAATGTCGAAATGTCAAAATGTCGAAATGTCAAAATGTCAAAATGTCGAAATGTCAAAATGTCGAAATGTCAAAATGTCAAAATGTCAAAATGTCAAAATGTCGAAATGTCAAAATGTCGCAATGTCGAAATGTCAAAATGTCGAAATGTCAAAATGTCGAAATGTCAAAATGTCGAAATGTCAAAATGTCAAAATGTCGAAATGTCAAAATGTCGAAATGTCAAAATGTCGAAATGTCAAATTGTCGAAATGTCAAAATGTCGAAATGTCAAAATGTCGAAATGTCAAAATGTCGAAATGTCAAAATGTCGAAATGTCAAAATGTCGAAATGTCAAAATGTCAAAATGTCGAAATGTCAAAATGTCGAAATGTCAAAATGTCAAAATGTCAAAATATCAAAATGTCGAAATGTCAAAATGTTAAAATGTCGAAATGTCAAAATGTCGAAATGTCAAAATGTCGAAATGTCAAATTGTCGAAATGTCAAAATGTCGAAATGTCAAAATGTCGAAATGTCGAAATGTCAAAATGTCAAAATGTCGAAATGTCAAAATGTCGAAATGTCAAAATGTCGAAATGTCAAAATGTCAAAATGTCAAAATATCAAAATGTCGAAATGTCAAAATGTTAAAATGTCGAAATGTCAAAATGTCGAAATGTCAAAATGTCGAAATGTCAAATTGTCGAAATGTCAAAATGTCGAAATGTCAAAATGTCGAAATGTCAAAATGTCAAAATGTCGAAATGTCAAAATGTCGAAATGTCAAAATGTCAAAATGTCAAAATGTCGAAATGTCAAAATGTCGCAATGTCGAAATGTCAAAATGTCGAAATGTCAAAATGTTGAAATGTCAAAATGTCAAAATGTCGAAATGTCAAAATATCAAAATGTCGAAATGTCAAAATGTCAAAATGTCGAAATGTCAAAATGTCGAAATGTCAAAATGTCAAAATGTCAAAATATCAAAATGTCGAAATGTCAAAATGTCGAAATGTCAAAATGTCGAAATGTCAAAATGTCAAAATGTCGAAATGTCAAAATGTCGCAATGTCGAAATGTCAAAATGTCGAAATGTCAAAATGTTGAAATGTCAAAATGTCGAAATGTCAAAATGTCGAAATGTCAAAATGTCGAAATGTCAAAATGTCGAAATGTCAAAATGTCGAAATGTCAAAATGTCGAAATGTCAAAATGTCGAAATGTCAAAATGTCGAAATGTCAAAATGTCAAAATGTCGAAATATCAAAATGTCAAAATGTCGAAATGTCAAAATGTCGAAATGTCGAAATGTCAAAATGTCGTAATGTCGAAATGTCAAAATGTCGAAATGTCAAAATGTCGAAATGTCGAAACGTCAAAATGTCAAAATGTCGAAATGTCAAAATGTCGAAATGTCAAAATGTCAAAATGTCGAAATGTCAAAATGTCAAAATGTCAAAATGTCGAAATGTCAAAATGTCAAAATGTCGAAATGTCAAAATGTCGAAATGTCGAAATGTCGAAATGTCAAAATGTCAAAATGTCGAAATGTCAAAATGTCGAAATGTCAAAATGTCGAAATGTCAAAATGTCGAAATGTCAAAATGTCAAAATGTCGAAATGTCAAAATGTCGAAATGTCAAAATGTCAAAATGTCAAAATGTCGAAATGTCAAAATGTCGAAATGTCAAAATGTCAAAATGTCGAATTGTGAAAATGTCAAAATGTCGAAATGTCAAAATGTCGAAATGTCAAAATGTCGAAATGTCAAAATGTCAAAATGTCGAAATGTCAAAATGTCAAAATGTCGAAATGTCAAAATGTCAAAATGTCAAAATGTCGAAATGTCAAAATGTCAAAATGTCGAAATGTCAAAATGTCAAAATGTCAATATGTCGAAATGTCAAAATGTCAAAATGTCGAAATGTGAAAATGTCAAAATGTCGAAATGTCGAAATATCAAAATGTCGAAATGTCAAAATCTCAAAATGTCGAAATGTCAAAATGTCGAAATGTCAAAATGTCAAAATCTCAAAATGTCGAAATGTCAAAACGTCAATATGTCAAATGTCGAAATGTCAAAAGGTCAAAATGTCGAAATGTCAAAATGTCAAAATGTCAAAATGTCGAAATGTCAAAATGTCGAAATGTCGAAATGTCAAAATGTCAAAATGTCGAAATGTCAAAATGTCGAAATGTCAAAATGTCGAAATGTCAAAATGTCGAAATGTCAAAATGTCAAAATGTCGAAATGTCAAAATGTCGAAATGTCAAAATGTCGAAATGTCGAAATGTCAAAATGTCGAAATGTCAAAATGTCAAAATGTCAAAATGTCGAAATGTCGAAACGTCAAAATGTCGAAATGTCGAAATGTCAAAATGTCGAAATGTCAAAATGTCAAAATGTCAAAATGTCGAAATGTCAAAATGTTGAAATGTCAAAATGTCGAAATGTCAAAATGTTAATATGTCGAAATGTCAAAATGTCGAAATGTCAAAATGTCAAAATGTTAAAATGTCGAAATGTCAAAATGTCGAAAAGTCAAAATGTCAAAATGTCGAAATGTCAAAATGTTAAAATGTCGAAATGTCAAAATGTCGAAATGTCAAAATGTCGAAATGTGAAAATGTCAAAATGTCGAAATGTCAAAATGTCAAAATGTCGAAATGTCAAAATGTCGAAATGTCAAAATGTCGAAATGTCAAAATGTCGAAATGTCAGAATGTCGAAATGTCAAAATGTCGAAATGACAAAATATCAAAATGTCAAAATCTCGGAGTGTCAAAATGTCGAAATGTCAAAATGTCGAAATGTCAAAATGTCGAAATGTCAAAATGTCAAAATGTCGAAATGTCAAAATGTCGAAATGTCAAAATGTCAAAATGTCGAAATGTCAAAATGTCGAAATGTCAAAATGTCGAAATGTCGAAATGTCAAAATGTCGAAATGTCAAAATGTCAAAATGTCGAAATGTCAAAATGTCAAAATATCAAAATGTCGAAATGTCAAAATGTCAAAATGTCGAAATGTCAAAATGTCGAAATGTCGAAATGTCAAAATGTCAAAATGTCGAAATGTCAAAATGTCAAAATGTCGGAATGTCAAAATGTCAAAATGTCGAAATGTCAAAATGTCGAAATGTCAAAATGTCGAAATGTCAAAATGTCGAAATGTCAAAATATCAAAATGTCGAAATGTCAAAATGTCAAAATGTCAAAATGTCGAAATGTCAAAATGTCGAAATGTCAAAATGTCAAAATGTCAAAATATCAAAATGTCGAAATGTCAAAATGTTAAAATGTCGAAATGTCAAAATGTCAAAATCTCAAAATGTCGAAATGTCAAAACGTCAATATGTCAAATGTCGAAATGTCAAAAGGTCAAAATGTCGAAATGTCAAAATGTCAAAATGTCAAAATGTCGAAATGTCAAAATGTCGAAATGTCGAAATGTCAAAATGTCAAAATGTCGAAATGTCAAAATGTCGAAATGTCAAAATGTCGAAATGTCAAAATGTCGAAATGTCAAAATGTCAAAATGTCGAAATGTCAAAATGTCGAAATGTCAAAATGTCGAAATGTCGAAATGTCAAAATGTCGAAATGTCAAAATGTCAAAATGTCAAAATGTCGAAATGTCGAAACGTCAAAATGTCGAAATGTCGAAATGTCAAAATGTCGAAATGTCAAAATGTCAAAATGTCAAAATGTCGAAATGTCAAAATGTTGAAATGTCTAAATGTCGAAATGTCAAAATGTTAATATGTCGAAATGTCAAAATGTCGAAATGTCAAAATGTCAAAATGTTAAAATGTCGAAATGTCAAAATGTCGAAAAGTCAAAATGTCAAAATGTCGAAATGTCAAAATGTTAAAATGTCGAAATGTCAAAATGTCGAAATGTCAAAATGTCGAAATGTGAAAATGTCAAAATGTCGAAATGTCAAAATGTCAAAATGTCGAAATGTCAAAATGTCGAAATGTCAAAATGTCGAAATGTCAAAATGTCGAAATGTCAGAATGTCGAAATGTCAAAATGTCGAAATGTCAAAATGTCAAAATCTCGGAGTGTCAAAATGTCGAAATGTCGAAATGTCAAAATGTCGAAATGTCAAAATGTCGAAATGTCAAAATGTCAAAATGTCGAAATGTCAAAATGTCGAAATGTCAAAATGTCGAAATGTCGAAATGTCAAAATGTCGAAATGTCAAAATGTCAAAATGTCGAAATGTCAAAATGTCAAAATATCAAAATGTCGAAATGTCAAAATGTCAAAATGTCGAAATGTCAAAATGTCGAAATGTCGAAATGTCAAAATGTCAAAATGTCGAAATGTCAAAATGTCAAAATGTCGGAATGTCAAAATGTCAAAATGTCGAAATGTCAAAATGTCGAAATGTCAAAATGTCGAAATGTCAAAATATCAAAATGTCGAAATGTCAAAATGTCAAAATGTCGAAATGTCAAAATGTCGAAATGTCAAAATGTCAAAATGTCAAAATATCAAAATGTCGAAATGTCAAAATGTTAAAATGTCGAAATGTCAAAATGTCGAAATGTCAAAATGTCGAAATGTCAAATTGTCGAAATGTCAAAATGTCGAAATGTCAAAATGTCGAAATGTCAAAATGTCAAAATGTCGAAATGTCAAAATGTCAAAATGTCAAAATGTCGAAATGTCAAAATGTCGCAATGTCGAAATGTCAAAATGTCGAAATGTCAAAATGTTGAAATGTCAAAATGTCGAAATGTCAAAATGTCGAAATGTCAAAATGTCGAAATGTCAAAATGTCGAAATGTCAAAATGTCGAAATGTCAAAATGTCGAAATGTCAAAATGTCGAAATGTCAAAATGTCAAAATGTCGAAATGTCAAAATGTCGAAATGTCGAAATGTCAAAATGTTGTAATGTCAAAATGTCGAAATGTCAAAATGTCGAAATGTCAAAATGTGAAAATGTCAAAGTGTCGAAATGTCAAAATGTCGAAATGTCAAAATGTCGAAATGTCAAAATGTCGAAATGTCGAAATGTCAAAATGTCAAAATGTCGAAATGTCAAAATGTCGAAATGTCAAAATGTTGTAATGTCAAAATGTCGAAATGTCAAAATGTCGAAATGTCAAAATGTGAAAATGTCAAAGTGTCGAAATGTCAAAATGTCGAAATGTCAAAATGTCGAAATGTCAAAATGTCGAAATGTCGAAATGTCAAAATGTCAAAATGTCGAAATGTCAAAATGTCGAAATGTCGAAATGTCAAAATGTTGTAATGTCAAAATGTCGAAATGTCAAAATGTCGAAATGTCAAAATGTGAAAATGTCAAAGTGTCGAAATGTCAAAATGTCGAAATGTCAAAATGTCGAAATGTCGAAATGTCAAAATGTCGAAATGTCAAGATGTCGAAATGTCAGAATGTCGAAATGTCAAAATGTCGAAATGTCAAAATGTCAAAATGTCGAAATGTCAAAATGTTGTAATGTCAAAATGTCGAAATGTCAAAATGTCGAAATGTCAAAATGTGAAAATGTCAAAGTGTCGAAATGTCAAAATGTCGAAATGTCAAAATGTCGAAATGTCAAAATGTCGAAATGTCGAAATGTCAAAATGTCAAAATGTCGAAATGTCAAAATGTTAATATGTCGAAATGTCAAAATGTCGAAATGTCAAAATGTCAAAATGTTAAAATGTCGAAATGTCAAAATGTCGAAAAGTCAAAATGTCAAAATGTCGAAATGTCAAAATGTTAAAATGTCGAAATGTCAAAATGTCGAAATGTCAAAATGTCAAAATGTTAAAATGTCGAAATGTCAAAATGTCGAAAAGTCAAAATGTCAAAATGTCGAAATGTCAAAATGTTAAAATGTCGAAATGTCAAAATGTCGAAATGTCAAAATGTCGAAATGTCAAAATGTCAAAATGTCGAAATGTCAAAATGTCGAAATGTCGAAATGTCAAAATGTCGAAATGTCAAAATGTCAAAATGTCGAAATGTCAAAATGTCGAAATGTCAAAATGTCAAAATGTCAAAATGTCGAAATGTCAAAATGTCGAAATGTCAAAATGTCGAAATGTCAAAATGTCGAAATGTCAAAATGTCGAAATGTCAAAATGTCAAAATGTCAAAATGTCAAAATGTCGAAATGTCAAAATGTCAAAATGTCGAAATGTCAAAATGTCGAAATGTCGAAATGTCAAAATGTCGAAATGTCAAAATGTCGGAATGTCAAAATGTCAAAATGTCGAAATGTCAAAATGTCGAAATATCAATATGTCAAAATGTCAAAATGTCAAAATATCAAAATGTCGAAATGTCGAAATGTCAAAATGTCAAAATGTCGAAATGTCAAAATGTCAAAATGTCAAAATGTCGAAATGTCAAAATGTCGAAATGTCGAAATGTCAAAATGTCGAAATGTCAAAATGTCGAAATGTCAGAATGTCGAAATGTCAAAATGTCGAAATGTCAAAATGTCAAAATGTCGAAATGTCAAAATCTCGGAGTGTCAAAATGTCGAAATGTCAAAATGTCGAAATGTCAAAATGTCGAAATGTCAAAATGTCGAAATGTCGAAATGTCAAAATGTCGAAATGTCAAAATGTCAAAATGTCGAAATGTCGAAATGTCAAAATGTCGAAATGTCAAAATGTCGAAATGTCGAAATGTCAAAATGTCGAAATGTCAAAATGTCAAAATGTCGAAATGTCAAAATGTCAAAATATCAAAATGTCAAAATGTCGAAATGTCAAAATGTCGAAATGTCTAAATGTCGAAATGTCAAAATGTCGAAATGTGAAAATGTCAAAGTGTCGAAATGTCAAAATGTCGAAATGTCGAAATGTCAAAATGTCGAAGTGTCAAAATGTCGAAATGTCAAAATGTCGAAATGTCGAAATGTCAAAATGTCGAAATGTCAAAATGTCAAAATGTCGAAGTGTCAAAATGTCAAAATCTCGGAGTGTCAAAATGTCGAAATGTCAAAATGTCGAAATGTCAAAATGTCGAAATGTCAAAATGTCAAAATGTCGAAATGTCAAAATGTCGAAATGTCAAAATGTCAAAATGTCGAAGTGTCAAAATGTCGAAATGTCAAAATGTCGAAATGTCGAAATGTCAAAATGTCGAAATGTCAAAATGTCAAAATGTCGAAATGTCAAAATGTCAAAATATCAAAATGTCAAAATGTCGAAATGTCAAAATGTCGAAATGTCGAAATGTCAAAATGTCAAAATGTCGAAATGTCAAAATGTCGGAATGTCAAAATGTCAAAATGTCGAAATGTCAAAATGTCGAAATGTCAAAATGTCAAAATGTCGAAATGTCAAAATGTCAAAATGTCGAAGTGTCAAAATGTCAAAATGTCGAAATGTCAAAATGTCGAAATGTCAAAATGTCAAAATGTCAAAATATCAAAATGTCGAAATGTCAAAATGTTAAAATGTCGAAATGTCAAAATGTCGAAATGTCAAAATGTCAAAATGTCGAAATGTCAAATTGTCGAAATGTCAAAATGTCGAAATGTCAAAATGTCGAAATGTCAAATGTCAAAATGTCGAAATGTCAAAATGTCGAAATGTCAAAATGTCGAAATGTCGAAATGTCAAAATGTCAAAATGTCGAAATGTCAAAATGTTAATATGTCGAAATGTCAAAATGTCGAAATGTCAAAATGTCAAAATGTTAAAATGTCGAAATGTCAAAATGTCGAAAAGTCAAAATGTCAAAATGTCGAAATGTCAAAATGTTAAAATGTCGAAATGTCGAAATGTCAAAATGTCGAAATGTCTAAATGTCAAAATGTCGAAATGTGAAAATGTCAAAATGTCGAAATGTGAAAATGTCAAAATGTCGAAATGTCAAAATGTCGAAATGTCAAAATGTCGAAATGTCAAAATGTCGAAATGTCAGAATGTCGAAATGTCAAAATGTCGAAATGTCAAAATGTCAAAATGTCGAAATGTCAAAATGTCAAAATCTCGGAGTGTCAAAATGTCGAAATGTCAAAATGTCGAAATGTCAAAATGTCGAAATGTCAAAATGTCGAAATGTCAAAATGTCAAAATGTCGAAATGTCAAAATGTCGAAATGTCAAAATGTCAAAATGTCGAAATGTCAAAATGTCGAAATGTCAAAATGTCGAAATGTCGAAATGTCAAAATGTCGAAATGTCAAAATGTGAAAATGTCGAAATGTCAAAATGTCAAAATATCAAAATGTCAAAATGTCGAAATGTCAAAATGTCAAAATGTCGAAATGTCAAAATGTCGAAATGTCGAAATGTCAAAATGTCAAAATGTCGAAATGTCAAAATGTCGGAATGTCAAAATGTCAAAATGTCGAAATGTCAAAATGTCGAAATGTCAAAATGTCAAAATGTCGAAATGTCAAAATATCAAAATGTCGAAATGTCAAAATGTCAAAATGTCAAAATGTCGAAATGTCAAAATGTCGAAATATCAAAATGTCAAAATGTCAAAATATCAAAATGTCGAAATGTCGAAATGTCAAAATGTCAAAATGTCGAAATGTCAAAATGTCGAAATGTCGAAATGTCAAAATGTCGAAATGTCAAAATGTCGAAATGTCAGAATGTCGAAATGTCAAAATGTCGAAATGTCAAAATGTCAAAATGTCGAAATGTCAAAATGTCAAAATCTCGGAGTGTCAAAATGTCGAAATGTCAAAATGTCGAAATGTCAAAATGTCGAAATGTCAAAATGTCAAAATGTCGAAATGTCAAAATGTCGAAATGTCAAAATGTCAAAATGTCACAATGTCGAAATGTCAAAATGTCAAAATGTCGAAATGTCGAAATGTCAAAATGTCGAAATGTCAAAATGTCAAAATGTCGAAATGTCAAAATGTCAAAATATCAAAATGTCAAAATGTCGAAATGTGAAAATGTCAAAGTGTCGAAATGTCAAAATGTTGAAATGTCAAAATGTCGAAATGTCAAAATGTCGAAATGTGAAAATGTCAAAATGTCGAAATGTCAAAATGTCGAAATGTGAAAATGTCAAAGTGTCGAAATGTCAAAATGTCAAAATGTCGAAATGTCAAAATGTCGAAATGTCAAAATGTCGAAATGTCAAAATGTCGAAATGTCAGAATGTCGAAATGTCAAAATGTCGAAATGTCAAAATGTCAAAATGTCGAAATGTCAAAATGTCAAAATGTCAAAATCTCGGAGTTTCAAAATGTCGAAATGTCAAAATGTCGAAATGTCAAAATGTCGAAATGTCAAAATGTCGAAATGTCAAAATGTCGAAATGTCAAAATGTCGAAATGTCAGAATGTCGAAATGTCAAAATGTCGAAATGTCAAAATGTCAAAATGTCGAAATGTCAAAATGTCAAAATGTCAAAATCTCGGAGTTTCAAAATGTCGAAATGTCAAAATGTCGAAATGTCAAAATGTCGAAATGTCAAAATGTCAAAATGTCAAAATGTCGAAATGTCAAAATGTCAAAATGTCAAAATGTCGAAATGTCAAAATGTCGAAATGTCAAAATGTCGAAATGTCAAAATGTCGAAATGTCAAAATGTCAAAATGTCGAAATGTCAAAATGTCAAAATATCAAAATGTCAAAATGTCGAAATGTCAAAATGTCGAAATGTCGAAATGTCAAAATGTCAAAATGTCGAAATGTCAAAATGTCAAAATGTCGGAATGTCGAAATGTCAAAATGTCGAAATGTCAAAATGTCAAAATGTCAAAATGTCGAAATGTCAAAATGTCGAAATGTCAAAATGTCGAATTGTCGAAATGTCAAAATGTCGAAATGTCAAAATGTCAAAATGTCGAAATGTCAAAATGTCAAAATATCAAAATGTCAAAATGTCGAAATGTCAAAATGTCGAAATGTCAAAATGTCGAAATGTCGAAATGTCAAAATGTCGAAATGTCAAAATGTCAAAATGTCGGAATGTCAAAATGTCAAAATGTCGAAATGTCAAAATGTCAAAATGTCGAAATGTCAAAATATCAAAATGTCGAAATGTCAAAATGTCGAAATGTCAAAATGTCGAAATGTCAAAATGTCAAAATGTCAAAATATCAAAATGTCGAAATGTCAAAATGTTAAAATGTCGAAATGTCAAAATGTCGAAATGTCAAAATGTCGAAATGTCAAATTGTCGGAATGTCAAAATGTCGAAATGTCAAAATGTCGAAATGTCAAAATGTCAAAATGTCGAAATGTCAAAATGTCGAAATGTCAAAATGTCAAAATGTCAAAATGTCGAAATGTCAAAATGTCGCAATGTCGAAATGTCAAAATGTCGAAATGTCAAAATGTCGAAATGTCAAAATGTCGAAATGTCAAAATGTCAAAATGTCGAAATGTCAAAATGTCGAAATGTCAAAATGTCAAAATGTCAAAATGTCGAAATGTCAAAATGTCGCAATGTCGAAATGTCAAAATGTCGAAATGTCAAAATGTCAAAATATCAAAATGTCAAAATGTCGAAATGTCGAAATGTCAAAATGTCGCAATGTCGAAATGTCAAAATGTCGAAATGTCAAAATGTCAAAATGTCAAAATGTCGAAATGTCGAAATGTCAAAATGTCGCAATGTCGAAATGTCGAAATGTCAAAATGTCGCAATGTCGAAATGTCAAAATGTCGAAATGTCAAAATGTCGAAATGTCAAAATGTCGAAATGTCAAAATGTCAAAATGTCGAAATGTCAAAATGTCGAAATGTCAAAATGTCAAAATGTCAAAATGTCGAAATGTCAAAATGTCGCAATGTCGAAATGTCAAAATGTCGAAATGTCAAAATGTCGAAATGTCAAAATGTCAAAATGTCAAAATGTCGAAATGTCAAAATGTCGCAATGTCGAAATGTCAAAATGTCGAAATGTCAAAATGTCAAAATGTCAAAATGTCGAAATGTCAAAATGTCGAAATGTCAAAATGTCAAAATGTCGAAATGTCAAAATGTCAAAATATCAAAATGTCAAAATGTCGAAATGTGAAAATGTCAAAGTGTCGAAATGTCAAAATGTTGAAATGTCAAAATGTCGAAATGTCAAAATGTCGAAATGTGAAAATGTCAAAATGTCGAAATGTCAAAATGTCGAAATGTGAAAATGTCAAAGTGTCGAAATGTCAAAATGTCAAAATGTCGAAATGTCAAAATGTCGAAATGTCAAAATGTCGAAATGTCAAAATGTCGAAATGTCAGAATGTCGAAATGTCAAAATGTCGAAATGTCAAAATGTCAAAATGTCGAAATGTCAAAATGTCAAAATGTCAAAATCTCGGAGTTTCAAAATGTCGAAATGTCAAAATGTCGAAATGTCAAAATGTCGAAATGTCAAAATGTCGAAATGTCAAAATGTCGAAATGTCAAAATGTCGAAATGTCAGAATGTCGAAATGTCAAAATGTCGAAATGTCAAAATGTCAAAATGTCGAAATGTCAAAATGTCAAAATGTCAAAATCTCGGAGTTTCAAAATGTCGAAATGTCAAAATGTCGAAATGTCAAAATGTCGAAATGTCAAAATGTCAAAATGTCAAAATGTCGAAATGTCAAAATGTCAAAATGTCAAAATGTCGAAATGTCAAAATGTCGAAATGTCAAAATGTCGAAATGTCAAAATGTCGAAATGTCAAAATGTCAAAATGTCGAAATGTCAAAATGTCAAAATATCAAAATGTCAAAATGTCGAAATGTCAAAATGTCGAAATGTCGAAATGTCAAAATGTCAAAATGTCGAAATGTCAAAATGTCAAAATGTCGGAATGTCGAAATGTCAAAATGTCGAAATGTCAAAATGTCAAAATGTCAAAATGTCGAAATGTCAAAATGTCGAAATGTCAAAATGTCGAAATGTCGAAATGTCAAAATGTCGAAATGTCAAAATGTCAAAATGTCGAAATGTCAAAATGTCAAAATATCAAAATGTCAAAATGTCGAAATGTCAAAATGTCGAAATGTCAAAATGTCGAAATGTCAAAATGTCGAAATGTCAAAATGTCAAAATGTCGGAATGTCAAAATGTCAAAATGTCGAAATGTCAAAATGTCAAAATGTCGAAATGTCAAAATATCAAAATGTCGAAATGTCAAAATGTCAAAATGTCGAAATGTCAAAATGTCGAAATGTCAAAATGTCAAAATGTCAAAATATCAAAATGTCGAAATGTCAAAATGTTAAAATGTCGAAATGTCAAAATGTCGAAATGTCAAAATGTCGAAATGTCAAATTGTCGAAATGTCAAAATGTCGAAATGTCAAAATGTCGAAATGTCAAAATGTCAAAATGTCGAAATGTCAAAATGTCGAAATGTCAAAATGTCAAAATGTCAAAATGTCGAAATGTCAAAATGTCGCAATGTCGAAATGTCAAAATGTCGAAATGTCAAAATGTCGAAATGTCAAAATGTCGAAATGTCAAAATGTCAAAATGTCGAAATGTCAAAATGTCGAAATGTCAAAATGTCAAAATGTCAAAATGTCGAAATGTCAAAATGTCGCAATGTCGAAATGTCAAAATGTCGAAATGTCAAAATGTTGAAATGTCAAAATGTCGAAATGTCAAAATGTCGAAATGTCAAAATGTCGAAATGTCAAAATGTCGAAATGTCAAAATGTCGAAATGTCAAAATGTCGAAATGTCAAAATGTCGAAATGTCAAAATGTCGAAATGTCAAAATGTCAAAATGTCGAAATGTCAAAATGTCGAAATGTCAAAATGTCAAAATGTCAAAATATCAAAATGTCGAAATGTCAAAATGTTAAAATGTCGAAATGTCAAAATGTCGAAATGTCGAAATGTCAAAATGTCGAAATGTCAAAATGTCAAAATGTCGGAATGTCAAAATGTCAAAATGTCGAAATGTCAAAATGTCGAATTGTCAAAATGTCAAAATGTCGAAATGTCAAAATATCAAAATGTCGAAATGTCAAAATGTCAAAATGTCGAAATGTCAAAATGTCGAAATGTCAAAATGTCAAAATGTCAAAATATCAAAATGTCGAAATGTCAAAATGTTAAAATGTCGAAATGTCAAAATGTCGAAATGTCAAAATGTCGAAATGTCAAATTGTCGAAATGTCAAAATGTCGAAATGTCAAAATGTCGAAATGTCAAAATGTCAAAATGTCGAAATGTCAAAATGTCGAAATGTCAAAATGTCAAAATGTCGAAATGTCAAAATGTCGCAATGTCGAAATGTCAAAATGTCGAAATGTCAAAATGTTGAAATGTCAAAATGTCGAAATGTCAAAATGTCGAAATGTCAAAATGTCGAAATGTCAAAATGTCGAAATGTCAAAATGTCGAAATGTCAAAATGTCGAAATGTCAAAATGTCGAAATGTCAAAATGTCAAAATGTCGAAATATCAAAATGTCAAAATGTCGAAATGTCAAAATGTCGAAATGTCGAAATGTCAAAATGTCGTAATGTCGAAATGTCAAAATGTCGAAATGTCAAAATGTCGAAATGTCAAAATGTCGAAACGTCAAAATGTCAAAATGTCGAAATGTCAAAATGTCGAAATGTCAAAATGTCGAAATGTCGAAATGTCAAAATGTCAAAATGTCGAAATGTCAAAATGTCGAAATGTCAAAATGTCGAAATGTCAAAATGTCGAAATGTCAAAATGTCAAAATGTCGAAATGTCAAAATGTCGAAATGTCAAAATGTCAAAATGTCGAAATGTCAAAATGTCGAAATGTCAAAATGTCGAATTGTGAAAATGTCAAAATGTCGAAATGTCAAAATGTCGAAATGTCAAAATGTCGAAATGTCAAAATGTCAAAATGTCGAAATGTCAAAATGTCAAAATGTCGAAATGTCAAAATGTCAAAATGTCAAAATGTCGAAATGTCAAAATGTCGAAATGTCAAAATGTCAAAATGTCAATATGTCGAAATGTCAAAATGTCGAAATGTCAAAATGTCAAAATGTCGAAATGTGAAAATGTCAAATTGTCGAAATGTCGAAATATCAAAATGTCGAAATGTCAAAATCTCAAAATGTCGAAATGTCAAAATGTCGAAATGTCAAAATGTCAAAATCTCAAAATGTCGAAATGTCAAAACGTCAATATGTCAAATGTCGAAATGTCAAAAGGTCAAAATGTCGAAATGTCAAAATGTCGAAATGTCAAAAGGTCAAAATGTCGAAATGTCAAAATGTCGAAATGTCAAAATGTCGAAATGTCAAAATGTCGAAACGTCAAAATGTCGAAATGTCAAAATGTCGAAATGTCAAAATGTCAAAATGTCGAAATGTCGAAATGTCAAAATGTCAAAATGTCGAAATGTCAAAATGTCGAAATGTCAAAATCTCGAAATGTCAAAATGTCGGAATGTCAAAATGTCGAAATGTCAAAATGTCGAAATGTCAAAATGTCGAAATGTCAAAATATCAAAATGTCAAAATGTCAAAATGTCGAAATGTCAAAATGTCAAAATGTCGAAATGACCTTGACTTGACCTTGACTTGACCTTGACTTGACCCTGATTTGACCAAGACTTGACCTTGACTTGACCTTGACATGACCTTGACATGACCGTCAAAATGTCGAAACGTCAAAATGTCGAAATGTCAAAATGTCGAAATGTCAAAATGTCGAAATGTCAAAATGTCGAAATGTCGAAATGTCAAAATGGAGAAATGTCAAAATGGAGAAATGTCAAAATGTCGAAATGTCAAAATGTCAAAATGTCGAAATGTCAAAATGTCGAAATGTCAAAATGTCAAAATGTCGAAATGTCAAAATGTTGAAATGTCAAAATGTCGAAATGTCAAAATGTTAATATGTCGAAATGTCAAAATGTCGAAATGTCAAAATGTCAAAATGTTAAAATGTCGAAATGTCAAAATGTCGAAAAGTCAAAATGTCGAAATCTCGGAGTGTCAAAATGTCGAAATGTCAAAATGTCGAAATGTCAAAATGTCGAAATGTCAAAATGTCGAAAAGTCAAAATGTCGAAATGTCAAAATGTTAAAATGTCGAAATGTCAAAATGTCGAAATGTCAAAATGTCGAAATGTGAAAATGTCAAAATGTCGAAATGTCAAAATGTCAAAATGTCGAAATGTCAAAATGTCGAAATGTCGAAATGTCAAAATGTCGAAATGTCAAAATGTCGAAATGTCAGAATGTCGAAATGTCAAAATGTCGAAATATCAAAATGTCAAAATGTCGAAATGTCAAAATGTCAAAATCTCGGAGTGTCAAAATGTCGAAATGTCAAAATGTCGAAATGTCAAAATGTCGAAATGTCAAAATGTCGAAATGTCAAAATGTCAAAATGTCAAAATGTCGAAATGTCAAAATGTCAAAATGTCGAAATGTCGAAATGTCAAAATGTCAAAATGTCAAAATGTCGAAATGTCAAAATGTCGAAATGTCGAAATGTCAAAATGTCGAAATGTCAAAATGTCAAAATGTCGAAATGTCAAAATGTCAAAATGTCGAAATGTCAAAATGTCAAAATGTCGAAATGTCAAAATGTCAAAATGTCGAAATGTCGAAATGTCAAAATGTCGAAATGTCAAAATGTCAAAATGTCGGAATGTCAAAATGTCAAAATGTCGAAATGTCAAAATGTCGAAATGTCAAAATGTCGAAATGTCAAAATATCAAAATGTCGAAATGTCAAAATGTCAAAATGTCGAAATGTCAAAATGTCGAAGTGTCAAAATGTCAAAATGTCAAAATATCAAAATGTCGAAATGTCAAAATGTTAAAATGTCGAAATGTCAAAATGTCGAAATGTCAAAATGTCGAAATGTCAAATTGTCGAAATGTCAAAATGTCGAAATGTCAAAATGTCGAAATGTCAAAATGTCAAAATGTCGAAATGTCAAAATGTCAAAATGTCAAAATGTCAAAATGTCGAAATGTCAAAATGTCGCAATGTCGAAATGTCAAAATGTCGAAATGTCAAAATGTTGAAATGTCAAAATGTCGAAATGTCAAAATGTCGAAATGTCAAAATGTCAAAATGTCGAAATGTCAAAATGTCGAAATGTCAAAATGTCGAAATGTCAAAATGTCGAAATGTCAAAATGTCGAAATGTCAAAATGTCAAAATGTCGAAATGTCAAAATGTCGAAATGTCAAAATGTCGAAATGTCGAAATGTCAAAATGTTGTAATGTCAAAATGTCGAAATGTCAAAATGTCGAAATGTCAAAATGTCGAAATGTCGAAATGTCAAAATGTCGAAATGTCAATTGTCAAAATGTCGAAATGTCAAAATGTCGAAATGTCAAAATGTCGAAATGTCGAAATGTCAAAATGTCAAAATGTCGAAATGTCAAAATGTTAATATGTCGAAATGTCAAAATGTCGAAATGTCAAAATGTCAAAATGTTAAAATGTCGAAATGTCGAAAAGTCAAAATGTCAAAATGTCGAAATGTCAAAATGTTAAAATGTCGAAATGTCAAAATGTCGAAATGTCAAAATGTCGAAATGTCTAAATGTCAAAATGTCGAAATGTGAAAATGTCAAAATGTCGAAATGTCAAAATGTCAAAATGTCGAAATGTAAAAATGTCGAAATGTCGAAATGTCAAAATGTCGAAATGTCAAAATGTCGAAATGTCAGAATGTTGAAATGTCAAAATGTCGAAATGTCAAAATGTCAAAATCTCGGAGTGTCAAAATGTCGAAATGTCAAAATGTCGAAATGTCAAAATGTCGAAATGTCAAAATGTCGAAATGCCAAAATGTCAAAATGTCGAAATGTCAAAATGTCGAAATGTCAAAATGTCAAAATGTCAAAATGTCGAAATGTCAAAATGTCGAAATGTCAAAATGTCGAAATGTCAAAATGTCGAAATGTCAAAATGTCAAAATGTCGAAATGTCAAAATGTCAAAATATCAAAATGTCAAAATGTCGAAATGTCAAAATGTCAAAATGTCGAAATGTCAAAATGTCGAAATGTCGAAATGTCAAAATGTCAAAATGTCAAAATGTCGGAATGTCAAAATGTCGAAATGTCAAAATGTCGAAATGTCAAAATGTCAAAATGTCGAAATGTCAAAATATCAAAATGTCGAAATGTCAAAATGTCAAAATGTCAAAATGTCGAAATGTCAAAATGTCGAAATATCAAAATGTCAAAATGTCAAAATATCAAAATGTCGAAATGTCAAAATGTTAAAATGTCGAAATGTCAAAATGTCAAAATGTCGAAATGTCAAATTGGCGAAATGTCAAAATGTCGAAATGTCAAAATGTCGAAATGTCAATATGTCAAAATGTCAAAATGTCGAAATGTCAAAATGTCGAAATGTCAAAATGTCAAAATGTCGAAATGTCAAAATGTCGCAATGTCGAAATGTCAAAATGTCGAAATGTCAAAATGTTGAAATGTCAAAATGTCGAAATGTCAAAATGTCGAAATGTCAAAATGTCGAAATGTCAAAATGTCGAAATGTCAAAATGTTGAAATGTCAAAATGTCGAAATGTCAAAATGTCGAAATGTCAAAATGTCGAAATGTCAAAATGTCAAAATGTCAAAATGTCGAAATGTCAAAATGTCGAAATGTCAAAATGTCGAAATGTCAAAATGTCGTAATGTCAAAATGTCGAAATGTCAAAATGTCGAAATGTCAAAATGTCGAAATGTCGAAATGTCAAAATGTCGAAATGTCAAAATGTCAAAATGTCGAAATGTCAAAATGTCGAAATGTCAAAATGTCGAAATGTCGAAATGTCAAAATGTCGAAATGTCAAAATGTCGAAATGTCAAAATGTCGAAATGTCAAAATGTCGAAATGTCAAAATGTCAAAATGTCGAAATGTCAAAATGTCGAAATGTCAAAATGTCAAAATGTCGAAATGTCAAAATGTCGAAATGTCAAAATGTCAAAATGTCGAAATGTCGAAATGTCGAAATGTCAAAATGTCGAAATGTCAAAATGTCAAAATGTCGAAATGTCAAAATGTTGAAATGTCAAAATGTTGAAATGTCGAAATGTCAAAATGTTAAAATGTCGAAATGTCAAAATGTCGAAATGTCAAAATGTCGAAATGTGAAAATGTCAAAATGTCAAAATGTCGAAATGTCAAAATGTCGAAATGTCAAAATGTCGAAATGTCAAAATGTCAAAATGTCGAAATGTCAAAATGTCGAAATGTCAAAATGTCAAAATGTCGAAATGTCGAAATGTCAAAATGTCGAAATGTCAAAATGTCAAAATGTCGAAATGTCAAAATGTCGAAATGTCAAAATGTCGAAATGTCAAAATGTCGAAATGTCAAAATGTCAAAATGTCAAAATGTCGAAATGTCAAAATGTCGAAATGTCAAAATGTCAAAATGTCAAAATGTCGAAATGTCAAAAGGTCAAAATGTCAATATGTCGAAATGTCAAAATGTCGAAATGTCAAAATGTCGAAATGTCAAAATGTCAAAATGTCGAAATGTCGAAATGTCAAAATGTCGAAATGTCAAAATCTCAAAATGTCGAATTGTCAAAATGTCGAAATGTCAAAATGTCAAAATCTCAAAATGTCGAAATGTCAAAATGTCGAAATGTCAAAATGTCGAAATGTCAAAATGTCAAAATGTCAAAATGTCGAAATGTCAAAATGTCAAAATGTCGAAATGTCAATATGTCAAAATGTCGAAATGTCAAAATGTCGATATGTCAAAATGTCGAAATGTCACAATGTCAAAATGTCAAAATGTCGAAACGTCAATATGTCAAATGTCGAAATGTCAAAATGTCGAAATGTGAAAATGTCAAAATGTCGAAATGTCAAAATGTCAAAATGTCGAAATGTCGAAATGTCAAAATGTCGAAATGTCAAAATGTCAAAATGTCAAAATATCAAAATGTCGAAATGTCAAAATGTTAAAATGTCGAAATGTCAAAATGTCGAAATGTCAAAATGTCGAAATGTCAAATTGTCGAAATGTCAAAATGTCGAAATGTCAAAATGTCGAAATGTCAAAATGTCAAAATGTCGAAATGTCAAAATGTCAAAATGTCAAAATGTCGAAATGTCAAAATGTCGCAATGTCGAAATGTCAAAATGTCGAAATGTCAAAATGTCAAAATGTCGAAATGTCAAAATGTCGAAATGTCAAAATGTCAAAATATCAAAATGTCGAAATGTCAAAATGTTAAAATGTCGAAATGTCAAAATGTCGAAATGTCAAAATGTCGAAATGTCAAATTGTCGAAATGTCAAAATGTAAAAATGTCAAAATGTCGAAATGTCAAAATGTCGAAATGTCGAAATGTCAAAATGTCGAAATGTCAAAATGTCGAAATGTCAAATTGTCGAAATGTCAAAATGTCGAAATGTCAAAATGTCGAAATGTCAAAATGTCAAAATGTCAAAATGTCAAAATGTCGAAATGTCAAAATGTCGCAATGTCGAATTGTCAAAATGTCGAAATGTCAAAATGTTGAAATGTCAAAATGTCGAAATGTCAAAATGTCGAAATGTCAAAATGTCAAAATGTCGAAATGTCAAAATGTCGAAATGTCAAAATGTCGAAATGTCAAAATGTCGAAATGTCAAAATGTCGAAATGTCAAAATGTCAAAATGTCGAAATGTCAAAATGTCGAAATGTCAAAATGTCGAAATGTCGAAATGTCAAAATGTTGTAATGTCAAAATGTCGAAATGTCAAAATTTCGAAATGTCAAAATGTCGAAATGTCGAAATGTCAAAAT
Organism: Sturmia bella; assembly: GCA_963662145.1. NCBI lineage: Eukaryota > Metazoa > Arthropoda > Insecta > Diptera > Tachinidae > Sturmia > Sturmia bella. The sequence goes on from OY759172.1 coordinate 39,408,194, forward strand.
GTCGAAATGTCAATTGTCAAAATGTCGAAATGTCAAAATGTCGAAATGTCAAAATGTCGAAATGTCGAAATGTCAAAATGTCAAAATGTCGAAATGTCAAAATGTTAATATGTCGAAATGTCAAAATGTCGAAATGTCAAAATGTCAAAATGTTAAAATGTCGAAATGTCGAAAAGTCAAAATGTCAAAATGTCGAAATGTCAAAATGTTAAAATGTCGAAATGTCAAAATGTCGAAATGTCAAAATGTCGAAATGTCTAAATGTCAAAATGTCGAAATGTGAAAATGTCAAAATGTCGAAATGTCAAAATGTCAAAATGTCAAAATGTCGAAATGTAAAAATGTCGAAATGTCGAAATGTCAAAATGTCGAAATGTCAAAATGTCGAAATGTCAGAATGTTGAAATGTCAAAATGTCGAAATGTCAAAATGTCAAAATGTCGAAATGTCAAAATGTCAAAATCTCGGAGTGTCAAAATGTCGAAATGTCAAAATGTCGAAATGCCAAAATGTCAAAATGTCGAAATGTCAAAATGTCGAAATGTCAAAATGTCAAAATGTCAAAATGTCGAAATGTCAAAATGTCGAAATGTCAAAATGTCGAAATGTCGAAATGTCAAAATGTCGAAATGTCAAAATGTCAAAATGTCGAAATGTCAAAATGTCAAAATATCAAAATGTCAAAATGTCGAAATGTCAAAATGTCAAAATGTCGAAATGTCAAAATGTCGAAATGTCGAAATGTCAAAATGTCAAAATGTCAAAATGTCGGAATGTCAAAATGTCGAAATGTCAAAATGTCGAAATGTCAAAATGTCAAAATGTCGAAATGTCAAAATATCAAAATGACGAAATGTCAAAATGTCAAAATGTCAAAATGTCGAAATGTCAAAAAGTCGAAATATCAAAATGTCAAAATGTCAAAATATCAAAATGTAGAAATGTCAAAATGTTAAAATGTCGAAATGTCAAAATGTCGAAATGTCAAATTGTCGAAATGTCAAAATGTCGAAATGTCAAAATGTCGAAATGTCAAAATGTCAAAATGTCAAAATGTCGAAATGTCAAAATGTCGAAATGTCAAAATGTCAAAATGTCGAAATGTCAAAATGTCGCAATGTCGAAATGTCAAAATGTCGAAATGTCAAAATGTTGAAATGTCAAAATGTCGAAATGTCAAAATGTCGAAATGTCAAAATGTCGAAATGTCAAAAAATGTCGAAATTTTAAAATGTCGAAATGTCAAAATGTCGAAATGTCAAAATGTCGAAATGTCAAAATGTCAAAATGTCGAAATGTCAAAATGTCGAAATGTCAAAATGTCGAAATGTCAAAATGTCGTAATGTCAAAATGTCGAAATGTCAAAATGTCGAAATGTCAAAATGTCGAAATGTCGAAATGTCAAAATGTCGAAATGTCAAAATGTCAAAATGTCGAAATGTCAAAATGTCGAAATGTCAAAATGTCGAAATGTCGAAATGTCAAAATGTCGAAATGCCAAAATGTCGAAATGTCAAAATGTCGAAATGTCAAAATGTCGAAATGTCAAAATGTCAAAATGTCGAAATGTCAAAATGTCGAAATGTCAAAATGTCAAAATGTCGAAATGTCAAAATGTCGAAATGTCAAAATGTCAAAATGTCGAAATGTCGAAATGTCAAAATGTCGAAATGTCAAAATGTCAAAATGTCGAAATGTCAAAATGTTGAAATGTCAAAATGTCAAAATGTTGAAATGTCGAAATGTCAAAATGTTAAAATGTCGAAATGTCAAAATGTCGAAATGTCAAAATGTCGAAATGTGAAAATGTCAAAATGTCAAAATGTCGAAATGTCAAAATGTCGAAATGTCAAAATGTCGAAATGTCAAAATGTCAAAATGTCGAAATGTCAAAATGTCGAAATGTCAAAATGTCAAAATGTCGAAATGTCGAAATGTCAAAATGTCGAAATGTCAAAATGTCAAAATGTCGAAATGTCAAAATGTCGAAATGTCGAAATGTCAAAATGTCGAAATGTCAAAATGTCGAAATGTCAAAATGTCAAAATGTCAAAATGTCGAAATGTCAAAATGTCGAAATGTCAAAATGTCAAAATGTCGAAATGTCAAAAGGTCAAAATGTCAATATGTCGAAATGTCAAAATGTCGAAATGTCAAAATGTCAAAATGTCGAAATGTCGAAATGTCAAAATGTCGAAATGTCAAAATCTCAAAATGTCGAATTGTCAAAATGTCGAAATGTCAAAATGTCAAAATCTCAAAATGTCGAAATGTCAAAATGTCGAAATGTCAAAATGTCGAAATGTCAAAATGTCAAAATGTCAAAATGTCGAAATGTCAAAATGTCAAAATGTCGAAATGTCAAAATGTCAAAATGTCGAAATGTCAAAATGTCGATATGTCAAAATGTCGAAATGTCACAATGTCAAAATGTCAAAATGTCGAAACGTCAATATGTCAAATGTCGAAATGTCAAAATGTCGAAATGTGAAAATGTCAAAATGTCGAAATGTCAAAATGTCAAAATGTCGAAATGTCGAAATGTCAAAATGTCGAAATGTCAAAATGTCAAAATGTCAAAATATCAAAATGTCGAAATGTCAAAATGTTAAAATGTCGAAATGTCAAAATGTCGAAATGTCAAAATGTCGAAATGTCAAAATGTCAAAATGTCGAAATGTCAAAATGTCAAAATGTCAAAATGTCAAAATGTCGAAATGTCAAAATGTCAAAATGTCGAAATGTCAAAATGTCAAAATGTCGAAATGTCAAAATGTCGATATGTCAAAATGTCGAAATGTCACAATGTCAAAATGTCAAAATGTCGAAACGTCAATATGTCAAATGTCGAAATGTCAAAATGTCGAAATGTGAAAATGTCAAAATGTCGAAATGTCAAAATGTCAAAATGTCGAAATGTCGAAATGTCAAAATGTCGAAATGTCAAAATGTCAAAATGTCAAAATATCAAAATGTCGAAATGTCGAAATGTCAAATTGTCGAAATGTCAAAATGTCGAAATGTCAAAATGTCGAAATGTCAAAATGTCAAAATGTCGAAATGTCAAAAGGTCAAAATGTCAAAATGTCGAAATGTCAAAATGTCGCAATGTCGAAATGTCAAAATGTCGAAATGTCAAAATGTCAAAATGTCAAAATGTCGAAATGTCAAAATGTCGAAATGTCAAAATGTCAAAATATCAAAATGTCGAAATGTCAAAATGTTAAAATGTCGAAATGTCAAAATGTCGAAATGTCAAAATGTCGAAATGTCAAATTGTCGAAATGTCAAAATGTAAAAATGTCAAAATGTCGAAATGTCAAAATGTCGAAATGTCAAAATGTCGAAATGTCGAAATGTCAAAATGTCGAAATGTCAAAATGTCGAAATGTCAGAATGTCGAAATGTCAAAATATCGAAATGTCAAAATGTCAAAATGTCGAAATGTCAAAATCTCGGAGTGTCAAAATGTCGAAATGTCAAAATGTCGAAATGTCAAAATGTCGAAATGTCAAAATGTCGAAATGTCAAAATGTCAAAATGTCGAAATGTCAAAATGTCGAAATGTCAAAATGTCAAAATGTCAAAATGTCGAAATGTCAAAATGTCGAAATGTCAAAATGTCGAAATGTCGAAATGTCAAAATGTCGAAATGTCAAAATGTCAAAATGTCGAAATGTCAAAATGTCAAAATATCAAAATGTCAAAATGTCGAAATGTCAAAATGTCAAAATGTCGAAATGTCAAAATGTCGAAATGTCGAAATGTCAAAATGTCAAAATGTCGAAATGTCAAAATGTCAAAATGTCGGAATGTCAAAATGTCAAAATGTCGAAATGTCAAAATGTCGAAATGTCAAAATGTCGAAATGTCAAAATGTCAAAATGTCGAAATGTCAAAATATCAAAATGTCAAAATGTCGAAATGTCAAAATGTCAAAATGTCGAAATGTCAAATTGTCGAAATGTCAAAATGTCGAAATGTCAAAATGTCGAAATGTCAAAATCTCAAAATGTCGAAATGTCAAAATGTCAAAATGTCAAAATGTCGAAATGTCAAAATGTCGCAATGTCGAAATGTCAAAATGTCGAAATGTCAAAATGTTGAAATGTCAAAATGTCGAAATGTCAAAATGTCGAAATGTCAAAATGTCGAAATGTCAAAATGTCGAAATGTCGAAATGTCAAAATGTCGAAATGTCAAAATGTCGAAATGTCAAAATGTCGAAATGTCAAAATGTCAAAATGTCGAAATGTCAAAATGTCGAAATGTCAAAATGTCGAAATGTCGAAATGTCAAAATGTTGTATTGTCAAAATGTCGAAATGTCAAAATGTCGAAATGTCAAAATGTCGAAATGTCGAAATGTCAAAATGTCAAAATGTCGAAATGTCAAAATGTCAAAATGTCGAAATGTCAAAATGTCAAAATGTCGAAATGTCAAAATGTCGATATGTCAAAATGTCGAAATGTCACAATGTCAAAATGTCAAAATGTCGAAACGTCAATATGTCAAATGTCGAAATGTCAAAATGTCGAAATGTCAAAATGTCAAAATGTCGAAATGTCAAAATGTCGAAATGTCGAAATGTCAAAATGTCGAAATGTCAAAATGTCAAAATATCAAAATGTCGAAATGTCAAAATGTTAAAATGTCGAAATGTCAAAATGTCGAAATGTCAAAATGTCGAAATGTCAAATTGTCGAAATGTCAAAATGTCGAAATGTCAAAATGTCGAAATGTCAAAATGTCAAAATGTCGAAATGTCAAAATGTCGAAATGTCAAAATGTCAAAATGTCAAAATGTCAAAATGTCGAAATGTCAAAATGTCGAAATGTCAAAATGTCAAAATGTCAAAATGTCGAAATGTCAAAAGGTCAAAATGTCAAAATGTCAATATGTCGAAATGTCAAAATGTCGAAATGTCAAAATGTCGAAATGTGAAAATGTCGAAATGTCAAAATGTCGAAATGTCAAAATCTCAAAATGTCGAATTGTCAAAATGTCGAAATGTCAAAATGTCAAAATCTCAAAATGTCGAAATGTCAAAATGTCGAAATGTCAAAATGTCGAAATGTCAAAATGTCAAAATGTCAAAATGTCGAAATGTCAAAATGTCGAAATGTCAAAATGTCAAAATGTCGAAATGTCAAAATGTCGATATGTCAAAATGTCGAAATGTCACAATGTCAAAATGTCAAAATGTCGAAACGTCAATATGTCAAATGTCGAAATGTCAAAATGTCGAAATGTGAAAATGTCAAAATGTCGAAATGTCAAAATGTCAAAATGTCGAAATGTCGAAATGTCAAAATGTCGAAATGTCAAAATGTCAAAATGTCAAAATATCAAAATGTCGAAATGTCAAAATGTTAAAATGTCGAAATGTCAAAATGTCGAAATGTCAAAATGTCGAAATGTCAAAATGTCAAAATGTCAAAATGTCGAAATGTCAAAATGTCGATATGTCAAAATGTCGAAATGTCACAATGTCAAAATGTCAAAATGTCGAAACGTCAATATGTCAAATGTCGAAATGTCAAAATGTCGAAATGTGAAAATGTCAAAATGTCGAAATGTCAAAATGTCAAAATGTCGAAATGTCGAAATGTCAAAATGTCGAAATGTCAAAATGTCAAAATGTCAAAATATCAAAATGTCGAAATGTCAAAATGTTAAAATGTCGAAATGTCAAAATGTCGAAATGTCAAATTGTCGAAATGTCAAAATGTCGAAATGTCAAAATGTCGAAATGTCAAAATGTCAAAATGTCGAAATGTCAAAATGTCAAAATGTCAAAATGTCGAAATGTCAAAATGTCGCAATGTCGAAATGTCAAAATGTCGAAATGTCAAAATGTCAAAATGTCAAAATGTCGAAATGTCAAAATGTCGAAATGTCAAAATGTCGAAATGTCAAAATGTCAAAATGTCGAAATGTCAAAATGTCGAAATGTCGAAATGTCAAAATGTCGAAATGTCAAAATGTCGAAATGTCAGAATGTCGAAATGTCAAAATATCGAAATGTCAAAATGTCAAAATGTCGAAATGTCAAAATGTCAAAATCTCGGAGTGTCAAAATGTCAAAATGTCGAAATGTCAAAATGTCGAAATGTCAAAATGTCGAAATGTCAAAATGTCAAAATGTCGAAATGTCAAAATGTCGAAATGTCAAAATGTCAAAATGTCAAAATGTCGAAATGTCAAAATGTCGAAATGTCAAAATGTCGAAATGTCGAAATGTCAAAATGTCGAAATGTCAAAATGTCAAAATGTCGAAATGTCAAAATGTCAAAATATCAAAATGTCAAAATGTCGAAATGTCAAAATGTCAAAATGTCGAAATGTCAAAATGTCGAAATGTCGAAATGTCAAAATGTCGAAATGTCAAAATGTCAAAATGTCGGAATGTCAAAATGTCAAAATGTCGAAATGTCAAAATGTCGAAATGTCAAAATGTCGAAATGTCAAAATATCAAAATGTCGAAATGTCAAAATGTCAAAATGTCAAAATGTCGAAATGTCAAAATGTCGAAATGTCAAAATGTCAAAATGTCAAAATATCAAAATGTCGAAATGTCAAAATGTTAAAATGTCGAAATGTCAAAATGTCGAAATGTCAAAATGTCGAAATGTCAAATTGTCGAAATGTCAAAATGTCGAAATGTCAAAATGTCGAAATGTCAAAATGTCAAAATGTCGAAATGTCAAAATGTCGAAATGTCAAAATGTCGCAATGTCAAAATGTCGAAATGTCAAAATGTCGAAATGTCGAAATGTCAAAATGTCAAAATGTCGAAATGTCAAAATGTCAAAATGTCGAAATGTCAAAATGTCAAAATGTCGAAATGTCAAAATGTCGATATGTCAAAATGTCGAAATGTCACAATGTCAAAATGTCAAAATGTCGAAACGTCAATATGTCAAATGTCGAAATGTCAAAATGTCGAAATGTCAAAATGTCAAAATGTCGAAATGTCAAAATGTCAAAATGTCGATATGTCGAAATGTCAAAATGTCGAAATGTCAAAATGTCAAAATGTCAAAATATCAAAATGTCGAAATGTCAAAATGTTAAAATGTCGAAATGTCAAAATGTCGAAATGTCAAAATGTCGAAATGTCAAATTGTCGAAATGTCAAAATGTCGAAATGTCAAAATGTCGAAATGTCAAAATGTCAAAATGTCGAAATGTCAAAATGTCAAAATGTCAAAATGTCGAAATGTCAAAATGTCGCAATGTCGAAATGTCAAAATGTCGAAATGTCAAAATGTCAAAATGTCGAAATGTCAAAATGTCGAAATGTCAAAATGTCAAAATGTCAAAATATCAAAATGTCGAAATGTCAAAATGTTAAAATGTCGAAATGTCAAAATGTCGAAATGTCAAAATGTCGAAATGTCAAATTGTCGAAATGTCAAAATGTCAAAATGTAAAAATGTCAAAATGTCGAAATGTCAAAATGTCAAAATGTCGAAATGTCAAAATGTCGAAATGTCGAAATGTCAAAATATCGAAATGTCAAAATGTCGAAATGTCAAAATGTCAAAATCTCGGAGTGTCAAAATGTCGAAATGTCAAAATGTCGAAATGTCAAAATGTCGAAATGTCAAAATGTCGAAATGTCAAAATGTCAAAATGTCGAAATGTCAAAATGTCGAACTGTCAAAATGTCAAAATGTCGAAATGTCAAAATGTCGAACTGTCAAAATGTCAAAATGTCAAAATGTCGAAATGTCAAAATGTGGAAATGTCAAAATGTCGAAATGTCGAAATGTCAAAATGTCGAAATGTCAAAATGTCAAAATGTCAAAATGTCAAAATGTCGAAATGTCAAAATGTCGAAATGTCAAAATGTCGAAATGTCAAAATGTCAAAATGTCGAAATGTCAAAATGTCGAACTGTCAAAATGTCAAAATGTCAAAATGTCGAAATGTCAAAATGTCGAAATGTCAAAATGTCGAAATGTCGAAATGTCGAAATGTCAAAATGTCGAAATGTCAAATTGTCGAAATGTCAAAATGTCGAAATGTCAAAATGTCAAAATGTCAAAATGTCGAAATGTCAAAATGTCAAAATGTCGAAATGTCAAAATGTCGAAATGTCAAAATGTCAAAATGTCGAAATGTCAAAATGTCGAACTTTCAAAATGTCAAAATGTCGAAATGTCAAAATGTCGAAATGTCAAAATGTCGAAATGTCAAAATGTCAAAATGTCGAAATGTCAAAATGTCGAACTGTCAAAATGTCAAAATGTCAAAATGTCGAAATGTCAAAATGTCAAAATGTCAAAATCTCGGAGTGTCAAAATGTCGAAATGTCAAAATGTCGAAATGTCAAAATGTCGAAATGTCAAAATGTCGAAATGTTAAAATGTCAAAATGTCGAAATGTCAAAATGTCGAACTGTCAAAATGTCAAAATGTCAAAATGTCGAAATGTCAAAATGTCGAAATGTCAAAATGTCGAAATGTCGAAATGTCAAAATGTCGAAATGTCAAAATGTCAAAATGTCGAAATGTCAAAATGTCAAAATATCAAAATGTCAAAATGTCGAAATGTCAAAATGTCAAAATGTCGAAATGTCAAAATGTCGATATGTCAAAATGTCAAAATGTCGAAATGTCAAAATGTCAAAATGTCGGAATGTCAAAATGTCAAAATGTCGAAATGTCAAAATGTCGAAATGTCAAAATGTCGAAATGTCAAAATATCAAAATGTCAAAATGTCAAAATGTCAAAATGTCGAAATGTCAAAATGTCGAAATGTCAAAATGTCAAAATGTCAAAATATCAAAATATCGAAATGTCAAAATGTTAAAATGTCGAAATGTCAAAATGTCGAAATGTCAAAATGTCGAAATGTCAAATTGTCGAAATGTCAAAATGTCGAAATGTCAAAATGTCGAAATGTCAAAATGTCAAAATGTCGAAATGTCAAAATGTCAAAATGTCAAAATGTCGAAATGTCAAAATGTCGCAATGTCGAAATGTCAAAATGTCGAAATGTCAAAATGTTGAAATGTCAAAATGTCGAAATGTCAAAATGTCGAAATGTCAAAATGTCGAAATGTCAAAATGTCGAAATGTCAAAATGTCGAAATGTCAAAATGTCAAAATGTCGAAATGTCAAAATGTCAAAATGTCGAAATGTTAAAATGTCGAAATGTCAAAATGTTGTATTGTCAAAATGTCGAAATGTCAAAATGTCGAAATGTCAAAATGTCGAAATGTCAAAATGTCGAAATGTCAAATGTCAAAATGTCGAAATGTCAAAATGTCGAAATGTCAAAATGTCGAAATGTCGAAATGTCAAAATGTCAAAATGTCAAAATGTCGAAATGTCAAAATGTTAATATGTCGAAATGTCAAAATGTCGAAATGTCAAAATGTCAAAATGTTAAAATGTCGAAATGTCAAAATGTCGAAATGTCAAAATGTCGAAATGTCAAAATGTCGAAATGTCGAAATGTCAAAATGTCAAAATGTCAAAATGTCAAAATGTCAAAATGTCGAAATGTCAAAATGTCGAAATGTCAAATGTCAAAATGTCGAAATGTCAAAATGTCGAAATGTCAAAATGTCGAAATGTCAAATGTCAAAATGTCGAAATGTCAAAATGTCGAAATGTCAAAATGTCAAAATGTCGAAATGTCAAAATGTCAAAATGTCAAAATGTCGAAATGTCAAAATGTTAATATGTCGAAATGTCAAAATGTCGAAATGTCAAAATGTCAAAATGTTAAAATGTCGAAATGTCAAAATGTCGAAAAGTCAAAATGTCAAAATGACGAAATGTCAAAATGTCGAAATGTCAAAATGTCGAAATGTCAAAATGTCGAAATGTCTAAATGTCAAAATGTCGAAATGTGAAAATGTCAAAATGTCGAAATGTCAAAATGTCAAAATGTCGAAATGTCAAAATGTCGAAATGTCGAAATGTCAAAATGTCGAAATGTCAAAATGTCGAAATGTCAGAATGTCGAAATGTCAAAATGTCGAAATGTCAAAATGTCAAAATGTCGAAATGTCAAAATGTCAAAATCTCGGAGTGTCAAAATGTCGAAATGTCAAAATGTCGAAATGTCAAAATGTCGAAATGTCAAAATGTCGAAATGTCAAAATGTCAAAATGTCGAAATGTCAAAATGTCGAAATGTCAAAATGTCAAAATGTCAAAATGTCGAAATGTCAAAATGTCGAAATGTCGAAATGTCAAAATGTCGAAATGTCAAAATGTCGAAATGTCGAAATGTCAAAATGTCGAAATATCAAAATGTCAAAATGTCAAAATATCAAAATGTCGAAATGTCAATATGTTAAAATGTCGAAATGTCAAAATGTCAAAATGTCGAAATGTCAAATTGTCGAAATGTCAAAATGTCAAAATGTCAAAATATCAAAATGTCAAAATGTCGAAATGTCAAAATGTCGAAATGTCAAAATGTCGAAATGTCAAAATGTCGAAATGTCAAAATGTCAAAATGTCAAAATGTCGAAATGTCAAATTGTCGAAATATCAAAATGTCAAAATGTCAAAATATCAAAATGTCGAAATGTCAAAATGTTAAAATGTCGAAATGTCAAAATGTCAAAATGTCGAAATGTCAAAATGTCGAAATGTCGAAATGTCAAAATGTCGGAATGTCAAAATGTCAAAATGTCGAAATGTCAAAATGTCGAAATGTCAAAATGTCAAAATGTCGAAATGTCAAAATATCAAAATGTCGAAATGTCAAAATGTCAAAATGTCAAAATGTCGAAATGTCAAAATGTCGAAATATCAAAATGTCAAAATGTCAAAATATCAAAATGTCGAAATGTCAAAATGTTAAAATGTCGAAATGTCAAAATGTCAAAATTTCGAAATGTCAAATTGTCGAAATGTCAAAATGTCGAAATGTCAAAATGTCGAAATGTCAAAATGTCAAAATGTCGAAATGTCAAAATGTCAAAATGTCAAAATGTCAAAATGTCGAAATGTCAAAATGTCGCAATGTCAAAATGTTGAAATGTCAAAATGTCGAAATGTCAAAATGTCGAAATGTCAAAATGTCGAAATGTCAAAATGTCGAAATGTCAAAATGTCGAAATGTCAAAATGTCGAAATGTCAAAATGTCGAAATGTCAAAATGTCGAAATGTCAAAATGTCGAAATGTCAAAATGTCGAAATGTCGAAATGTCAAAATGTCGTAATGTCAAAATGTCGAAATGTCAAAATGTCGAAATGTCAAAATGTCGAAATGTCAAAATGTCGAAATGTCAAAATGTCGAAATGTCAAAATGTCGAAATGTCAAAATGTCGAAATGTCGAAATGTCAAAATGTCGAAATGTCAAAATGTCGAAATGTCAAAATGTCGAAATGTCAAAATGTCGAAATGTCAAAATGTCAAAATGTCGAAATGTCAAAATGTCGAAATGTCAAAATGTCAAAATGTCGAAATGTCAAAATGTCGAAATGTCAAAATGTCAAAATGTCGAAATGTCGAAATGTCAAAATGTCGAAATGTCAAAATGTCAAAATGTCGAAATGTCGAAATGTCAAAATGTTGAAATGTCAAAATGTCAAAATGTCGAAATGTCGAAATGTCAAAATGTTAAAATGTCGAAATGTCAAAATGTCGAAATGTCAAAATATCGAAATGTGAAAATGTCAAAATGTCGAAATGTCAAAATGTCAAAATGTCGAAATGTCAAAATGTCAAAATGTCGAAATGTCAAAATGTCGAAATGTCAAAATGTCAAAATGTCAAAATGTCGAAATGTCAAAATGTCGAAATGTCAAAATGTCAAAATGTCGAAATGTCGAAATGTCAAAATGTCGAAATGTCAAAATGTCAAAATGTCGAAATGTCAAAATGTCGAAATGTCAAAATGTCGAAATGTCAAAATGTCGAAATGTCAAAATGTCGAAATGTCAAAATGTCAAAATGTCAAAATGTCGAAATGTCAAAATGTCGAAATGTCAAAATGTCAAAATGTCGAAATGTCAAAAGGTCAAAATGTCAAAATGTCAATATGTCGAAATGTCAAAATGTCGAAATGTCAAAATGTCGAAATGTGAAAATGTCAAAATGTCGAAATGTCGAAATGTCAAAATGTCGAAATGTCAAAATCTCAAAATGTCGAATTGTCAAAATGTCGAAATGTCAAAATCTCAAAATGTCGAAATGTCAAAATGTCGAAATGTCAAAATGTCGAAATGTCAAAATGTCAAAATGTCAAAATGTCGAAATGTCAAAATGTCAAAATGTCGAAATGTCAAAATGTCAAAATGTCGAAATGTCGAAATGTCAAAATGTCGATATGTCAAAATGTCGAAATGTCACAATGTCAAAATGTCGAAACGTCAATATGTCAAATGTCGAAATGTCAAAATGTCGAAATGTCAAAATCTCAAAATGTCGAAATGTCGAAATGTCAAAATGTCAAAATCTCAAAATGTCGAAATGTCAAAATGTCAAAATGTCGAAATGTCAAAATGTCAATATGTCAAATGTCAAAATGTCGATATGTCAAAATGTCGAAATGTCAAAATGTAAAAATCTCAAAATGTCGCAATGTCAAAATGTCGAAATGTCAAAATGTCAAAATGTCAAAATGTCAAAATGTCGAAATGTCAAAATGTCAAAATGTCAAAATGTCGAAATGTCAAAATGTCAAAATGTCAAAATGTCGAAATGTCAAAATGTCAAAATGTCGAAATGTCAAAATGTCAATATGTCGAAATGTCAAAATGTCGAAATGTCAAAATGTCAAAATGTCGAAATGTCAAAATGTCGAAATGTCGAAATGTCAAAATGTCGAAATGTCAAAATCTCAAAATGTCGAAATGTCAAAATGTCGAAATGTCAAAATGTCAAAATCTCAAAATGTCGAAATGTCAAAACGTCAACATGTCAAATGTCGAAATGTCAAAAGGTCAAAATGTCAAAATGTCGAAATGTCAAAAGGTCAAAATGTCGAAATGTCAAAATGTCGAAATGGCAAAATGTCAAAATGTCGAAATGTCAAAATGTCGAAATGTCAAAATGTCAAAATGTCAAAATGTCGAAATGTCAAAATGTCGAAATGTCAAAATGTCAAAATGTCGAAATGTCAAAATGTCGAAATGTCAAAATGTCAAAATGTCGAAATGTCAAAATGTTGAAATGTCAAAATGTCAAAATGTCGAAATGTCGAAATGTCAAAATGTTAAAATGTCGAAATGTCAAAATGTCGAAATGTCAAAATGTCGAAATGTGAAAATGTCAAAATGTCGAAATGTCAAAATGTCAAAATGTCGAAATGTCAAAATGTCGAAATGTCAAAATGTCGAAATGTCAAAATGTCAAAATGTCAAAATGTCGAAATGTCGAAATGTCAAAATGTCAAAATGTCGAAATGTCGAAATGTCAAAATGTCGAAATGTCAAAATGTCAAAATGTCGAAATGTCAAAATGTCGAAATGTCAAAATGTCGAAATGTTGAAATGTCAAAATGTCGAAATGTCAAAATGTCAAAATGTCGAAATGTCGAAATGTCAAAATGTCGAAATGTCAAAATATCAAAATGTCGAAATGTCAAAAGGTCAAAATGTCAAAATGTCAATATGTCGAAATGTCAAAATGTCGAAATGTCAAAATGTCGAAATGTGAAAATGTCAAAATGTCGAAATGTCGAAATGTCAAAATGTCGAAATGTCAAAATCTCAAAATGTCGAATTGTCAAAATGTCGAAATGTCAAAATGTCAAAATCTCAAAATGTCGAAATGTCAAAATGTCGAAATGTCAAAATGTCGAAATGTCAAAATGTCAAAATGTCGAAATGTCAAAATGTCAAAATGTCGAAATGTCAAAATGTCAAAATGTCGAAATGTCGAAATGTCAAAATGTCGATATGTCAAAATGTCGAAATGTCACAATGTCAAAATGTCAAAATGTCAAAATGTCGAAACGTCAATATGTCAAATGTAGAAATGTCAAAATGTCGAAATGTCAAAATCTCAAAATGTCGAAATGTCGAAATGTCGAAATGTCAAAATGTCAAAATCTCAAAATGTCGAAATGTCAAAATGTCGAATTGTCAAAATGTCAATATGTCAAATGTCAAAATGTCGAAATGTCAAAATGTCGAAATGTCAAAATGTAAAAATCTCAAAATGTCGCAATGTCAAAATGTCGAAATGTCAAAATGTCAAAATGTCAAAATGTCAAAATGTCAAAATGTCGAAATGTCAAAATGTCAAAATGTCAAAATGTCGAAATGTCAAAATGTCAAAATGTCGAAATGTCAAAATGTCAAAATGTCGAAATGTCAAAATGTCAATATGTCGAAATGTCAAAATGTCGAAATGTCAAAATGTCAAAATGTCGAAATGTCTAAATGTCGAAATGTCGAAATGTCAAAATGTCGAAATGTCAAAATCTCAAAATGTCGAAATGTCAAAATGTCGAAATGTCAAAATGTCAAAATCTCAAAATGTCGAAATGTCAAAACGTCAATATGTCAAATGTCGAAATGTCAAAAGGTCAAAATGTCGAAATGTCAAAATGTCGAAATGTCAAAAGGTCAAAATGTCGAAATGTCAAAATGTCGAAATGTCAAAATGTCAAAATGTCGAAATGTCAAAATGTCGAAACGTCAAAATGTCGAAATGTCAAAATGTCAAAATATCGAAATGTCGAAATGTCGAAATGTCAAAATGTCAAAATGTCGAAATGTCAAAATGTCAAAATGTCGAAATGTCAAAATGTCAAAATGTCGAAATGTCAAAATCTCGAAATGTCAAGATGTCGAAATGTCAAAATGTCGAAATGTCAAAATGTCGGAATGTCAAAATGTCGAAATGTCAAAATGTCGAAATGTCAAAATGTCGAAATGTCAAAATATCAAAATGTCAAAATGTCGAAATGTCAAAATGTCGAAATGACCTTGACTTGACCTTGACTTGACCTTGACTTGACCCTGATTTGACCAAGACTTGACCTTGACTTGACCTTGACCTTGACATGACCATGAATTGACCTTGACATTACCTTGACATTACCTTGACATTACCTTTACTTGACCTTGACTTGACTTTGACTTGACCTCTACATGACCTTGACTTGACCTTGACATGACCTTGACATGACCTTGACTTGACCTTGACTTAACCTTGACTTTACCTTGAACTGACCTTGACTTGACCTTGACTTGAATTTGACTTGACCTTCACATGACCCTGACTTGACCTTGACATGACCTTGACTTGACCTTGACTTGACCTTGACTTGACCTTGACTTGACCTTGACTTGACCTTGTCTTGACCTTGACTTGACTTTGACTTGACCTTGACTTGACCTTGACTTGATCTTGACTTGACCTTGACTTGACCTTGACTTGACTTTGACTTGACCTTGACATGACCTTGACCTTGACTTAACCTTTACTTGACCTTGACTTAACCTTGACTTGACCTTGACTTGACCTTGAATTGACATTGACATGACCTTGACTTGACCTTGACTTGGCCTTGACTTGACCTTGACTTGAAATTCACTTCACCTTGACTTGGCCTTCACTTAACCTTGACTTGACCTTGAATTGCCCTTGACATGACCTTGACATGACCTTGAAATGACCTTGACTTGACCTTGACTTGACCTTGACTTGACTACCTTGACTTAACCTTGACATGACCTTGACTTGTCCTTGACTTGACTACCTTGACTTAACCTTGACATGACCTTGACATGACCTTGACATGACCTTGCCTTGACCTTGACTCGACCTTGACATGACCTTGACTTGACTTTGACTTGACCTTGACATGACCGTGACTTGACCTTGACTTGACCTTGACTTGACCTTGACTTGACCTTGACTTGACTTTGACTTGACCTTGACTTGACCTTGACTTGACCTTGACTTGACCTGGACTTAACCTTGACTTGACCTTGACTTGACCTTGACATGACCTTGACTTAAACTTGACTTGACCTTGACTGGACCTTGACTTGACCTTGACTTGACCTTGACTTGACCTTGACTCGACCTTGAGTTGACCTTGACTTGACCTTGACTTGATCTTGACTTGACCTTGACATGACCTTGACTTGACCTTGACTTGACCTTGACTTGACCTTGACTTGACCATGAATTGACCTTGACATGACCTTGACATGACCTTGAAATGACTTTGACTTGACCTTGACTTGACCTTGACTTGACCTTGACTTAACCTTGACATGACCTTGACTTGACTACCTTGACTTAACCTTGACATGACCTTGACATGACCTTGACATGACCTTGCCTTGACCTTGACTTGACCTTGAGCTGACTTTGACTTGACTTTGACTTGACCTTGACTTGACCTCGTCTTGACCTTGACTTGATCTTGACTTGACCTTGACATGACCTTACTTGACCTTGACTTGACCCTGACTTGACCTTGACTTGACCTTGGCTTGACCTTGACTTGACCTTGACATGACCTTGACTTAAACTTGACTTGACCTTGACTGGACCTTGACTTGACCTTGACTTGACCTTGACTTGACCTTGACTCGACCTTGAGTTGACCTTGACTTGACCTTGACTTGATCTTGACTTGACCTTGACATGACCTTGACTTGACCTTGACTCGACCTTGACTTGACCTTGACTTGACCATGAATTGACCTTGACATGACCTTGACATGACCTTGACTTGACCTTGACTTGACCTTGACTTGACCTTGACTTGACCTTGACTTGACCTTGACATGACCTTGACTTAAACTTGACTTGACCTTGACTGGACCTTGACTTGACCTTGACTTGACCTTGACTTGACCTTGAGCTGACTTTGGCTTGACTTTGACTTGAACTTGACTTGACCTCGTCTTGACCTTGACTTGATCTTGACTTGACCTTGACATGACCTTGACTTGACCTTGACTTGACCCTGACTTGACCTTGACTTGACCTTGACTTGACCTTGACATGACCTTGACTTAAACTTGACTTGACCTTGACTGGACCTTGACTTGACCTTGACTTGACCTTGACTTGACTTTGACCTGACCTTGACTTGACCTCGTCTTGACCTTGACTTGATCTTGACTTGACCTTGACATGACCTTGACTTGACCTTGACTTGACCTTGACTTGACCTTGACTTGACCATGAATTGACCTTGACATGACCTTTACATGACCTTGACTTGACCTTGACTTAAACTTGACTTGACCTTGACTTAACCTTGACTTGACCTTGACTTGACTTTGACTTGACTTTGACCTGACCTTGACTTGACCTCGTCTTGACCTTGACTTGATCTTGACTTGACCTTGACATGACCTTGACTTGACTTTGACTTGACCTTGACTTGACCTTGACTTGACCTTGACTTGACCTTGACTTGACCATGAATTGACCTTGACATGACCTTGACATGACCTTGACTTGACCTTGACTTGACCTTGACATGACCTTGACTTAAACTTGACTTGACCTTGACCTTGACTTAACCTTGACTTGACCTTGACTTGACTTTGACTTGACTTTGACCTGACCTTGACTTGACCTCGTCTTGACCTTGACTTGATCTTGACTTGACCTTGACATGACCTTGACTTGACCTTGACTTGACCTTGACTTGACCTTGACTTGACCTTGACTTGATCTTGACTTGACCATGAATTGACCTTGACATGACCTTGACATGACCTTGACTCGACCTTGACTTGACCTGACCTTGACTTGACCTTGACATGACCTTGACTTAAACTTGACTTGACCTTGACTGGACCTTGACTTGACCTTGACTTGACCTTGACTGGACCTTGACTTGACCTTGACTTGACCTTGACTTGACTTTGACTTTGACTTGACTTTGACCTGACCTTGACTTGACCTCGTCTTGACCTTGACTTGATCTTGAATTGACCTTGACATGACCTTGACTTGACCTTGACTTGACCTTGACTTGACCTTGACTTGACCTTGACTTGACCTTGACTTGACCATGAATTGACCTTGACATGACCTTTACATGACCTTGACTTGACCTTGACTTGACCTTGACTTGACCTTGACATGACCTTGACTTAAACTTGAGTTGACCTTGACCTTGACTTAACCTTGACTCGACCTTGAGTTGACCTTGACTTGACCTTGACTTGACCTTGACTTGACCTTGACTCGACCTTGAGTTGACCTTGACTTGACCTTGACTTGACCTTGACTTGATCTTGACTTGACCTTGACATGACCTTGACTTGACCTTGACTTGACCTTGACATGACCTTGACTTAAACTTGACTTGACCTTGACTGGACCTTGACTTGACCTTGACTTGACCTTGACTTGACTTTGACTTGACTTTGACTTGACCTTGACTTGACCTCGTCTTGACCTTGACTTGATCTTGACTTGACCTTGACATGACCTTGACTTGACCTTGACTTGACCTTGACTTGACCTTGACTTGACCATGAATTGACCTTGACATGACCTTGACATGACCTTGACTTGACCTTGACTTGACCTTGAGTTGACCTTGACTTGACCTTGACTTGACCTTGACATGACCTTGACTTAAACTTGACTTGACCTTGACCTTGACTTAACCTTGACTTGACCTTGACTTGACCTTGACTTGACCTTGACATGACCTTGACTTGACCTTGACTTGACCTTGACTTGACCTTGACTCGACCTTGACATGACCTTGACTTGACCTTGACTTGACCTTGACTTGACCTTGACTTGACCTTGACTTGACCTTGACTTGACTTTGACTTGACCTTGACATGACCTTGACTTGACCTTGACTTGACATTGACCTGACTTTGACTTGACATTGACCTGACTTTGACTTGACTTTGACTTGACCTTGACTTGACCTCGTCTTGACCTTGACTTGATCTTGACTTGACCTTGACATGACCTTGACTTGACCTTGACTTGACCCTGACTTGACCTTGACTTGACCTTGACTTGACCTTGACTTGACCTTGACATGACCTTGACTTAAACTTGACTTGACCTTGACTGGACCTTGACTTGACCTTGACTTGACCTTGACTTGACCTTGACTCGACCTTGAGTTGACCTTGACTTGACCTTGACTTTACCCTGATTTGACCATGACTTGACCATGACTTGACCTTGACTTGACCTTGACATGACCTTGATTTGACCTTTACTTGACCTTGACTCGACCTTGACTTGACCTTGACTTGACCTTGACTTGACCATGAATTGACCTTGACATTACCTTGACATTACCTTTACTTGACCTTGACTTGACTTTGACTTGACCTCTACATGACCTTGACTTGACCTTGACTTGACCTTGACTTAAACTTGACTTGACCTTGACTGGACCTTGACTTGACCTTGACTTGAATTTGACTTGACCGTGACTTGACCTTGAGATGACCTTGACTTGACCTGGAATTGACCTTGACTTGACCTTGACTTGACTTGTCCAAATGTCAAAATGTCGAAATGTCAAAATGTCAAAATGTCGAAATGTCAAAATGTCGAAATGTCAAAATGTCAAAATGTCGAATTGTCAAAATGTCAAAATGTCAAAATGTCGAAATGTCAAAATGTCAAAATGTCGAAATGTCAAAATGTCGAAATGTCAAAATGTCGAAATGTCAAAATGTCGAAACGTCAAAATGTCAAAATGTCGAAATGTCAAAATGTCGAAATGTCAAAAGGTCGAAATGTCAAAATGTCGATCTGTCAAAATGTCAAAATGTCGAAATGTCAAAATGTCGAAATGTCAAAATGTCAAAATGTCGAAATGTCAAAATGTCAAAATGTCGAAATGTCAAAATGTCGAAATGTCAAAATGTCAAACTGTCGAAATGTCAAAATGTCAAAATGTCAAAATGTCGAAATGTCAAAATGTCAAAATGTCGAAATGTCAAAATGTCGAAATGTCGAAATGTCAAAATGTCGAAATGTCAAAATGTCGAAATGTCAAAATGTCGAAATGTCAAAATGTTAAAATGTCGAAATGTCAAAATGTCGAAATGTCGAAATGTCAAAATGTCGAAATGTCGAAATGTCAAAATGTCGAAATGTCAAAATGTCGAAATGTCAAAATGTCAAAATGTCGAAATGTCAAAATGTCGAAATGTCAAAATGTCGAAATGTCAAAATGTCGATCTGTCAAATTGTCGAAATGTCAAAATGTCGAAATGTCAAAATGTCGAAATGTCAAAATGTCGAAATGTCGAAATGTCAAAATGTCGAAATGTCAAAATGTCAAAATATCGAAATGTCAAAATGTCGAAATGTCAAAATGTCAAAATGTCGAAATGTCAAAATGTCGAAATGTCAAAATGTGGAAATGTCAAAATGTAGAAATGTCAAAATGTCGAAATGTCAAAATGTTAAAATGTCGAAATGTCAAAATGTCGAAATGTCAAAATGTCAAAATGTCGAAATGTCAAAATGTCAAAATGTCAAAATGTCGAAATGTCAAAATATCGAAATGTCAAAATGTCGAAAAGACCTTGACTTGACCTTGATTTTACCTTGACCTAGACTTGACCTCTACATGAACTCGACTTGACCTTGACTTGACCTTGACATGCCCTTGAATTGACCTTGACTTGACCTTGACATGACCTTGACATGACCTTGACTTGACCTTGACTTGACATTGACTTGACCTTGACATGACCTTGACATGACCTTGACTTGACCTTGACTTGACCTCTACATGACCTCTACATGACCTCGACTTTACCTTGACTTGACCTTGACATGACCTTGACTTGACCTTGACTTGAACTTGACTTGACCTTGACTTGACCTTGACTTAACCTTGACTTGACCTTGAATTGACCTCGTCTTGACCTTGACTTGACTTTGATTTGAACTTGACTTGACCTTGACTTTGACTTGAACTTGACTTGACCTTGACTTGATCTTGACTTGACCTTGACTTGGCCTTGACATGACCTTGACTTGACCTTGACTTGACCCTGACTTGACCTTGACATGACCTTGACTTGACCTTGACTTGAACTTGACTTGACCTTGACTTGATCTTGAATTGACCTCGTCTTGACCTTGACTTGACTTTGATTTGAACTTGACTTGACCTTGACTTTGACTTGAACTTGACTTGACCTTGACTTGATCTTGACTTGACTTGACCTTGACTTGACCTTGACATGACCTTGACTTGACCTTGACTTGACCCTGACTTGACCTTGACTTGACCTCTACATGACCTCGACTTGACCTTGACTTGACCTTGACATGACCTTGACATGACCTTGACTTGACCTTGACTTAACCTTGACTTGACCTTGAATTGACCTCGTCTTGACCTTGACTTGACTTTGATTTGAACTTGACTTGACCTTGACTTTGACTTGAACTTGACTTGACTTGACCTTGACTTGACCTTGACATGACCTTGACATGACCTTGACTGGACCTGGACTCGAAATTGACTTGACTTTGACTTGACCTTGACTTGACCTTGACTTGACCTTGACTTAACCTTGACTTGACCTTGAATTGACCTCGTCTTGACCTTGACTAGACTTTGATTTGAACTTGACTTGACCTTGACTTTGACTTGAACTTGACTTGACCTTGACTTGATCTTGACATGACTTGACCTTGACATGACCTTGACTTGACCTTGACTTGACCTTGACTTGACCTTGACTTGACCTTGACTTGACCTTGACTTGACCTTGACTTGACCTTGACTTGACCTTGACTGGACCTTGACGTGACCTTGACTTGACCTTGACTTGACCCTGATTTCACCAAGACTTGACCTTGACTTGACCTTGACATGACCTTGACTTGACCTTGACTTGACCTTGACTCGACCTTGACTTGACATTGACTTGACCATGAATTGACCTTGACATTACCTTGACATTACCTTTACTTGACCTTGACTTGACTTTGACTTGACCTTGACATGAACTTGACTTGACCTTGACTTGACCTTGAACTGACCTTGACTTTACCTTCACATGTCCCTGACTTGACCTTGACATGACCTTGACTTGACCTTGACTTGACCTTGTATTGACCTTGACTTGACTTTGACTTGACCTTGTCTTGACCTTGACTTGATCTTGACTTGAACTTGACATAACCTTGACTTGACGTTGACTTGAACTTGACTTGACCTTGAATTGACCTTGACATGACCTTGACTTGACCTTGACTTGGCCTTGACTTGACCTTGACTTGAAATTCACTTGACCTTGGCTTGGCCTTGACTTAACCTTGACTTGACCTTTTCTTGACCTTGACTTGACTGTGACTTAACCTAGACCCCGACCTTGACATGACCTTGACTTGACCTTGACTTGACCTTAACTTGAACTTGACAAGACCTTGACTTGACCTTGCCTTGACCTTGACATGACCTTGACTCGACCTGGACTCGAAATTGACTTGACTTTGACTTGACCTTGACTTGACCTTGACCTGACTTTGACTTGACCTTGACTTGACCTTGACTTGACCTCGTCTTGACCTAGACTTGAACTTGACTTGACCTTGACATGACCTTGACATGACCTTGACATGACCTTGACTTGACCTTGACTTGACCGTGACTTGACCTTGACTTGACTTTGACTTGACCTTGACATGACCTTGACTTGACCTTGACTTGACCTTGACTTGACTTTGACTTGACCTTGACTTGACCTCGTCTTGACCTTGACTTGATCTTGACTTGACTTGACTTTGACTTGACCTTGACATGACCTTGACTTGACCTTGACTTGACCTTGACTTGACCTTGACATGACCTTGACTTGACTTTGACTTGACCTCTACATGACCTCGACTTGACCTTGACTTGACCTTGACTTGACCTTGACTTGACCTCGTCTTGACCTTGACTTGATCTTGACTTGACTTGACCTTGACTTGACCTTGACATGACCTTGACTTGACCTTGACTTGACCTTGACATGACCTTTACTTGACCTTGACTGGACCTTGACTTGACCTTGACTTGACCCTGATTTGACCATGACTTGACCTTGACTTGACCTTGACATGACCTTGACTTGACCTTGACTTGACCTTGACTTGACCATGAATTGACCTTGACATTACCTTGACATTACCTTTATTTGACCTTGACTTGACTTTGACTTGACCTCTACATGACCTTGACTTGACCTTGACTTGACCTTGACATGACCTTGACTTAAGCTTGACTTGACCTTGACTGGACCTTGACTTGACCTGGAATTGACCTTGACTTAACCTTAACATGACCTTGACTTGACCTTGACTTGACCTTGAGTTGACCTTGTCTTGACCTTGACTTTGACTTGACCTTGACTTGACCTTGACTTGACCTTGACTTGACCTTGACTTGACCTTGACATGACCTTGACTTAAATTTGACTTGACCTTGACTTGACCTTGACTTGACCTTGACTTGATCTTGACTTGACCTTGACATAACCTTGACTTGACCTTGACTTGACCTTGACTTGACCTTGACTTGACTTTGACTTGACCTTGACATGACCTTGACTTGACCTTGACTTGACGTTGACTTGACGCTGACTTAACCTTGACTTGACCTTGACTTGACCTTGACTTGACTTTGATTTGAACTTGACTTGAACTTGACTTTGACTTGAACTTGACTTGACCTTGACTTGATCTTGACTTGACCTTGACTTAAATTTGACTTGACCTTGACTGTACCTTGACTTGACCTTGACTTGATCTTGACTTGACCTTGACATAAGCTTGACTTGACCTTGACTTGACCTCGTCTTGACCTTGACTTGACTTTGATTTGACCTTGACTTGACCTTGACTTTGACTTGAACTTAACTTGACCTTGACTTGACCTTGACATGAGCTTGACTTGACCTTGACTTGACCCTGACTTGACCCTGACTTGACCTTGACTTGACCCTGACTTGACCTTGACTTGACCTTGACTTGACCTTGACTTGACCTTGACTTGACCTTGACATGACCTTGACTTAAACTTGACTTGACCTTGACTGGACCTTGACTTGAAGTTGACTTGACCTTCACATGACCCTGACTTGACCTTGACATGACCTTGATTTGACCTGGAATTGACCTTGACTTGACCTTAACATGACCTTGACTTGACTTGACCTTGAGTTGACCTTGACTTGATCTGGACTTGACTTGATCTTGACTTGACCTTGACTTGACCTTGACTTGACCTTGACGTGACCTTGACTTGACCTTGACATGACCTTGACTTAAATTTGACTTGACCTTGACTTGACCTTGACTTGATCTTGACTTGACCTTGACATAACCTTGACTTGACCTTGACTTGACCTTGACTTGACCTTGACTTGACTTTGACTTGACATTGACATGACCTTGACTTGACCTTGACTTGACGTTGACTTGACGCTGACTTGACCTTGACTTGACCTTGACTTTGATTTGAACTTGACTTGAACTTGACTTTGACTTGAACTTGACTTGACCTTGACTTGATCTTGACTTGACCTTGACTTAAATTTGACTTGACCTTGACTGGACCTTGACTTGACCTTGACATAAGCTTGACTTGACCTTGACTTGACCTCGTCTTGACCTTGACTTGACTTTGATTTGACCTTGACTTGACCTTGACTTTGACTTGAACTTGACTTGACCTTGACTTGACCTTGACATGAGCTTGACTTGACCTTGACTTGACCCTGACTTGACCCTGACTTGACCTTGACTTGACCCTGACTTGACCTTGACTTGACCTTGACTTGACCTTGACTTGACCTTGACTTGACCTTGACTTGACCTTGACATGACCTTGACTTAAACTTGACTTGACCTTGACTGTACCTTGACTTGAAGTTGACTTGACCTTCACATGACCCTGACTTGACCTTGACATGACCTTGATTTGACCTGGAATTGACCTTGACTTGACCTTAACATGACCTTGACTTGACTTGACCTTGACTTGACCTTGACTTGATCTGGACTTGACTTGATCTTGACTTGACCTTGACTTGATCTTGACTTGACCTTGACATAAGCTTGACTTGACCTTGACTTGACCTCGTCTTGACCTTGACTTGACTTTGATTTGACCTTGACTTGACCTTGACTTTGACTTAAACTTGACTTGACCTTGACTTGATCTGGACTTGACTTGACCTTGACTTGACCTTGACATGACCTTGACTTGACCTTGACTTGACCCTGACTTGACCTTGACTTGACCTTGACTTGACCCTGACTTGACCTTGACTTGACCTCACATGACCCTGACTTGACCTTGACATGACCTTGACTTGACCTGGAATTGACCTTGACTTGACCTTAACATGACCTTGACTTGACCTTAACATGACCTTGACTTGACCTTGACTTGACCTTGTCTTGACCTTGACTTGACTTTGACTTGACCTTGTCTTGACCTTGACTTGATCTTGACTTGACTTTGACATAACCTTGACTTGACCTTGACTTGACCTTGACTTGACTTTGACTTGACCTTGACATGACCTTGACTTAAACTTGACTTGACCTTGACCTTGACTTAACCTTGACTTGACCTTGACTTGGCCTTGACTTGACCTTGACTTGAAATTCACTTGACCTTGACTTGGCCTTGACTTAACCTTGACTTGACCTTGACTTGACTTTGACTTAACCTAGACCCCGACCTTGACATGACCTTGACTTGACCTTAACTTGAACTTGACAAGACCTTGACTTGACCTTGCCTTGACCTTGACATGACCTTGACTCGACCTGGACTCGAAATTGACTTGACTTTGACTTGACCTTGACTTGACCTTGACCTGACTTTGACATGACCTTGACTTGACCTTGACTTGACCTCGTCTTGACCTAGACTTGACCTTGACTTGACCTTGACATGACTTTGACTTAAACTTGACTTGACTTTGACCTTGACTTGACCTTGACTTAACCTTGACTTGACCTTGACATGACCTTGACATGACCTTGACATGACCTTGACTTGACCTTGACTTGACCGTGACTTGACCTTGACTTGACCTTGACTTGACCTTGACTTGACTTTGACTTGACCTTGACATGACCTTGACTTGACCTTGACTTGACCTTGACTTGACCTCGTCTTGACCTTGAATTGATCTTGACTTGACTTGACCTTGACTTGACCCTGACTTGACCTTGACTTGACCTTGACTTGACCTTGACTTGACCTTGACTTGACCTTGACTTGGCCTCTACATGACCTCGACTTGACTTTGACTTGACCTCTACATGACCTCTACATGACCTCGACTTGACCTTGACTTGACCTTGACTTGACCTTGACCTGACTTTGACTTGACCTTGACTGGACCTTGACTTGACCTTGACTTGACCTTGAGTTGACCTTGACTTGACTTTGACTTGACCTTGACTTGACCCTGATTTGACTATGACTTGACCTTGACTTGACCTTGAGTCGACCTTGACTTGACCTTGACTCGACCTTGACTTGACCTTGACTTGACCATGAATTGACCTTGACATTACCTTTATTTGACCTTGACTTTGACTTGACCTCTACATGATCTTGACTTGACCTTGACTTGACCTTGACATGACCTTGACTTAAGCTTGACTTGACCTTGACTGGACCTTGACTTGACCTTGACTTGACCTGGAATTGACCTTGACTTAACCTTAACATGACCTTGACTTGACCTTGACTTGACCTTGAGTTGACCTTGTCTTGACCTTGACTTGACTTTGACTTGACCTTGACTTGACCTTGACTTGACCTTGACTTGACCTTGACTTGACCTTGACTTGACCTTGACTTGACCCTGATTTGACCATGACTTGACCTTGACTTGACCTTGACATGACCTTGACTTGACCTTGACTTGACCTTGACTCGACCTTGACTCGACCTTGACTTGACCTTGACTTGACCATGAATTGACCTTGACATTACCTTTACATTACCTTTATTTGACCTTTACATTACCTTTATTTGACCTTGACTTGACCTCTACATGACCTTGACTTGACCTTGACTTGATCTCGACTTGACCTTGACATAACCTTGACTTGACCTTGACTTGACCTTGACTTAACCTTGACCTTGACTTAACCTTGAATTGACGTTGACTTGACGTTGACTTGACCTTGACTTGACCTTGAATTGAACTTGACATGACCTTGACTTGACCTTGACCTTGACTTGACCTTGGCTTGACCTTGACTTGACATGGCCTTGACATGACCTTGGCATGGCCTTGACTTGACCTTGACTTGACCTTGACTTGACCTTTTCTTGACCTTGACTTGACTTTGACTTGACCTAGACGCCGACCTTGACATGACCTTGACTTGACCTTAACTTGAACTTGACAAGACCTTGACTTGACCTTGCCTTGACCTTGACATGACCTTGACTCGACCTG
Organism: Sturmia bella; assembly: GCA_963662145.1. Lineage (NCBI taxonomy): Eukaryota > Metazoa > Arthropoda > Insecta > Diptera > Tachinidae > Sturmia > Sturmia bella. The sequence goes on from OY759172.1 coordinate 39,435,592, forward strand.
GACTCGAAATTGACTTGACTTTGACTTGAGCTTGACTTGACCTTGACTTGACCTTGACTTGATCTGGACTTGACTTGACCTTGACTTGACCTTGACTTGACCTTGACTTGACCTTGACTTGACCCTGACTTGACCTTGACTTGACCTTGACTTGACCTTGACGTGACCTTGACTTGACCTTGACTTGACCTTGACATGACCTTGACTAGACCTTGACTTGACCTTGACTTGATCTTGACTTGACCTTGACATAAGCTTGACTTGACCTTGACTTGACCTCGTCTTGACCTTGACTTGACTTTGATTTGACCTTGACTTGACCTTGACTTTGACTTGAACTTGACTTGACCTTGACTTGACCTTGACATGACCTTGACTTGACCTTGACTTGACCCTGACTTGACCTTGACTTGACCTTGACTTGACCTTGACTTGACCTTGACTTGACGCTGACTTGACCTTGACTTGACCTTGACATGACCTTGACTTGACCTGGAATTGACCTTGACTTGACCTTAACATGACCTTGACTTGACCTTGACTTGACCTTGACTTGACCTTGTCTTGACCCTGACTTGACCTTGACTTGACCTTGACATGACCTTGACTTGACCTGGAATTGACCTTGACTTGACCTTAACATGACCTTGACTTGACCTTCACTTGACCTTGGCTTGACCTTGACTTGACCTTGACTTGACATTGACATGACCTTGACTTAAATTTGACTTGACCTTGACTGGACCTTGACTTGACCTTGACTTGATCTTGACTTGACCTTGACATAACCTTGACTTGACCTTGACTTGACCTTGACTTGACTTTGACTTGACCTTGACATGACCTTGACTTAAACTTGACTTGACCTTGACCTTGATTTAACCTTGACTTGACCTTGACTTGACCTTGACTTGACGTTGACTTGACGCTGACTTGACCTTGACTTGACCTTGACATGACCTTGACTTGACCTGGAATTGACCTTGACTTGACCTTAACATGACCTTGACTTGACCTTGACTTGACCTTGACTTGACCTTGTCTTGACCCTGACTTGACCTTGACTTGACCTTGACATGACCTTGACTTGACCTGGAATTGACCTTGACTTGACCTTAACATGACCTTGACTTGACCTTGACTTGACCTTGACTTGACCTTGTCTTGACCTTGACTTGACTTTGACTTGACCTTGACTTGACCTTGACTTGATCTTGACTTGACCTTGACATAACCTTGACTTGACCTTGACTTGATCTTGACTTGACCTTGACTTGACTTTGACTTGACCTTGGCATGACCTTGACTTAAACTTGACTTGACCTTGACCTTGACTTAACCTTGACTTGACCTTGACTTGACGTTGACTTGACCTTGAATTGACCTTGACATGACCTTGACTTGACATTGACTTGACCTTGACTTGACCTTGGTTTGACCTTGACTTAACATGGCCTTGACATGACCTTGACATGGCCTTGACTTGACCTTTTCTTGACCTTGACTTGACTTTGACTTGACCTAGAACCCGACCTTGACATGACCTTGACTTGACCTTGACTTGACCTTGCCTTGACCTTGACATGACCTTGACTCGACCTGGACTCGAAATTGACTTGACTTTGACTTGACCTTGACTTGACCTTGACTTAACCTTGACTTGACCTTGACTTGACCTGGTCTTGACCTTGACTTGACTTTGATTTGAACTTGACTTGACCTTGAATTGATCTTGACTTGACTTGACCTTGACTTGACCTTGACATGACCTTGACTTGACCTTGACTTGACCTTGACTTGACCTTGACTTGACCTTGACATGACCTTGACTTAAACTTGACTTGACTGGACCTTGACTTGAATTTGACTTGACCTTCACATGACCCTGACTTGACCTTGACATGACCTTGACTTGACCTTGACTTGACCTGGAATTGACCTTGACTTGACCTTAACATGACCTTGACTTGACTTTGACTTGACCTTGTCTTGACCTTGACTTGACTTTGACTTGACCTTGACTTGGCCTTGACTTGATCTTGATCTTGACTTGACCTTGACATAACCTTGACTTGACCTTGACTTGACCTTGACTTGACCTTGACTTGACTTTGACTTGACCTTGACATGACCTTGACTTAAACTTGACTTGACCTTGACTTAACCTTGACTTGACCTTGACTTGACTTTGACTTGACCTAGACGCCGACCTTGACATGACCTTGACTTGACCTTGACTTGACCTTGACTTGACCTTAACTTGAACTTGACAAGACCTTGACTTGACCTTGCCTTGACCTTGACATGACCTTGACTCGACCTGGACTCGAAATTGACTTGACTTTGACTTGAGCTTGACTTGACCTTGACTTGAACTTGACTTGATCTGGACTTGACTTGACCTTGACTTGACCTTGACTTGACCTTGACGTGACCTTGACTTGACCTTGACTTAAATTTGACTTGACCTTGACTGGACCTTGACTTGATCTTGACTTGACCTTGACATAAGCTTGACTTGGCCTTGACTTCACCTCGTCTTGACCTTGACTTGACTTTGATTTGACCTTGACTTGACCTTGACCTTGACTTTGACTTGAACTTGACTTGACCTTGACTTGATCTGGACTTGACTTGACCTTGACTTGACCTTGACATGACCTTGACTTGACCTTGACTTGACCCTGACTTGACCTTGACTTGACCTTGACTTGACCTTGACTTGACCTTGACTTGACATTGACATGACCTTGACTTAAATTTGACTTGACCTTGACTGGACCTTGACTTGACCTTGACATAACCTTGACTTGACTTTGACTTGACCTTGACTTGACCTTGACTTGACTTTGACTTGACCTTGACATGACCTTGACTTAAACTTGACTTGACCTTGACCTTGACTTAACCTTGACTTGACCTTGACTTGACCTTGACTTGACTTTGATTTGAACTTGACTTGACCTTGACTTTGACTTGAACTTGACTTGACCTTGACTTGATCTTGACTTGACTTGACCTTGACTTGACCTTGACATGACCTTGACTTGACCTTGACTTGACCCTGACTTGACCTTGACTTGACCTTGACATGACCTTGACTTAAACTTGACTTGACCTTGACTGGACCTTGACTTGACCTTGACTTGAATTTGACTTGACCTTCACATGATCCTGACTTGACCTTGACATGACCTTGACTTGACCTGGAATTGACCTTGACTTGACTTTGACTTGACCTTGACTTGACCTTGACTTGATCTTGACTTGACCTTGACATAACCTTGACTTGACCTTGACTTGACCTTGACTTGACCTTGACTTTGACTTGACCTTGACATGACCTTGACTTAAACTTGACTTGACCTTGACTTGACGTTGACTTGACCTTGAATTGACCTTGACATGACCTTGACTTGACATTGACTTGACCTTGACTTGACCTTGGTTTGACCTTGACTTAACATGGCCTTGACATGACTTTGACATGGCCTTGACTTGACCTTTTCTTGACCTTGACCTGACTTTGACTTGACCTAGAACCCGACCTTGACATGACCTTGACTTGACCTTGACTTGACCTTGCCTTGACCTTGACATGACCTTGACTCGACCTGGACTCGAAATTGACTTGACTTTGACTTGACCTTGACTTGACCTTGACTTAACCTTGACTTGACCTTGACTTGACCTGGTCTTGACCTTGACTTGACTTTGATTTGAACTTGACTTGACCTTGAATTGATCTTGACTTGACTTCACCTTGACTTGACCTTGACATGACCTTGACTTGACCTTGACTTGACCCTGAGTTGACCTTGACTCGACCTTGACTTGACCTTGACTTGACCTTGACTTGACCTTGACATGACCTTGACTTAAACTTGACTTGACTGGACCTTGACTTGACCTTGACTTGAATTTGACTTGACCTTCACATGACCCTGACTTGACCTTGACATGACCTTGACTTGACCTTGACTTGACCTGGAATTGACCTTGACTTGACCTTAACATGACCTTGACTTGACTTTGACTTGACCTTGTCTTGACCTTGACTTGACTTTGACTTGACCTTGACTTGGCCTTGACTTGATCTTGACTTGACCTTGACATAACCTTGACTTGACCTTGACTTGACCTTGACTTGACCTTGACTTGACTTTGACTTGACCTTGACATGACCTTGACTTAAACTTGACTTGACCTTGACTTAACCTTGACTTGACCTTGACTTGACTTTGACTTGACCTAGACGCCGACCTTGACATGACCTTGACTTGACCTTGACTTGACCTTGACTTGACCTTAACTTGAACTTGACAAGACCTTGACTTGACCTTGCCTTGACCTTGACATGACCTTGACTCGACCTGGACTCGAAATTGACTTGACTTTGACTTGAGCTTGACTTGACCTTGACTTGACCTTGACTTGATCTGGACTTGACTTGACCTTGACTTGACCTTGACTTGACCTTGACGTGACCTTGACTTGACCTTGACTTAAATTTGACTTGACCTTGACTGGACCTTGACTTGATCTTGACTTGACCTTGACATAAGCTTGACTTGGCCTTGACTTCACCTCGTCTTGACCTTGACTTGACTTTGATTTGACCTTGACTTGACCTTGACTTTGACTTGAACTTGACTTGACCTTGACTTGATCTGGACTTGACTTGACCTTGACTTGACTTTGACATGACCTTGACTTGACCTTGACTTGACCCTGACTTGACCTTGACTTGACCTTGACTTGACCTTGACTTGACCTTGACTTGACCTTGACTTGACCTTGACTTGACCTTGACATGACCTTGACTTAAATTTGACTTGACCTTGACTGGACCTTGACTTGACTTTGACTTGACCTTGACTTGACCTTGACTTGACTTTGACTTGACCTTGACATGACCTTGACTTAAACTTGACTTGACCTTGACCTTGACTTGACGTTGACTTGACGCTGACTTGACCTTGACTTGACCTTGACTTGACTTTGATTTGAACTTGACTTGACTTTGACTTGACCTTGACTTTGACTTGAACTTGACTTGACCTTGACTTGATCTTGACTTGACTTGACCTTGACTTGACCTTGACATGACCTTGACTTGACCTTGACTTGACCCTGACTTGACCTTGACTTGACCTTGACTTGACTTTGACTTGACCTTGACTTGACCTTGACATGACCTTGACTTAAACTTGACTTGACCTTGACTGGACCTTGACTTGACCTTGACTTGAATTTGACTTGACCTTCACATGACCCTGACTTGACCTTGACATGACCTTGACTTGACCTGGAATTGACCTTGACTTGACCTTGTCTTGACCTTGACTTGACTTTGACTTGACCTTGACTTGACCTTGACTTGATCTTGACTTGACCTTGACATAACCTTGACTTGACCTTGACTTGACCTTAACTTGACCTTGACTTTGACTTGACCTTGACATGACCTTGACTTAAACTTGACTTGACCTTGACTTGACGTTGACTTGACCTTGAATTGACCTTGACATGACCTTGACTTGACATTGACTTGACCTTGACTTGACCTTGACATGGCCTTGACTTGACCTTTTCTTGACCTTGACTTGACTTTGACTTGACCTAGAACCCGACCTTGACATGACCTTGACTTGACCTTGACTTGACCTTGCCTTGACCTTGACATGACCTTGACTCGACCTGGACTCGAAATTGACTTGACTTTGACTTGACCTTGACTTGACCTTGACTTAACCTTGACTTGACCTTGACTTGACCTGGTCTTGACCTTGACTTGACTTTGATTTGAACTTGACTTGACCTTGAATTGATCTTGACTTGACTTGACCTTGACTTGACCTTGACATGACCTTGACTTGACCTTGACTTGACCCTGAGTTGACCTTGACTTGACCTTGACTTGACCTTGACTTGACCTTGACATGACCTTGACTTAAACTTGACTTGACTGGACCTTGACTTGACCTTGACTTGAATTTGACTTGGCCTTCACATGACCCTGACTTGACCTTGACATGACCTTGACTTGACCTTGACTTGACCTGGAATTGACCTTGACTTGACCTTAACATGACCTTGACTTGACTTTGACTTGACCTTGTCTTGACCTTGACTTGACTTTGACTTGACCTTGACTTGGCCTTGACTTGATCTTGACTTGACCTTGACATAACCTTGACTTGACCTTGACTTGACCTTGACTTGACCTTGACTTGACCTTGACTTGACTTTGACTTGACCTTGACATGACCTTGACTTAAACTTGACTTGACCTTGACTTAACCTTGACTTGACCTTGACTTGACTTTGACTTGACCTAGACGCCGACCTTGACATGACCTTGACTTGACCTTGACTTGACCTTGACTTGACCTTGCCTTGACCTTGACATGACCTTGACTCGACCTGGACTCGAAATTGACTTGACTTTGACTTGAGCTTGACTTGACCTTGACTTGACCTTGACTTGATCTGGACTTGACTTGACCTTGACTTGACCTTGACTTGACCTTGACGTGACCTTGACTTGACCTTGACTTAAATTTGACTTGACCTTGACTGGACCTTGACTTGATCTTGACTTGACCTTGACATAAGCTTGACTTGGCCTTGACTTCACCTCGTCTTGACCTTGACTTGACTTTGATTTGACCTTGACTTGACCTTGACTTTGACTTGAACTTGACTTGACCTTGACTTGATCTGGACTTGACTTGACCTTGACTTGACTTTGACATGACCTTGACTTGACCTTGACTTGACCCTGACTTGACCTTTACTTGACCTTGACTTGACCTTGACTTGACCTTGACTTGACCTTGACTTGACATTGACATGACCTTGACTTAAATTTGACTTGACCTTGACTGGACCTTGACTTGACCTTGACTTGATCTTGACTTGACCTTGACATAACCTTGACTTGACTTTGACTTGACCTTGACTTGACCTTGACTTGACTTTGACTTGACCTTGACATGACCTTGACTTAAACTTGACTTGACCTTGACCTTGACTTGACGTTGACTTGACGCTGACTTGACCTTGACTTGACCTTGACTTGACTTTGATTTGAACTTGACTTGACCTTGACTTGACCTTGACTTTGACTTGAACTTGACTTGACCTTGACTTGATCTTGACTTGACTTGACCTTGACTTGACCTTGACATGACCTTGACTTGACCTTGACTTGACCCTGACTTGACCTTGACTTGACCTTGACTTGACTTTGACTTGACCTTGACTTGACCTTGACATGACCTTGACTTAAACTTGACTTGACCTTGACTGGACCTTGACTTGACCTTGACTTGAATTTGACTTGACCTTCACATGACCCTGACTTGACCTTGACATGACCTTGACTTGACCTGGAATTGACCTTGACTTGACCTTGTCTTGACCTTGACTTGACTTTGACTTGACCTTGACTTGACCTTGACTTGATCTTGACTTGACCTTGACATAACCTTGACTTGACCTTGACTTGACCTTGACTTGACCTTGACTTGACTTTGACTTGACCTTGACATGACCTTGACTTAAACTTGACTTGACCTTGACTTGACGTTGACTTGACCTTGAATTGACCTTGACATGACCTTGACTAGACCTTGACTTGACCTTGACTTGACCTTGGTTTGACCTTGACTTAACATGGCCTTGACATGACCTTGACATGGCCTTGACTTGACCTTTTCTTGACCTTGACTTGACTTTGACTTGACCTAGAACCCGACCTTGACATGACCTTGACTTGACCTTGACTTGACCTTGACTTGACCTTGACTTGACCTTGACTTGACCTTGACTTAACCTTGACTTGACCTTGACTTGACTTTGATTTGAACTTGACTTGACCTTGAATTGATCTTGACTTGACTTGACCTTGACTTGACCTTGACATGACCTTGACTTGACCTTGACTTGACCCTGACTTGACCTTGACTTGACCTTGACTTGACCTTGACTTGACCTTGACTTGACCTTGACTTGACCTTGACATGACCTTGACTTAAACTTGACTTGACTGGACCTTGACTTGACCTTGACTTGAATTTGACTTGACCTTCACATGACCCTGACTTGACCTTGACTTGACCTTAACATGACCTTGACTTGACTTTGACTTGACCTTGTCTTGACCTTGACTTGACTTTGACTTGACCTTGACTTGACCTTGACTTGATCTTGACTTGACCTTGACATAACCTTGACTTGACCTTGACTTGACCTTGACTTGACTTTGACTTGACCTTGACATGACCTTGACTTAAACTTGACTTGACCTTGACCTTGACTTAACCTTGACTTGACCTTGACTTGACGTTGACTTGACCTTGACTTGACCTTGAATTGACCTTGACATGACCTTGACTTGACCTTGACTTGTCCTTGACTTGACCTTGACTTGAAATTCACTTCACCTCGACTTGGCCTTGACTTAACCTTGACTTGACCTTGAATCGCCCTTGACATGACCTTGACATGACCTTGACTTGACCTTGACTTGACCTTGACATGACCTTGACTTGACCTTGACTCGACCTTGAGTTGACCTTGACTTGACCTTGAATTGACCTTGACATGACCTTGACTTGGCCTTGACTTGAAATTCACTTCACCTTGACTTGGCCTTGAATTGCCCTTGACATGACCTTGACTTGACCTTCACTTGACCTTGACTTGACCCTGACTTGACCTTGACATGACCTTGACTTGACCTTGACTTGACCTTGACTTGACCTTGTCTTGACCTTAACTTGACCTTGACTTGACCTTGACATGACCTTGACTTGACCTTGAATTGACCTTGACTTGACCTTGACTTGACCTTGACTTGACCTTGAATTGACCTTGACTTGACCTTGACTCGACCTTGACTTGACCTTGACATGACCTTGACTTGACCTTGACATGACCTTGACTTGACCTTGAATTGCCCTTGACATGACCTTGACTTGCCCTTGACTTGACCTTGACTTGACCTTGACTTGACCCTGATTTGACCATGACTTGACCTTGACTTGACCTTGACATGACCTTGACTTGACCTTGACTTGACCTTGACTCGACCTTGACTTGACCTTGACTTGACCATGAATTGACCTTGACATTACCGTTATTTGAACTTGACTTGACTTTGACTTGACCTCTACATGACCTTGACTTGACCTTGAGTTGACCTTGTCTTGACCTTGACTTGACTTTGACTTGACCTTGACTTGACCTTGACTTGATCTCGACTTGACCTTGACATAACCTTGACTTGACCTTGACTTGACTTTGACTTGCCCTTGACTTGACCTTGACTTGACCTTGACTTGACCTTGTCTTGACCTTAACTTGACCTTGACTTGACCTTGACATGACCTGGACTTGACCTTGAATTGACCTTGACTTGACCTTGACTTGACCTTGACTCGACCTTGACTTGACCTTGACTCGACCTTGAGTTGACCTTGACTTGACCTTGACTTGACCTTGACTTGACCCTGATTTGACCATGACTTGACCTTGACTTGACCTTGACATGACCTTGATTTGACCTTGACTTGACCTTACTCGACCTTGACTTGACCTTGACTTGACCATGAATTGACCTTGACATTACCTTGACATTACCTTTACTTGAGCTTGACTTGACTTTGACTTGACCTCTACATGACCTTGACTTGACCTTGACTTGACCTTGACGTGACCTTGACTTAAACTTGACTTGACCTTGACTTGAATTTGACTTGACCTTCACATGACCGTTACTTGACCTTGACATGACCTTGACTTGACCTTGACTTGACCTTGACTTGACCTGGAATTGACCTTGACTTGACCTTAACATGACCTTGACTTGTCGAAATGTCAAAATGTCGAAATGTCAAAATGTCGAAATGTCAAAATGTCAAAATGTCGAAATGTCAAAATGTCAAAATGTCGAATTGTCAAAATGTCGAAATGTCAAAATGTCGAAGTGTCAAAATGTCAAAATGTCGAAATGTCAAAATGTCGAAATGTCAAAATGTCAAAATGTCGAAATGTCAAAATGTCGAAATGTCAAAAGGTCGAAATGTCAAAATGTCAAAATGTCGAAATGTCAAAATGTCGAAATGTCAAAATGTCGAAATGTCAAAATGTCAAAATGTCAAAATGTCGAAATGTCAAAATGTCGAAATGTCAAAATGTCGAAATGTCAAAATGTCGAAATGTCAAAATGTCAAAATGCCGAAATGTCAAAATGTCAAAATGTCGAAATGTCGAAATGTCGAAATGTCAAAATGTCGAAATGTCAAAATGTCGAAATGTCGAATTGTCAAAATGTCGAAATGTCAAAATGTCAAAATGTCGAAATGTCAAAATGTCGAAATGTCAAAATCTCGAAATGTCAAAATGTCGAAATGTCAAAATGTCAAAATGTAAAAATGTCGAATTGTCAAAATGTCAAAATATCGAAATGTCAAAATGTCGAAATGTCAAAATGTCGAAATGTCAAAATGTCAAAATGTCGAAATGTCGAAATGTCAAAATTTCGAAATGTCAAAATGTCAAAATGTCGAAATGTCGAAATGTCAAAATGTCGAAATGTCAAAATATCAAAATGTCGAAATGTCAAAATGTCAAAATGTCGAAATATCAAAATGTCGAAATGTCAAAATGTCGAAATGTCAAAATGTGAAAATGTCGAAATGTCAAAATGTCGAAATGTCAAAATGTCGAAATGTCAAAATGTCAAAATGTCGAAATGTCAAAATGTCAAAATGTCGAAATGTCAAAATGTCGATCTGTCAAAATGTCGAAATGTCAAAATGTGAAAATGTCGAAATGTCAAAATGTCGAAATGTCAAAATGTCAAAATGTCGAAATGTCAAAATGTCGAAATTTCAAAATGTCAAAATGTCGAAATGTCAAAATGTCGAAATGTCAAAATGTCAAAATGTCGAAATGTCAAAATATCAAAATGTCGAAATGTCAATATGTCGAAATGTCAAAATGTCGAATGTCAAAATGTCGAAATGTCAAAATGTTAAAATGTCGAAATGTCAAAATGTCGAAATGTCAAAATGTCAAAATGTCGAAATGTCAAAATGTCAAAATGTCAAAATATCGAAATGTCGAAAAGACCTTGACTTGACCTTGACTTTACCTTGACCTAGACTTGACCTCTACATGAACTCGATTTGACCTTGACTTGACCTTGACATGCCCTTGAATTGACCTTGACTTGACCTTGACATGACCTTGACATGACCTTGACTTGACCTTGACTTGACCTTGACTTGACTTTGACATGAACTTGACTTGACTTTGACTTGACCTCTACATGACCTCGACTTGACGTTGACTTGACCTTGACTTGACCTTGACTTGACATTGACTTGACCTTGACATGACCTTGACATGACCTTGACTTGACCTTGACTTGACCTTGACTTGACTTTGACTTGACCTCTACATGACCTTGACTTGACCTTGACTTGACCTTGACATGACCTTGACATGACCTTGACTTGACCTTGACTTGAACTTGACTTGACCTTGACTTGACCTAGACTTAACCTTGACTTGACCTTGAATTGACCTCGTCTTGACCTTGACTTGACTTTGATTTGAACTTGACTTAACCTTGACTTTGACTTGAACTTGACTTGACCTTGACTTGATCTTGACTTGAATTGACCTTGACTTGACCTTGACTTGACTTGACCTTGACTTGACCTTGACATGACCTTGACTTGACCTTGACTTGACCCTGACTTGAACTTGACTTGACCTTGACTTGATCTTGAATTGACCTCGTCTTGACCTTGACTTGACTTTGATTTGAACTTGACTTGACCTTGACTTTGACTTGAACTTGTCTTGACCTTGACTTTGACTTGAACTTGACTTGACCTTGACTTGATCTTGACTTGACTTGACCTTGACATGACCTTGAATTGACCTCGTCTTGACCTTGACTTGACTTTGATTTGAACTTGACTTGACCTTGACTTTGACTTGAACTTGACTTGACCTTGACTTGATGTTGACTTGACTTGACCTTGACTTGACCTTGACATGACCTTGACTTGACCTTGACTTAACCTTGACTTGACCTTGAATTGACCTCGTCTTGACCTTGACTAGACTTTGATTTGAACTTGACTTGACCTTGACTTGATCTTGACTTGACTTGACCTTGACATGACCTTGACTTGACCTTGACTTGACCTTGACTTGACCTTGACTTGACCTTGACTTGACCTTGACTTGACCCTGATTTGACCAAGACTTGACCTTGACTTGACCTTGACATGACCTTGACTTGACCTTGACTTGACCTTGACTCGACCTTGACTTGACCTTGACTTGACCATGAATTGACCTTGACATTACCTTGACATTACCTTTACTTGACCTTGACTTGGCTTTGACTTGACCTCTACATGACCTTGACTTCACCTTGACATGACCTTGACATGACCTTGACTTGACCTTGACTTGACCTTGTCCTGACCTTGACTTGACTTTGACTTGACCTTGTCTTGACCTTGACTTGATCTTGACTTGACCTTGACATAACCTTGACTTGACCTTGACTTGACCTTGACTTGACCTTGACTTGACCCTGATTTGAGCAAGACTTGACCTTGACTTGACCTTCACATGACCCTGACTTGACCTTGACATGACCTTGACTTGACCTTGACTTGACCTGGAATTGACCTTGACTTGACCTTAACATGACCTCGACTTGACCTTGACTTGACCTTGTCTTGACCTTGACTTGACTTTGACTTGACCTTGTCTTGACCTTGACTTGATCTTGACTTGACCTTGACATAACCTTGACTTGACCTTGACTTGACCTTGACTTGACCTTAACATGACCTTGACTTGACCTTGACTTGACCTGGAATTGACCTTGACTTGACCTTGTCTTGACCTTGTCTTGACCTTGACTTGACTTTGACTTGACCTTGACATGACCTTGACTTAAACTTGACTTGACCTTGACCTTGACTTAACCTTGACATGACCTTGACTTGACGTTGACTTGACCTTGACTTGACCTTGAATTGACCTTGACATGACCTTGACTTGACCTTGACTTGGCCTTGACTTGACCTTGACTTGAAATTCACTTGACCTTGACTTGGCCTTGACTTGACTTTGACTTAACCTAGACCCCGACCTTGACATGACCTTGACTTGACCTTAACTTGAAGTTGACAAGACCTTGACTTGACCTTGCCTTGACCTTGACATGACTCGACTCGACCTGGACTCGAAATTGACTTGACTTTGACTTGACCTTGACTTGACCTTGACCTGACTTTGACTTGACCTTGACTTGATCTTGACTTGACCTTGACTTGACCTTGACATGACTTTGACTTAAACTTGACTTGACCTTGACCTTGACTTGACCTTGACTTAACCTTGACTTGACCTTGACATGACCTTGACATGACCTTGACATGACCTTGACTTGACCTTGACTTGACCGTGACTTGACCTTGACTTGACCTTGACTTGACCTTGACCTTGACCTTGACTTGACCTTGACTTGACCTTGACTTGACCTTGACATGACCTTGACTTAAGCTTGACTTGACCTTGACTTGACCTTGGCTTGACCTTGACTTGGCATGGCCTTGACATGACCTTGGCATGGCCTTGACTTGACCTTGACTTGACCTTTTCTTGACCTTGACTTGACTTTGACTTGACCTAGACCCCGACCTTGACATGACCTTGACTTGACCTGGACACGAAATTGACTTGACTTTGACTTGAGCTTGACTTGACCTTGACTTGATCTGGACTTGACTTGACCTTGACTTGACCTTGACATGACCTTGACTTGACCTTGACTTGACCCTGACTTGACCTTGACTTGACCTTGACTTGACCTTGACTTGACCTTGACTTGACCTTGACATGACCTTGACTTAAATTTGACTTGACCTTGACTGGACCTTGACTTGACCTTGACTTGATCTTGACTTGACCTTGACATAACCTTGACTTGACCTTGACTTGACCTCGTCTTGACCTTGACTTGACTTTGATTTGACCTTGACTTGACCTTGACTTTGACTTGAACTTGACTTGACCTTGACTTGATCTGGACTTGACTTGACCTTGACTTGACCTTGATATGACCTTGACTTGACCTTGACTTGACCTTGACTTGACCCTGACTTGACCTTGACTTGACCTTGACTTGACCTTGACTTGACCTTGACTTGACCTTGACTTGACCTTGACTTGACCTTGACTTGACCTTGCCTTGACCTTGACCTTGACATGACCTTGACTGGACCTTGACTTGACCTTGACTTGATCTTGACTTGACCTTGACTTGACCTTGACTTGACTTTGACTTGATCTTGACCTTGACATGACCTTGACTTAAACTTGACTTGACCTTGACCTTGACTTAACCTTGACATGACCTTGACTTGACGTTGACTTGACGCTGACTTGACCTTGACCTTGACTTGACCTTGACTTGACTTTGATTTGAACTTGACTTGACCTTGACTTGACCTTGACATGACCTTGACATGACCTTGACTTAAACTTGACTTTACCTTGACTGGACCTTGACTTGACCTTGACTTGAATTTGACTTGACCTTGACTTGATCTTGCCTTGACCTTGACTTGACCTTGACATGACCTTGACTGGACCTTGACTTGACCTTGACTTGATCTTGACTTGACCTTGACTTGACTTTGACTTGACCTTGACCTTGACTTAACCTTGACTTGACCTTGACTTGACGTTGACTTGACGCTGACTTGACCTCGACCCTGACTTGACCTTGACCTTGACTTGACCTTGCCTTGACCTTGACATGACCTCGACTCGACCTGGACTCGAAATTGACTTGACTTTGACTTGACCTTGACTTGGCCTTGACCTGACTTTGACTTGACCTTGACTTGATCTTGACTTGACCTTGACTTGACCTTGACATGACTTTGACTTAAACTTGACTTGACCTTGACTTAACCTTGACTTGACCTTGACATGACCTTGACATGACCTTGACATGACCTTGACTTGACCTTGACTTGACCGTGACTTGACCTTGACTTGACCTTGACTTGACCTTGACCTTGACCTTGACTTGACCTTGACTTGACCTTGACTTGACCTTGACATGACCTTGACTTAAGCTTGACTTGACCTTGACTTGACCTTGGCTTGACCTTGACTTGGCATGGCCTTGACATGACCTTGGCATGGCCTTGACTTGACCTTGACTTGACCTTTTCTTGACCTTGACTTGACTTTGACTTGACCTAGACCCCGACCTTGACATGACCTTGACTTGACCTGGACACGAAATTGACTTGACTTTGACTTGAGCTTGACTTGACCTTGACTTGATCTGGACTTGACTTGACCTTGACTTGACCTTGACATGACCTTGACTTGACCTTGACTTGACCCTGACTTGACCTTGACTTGACCTTGACTTGACCTTGACTTGACCTTGACTTGACCTTGACATGACCTTGACTTAAATTTGACTTGACCTTGACTGGACCTTGACTTGACCTTGACTTGATCTTGACTTGACCTTGACATAACCTTGACTTGACCTTGACTTGA
Organism: Sturmia bella; assembly: GCA_963662145.1. Taxonomy (NCBI): domain Eukaryota; kingdom Metazoa; phylum Arthropoda; class Insecta; order Diptera; family Tachinidae; genus Sturmia; species Sturmia bella. The sequence goes on from OY759172.1 coordinate 39,451,222, forward strand.
CCTCGTCTTGACCTTGACTTGACTTTGATTTGACCTTGACTTGACCTTGACTTTGACTTGAACTTGACTTGACCTTGACTTGATCTGGACTTGACTTGACCTTGACTTGACCTTGATATGACCTTGACTTGACCTTGACTTGACCTTGACTTGACCCTGACTTGACCTTGACTTGACCTTGACTTGACCTTGACTTGACCTTGACTTGACCTTGACTTGACCTTGACTTGACCTTGCCTTGACCTTGACCTTGACATGACCTTGACTGGACCTTGACTTGACCTTGACTTGATCTTGACTTGACCTTGACTTGACCTTGACTTGACTTTGACTTGATCTTGACCTTGACATGACCTTGACTTAAACTTGACTTGACCTTGACCTTGACTTAACCTTGATATGACCTTGACTTGACGTTGACTTGACGCTGACTTGGCCTTGACCTTGACTTGACCTTGACTTGACTTTGATTTGAACTTGACTTGACCTTGACTTGACCTTGACATGACCTTGACATGACCTTGACTTAAACTTGACTTTACCTTGACTGGACCTTGACTTGACCTTGACTTGAATTTGACTTGACCTTGACTTGATCTTGCCTTGACCTTGACTTGACCTTGACATGACCTTGACTGGACCTTGACTTGACCTTGACTTGATCTTGACTTGACCTTGACTTGACTTTGACTTGACCTTGACCTTGACTTAACCTTGACTTGACCTTGACTTGACGTTGACTTGACGCTGACTTGACCTCGACCCTGACTTGACCTTGACATGACCTTGACTTGACCTGGAATTGACCTTGACTTGACCTTAACATGACCTTGACTTGACCTTGACTTGACCTTGACTTGACTTTGACTTGACCTTGACTTGACCTTGACTTGATCTTGACTTGACCTTGACATAACCTTGACTTGACCTTGACTTGACCTTGACCTTGACTTGACTTTGACTTGACCTTGACATGACCTTGACTTAAACTTGACTTGACCTTGACCTTGACTTAACCTTGACTTGACCTTGAATTGACCTTGACATGACCTTGACTTGACCTTGACTTAACCTTTACTTGACCTTGGTTTGACCTTGACTTAACATGGCCTTGACATGACCTTGATATGGCCTTGACTTGACCTTTTCTTGACCTTGACTTGACTTTGACTTGACCTAGACCCCGACCTTGACATGACCTTGACTTGACCTTGACTTGACCTTGACTTGACCTTGCCTTGACCTTGACATGACCTTGACTCGACCTGGACTCGAAATTGACTTGACTTTGACTTGACCTTGACTTGACCTTGACTTAACCTTGACTTGACCTTGACTTGACCTGGTCTTGACCTTGACTTGACTTTGATTTGACCTTGACTTGACCTTGACTTTGACTTGAACTTGACTTGACCTTGACTTGATCTGGACTTGACTTGACCTTGACTTGACCTTGACATGACCTTGACTTGACCTTGACTTGACCTTGACTTGACCTTGACTTGACCTTGACATGACCTTGACTTGACTTTGACTTGACCTAGACCCCGACCTTGACATGACCTTGACTTGACCTTGACTTGGCCTTAACTTGAACTTGACAAGACCTTGACTTGACCTTGCCTTGACCTTGACATGACCTTGACTCGACCTGGACTCGAAATTGACTTGACTTTGACTTGAGCTTGACTTGACCTTGACTTGATCTGGACTTGACTTGACCTTGACTTGACCTTGACATGACCTTGACTTGACCTTGACTTGACCCTGACTTGACCTTGACTTGACCTTGACTTGACCTTGACTTGACCTTGACTTGACCTTGACTTGACCTTGACATGACCTTGACTTAAATTTGACTTGACCTTGACTGGACCTTGACTTGACCTTGACTTGATCTTGACTTGACCTTGACATAACCTTCACTTGACCTTGACTTGACCTCGTCTTGACCTTGACTTGACTTTGATTTGACCTTGACTTGACCTTGACTTGACCTTGACTTGATCTGGACTTGACTTGACCTTGACTTGACCTTGACATGACCTTGACTTGACCTTGACTTGACCCTGAATTGACCTTGACTTGACCTTGACATGACCTTGACTGGACCTTGACTTGACCTTGACTTGATCTTGACTTGACCTTGACATAACCTTGACTTGACCTTGACTTGACTTTGACTTGACCTTGACATGACCTTGACTTAAACTTGACTTGACCTTGACCTTGACTTAACCTTGACTTGACCTTGACTTGACGTTGACTTGGCGCTGACTTGACCTTGACCTTGACTTGACCTTGACTTGACTTTGATTTGAACTTGACTTGACCTTGACTTGACCTTGACATGACCTTGACTTAAACTTGACTTTACCTTGACTGGACCTTGACTTGACCTTGACTTGAATTTGACTTGACCTTCAAATGACCCTGACTTGACCTTGACATGACCTTGACTTGACCTGGAATTGACCTTGACTTGACCTTAACATGACCTTGACTTGACCTTGACTTGACCTTGACTTGACCTTGTCTTGACCTTGACTTGACTTTGACTTGACCTTGACTTGACATTGACTTGATCTTGACTTGACCTTGACATAACCTTGACTTGACCTTGACTTGACCTTGATCTTGACTTGACTTTGACTTGACCTTGACATGACCTTGACTTAAACTTGACTTGACCTTGACCTTGACTTAACCTTGACTTGACCTTGAATTGACCTTGACATGACCTTGACTTGACCTTGACCTTGACTTGACCTTGACTTGACTTTGATTTGAACTTGACTTGACCTTGACTTGACCTTGACATGACCTTGACTTAAACTTGACTTTACCTTGACTGGACCTTGACTTGACCTTGACTTGACCTTGACTTGAATTTGACTTGACCTTCAAATGACCCTGACTTGACCTTGACATGACCTTGACTTGACCTGGAATTGACCTTGACTTGACCTTAACATGACCTTGACTTGACCTTGACTTGACCTTGACTTGACCTTGTCTTGACCTTGACTTGACTTTGACTTGACCTTGACTTGACATTGACTTGATCTTGACTTGACCTTGACATGACCTTGACTTGACCTTGACTTGACCTTGACTTGACCTTGCCTTGACCTTGACATGACCTTGACTCGACCTGGACTCGAAATTGACTTGACTTTGACTTGACCTTGAATTGACCTTGACTTAACCTTGACTTGACCTTGACTTGACCTGGTCTTGACCTTGACTTGACTTTGATTTGAACTTGACTTGACCTTGAATTGATCTTGACTTGACTTGACCTTGACTTGACCTTGACTTGACCCTGACTTGACCTTGACTTGACCTTGACTTGACCTTGACTTGACCTTGACTTGACCTTGACATGACCTTGACTTAAACTTGACTTGACTGGACCTTGACTTGACCTTGACTTGAATTTGACTTGACCTTCACATGACCCTGACTTGACCTTGACATGACCTTGACTTGACCTTAACATGACCTTGACTTGACTTTGACTTGACTTTGACTTGACCTTGTCTTGACCTTGACTTGACTTTGACTTGACCTTGACTTGACCTTGACTTGACCTTGACTTGATCTTGACTTGAACTTGACATAACCTTGACTTGACCTTGACTTGACCTTGACTTGACTTTGACTTGACCTTGATATGACCTTGAATTAAACTTGACTTGACCTTGACCTTGACTTAACCTTGACTTGACCTTGACTTGACGTTGACTTGACCTTGACTTGACCTTGAATTGACCTTGACATGACCTTGACTTGACCTTGACTTGGCCGTGAGTTGACCTTGACTTGAAATTCACTTCATCTCGACTTGGCCTTGACTTAACCTTGACTTGACCTTGAATCGCCCTTGACATGACCTTTACTTGACCTTGACTTGACCTTGACTTGACCTTGACTTGACCTTGAATTGACCTTGACTTGACCTTGACTTGACCTTGACTCGACCTTGACTTGACCTTGACATGACCTTGACTTGACCTTGACATGACCTTGACTTGACTTTGACTTGATCTTGACTTGACCTTAACTTGACCTTGGCTTGACCCTGACATGACCTTGACTTCACCTTGACTTGACCTTGACATGGCCTTGACTTGACCTTGACTCGACCTTGAGTTGACCTTGACTTGACCTTGACTTGACCTTGAATTGACCTTGACATGACCTTGACTTGACCTTGACTTGGCCTTGACTTGACCTTGACTTGAAATTCACTTCACCTTGACTTGGCCTTGACTTAACCTTGACTTGACCTTGAATTGCCCTTGACATGACCTTGACTTGACCTTCACTTGACCTTGACTTGACCTTGACTTGACCTTGACATGACCTTGACTTGACCTTGACTTGACCTTGACTTGACCTTGACTTGACCTTGACTTGACCTTGTCTTGACCTTAACTTGACCTTGACTTGACCTTGACATGACCTTAACTTGACCTTGAATTGACCTTGACTTGACCTTGACTTGACCATGACTCGACCTTGACTTGACCTTGACATGGCTTTGACTTGACTTTGACTTGATCTTGACTTGACCTTAACTTGACCTTGGTTTGACCCTGACATGACCTTGACTTCACCTTGACTTGACCTTGACTTGACCTTGACTTGACCTTGTCTTGACCTTAACTTGACCTTGACTTGACCTTGACATGACCTTGACTTGACCTTGAATTGACCTTGACTTGACCTTGACTCGACCTTGACTTGACCTTGACATGACCTTGACTTGACCTTGACTTGACCTTGACTTGACCTTGTCTTGACCTTAACTTGACCTTGACTTGACCTTGACATGACCTTGACATGACCTTGACCTGACATTGACTTGACCTTGAGTTGACCTTGACTTGACCTTGACTTGACCTTGTCTTGACCTTGACTTGACTTTGACTTGACCTTGACATGACCTTGACTTAAACTTGACTTGACCTTGACCTTGACTTAACCTTGACTTGAACTTGAATTGACCTTGACATGACCTTGACTTGACCTTGACTTAACCTTGACTTGACCTTGACTTGAACTTGGTTTGACCTTGACTTAACATGGCCTTGACATGACCTTGATATGGCCTTGACTTGACCTTTTCTTGACCTTGACTTGACTTTGACTTAACCTAGACCCCGAACTTGACATGACCTTTACTTGACCTTGACTTGACCTTGCCTTGACCTTGACATGACCTTGACTCGACCTGGACTCGAAATTGACTTGACTTTGACTTGACCTTGACTTGACCTTGACATAACCTTGACTTGACCTTGACTTGACCTTGACCTTGACTTAAACTTGACTTGACCTTGACCTTGACTTAACCTTGACTTGACCTTGAATTGACCTTGACATGAACTTGACTTGACCTTGACTTAACCTTGACTTGACCTTGACTTGACCTTGGTTTGACCTTGACTTAACATGGCCTTGGCATGACCTTGACATGGCCTTGACTTGACCTTTTCTTGACCTTGACTTGACTTTGACTTGACCTAGACCCCGACCTTGACATGACCTTGACTTGACCTTGACTTGACCTTGCCTTGACCTTGACATGACCTTGACTCGACCTGGACTCGAAATTGACTTGACTTTGACTTGACCTTGACTTGACCTTGACTTAACCTTGACTTGACCTTGACTTGACCTGGTCTTGACCTTGACTTGGCTTTGATTTGAACTTGACTTGACCTTGAATTGATCTTGACTTGACTTCCCCTTGACTTGACCTTGACATGACCTTGACTTGACCTTGACTTGACCCTGACTTGACCTTGACTTGACCTTGACATGACCTTGACTGGACCTTGACTTGACCTTGACTTGATCTTGACTTGACCTTGACTTGACTTTGACTTGACCTTGACCTTGACTTAACCTTGACTTGACCTTGACTTGACGTTGACTTGACGCTGACTTGACCTCGACCCTGACTTGACCTTGACCTTGACTTGACCTTGCCTTGACCTTGACATGACCTCGACTCGACCTGGACTCGAAATTGACTTGACTTTGACTTGACCTTGACTTGACCTTGACCTGACTTTGACTTGACCTTGACTTGATCTTGACTTGACCTTGACTTGACCTTGACATGACTTTGACTTAAACTTGACTTGACCTTGACCTTGACTTGACCTTGACTTAACCTTGACTTGACCTTGACATGACCTTGACATGACCTTGACATGACCTTGACTTGACCTTGACTTGACCGTGACTTGACCTTGACTTGACCTTGACTTGACCTTGACCTTGACCTTGACTTGACCTTGACTTGACCTTGACTTGACCTTGACATGACCTTGACTTAAGCTTGACTTGACCTTGACTTGACCTTGGCTTGACCTTGACTTGGCATGGCCTTGACATGACCTTGGCATGGCCTTGACTTGACCTTGACTTGTCCTTTTCTTGACCTTGACTTGACTTTGACTTGACCTAGACCCCGACCTTGACATGACCTTGACTTGACCTGGACACGAAATTGACTTGACTTTGACTTGAGCTTGACTTGACCTTGACTTGATCTGGACTTGACTTGACCTTGACTTGACCTTGACATGACCTTGACTTGACCTTGACTTGACCCTGACTTGACCTTGACTTGACCTTGACTTGACCTTGACTTGACCTTGACTTGACCTTGACATGACCTTGACTTAAATTTGACTTGACCTTGACTGGACCTTGACTTGACCTTGACTTGATCTTGACTTGACCTTGACATAACCTTGACTTGACCTTGACTTGACCTCGTCTTGACCTTGACTTGACTTTGATTTGACCTTGACTTGACCTTGACTTTGACTTGAACTTGACTTGACCTTGACTTGATCTGGACTTGACTTGACCTTGACTTGACCTTGATATGACCTTGACTTGACCTTGACTTGACCTTGACTTGACCCTGACTTGACCTTGACTTGACCTTGACTTGACCTTGACTTGACCTTGACTTGACCTTGACTTGACCTTGACTTGACCTTGCCTTGACCTTGACCTTGACATGACCTTGACTGGACCTTGACTTGACCTTGACTTGATCTTGACTTGACCTTGACTTGACCTTGACTTGACTTTGACTTGATCTTGACCTTGACATGACCTTGACTTAAACTTGACTTGACCTTGACCTTGACTTAACCTTGACATGACCTTGACTTGACGTTGACTTGACGCTGACTTGACCTTGACCTTGACTTGACCTTGACTTGACTTTGATTTGAACTTGACTTGACCTTGACTTGACCTTGACATGACCTTGACATGACCTTGACTTAAACTTGACTTTACCTTGACTGGACCTTGACTTGACCTTGACTTGAATTTGACTTGACCTTGACTTGATCTTGCCTTGACCTTGACTTGACCTTGACATGACCTTGACTGGACCTTGACTTGACCTTGACTTGATCTTGACTTGACCTTGACTTGACTTTGACTTGACCTTGACCTTGACTTAACCTTGACTTGACCTTGACTTGACGTTGACTTGACGCTGACTTGACCTTGACATGACCTTGACTTGACCTGGAATTGACCTTGACTTGACCTTAACATGACCTTGACTTGACCTTGACTTGACTTTGACTTGACCTTGACTTGACCTTGACTTGATCTTGACTTGACCTTGACATAACCTTGACTTGACCTTGACTTGACCTTGACCTTGACTTGACTTTGACTTGACCTTGACATGACCTTGACTTAAACTTGACTTGACCTTGACCTTGACTTAACCTTGACTTGACCTTGAATTGACCTTGACATGACCTTGACTTGACCTTGACTTAACCTTGACTTGACCTTGGTTTGACCTTGACTTAACATGGCCTTGACATGACCTTGATATGGCCTTGACTTGACCTTTTCTTGACCTTGACTTGACTTTGACTTGACCTAGACCCCGACCTTGACATGACCTTGACTTGACCTTGACTTGACCTTGACTTGACCTTGCCTTGACCTTGACATGACCTTGACTCGACCTGGACTCGAAATTGACTTGACTTTGACTTGACCTTGACTTGACCTTGACTTAACCTTGACTTGACCTTGACTTGACCTGGTCTTGACCTTGACTTGACTTTGATTTGACCTTGACTTGACCTTGACTTTGACTTGAACTTGACTTGACCTTGACTTGATCTGGACTTGACTTGACCTTGACTTGACCTTGACATGACCTTGACTTGACCTTGACTTGACCTTGACTTGACCTTGACTTGACCTTGACTTGACCTTGACATGACCTTGACTTGACTTTGACTTGACCTAGACCCCGACCTTGACATGACCTTGACTTGACCTTGACTTGGCCTTAACTTGAACTTGACAAGACCTTGACTTGACCTTGCCTTGACCTTGACATGACCTTGACTCGACCTGGACTCGAAATTGACTTGACTTTGACTTGAGCTTGACTTGACCTTGACTTGATCTGGACTTGACTTGACCTTGACTTGACCTTGACATGACCTTGACTTGACCTTGACTTGACCCTGACTTGACCTTGACTTGACCTTGACTTGACCTTGACTTGACCTTGACTTGACCTTGACTTGACCTTGACATGACCTTGACTTAAATTTGACTTGACCTTGACTGGACCTTGACTTGACCTTGACTTGATCTTGACTTGACCTTGACATAACCTTCACTTGACCTTGACTTGACCTCGTCTTGACCTTGACTTGACTTTGATTTGACCTTGACTTGACCTTGACTTGACCTTGACTTGATCTGGACTTGACTTGACCTTGACTTGACCTTGACATGACCTTGACTTGACCTTGACTTGACCCTGAATTGACCTTGACTTGACCTTGACATGACCTTGACTGGACCTTGACTTGACCTTGACTTGATCTTGACTTGACCTTGACATAACCTTGACTTGACCTTGACTTGACTTTGACTTGACCTTGACATGACCTTGACTTAAACTTGACTTGACCTTGACCTTGACTTAACCTTGACTTGACCTTGACTTGACCTTGACCTTGACTTGACCTTGACTTGACTTTGATTTGAACTTGACTTGACCTTGACTTGACCTTGACATGACCTTGACTTAAACTTGACTTTACCTTGACTGGACCTTGACTTGACCTTGACTTGAATTTGACTTGACCTTCAAATGACCCTGACTTGACCTTGACATGACCTTGACTTGACCTGGAATTGACCTTGACTTGACCTTAACATGACCTTGACTTGACCTTGACTTGACCTTGACTTGACCTTGTCTTGACCTTGACTTGACTTTGACTTGACCTTGACTTGACATTGACTTGATCTTGACTTGACCTTGACATAACCTTGACTTGACCTTGACTTGACCTTGATCTTGACTTGACTTTGACTTGACCTTGACATGACCTTGACTTAAACTTGACTTGACCTTGACCTTGACTTAACCTTGACTTGACCTTGAATTGACCTTGACATGACCTTGACTTGACCTTGACCTTGACTTGACCTTGACTTGACTTTGATTTGAACTTGACTTGACCTTGACTTGACCTTGACATGACCTTGACTTAAACTTGACTTTACCTTGACTGGACCTTGACTTGACCTTGACTTGACCTTGACTTGAATTTGACTTGACCTTCAAATGACCCTGACTTGACCTTGACATGACCTTGACTTGACCTGGAATTGACCTTGACTTGACCTTAACATGACCTTGACTTGACCTTGACTTGACCTTGACTTGACCTTGTCTTGACCTTGACTTGACTTTGACTTGACCTTGACTTGACATTGACTTGATCTTGACTTGACCTTGACATGACCTTGACTTGACCTTGACTTGACCTTGACTTGACCTTGCCTTGACCTTGACATGACCTTGACTCGACCTGGACTCGAAATTGACTTGACTTTGACTTGACCTTGAATTGACCTTGACTTAACCTTGACTTGACCTTGACTTGACCTGGTCTTGACCTTGACTTGACTTTGATTTGAACTTGACTTGACCTTGAATTGATCTTGACTTGACTTGACCTTGACTTGACCTTGACTTGACCCTGACTTGACCTTGACTTGACCTTGACTTGACCTTGACTTGACCTTGACTTGACCTTGACATGACCTTGACTTAAACTTGACTTGACTGGACCTTGACTTGACCTTGACTTGAATTTGACTTGACCTTCACATGACCCTGACTTGACCTTGACATGACCTTGACTTGACCTTAACATGACCTTGACTTGACTTTGACTTGACTTTGACTTGACCTTGTCTTGACCTTGACTTGACTTTGACTTGACCTTGACTTGACCTTGACTTGACCTTGACTTGATCTTGACTTGAACTTGACATAACCTTGACTTGACCTTGACTTGACCTTGACTTGACCTTGACTTGACCTTGACTTGACCTTGACATGACCTTGACTTAAACTTGACTTGACTGGACCTTGACTTGACCTTGACTTGAATTTGACTTGACCTTCACATGACCCTGACTTGACCTTGACATGACCTTGACTTGACCTTAACATGACCTTGACTTGACTTTGACTTGACTTTGACTTGACCTTGTCTTGACCTTGACTTGACTTTGACTTGACCTTGACTTGACCTTGACTTGACCTTGACTTGATCTTGACTTGAACTTGACATAACCTTGACTTGACCTTGACTTGACTTTGACTTGACTTTGACTTGACCTTGTCTTGACCTTGACTTGACTTTGACTTGACCTTGACTTGGCCTTGACTTGACCTTGACTTGATCTTGACTTGAACTTGACATAACCTTGACTTGACCTTGACTTGACCTTGACTTGACTTTGACTTGACCTTGATATGACGTTGAATTAAACTTGACTTGACCTTGACCTTGACTTAACCTTGACTTGACCTTGACTTGACGTTGACTTGACCTTGACTTGACCTTGAATTGACCTTGACATGACCTTGACTTGACCTTGACTTGGCCGTGAGTTGACCTTGACTTGAAATTCACTTCATCTCGACTTGGCCTTGACTTAACCTTGACTTGACCTTGAATCGCCCTTGACATGACCTTTACTTGACCTTGACTTGACCTTGACTTGACCTTGACTTGACCTTGAATTGACCTTGACTTGACCTTGACTTGACCTTGACTCGACCTTGACTTGACCTTGACATGACCTTGACTTGACCTTGACATGACCTTGACTTGACTTTGACTTGATCTTGACTTGACCTTAACTTGACCTTGGCTTGACCCTGACATGACCTTGACTTCACCTTGACTTGACCTTGACATGGCCTTGACTTGACCTTGACTCGACCTTGAGTTGACCTTGACTTGACCTTGACTTGACCTTGAATTGACCTTGACATGACCTTGACTTGACCTTGACTTGGCCTTGACTTGACCTTGACTTGAAATTCACTTCACCTTGACTTGGCCTTGACTTAACCTTGACTTGACCTTGAATTGCCCTTGACATGACCTTGACTTGACCTTCACTTGACCTTGACTTGACCTTGACTTGACCTTGACATGACCTTGACTTGACCTTGACTTGACCTTGACTTGACCTTGACTTGACCTTGACTTGACCTTGTCTTGACCTTAACTTGACCTTGACTTGACCTTGACATGACCTTAACTTGACCTTGAATTGACCTTGACTTGACCTTGACTTGACCATGACTCGACCTTGACTTGACCTTGACATGACTTTGACTTGACTTTGACTTGATCTTGACTTGACCTTAACTTGACCTTGGTTTGACCCTGACATGACCTTGACTTCACCTTGACTTGACCTTGACTTGACCTTGACTTGACCTTGTCTTGACCTTAACTTGACCTTGACTTGACCTTGACATGACCTTGACTTGACCTTGAATTGACCTTGACTTGACCTTGACTCGACCTTGACTTGACCTTGACATGACCTTGACTTGACCTTGACTTGACCTTGACTTGACCTTGTCTTGACCTTAACTTGACCTTGACTTGACCTTGACATGACCTTGACATGACCTTGACCTGACATTGACTTGACCTTGAGTTGACCTTGACTTGACCTTGACTTGACCTTGTCTTGACCTTGACTTGACTTTGACTTGACCTTGACATGACCTTGACTTAAACTTGACTTGACCTTGACCTTGACTTAACCTTGACTTGAACTTGAATTGACCTTGACATGACCTTGACTTGACCTTGACTTAACCTTGACTTGACCTTGACTTGAACTTGGTTTGACCTTGACTTAACATGGCCTTGACATGACCTTGATATGGCCTTGACTTGACCTTTTCTTGACCTTGACTTGACTTTGACTTAACCTAGACCCCGAACTTGACATGACCTTTACTTGACCTTGACTTGACCTTGCCTTGACCTTGACATGACCTTGACTCGACCTGGACTCGAAATTGACTTGACTTTGACTTGACCTTGACTTGACCTTGACATAACCTTGACTTGACCTTGACTTGACCTTGACCTTGACTTAAACTTGACTTGACCTTGACCTTGACTTAACCTTGACTTGACCTTGAATTGACCTTGACATGACCTTGACTTGACCTTGACTTAACCTTGACTTGACCTTGACTTGACCTTGGTTTGACCTTGACTTAACATGGCCTTGGCATGACCTTGACATGGCCTTGACTTGACCTTTTCTTGACCTTGACTTGACTTTGACTTGACCTAGACCCCGACCTTGACATGACCTTGACTTGACCTTGACTTGACCTTGCCTTGACCTTGACATGACCTTGACTCGACCTGGACTCGAAATTGACTTGACTTTGACTTGACCTTGACTTGACCTTGACTTAACCTTGACTTGACCTTGACTTGACCTGGTCTTGACCTTGACTTGGCTTTGATTTGAACTTGACTTGACCTTGAATTGATCTTGACTTGACTTCCCCTTGACTTGACCTTGACATGACCTTGACTTGACCTTGACTTGACCCTGACTTGACCTTGACTTGACCTTGACTTAAACTTGACTTAACTGGACCTTGACTTGTTCTTGACTTGAATTTGACTTGACCTTCACATGACCCTGACTTGACCTTGACATGACCTTGACTTGACCTTGACTTGACCTGGAATTGACCTTGACTTGACCTTAACATGACCTTGACTTGACTTTGACTTGACTTTGACTTGACCTTGTCTTGACCTTGACTTGACTTTGACTTGACCTTGACTTGACCTTGACTTGATCTTGACTTGAACTTGACATAACCTTGACTTGACCTTGACTTGACTTTGACTTGACCTTGACATGACCTTGACTTAAACTTGACTTGACCTTGACCTTGACTTAACCTTGACTTGACCTTGACTTGACGTTGACTTGACCTTGACTTGACCTTGAATTGACCTTGACATGACCTCGACTTGACCTTGACTTGGCCGTGACTTGACCTTGACTTGAAATTCACTTCACCTCGACTTGGCCTTGACTTAACCTTGACTTGACCTTGAATCGCCCTTGACATGACCTTGACATGACCTTGACTTGACTTTGACTTGACCTTGACTTGACCTTGACTTGACCTTGACTTGACCTTGACATGGCCTTGACTTGACCTTGACTCGACCTTGAGTTGACCTTGACTTGACCTTGACTTGACCTTGAATTGACCTTGACATGACCTTGACTTGACCTTGAATTGCCCTTGACATGACCTTGACTTGACCTTCACTTGACCTTGACTTGACCTTGACTTGACCTTGACATGACCTTGACATGACCTTGACTTGACCTTGACTTGACCTTGACTTGACCTTGACTTGACCTTGTCTTGACCTTAACTTGACCTTGACTTGACCTTGACATGACCTTGACTTGACCTTGAATTGACATTGACTTGACCTTGACTTGACCTTGACTCGACCTTGACTTGACCTTGACATGACCTTGACTTGACTTTGACTTGATCTTGACTTGACCTTAACTTGACCTTGGCTTGACCCTGACATGACCTTGACTTCACCTTGACTTGATCTTGACTTGACCTTGACTTGACCTTGACATGACCTTGACTTGACATTGACTTGACCTTGAGTTGACCTTGACTTGACCTTGACTTGACCTTGTCTTGACCTTGACTTGACTTTGACTTGACCTTGACTTGACCTTGACTTGACCTTGACTTGAAATTGACTTGACCTTGACATGACCTTGACTTGACCTTGACTTGACCTTGACTTTACATTGACTTGACATTGACTTGACCTTGACATGACCTTGACATGACCTTGACTTGACCTTGACTTGACCTTGACCTGACTTTGACTTGACCTCTACATGACCTCGACTTGACCTTGACTTGACCTTGACTTAACCTTGACTTGACCTTGAACTGACCTTGACTTAACCTTAACATGACCTTGACTTGACCTTGACATGACCTTGACTTGACCTTGACTTGACCTTGACTTGACCTTGACATGACCTTGACTTGACCTTGACTTAACCTTGACTTGACCTTGACTTGACCTTGACATGACCTTGACTTGACCTAGACTTGACCTTGACTTGACCTTGACTTGACCTTGACATGACTTTGACTTGACCTTGACATGACCTTGACTTGACCTTAACTTGACCTTGACTTGACCTTAACTTGACCTTGACTTGACCTTGACTTGACTTGACCTTGACTTGAGCTTGACCTTGGCTTGACCTTGGTTTAACCTTGACTTGACCTTGACTTGACCTTGACTTGACCTTGACTTGACCTTGACTTGACCTTGATTTGACCTTGACATGACCTTGACCTGACCTTGACTTGACCTTCACTTGACCTTGACTTGACCTTCACTGGACCTTGACTTTACCTTGACTCGACCTTGACTTAACCTTGACTTGATCTTGACTTGACCTTGACTTGACCTTGACTTGACCTTGACTTGACCTTAACTCGACCTTGACATGACCTTGACTTGACCTTGACATGAACTTGACTTGACCTTCACTGGACCTTGACTTGACCTTGACCTGACCTTAACTTGACCTTGATTCGACCTTGACTTGACCTTGACTTGAGCTTGACTTGACCTTGACTCGGCCTTGACATGACCTTGACTTGACTTTGACTTGACATGACCTTGACTTGACCTTGACTTGACCTTTACTCGACCTTGACATGACCTTGACTTGACCTTGACTTGACCTTGACTTGACCTTGACTTGACCTTGACTTGACCTTGACTTGATCTTGACTTGACCTTCACTTGACCTTCACTTGACCTTGACTTGACCTTCACTGGACCTTGACTTGACCTTGACTCGACCTTACTTGACCTCGACTTGACCTTGACTTGACCTTGAGTTGACCTTGACTTGACCTTGACTTGACCTTGACTTGACCTTGACTTGACCTTGACTTGAACTTGACTTGACCTTGACTTGACCTTGACTTGACCTTGACTTGACCTTGACTTGACCTTGACTTGACCTTGACTTGAACTTGACTTGACCTTGACTTGACCTTGACTTGACCTTGACTTGACCTTGACTTGACCTTGACTTGACCTTGACTTGACCTTGACTTGACCTTGACATGACCTTGACTTGACCTTGACTTGACCTTGACTTGACCTTGACTTGACCTTGACTTGAACTTGACTTGACCTTGACTTGACCTTGACTTGACCTTGACTTGACCTTGACTTGACCTTGACTTGACCTTGACATGACCTTGACTTGACCTTGACCTGACCTTGACATGACCTTGACTTGACCTTGACTTGACCTTGAGTTGACCTTGTCTTGACCTTGACTTGACTTTGACTTGACCTTGACTTGACATAACCTTGACTTGATCTCGACTTGACCTTGACATAACCTTGACTTGACCTTGACTTGACCTTGACTTGACCTTGACTTGACTTTGACTTGCCCTTGACATGACCTTGACTTGACCTTGTCTTGACCTTAACTTGACCTTGACTTGACCTTGACATGACCTTGACTTGACCTTGAATTGACCTTGACTTGACCTTGACTTGACCTTGACTCGACCTTGACTTGACATAACCTTGACTTGATCTCGACTTGACCTTGACTTGACCTTGACTTGACCTTGACTTGACCTTGACTTGACCTTGACTTGACCTTGACTTGACCTTGACTTGACCTTGACATGACCTTGACTTGACCTTGACTTGACCTTGACTTGACCTTGACTTGACCTTGACTTGACCTTGACTTGACCTTGACATGACCTTGACTTGACCTTGACTTGACCTTGACTTGACCTTGACTTGACCTTGACTTGACCTTGACTTGACCTTGACTTGACCTTGACTTGACCTTGACTTGACCTTGACTTGACTTGACCTTGACTTGACCTTGACATGACCTTGACTTGACCTTGACCTGACCTTAACTTGACCTTGACTCGACCTTGACTTGACCTTGACTTGACCTTGACTTAACCTTGACTTGACCTTGACTTGACCTTGACTCGACCTTGACATGAATTTGAATTGACCTTGACTTGAAATTGACATGACCTTGACTTGACCTTGACTTGACCTTGACTTGACCTTGACTTGACCTTGACTTGACCTTGACATGACCTTGACTTGACCTTGACTTGACCTTGACTTGACCTTGACTTGACCTTGACTTGAACTTGACTTGACCTTGACTTGACCTTGACTTGACCTTGACTTGACCTTGACTTGACCTTGTCTTGACCTTAACTTGACCTTGACTTGACCTTGACATGACCTTGACTTGACCTTGAATTGACATTGACTTGACCTTGACTTGACCTTGACTCGACCTTGACTTGACCTTGACATGACCTTGACTTGACTTTGACTTGATCTTGACTTGACCTTAACTTGACCTTGGCTTGACCCTGACATGACCTTGACTTCACCTTGACTTGATCTTGACTTGACCTTGACTTGACCTTGACATGACCTTGACTTGACATTGACTTGACCTTGAGTTGACCTTGACTTGACCTTGACTTGACCTTGTCTTGACCTTGACTTGACTTTGACTTGACCTTGACTTGACCTTGACTTGACCTTGACTTGAAATTGACTTGACCTTGACATGACCTTGACTTGACCTTGACTTGACCTTGACTTTACATTGACTTGACATTGACTTGACCTTGACATGACCTTGACATGACCTTGACTTGACCTTGACTTGACCTTGACCTGACTTTGACTTGACCTCTACATGACCTCGACTTGACCTTGACTTGACCTTGACTTAACCTTGACTTGACCTTGAACTGACCTTGACTTAACCTTAACATGACCTTGACTTGACCTTGACATGACCTTGACTTGACCTTGACTTGACCTTGACTTGACCTTGACATGACCTTGACTTGACCTTGACTTAACCTTGACTTGACCTTGACTTGACCTTGACATGACCTTGACTTGACCTAGACTTGACCTTGACTTGACCTTGACTTGACCTTGACATGACTTTGACTTGACCTTGACATGACCTTGACTTGACCTTAACTTGACCTTGACTTGACCTTAACTTGACCTTGACTTGACCTTGACTTGACTTGACCTTGACTTGAGCTTGACCTTGGCTTGACCTTGGTTTAACCTTGACTTGACCTTGACTTGACCTTGACTTGACCTTGACTTGACCTTGACTTGACCTTGACTTGACCTTGATTTGACCTTGACATGACCTTGACCTGACCTTGACTTGACCTTCACTTGACCTTGACTTGACCTTCACTGGACCTTGACTTTACCTTGACTCGACCTTGACTTAACCTTGACTTGATCTTGACTTGACCTTGACTTGACCTTGACTTGACCTTGACTTGACCTTAACTCGACCTTGACATGACCTTGACTTGACCTTGACATGAACTTGACTTGACCTTCACTGGACCTTGACTTGACCTTGACCTGACCTTAACTTGACCTTGATTCGACCTTGACTTGACCTTGACTTGACCTTGACTTGACCTTGACTTGACCTTGACTTGACCTTGACTCGGCCTTGACATGACCTTGACTTGACTTTGACTTGACATGACCTTGACTTGACCTTGACTTGACCTTTACTCGACCTTGACATGACCTTGACTTGACCTTGACTTGACCTTGACTTGACCTTGACTTGACCTTGACTTGACCTTGACTTGATCTTGACTTGACCTTCACTTGACCTTCACTTGACCTTGACTTGACCTTCACTGGACCTTGACTTGACCTTGACTCGACCTTACTTGACCTCGACTTGACCTTGACTTGACCTTGAGTTGACCTTGACTTGACCTTGACTTGACCTTGACTTGACCTTGACTTGACCTTGACTTGAACTTGACTTGACCTTGACTTGACCTTGACTTGACCTTGACTTGACCTTGACTTGACCTTGACTTGACCTTGACTTGAACTTGACTTGACCTTGACTTGACCTTGACTTGACCTTGACTTGACCTTGACTTGACCTTGACTTGACCTTGACTTGACCTTGACTTGACCTTGACATGACCTTGACTTGACCTTGACTTGACCTTGACTTGACCTTGACTTGACCTTGACTTGAACTTGATTTGACCTTGACTTGACCTTGACTTGACCTTGACTTGACCTTGACTTGACCTTGACTTGACCTTGACATGACCTTGACTTGACCTTGACCTGACCTTGACATGACCTTGACTTGACCTTGACTTGACCTTGAGTTGACCTTGTCTTGACCTTGACTTGACTTTGACTTGACCTTGACTTGACATAACCTTGACTTGATCTCGACTTGACCTTGACATAACCTTGACTTGACCTTGACTTGACCTTGACTTGACCTTGACTTGACTTTGACTTGCCCTTGACATGACCTTGACTTGACCTTGTCTTGACCTTAACTTGACCTTGACTTGACCTTGACATGACCTTGACTTGACCTTGAATTGACCTTGACTTGACCTTGACTTGACCTTGACTCGACCTTGACTTGACATAACCTTGACTTGATCTCGACTTGACCTTGACTTGACCTTGACTTGACCTTGACTTGACCTTGACTTGACCTTGACTTGACCTTGACTTGACCTTGACTTGACCTTGACATGACCTTGACTTGACCTTGACTTGACCTTGACTTGACCTTGACTTGACCTTGACTTGACCTTGACTTGACCTTGACATGACCTTGACTTGACCTTGACTTGACCTTGACTTGACCTTGACTTGACCTTGACTTGACCTTGACTTGACCTTGACTTGACCTTGACTTGACCTTGACTTGACCTTGACTTGACTTGACCTTGACTTGACCTTGACATGACCTTGACTTGACCTTGACCTGACCTTAACTTGACCTTGACTCGACCTTGACTTGACCTTGACTTGACCTTGACTTAACCTTGACTTGACCTTGACTTGACCTTGACTCGACCTTGACATGAATTTGAATTGACCTTGACTTGAAATTGACATGACCTTGACTTGACCTTGACTTGACCTTGACTTGACCTTGACTTGACCTTGACTTGACCTTGACATGACCTTGACTTGACCTTGACTTGACCTTGACTTGACCTTGACTTGACCTTGACTTGAACTTGACTTGACCTTGACTTGACCTTGACTTGACCTTGACTTGACCTTGACTTGACCTTGACTTGACCTTGACATGACCTTGACTTGACCTTGACTTGACTTGACCTTGACTTGAGCTTGGCCTTGACTTGACCTTGACTTGACCTTGACTTGACCTTGACTTGACCTTGACATGACCTTGACTTGACCTTGACCTGACCTTAACTTGACCTTGACTCGACCTTGACTTGACCTTGACTTGACCTTGACTTGACCTTGACTTGACCTTGACTTGACCTTGACTCGGCCTTGACATGACCTTGACTTAACTTTGACTTGACATGACCTTGACTTGACCTTGACTTGACCTTGACTTGACCTTGACTTGACCTTTACTCGACCTTGACATGACCTTGACTTGACCTTGACTTGATCTTGACTTGACCTTGACTTGACCTTGACATGACCTAGACTTGACCTTGACTTGACCTTGACTTGACCTTGACTTGACCTTGACTTGATCTTGACTTGACCTTCACTTGACCTTGACTTGACCTTCAGTGGACCTTGACTTGACCTTGACTCGACCTTACTTGACCTCGACTTGACCTTGACTTGACCTTGAGTTGACCTTGACTTGACCTTGACTTGACCTTGACTTGACCTTGACTTGACCTTGCCTTGACCTTGACTTGACCTTGACATGACCTTGACTTGACCTTGACTTGACCTTGACTTGACCTAGACTTTACTTTGACTTGACCTTGACTCGACCTTGACATGAATTTGAATTGACCTTGACATGACCTTGACTTGACCTTGACTTGACCTTGACTTGACCTTGACTTGACCTTGACATGACTTTGAGTTGACCTTGACATGACCTTGACTTGACCTTGACTTGACCTTGACATGACTTTGACTTGACCTTGACATGACCTTGACTTGACCTTGACTTGACCTTGACATGACCTTGACTTGACCTTGACTTGACCTTGAGTTGACCTTGTCTTGACCTTGACTTGACTTTGACTTGACCTTGACTTGACATAACCTTGACTTGATCTCGACTTGACCTTGACATAACCTTGACTTGACCTTGACTTGACCTTGACTTGACCTTGACTTGACTTTGACTTGCCCTTGACATGACCTTGACTTGACCTTGTCTTGACCTTAACTTGACCTTGACTTGACCTTGACATGACCTTGACTTGACCTTGAATTGACCTTGACTTGACCTTGACTTGACCTTGACTCGACCTTGACTTGACCTTGACTCGACCTTGACTTGACCTGGACTTGACCCTGATTTGACCATGACTTGACCTTGACTTGACCTTGACATGACCTTGATTTTACCTTGACTTGACCTTACTCGACCTTGACTTGACCTTGACTTGACCTTGACTTGACTTTGACTTGACCTTGACATGACCTTGACTTAAACTTGACTTGACCTTGACCTTGACTTAACCTTGACTTGACCTTGAATTGACCTTGACATGACCTTGACTTGACCTTGACTTAACCTTGACTTGACCTTGGTTTGACCTTGACTTAACATGGCCTTGACATGACCTTGATATGGCCTTGACTTGACCTTTTCTTGACCTTGACTTGACTTTGACTTGACCTAGACCCCGACCTTGACATGACCTTGACTTGACCTTGACTTGACCTTGACTTGACCTTGCCTTGACCTTGACATGACCCTGACTCGACCTGGACTCGAAATTGACTTGACTTTGACTTGACCTTGACTTGACCTTGACTTAACCTTGACTTGACCTTGACTTGACCTGGTCTTGACCTTGACTTGACTTTGATTTGACCTTGACTTGACCTTGACTTTGACTTGACTTGACCTTGACTTGATCTGGACTTGACTTGACCTTGACTTGACCTTGACATGACCTTGACTTGACCTTGACTTGACCTTGACTTGACCTTGACTTGACCTTGACATGACCTTGACTTGACTTTGACTTGACCTAGACCCCGACCTTGACATGACCTTGACTTGACCTTGACTTGACCTTAACTTGAACTTGACAAGACCTTGACTTGACCTTGCCTTGACCTTGACATGACCTTGACTCGACCTGGACTCGAAATTGACTTGACTTTGACTTGAGCTTGACTTGACCTTGACTTGATCTGGACTTGACTTGACCTTGACTTGACCTTGACATGACCTTGACTTGACCTTGACTTGACCCTGACTTGACCTTGACTTGACCTTGACTTGACCTTGACTTGACCTTGACTTGACCTTGACATGACCTTGACTTAAATTTGACTTGACCTTGACTGGACCTTGACTTGACCTTGACTTGATCTTGACTTGACCTTGACATAACCTTCACTTGACCTTGACTTGACCTCGTCTTGACCTTGACTTGACTTTGATTTGACCTTGACTTGACCTTGACTTTGACTTGAACTTGACTTGACCTTGACTTGATCTGGACTTGACTTGACCTTGACTTGACCTTGACATGACCTTGACTTGACCTTGACTTGACCCTGAATTGACCTTGACTTGACCTTGACATGACCTTGACTGGACCTTGACTTGACCTTGACTTGATCTTGACTTGACCTTGACATAACCTTGACTTGACCTTGACTTGACTTTGACTTGACCTTGACATGACCTTGACTTAAACTTGACTTGACCTTGACCTTGACTTAACCTTGACTTGACCTTGACTTGACGTTGACTTGACGCTGACTTGACCTTGACCTTGACTTGACCTTGACTTGACTTTGATTTGAACTTGACTTGACCTTGACTTGACCTTGACATGACCTTGACTTAAACTTGACTTTACCTTGACTGGACCTTGACTTGACCTTGACTTGAATTTGACTTGACCTTCAAATGACCCTGACTTGACCTTGACATGACCTTGACTTGACCTGGAATTGACCTTGACTTGACCTTAACATGACCTTGACTTGACCTTGACTTGACCTTGACTTGACCTTGTCTTGACCTTGACTTGACTTTGACTTGACCTTGACTTGACATTGACTTGATCTTGACTTGACCTTGACATAACCTTGACTTGACCTTGACTTGACCTTGATCTTGACTTGACTTTGACTTGACCTTGACATGACCTTGACTTAAACTTGACTTGACCTTGACCTTGACTTAACCTTGACTTGACCTTTAATTGACCTTGACATGACCTTGACTTGACCTTGACTTGACGTTGACTTGACGCTGACTTGACCTTGACCTTGACTTGACCTTGACTTGACTTTGATTTGAACTTGACTTGACCTTGACTTGACCTTGACATGACCTTGACTTAAACTTGACTTGACCTTGACTGGACCTTGACTTGACCTTGACTTGACCTTGACTTGAATTTGACTTGACCTTCAAATGACCCTGACTTGACCTTGACATGACCTTGACTTGACCTGGAATTGACCTTGACTTGACCTTAACATGACCTTGACTTGACCTTGACTTGACCTTGACTTGACCTTGTCTTGACCTTGACTTGACTTTGACTTGACCTTGACTTGACATTGACTTGATCTTGACTTGACCTTGACATGACCTTGACCTGACCTTGACTTGACCTTGACTTGACCTTGCCTTGACCTTGACATGACCTTGACTCGACCTGGACTCGAAATTGACTTGACTTTGACTTGACCTTGAATTGACCTTGACTTAACCTTGACTTGACCTTGACTTGACCTGGTCTTGACCTTGACTTGACTTTGATTTGAACTTGACTTGACCTTGAATTGATCTTGACTTGACTTGACCTTGACTTGACCTTGACTTGACCCTGACTTGACCTTGACTTGACCTTGACTTGACCTTGACTTGACCTTGACTTGACCTTGACATGACCTTGACTTAAACTTGACTTGACTGGACCTTGACTTGACCTTGACTTGAATTTGACTTGACCTTCACATGACCCTGACTTGACCTTGACATGACCTTGACTTGACCTTAACATGACCTTGACTTGACTTTGACTTGACTTTGACTTGACCTTGTCTTGACCTTGACTTGACTTTGACTTGACCTTGACTTGACCTTGACTTGACCTTGACTTGATCTTGACTTGAACTTGACATAACCTTGACTTGACCTTGACTTGACCTTGACTTGACTTTGACTTGACCTTGATATGACCTTGAATTAAACTTGACTTGACCTTGACCTTGACTTAACCTTGACTTGACCTTGACTTGACGTTGACTTGACCTTGACTTGACCTTGAATTGACCTTGACATGACCTTGACTTGACCTTGACTTGGCCGTGAGTTGACCTTGACTTGAAATTCACTTCACCTCGACTTGGCCTTGACTTAACCTTGACTTGACCTTGAATCGCCCTTGACATGACCTTTACTTGACCTTGACTTGACCTTGACTTGACCTTGACCTTGACTTGACCTTGAATTGACCTTGACTTGACCTTGACTTGACCTTGACTCGACCTTGACTTGACTTTGACATGACCTTGACTTGACCTTGACATGACCTTGACTTGACTTTGACTTGATCTTGACTTGACCTTAACTTGACCTTGGCTTGACCCTGACATGACGTTGACTTCACCTTGACTTGACCTTGACATGGCCTTGACTTGACCTTGACTCGACCTTGAGTTGACCTTGACTTGACCTTGACTTGACCTTGAATTGACCTTGACATGACCTTGACTTGACCTTGACTTGGCCTTGACTTGACCTTGACTTGAAATTCACTTCACCTTGACTTGGCCTTGACTTAACCTTGACTTGACCTTGAATTGCCCTTGACATGACCTTGACTTGACCTTCACTTGACCTTGACTTGACCTTGACTTGACCTTGACATGACCTTGACTTGACCTTGACTTGACCTTGACTTGACCTTGACTTGACCTTGACTTGACCTTGACTTGACCTTGTCTTGACCTTAACTTGACCTTGACTTGACCTTGACATGACCTTAACTTGACCTTGAATTGACCTTGACTTGACCTTGACTTGACCATGACTCGACCTTGACTTGACCTTGACATGACTTTGACTTGACTTTGACTTGATCTTGACTTGACCTTAACTTGACCTTGGTTTGACCCTGACATGACCTTGACTTCACCTTGACTTGACCTTGACTTGACCTTGTCTTGACCTTAACTTGACCTTGACTTGACCTTGACATGACCTTGACTTGACCTTGAATTGACCTTGACTTGACCTTGACTCGACCTTGACTTGACCTTGACATGACCTTGACTTGACCTTGACTTGACCTTGACTTGACCTTGTCTTGACCTTAACTTGACCTTGACTTGACCTTGACATGACCTTGACATGACCTTGACCTGACATTGACTTGACCTTGAGTTGACCTTGACTTGACCTTGACTTGACCTTGTCTTGACCTTGACTTGACTTTGACTTGACCTTGACATGACCTTGACTTAAACTTGACTTGACCTTGACCTTGACTTAACCTTGACTTGAACTTGAATTGACCTTGACATGACCTTGACTTGACCTTGACTTAACCTTGACTTGACCTTGACTTGAACTTGGTTTGACCTTGACTTAACATGGCCTTGACATGACCTTGATATGGCCTTGACTTGACCTTTTCTTGACCTTGACTTGACTTTGACTTAACCTAGACCCCGAACTTGACATGACCTTGACTTGACCTTGACTTGACCTTGACTTGACCTTGCCTTGACCTTGACATGACCTTGACTCGACCTGGACTCGAAATTGACTTGACTTTGACTTGACCTTGACTTGACCTTGACATAACCTTGACCTGACCTTGACTTGACCTTGACCTTGACTTGACTTTGACATGACCTTGACTTAAACTTGACTTGACCTTGACCTTGACTTAACCTTGACTTGACCTTGAATTGACCTTGACATGACCTTGACTTGACCTTGACTTAACCTTGACTTGACCTTGACTTGACCTTGGTTTGACCTTGACTTAACATGGCCTTGGCATGACCTTGACATGGCCTTGACTTGACCTTTTCTTGACCTTGACTTGACTTTGACTTGACCTAGACCCCGACCTTGACATGACCTTGACTTGACCTTGACTTGACCTTGACTTGACCTTGCCTTGACCTTGACATGACCTTGACTCGACCTGGACTCGAAATTGACTTGACTTTGACTTGACCTTGACTTGACCTTGACTTAACCTTGACTTGACCTTGACTTGACCTGGTCTTGACCTTGACTTGGCTTTGATTTGAACTTGACTTGACCTTGAATTGATCTTGACTTGACTTCCCCTTGACTTGACCTTGACATGACCTTGACTTGACCTTGACTTGACCCTGACTTGACCTTGACTTGACCTTGACTTAAACTTGACTTGACTGGACCTTGACTTGTTCTTGACTTGAATTTGACTTGACCTTCACATGACCCTGACTTGACCTTGACATGACCTTGACTTGACCTTGACTTGACCTGGAATTGACCTTGACTTGACCTTAACATGACCTTGACTTGACTTTGACTTGACTTTGACTTGACCTTGTCTTGACCTTGACTTGACTTTGAATTGACCTTGACTTGACCTTGACTTGATCTTGACTTGAACTTGACATAACCTTGACTTGACCTTGACTTGACTTTGACTTGACCTTGACATGACCTTGACTTAAACTTGACTTGACCTTGACCTTGACTTAACCTTGACTTGACCTTGACTTGACGTTGACTTGACCTTGACTTGACCTTGAATTGACGTTGACATGACCTTGACTTGACCTTGACTTGGCCGTGACTTGACCTTGACTTGAAATTCACTTCACCTCGACTTGGCCTTGACTTAACCTTGACTTGACCTTGAATCGCCCTTGACATGACCTTGACATGACCTTGACTTGACTTTGACTTGACCTTGACTTGACCTTGACTTGACCTTGACTTGACCTTGACATGGCCTTGACTTGACCTTGACTCGACCTTGAGTTGACCTTGACTTGACCTTGACTTGACCTTGAATTGACCTTGACATGACCTTGACTTGACCTTGACTTGAAATTCACTTCACCTTGACTTGGCCTTGACTTAACCTTGACTTGACCTTGAATTGCCCTTGACATGACCTTGACTTGACCTTCACTTGACCTTGACTTGACCTTGACTTGACCTTGACATGACCTTGACATGACCTTGACTTGACCTTGACTTGACCTTGACTTGACCTTGACTTGACCTTGTCTTGACCTTAACTTGACCTTGACTTGACCTTGACATGACCTTGACTTGACCTTGAATTGACATTGACTTGACCTTGACTTGACCTTGACTCGACCTTGACTTGACCTTGACATGACCTTGACTTGACTTTGACTTGATCTTGACTTGACCTTAACTTGACCTTGGCTTGACCCTGACATGACCTTGACTTCACCTTGACTTGATCTTGACTTGACCTTGACTTGACCTTGACATGACCTTGACTTGACATTGACTTGACCTTGAGTTGACCTTGACTTGACCTTGACTTGACCTTGTCTTGACCTTGACTTGACTTTGACTTGACCTTGACTTGACCTTGACTTGACCTTGACTTGAAATTGACTTGACCTTGACATGACCTTGACTTGACCTTGACTTGACCTTGACTTTACATTGACTTGACATTGACTTGACCTTGACATGACCTTGACATGACCTTGACTTGACCTTGACTTGACCTTGACCTGACTTTGACTTGACCTCTACATGACCTCGACTTGACCTTGACTTGACCTTGACTTAACCTTGACTTGACCTTGAACTGACCTTGACTTAACCTTAACATGACCTTGACTTGACCTTGACATGACCTTGACTTGACCTTGACTTGACCTTGACTTGACCTTGACATGACCTTGACTTGACCTTGACTTAACCTTGACTTGACCTTGACTTGACCTTGACATGACCTTGACTTGACCTAGACTTGACCTTGACTTGACCTTGACTTGACCTTGACATGACTTTGACTTGACCTTGACATGACCTTGACTTGACCTTAACTTGACCTTGACTTGACCTTAACTTGACCTTGACTTGACCTTGACTTGACTTGACCTTGACTTGAGCTTGACCTTGGCTTGACCTTGGTTTAACCTTGACTTGACCTTGACTTGACCTTGACTTGACCTTGACTTGACCTTGACTTGACCTTGATTTGACCTTGACATGACCTTGACCTGACCTTGACTTGACCTTCACTTGACCTTGACTTGACCTTCACTGGACCTTGACTTTACCTTGACTCGACCTTGACTTAACCTTGACTTGATCTTGACTTGACCTTGACTTGACCTTGACTTGACCTTGACTTGACCTTGACTCGACCTTGACATGACCTTGACTTGACCTTGACATGACCTTGACTTGACCTTCACTGGACCTTGACTTGACCTTGACCTGACCTTAACTTGACCTTGATTCGACCTTGACTTGACCTTGACTTGACCTTGACTTGACCTTGACTTGACCTTGACTTGACCTTGACTTGACCTTGACTCGGCCTTGACATGACCTTGACTTGACTTTGACTTGACATGACCTTGACTTGACCTTGACTTGACCTTTACTCGACCTTGACATGACCTTGACTTGACCTTGACTTGACCTTGACTTGACCTTGACTTGACCTTGACTTGATCTTGACTTGACCTTCACTTGACCTTCACTTGACCTTGACTTGACCTTCACTGGACCTTGAGTTGACCTTGACTCGACCTTACTTGACCTCGACTTGACCTTGACTTGACCTTGAGTTGACCTTGACTTGACCTTGACTTGACCTTGACTTGACCTTGACTTGACCTTGACTTGAACTTGACTTGACCTTGACTTGACCTTGACTTGACCTTGACTTGACCTTGACTTGACCTTGACTTGACCTTGACTTGAACTTGACTTGACCTTGACTTGACCTTGACTTGACCTTGACTTGACCTTGACTTGACCTTGACTTGACCTTGACTTGACCTTGACTTGACCTTGACATGACCTTGACTTGACCTTGACTTGACCTTGACTTGACCTTGACTTGACCTTGACTTGAACTTGACTTGACCTTGACTTGACCTTGACTTGACCTTGACTTGACCTTGACTTGACCTTGACTTGACCTTGACATGACCTTGACTTGACCTTGACCTGACCTTGACATGACCTTGACTTGACCTTGACTTGACCTTGAGTTGACCTTGTCTTGACCTTGACTTGACTTTGACTTGACCTTGACTTGACATAACCTTGACTTGATCTCGACTTGACCTTGACATAACCTTGACTTGACCTTGACTTGACCTTGACTTGACCTTGACTTGACTTTGACTTGCCCTTGACATGACCTTGACTTGACCTTGTCTTGACCTTAACTTGACCTTGACTTGACCTTGACATGACCTTGACTTGACCTTGAATTGACCTTGACTTGACCTTGACTTGACCTTGACTCGACCTTGACTTGACATAACCTTGACTTGATCTCGACTTGACCTTGACTTGACCTTGACTTGACCTTGACTTGACCTTGACTTGACCTTGACTTGACCTTGACTTGACCTTGACTTGACCTTGACATGACCTTGACTTGACCTTGACTTGACCTTGACTTGACCTTGACTTGACCTTGACTTGACCTTGACTTGACCTTGACATGACCTTGACTTGACCTTGACTTGACCTTGACTTGACCTTGACTTGACCTTGACTTGACCTTGACTTGACCTTGACTTGACCTTGACTTGACCTTGACTTGACCTTGACTTGACTTGACCTTGACTTGACCTTGACATGACCTTGACTTGACCTTGACCTGACCTTAACTTGACCTTGACTCGACCTTGACTTGACCTTGACTTGACCTTGACTTAACCTTGACTTGACCTTGACTTGACCTTGACTCGACCTTGACATGAATTTGAATTGACCTTGACTTGAAATTGACATGACCTTGACTTGACCTTGACTTGACCTTGACTTGACCTTGACTTGACCTTGACTTGACCTTGACTTGACCTTGACATGACCTTGACTTGACCTTGACTTGACCTTGACTTGACCTTGACTTGACCTTGACTTGAACTTGACTTGACCTTGACTTGACCTTGACTTGACCTTGACTTGACCTTGACTTGACCTTGACTTGACCTTGACATGACCTTGACTTGACCTTGACTTGACTTGACCTTGACTTGAGCTTGGCCTTGACTTGACCTTGACTTGACCTTGACTTGACCTTGACTTGACCTTGACATGACCTTGACTTGACCTTGACCTGACCTTAACTTGACCTTGACTCGACCTTGACTTGACCTTGACTTGACCTTGACTTGACCTTGACTTGACCTTGACTTGACCTTGACTCGGCCTTGACATGACCTTGACTTAACTTTGACTTGACATGACCTTGACTTGACCTTGACTTGACCTTGCCTTGACCTTGACATGACCTTGACTCGACCTGGACTCGAAATTGACTTGACCTTGACTTGACCTTGACATGACCTTGACTTGACCTTGACTTGACCCTGACTTGACCTTGACTTGACCTTGACATGACCTTGACTTGACCTTGACTTGACCCTGACTTGACCTTGACTTGACCTTGACTTGACCTTGACTTGACCTTGACTTGACCTTGACATGACCTTGACTTAAATTTGACTTGACCTTGACTGGACCTTGACTTGACCTTGACTTGATCTTGACTTGACCTTGACATAACCTTCACTTGACCTTGACTTGACCTCGTCTTGACCTTGACTTGACTTTGATTTGACCTTGACTTGACCTTGACTTTGACTTGAACTTGACTTGACCTTGACTTGATCTGGACTTGACTTGACCTTGACTTGACCTTGACATGACCTTGACTTGACCTTGACTTGACCCTGAATTGACCTTGACTTGACCTTGACATGACCTTGACTGGACCTTGACTTGACCTTGACTTGATCTTGACTTGACCTTGACATAACCTTGACTTGACCTTGACTTGACTTTGACTTGACCTTGACATGACCTTGACTTAAACTTGACTTGACCTTGACCTTGACTTAACCTTGACTTGACCTTGACTTGACGTTGACTTGACGCTGACTTGACCTTGACCTTGACTTGACCTTGACTTGACTTTGATTTGAACTTGACTTGACCTTGACTTGACCTTGACATGACCTTGACTTAAACTTGACTTTACCTTGACTGGACCTTGACTTGACCTTGACTTGAATTTGACTTGACCTTCAAATGACCCTGACTTGACCTTGACATGACCTTGACTTGACCTGGAATTGACCTTGACTTGACCTTAACATGACCTTGACTTGACCTTGACTTGACCTTGACTTGACCTTGTCTTGACCTTGACTTGACTTTGACTTGACCTTGACTTGACATTGACTTGATCTTGACTTGACCTTGACATAACCTTGACTTGACCTTGACTTGACCTTGATCTTGACTTGACTTTGACTTGACCTTGACATGACCTTGACTTAAACTTGACTTGACCTTGACCTTGACTTAACCTTGACTTGACCTTTAATTGACCTTGACATGACCTTGACTTGACCTTGACTTGACGTTGACTTGACGCTGACTTGACCTTGACCTTGACTTGACCTTGACTTGACTTTGATTTGAACTTGACTTGACCTTGACTTGACCTTGACATGACCTTGACTTAAAGTTGACTTTACCTTGACTGGACCTTGACTTGACCTTGACTTGACCTTGACTTGAATTTGACTTGACCTTCAAATGACCCTGACTTGACCTTGACATGACCTTGACTTGACCTGGAATTGACCTTGACTTGACCTTAACATGACCTTGACTTGACCTTGACTTGACCTTGACTTGACCTTGTCTTGACCTTGACTTGACTTTGACTTGACCTTGACTTGACATTGACTTGATCTTGACTTGACCTTGACATGACCTTGACCTGACCTTGACTTGACCTTGACTTGACCTTGCCTTGACCTTGACATGACCTTGACTCGACCTGGACTCGAAATTGACTTGACTTTGACTTGACCTTGAATTGACCTTGACTTAACCTTGACTTGACCTTGACTTGACCTGGTCTTGACCTTGACTTGACTTTGATTTGAACTTGACTTGACCTTGAATTGATCTTGACTTGACTTGACCTTGACTTGACCTTGACTTGACCCTGACTTGACCTTGACTTGACCTTGACTTGACCTTGACTTGACCTTGACTTGACCTTGACATGACCTTGACTTAAACTTGACTTGACTGGACCTTGACTTGACCTTGACTTGAATTTGACTTGACCTTCACATGACCCTGACTTGACCTTGACATGACCTTGACTTGACCTTAACATGACCTTGACTTGACTTTGACTTGACTTTGACTTGACCTTGTCTTGACCTTGACTTGACTTTGACTTGACCTTGACTTGACCTTGACTTGACCTTGACTTGATCTTGACTTGAACTTGACATAACCTTGACTTGACCTTGACTTGACCTTGACTTGACTTTGACTTGACCTTGATATGACCTTGAATTAAACTTGACTTGACCTTGACCTTGACTTAACCTTGACTTGACCTTGACTTGACGTTGACTTGACCTTGACTTGACCTTGAATTGACCTTGACATGACCTTGACTTGACCTTGACTTGGCCGTGAGTTGACCTTGACTTGAAATTCACTTCACCTCGACTTGGCCTTGACTTAACCTTGACTTGACCTTGAATCGCCCTTGACATGACCTTTACTTGACCTTGACTTGACCTTGACTTGACCTTGACCTTGACTTGACCTTGAATTGACCTTGACTTGACCTTGACTTGACCTTGACTCGACCTTGACTTGACTTTGACATGACCTTGACTTGACCTTGACATGACCTTGACTTGACTTTGACTTGATCTTGACTTGACCTTAACTTGACCTTGGCTTGACCCTGACATGACGTTGACTTCACCTTGACTTGACCTTGACATGGCCTTGACTTGACCTTGACTCGACCTTGAGTTGACCTTGACTTGACCTTGACTTGACCTTGAATTGACCTTGACATGACCTTGACTTGACCTTGACTTGGCCTTGACTTGACCTTGACTTGAAATTCACTTCACCTTGACTTGGCCTTGACTTAACCTTGACTTGACCTTGAATTGCCCTTGACATGACCTTGACTTGACCTTCACTTGACCTTGACTTGACCTTGACTTGACCTTGACATGACCTTGACTTGACCTTGACTTGACCTTGACTTGACCTTGACTTGACCTTGACTTGACCTTGTCTTGACCTTAACTTGACCTTGACTTGACCTTGACATGACCTTAACTTGACCTTGAATTGACCTTGACTTGACCTTGACTTGACCATGACTCGACCTTGACTTGACCTTGACATGACTTTGACTTGACTTTGACTTGATCTTGACTTGACCTTAACTTGACCTTGGTTTGACCCTGACATGACCTTGACTTCACCTTGACTTGACCTTGACTTGACCTTGTCTTGACCTTAACTTGACCTTGACTTGACCTTGACATGACCTTGACTTGACCTTGAATTGACCTTGACTTGACCTTGACTCGACCTTGACTTGACCTTGACATGACCTTGACTTGACCTTGACTTGACCTTGACTTGACCTTGTCTTGACCTTAACTTGACCTTGACTTGACCTTGACATGACCTTGACATGACCTTGACCTGACATTGACTTGACCTTGAGTTGACCTTGACTTGACCTTGACTTGACCTTGTCTTGACCTTGACTTGACTTTGACTTGACCTTGACATGACCTTGACTTAAACTTGACTTGACCTTGACCTTGACTTAACCTTGACTTGAACTTGAATTGACCTTGACATGACCTTGACTTGACCTTGACTTAACCTTGACTTGACCTTGACTTGAACTTGGTTTGACCTTGACTTAACATGGCCTTGACATGACCTTGATATGGCCTTGACTTGACCTTTTCTTGACCTTGACTTGACTTTGACTTAACCTAGACCCCGAACTTGACATGACCTTGACTTGACCTTGACTTGACCTTGACTTGACCTTGCCTTGACCTTGACATGACCTTGACTCGACCTGGACTCGAAATTGACTTGACTTTGACTTGACCTTGACTTGACCTTGACATAACCTTGACTTGACCTTGACTTGACCTTGACCTTGACTTGACTTTGACATGACCTTGACTTAAACTTGACTTGACCTTGACCTTGACTTAACCTTGACTTGACCTTGAATTGACCTTGACATGACCTTGACTTGACCTTGACTTAACCTTGACTTGACCTTGACTTGACCTTGGTTTGACCTTGACTTAACATGGCCTTGGCATGACCTTGACATGGCCTTGACTTGACCTTTTCTTGACCTTGACTTGACTTTGACTTGACCTAGACCCCGACCTTGACATGACCTTGACTTGACCTTGACTTGACCTTGACTTGACCTTGCCTTGACCTTGACATGACCTTGACTCGACCTGGACTCGAAATTGACTTGATTTTTGACTTGACCTTGACTTGACCTTGACTTAACCTTGACTTGACCTTGACTTGACCTGGTCTTGACCTTGACTTGGCTTTGATTTGAACTTGACTTGACCTTGAATTGATCTTGACTTGACTTCCCCTTGACTTGACCTTGACATGACCTTGACTTGACCTTGACTTGACCCTGACTTGACCTTGACTTGACCTTGACTTAAACTTGACTTGACTGGACCTTGACTTGTTCTTGACTTGAATTTGACTTGACCTTCACATGACCCTGACTTGACCTTGACATGACCTTGACTTGACCTTGACTTGACCTGGAATTGACCTTGACTTGACCTTAACATGACCTTGACTTGACTTTGACTTGACTTTGACTTGACCTTGTCTTGACCTTGACTTGACTTTGAATTGACCTTGACTTGACCTTGACTTGATCTTGACTTGAACTTGACATAACCTTGACTTGACCTTGACTTGACTTTGACTTGACCTTGACATGACCTTGACTTAAACTTGACTTGACCTTGACCTTGACTTAACCTTGACTTGACCTTGACTTGACGTTGACTTGACCTTGACTTGACCTTGAATTGACGTTGACATGACCTTGACTTGACCTTGACTTGGCCGTGACTTGACCTTGACTTGAAATTCACTTCACCTCGACTTGGCCTTGACTTAACCTTGACTTGACCTTGAATCGCCCTTGACATGACCTTGACATGACCTTGACTTGACTTTGACTTGACCTTGACTTGACCTTGACTTGACCTTGACTTGACCTTGACATGGCCTTGACTTGACCTTGACTCGACCTTGAGTTGACCTTGACTTGACCTTGACTTGACCTTGAATTGACCTTGACATGACCTTGACTTGACCTTGACTTGAAATTCACTTCACCTTGACTTGGCCTTGACTTAACCTTGACTTGACCTTGAATTGCCCTTGACATGACCTTGACTTGACCTTCACTTGACCTTGACTTGACCTTGACTTGACCTTGACATGACCTTGACATGACCTTGACTTAACCTTGACTTGACCTTGACTTGACCTTGACTTGACCTTGTCTTGACCTTAACTTGACCTTGACTTGACCTTGACATGACCTTGACTTGACCTTGAATTGACATTGACTTGACCTTGACTTGACCTTGACTCGACCTTGACTTGACCTTGACATGACCTTGACTTGACTTTGACTTGATCTTGACTTGACCTTAACTTGACCTTGGCTTGACCCTGACATGACCTTGACTTCACCTTGACTTGATCTTGACTTGACCTTGACTTGACCTTGACATGACCTTGACTTGACATTGACTTGACCTTGAGTTGACCTTGACTTGACCTTGACTTGACCTTGTCTTGACCTTGACTTGACTTTGACTTGACCTTGACTTGACCTTGACTTGACCTTGACTTGAAATTGACTTGACCTTGACATGACCTTGACTTGACCTTGACTTGACCTTGACTTTACATTGACTTGACATTGACTTGACCTTGACATGACCTTGACATGACCTTGACTTGACCTTGACTTGACCTTGACCTGACTTTGACTTGACCTCTACATGACCTCGACTTGACCTTGACTTGACCTTGACTTAACCTTGACTTGACCTTGAACTGACCTTGACTTAACCTTAACATGACCTTGACTTGACCTTGACATGACCTTGACTTGACCTTGACTTGACCTTGACTTGACCTTGACATGACCTTGACTTGACCTTGACTTAACCTTGACTTGACCTTGACTTGACCTTGACATGACCTTGACTTGACCTAGACTTGACCTTGACTTGACCTTGACTTGACCTTGACATGACTTTGACTTGACCTTGACATGACCTTGACTTGACCTTAACTTGACCTTGACTTGACCTTAACTTGACCTTGACTTGACCTTGACTTGACTTGACCTTGACTTGAGCTTGACCTTGGCTTGACCTTGGTTTAACCTTGACTTGACCTTGACTTGACCTTGACTTGACCTTGACTTGACCTTGACTTGACCTTGATTTGACCTTGACATGACCTTGACCTGACCTTGACTTGACCTTCACTTGACCTTGACTTGACCTTCACTGGACCTTGACTTTACCTTGACTCGACCTTGACTTAACCTTGACTTGATCTTGACTTGACCTTGACTTGACCTTGACTTGACCTTGACTTGACCTTGACTCGACCTTGACATGACCTTGACTTGACCTTGACATGACCTTGACTTGACCTTCACTGGACCTTGACTTGACCTTGACCTGACCTTAACTTGACCTTGATTCGACCTTGACTTGACCTTGACTTGACCTTGACTTGACCTTGACTTGACCTTGACTTGACCTTGACTCGGCCTTGACATGACCTTGACTTGACTTTGACTTGACATGACCTTGACTTGACCTTGACTTGACCTTTACTCGACCTTGACATGACCTTGACTTGACCTTGACTTGACCTTGACTTGACCTTGACTTGACCTTGACTTGACCTTGACTTGATCTTGACTTGACCTTCACTTGACCTTCACTTGACCTTGACTTGACCTTCACTGGACCTTGACTTGACCTTGACTCGACCTTACTTGACCTCGACTTGACCTTGACTTGACCTTGAGTTGACCTTGACTTGACCTTGACTTGACCTTGACTTGACCTTGACTTGACCTTGACTTGAACTTGACTTGACCTTGACTTGACCTTGACTTGACCTTGACTTGACCTTGACTTGACCTTGACTTGACCTTGACTTGAACTTGACTTGACCTTGACTTGACCTTGACTTGACCTTGACTTGACCTTGACTTGACCTTGACTTGACCTTGACTTGACCTTGACTTGACCTTGACATGACCTTGACTTGACCTTGACTTGACCTTGACTTGACCTTGACTTGACCTTGACTTGAACTTGACTTGACCTTGACTTGACCTTGACTTGACCTTGACTTGACCTTGACTTGACCTTGACTTGACCTTGACATGACCTTGACTTGACCTTGACCTGACCTTGACATGACCTTGACTTGACCTTGACTTGACCTTGAGTTGACCTTGTCTTGACCTTGACTTGACTTTGACTTGACCTTGACTTGACATAACCTTGACTTGATCTCGACTTGACCTTGACATAACCTTGACTTGACCTTGACTTGACCTTGACTTGACCTTGACTTGACTTTGACTTGCCCTTGACATGACCTTGACTTGACCTTGTCTTGACCTTAACTTGACCTTGACTTGACCTTGACATGACCTTGACTTGACCTTGAATTGACCTTGACTTGACCTTGACTTGACCTTGACTCGACCTTGACTTGACATAACCTTGACTTGATCTCGACTTGACCTTGACTTGACCTTGACTTGACCTTGACTTGACCTTGACTTGACCTTGACTTGACCTTGACTTGACCTTGACTTGACCTTGACTTGACCTTGACATGACCTTGACTTGACCTTGACTTGACCTTGACTTGACCTTGACTTGACCTTGACTTGACCTTGACTTGACCTTGACATGACCTTGACTTGACCTTGACTTGACCTTGACTTGACCTTGACTTGACCTTGACTTGACCTTGACTTGACCTTGACTTGACCTTGACTTGACCTTGACTTGACCTTGACTTGACTTGACCTTGACTTGACCTTGACATGACCTTGACTTGACCTTGACCTGACCTTAACTTGACCTTGACTCGACCTTGACTTGACCTTGACTTGACCTTGACTTAACCTTGACTTGACCTTGACTTGACCTTGACTCGACCTTGACATGAATTTGAATTGACCTTGACTTGAAATTGACATGACCTTGACTTGACCTTGACTTGACCTTGACTTGACCTTGACTTGACCTTGACTTGACCTTGACATGACCTTGACTTGACCTTGACTTGACCTTGACTTGACCTTGACTTGACCTTGACTTGAACTTGACTTGACCTTGACTTGACCTTGACTTGACCTTGACTTGACCTTGACTTGACCTTGACTTGACCTTGACATGACCTTGACTTGACCTTGACTTGACTTGACCTTGACTTGACCTTGACTTGACCTTGACTTGACCTTGACTTGACCTTGACTTGACCTTGACATGACCTTGACTTGACCTTGACCTGACCTTAACTTGACCTTGACTCGACCTTGACTTGACCTTGACTTGACCTTGACTTGACCTTGACTTGACCTTGACTTGACCTTGACTCGGCCTTGACATGACCTTGACTTAACTTTGACTTGACATGACCTTGACTTGACCTTGACTTGACCTTGACTTGACCTTGACTTGACCTTTACTCGACCTTGACATGACCTTGACTTGACCTTGACTTGATCTTGACTTGACCTTGACTTGACCTTGACATGACCTAGACTTGACCTTGACTTGACCTTGACTTGACCTTGACTTGACCTTGACTTGATCTTGACTTGACCTTCACTTGACCTTGACTTGACCTTCAGTGGACCTTGACTTGACCTTGACTCGACCTTACTTGACCTCGACTTGACCTTGACTTGACCTTGAGTTGACCTTGACTTGACCTTGACTTGACCTTGACTTGACCTTGACTTGACCTTGCCTTGACCTTGACTTGACCTTGACATGACCTTGACTTGACCTTGACTTGACCTTGACTTGACCTAGACTTTACTTTGACTTGACCTTGACTCGACCTTGACATGAATTTGAATTGACCTTGACATGACCTTGACTTGACCTTGACTTGACCTTGACTTGACCTTGACTTGACCTTGACTTGACCTTGACATGACTTTGAGTTGACCTTGACATGACCTTGACTTGACCTTGACTTGACCTTGACATGACTTTGACTTGACCTTGACATGACCTTGACTTGACCTTGACTTGACCTTGACATGACCTTG
Organism: Sturmia bella; assembly: GCA_963662145.1. Taxonomy (NCBI): domain Eukaryota; kingdom Metazoa; phylum Arthropoda; class Insecta; order Diptera; family Tachinidae; genus Sturmia; species Sturmia bella. The sequence goes on from OY759172.1 coordinate 39,490,262, forward strand.
ACTTGACCTTGACTTGACCTTGAGTTGACCTTGTCTTGACCTTGACTTGACTTTGACTTGACCTTGACTTGACATAACCTTGACTTGATCTCGACTTGACCTTGACATAACCTTGACTTGACCTTGACTTGACCTTGACTTGACCTTGACTTGACTTTGACTTGCCCTTGACATGACCTTGACTTGACCTTGTCTTGACCTTAACTTGACCTTGACTTGACCTTGACATGACCTTGACTTGACCTTGAATTGACCTTGACTTGACCTTGACTTGACCTTGACTCGACCTTGACTTGACCTTGACTCGACCTTGACTTGACCTGGACTTGACCCTGATTTGACCATGACTTGACCTTGACTTGACCTTGACATGACCTTGATTTTACCTTGACTTGACCTTACTCGACCTTGACTTGACCTTGACTTGACCTTGACTTGACCTTGACTTGACCTTGACCTTGACTTGACTTTGACTTGACCTTGACATGACCTTGACTTAAACTTGACTTGACCTTGACCTTGACTTAACCTTGACTTGACCTTGAATTGACCTTGACATGACCTTGACTTGACCTTGACTTAACCTTGACTTGACCTTGGTTTGACCTTGACTTAACATGGCCTTGACATGACCTTGATATGGCCTTGACTTGACCTTTTCTTGACCTTGACTTGACTTTGACTTGACCTAGACCCCGACCTTGACATGACCTTGACTTGACCTTGACTTGACCTTGACTTGACCTTGCCTTGACCTTGACATGACCCTGACTCGACCTGGACTCGAAATTGACTTGACTTTGACTTGACCTTGACTTGACCTTGACTTAACCTTGACTTGACCTTGACTTGACCTGGTCTTGACCTTGACTTGACTTTGATTTGACCTTGACTTGACCTTGACTTTGACTTGACTTGACCTTGACTTGATCTGGACTTGACTTGACCTTGACTTGACCTTGACATGACCTTGACTTGACCTTGACTTGACCTTGACTTGACCTTGACTTGACCTTGACATGACCTTGACTTGACTTTGACTTGACCTAGACCCCGACCTTGACATGACCTTGACTTGACCTTGACTTGACCTTAACTTGAACTTGACAAGACCTTGACTTGACCTTGCCTTGACCTTGACATGACCTTGACTCGACCTGGACTCGAAATTGACTTGACTTTGACTTGAGCTTGACTTGACCTTGACTTGATCTGGACTTGACTTGACCTTGACTTGACCTTGACATGACCTTGACTTGACCTTGACTTGACCCTGACTTGACCTTGACTTGACCTTGACTTGACCTTGACTTGACCTTGACTTGACCTTGACATGACCTTGACTTAAATTTGACTTGACCTTGACTGGACCTTGACTTGACCTTGACTTGATCTTGACTTGACCTTGACATAACCTTGACTTGACTTTGACTTGATCTTGACTTGACCTTAACTTGACCTTGGCTTGACCCTGACATGACCTTGACTTCACCTTGACTTGACCTTGACATGGCCTTGACTTGACCTTGACTCGACCTTGAGTTGACCTTGACTTGACCTTGACTTGACCTTGAATTGACCTTGACATGACCTTGACTTGACCTTGACTTGGCCTTGACTTGACCTTGACTTGAAATTCACTTCACCTTGACTTGGCCTTGACTTAACCTTGACTTGACCTTGAATTGCCCTTGACATGACCTTGACTTGACCTTCACTTGACCTTGACTTGACCTTGACATGACCTTGACTTGACCTTGACTTGACCTTGACTTGACCTTGACTTGACCTTGACTTGACCTTGTCTTGACCTTAACTTGACCTTGACTTGACCTTGACATGACCTTAACTTGACCTTGAATTGACCTTGACTTGACCTTGACTTGACCATGACTCGACCTTGACTTGACCTTGACATGACTTTGACTTGACTTTGACTTGATCTTGATTTGACCTTAACTTGACCTTGGTTTGACCCTGACATGACCTTGACTTCACCTTGACTTGACCTTGACTTGACCTTGTCTTGACCTTAACTTGACCTTGACTTGACCTTGACATGACCTTGACTTGACCTTGAATTGACCTTGACTTGACCTTGACTCGACCTTGACTTGACCTTGACATGACCTTGACTTGACCTTGACTTGACCTTGACTTGACCTTGTCTTGACCTTAACTTGACCTTGACTTGACCTTGACATGACCTTGACATGACCTTGACCTGACATTGACTTGACCTTGAGTTGACCTTGACTTGACCTTGACTTGACCTTGTCTTGACCTTGACTTGACTTTGACTTGACCTTGACATGACCTTGACTTAAACTTGACTTGACCTTGACCTTGACTTAACCTTGACTTGAACTTGAATTGACCTTGACATGACCTTGACTTGACCTTGACTTAACCTTGACTTGACCTTGACTTGAACTTGGTTTGACCTTGACTTAACATGGCCTTGACATGACCTTGATATGGCCTTGACTTGACCTTTTCTTGACCTTGACTTGACTTTGACTTAACCTAGACCCCGAACTTGACATGACCTTGACTTGACCTTGACTTGACCTTGACTTGACCTTTCCTTGACCTTGACATGACCTTGACTCGACCTGGACTCGAAATTGACTTGACTTTGACTTGACCTTGACTTGACCTTGACATAACCTTGACTTGACCTTGACTTGACCTTGACCTTGACTTGACTTTGACATGACCTTGACTTAACCTTGACTTGACCTTGAATTGACCTTGACATGACCTTGACTTGACCTTGACTTAACCTTGACTTGACCTTGACTTGACCTTGGTTTGACCTTGACTTAACATGGCCTTGGCATGACCTTGACATGGCCTTGACTTGACCTTTTCTTGACCTTGACTTGACTTTGACTTGACCTAGACCCCGACCTTGACATGACCTTGACTTGACCTTGACTTGACCTTGACTTGACCTTGCCTTGACCTTGACATGACCTTGACTCGACCTGGACTCGAAATTGACTTGACTTTGACTTGACCTTGACTTGACCTTGACTTAACCTTGACTTGACCTTGACTTGACCTGGTCTTGACCTTGACTTGGCTTTGATTTGAACTTGACTTGACCTTGAATTGATCTTGACTTGACTTCCCCTTGACTTGACCTTGACATGACCTTGACTTGACCTGGACTTGACCCTGACTTGACCTTGACTTGACCTTGACTTAAACTTGACTTGACTGGACCTTGACTTGTTCTTGACTTGAATTTGACTTGACCTTCACATGACCCTGACTTGACCTTGACATGACCTTGACTTGACCTTGACTTGACCTGGAATTGACCTTGACTTGACCTTAACATGACCTTGACTTGACTTTGACTTGACTTTGACTTGACCTTGTCTTGACCTTGACTTGACTTTGAATTGACCTTGACTTGACCTTGACTTGATCTTGACTTGAACTTGACATAACCTTGACTTGACCTTGACTTGACTTTGACTTGACCTTGACATGACCTTGACTTAAACTTGACTTGACCTTGACCTTGACTTAACCTTGACTTGACCTTGACTTGACGTTGACTTGACCTTGACTTGACCTTGAATTGACGTTGACATGACCTTGACTTGACCTTGACTTGGCCGTGACTTGACCTTGACTTGAAATTCACTTCACCTCGACTTGGCCTTGACTTAACCTTGACTTGACCTTGAATCGCCCTTGACATGACTTTGACATGACCTTGACTTGACTTTGACTTGACCTTGACTTGACCTTGACTTGACCTTGACTTGACCTTGACATGGCCTTGACTTGACCTTGACTCGACCTTGAGTTGACCTTGACTTGACCTTGACTTGACCTTGAATTGACCTTGACATGACCTTGACTTGACCTTGACTTGAAATTCACTTCACCTTGACTTGGCCTTGACTTAACCTTGACTTGACCTTGAATTGCCCTTGACATGACCTTGACTTGACCTTCACTTGACCTTGACTTGACCTTGACTTGACCTTGACATGACCTTGACATGACCTTGACTTGACCTTGACTTGACCTTGACTTGACCTTGACTTGACCTTGTCTTGACCTTAACTTGACCTTGACTTGACCTTGACATGACCTTGACTTGACCTTGAATTGACATTGACTTGACCTTGACTTGACCTTGACTCGACCTTTACTTGACCTTGACATGACCTTGACTTGACTTTGACTTGATCTTGACTTGACCTTAACTTGACCTTGGCTTGACCCTGACATGACCTTGACTTCACCTTGACTTGATCTTGACTTGACCTTGACTTGACCTTGACATGACCTTGACTTGACATTGACTTGACCTTGAGTTGACCTTGACTTGACCTTGACTTGACCTTGTCTTGACCTTGACTTGACTTTGACTTGACCTTGACTTGACCTTGACTTGACCTTGACTTGAAATTGACTTGACCTTGACATGACCTTGACTTGACCTTGACTTGACCTTGACTTTACATTGACTTGACATTGACTTGACTTTGACATGACCTTGACATGACCTTGACTTGACCTTGACTTGACCTTGACCTGACTTTGACTTGACCTCTACATGACCTCGACTTGACCTTGACTTGACCTTGACTTAACCTTGACTTGACCTTGAACTGACCTTGACTTAACCTTAACATGACCTTGACTTGACCTTGACATGACCTTGACTTGACCTTGACTTGACCTTGACTTGACCTTGACATGACCTTGACTTGACCTTGACTTAACCTTGACTTGACCTTGACTTGACCTTGACATGACCTTGACTTGACCTTGACTTGACCTTGACTTGACCTTGACTTGACCTTGACATGACTTTGACTTGACCTTGACATGACCTTGACTTGACCTTAACTTGACCTTGACTTGACCTTAACTTGACCTTGACTTGACCTTGACTTGACTTGACCTTGACTTGAGCTTGACCTTGGCTTGACCTTGACTTGACCTTGACTTGACCTTGACTTGACCTTGATTTGACCTTGACATGACCTTGACCTGACCTTGACTTGACCTTCACTTGACCTTGACTTGACCTTCACTGGACCTTGACTTTACCTTGACTCGACCTTGACTTAACCTTGACTTGATCTTGACTTGACCTTGACTTGACCTTGACTTGACCTTGACTTGACCTTGACTTGACCTTGTCTTGACCTTGACTCGACCTTGACGCGACCTTGACATGACCTTGACTTGACCTTCACTGGACCTTGACTTGACCTTGACCTGACCTTAACTTGACCTTGACTCGACCTTGACTTGACCTTGACTTGACCTTGACTTGACCTTGACTTGACCTTGACTCGGCCTTGACATGACCTTGACTTGACTTTGACTTGACATGACCTTGACTTGACCTTGACTTGACCTTGACTTGACCTTTACTCGACCTTGACATGACCTTGACTTGACCTTGACTTGACCTTGACTTGTCCTTGACTTGACCTTGACTTGACCTTGACTTGATCTTGACTTGACCTTCACTTGACCTTCACTTGACCTTGACTTGACCTTCACTGGACCTTGACTTGACCTTGACTCGACCTTACTTGACCTCGACTTGACCTTGACTTGACCTTGAGTTGACCTTGACTTGACCTTGACTTGACCTTGACATGACCTTGACTTGACCTTGACTTGACCTTGACTTGACCTAGACTTGACCTTGACTTGACCTTGACTCGACCTTGACATGAATTTGAATTGACCTTGACTTGAAATTGACATGACCTTGACTTGACCTTGACTTGACCTTGACATGACCTTGACTTGACCTTGACTTGACCTTGACTTGACCTTGACTTGACCTTGACTTGACCTTGACTTGAACTTGACTTGACCTTGACTTGACCTTGACTTGACCTTGACTTGACCTTGACTTGACCTTGACTTGACCTTGACATGACCTTGACTTGACCTTGACTTGACTTGACCTTGACTTGAGCTTGGCCTTGACTTGACCTTGACTTGACCTTGACTTGACCTTGACATGACCTTGACTTGACCTTGACCTGACCTTAACTTGACCTTGACTCGACCTTGACTTGACCTTGACTTGACCTTGACTTGACCTTGACTTGACCTTGACTCGGCCTTGACATGACCTTGACTTAACTTTGACTTGACATGACCTTGACTTGACCTTGACTTGACCTTGACTTGACCTTTACTCGACCTTGACATGACCTTGACTTGACCTTGACTTGATCTTGACTTGACCTTGACTTGACCTTGACATGACCTAGACTTGACCTTGACTTGACCTTGACTTGACCTTGACTTGACCTTGACTTGATCTTGACTTGACCTTCACTTGACCTTGACTTGACCTTCAGTGGACCTTGACTTGACCTTGACTCGACCTTACTTGACCTCGACTTGACCTTGACTTGACCTTGAGTTGACGTTGACTTGACCTTGACTTGACCTTGACTTGACCTTGACTTGATCTTGCCTTGACCTTGACTTGACCTTGACATGACCTTGACTTGACCTTGACTTGACCTAGACTTTACTTTGACTTGACCTTGACTCGACCTTGACATGAATTTGAATTGACCTTGACATGACCTTGACTTGACCTTGACTTGACCTTGACTTGACCTTGACTTGACCTTGACTTGACCTTGACTTGACCTTGACATGACTTTGACTTGACCTTGATATGACCTTGACTTGACCTTGACTTGACCTTGACATGACTTTGACTTGACCTTGACATGACCTTGACTTGACCTTGACTTGACCTTGACATGACCTTGACTTGACCTTGACTTGACCTTGAGTTGACCTTGTCTTGACCTTGACTTGACTTTGACTTGACCTTGACTTGACATAACCTTGACTTGATCTCGACTTGACCTTGACATAACCTTGACTTGACCTTGACTTGACCTTGACTTGACCTTGACTTGACTTTGACTTGCCCTTGACATGACCTTGACTTGACCTTGTCTTGACCTTAACTTGACCTTGACTTGACCTTGACATGACCTTGACTTGACCTTGAATTGACCTTGACTTGACCTTGACTTGACCTTGACTCGACCTTGACTTGACCTTGACTCGACCTTGACTTGACCTGGACTTGACCCTGATTTGACCATGACTTGACCTTGACTTGACCTTGACATGACCTTGATTTTACCTTGACTTGACCTTACTCGACCTTGACTTGACCTTGACTTGACCATGAATTGACCTTGACATTACCTTGACATTACCTTTACTTGACCTTGACTTGACTTTGACTTGACCTCTACATGACCTTGACTTGACCTTGACTTGACCTTGACATGACCTTGACTTAAACTTGACTTGACCTTGACTGGACCTTGACTTGACCTTGACTTGAATTTGACTTGACCTTCACATGACCGTGACTTGACCTTGACTTGACCTTGACTTGAGCTGGAATTGACCTTGACTTGACCTTAACATGACCTTGACTTGTCGAAATGTCGAAATGTCAAAATGTCGAAATGTCAAAATGGCGAAATGTCAAAATGTCAAAATGTCGAATTGTCAAAATGTCGAAATGTCAAAATGTCAAAATGTCGAAATGTCAAAATGTCAAAATGTCGAAATGTCAAAATGTCGACATGTCAAAATGTCAAAATGTCGAAATGTCAAAATGTCGAAATGTCAAAAGGTCGAAATGTCAAAATGTCGATCTGTCAAAATGTCGAAATGTCAAAATGTCAAAATGTCGAAATGTCAAAATGTCGAAATGTCAAAATGTCGAAATGTCGAAATGTCAAAATGTCAAAATGTCGAAATGTCAAAATGTCAAAATGTCAAAATGTCGAAATGTCAAAATGTCAAAATGTCGAAATGTCAAAAAGTCGAAATGTCGAAATGTCAAAATGTCGAAATGTCAAAATGTCGAAATGTCGAAATGTCAAAATGTTAAAATGTCAAAATGTCGAAATGTCGAAATGTCAAAATGTCGAAACGTCGAAATGTCAAAATGTCGAAATGTCGAAATGTTAAAATGTCGAAATGTCAAAATGTCAAAATGTCGAAATGTCAAAATGTCGAAATGTCAAAATGTCGAAATGTCAAAATGTCCAAATGTCGAATTGTCAAAATGTCGAAATGTCAAAATGTCGAAATGTCAAAATGTCGAAATGTCAAAATGTCGATCTGTCAAAATGTGAAAATGTCGAAATGTCAAAATGTCGAAATGTCAAAATGTCGAAATGTCGAAATGTCGAAATGTCAAAAAGTTAAAATGTCGAAATGTCAAAATGTCGAAATGTCAAAATGTCAAAATGTCGAAATGTCAAAATGTCGAAATGTCAAAATGTCGAAATGTCAAAATGTCGAAATGTCAAAATGTTAAAATGTCGAAATGTCAAAATGTCGAAATGTCAAAATGTCAAAATATCGAAATGTCAAAATGTCGAAAAGACCTTGACTTGACCTTGACTTTACCTTGACCTAGACTTGACCTCTACATGAACTCGACTTGACCTTGACTTGACCTTGACATGCCCTTGAATTGACCTTGACTTGACCTTGACATGACCTTGACATGACCTTGACTTGACCTTGACTTGACCTTGACTTGACTTTGACATGACCTTGACTTGACTTTGACTTGACCTCTACATGACCTCGACTTGACGTTGACTTGACCTTGACTTGACCTTGACTTGACATTGACTTGACCTTGACATGACCTTGACATGACCTTGACTTGACCTTGACTTGACCTTGACTTGACTTCTACATGACCTCTACATGACCTCGACTTGACCTTGACTTGACCTTGACTTGACCTTGACATGACCTTGACATGACCTTGACTTGACCTAGACTTAACCTTGACTTGACCTTGAATTGACCTCGTCTTGACCTTGACTTGACTTTGATTTGAACTTGACTTGACCTTGACTTGATCTTGAATTGACCTCGTCTTGACCTTGACTTGACTTTGATTTGAACTTGTCTTGACCTTGACTTTGACTTGAACTTGTCTTGACCTTGACTTTGACTTGAACTTGACTTGACCTTGACTTGATCTTGACTTGACTTGACCTTGGCATGACCTTGAATTGACCTCGTCTTGACCTTGACTTGACTTGACCTTGACTTTGACTTGAACTTGACTTGACCTTGACTTGATCTTGACTTGACTTGACCTTGACTTGACCTTGACATGACCTTGACTTGACCTTGACTTGACCCTGACTTGACCTTGACTTGACCTCTACATGACCTCGACTTGACCTTGACTTGACCTTGACTTAACCTTGACTTGACCTTGCATTGACCTCGTCTTGACCTTGACTTGACTTTGATTTGAACTTGACTTGACCTTGATTTTGACTTGAACTTGACTTGACCTTGACTTGATCTTGACTTGACCTTGACTTGACCTTGACATGACCTTGACTTGACTTTGACTTGACCCTGACTTGACCTTGACTTGACCTTGACTTTACCTTGACATGACCTTGACTTGACCTTGACTTGACCTTGACTTGACTTTGACTTGACCTTGACATAACCTTGACATGACCTTGACTCGACCTGGACTCGAAATTGACTTGACTTTGACTTGACCTTGACTTGACCTTGACTTGACCTTGACTTGACCTTGACTTGACCTTGACTTAACCTTGACTTGACCTTGAATTGACCTCGTCTTGACCTTGACTAGACTTTGATTTGAACTTGACTTGACCTTGACTTTGACTTGAACTTGACTTAACCTTGACTTGATCTTGACTTGACTTGACCTTGACATGACCTTGACTTGACCTTGACTTGACCTTGACTTGACCTTGACTTGACCTTGACTCGACCTTGACTTGACCTTGACTTGACCATGAATTGACCTTGACATTACCTTCACTTGCCCTTGACTTGACTTTGACTTGACCTCTACATGACCTTGACTTAACCTTGACATGACCTTGACATGACCTTGACTTGACCTTGACTTGACCTTGAACTGACCTTGACTTGACCTTCACATGACCCTGACTTGACCTTGACATGACCTTGACTTGACCTTGACTTGACCTGTAATTGACCTTGACTTGACCTTAACATGACCTTGACTTGACCTTGACTTGACCTTGTCTTGACCTTGACTTGACTTTGACTTGACCTTGTCTTGACCTTGACTTGATCTTGACTTGACCTTGACATAACCTTGACTTGACCTTGACTTGACCTTGACTTGACCTGGAATTGACCTTGACTTGACCTTAACATGACCTTGACTTGACCTTGACTTGACCTGGAATTGACCTTGACTTGACTTTGACTTGACCTTGTCTTGACCTTATCTTGACCTTGACTTGACTTTGACTTGACCTTGACATTACCTTGACTTAAACTTGACTTGACCTTGACTTAACCTTGACTTGACCTTGACTTGACGTTGACTTGACCTTGACTTGACCTTGAATTGACCTTGACATGACCTTGACTTGACCTTGACTTGGCCTTGACTTAACCTTGACTTGACCTTGACTTGACCTTTTCTTGACCTTGACTTGACTTTGACTTAACCTAGACCCCGACCTTGACATGACCTTGACTGGACCTCGTCTTGACCTTGACTTGATCTTGACTTGACTTGACCTTGACTTGACCTTGACTTGACCTTGACTTGACCTTGTCTTGACCTTAACTTGACCTTGACTTGACCTTGACATGACCTTGACTTGACCTTGAATTGACCTTGACTTGACCTTGACTTGACCTTGACTCGACCTTGACTTGACCTTGACTCGACCTTGAGTTGACCTTGACTTGACCTTGACTTGACCTTGACTTGACCTTGACTTGACCCTGATTTGACCATGACTTGACCTTGACTTGACCTTGACATGACCTTGATTTGACCTTGACTTGACCTTACTCGACCTTGACTTGACCTTGACTTGACCATGAATTGACCTTGACATTACCTTGACATTACCTTTACTTGACCTTGACTTGACTTTGACTTGACCTCTACATGACCTTGACTTGACCTTGACTTGACCTTGACATGACCTTGACTTAAACTTGACTTGACCTTGACTGGACCTTGACTTGATCTTGACTTGAATTTGACTTGACCTTCACATGACCGTGACTTGACCTTGACATGACCTTGACTTGACCTTGACTTGACCTGGAATTGACCTTGACTTGACCTTAACATGACCTTGACTTGTCGAAATGTCAAAATGTCGAAATGTCAAAATGGCGAAATGTCAAAATGTCGAAATGTCAAAATGTCAAAATGTCGAATTGTCAAAATGTCAAAATGTCGAAATGTCAAAATGTCAAAATGTCAAAATGTCGAAATGTCAAAATGTCGACATGTCAAAATGTCAAAATGTCGAAATGTCAAAATGTCGAAATGTCAAAAGGTCGAAATGTCAAAATGTCGATCTGTCAAAATGTCGAAATGTCAAAATGTCAAAATGTCGAAATGTCAAAATTTCGAAATGTCAAAATGTCGAAATGTCAAAATGTCAAAATGTCGAAATGTCAAAATGTCAAAATGTCAAAATGTCGAAATGTCAAAATGTCGAAATGTCGAAATGTCAAAATGTCGAAATGTCAAAATGTCGAAATGTCACAATGTCGAAATGTCGAAATGTCGAAATGTTAAAATGTCGAAATGTCAAAATGTCAAAATGTCGAAATGTCAAAATGTCGAAATGTCAAAATGTCGAAATGTCAAAATGTCTAAATGTCGAATCGTCAAAATGTCGAAATGTCAAAATGTCAAAATGTCGATCTGTCAAAATGTCAAAATGTGAAAATGTCTAATGTCAAAATGTCGAAATGTCAATATGTCAAAATGTCGAAATGTCGAAATGTCAAAATGTCAAAATGTCAAAATGTCAAAATGTCGAAATGTCAAAATGTCGAAATGTCAAAATGTCGAAATGTCGAAATGTCAAAATGTCGAAATGTCAAAATGTCGAAATGTCAAAATGTCAAAATGTCAAAATATCGAAATGTCAAAATGTGACTTGAATGTCAAAATTGACTTGACCTTGACTTTACCTTGACCTAGACTTGACCTCTACATGAACTCGACTTGACCTTGACTTGACCTTGACATGCCCTTGAATTGACCTTGACTTGACCTTGACATGACCTTGACATGACCTTGACTTGACCTTGACTTGACCTTGACTTGACTTTGACATGACCTTGACTTGACTTTGACTTGACCTCTACATGACCTCGACTTGACGTTGACTTGACCTTGACTTGACCTTGACTTGACATTGACTTGACCTTGACATGACCTTGACATGACCTTGACTTGAGCTTGACTTGACCTTGACTTGACTTTGACTTGACCTCTACATGACCTCTACATGACCTCGACTTGACCTTGACTTGACCTTGACTTGACCTTGACATGACCTTGACATGACCTTGACTTGACCTTGACTTGAACTTGACTTGACCTTGACTTGACCTAGACTTAACCTTGACTTGATCTTGAATTGACCTCGTCTTGACCTTGACTTGACTTTGATTTGAACTTGACTTGACCTTGACTTGATCTTGAATTGACCTCGTCTTGACCTTGACTTGACTTTGATTTGAACTTGACTTGACCTTGACTTTGACTTCAACTTGTCTTGACCTTGACTTTGACTTGAACTTGACTTGACCTTGACTTGATCTTGACTTGACTTGAAATTGACATGACCTTGAGTTGATCTCGTCTTGACCTTGACTTGACTTTGATTTGAACTTGAGTTGACCTTGACTTTGACTTGAACTTGACTTGACCTTGACTTGATCTTGACTTGACTTGACCTTGACTTGACCCTGACTTGACCTTGACTTGACCTCTACATGACCTCGACTTGACCTTGACTTGACCTTGACATGACCTTGACATGACCTTGACTTGACCTTGACTTGAACTTGACTTGACCTTGACTTGACCTTGACTTAACCTTGACTTGACCTTGCATTGACCTCGTCTTGACCTTGACTTGACTTTGATTTGAACTTGACTTGACCTTGACTTGACCTTGACATGACCTTGACTTGACCTTGACTTGACCCTGACTTGACCTTGACTTGACCTCTACATGACCTCGACTTAACCTTGACTTGACCTTGACATGACCTTGACATGACCTTGACTTGACCTTGACTTGAACTTGACTTGACCTTGACGTGACCTTGACATGACCTTGACTTGACCTTGTCTTGACCTTGACTTGATCTTGATTTGACCTTGACATAACCTTGACTTGACCTTGACTTGACCTTGACTTGACCTGGAATTGACCTTGACTTGACCTTAACATGACCTTGACTTGACCTTGACTTGACCTGGAATTGACCTTGACTTGACTTTGACTTGACCTTGTCTTGACCTTGTCTTGACCTTGACTTGACTTTGACTTGACCTTGACATGACCTCGACTTAAACTTGACTTGACCTTGACTTAGCCTTGACTTGACCTTGACTTGACGTTGACTTGACCTTGACTTGACCTTGAATTGACCTTGACATGACCTTGACTTGACCTTGACTTGAAATTCACTTGACCTTGACTTGGCCTTGACTTAACCTTGATTTGACCTTGACTTGACCTTTTCTTGACCTTGACTTGAGTTTGACTTAACCTAGACCCCGACCTTGACATGACCTTGACTTGACCTTGACTTGACCTTAACTTGAACTTGACAAGACCTTGACTTGACCTCGTCTTGACCTTGACTTGATCTTGACTTGACTTGACCTTGACTTGACCTTGACTTGACCTTGACTTGACCTTGACTTGACCTTGTCTTGACCTTAACTTGACCTTGACTTGACCTTGACATGACCTTGACTTGACCTTGAATTGACCTTGACTTGACCTTGACTTGACCTTGACTCGACCTTGACTTGACCTTGACTCGACCTTGAGTTGACCTTGACTTGACCTTGACTTGACCTTGACTTGACCTTGACTTGACCTTGACTTGACCCTGATTTGACCATGACTTGACCTTGACTTGACCTTGACTTGACCTTGACTCGACCTTGATTTGACCTTGACTTGACCTTACTCGACCTTGACTTGACCTTGACTTGACCATGAATTGACCTTGACATTACCTTGACATTACCTTTACTTGACCTTGACTTGACTTTGACTTGACCTCTACATGACCTTGACTTGACCTTGACTTGACCTTGACATGACCTTGACATGACCTTGACTTGACCTTGACTTGAACTTGACTTGACCTTGACTTGACCTTGACTTAACCTTGACTTGACCTTGCATTGACCTCGTCTTGACCTTGACTTGACTTTGATTTGAACTTGACTTGACCTTGACTTGACCTTAACTTGACCTTGACTTGACCTTGACATGACCTTGACTTGACCTTGAATTGACCTTGACTTGACCTTGACTTGACCTTGACTTGACCTTGACTCGACCTTGATTTGACCTTGACTTGACCTTACTCGACCTTGACTTGACCTTGACTTGACCATGAATTGACCTTGACATTACCTTGACATTACCTTTACTTGACCTTGACTTGACTTTGACTTGACCTCTACATGACATCGACTTGACCTTGACTTGACCTTGACATGACCTTGACATGACCTTGACTTGACCTTGACTTGAACTTGACTTGACCTTGACTTGACCTTGACTTGACCTTGACTTGACCTTGTCTTGACCTTAACTTGACCTTGACTTGACCTTGACATGACCTTGACTTGACCTTGAATTGACCTTGACTTGACCTTGACTTGACCTTGACTCGACCTTGACTTGACCTTGACTCGACCTTGATTTGACCTTGACTTGACCTTACTCGACCTTGACTTGACCTTGACTTGACCATGAATTGACCTTGACATTACCTTGACATTACCTTTACTTGACCTTGACTTGACTTTGACTTGACCTCTACATGACCTTGACTTGACCTTGACTTGATCTTGACATGACCTTGACTGGACCTTGACTTGACCTTGACTTGAATTTGACTTGACCTTCACATGACCGTGACTTGACCTTGACATGACCTTGACGTGACCTTGACTTGACCTGGAATTGACCTTGACTTGACCTTAACATGACCTTGACTTGTCGAAATGTCAAAATGTCGAAATGTCAAAATGTCGAAATGTCAAAATGGCGAAATGTCAAAATGTCGAAATGTCAAAATGTCAAAATGTCGAATTGTCAAAATGTCAAAATGTCAAAATGTCGAAATGTCAAAATGTCAAAATGTCGAAATGTCAAAATGTCGACATGTCAAAATGTCAAAATGTCGAAATGTCAAAATGTCGAAATGTCAAAAGGTCGAAATGTCAAAATGTCGATCTGTCAAAATGTCAAAATGTCGAAATGTCAAAATGTCAAAATGTCGAAATGTCAAAATGTCAAAATGTCGAAATGTCAAAATGTTGAAATGTCAAAATGTCAAAATGTCGAAATGTCAAAATGTCAAAATGTCGAAATGTCAAAATGTCAAAATGTCGAAATGTCAAAAAGTCGAAATGTCGAAATGTCAAAATGTCGAAATGTCAAAATGTCGAAATGTCGAAATGTCAAAATGTTAAAATGTCAAAATGTCGAAATGTCGAAATGTCAAAATGTCGAAATGTCGAAATGTTAAAATGTCGAAATGTCAAAATGTCAAAATGTCGAAATGTCAAAATGTCGAAATGTCAAAATGTCGAAATGTCAAAATGTCAAAATGTCCAAATGTCGAATTGTCAAAATGTCAAAATGTCGAAATGTCAAAATGTCAAAATGTCGATCTGTCAAAATGTCGAAATGTCAAAATGTGAAAATGTCGAAATGTCAAAATGTCGAAATGTCAAAATGTCAAAATGTCGAAATGTCAAAATGTCGAAATGTCAAAATGTCAAAATGTCGAAATGTCAAAATGTCGAAATGTCAAAATGTCAAAATGTCGAAATGTCAAAATGTCAAAATGTCGAAATGTCAAAATGTCGAAATGTCAAAATGTCGAAATGTCAAAATGTTAAAATGTCGAAATGTCAAAATGTCGAAATGTCAAAATGTCAAAATGTCAAAATATCGAAATGTCAAAATGTCGAAAAGACCTTGACTTGACCTTGACTTTACCTCTACATGAACTCGACTTGACCTTGACTTGACCTTGACATGACCTTGACATGACCTTGACTTGACCTTGACTTGACCTTGACTTGACTTTGACATGACCTTGACTTGACTTTGACTTGACCTCTACATGACCTCGACTTGACGTTGACTTGACCTTGACTTGACCTTGACTTGACATTGAGTTGACCTTGACATGACCTTGACATGACCTTGACTTGACCTTGACTTGACCTTGACTTGACTTTGACTTGACCTCTACATGACCTCTACATGACGTCGACTTGACCTTGACTTGACCTTGACTTGACCTTGACATGACCTTGACATGACCTTGACTTGACCTTGACTTGAACTTGACTTGACCTTGACTTGACCTAGACTTAACCTTGACTTGACCTTGAATTGACCTCGTCTTGACCTTGACTTGACTTTGATTTGAACTTGACTTGACCTTGACTTGATCTTGAATTGACCTCGTCTTGACCTTGACTTGACTTTGATTTGAACTTGACTTGACCTTGACTTTGACTTGAACTTGTCTTGACCTTGACTTTGACTTGAACTTGACTTGACCTTGACTTGATCTTGACTTGACTTGACCTTGACATGACCTTGAATTGACCTCGTCTTGACCTTGACTTGACTTTGATTTGAACTTGACTTGACCTTGACTTTGACTTGAACTTGACTTGACCTTGACTTGATCTTGACTTGACTTGACCTTGACTTGACCTTGACATGACCTTGACTTGACCTTGACTTGACCCTGACTTGACCTTTACTTGACCTCTACATGACCTCGACTTGACCTTGACTTGACCTTGACTTGAACTTGACTTGACCTTGACTTGACCTTGACTTAACCTTGACTTGACCTTGCATTGAACTCGTCTTGACCTTGACTTGACTTTGATTTGAACTTGACTTGACCTTGATTTTGACTTGAACTTGACTTGACCTTGACTTGATCTTGACTTGACCTTGACTTGACCTTGACATGACCTTGACTTGACTTTGACTTGACCCTGACTTGACCTTGACTTGACCTTGACTTGACCTTGACATGACCTTGACTTGACCTTGACTTGACCTTGACTTGACTTTGACTTGACCTTGACATGACCTTGACATGACCTTGACTCGACCTGGACACGAAATTGACTTGGCTTTGACTTGACCTTGACTTGACCTTGAATTGACCTCGTCTTGACCTTGACTAGACTTTGATTTGAACTTGACTTGACCTTGACTTTGACTTGAACTTGACTTGACCTTGACTTGATCTTGACTTGACTTGACCTTGACATGACCTTGACTTGACCTTGACTTGACCTTGACTTGACCTTGACTTGACCTTGACTTGACCCTGATTTGACCAAGACTTGAACTTGACTTGACCTTGACTTGACCTTGACTTGACCTTGACTCGACCTTGACTTGACCTTGACTTGACCATGAATTGACCTTGACATTACCTTGACATTACCTTTACTTGACCTTGACTTGACTTTGACTTGACCTCTACATGACCTTGACTTGACCTTGACATGACCTTGACATGACCTTGACATGACCTTGACTTGACCTTGAACTGACCTTGACTTGACCTTCACATGACCCTGACTTGACCTTGACATGACCTTGACTTGACCTTGACTTGACCTGGAATTGACCTTGACTTGACCTTAACATGACCTTGACTTGACCTTGTCTTGACCTTGACTTGACTTTGACTTGACCTTGTCTTGACCTTGACTTGATCTTGACTTGACCTTGACATAACCTTGACTTGACCTTGACTTGACCTTGACTTGACCTGGAATTGACCTTGACTTGACCTTAACATGACCTTGACTTGACCTTGACTTGACCTGGAATTGACCTTGGCTTGACTTTGACTTGACCTTGTCTTGACCTTGTCTTGACCTTGACTTGACTTTGACTTGACCTTGACATGACCTTGACTTAAACTTGACTTGACCTTGACCTTGACTTAACCTTGACTTGACCTTGACTTGACGTTGACTTGACCTAGACCCCGACCTTGACATGACCTTGACTTGACCTTGACTTGACCTTAACTTGAACTTGACAAGACCTTGACTTGACCTTGCCTTGGCCTTGACATGACCTCGACTCGACCTGGACTCGAAATTGACTTGACTTTGACTTGACCTTGACTTGACCTTGACCTGACTTTGACTTGACCTTGACTTGACCTTGACTTGACCTTGACATGACTTTGACTTAAACTTGACTTGACCTTGACCTTGACTTGACCTTGACTTAACCTTGACTTGACCTTGACATGACCTTGACATGACCTTGAATTGACCTTGACATGACCTTGACTTGACCTTGACTTGGCCTTGACTTGACCTTGACTTGAAATTCACTTGACCTTGACTTGGCCTTGACTTAACCTTGACTTGACCTTGACTTGACCTTTTCTTGACCTTGACTTGACTTTGACTTAACCTAGACCCCGACCTTGACATGACCTTGACTTGACCTTGACTTGACCTTAACTTGAACTTGACAAGACCTTGACTTGACCTTGCCTTGGCCTTGACATGACCTCGACTCGACCTGGACTCGAAATTGACTTGACTTTGACTTGACCTTGACCTGACTTTGACTTGACCTTGACTTGACCTTGACTTGACCTTGACATGACTTTGACTTAAACTTGACTTGACCTTGACCTTGACCTTGACCTTGACTTGACCTTGACATGACCTTGACATGACCTTGACATGACCTTGACATGACCTTGACTTGACCGTGACTTGACCTTGACTTGACCTTGACTTGACCTTGACTTGACCTTGACTTGACCTTGACCTGACTTTGACTTGACCTTGACTTGACCTTGACTTGACCTCGTCTTGACCTTGACTTGATCTTGACTTGACTTGACCTTGACTTGACCCTGACTTGACCTTGACTTGACCTTGACTTGACCTTGACTTGACCTTGACATGACCTTGACTTGACCTTGACTTGACCCTGACTTGACCTTGACCTGACTTTGACTTGACCTTGACTTGACCTTGACATGACTTTGACTTAAACTTGACTTGACCTTGACCTTGACTTGACCTTGACTTAACCTTGACTTGACCTTGACATGACCTTGACATGACCTTGACATGACCTTGACATGACCTTGACTTGACCGTGACTTGACCTTGACTTGACCTTGACTTGACCTTGACTTGACCTTGACTTGACCTTGACTTGACCTTGACCTGACTTTGACTTGACCTTGACTTGACCTTGACTTGACCTCGTCTTGACCTTGACTTGATCTTGACTTGACTTGACCTTGACATGACCTTGACTTGACCTTGACTTGACCCTGACTTGACCTTGACTTGACCTTGACTTGACCTTGACTTGACCTTGACTTGACCTTGACTTAAACTTGACTTGACCTTGACTTGACCTTGACTTGACCTTGACTTGACCTTGACTTGACCTTGACTTGACCTTGACTTGACCCTGATTTGACCATGACTTGACCTTGACTTGACCTTGACTTGACCTTCACTGGACCTTGACTTTACCTCGACATGACCTTGACATGACCTTGATATGACCTTGACATGACCTTGACATGACCTTGACTTGACCGTGACTTGACCTTGACTTGACCTTGACTTGACCCTGATTTGACCATGACTTGACCTTGACTTGACCTTGACTTGACCTTGACTTAACCTTGACTTGACCTTGACATGACCTTGACATGACCTTGACATGACCTTGACTTGACCTTGACTTGACCTTGACTTGACCTTGACTTGACCTTGACTTGACCCTGATTTGACCATGACTTGACCTTGACTTGACCTTGACTTGACCTTGACTTAACCTTGACTTGACCTTGACATGACCTTGACATGACCTTGACATGACCTTGACATGACCTTGACTTGACCGTGACTTGACCTTGACTTGACCTTGACTTGACCTTGACTTGACCTTGACTTGACCTTGACCTGACTTTGACTTGACCTTGACTTGACCTTGACTTGACCTCGTCTTGACCTTGACTTGATCTTGACTTGACTTGACCTTGACTTAACCTTGACTTGATCTTGACTTGACCTTGACTTGACCTTGACTTGACCTTGACTTGACCTTGACTTGACCTTGACTTGACCTTGACTTGACCATGACTTGACCTTGACTTGACCTTGACTTGACCTTAACTTGACCTTGTCTTGACCTTGACTCGACCTTGACTCGACCTTGACATGACCTTGACTTGACCTTGACATGACCTTGACTTGACCTTGACTTGACCTTCACTGGACCTTGACTTGACCTTGACCTGACCTTAACTTGACCTTGACTCGACCTTGACTTGACCTTGACTTGACCTTGACTCGGCCTTGACATGACCTTACTTGACTTTGACTTGACATGACCTTGACTTGACCTTGACTTGACCTTGACTTGACCTTGACTTGACCTTGACTTGACCTTGACTTGACCTTTACTCGACCTTGACATGACCTTGACTTGACCTTGACTTGACCTTGACTTGACCTTGACATGACCTAGAGTTGAGCTTGACTTGACCTTGACTTGACCTTGACATGACTTTGACTTGACCTTGACTTGACCTTGACTTGACTTTGACTTGACTTGACCTTCACTTGACCTTCACTTGACCTTGACTTGACCTTCACTGGACCTTGACTTGACCTTGACTCGACCTTGACTTGACCTTGACCTGACCTTAACTTGACCTTGACTCGACCTTGACTTGACCTTGACTTGACCTTGACTTGACCTTGACTTGACCTTGACTCGGCCTTGACATGACCTTACTTGACTTTGACTTGACATGACCTTGACTTGACCTTGACTTGACCTTGACTTGACCTTTACTCGACCTTGACATGACCTTGACTTGACCTTGACTTGACCTTGACTTGACCTTGACATGACTTTGACTTGACCTTGACTTGACTTGACCTTGACTTGATCTTGACTTGACCTTCACTTGACCTTCACTTGACCTTGACTCGACCTTACTTGACCTCGACTTGACCTTGACTTGACCTTGAGTTGACCTTGACTTGACCTTGACTTGACCTTGACTTGACCTTGACTTGACCATGACTTGACCTTGACTTGACCTTGACATGACCTTGACTTGACCTTGACTTGACCTTGACTTGACCTAGACTTGACCTTGACTTGACCTTGACTCGACCTTGACATGAATTTGAATTGACCTTGACTTGAAATTGACATGACCTTGACTTGACCTTGACTTGACCTTGACTTGACCTTGACATGACCTTGACTTGACCTTGACTTGACCTTGACTTGACCTTGACTTGACCTTGACTTGACCTTGACTTGACCTTGACTTGAACTTGACTTGACCTTGACTTGACCTTGACTTGACCTTGACTTGACCTTGACTTGACCTTGACTTGACCTTGACATGACCTTGACTTGACCTTGACTTGACCTTGACTTGACCTTGACTTGACCTTCACTGGACCTTGACTTGACCTTGACCTGACCTTAACTTGACCTTGAATCGACCTTGACTTGACCTTGACTTGACCTTGACTTGACCTTGACTTGACCTTGACTTGACCTTGACTTGACCTTGACTCGGCCTTGACATGACCTTGACTTAACTTTGACTTGACATGACCTTGACTTGACCTTGACTTGACCTTGACTTGACCTTGACTTGACCTTTACTCGACCTTGACATGACCTTGACTTGACCTTGACTTGATCTTGACTTGACCTTGACTTGACCGTGACATGACCTAGACTTGACCTTGACTTGACCTTGACTTGATCTTGACTTGACCTTCACTTGACCTTGACTTGACCTTCACTGGACCTTGACTTGACCTTGACTCGACCTTACTTGACCTCGACTTGACCTTGACTTGACCTTGAGTTGACCTTGACTTGACCTTGACTTGACCTTGACTTGACCTTGACTTGACCTTGACTTGACCTTGACTTGACCTTGACATGACCTTGACTTGACCTTGACTTGACCTAGACTTGACCTTGACTTGACCTTGACTCGACCTTGACATGAATTTGAATTGACCTTGACTTGAAATTGACATGACCTTGACTTGACCTTGACTTGACCTTGACTTGACCTTGACTTGACCTTGACTTGACCTTGACATGACCTTGACTTGACCTTGACTTGACCTTGACTTGACCTTGACTTGACCTTGACTTGACCTTGACATGACTTTGACTTGACCTTGACATGACCTTGACTTGACCTTGACTTGACCTTGACATGACCTTGACTTGACCTTGACTTGACCTTGAGTTGACCTTGTCTTGACCTTGACTTGATCTCGACTTGACCTTGACATAACCTTGACTTGACCTTGACTTGACCTTTACTTGACCTTGACTTGACTTTGACTTGCCCTTGACTTGACCTTGACCTGACCTTGACTTGACCTTGTCTTGACCTTAACTTGACCTTGACTTGACCTTGACATGACCTTGACTTGACCTTGAATTGACCTTGAATTGACCTTGACTTGACCTTGACTTGACCTTGACTCGACCTTGACTTGACCTTGACTCGACCTTGAGTTGACCTTGACTTGACCTTGACTTGACCTTGACTTGACCTTGACTTGACCTTGACTTGACCCTGATTTGACCATGACTTGACCTTGACTTGACCTTGACATGACCTTGATTTGACCTTGACTTGACCTTACTCGACCTTGACTTGACCTTGACTTGACCATGAATTGACCTTGACATTACCTTTACTTGACCTTGACTTGACTTTGACTTGACCTCTACATGACCTTGACTTGACCTTGACTTGACCTTGACATGACCTTGACTTAAACTTGACTTGACCTTGACTGGACCTTGACTTGACCTTGACTTGAATTTGACTTGACCTTCACATGACCGTGACTTGACCTTGCCATGACCTTGACTTGACCTTGACTTGACCTGGAATTGACCTTGACTTGACCTTAACATGACCTTGACTTGTCGAAATGTCAAAATGTCGAAATGTCAAAATGTCGAAATGTCAAAATGGCGAAATGTCAAAATGTCGAAATGTCAAAATGTCAAAATGTCAAAATGTCGAATTGTCAAAATGTCAAAATGTCGAAATGTCAAAATGTCAAAATGTCGAAATGTCAAAATGTCAAAATGTCGAAATGTCAAAATGTCGACATGTCAAAATGTCAAAATGTCGAAATGTCGAAATGTCAAAAGGTCGAAATGTCAAAATGTCGATCTGTCAAAATGTCAAAATGTCGAAATGTCAAAATGTCGAAATGTCAAAATGTCAAAATGTCGAAATATCAAAATGTCGAAATGTCAAAATGTCGAAATGTCAAAATGACGAAATGTCAAAATGTCAAAATGTCAAAATGTCGAAATGTCAAAATGTCGAAATGTCAAAAAGTCGAAATGTCAAAATGTCGAAATGTCAAAATGTCGAAATGTCAAAATGTTAAAATGTCAAAATGTCGAAATGTCAAAATGTCGAAATGTCGAAATGTCAAAATGTCGAAATGTTAAAATGTCGAAATGTCAAAATGTCGAAATGTCAAAATGTCGAAATGCCAAAATGTCGAAATGTCAAAATGTCCAAATGTCAAAATGTCCAAATGTCGAATTGTCAAAATGTCGAAATGTCAAAATGTCGAAATGTCAAAATGTCGAAATGTCAAAATGTCGATCTGTCAAAATGTAGAAATGTCAAAATGTCGAAATGTCGAAATGTCAAAATGTCAAAATGTCGAAATGTCGAAATGTCAAAATGTCGAAATGTCAAAATGTCAAAATGTCGAAATGTCAAAATGTCGAAATGTCAAAATGTCAAAATGTCGAAATGTCAAAATGTCGAAATGTCAAAATGTCGAAATGTCAAAATGTCGAAATGTCGAAATGTCAAAATGTCGAAATGTTAAAATGTCGAAATGTCAAAATGTCGAAATGTCAAAATGTCAAAATATCGAAATGTCAAAATGTCGAAAAGACCTTGACCTAGACTTGACCTCTACATGAACTCGACTTGACCTTGACTTGACCTTGACATGCCCTTGAATTGACCTTGACTTGACCTTGACATGACCCTGACATGACCTTGACTTGACCTTGACTTGACCTTGACTTGACTTTGACATGACCTTGACTTGACTTTGACTTGACCTCTACATGACCTCGACTTGACGTTGACTTGACCTTGACTTGACCTTGACTTGACATTGACTTGACCTTGACATGACCTTGACATGACCTTGACTTGACCTTGACTTGACCTTGACTTGACTTTGACTTGACCTCTACATGACCTCTACATGACCTCGACTTGATCTTGACTTGACCTTGACTTGACCTTGACATGACCTTGACATGACCTTGACTTGACCTTGACTTGAACTTGACTTGACCTTGACTTGACCTAGACTTAACCTTGACTTGACCTTGAATTGACCTCGTCTTGACCTTGACTTGACTTTGATTT
Source organism: Sturmia bella (assembly GCA_963662145.1). Classification (NCBI taxonomy): domain Eukaryota; kingdom Metazoa; phylum Arthropoda; class Insecta; order Diptera; family Tachinidae; genus Sturmia; species Sturmia bella. Next base: position 39,514,919 of record OY759172.1, read on the forward strand.
GAACTTGACTTGATCTTGAATTGACCTCGTCTTGACCTTGACTTGACTTTGATTTGAATTTGACTTGACCTTGACTTTGACTTGAACTTGTCTTGACCTTGACTTTGACTTGAACTTGACTTGACCTTGACTTGATCTTGACTTGACTTGACCTTGACATGACCTTGAATTGACCTCGTCTTGACCTTGACTTGACTTTGATTTGAACTTGACTTGACCTTGACTTTGACTTGAACTTGACTTGACCTTGACTTGATCTTGACTTGACTTGACCTTGACTTGACCTTGACATGACCTTGACTTGACCTTGACTTGACCCTGACTTGACCTTGGCTTGACCTCTCTATGAACTCGACTTGACCTTGACTTGACCTTGACATGACCTTGACATGACCTTGACTTGACCTTGACTTGAACTTGACTTGACCTTGACTTGACCTTGACTTAACCTTGACTTGACCTTGCATTGACCTCGTCTTGACCTTGACTTGACTTTGATTTGAACTTGACTTGACCTTGATTTTGACTTGAACTTGACTTGACCTTGACTTGATCTTGACTTGACCTTGACTTGACCTTGACATGACCTTGACTTGACTTTGACTTGACCCTGACTTGACCTTGACTTGACCTTGACTTGACCTTGACATGACCTTGACTTGACCTTGACTTGACCTTGACTTGACTTTGACTTGACCTTGACATGACCTTGACATGACCTTGACTCGACCTGGACTCGAAATTGACTTGACTTTGACTTGACCTTGACTTGACCTTGACTTGACCTTGACTTGACCTTGACTTGACCTTGAATTGACCTCGTCTTGACCTTGACTAGACTTTGATTTGAACTTGACTTTACCTTGACTTTGACTTGAATTTGACTTGACCTTGACTTGATCTTGACTTGACCTTGACTTGATCTTGACTTGACATGACCTTGACATGACCTTGACTTGACCTTGACTTGACCTTGACTTGACCCTGATTTGACCAAGACTTGACCTTGAGTTGACCTTGACTTGACCTTGACTTGACCTTGACTCGACCTTGACTTGACCTTGACTTGACCATGAATTGACCTTGACATTACCTTGACATTACCTTTACTTGACCTTGACTTGACTTTGACTTGACCTCTACATGACCTTGACTTGACCTTGACATGACCTTGACATGACCTTGACTTGACCTTCACATGACCCTGACTTGACCTTGACATGACCTTGACTTGACCTTGACTTGACCTGGAATTGACCTTGACTTGACCTTAACATGACCTTGACTTGACCTTGACTTGACCTTGTCTTGACCTTGACTTGACTTTGACTTGACCTTGTCTTGACCTTGACTTGATCTTGACTTGACCTTGACATAACCTTGACTTGACCTTGACTTGACCTTGACTTGACCTGGAATTGACCTTGACTAAACCTTAACATGACCTTGACTTGACCTTGACTTGACCTGGAATTGACCTTGACTTGACTTTGACTTGACCTTGTCTTGACCTTGACTTGACTTTGACTTGACCTTGACATGACCTTGACTTAAACTTGACTTGACCTTGACCTTGACTTAACCTTGACTTGACCTTGCCTTGACGTTGACTTGACCTTGACTTGACCTTGAATTGACCTTGACATGACCTTGACTTGACCTTGACTTGGCCTTGACTTGACTTGAAATTCACTTGACCTTGACTTGGCCTTGACTTAACCTTGACTTGACCTTGACTTGACCTTTTCTTGACCTTGACTTGACTTTGACTTAACCTAGACCCCGACCTTGACATGACCTTGACTTGACCTTAACTTGAACTTGACAAGACCTTGACTTGACCTTGCCTTGACCTTGACATGACCTCGACTCGACCTGGACTCGAAATTGACTTGACTTTGACTTGACCTTGACTTGACCTTGACCTGACTTTGACTTGACCTTGACTTGACCTTGACATGACTTTGACTTAAACTTGACTTGACCTTGACTTAACCTTGATTTGACCTTGACATGACCTTGACATGACCTTGACATGACCTTGACTTGACCTTGACTTGACCGTGACTTGACCTTGACTTGACCTTGACTTGACCTTGACTTGACCTTGACTTGACCTTGACTTGACCTTGACCTGACTTTGGCTTGACCTTGACTTGACCTTGACTTGACCTCGTCTTGACCTTGACTTGATCTTGACTTGACTTGACCTTGACTTGACCTTGACATGACCTTGACTTGACCTTGACTTGACCCTGACTTGACCTTGACTTGACCTTGACTTGACCTTGACTTGACCTTGACATGACCTTGACTTAAACTTGACTTGACCTTGACTGGACCTTGACTTGACCTTGAGTTGACCTTGACTTGACCTTGACGTGACCTTGACTTGACCTTGACTTGACCCTGATTTGACCATGACTTGACCTTGACTTGACCTTGACTCGACCTTGACTTGACCTTGACTTGACCATGAATTGACCTTGACATTACCTTGACATTACCTTTATTTGACCTTGACTTGACTTTGACTTGACCTCTACATGACCTTGACTTGACCTTGACTTGACCTCGTCTTGACCTTGACTTGATCTTGACTTGACTTGACCTTGACTTGACCTTGACATGACCTTGACTTGACCTTGACTTGACCCTGACTTGACCTTGACTTGACCTTGACTTGACCTTGACTTGACCATGAATTGACCTTGACATTACCTTGACATTACCTTTATTTGACTTTGACTTGACTTTGACTTGACCTCTACATGACCTTGACTTGACCTTGACTTGACCTTGACATGACCTTGACTTAAGCTTGACTTGACCTTGACTGGACCTTGACTTGACCTTGACTTGACCTGGAATTGACCTTGACTTGACCTTAACATGACCTTGACTTGACCTTGACTTGACCTTGAGTTGACCTTGTCTTGACCTTGACTTGACTTTGACTTGACCTTGACTTGACCCTGACTTGACCTTGATTTGACTTTGACTTGACCTTGACTTAACCTTGACCTTGACTTAACCTTGACTTGACCTTAAATTGACCTTGACATGACCTTGACTTGACCTTGACTTAACCTTGACTTGACCTTGACTTGACCTTGGTTTGACCTTGACTTAACATGGCCTTGACATGACCTTGACATGGCCTTGACTTGACCTTTTCTTGACCTTGACTTGACTTTGACTTGACCTAGACCCCGACCTTGACATGACCTTGACTTGACCTTGACTTGACCTTGACTTGACCTTGCCTTGAACTTGACATGACCTTGACTCGACCTGGACTCGAAATTGACTTGACTTTGACTTGACCTTGACTTAACCTTGACTTGACCTGGTCTTGACCTTGACTTGACTTTGATTTGAACTTGACTTGACCTTGAATTGATCTTGACTTGACTTGACCTTGACTTGACCTTGACATGACCTTGACTTGACCTTGACTTGACATGGCCTTGACATGACCTTGGCATGGCCTTGACTTGACCTTGACTTGACCTTGACTTGACCTTTTCTTGACCTTGACTTGACTTTGACTTGACCTAGACCCCGACCTTGACATGACCTTGACTTGACCTTGACTTGACCTTAACTTGAACTTGACAAGACCTTGACTTGACCTTGCCTTGACCTTGACATGACCTTGACTCGACCTGGACTCGAAATTGACTTGAGCTTGACTTGACCTTGACTTGATCTGGACTTGACTTGACCTTGACTTGACCTTGACATGACCTTGACTTGACCTTGACTTGACCCTGTCTTGACCTTGACTTGACCTTGACTTGACCTTGACTTGACCTTGACATGACCTTGACTTAAATTTGACTTGACCTTGACTGGACCTTGACTTGACCTTGACTTGATCTTGACTTGACCTTGACATAACCTTGACTTGACCTTGACTTGACCTCGTCTTGACCTTGACTTGACTTTGATTTGACCTTGACTTGACCTTGACTTTGACTTGAACTTGACTTGACCTTGACTTGATCTGGACTTGACTTGACCGTGACTTGACCTTGACATGACCTTGACTTGACCTTGACTTGACCCTGACTTGACCTTGACTTGACCTTGACTTGACCTCGACTTGACCTTGACTTGACCTTGCCTTGACCTTGACTTGACCTTGATATGACCTTGACTGGACCTTGACTTGACCTTGACTTGATCTTGACTTGACCTTGACATAACCTTGACTTGACCTTGACTTGACCTTGACTTGACTTTGACTTGACCTTGACATGACCTTGACTTAAACTTGACTTGACCTTGACCTTGACTTAACCTTGACTTGACCTTGACTTGACGTTGACTTGACGCTGACTTGACCGTGACCTTGACTTGACCTTGACTTGACTTTGATTTGAACTTGACTTGACCTTGACTTGATCTTGACTTGACTTGACCTTGACTTGACCTTGACATGACCTTGACTTGACCTTGACTTGACCCTGACTTAACCTTGACTTGACCTTGACTTGACCTTGACTTGACCTTCAAATGACCCTGACTTGACCTTGACATGACCTTGACTTGACCTCGAATTGACCTTGACTTGACCTTAACATGACCTTGACTTGACCTTGACTTGACCTTGACTTCACCTTGACTTGACCTTGTCTTGACCTTGACTTGACTTTGACTTGACCTTGACTTGACCTTGACTTGATCTTGACTTGACCTTGACATAACCTTGACTTGACCTTGACTTGACCTTGACCTTGACTTGACTTTGACTTGACCTTGACATGACCTTGACTTAAACTTGACTTGACCTTGACCTTGACTTAACCTTGACTTGACCTTAAATTGACCTTGACATGACCTTGACTTGACCTTGACTTAACCTTGACTTGACCTTGACTTGACCTTGGTTTGACCTTGACTTAACATGGCCTTGACATGGCCTTGACTTGACCTTTTCTTGACCTTGACTTGACTTTGACTTGACCTAGACCCCGACCTTGACATGACCTTGACTTGACCTTGACTTGACCTTGACTTGACCTTGCCTTGAACTTGACATGACCTTGACTCGACCTGGACTCGAAATTGACTTGACTTTGACTTGACCTTGACTTAACCTTGACTTGACCTGGTCTTGACCTTGACTTGACTTTGATTTGAACTTGACTTGACCTTGAATTGATCTTGACTTGACTTGACCTTGACCTGACCTTGACATGACCTTGACTTGACCTTGACTTGACCCTGACTTGACCTTGACTTGACCTTGACTTGACCTTGACATGACCTTGACTTAAACTTGACTTGACTGGACCTTGACTTGACCTTGACTTGAATTTGACTTGACCTTCACATGACCCTGACTTGACCTTGACATGACCTTGACTTGACCTTGACTTGACCTGGAATTGACCTTGACTTGACCTTAACATGACCTTGACTTGACTTTGACTTGACCTTGTCTTGACCTTGACTTGACTTTGACTTGACCTTGACTTGACCTTGACTTGATCTTGACTTGAACTTGACATAACCTTGACTTGACCTTGACTTGACCTTGACTTGACTTTGACTTGACCTTGACATGACCTTGACTTAAACTTGACTTGACCTTGACCTTGACTTAACCTTGACTTGACCTTGACTTGACTTGACCTTGACTTGACCTTGAATTGACCTTGACATGACCTTGACTTGACCTTGACTTGAAATTCACTTCACCTCGACTTCGCCTTGACTTAACCTTGACTTGACCTTGAATCGCCCTTGACATGACCTTGACATGACCTTGACTTGACCTTGACTTGACCTTGACTTGACCTTGACTTGACCTTGACTTGACCTTGACTTGACCTTGACATGGCCTTGACTTGACCTTGACTCGACCTTGAGTTGACCTTGACTTGACCTTGACTTGACCTTGAATTGACCTTGACATGACCTTGACTTGACCTTGACTTGGCCTTGACTTGACCTTGACTTGAAATTCACTTCACCTTGACTTGGCCTTGACTTAACCTTGACTTGACCTTGACATGACCTTGACATGACCTTGACTTGACCTTCACTTGACCTTGACTTGACCTTGACTTGACCTTGACATGACCTTGACTTGACCTTGACTTGACCTTGACTTGACCTTGACTTGACCTTGCCTTGAACTTGACATGACCTTGACTCGACCTGGACTCGACTTGACTTTGACTTGACCTTGACTTAACCTTGACTTGACCTGGTCTTGACCTTGACTTGACTTTGATTTGAACTTGACTTGACCTTGAATTGATCTTGACTTGACTTGACCTTGACTTGACCTTGACATGACCTTGACTTGACCTTGACTTGACCCTGACTTGACCTTGACTTGACCTTGACTTGACCTTGACATGACCTTGACTTAAACTTGACTTGACTGGACCTTGACTTGACCTTGACTTGAATTTGACTTGACCTTCACATGACCCTGACTTGACCTTGACATGACCTTGGCTTGACCTTGACTTGACCTGGAATTGACCTTGACTTGACCTTAACATGACCTTGACTTGACTTTGACTTGACCTTGTCTTGACCTTGTCTTGACCTTGACTTGACTTTGACTTGACCTTGACTTGACCTTGACTTGATCTTGACTTGAACTTGACATAACCTTGACTTGACCTTGACTTGACCTTGACTTGACTTTGACTTGACCTTGACATGACCTTGACTTAAACTTGACTTGACCTTGACCTTGACTTAACCTTGACTTGACCTTGACTTGACTTGACCTTGACTTGACCTTAAATTGACCTTGACATGACCTTGACTTGACCTTGACTTGAAATTCACTTCACCTCGACTTCGCCTTGACTTAACCTTGACTTGACCTTGAATCGCCCTTGACATGACCTTGACTTGACCTTGACTTGACCTTGACTTGACCTTGACTTGGCCTTGACTTGACCTTGACATGGCCTTGACTTGACCTTGACTCGACCTTGAGTTGACCTTGACTTGACCTTGACTTGACCTTGAATTGACCTTGACTTGGCCTTGACTTGACCTTGACTTGAAATTCACTTCACCTTGACTTGGCCTTGACTTAACCTTGACTTGACCTTGACATGACCTTGACATGACCTTGACTTGACCTTGACTTGACCTTGACTTGACCTTGACTTGGCCTTGACTTGACCTTGACATGGCCTTGACTTGACCTTGACTCGACCTTGAGTTGACCTTGACTTGACCTTGACTTGACCTTGAATTGACCTTGACATGGCCTTGACTTGACCTTGACTCGACCTTGAGTTGACCTTGACTTGACCTTGACTTGACCTTGAATTGACCTTGACTTGGCCTTGACTTGACCTTGACTTGAAATTCACTTCACCTTGACTTGGCCTTGACTTAACCTTGACTTGACCTTGACATGACCTTGACATGACCTTGACTTGACCTTCACTTGACCTTGACTTGACCTTGTCTTGACCTCAACTTGACCTTGACTTGACCTCGACATGACCTTGACTTGACCTTGAATTGACCTTGACTTGACCTTGACTTGACCTTGACTCGACCTTGACTTGACCTTGACATGACCTTGACTTGACCTTGACATGACCTTGACTTGACTTTGACTTGATCTTGACTTGACCTTAACTTGACCCTGACATGACCTTGACTTCACCTTGACTTGATCTTGAGTTGACCTTGATTTGACCTTGACATGACCTTGACTTGACATTGACTTGAACTTGAGTTGACCTTGAGTTGACCTTGACTTGACCTTGTCTTGACCTTGACTTGACTTTGACTTGACCTTGACTTGACCTTGACTTGAAATTGACTTGACCTTGACATGACCTTGACTTGACCTTGACTTGACCTTGACTTTACATTGACTTGACATGACCTTGACTTGACCTTGACCTGACTTTGACTTGACCTCTACATGACCTCGACTTGACCTTGACTTGACCTTGACTTAACCTTGACTTGACCTTGAACTGACCTTGACTTAACCTTAACATGACCTTGACTTGACCTTGACATGACCTTGACTTGACTTGACCTTGACTTGACCTTGACATGACCTTGACTTGACCTTGACTTAACCTTGACTTGACCTTGACTTGACCTTGACATGACCTTGACTTGACCTTGACTTGACCTTGACTTGACCTTGACATGACCTCGACATGACTTTGACTTGACCTTGACATGACTTTGACTTGACCTTGACATGACCTTGACTTGACCTTAACTTGACCTTGACTTGACCTTGACTTGACCTTGACGTGACCTTGACTTAACCTTGACCTTGACCTTGACTTGACCTTGACTTGACTTGACCTTGACTTGAGCTTGACCTTGGCTTGACCTTGGCTTGACCTTGACTTGACCTTGACTCGACCTTGACTTAACCTTGACTTGATCTTGACTTGACCTTGACTTGACCTTGACTTGACCTTGACTTGACCTTGACTTGACCTTGTCTTGCCCTTGACTCGACCTTGATTCGACCTTGACATGACCTTGACTTGACCTTGACATGACCTTGACTTGACCTTGACCTGACCTTAACTTGACCTTGACTCGACCTTGACTTGACCTTGACTTGACCTTGACTTGACCTTGACTTGACCTTGATTTGACCTTGACATGACCTTGACCTGACATTGACTTGACCTTCACTTGACCTTGACTTGACCTTGACTCGACCTTGACTTAACCTTGACTTGATCTTGACTTGACCCTGACTTGACCTTGACTTGACCTTGACTTGACCTTGACTTGACCTTGACTTGACCTTGACTTGACCTTGACTTGACCTTGACTTGACCTTGTCTTGACCTTGACTCGACCTTGACATGACCTTGACTTGACTTGACCTTTACTCGCCCTTGACATGACCTTGACTTGACCTTGACTTGACCTTGACTTGACCTTGACATGACCTTGACTTGACCTTGACATGACCTTGACCTGACCTTGACATGACCTTGACTTGACCTTGACTTGACCTTGACTTGACCTTTACTCGACCTTGACATGACCTTCACTTGACCTTGACATGACCTTGACCTGACCTTGACATGACCTTGACTTGACCTTGACTTGACCTTGACTTGACCTTGACTTGACCTTGACTTGACCTTTACTCGACCTTGACATGACCTTCACTTGACCTTGACTTGACCTTGACTTGACCTTGACGTGACCTTGACTTTACCTTGACTTGACCTTGACTTGACCTTGACATGACCTTGACTTGACCTTGACTTGACCTTGACTTGACCTTGACTTGACCTTGACATGACCTTGACATGACTTTGACTTGACCTTGACATGACCTTGACTTGACCTTGACTTGACCTTGACGTGACCTTGACTTAACCTTGACTTGACCTTGACTTGACCTTGACTTGACCCTGACGTGACCTTGACTTGACCTTGACTTGAACTTGACTTGACTTGACCTTGACTTGAGCTTGACCTTGACTTGACCTTGACTTGACCTTGATTTGACCTTGACTTGACCTTGACTTGTCCTTCAATTGACCTTGACTTGACCTTAACTCGACCTTGACTTAACCTTGACTTGACCTTGACTTGACCTTGACTTGACCTTGACTTGACCTTGAATTGACCTTGACTTGACATTGACTTGACCTTGACTTGACCTTGTCTTGACCTTGACTCGACCTTGACATGACCTTGACTTGACCTTGACATGACCTTGACTTGACCTTGACTTGACCTTCACAGGACCTTGACTTGACCTTGACTCGACCTTGACTTGACCTTGACTTGACCTTGACTTGACCTTGACTTGACCTTGACATGACCTTGACTTGACCTTGTCTTGACCTTGACTCGACCATGACATGACCTTGACTTGACTTTGACTTGACCTTGACTTGACCTTGACTTGACCTTGACTCGACCATGACATGACCTTGACTTGACCTTGACTTGACCTTGACTTGACCTTGACATGACCTTGACTTGACCTTGACTTGACCTTGACTTGACCTTGACATGACCTTGACTTGACCTTGACTTGACCTTGACTTGACCTTGACTTGACCTTTACTCGCCCTTGACATGACCTTGACTTGACCTTGACTTGCCCTTGACTCGACCTTGACTCGACCTTGACTTGACCTTGACATGACCTTGACTTGACCTTGACTTGACCTTTACTCGACCTTGACATGACCTTGACTTGACCTTGGCTTGACCTTGACTTGACCTTGACTTGACCTTGACTTGACGTTGAGTTGACTTTGACTTGACCTTGACTTGACCTTTACTTGACCTTGACTTGACCTTGACTTGACCTTGACATGACCTTGACTTGACCTTGACATGACCTTGACTTGACCTTGACTTGACCTTGACTTGACCTTGACTTGACCTTGACATGACCTTGACTTGACCTTGACTTGACCTTGTCTTGACCTCAACTTGACCTTGACTTGACCTTGACATGACCTTGACTTGTCCTTGAATTGACCTTGACTTGACCTTGACTTGACCTTGACTCGACCTTGACTTGACCTTGACATGACCTTGACTTGACCTTGACATGACCTTGACTTGACTTTGACTTGATCTTGACTTGACCTTAACTTGACCCTGACATGACCTTGACTTCACCTTGACTTGATCTTGAGTTGACCTTGACTTGACCTTGACATGACCTTGACTTGACATTGACTTGAACTTGAGTTGACCTTGACTTGACCTTGACTTGACCTTGTCTTGACCTTGACTTGACTTTGACTTGACCTTGACTTGACCTTGACTTGACCTTGACTTGAAATTGACTTGACCTTGACATGACCTTGACTTGACCTTGACTTGACCTTGACTTTACATTGACTTGACATGACCTTGACTTGACCTTGACCTGACTTTGACTTGACCTCTACATGACCTCGACTTGACCTTGACTTGACCTTGACTTAACCTTGACTTGACCTTGAACTGACCTTGACTTAACCTTAACATGACCTTGACTTGACCTTGACATGACCTTGACTTGACCTTGACTTGACCTTGACTTGACCTTGACATGACCTTGACTTGACCTTGACTTAACCTTGACTTGACCTTGACTTGACCTTGACATGACCTTGACTTGACCTTGACTTGACCTTGACTTGACCTTGACATGACCTCGACATGACTTTGACTTGACCTTGACATGACTTTGACTTGACCTTGACATGACCTTGACTTGACCTTAACTTGACCTTGACTTGACCTTGACTTGACCTTGACTTGACCTTGACGTGACCTTGACTTAACCTTGACCTTGATCTTGACTTGACCTTGACTTGACCTTGACTTGACTTGACCTTGACTTGAGCTTGACCTTGGCTTGACCTTGGCTTGACCTTGACTTGACCTTGACTCGACCTTGACTTAACCTTGACTTGATCTTGACTTGACCTTGACTTGACCTTGACTTGACCTTGACTTGACCTTGACTTGACCTTGACTTGACCTTGTCTTGCCCTTGACTCGACCTTGACTCGACCTTGACATGACCTTGACTTGACCTTGACATGACCTTGACTTGACCTTGACTTGACCTTGACCTGACCTTAACTTGACCTTGACTCGACCTTGACTTGACCTTGACTTGACCTTGACTTGACCTTGACTTGACCTTGATTTGACCTTGACATGACCTTGACCTGACATTGACTTGACCTTCACTTGACCTTGACTTGACCTTGACTCGACCTTGACTTAACCTTGACTTGATCTTGACTTGACCCTGACTTGACCTTGACTTGACCTTGACTTGACCTTGACTTGACCTTGACTTGACCTTGACTTGACCTTGACTTGACCTTGTCTTGACCTTGACTCGACCTTGACTCGACCTTGACATGACCTTGACTTGACTTGACCTTTACTCGCCCTTGACATGACCTTGACTTGACCTTGACTTGACCTTGACTTGACCTTGACATGACCTTGACTTGACCTTGACATGACCTTGACCTGACCTTGACATGACCTTGACTTGACCTTGACTTGACCTTGACTTGACCTTGACTTGACCTTTACTCGACCTTGACATGACCTTCACTTGACCTTGACATGACCTTGACCTGACCTTGACATGACCTTGACTTGACCTTGACTTGACCTTGACTTGACCTTGACTTGACCTTTACTCGACCTTGACATGACCTTCACTTGACCTTGACTTGACCTTGACTTGACCTTGACGTGACCTTGACTTTACCTTGACTTGACCTTGACTTGACCTTGACATGACCTTAACTTGACCTTGACTTAACCTTGACTTGACCTTGACTTGACCTTGACATGACCTTGACATGACTTTGACTTGACCTTGACATGACCTTGACTTGACCTTGACTTGACCTTGACGTGACCTTGACTTAACCTTGACTTGACCTTGACTTGACCTTGACTTGACCCTGACGTGACCTTGACTTGACCTTGACTTGAACTTGACTTGACTTGACCTTGACTTGAGCTTGACCTTGACTTGACCTTGACTTGACCTTGATTTGACCTTGACTTGACCTTGACTTGTCCTTCAATTGACCTTGACTTGACCTTAACTCGACCTTGACTCGACCTTGACATGACCTTGACTTGACCTTGACATGACCTTGACTTGACCTTGTCTTGACCTTGACTCGACCTTGACTCGACCTTGACATGACCTTGACTTGACCTTGACATGACCTTGACTTGACCTTGACTTGACCTTCACAGGACCTTGACTTGACCTTGACTTGACCTTGACTTGACCTTGACTTGACCTTGACATGACCTTGACTTGACCTTGACTTGACCTTGACTTGACCTTGACTTGACCTTGACCTGACATTGACTTGACCTTGACCTGACATTGACTTGACCTTCACTTGACCTTGACCTGACCTTGACATGACCTTGACTTGACCTTGTCTTGACCTTGACTCGACCTTGACTTGACCTTGACTTGACCTTGACTTGACCTTGACTTGACCTTGACTTGACCTTGACTTGACCTTGACTTGACCTTGACTTGACCTTGACTTGACCTTGTCTTGACCTTGACTCGACCTTGACTCGACCTTGACATGACCTTGACTTGACTTGACCTTTACTCGCCCTTGACATGACTTTGACTTGACCTTGACATGACCTTGACTTGACCTTGACTTGACCTTGACTTGACCTTGACATGACCTTGACTTGACCTTGACATGACCTTGACCTGACCTTGACATGACCTTGACTTGACCTTGACTTGACCTTGACATGACCTTCACTTGACCTTGACATGACCTTGACCTGACCTTGACATGACCTTGACTTGACCTTGACTTGACCTTTACTCGACCTTGACATGACCTTCACTTGACCTTGACTTGACCTTGACGTGACCTTGACTTTACCTTGACTTGACCTTGACTTGTCCTTCAATTGACCTTGACTTGACCTTAACTCGACCTTGACTTAACCTTGACTTGACCTTGACTTGACCTTGACATGACCTTGAATTGACCTTGACTTGACATTGACTTGACCTTGACTTGACCTTGTCTTGACCTTGACTCGACCTTGACATGACCTTGACTTGACCTTGACATGACCTTGACTTGACCTTGACTTGACCTTCACAGGACCTTGACTTGACCTTGACTCGACCTTGACTTGACCTTGACTTGACCTTGACTTGACCTTGACTTGACCTTGACATGACCTTGACTTGACCTTGTCTTGACCTTGACTCGACCATGACATGACCTTGACTTGACTTTGACTTGACCTTGACTTGACCTTGACTTGACCTTGACTCGACCATGACATGACCTTGACTTGACCTTGACTTGACCTTGACTTGACCTTGACTTGACCTTGACTTGACCTTGACATGACCTTGACTTGACCTTGACTTGACCTTGACTTGACCTTGACATGACCTTGACTTGACCTTGACTTGACCTTGACTTGACCTTGACTTGACCTTTACTCGCCCTTGACATGACCTTGACTTGACCTTGACTTGCCCTTGACTCGACCTTGACTCGACCTTGACTTGACCTTGACATGACCTTGACTTGACCTTGACTTGACCTTTACTCGACCTTGACATGACCTTGACTTGACCTTGGCTTGACCTTGACTTGACCTTGACTTGACCTTGACTTGACGTTGAGTTGACTTTGACTTGACCTTGACTTGACCTTTACTTGACCTTGACTTGACCTTGACTTGACCTTGACATGACCTTGACTTGACCTTGACATGACCTTGACTTGACCTTGACTTGACCTTGACTTGACCTTGACTTGACCTTGACATGACCTTGACTTGACCTTGACTTGACCTTGACTTGACCTTGTCTTGACCTCAACTTGACCTTGACTTGACCTTGACATGACCTTGACTTGTCCTTGAATTGACCTTGACTTGACCTTGACTTGACCTTGACTCGACCTTGACTTGACCTTGACATGACCTTGACTTGACCTTGACATGACCTTGACTTGACTTTGACTTGATCTTGACTTGACCTTAACTTGACCCTGACATGACCTTGACTTCACCTTGACTTGATCTTGAGTTGACCTTGACTTGACCTTGACATGACCTTGACTTGACATTGACTTGAACTTGAGTTGACCTTGACTTGACCTTGACTTGACCTTGTCTTGACCTTGACTTGACTTTGACTTGACCTTGACTTGACCTTGACTTGACCTTGACTTGAAATTGACTTGACCTTGACATGACCTTGACTTGACCTTGACTTGACCTTGACTTTACATTGACTTGACATGACCTTGACTTGACCTTGACCTGACTTTGACTTGACCTCTACATGACCTCGACTTGACCTTGACTTGACCTTGACTTAACCTTGACTTGACCTTGAACTGACCTTGACTTAACCTTAACATGACCTTGACTTGACCTTGACATGACCTTGACTTGACCTTGACTTGACCTTGACTTGACCTTGACATGACCTTGACTTGACCTTGACTTAACCTTGACTTGACCTTGACTTGACCTTGACATGACCTTGACTTGACCTTGACTTGACCTTGACTTGACCTTGACATGACCTCGACATGACTTTGACTTGACCTTGACATGACTTTGACTTGACCTTGACATGACCTTGACTTGACCTTAACTTGACCTTGACTTGACCTTGACTTGACCTTGACTTGACCTTGACGTGACCTTGACTTAACCTTGACCTTGATCTTGACTTGACCTTGACTTGACCTTGACTTGACTTGACCTTGACTTGAGCTTGACCTTGGCTTGACCTTGGCTTGACCTTGACTTGACCTTGACTCGACCTTGACTTAACCTTGACTTGATCTTGACTTGACCTTGACTTGACCTTGACTTGACCTTGACTTGACCTTGACTTGACCTTGTCTTGCCCTTGACTCGACCTTGACTCGACCTTGACATGACCTTGACTTGACCTTGACATGACCTTGACTTGACCTTGACTTGACCTTGACTTGACCTTGACCTGACCTTAACTTGACCTTGACTCGACCTTGACTTGACCTTGACTTGACCTTGACTTGACCTTGACTTGACCTTGATTTGACCTTGACATGACCTTGACCTGACATTGACTTGACCTTCACTTGACCTTGACTTGACCTTGACTCGACCTTGACTTAACCTTGACTTGATCTTGACTTGACCCTGACTTGACCTTGACTTGACCTTGACTTGACCTTGACTTGACCTTGACTTGACCTTGACTTGACCTTGACTTGACCTTGTCTTGACCTTGACTCGACCTTGACTCGACCTTGACATGACCTTGACTTGACTTGACCTTTACTCGCCCTTGACATGACCTTGACTTGACCTTGACTTGACCTTGACTTGACCTTGACATGACCTTGACTTGACCTTGACATGACCTTGACCTGACCTTGACATGACCTTGACTTGACCTTGACTTGACCTTGACTTGACCTTGACTTGACCTTTACTCGACCTTGACATGACCTTCACTTGACCTTGACATGACCTTGACCTGACCTTGACATGACCTTGACTTGACCTTGACTTGACCTTGACTTGACCTTGACTTGACCTTTACTCGACCTTGACATGACCTTCACTTGACCTTGACTTGACCTTGACTTGACCTTGACGTGACCTTGACTTTACCTTGACTTGACCTTGACTTGACCTTGACATGACCTTAACTTGACCTTGACTTAACCTTGACTTGACCTTGACTTGACCTTGACATGACCTTGACATGACTTTGACTTGACCTTGACATGACCTTGACTTGACCTTGACTTGACCTTGACGTGACCTTGACTTAACCTTGACTTGACCTTGACTTGACCTTGACTTGACCCTGACGTGACCTTGACTTGACCTTGACTTGAACTTGACTTGACTTGACCTTGACTTGAGCTTGACCTTGACTTGACCTTGACTTGACCTTGATTTGACCTTGACTTGACCTTGACTTGTCCTTCAATTGACCTTGACTTGACCTTAACTCGACCTTGACTCGACCTTGACATGACCTTGACTTGACCTTGACATGACCTTGACTTGACCTTGTCTTGACCTTGACTCGACCTTGACTCGACCTTGACATGACCTTGACTTGACCTTGACATGACCTTGACTTGACCTTGACTTGACCTTCACAGGACCTTGACTTGACCTTGACTTGACCTTGACTTGACCTTGACTTGACCTTGACATGACCTTGACTTGACCTTGACTTGACCTTGACTTGACCTTGACATGACCTTGACTTGACCTTGACTTGACCATGACTTGACCTTTACTCGCCCTTGACATGACCTTGACTTGACCTTGACTTGCCCTTGACTCGACCTTGACTCGACCTTGACATGACCTTGACTTGACCTTGACATGACCTTGACTTGACCTTGACTTGACCTTGACCTGACCTTAACTTGACCTTGACTCGACCTTGACTTGACCTTGACTTGACCTTGACTTGACCTTGACTTGACCTTGATCTGACATTGACTTGACCTTCACTTGACCTTGACTTGACCTTCACTGGACCTTGACTTGACCTTGACTCGACCTTGACTTAACCTTGACTTGATCTTGACTTGACCTTGACTTGACCTTGACTTGACCTTGACTTGACCTTGACTTGACCTTGACTTGACCTTGACTTGACCTTGACTTGACCTTGACTTGACCTTGTCTTGACCTTGACTCGACCTTGACTCGACCTTGACATGACCTTGACTTGACTTGACCTTTACTCGCCCTTGACATGACTTTGACTTGACCTTGACATGACCTTGACTTGACCTTGACTTGACCTTGACTTGACCTTGACATGACCTTGACTTGACCTTGACATGACCTTGACCTGACCTTGACATGACCTTGACTTGACCTTGACTTGACCTTGACATGACCTTCACTTGACCTTGACATGACCTTGACCTGACCTTGACATGACCTTGACTTGACCTTGACTTGACCTTTACTCGACCTTGACATGACCTTCACTTGACCTTGACTTGACCTTGACGTGACCTTGACTTTACCTTGACTTGACTTTGACTTGACCTTGACATGACCTTGACTTGACCTTGACTTGACCTTGACTTGACCTTGACTTGACCTTGACATGACCTTGACATGACTTTGACTTGACCTTGACATGACCTTGACTTGACCTTGACTTGACCCTGACATGACCTTGACTTAACCTTGACTTGAACTTGACTTGACTTGACCTTGACTTGACCTTGATTTGACCTTGACTTGACCTTGACTTGACCTTCAATTGACCTTGACTTGACCTACACTGGACCTTGACTTGACCTTAACTCGACCTTGACTTAACCTTGACTTGACCTTCACTTGACCTTGACTTGACTGACTTGACCTTGACTTGACCTTGACTTGACCTTGACTTGACCTTTACTCGCCCTTGACATGACCTTGACTTGACCTTGACTTGACCTTGACTTGACCTTGACGTGACCTTGACTTAACCTTGACTTGACTTGACCTTGACTTGACCTTGACATGACCTTGACTTGACCTTGACTTGACCTTGACCTTGACATGACCTGGACATGACCTTGACTTGACCTTGACTTGACCTTGAATTGACCTTGACCTTGACTTGACCTTGACTTGACCTTGACTGACTTGACCTTGACTTGACATTGACTTGACCTTGACTTGACCTTGACTTGACCTTGACTTGACCTTTACTCGCCCTTGACATGACCTTGACTTGACCTTGACTTGACCTTGACTTGACCTTGACTTGACCTTGACGTGACCTTGACTTAACCTTGAATTGACTTGACCTTGACTTGACCTTGACATGACCTTGACTTGACCTTGACTTGACCTTGACTTGACCTTGACCTTGACATGACCTTGACTTGACCTTGACTTGACCTTGGCTTGACCTTGACCTTGACATGACCTGGACATGACCTTGACTTGACCTTGACTTGCCCTTGACATGACCTTGACTTGACCTTGACTTGACCTTGACATGACCTTGACTTGACCTTGACTTGACCTTGACTCGACCTTGACTTGACCTTCACTTGACCTTGACTTGACCTTGACTTGACCTTGAGTTGGCCTTCACTGGACCTTGACTTGACCTTGACTCGACCTTGAGTTGGCCTTCACTGGACCTTGACTTGACCTTGACTCGACCTTGTCTTGACCTTGACTCGACCTTGACTTGACCTTGACATGACCTTGACTTGACCTTGACTTGACCTTGACTTGAGCTTGACCTTGACTTGAGCTTGACCTTGACTTGACCTTGACTTGACCTTGACTTGACCTTGAATTGACCTTGACTTGACCTTGACTTGACCTTGATTTGACCTTGACATGACCTTGACCTGACCTTGACTTGATCTTGACTTGACCTTCACTTGACCTTGACTTTACCTTCACTGGACCTTGACTTGACCTTGACTCGACCTTGACTTAACCTTGACATGACCTTGACTTAACCTTGACTTGACCTTGACTTGACCTTGACTTGACCTTTACTTGACCTTGACTTGACCTTGACTTGACCTTGACTCGACCTTGACATGACCTTGACTTGACTTTGACTTGACCTTGACATGACCTTGACTTGACCTTGACTTGACCTTTACTCGACCTTGACATGACCTTGACTTGACCTTGACTCGACCTTGTCTTGACCTTGACTCGACCTTGACTTGACCTTGACATGACCTTGACTTGACCTTGACCTTGACTTGACCTTGACTTGACCTTTACTCGACCTTGACATGACCTTCACTTGACCTTGACTTGACCTTGACGTGACCTTGACTTTACCTTGACTTGACCTTGACTTGACCTTGACATGACCTTGACTTGACCTTGACTTGACCTTGACTTGACCTTGACTTGACCTTGACATGACCTTGACATGACTTTGACTTGACCTTGACATGACATTGACTTGACCTTGACTTGACCTTGACGTGACCTTGACTTAACCTTGACTTGACCTTGACTTGACCTTGACTTGACCCTGACATGACCTTGACTTAACCTTGACTTGAACTTGACTTGACTTGACCTTGACTTGACCTTGATTTGACCTTGACTTGACCTTGACTTGACCTTCAATTGACCTTGACTTGACCTACACTGGACCTTGACTTGACCTTAACTCGACCTTGACTTGACCTTGACTTGACCTTGACTTGACCTTGAATTGACCTTGACTTGACATTGACTTGACCTTGACTTGACCTTGTCTTGACCTTGACTCGACCTTGACTCGACCTTGACATGACCTTGACTTGACCTTGACTTGACCTTGACTTGACCTTCACAGGACCTTGACTTGACCTTGACTCGACCTTGACTTGACCTTGACTTGACCTTGACTTGACCTTGACTTGACCTTGACTTGACCTTGACATGACCTTGACTTGACCTTGTCTTGACCTTGACTCGACCATGACATGACCTTGACTTGACTTTGACTTGACCTTGACTTGACCTTGACTCGACCATGACATGACCTTGACTTGACCTTGACCTTGACTTGACCTTGACTTGACCTTGACATGACCTTGACTTGACCTTGACTTGACCTTGACTTGACCTTGACATGACCTTGACTTGACCTTGACTTGACCTTGACTTGACCTTTACTCGCCCTTGACATGACCTTGACTTGACCTTGACTTGACCTTGACTTGACCTTGACGTGACCTTGACTTAACCTTGACGTGACCTTGACTTAACCTTGACTTGACTTGACCTTGACTTGACCTTGACATGACCTTGACTTGACCTTGACTTGACCTTGACTTGACCTTGACCTTGACATGACCTTGAGTTGACCTTGACTTGACCTTGACTTGACCTTGACTTGACCTTGACCTTGACATGACCTTGACTTGACCTTGACTTGACCTTGACTTGACCTTGACTTGACCTTGACATGACCTTGACTTGACCTTGACTTGACCTTGACGTGACCTTGACTTAACCTTGACTTGACCTTGACTTGACCTTGACTTGACCTTGACATGACCTTGACTTGACCTTGACATGACCTTGACTTGACCTTGACTTGACCTTGACTTGACCTTTACTCGACCTTGACATGACCTTCACTTGACCTTGACTTGACCTTGACTTGACCTTGACGTGACCTTGACTTTACCTTGACTTGACCTTGACTTGACCTTGAATTGACCTTGACCTTGACTTGACCTTGACTTGACCTTGACTTGACCTTGACTTGACCTTCACTTGACCTTGACTTGACCTTGACGTGACCTTGACTTAACCTTGACTTGACTTGACCTTGACTTGACCTTGACATGACCTTGACTTGACCTTGACTTGACCTTGACTTGACCTTGACCTTGACATGACCTTGAGTTGACCTTGACTTGACCTTGACTTGACCTTGACCTTGACATGACCTTGACTTAACCTTCACTCGACCTTGACTTGACCTTGGCTTGACCTGGACATGACCTTGACTTGACCTTGACTTGCCCTTGACATGACCTTGACTTGACCTTGAATTGACCTTGACCTTGACTTGACCTTGACTTGACCTTGACTTGACCTTGACTTGACCTTCACTTGACCTTGACTTGACCTTGACTTGACCTTGACTTGACCTTGACTTGACCTTGACTTGACCTTGACTTGACCTTGACTCGACCTTGAGTTGACCTTCACTGGACCTTGACTTGACCTTGACTCGATCTTGACTTAACCTTCACTCGACCTTGACTTGACCTTGGCTTGACCTTGACTTGACCTTGACTTGACCTTGACTTGACCTTGACTTGACCTTGACTCGACCTTGACATGACCTTGACTTGACTTTGACTTGACCTTGACATGACCTTGACTTGACCTTGACTTGACCTTTACTCGACCTTGACATGACCTTGACTTGACCTTGGCTTGACCTTGTCTTGACCTTGACTCGACCTTGACTCGACCTTGACATGACCTTGACTTGACCTTGACTTGACCTTGACTTGACCTTCACTGGACCTTGACTTGACCTTGACCTGACCTTAACTTGACCTTGACTCGACCTTGACTTGACCTTGACTTGACCTTGGCTTGACCTTGTCTTGACCTTGACTCGACCTTGACTCGACCTTGACATGACCTTGACTTGACCTTGACTTGACCTTGACCTGACCTTAACTTGACCTTGACTCGACCTTGACTTGACCTTGACTTGTCCTTCAATTGACCTTGACTTGACCTTAACTCGACCTTGACTCGACCTTGACATGACCTTGACTTGACCTTGACATGACCTTGACTTGACCTTGTCTTGACCTTGACTCGACCTTGACTCGACCTTGACATGACCTTGACTTGACCTTGACATGACCTTGACTTGACCTTGACTTGACCTTCACAGGACCTTGACTTGACCTTGACTTGACCTTGACTTGACCTTGACTTGACCTTGACATGACCTTGACTTGACCTTGACTTGACCTTGACTTGACCTTGACATGACCTTGACTTGACCTTGACTTGACCATGACTTGACCTTTACTCGCCCTTGACATGACCTTGACTTGACCTTGACTTGCCCTTGACTCGACCTTGACTCGACCTTGACATGACCTTGACTTGACCTTGACATGACCTTGACTTGACCTTGACTTGACCTTGACCTGACCTTAACTTGACCTTGACTCGACCTTGACTTGACCTTGACTTGACCTTGACTTGACCTTGACTTGACCTTGACCTGACATTGACTTGACCTTCACTTGACCTTGACTTGACCTTCACTGGACCTTGACTTGACCTTGACTCGACCTTGACTTAACCTTGACTTGATCTTGACTTGACCTTGACTTGACCTTGACTTGACCTTGACTTGACCTTGACTTGACCTTGACTTGACCTTGACTTGACCTTGACTTGACCTTGACTTGACCTTGTCTTGACCTTGACTCGACCTTGACTCGACCTTGACATGACCTTGACTTGACTTGACCTTTACTCGCCCTTGACATGACTTTTACTTGACCTTGACATGACCTTGACTTGACCTTGACTTGACCTTGACTTGACCTTGACATGACCTTGACTTGACCTTGACATGACCTTGACCTGACCTTGACATGACCTTGACTTGACCTTGACTTGACCTTGACATGACCTTCACTTGACCTTGACATGACCTTGACCTGACCTTGACATGACCTTGACTTGACCTTGACTTGACCTTTACTCGACCTTGACATGACCTTCACTTGACCTTGACTTGACCTTGACGTGACCTTGACTTTACCTTGACTTGACCTTGACTTGACCTTGACATGACCTTGACTTGACCTTGACTTGACCTTGACTTGACCTTGACTTGACCTTGACATGACCTTGACATGACTTTGACTTGACCTTGACATGACCTTGACTTGACCTTGACTTGACCCTGACATGACCTTGACTTAACCTTGACTTGAACTTGACTTGACTTGACCTTGACTTGACCTTGATTTGACCTTGACTTGACCTTGACTTGACCTTCAATTGACCTTGACTTGACCTACACTGGACCTTGACTTGACCTTAACTCGACCTTGACTTAACCTTGACTTGACCTTGACTTGACCTTGAATTGACCTTGACTTGACATTGACTTGACCTTGACTTGACCTTGTCTTGACCTTGACTCGACCTTGACTCGACCTTGACATGACCTTGACTTGACCTTGACATGACCTTGACTTGACCTTGACTTGACCTTCACAGGACCTTGACTTGACCTTGACTCGACCTTGACTTGACCTTGACTTGACCTTGACTTGACCTTGACTTGACCTTGACTTGACCTTGACATGACCTTGACTTGACCTTGTCTTGACCTTGACTCGACCATGACATGACCTTGACTTGACTTTGACTTGACCTTGACTTGACCTTGACCTTGACTTGACCTTGACTTGACCTTGACATGACCTTGACTTGACCTTGACTTGACCTTGACTTGACCTTGACATGACCTTGACTTGACCTTGACTTGACCTTGACTTGACCTTTACTCGCCCTTGACATGACCTTGACTTGACCTTGACTTGACCTTGACGTGACCTTGACTTAACCTTGACGTGACCTTGACTTAACCTTGACTTGACTTGACCTTGACTTGACCTTGACATGACCTTGACTTGACCTTGACTTGACCTTGACTTGACCTTGACTTGACCTTGACCTTGACTTGACCTTGACCTTGACATGACCTTGAGTTGACCTTGACTTGACCTTGACTTGACCTTGACCTTGACATGACCTTGACTTGACCTTGACTTGACCTTGACTTGACCTTGACTTGACCTTGACTTGACCTTGACATGACCTTGACTTGACCTTGACTTGACCTTGACGTGACCTTGACTTAACCTTGACTTGACCTTGACTTGACCTTGACTTGACCTTGACATGACCTTGACTTGACCTTGACATGACCTTGACTTGACCTTGACTTGACCTTGACTTGACCTTGACTTGACCTTTACTCGACCTTGACATGACCTTCACTTGACCTTGACTTGACCTTGACTTGACCTTGACGTGACCTTGACTTTACCTTGACTTGACCTTGACTCGACCTTGACTCGACCTTGACTTGACCTTGAATTGACCTTGACCTTGACTTGACCTTGACTTGACCTTGACTTGACCTTCACTTGACCTTGACTTGACCTTGACGTGACCTTGACTTAACCTTGACTTGACTTGACCTTGACTTGACCTTGACATGACCTTGACTTGACCTTGACTTGACCTTGACTTGACCTTGACCTTGACATGACCTTGAGTTGACCTTGACTTGACCTTGACTTGACCTTGACCTTGACATGACCTTGACTTAACCTTCACTCGACCTTGACTTGACCTTGGCTTGACCTGGACATGACCTTGACTTGACCTTGACTTGCCCTTGACATGACCTTGACTTGACCTTGAATTGACCTTGACCTTGACTTGACCTTGACTTGACCTTGACTTGACCTTCACTTGACCTTGACTTGACCTTGACTTGACCTTGACTTGACCTTGACTTGACCTTGACTTGACCTTGACTTGACCTTGACTTGACCTTGACTTGACCTTGACTTGACCTTGACTCGACCTTGAGTTGACCTTCACTGGACCTTGACTTGACCTTGACTCGATCTTGACTTAACCTTCACTCGACCTTGACTTGACCTTGGCTTGACCTTGACTTGACCTTGACTTGACCTTGACTTGACCTTGACTTGACCTTGACTCGACCTTGACATGACCTTGACTTGACTTTGACTTGACCTTGACATGACCTTGACTTGACCTTGACTTGACCTTTACTCGACCTTGACATGACCTTGACTTGACCTTGGCTTGACCTTGTCTTGACCTTGACTCGACCTTGACTCGACCTTGACATGACCTTGACTTGACCTTGACTTGACCTTGACTTGACCTTCACTGGACCTTGACTTGACCTTGACCTGACCTTAACTTGACCTTGACTCGACCTTGACTTGACCTTGACTTGACCATGACTTGACCTTGACTTGACCTTGACTCTACCTTGACTCGACCTTGAGTTGACCTTCACTGGACCTTGACTTGACCTTGACTCGACCTTGTCTTGACCTTGACTCGACCTTGACTTGACCTTGACATTAACTTGACTTGACCTTGACTTGACCTTGACTTGACCTTGACTTGACCTTGACTTGACCTTGACTTGACCTTGACGTGACCTTGACTTAACCTTGACTTGACTTGACCTTGACTTGACCTTGACTTGACCTTGATTTGACCTTGACATGACCTTGACCTGACCTTGACTTGATCTTGACTTGACCTTCACTTGACCTTGACTTGACTGACTTGACCTTGACTTGACCTTGACTTGACCTTGACTTGACCTTGACTTGACCTTTACTCGCCCTTGACATGACCTTGACTTGACCTTGACTTGACCTTGACTTGACCTTGACTTGACCTTGACGTGACCTTGACTTAACCTTGACTTGACTTGACCTTGACTTGACCTTGACATGACCTTGACTTGACCTTGACTTGACCTTGACCTTGACATGACCTGGACATGACCTTGACTTGACCTTGACTTGACCTTGAATTGACCTTGACCTTGACTTGACCTTGACTTGACCTTGACTGACTTGACCTTGACTTGACATTGACTTGACCTTGACTTGACCTTGACTTGACCTTGACTTGACCTTTACTCGCCCTTGACATGACCTTGACTTGACCTTGACTTGACCTTGACTTGACCTTGACTTGACCTTGACGTGACCTTGACTTAACCTTGAATTGACTTGACCTTGACTTGACCTTGACATGACCTTGACTTGACCTTGACTTGACCTTGACTTGACCTTGACCTTGACATGACCTTGACTTGACCTTGACTTGACCTTGGCTTGACCTTGACCTTGACATGACCTGGACATGACCTTGACTTGACCTTGACTTGCCCTTGACATGACCTTGACTTGACCTTGACTTGACCTTGACATGACCTTGACTTGACCTTGACTTGACCTTGACTCGACCTTGACTTGACCTTCACTTGACCTTGACTTGACCTTGACTTGACCTTGAGTTGGCCTTCACTGGACCTTGACTTGACCTTGACTTGACCTTGACTCGACCTTGTCTTGACCTTGACTCGACCTTGACTTGACCTTGACATGACCTTGACTTGACCTTGACTTGACCTTGACTTGAGCTTGACCTTGACTTGAGCTTGACCTTGACTTGACCTTGACTTGACCTTGACTTGACCTTGAATTGACCTTGACTTGACCTTGACTTGACCTTGATTTGACCTTGACATGACCTTGACCTGACCTTGACTTGATCTTGACTTGACCTTCACTTGACCTTGACTTTACCTTCACTGGACCTTGACTTGACCTTGACTCGACCTTGACTTAACCTTGACATGACCTTGACTTAACCTTGACTTGACCTTGACTTGACCTTGACTTGACCTTTACTTGACCTTGACTTGACCTTGACTTGACCTTGACTCGACCTTGACATGACCTTGACTTGACTTTGACTTGACCTTGACATGACCTTGACTTGACCTTGACTTGACCTTTACTCGGCCTTGACATGACCTTGACTTGACCTTGACTCGACCTTGTCTTGACCTTGACTCGACCTTGACTTGACCTTGACATGACCTTGACTTGACCTTGACCTTGACTTGACCTTGACTTGACCTTTACTCGACCTTGACATGACCTTCACTTGACCTTGACTTGACCTTGACGTGACCTTGACTTTACCTTGACTTGACCTTGACTTGACCTTGACATGACCTTGACTTGACCTTGACTTGACCTTGACTTGACCTTGACTTGACCTTGACATGACCTTGACATGACTTTGACTTGACCTTGACATGACATTGACTTGACCTTGACTTGACCTTGACGTGACCTTGACTTAACCTTGACTTGACCTTGACTTGACCTTGACTTGACCCTGACATGACCTTGACTTAACCTTGACTTGAACTTGACTTGACTTGACCTTGACTTGACCTTGATTTGACCTTGACTTGACCTTGACTTGACCTTCAATTGACCTTGACTTGACCTACACTGGACCTTGACTTGACCTTAACTCGACCTTGACTTAACCTTGACTTGACCTTGACTTGACCTTGACTTGACCTTGAATTGACCTTGACTTGACATTGACTTGACCTTGACTTGACCTTGTCTTGACCTTGACTCGACCTTGACTCGACCTTGACATGACCTTGACTTGACCTTGACTTGACCTTGACTTGACCTTCACAGGACCTTGACTTGACCTTGACTCGACCTTGACTTGACCTTGACTTGACCTTGACTTGACCTTGACTTGACCTTGACTTGACCTTGACATGACCTTGACTTGACCTTGTCTTGACCTTGACTCGACCATGACATGACCTTGACTTGACTTTGACTTGACCTTGACTTGACCTTGACTCGACCATGACATGACCTTGACTTGACCTTGACCTTGACTTGACCTTGACTTGACCTTGACATGACCTTGACTTGACCTTGACTTGACCTTGACTTGACCTTGACATGACCTTGACTTGACCTTGACTTGACCTTGACTTGACCTTTACTCGCCCTTGACATGACCTTGACTTGACCTTGACTTGACCTTGACTTGACCTTGACGTGACCTTGACTTAACCTTGACGTGACCTTGACTTAACCTTGACTTGACTTGACCTTGACTTGACCTTGACATGACCTTGACTTGACCTTGACTTGACCTTGACTTGACCTTGACCTTGACATGACCTTGAGTTGACCTTGACTTGACCTTGACTTGACCTTGACTTGACCTTGACCTTGACATGACCTTGACTTGACCTTGACTTGACCTTGACTTGACCTTGACTTGACCTTGACATGACCTTGACTTGACCTTGACTTGACCTTGACGTGACCTTGACTTAACCTTGACTTGACCTTGACTTGACCTTGACTTGACCTTGACATGACCTTGACTTGACCTTGACATGACCTTGACTTGACCTTGACTTGACCTTGACTTGACCTTTACTCGACCTTGACATGACCTTCACTTGACCTTGACTTGACCTTGACGTGACCTTGACGTGACCTTGACTTTACCTTGACTTGACCTTGACTTGACCTTGAATTGACCTTGACCTTGACTTGACCTTGACTTGACCTTGACTTGACCTTGACTTGACCTTCACTTGACCTTGACTTGACCTTGACGTGACCTTGACTTAACCTTGACTTGACTTGACCTTGACTTGACCTTGACATGACCTTGACTTGACCTTGACTTGACCTTGACTTGACCTTGACCTTGACATGACCTTGAGTTGACCTTGACTTGACCTTGACTTGACCTTGACCTTGACATGACCTTGACTTAACCTTCACTCGACCTTGACTTGACCTTGACTTGACCTTGACTTGCCCTTGACATGACCTTGACTTGACCTTGAATTGACCTTGACCTTGACTTGACCTTGACTTGACCTTGACTTGACCTTGACTTGACCTTCACTTGACCTTGACTTGACCTTGACTTGACCTTGACTTGACCTTGACTCGACCTTGAGTTGACCTTCACTGGACCTTGACTTGACCTTGACTCGATCTTGACTTAACCTTCACTCGACCTTGACTTGACCTTGGCTTGACCTTGACTTGACCTTGACTTGACCTTGACTTGACCTTGACTTGACCTTGACTTGACCTTGACTCGACCTTGACATGACCTTGACTTGACTTTGACTTGACCTTGACATGACCTTGACTTGACCTTGACTTGACCTTTACTCGACCTTGACATGACCTTGACTTGACCTTGGCTTGACCTTGTCTTGACCTTGACTCGACCTTGACTCGACCTTGACATGACCTTGACTTGACCTTGACTTGACCTTGACTTGACCTTCACTGAACCTTGACTTGACCTTGACCTGACCTTAACTTGACCTTGACTCGACCTTGACTTGACCTTGACTTGACCATGACTTGACCTTGACTTGACCTTGACTCTACCTTGACTCGACCTTGAGTTGACCTTCACTGGACCTTGACTTGACCTTGACTCGACCTTGTCTTGACCTTGACTCGACCTTGACTTGACCTTGACATGACCTTGACTTGACCTTGACTTGACTTGACCTTGACTTGAGCTTGAGCTTGACCTTGACTTGACCTTGACTTGACCTTGACTTGACCTTGACTTGACCTTGACTTGACCTTGACTTGACCTTGATTTGACCTTGACATGACCTTGACCTGACCTTGACTTGATCTTGACTTGACCTTCACTTGACCTTGACTTGACTGACTTGACCTTGACTTGACCTTGACTTGACCTTGACTTGACCTTTACTCGCCCTTGACATGACCTTGACTTGACCTTGACTTGACCTTGACTTGACCTTGACTTGACCTTGACGTGACCTTGACTTAACCTTGACTTGACTTGACCTTGACTTGACCTTGACATGACCTTGACTTGACCTTGACTTGACCTTGACCTTGACATGACCTTGACTTGACTTGACTTGACCTTGACTTGACCTTGACTTGACCTTGACCTTGACATGACCTGGACATGACCTTGACTTGACCTTGACTTGACCTTGAATTGACCTTGACCTTGACTTGACCTTGACTTGACCTTGACTTGACCTTGACTGACTTGACCTTGACTTGACATTGACTTGACCTTGACTTGACCTTGACTTGACCTTGACTTGACCTTTACTCGCCCTTGACATGACCTTGACTTGACCTTGACTTGACCTTGACTTGACCTTGACTTGACCTTGACGTGACCTTGACTTAACCTTGAATTGACTTGACCTTGACTTGACCTTGACATGACCTTGACTTGACCTTGACTTGACCTTGACTTGACCTTGACCTTGACATGACCTTGACTTGACCTTGACTTGACCTTGGCTTGACCTTGACCTTGACATGACCTGGACATGACCTTGACTTGACCTTGACTTGCCCTTGACATGACCTTGACTTGACCTTGACTTGACCTTGACATGACCTTGACTTGACCTTGACTTGACCTTGACTCGACCTTGACTTGACCTTCACTTGACCTTGACTTGACCTTGACTTGACCTTGACTTGACCTTGACTTGACCTTGACATGACCTTGACTCGACCTTGTCTTGACCTTGACTCGACCTTGACTTGACCTTGACATGACCTTGACTTGACCTTGACTTGACCTTGACTTGAGCTTGACCTTGACTTGAGCTTGACCTTGACTTGACCTTGACTTGACCTTGAATTGACCTTGACTTGACCTTGACTTGACCTTGATTTGACCTTGACATGACCTTGACCTG
Organism: Sturmia bella; assembly: GCA_963662145.1. Classification (NCBI taxonomy): domain Eukaryota; kingdom Metazoa; phylum Arthropoda; class Insecta; order Diptera; family Tachinidae; genus Sturmia; species Sturmia bella. The sequence goes on from OY759172.1 coordinate 39,545,358, forward strand.
ACCTTGACTTGATCTTGACTTGACCTTCACTTGACCTTGACTTGACCTTCACTGGACCTTGACTTGACCTTGACTCGACCTTGACTTGACCTTGACTCGACCTTGACTTGACCTTCACTTGACCTTGACTTGACCTTGACTTGACCTTGACTTGACCTTGACTTGACCTTGACTCGACCTTGAGTTGACCTTGACTTGACCTTGACTTGACCTTGACATGACCTTGACTCGACCTTGTCTTGACCTTGACTCGACCTTGACTTGACCTTGACATGACCTTGACTTGACCTTGACTTGACCTTGACTTGAGCTTGACCTTGACTTGAGCTTGACCTTGACTTGACCTTGACTTGACCTTGAATTGACCTTGACTTGACCTTGACTTGACCTTGATTTGACCTTGACATGACCTTGACCTTGACCTGACCTTGACTTGATCTTGACTTGACCTTCACTTGACCTTGACTTGACCTTCACTGGACCTTGACTTGACCTTGACTCGACCTTGACTTAACCTTGACTTGACCTTGACTTAACCTTGACTTGACCTTGACTTGACCTTGACTTGACCTTTACTTGACCTTGACTTGACCTTGACTTGACCTTGACCTGACCTTGTCTTGACCTTGACTCGACCTTGACTCGACCTTGACATGACCTTGACATGACCTTGACTTGACCTTGAGATGACCTTGACTTGACCTTGACTTGACCTTGACTTGACCTTGACTTGACCTTGACTTGACCTTGACTTGACCTTCACTGGACCTTGACTTGACCTTGACCTGACCTTAACTTGACCTTGACTCGACCTTGACTTGACCTTGACTTGACCTTGACTTGACCATGACTTAACCTTGACTTGACCTTGACTTGACCTTGACTCGACCTTGACATGACCTTGACTTGACTTTGACTTGACCTTGACATGACCTTGACTTGACCTTGACTTGACCTTTACTCGACCTTGACATGACTTTGACTTGACCTTGGCTTGACCTTGACTTGACCTTGACTTGACCTTGACTTGACGTTGACTTGACTTTGATTTGACCTTGACTTGACCCTTACTTGACCTTGACTTGACCTTGACTTGACCTTGACATGACCTTGACTTGACCTTGACATGACCTTGACTTGACCTTGACTTGACCTTGACTTGACCTTTACTCGACCTTGACATGACCTTCACTTGACCTTGACTTGACCTTGACTTGACCTTGACGTGACCTTGACTTTACCTTGACTTGACCTTGACTTGACCTTGACATGACCTTGACTTGACCTTGACTTGACCTTGACTTGACCTTGACTTGACCTTGACATGACCTTGACATGACTTTGACTTGACCTTGACATGACCTTGACTTGACCTTGACTTGACCTTGACGTGACCTTGACTTAACCTTGACTTGACCTTGACTTGACCTTGACTTGACCTTGACTTGACCTTGACTTGACCTTGACTTGAACTTGACTTGACTTGACTTGACCTTGACTTGAGCTTGACCTTGACGTGACCTTGACTTGACCTTGATTTGACCTTGACTTGACCTTGACTTGACCTTCAATTGACCTTGACTTGACCTACACTGGACCTTTACTTGACCTTAACTCGACCTTGACTTAACCTTGACTTGACCTTGAATTGACCTTAATTTGACATTGACTTGACATTGACTTGACCTTGTCTTGACCTTGACTCGACCTTGACTCGACCTTGACATGACCTTGAATTGACCTTGACATGACCTTGACTTGACCTTGACTTGACCTTCACTGGACCTTGACTTGACCTTGACTCGACCTTGACTTGACCTTGACTTGACCTTGACTTGACCTTGACTTGACCTTGACTTGACCTTGACTCGACCATGACATGACCTTGACTTGACTTTGACTTGACCTTGACTTGACCTTGACTTGACCTTGACTTGACCTTGACTCGACCATGACATGACCTTGACTTGACCTTGACTTGACCTTGACTTGACCTTGACTTGACCTTGACCTGACCTTGACATGACCTTGACTTGACCTTGACTTGACCTTGACTTGACCTTTACTCGCCCTTGACATGACCTTGACATGACCTTGACTTGACCTTGACTTGACCTTGACTTGACCTTGACGTGACCTTGACTTAACGTTGACTTGACTTGACCTTGACTTGACCTTGACCTTGACATGACCTTGACTTGACCTTGACTTGACCTTGACTTGACCTTGACCTTGACATGACCTTGACTTGACCTTGACTCGACCTTGACTTGACCTTGACCTGACCTTAACTTGACCTTGACTCGACCTTGACTTGACCTTGACTTGACCTTGACTTGACCTTGACTCTGCCTTGACATGACCTTACTTGACTTTGACTTGACATGACCTTGACTTGACCTTGACTTGACCTTGACTTGACCTTGACTTGACCTTTACTCGACCTTGACATGACCTTGACTTGACCTTGACTTGACCTTGACATGACCTAGACTTGAGCTTGACTTGACCTTGACTTGACCTTGACATGACTTTGACTTGACCTTGACTTGACCTTGACTTGACCTTGACTTGACCTTGACTCGACCTTGACTCGACCTTGACATGACCTTGACTTGACCTTGACATGACCTTGACTTGACCTTGACTTGACCTTGACTTGACCTTGATTTGACCTTGACATGACCTTGACCTGACATTGACTTGACCTTCACTTGACCTTGACTTGACCTTCACTGGACCTTGACTTGACCTTGAGTCGACCTTGACTTAACCTTGACTTGATCTTGACTTGACCTTGACCTTGACTTGACCTTGACTTGACCTTGACTTGACCTTGACTTGATCTTGAATTGACCTCGTCTTGACCTTGACTTGACTTTGATTTGAACTTGACTTGACCTTGACTTTGACTTGAACTTGTCTTGACCTTGACTTTGACTTGAACTTGACTTGACCTTGACTTGATCTTGACTTGACTTGACCTTGACATGACCTTGAATTGACCTCGTCTTGACCTTGACTTGACTTTGATTTGAACTTGACTTGACCTTGACTTTGACTTGAACTTGACTTGACCTTGACTTGATCTTGACTTGACTTGACCTTGACTTGACCTTGACATGACCTTGACTTGACCTTGACTTGACCCTGACTTGACCTTGACTTGACCTCTACATGACCTCGACTTGACCTTGACTTGACCTTGACATGACCTTGACATGACCTTGACTTGACCTTGACTTGAACTTGACTTGACCTTGACTTGACCTTGACTTAACCTTGACTTGACCTTGCATTGACCTCGTCTTGACCTTGACTTGACATTGATTTGAACTTGACTTGACCTTGATTTTGACTTGAACTTGACTTGACCTTGACTTGATCTTGACTTGACCTTGACTTGACCTTGACATGACCTTGACTTGACTTTGACTTGACCCTGACTTGACCTTGACTTGACCTTGACTTGACCTTGACATGACCTTGACTTGACCTTGACTTGACCTTGACTTGACTTTGACTTGACCTTGACATGACCTTGACATGACCTTGACTCGACCTGGACTCGAAATTGACTTGACTTTGACTTGACCTTGACTTGACCTTGACTTGACCTTGACTTGACCTTGACTTAACCTTGACTTGACCTTGAATTGACCTCGTCTTGACCTTGACTAGACTTTGATTTGAACTTGACTTGACCTTGACTTTGACTTGAACTTGACTTGACCTTGACTTGATCTTGACTTGACTTGACCTTGACATGACCTTGATTTGACCTTGACTTGACCTTGACTTGACCTTGACTTGACCTTGACTTGACCTTGACTTGACCTTGACTTGACCTTGACTTGACCTTGACTTGACCCTGATTTGACCAAGACTTGACCTTGACTTGACCTTGACTTGACCTTGACTCGACCTTGACTTGACCATGAATTGACCTTGACATTACCTTTACTTGACCTTGACTTGACTTTGACTTGACCTCTACATGACCTTGACTTAACCTTGACATGACCTTGACATGACCTTGACTTGACCTTGACTTGACCTTGAACTGACCTTGACTTGACCTTTACATGACCCTGACTTGACCTTGACATGACCTTGACTTGACCTTGACTTGACCTGGAATTGACCTTGACTTGACCTTAACATGACCTTGACTTGACCTTGACTTGACCTTGTCTTGACCTTGACTTGACTTTGACTTGACCTTGTCTTGACCTTGACTTGATCTTGACTTGACCTTGACATAACCTTGACTTGACCTTGACTTGACCTTGACTTGACCTGGAATTGACCTTGACTTGACCTTAACATGACCTTGACTTGACCTTGACTTGACCTGGAATTGACCTTGGCTTGACTTTGACTTGACCTTGTCTTGACCTTGTCTTGACTTTGACTTGACCTTGACATGACCTTGACTTGACCTTGACTTGACCTTTACTCGACCTTGACATGACCTTGACTTGACCTTGGCTTGACCTTGACTTGACCTTGACTTGACCTTGACTTGACCTTGACTTGACCTTGACTTGACCTTGACTCGACCTTGACATGACCTTGACTTGACTTTGACTTGACCTTGACATGACCTTGACTTGACCTTGACTTGACCTTTACTCGACCTTGACATGACCTTGACTTGACCTTGGCTTGACCTTGTCTTGACCTTGACTCGACCTTGACTCGACCTTGACATGACCTTGACTTGACCTTGACTTGACCTTCACTGGAACTTGACTTGACCTTGACCTGACCTTAACTTGACCTTGACTCGACCTTGACTTGACCTTGACTTGACCATGACTTGACCTTGACTTGACCTTGACTTGACCTTGACTCGACCTTGAGTTGACCTTCACTGGACCTTGACTTGACATTGACTCGACCTTGTCTTGACCTTGACTCGACCTTGACTTGACCTTGACATGACCTTGACTTGACCTTGACTTGACTTGACCTTGACTTGAGCTTGAGCTTGACCTTGACTTGAGCTTGACCTTGACTTGACCTTGACTTGACCTTGACCTTGACATGACCTTGACTTGACCTTGACTTGACCTTGGCTTGACCTTGACCTTGACATGACCTGGACATGACCTTGACTTGACCTTGACTTGCCCTTGACATGACCTTGACTTGACCTTGACTTGACCTTGACATGACCTTGACTTGGCCTTGACTTGACCTTGACTTGACCTTCACTTGACCTTGACTTGACCTTGACTTGACCTTGACTTGACCTTGACTTGACCTTGACTCGACCTTGAGTTGACCTTCACTGGACCTTGACTTGACCTTGACTCGACCTTGTCTTGACCTTGACTCGACCTTGACTTGACCTTGACATGACCTTGACTTGACCTTGACTTGACTTGACCTTGACTTCAGCTTGAGCTTGACCTTGACTTGAGCTTGACCTTGACTTGACCTTGACTTGACCTTGAATTGACCTTGACTTGACCTTGACTTGACCTTGATTTGACCTTGACATGACCTTGACCTGACCTTGACTTGATCTTGACTTGACCTTCACTTGACCTTGACTTGACCTTCACTGGACCTTGACTTGACCTTGACTCGACCTTGACTTAACCTTGACTTGACCTTGACTTGACCTTGACTTGACCTTTACTTGACCTTGACTTGACCTTGACTTGACCTTGACCTGACCTTGTCTTGACCTTGACTCGACCTTGACTCGACCTTGACATGACCTTGACATGACCTTGACTTGACCTTGACATGACCTTGACTTGACCTTGACTTGACCTTGACTTGACCTTGACTTGACCTTGACTTTACCTTCACTGGACCTTGACTTGACCTTGACCTGACCTTAACTTGACCTTGACTCGACCTTGACTTGACCTTGACTTGACCTTGACTTGACCATGACTTGACCTTGACTTGACCTTGACTTGACCTTGACTCGACCTTGACATGACCTTGACTTGACTTTGACTTGACCTTGACATGACCTTGACTTGACCTTGACATGACCTTGACTTGACCTTGACTTGACCTTGACTTGACCTTGACTTGACCTTTACTCGACCTTGACATGACCTTCACTTGACCTTGACCTGACCTTAACTTGACCTTGACTCGACCTTGACTTGACCTTGACTTGACGTTGACTTGACTTTGACTTTGACTTGACCTTGACTTGACCTTTACTTGACCTTGACTTGACCTTGACTTGACCTTGACATGACCTTGACTTGACCTTGACATGACCTTGACTTGACCTTGACTTGACCTTGACTTGACCTTTACTCGACCTTGACATGACCTTCACTTGACCTTGACTTGACCTTGACTTGACCTTGACGTGACCTTGACTTTACCTTGACTTGACCTTGACTTGACCTTGACTTGACCTTGACTTGACCTTGACTTGACCTTGACATGACCTTGACATGACTTTGACTTGACCTTGACATGACCTTGACTTGACCTTGACTTGACCTTGACGTGACCTTGACTTAACCTTGACTTGACCTTGACTTGACCTTGACTTGACCCTGACATGACCTTGACTTGACCTTGACTTGACCTTGACTTGAACTTGACTTGACTTGACCTTGACTTGAGCTTGACCTTGACTTGACCTTGACTTGACCTTGATTTGACCTTGACTTGACCTTGACTTGACCTTCAATTGACCTTGACTTGACCTACACTGGACCTTGACTTGACCTTAACTCGACCTTGACTTAACCTTGACTTGACCTTGACTTGACCTTGACTTGACCTTGAATTGACCTTGACTTGACATTGACTTGACCTTGACTTGACCTTGTCTTGACCTTGACTCGACCTTGACTCGACCTTGACATGACCTTGACTTGACCTTGACATGACCTTGACTTGACCTTGACTTGACCTTCACTGGACCTTGACTTGACCTTGACTCGACCTTGACTTGACCTTGACTTGACCTTGACTTGACCTTGACTTGACCTTGACTTGACCTTGACTCGACCATGACATGACCTTGACTTGACTTTGACTTGACCTTGACTCGACCATGACATCACCTTGTCTTGACCTTGACTTGACCTTGACTTGACCTTGACTTGACCTTGACTTGACCTTGACATGACCTTGACTTGACCTTGGCATGACCTTGACTTGACCTTGACTTGACCTTTACTCGCCCTTGACATGACCTTGACATGACCTTGACTTGACCTTGACTTGACCTTGACTTGACCTTGACTTGACCTTGACTTGACCTTGACGTGACCTTGACTTAACGTTGACTTGACTTGACCTTGACTTGACCTTGACATGACCTTGACTTGACCTTGACTTGACCTTGACTTGACCTTGACCTTGACATGACCTTGACTTGACCTTGACTTGACCTTGACTTGACCTTGACCTTGACATGACCTTGACTTGACCTTGACTCTGCCTTGACATGACCTTACTTGACTTTGACTTGACATGACCTTGACTTGACCTTGACCTGACCTTGACTTGACCTTGACTTGACCTTGACCTGACCTTAACTTGACCTTGACTCGACCTTGACTTGACCTTGACTTGACCTTGACTTGACCTTGACTCTGCCTTGACATGACCTTACTTGACTTTGACTTGACATGACCTTGACTTGACCTTGACTTGACCTTGACTTGACCTTTACTTGACCTTGACTTGACCTTTACTCGACCTTGACATGACCTTGACTTGACCTTGACTTGACCTTGACTTGACCTTGACATGACCTAGACTTGAGCTTGACTTGACCTTGACTTGACCTTGACATGACTTTGACTTGACCTTGACTTGACCTTGACTTGACCTTGACTTGACCTTGAGTCGACCTTGACTCGACCTTGACATGACCTTGACTTGACCTTGACATGACCTTGACTTGACCTTGACTTGACCTTGACCTGACCTTAACTTGACCTTGACTCGACCTTGACTTGACCTTGACTTGACCTTGACTTGACCTTGACTTGACCTTGATTTGACCTTGACATGACCTTGACCTGACATTGACTTGACCTTCACTTGACCTTGACTTGACCTTCACTGGACCTTGACTTGACCTTGACTCGACCTTGACTTAACCTTGACTTGATCTTGACTTGACCTTGACTTGACCTTGACTTGACCTTGACTTGACCTTGACTTGACCTTGACTTGACTTTGATTTGAACTTGACTTGACCTTGACTTTGACTTGAACTTGTCTTGACCTTGACTTTGACTTGAACTTGACTTGACCTTGACTTGATCTTGACTTGACTTGACCTTGACATGACCTTGAATTGACCTCGTCTTGACCTTGACTTGACTTTGATTTGAACTTGACTTGACCTTAACTTTGACTTGAACTTGACTTGACCTTGACTTGATCTTGACTTGACTTGACCTTGACTTGACCTTGACATGACCTTGACTTGACCTTGACTTGACCCTGACTTGACCTTGACTTGACCTCTACATGACCTCGACTTGACCTTGACTTGACCTTGACATGACCTTGACATGACCTTGACTTGACCTTGACTTGAACTTGACTTGACCTTGACTTGACCTTGACTTAACCTTGACTTGACCTTGCATTGACCTCGTCTTGACCTTGACTTGACTTTGATTTGAACTTGACTTGACCTTGATTTTGACTTGAACTTGACTTGACCTTGACTTGATCTTGACTTGACCTTGTCTTGACCTTGACATGACCTTGACTTGACTTTGACTTGACCCTGACTTGACCTTGACTTGACCTTGACTTGACCTTGACATGACCTTGACTTGACCTTGACTTGACCTTGACTTGACTTTGACTTGACCTTGACATGACCTTGACATGACCTTGACTCGACCTGGACTCGAAATTGACTTGACTTTGACTTGACCTTGACTTGACCTTGACTTGACCTTGACTTGACCTTGACTTAACCTTGACTTGATCTTGAATTGACCTCGTCTTGACCTTGACTAGACTTTGATTTGAACTTGACTTGACCTTGACTTTGACTTGAACTTGACTTGACCTTGACTTGATCTTGACTTGACTTGACCTTGACATGACCTTGACTTGACCTTGACTTGACCTTGACTTGACCTTGACTTGACCCTGATTTGACCAAGACTTGACCTTGACTTGACCTTGACTCGACCTTGACTTGACCTTGACTTGACCATGAATTGACCTTGACATTACCTTGACATTACCTTTACTTGACCTTGACTTGACTTTGACTTGACCTCTACATGACCTTGACTTGACCTTGACATGACCTTGACTTGACCTTGACTTGACCTTGACTTGACCTTGACTTGACCTTGACTTGACCTTGACATGACCTTGACTTGACCTTGACTTGACCTTGACTTGACTTTGACTTGACCTTGACATGACCTTGACATGACCTTGACTCGACCTGGACTCGAAATTGACTTGACTTTGACTTGACCTTGACTTGACCTTGACTTGACCTTGACATGACCTTGACTTGACTTTGACTTGACCCTGACTTGACCTTGACTTGACCTTGACTTGACCTTGACATGACCTTGACTTGACCTTGACTTGACCTTGACTTGACTTTGACTTGACCTTGACATGACCTTGACATGACCTTGACTCGACCTGGACTCGAAATTGACTTGACTTTGATTTGACCTTGACTTGACCTTGACTTGACCTTGACTTGACCTTGACTTGACCTTGACTTGACCTTGACTTGACCTTGACTTAACCTTGACTTGACCTTGAATTGACCTCGTCTTGACCTTGACTAGACTTTGATTTGAACTTGACTTGACCTTGACTTTGACTTGAACTTGACTTGACCTTGACTTGATCTTGACTTGACTTGACCTTGACATGACCTTGATTTGACCTTGACTTGACCTTGACTTGACCTTGACTTGACCTTGACTTGACCTTGACTTGACCTTGACTTGACCTTGACTTGACCCTGATTTGACCAAGACTTGACCTTGACTTGACCTTGACTTGACCTTGACTCGACCTTGACTTGACCTTGACTTGACCAAATTGACCTTGACATTACCTTTACTTGACCTTGACTTGACTTTGACTTGACCTCTACATGACCTTGACTTGACCTCTACATGACCTTGACTTGACCTTGACATGACCTTGACATGACCTTGACTTGACCTTGACTTGACCTTGAACTGACCTTGACTTGACCTTTACATGACCCTGACTTGACCTTGACATGACCTTGACTTGACCTGGAATTGACCTTGACTTGACCTTAACATGACCTTGACTTGACCTTGACTTGACCTTGTCTTGACCTTGACTTGACTTTGACTTGACCTTGTCTTGACCTTGACTTGATCTTGACTTGACCTTGACATAACCTTGACTTGACCTTGACTTGACCTGGAATTGACCTTGACTTGACCTTAACATGACCTTGACTTGACCTTGACTTGACCTGGAATTGACCTTGGCTTGACTTTGACTTGACCTTGTCTTGACCTTGTCTTGACTTTGACTTGACCTTGACTTGACCTTTACTCGACCTTGACATGACCTTGACTTGACCTTGGCTTGACCTTGACTTGACCTTGACTTGACCTTGACTTGACCTTGACTTGACCTTGACTTGACCTTGACTCGACCTTGACATGACCTTGACTTGACTTTGACTTGACCTTGACATGACCTTGACTTGACCTTGACTTGACCTTTACTCGACCTTGACTTGACCTTGACTTGACCTTTACTCGACCTTGACATGACCTTGACTTGACCTTGGCTTGACCTTGTCTTCACCTTGACTCGACCTTGACTCGACCTTGACATGACCTTGACTTGACCTTGACTTGACCTTGACTTGACCTTCACTGGACCTTGACTTGACCTTGACCTGACCTTAACTTGACCTTGACTCGACCTTGACTTGACCTTGACTTGACCTTGACTTGACCATGACTTGACCTTGACTTGACCTTGACTTGACCTTGACTCGACCTTGAGTTGACCTTCACTGGACCTTGACTCGACCTTGACTTGACCTTGACATGACCTTGACTTGACCTTGACTTGACTTGACCTTGACTTGAGCTTGAGCTTGACCTTGACTTGAGCTTGACCTTGACTTGACCTTGACTTGACCTTGACTTGACCTTGGCTTGACCTTGACCTTGGCTTGACCTTGACCTTGACATGACCTGTACATGACCTTGACTTGACCTTGACTTGCCCTTGACATGACCTTGACTTGACCTTGACTTGACCTTGACATGACCTTGACTTGACCTTGACTTGACCTGGACTCGACCTTGACTTGACCTTCACTTGACCTTGACTTGACCTTGACTTGACCTTGACTTGACCTTGACTTGACCTTAACTCGACCTTGAGTTGACCTTCACTGGACCTTGACTTGACCTTGACTCGACCTTGTCTTGACCTTGACTCGACCTTGACTTGACCTTGACATGACCTTGACTTGACCTTGACTTGACTTGACCTTGACTTCAGCTTGAGCTTGACCTTGACTTGACCTTGACTTGACCTTGAATTGACCTTGACTTGACCTTGACTTGACCTTGATTTGACCTTGACATGACCTTGACCTGACCTTGACTTGATCTTGACTTGACCTTCACTTGACCTTGACTTGACCTTCACTGGACCTTGACTTGACCTTGACTCGACCTTGACTTAACCTTGACTTGACCTAGACTTGACCTTGACTTGACCTTTACTTGACCTTGACTTGACCTTGACTTGACCTTGACTTGACCTTGACCTGACCTTGTCTTGACCTTGACTCGACCTTGACTCGACCTTGACATGACCTTGACATGACCTTGCCTTGACCTTGACATGACCTTGACTTGACCTTGACTTGACCTTGACTTGACCTTGACTTGACCTTGACTTGACCTTGACTTGACCTTGACTTGACCTTCACTGGACCTTGACTTGACCTTGACCTGACCTTAACTTGACCTTGACTCGACCTTGACTTCACCTTGACTTGACCTTGACTTGACCTTTACTCGACCTTGACATGACCTTGACTTGACCTTGGCTTGACCTTGACTTGACCTTGACTTGACCTTGACTTGACGTTGACTTGACTTTGACTTGACCTTGACTTGACCTTTACTTGACCTTGACTTGACCTTGACATGACCTTGACTTGACCTTGACATGACCTTGACTTGACCTTGACTTGACCTTGACTTGACCTTTACTCGACCTTGACATGACCTTCACTTGACCTTGACTTGACCTTGACTTGACCTTGACGTGACCTTGACTTTACCTTGACTTGACCTTGACTTGACCTTGACATGACCTTGACTTGACCTTGACTTGACCTTGACTTGACCTTGACTTGACCTTGACATGACCTTGACATGACTTTGACTTGACCTTGACATGACCTTGACTTGACCTTGACTTGACCTTGACGTGACCTTGACTTAACCTTGACTTGACTTTGACTTGACCTTGACTTGACCCTGACATGACCTTGACTTGACCTTGACTTGACCTTGACTTGAACTTGACTTGACTTGACCTTGACTTGAGCTTGACCTTGACTTGACCTTGACTTGACCTTGATTTGACCTTGACTTGACCTTGACTTGACCTTCAATTGACCTTGACTTGACCTACACTGGACCTTGACTTGACCTTAACTCGACCTTGACTTAACCTTGACTTGACCTTGACTTGACCTTGACTTGACCTTGAATTGACCTTGACTTGACATTGACTTGACCTTGACTTGACCTTGTCTTGACCTTGACTCGACCTTGACTCGACCTTGACATGACCTTGACTTGACCTTGACATGACCTTGACTTGACCTTCACTGGACCTTGACTTGACCTTGACTCGACCTTGACTTGACCTTGACTTGACCTTGACTTGACCTTGACTTGACCTTGACTTGACATTGACTTGACCTTGACTCGACCATGACATGACCTTGACTTGACTTTGACTTGACCTTGACTTGACCTTGACTTGACCTTGACTCGACCATGACATGACCTTGTCTTGACCTTGACTTGACCTTGACTTGACCTTGACTTTACCTTGACTTGACCTTGACTTGACCTTGACATGACCTTGACTTTACCTTGACTTGACCTTGACTTGACCTTGACCTTTACTCGCCCTTGACATGTCCTTGACATGACCTTGACTTGACCTTGACGTGACCTTGACTTAACGTTGACTTGACTTGACCTTGACTTGACCTTGACATGACCTTGACTTGACCTTGACTTGACCTTGACTTTGACATGACCTTGACTTGACCTTGACTTGACCTTGACTTGACCTTGACATGACCTTGACTTGACCTTGACTTGACCTTGACGTGACCTTGACTTGACCTTGACTCGACCTTGACTTGACCTTGACCTGACCTTAACTTGACCTTGACTCGACCTTGACTTGACCTTGACTTGACCTTGACTTGACCTTGACTTGACCTTGACTTGACCTTGACTCTGCCTTGACATGACCTTACTTGACTTTGACTTGACATGACCTTGACTTGACCTTGACTTGACCTTTACTCGACCTTGACATGACCTTGACTTGACCTTGACTTGACCTTGACTTGACCTTGACATGACCTAGACTTGAGCTTGACTTGACCTTGACTTGACCTTGACATGACTTTGACTTGACCTTGACTTGACCTTGACTTGACCTTGACTTGACCTTGACTCGACATTGACTCGACCTTGACATGACCTTGACTTGACCTTGACATGACCTTGACTTGACCTTGGCTTGACCTTGACTTGACCTTGACTTGACGTTGACTTGACCTTCACTGGACCTTGACTTGACCTTGACCTGACCTTAACTTGACCTTGACTCGACCTTGACTTCACCTTGACTTGACCTTGACTTGACCTTTACTCGACCTTGACATGACCTTGACTTGACCTTGGCTTGACCTTGACTTGACCTTGACTTGACCTTGACTTGACGTTGACTTGACTTTGACTTGACCTTGACTTGACCTTTACTTGACCTTGACTTGACCTTGACATGACCTTGACTTGACCTTGACATGACCTTGACTTGACCTTGACTTGACCTTGACTTGACCTTTACTCGACCTTGACATGACCTTCACTTGACCTTGACTTGACCTTGACTTGACCTTGACGTGACCTTGACTTTACCTTGACTTGACCTTGACTTGACCTTGACATGACCTTGACTTGACCTTGACTTGACCTTGACTTGACCTTGACTTGACCTTGACATGACCTTGACATGACTTTGACTTGACCTTGACATGACCTTGACTTGACCTTGACTTGACCTTGACGTGACCTTGACTTAACCTTGACTTGACTTTGACTTGACCTTGACTTGACCCTGACATGACCTTGACTTGACCTTGACTTGACCTTGACTTGAACTTGACTTGACTTGACCTTGACTTGAGCTTGACCTTGACTTGACCTTGACTTGACCTTGATTTGACCTTGACTTGACCTTGACTTGACCTTCAATTGACCTTGACTTGACCTACACTGGACCTTGACTTGACCTTAACTCGACCTTGACTTAACCTTGACTTGACCTTGACTTGACCTTGACTTGACCTTGAATTGACCTTGACTTGACATTGACTTGACCTTGACTTGACCTTGTCTTGACCTTGACTCGACCTTGACTCGACCTTGACATGACCTTGACTTGACCTTGACATGACCTTGACTTGACCTTCACTGGACCTTGACTTGACCTTGACTCGACCTTGACTTGACCTTGACTTGACCTTGACTTGACCTTGACTTGACCTTGACTTGACATTGACTTGACCTTGACTCGACCATGACATGACCTTGACTTGACTTTGACTTGACCTTGACTTGACCTTGACTTGACCTTGACTCGACCATGACATGACCTTGTCTTGACCTTGACTTGACCTTGACTTGACCTTGACTTTACCTTGACTTGACCTTGACTTGACCTTGACATGACCTTGACTTTACCTTGACTTGACCTTGACTTGACCTTGACCTTTACTCGCCCTTGACATGACCTTGACATGACCTTGACTTGACCTTGACGTGACCTTGACTTAACGTTGACTTGACTTGACCTTGACTTGACCTTGACATGACCTTGACTTGACCTTGACTTGACCTTGACTTTGACATGACCTTGACTTGACCTTGACTTGACCTTGACTTGACCTTGACCTTGACATGACCTTGACTTGACCTTGACTTGACCTTGACGTGACCTTGACTTGACCTTGACTCGACCTTGACTTGACCTTGACCTGACCTTAACTTGACCTTGACTCGACCTTGACTTGACCTTGACTTGACCTTGACTTGACCTTGACTTGACCTTGACTTGACCTTGACTCTGCCTTGACATGACCTTACTTGACTTTGACTTGACATGACCTTGACTTGACCTTGACTTGACCTTTACTCGACCTTGACATGACCTTGACTTGACCTTGACTTGACCTTGACTTGACCTTGACATGACCTAGACTTGAGCTTGACTTGACCTTGACTTGACCTTGACATGACTTTGACTTGACCTTGACTTGACCTTGACTTGACCTTGACTTGACCTTGACTCGACCTTGACTCGACCTTGACATGACCTTGACTTGACCTTGACATGACCTTGACTTGACCTTGACTTGACCTTGACCTGACCTTAACTTGACCTTGACTCGACCTTGACTTGACCTTGACTTGACCTTGACTTGACCTTGACTTGACCTTGATTTGACCTTGACATGACCTTGACCTGACATTGACTTGACCTTCACTTGACCTTGACTTGACCTTCACTGGACCTTGACTTGACCTTGACTCGACCTTGACTTAACCTTGACTTGATCTTGACTTGACCTTGACCTTGACTTGACCTTGACTTGACCTTGACTTGACTTTGATTTGAACATGACTTGACCTTGACTTTGACTTGAACTTGTCTTGACCTTGACTTTGACTTGAACTTGACTTGACCTTGACTTGATCTTGACTTGACTTGACTTTGACATGACCTTGAATTGACCTCGTCTTGACCTTGACTTGACTTTGATTTGTACTTGACTTGACCTTGACTTGATCTTGACTTGACTTGACCTTGACTTGACCTTGACATGACCTTGACTTGACCTTGACTTGACCCTGACTTGACCTTGACTTGACCTCTACATGACCTCGACTTGACCTTGACTTGACCTTGACATGACCTTGACATGACCTTGACTTGACCTTGACTTGAACTTGACTTGACCTTGACTTGACCTTGACTTAACCTTGACTTGACCTTGCATTGACCTCGTCTTGACCTTGACTTGACTTTGATTTGAACTTGACTTGACCTTGATTTTGACTTGAACTTGACTTGACCTTGACTTGATCTTGACTTGACCTTGACTTGACCTTGACATGACCTTGACTTGACTTTGACTTGACCCTGACTTGACCTTGACTTGACCTTGATTTGACCTTGACATGACCTTGACTTGACCTTGACTTGACCTTGACTTGACTTTGACCTGACCTTGACTTGACCTTGACATGACCTTGACTCGACCTGGACTCGAAATTGACTTGACTTTGACCTTGACTTGACCTTGACTTAACCTTGACTTGACCTTGAATTGACCTCGTCTTGACCGTGACTAGACTTTGATTTGAACTTGACTTGACCTTGACTTTGACTTGAACTTGACTTGACCTTGACTTGATCTTGACTTGACTTGACCTTGACATGACCTTGACTTGACCTTGACTTGACCTTGACTTGACCTTGACTTGACCTTGACTTGACCTTGACTTGACCTTGACTTGACCCTGATTTGACCAAGACTTGACCTTGACTTGACCTTGACTTGACCTTGACTCGACCTTGACTCGACCTTGACTTGACCTTGACTTGACCATGAATTGACCTTGACATTACCTTTACATTACCTTTACTTGACCTTGACTTGACTTTGACTTGACCTCTACATGACCTTGACTTGACCTTGACATGACCTTGACATGACCTTGACTTGACCTTGACTTGACCTTGAACTGACCTTGACTTGACCTTTACATGACCCTGACTTGACCTTGACATGACCTTGACTTGACCTTGACTTGACCTGGAATTGACCTTGACTTGACCTTAACATGACCTTGACTTGACCTTGACTTGACTTTGACTTGACCTTGTCTTGACCTTGACTTGATCTTGACTTGACCTTGACATAACCTTGACTTGACCTTGACTTGACCTTGACTTGACCTGGAATTGACCTTGACTTGACCTTAACATGACCTTGACTTGACCTTGACTTGACCTGGAATTGACCTTGGCTTGACTTTGACTTGACCTTGTCTTGACCTTGTCTTGACCTTGTCTTGACTTTGACTTGACCTTGACATGACCTTGACTTGACCTTGACTTGACCTTTACTCGACCTTGACATGACCTTGACTTGACCTTGACTTGACCTTGACTTGGCCTTGACTTGACCTTGACTTGACCTTGACTTGACCTTGACTTGACCTTGACTTGACCTTGACTTGACCTTGACTCGACCTTGACATGACCTTGACTTGACTTTGACTTGACCTTGACATGACCTTGACTTAACCTTGACTTGACCTTTACTCGACCTTGACATGACCTTGACTTGACCTTGGCTTGACCTTGTCTTGACCTTGACTCGACCTTGACTCGACCTTGACATGACCTTGACTTGACCTTGACTTGACCTTGACTTGACCTTCACTGGACCTTGACTTGACCTTGACCTGACCTTAACTTGACCTTGACTCGACATTGACTTGACCTTGACTTGACCTTGACTTGACCATGACTTGACCTTGACTTGACCTTGACTTGACCTTGACTCGACCTTGAGTTGACCTTCACTGGACCTTGACTTGACCTTGACTCGACCTTGTCTTAACCTTGACTCGACCTTGAC
Organism: Sturmia bella; assembly: GCA_963662145.1. NCBI lineage: Eukaryota > Metazoa > Arthropoda > Insecta > Diptera > Tachinidae > Sturmia > Sturmia bella. The sequence goes on from OY759172.1 coordinate 39,563,344, forward strand.
TTGACCTTGACATGACCTTGACTTGACCTTGACTTGACTTGACCTTGACTTGAGCTTGACCTTGACTTGAGCTTGACCTTGACTTGACCTTGACTTGACCTTGACTTGACCTTGACTTGACCTTGACTTGACCTTGAATTGACCTTGACTTGACCTTGATTTGACCTTGACATGACCTTGACCTGACCTTGACTTGATCTTGACTTGACCTTCACTTGACCTTGACTTGACCTTTACTCGACCTTGACATGACCTTGACTTGACCTTGACTGACTTGACCTTGACTTGACCTTGACTTGACCTTGACTTGACCTTGACTTGACCTTGACCTTGACTTGACCTTTACTCGCCCTTGACATGACCTTGACTTGACCTTGACTTGACCTTGACTTGACCTTGACGTGACCTTGACTTAACCTTGACTTGACTTGACCTTGACTTGACCTTGACATGACTTTGACTTGACCTTGACTTGACCTTGACTTGACCTTGACTTGACCTTGACTCGACCTTGACTCGACCTTGACATGACCTTGACTTGACCTTGACATGACCTTGACTTGACCTTGACTTGACCTTGACCTGACCTTAACTTGACCTTGACTCGACCTTGACTTGACCTTGACTTGACCTTGACTTGACCTTGATTTGACCTTGACATGACCTTGACCTGACATTGACTTGACCTTCACTTGACCTTGACTTGACCTTCACTGGACCTTGACTTGACCTTGACTCGACCTTGACTTAACCTTGACTTGATCTTGACTTGACCTTGACCTTGACTTGACCTTGACTTGACCTTGACTTGACTTTGATTTGAACATGACTTGACCTTGACTTTGACTTGAACTTGTCTTGACCTTGACTTTGACTTGAACTTGACTTGACCTTGACTTGATCTTGACTTGACTTGACTTTGACATGACCTTGAATTGACCTCGTCTTGACCTTGACTTGACTTTGATTTGAACTTGACTTGACCTTGACTTGATCTTGACTTGACTTGACCTTGACTTGACCTTGACATGACCTTGACTTGACCTTGACTTGACCCTGACTTGACCTTGACTTGACCTCTACATGACCTCGACTTGACCTTGACTTGACCTTGACATGACCTTGACATGACCTTGACTTGACCTTGACTTGAACTTGACTTGACCTTGACTTGACCTTGACTTAACCTTGACTTGACCTTGCATTGACCTCGTCTTGACCTTGACTTGACTTTGATTTGAACTTGACTTGACCTTGATTTTGACTTGAACTTGACTTGACCTTGACTTGATCTTGACTTGACCTTGACTTGACCTTGACATGACCTTGACTTGACTTTGACTTGACCCTGACTTGACCTTGACTTGACCTTGACTTGACCTTGACATGACCTTGACTTGACCTTGACTTGACCTTGACTTGACTTTGACCTGACCTTGACATGACCTTGACATGACCTTGACTCGACCTGGACTCGAAATTGACTTGACTTTGACCTTGACTTGACCTTGACTTAACCTTGACTTGACCTTGAATTGACCTCGTCTTGACCTTGACTAGACTTTGATTTGAACTTGACTTGACCTTGACTTTGACTTGAACTTGACTTGACCTTGACTTGATCTTGACTTGACTTGACCTTGACATGACCTTGACTTGACCTTGACTTGACCTTGACTTGACCTTGACTTGACCTTGACTTGACCTTGACTTGACCTTGACTTGACCCTGATTTGACCAAGACTTGACCTTGACTTGACCTTGACTTGACCTTGACTCGACCTTGACTTGACCTTGACTTGACCATGAATTGACCTTGACATTACCTTTACATTACCTTTACTTGACCTTGACTTGACTTTGACTTGACCTCTACATGACCTTGACTTGACCTTGACATGACCTTGACATGACCTTGACTTGACCTTGACTTGACCTTGAACTGACCTTGACTTGACCTTTACATGACCCTGACTTGACCTTGACATGACCTTGACTTGACCTTGACTTGACCTGGAATTGACCTTGACTTGACCTTAACATGACCTTCACTTGACCTTGACTTGACTTTGACTTGACCTTGTCTTGACCTTGACTTGATCTTGACTTGACCTTGACATAACCTTGACTTGACCTTGACTTGACCTTGACTTGACCTGGAATTGACCTTGACTTGACCTTAACATGACCTTGACTTGACCTTGACTTGACCTGGAATTGACCTTGGCTTGACTTTGACTTGACCTTGTCTTGACCTTGTCTTGACTTTGACTTGACCTTGACATGACCTTGACTTGACCTTGACTTGACCTTTACTCGACCTTGACATGACCTTGACTTGACCTTGACTTGACCTTGACTTGGCCTTGACTTGACCTTGACTTGACCTTGACTTGACCTTGACTTGACCTTGACTTGACCTTGACTTGACCTTGACTCGACCTTGACATGACCTTGACTTGACTTTGACTTGACCTTGACATGACCTTGACTTAACCTTGACTTGACCTTTACTCGACCTTGACATGACCTTGACTTGACCTTGGCTTGACCTTGTCTTGACCTTGACTCGACCTTGACTCGACCTTGACATGACCTTGACTTGAACTTGACTTGACCTTCACTGGACCTTGACTTGACCTTGACCTGACCTTAACTTGACCTTGACTCGACATTGACTTGACCTTGACTTGACCTTGACTTGACCATGACTTGACCTTGACTTGACCTTGACTTGACCTTGACTCGACCTTGAGTTGACCTTCACTGGACCTTGACTTGACCTTGACTCGACCTTGTCTTGACCTTGACTCGACCTTGACTTGACCTTGACATGACCTTGACTTGACCTTGACTTGACTTGACCTTGACTTGAGCTTGACCTTGACTTGAGCTTGACCTTGACTTGACCTTGACTTGACCTTGACTTGACCTTGACTTGACCTTGACTTGACCTTGACTTGACCTTGATTTGACCTTGACATGACCTTGACCTGACCTTGACTTGATCTTGACTTGACCTTCACTTGACCTTGACTTGACCTTTACTCGACCTTGACATGACCTTGACTTGACCTTGACTGACTTGACCTTGACTTGACCTTGACTTGACCTTGACTTGACCTTGACCTTGACTTGACCTTTACTCGCCCTTGACATGACCTTGACTTGACCTTGACTTGACCTTGACTTGACCTTGACGTGACCTTGACTTAACCTTGACTTGACTTGACCTTGACTTGACCTTGACATGACTTTGACTTGACCTTGACTTGACCTTGACTTGACCTTGACTTGACCTTGACTCGACCTTGACTCGACCTTGACATGACCTTGACTTGACCTTGACATGACCTTGACTTGACCTTGACTTGACCTTGACCTGACCTTAACTTGACCTTGACTCGACCTTGACTTGACCTTGACTTGACCTTGACTTGACCTTGACTTGACCTTGATTTGACCTTGACATGACCTTGACCTGACATTGACTTGACCTTCACTTGACCTTGACTTGACCTTCACTGGACCTTGACTTGACCTTCACTCGACCTTGACTTAACCTTGACTTGATCTTGACTTGACCTTGACCTTGACTTGACCTTGACTTGACCTTGAATTGACCTTGACTTGACCTTGACTTGACCTTGACTTGACTTTGATTTGAACTTGACTTGACCTTGACTTTGACTTGAACTTGTCTTGACCTTGACTTTGACTTGAACTTGACTTGACCTTGACCTGATCTTGACTTGACTTGACCTTGACATGACCTTGAATTGACCTCGTCTTGACCTTGACTTGACTTTGATTTGAACTTGACTTGACCTTGACTTTGACTTGAACTTGACTTGACCTTGACTTGATCTTGACTTGACTTGACCTTGACTTGACCTTGACATGACCTTGACTTGACCTTGACTTGACCCTGACTTGACCTTGACTTGACATCTACATGACCTCGACTTGACCTTGACTTGACCTTGACATGACCTTGACATGATCTTGACTTGACCTTGACTTAAACTTGACTTGACCTTGACTTGACCTTGACTTAACCTTGACTTGACCTTGCATTGACCTCGTCTTGACCTTGACTTGACTTTGATTTGAACTTGACTTGACCTTGATTTTGACTTGAACTTGACTTGACCTTGACTTGATCTTGACTTGACCTTGACTTGACCTTGACATGACCTTGACTTGACTTTGACTTGACCCTGACTTGACCTTGACTTGAGCTTGACTTGACCTTGACATGACCTTGACTTGACCTTGACTTGACCTTGACTTGACTTTGACTTGACCTTGACATGACCTTGACATGACCTTGACTCGACCTGGACTTGAAATTGACTTGACTTTGACTTGACCTTGACTTGACCTTGACTTGGCCTTGACTTGACCTTGACTTAACCTTGACTTGACCTTGAATTGACCTCGTCTTGACCTTGACTAGACTTTGATTTGAACTTGACTTGACCTTGACTTTGACTTGAACTTGACTTGACCTTGACTTGATCTTGACTTGACTTGACCTTGACATGACCTTGACTTGACCTTGACTTGACCTTGACTTGACCATGACTTGACCTTGACTTGACCTTGACTTGACCTTGACTTGACCTTGACTTGACCCTGATTTGACCAAGACTTGACCTTGACTTGACCTTGACTTGACCTTGACTCGACCTTGACTTGACCTTGACTTGACCATGAATTGACCTTGACATTACCTTGACATTACCTTTACTTGACCTTGACTTGACTTTGACTTGACCTCTACATGACCTTGACTTGACCTTGACATGACCTTGAAATGACCTTGACTTGACCTTGACTTGACCTTGAACTGACCTTGACTTGACCTTTACATGACCCTGACTTGACCTTGACATGACCTTGACTTGACCTTGACTTGACCTGGAATTGACTTTGACTTGACCTTAACATGACCTTGACTTGACCTTGACTTGACTTTGACTTGACCTTGTCTTGACCTTGACTTGATCTTGACTTGACCTTGACATAACCTTGACTTGACCTTGACTTGACCTGGAATTGACCTTGACTTGACCTTAACATGACCTTGACTTGACCTTGACTTGACCTGGAATTTACCTTGGCTTGACTTTGACTTGACCTTGTCTTGACCTTGTCTTGACTTTGACTTGACCTTGACATGACCTTGACTTGACCTTGACTTGACCTTTACTCGACCTTGACATGACCTTGACTTGACCTTGGCTTGACCTTGACTTGACCTTGACTTGACCTTGACTTGACCTTGACTTGACCTTGACTTGACCTTGACTTGACCTTGACTCGACCTTGACATGACCTTGACTTGACTTTGACTTGACCTTGACATGACCTTGACTTAACCTTGACTTGACCTTTACTCGACCTTGACATGACCTTGACTTGACATTGGCTTGACCTTGTCTTGACCTTGACTCGACCTTGACTCGACCTTGACATGACCTTGACTTGACCTTGACTTGACCTTGACTTGACCTTCACTGGACCTTGACTTGACCTTGACCTGACCTTAACTTGACCTTGACTCGACCTTGACTTGACCTTGACTTGACCTTGACTTGACCATGACTTGACCTTGACTTGACCTTGACTTGACCTTGACTCGACCTTGAGTTGACCTTCACTGGACCTTGACTTGACCTTGACTCGACCTTGTCTTGACCTTGACTCGACCTTGACTTGACCTTGACATGACCTTGACCTGACCTTGACTTGACCTTGACTTGAGCTTGACCTTGACTTGAGCTTGACCTTGACTTGACCTTGATTTGACCTTGACTTGACCTTGACTTGACCTTGACTTGACCTTGATTTGACCTTGACATGACCTTGACCTGACCTTGACTTGATCTTGACTTGACCTTCACTTGACCTTGACTTGACCTTTACTCGACCTTGACATGACCTTGACTTGACCTTGACTGACTTGACCTTGACTTGACCTTGACTTGACCTTGACTTGACCTTTACTCGCCCTTGACATGACCTTGACTTGACCTTGACTTGACCTTGACTTGACCTTGACGTGACCTTGACTTAACCTTGACTTGACTTGACCTTGACTTGACCTTGACATGACCTTGACTTGACCTTGACTTGACCTTGACTTGACCTTGACTTGACCTTGACTTGACCTTGACCTTGACATGACCTGGACATGACCTTGACTTGACCTTGACTTGACCTTGAATTGACCTTGACCTTGACGTGACCTTGACTTGACCTTGACTGACTTGACCTTGACTTGACCTTGACTTGACATTGACTTGACCTTGACTTGACCTTGACTTGACCTTTACTCGCCCTTGACATGACCTTGACTTGACCTTGACTTGACCTTGACTTGACCTTGACTTGACCTTGACGTGACCTTGACTTAACCTTGACTTGACTTGACCTTGACTTGACCTTGACATGACCTTGACTTGACCTTGACTTGACCTTGACCTTGACTTGACCTTGACCTTGACATGACCTTGACTTGACCTTGACTTGACCTTGGCTTGACCTTGACCTTGACATGACCTGGACATGACCTTGACTTGACCTTGACTTGCCCTTGACATGACCTTGACTTGACCTTGACTTGACCTTGACATGACCTTGACTTGACCTTGACTTGACCTTGACTCGACCTTCACTTGACCTTGATTTGACCTTGACTTGACCTTGACCTTGACATGACCTTGACTTGACCTTGACTTGACCTTGGCTTGACCTTGACTTGCCCTTGACATGACCTTGACTTGACCTTGACTTGACCTTGACTTGACCTTGACTTGACCTTGACTTGACCTTGACTTGACCTTGACTCGACCTTGAGTTGACCTTCACTGGACCTTGACTTGACCTTGACTCGACCTTGACTTGACCTTGACATGACCTTGACTTGACCTTGACTTGACCTTGACTTCAGCTTGAGCTTGACCTTGACTTGAGCTTGACCTTGACTTGACCTTGACTTGACCTTGACTTGACCTTGACTTGACCTTGAATTGACCTTGACTTGACCTTGACTTGACCTTGATTTGACCTTGACATGACCTTGACCTGACCTTGACTTGATCTTGACTTGACCTTCACTTGACCTTGACTTGACCTTCACTGGACCTTGACTTGACCTTGACTCGACCTTGACTTAACCTCGACTTGACCTTGACTTGACCTTGACTTGACCTTGACTTGACCTTTACTTGACCTTGACTTGACCTTGACTTGACCTTGACCTGACCTTGTCTTGACCTTGACTCGACCTTGACTCGACCTTGACATGACCTTGACTTGACCTTGACATGACCTTGACTTGATCTTGACTTGACCTTCACTGGACCTTGACTTGACCTTGACCTGACCTTAACTTGACCTTGACTCGACCTTGACTTGACCTTGACTTGACCTTGACTTGACCATGACTTGACCTTGACTTGACCTTGACTTGACCTTGACTCGACCTTGACATGACCTTGACTTGACTTTGACTTGACCTTGACATGACCTTGACTTGACCTTGACTTGACCTTGGCTTGACCTTGACTTGACCTTGACTTGACCTTGACTTGACTTTGACTTGACCTTGACTTGACCTTTACTTGACCTTGACTTGACCTTGACTTGACCTTGACATGACCTTGACTTGACCTTGACATGACCTTGACTTGACCTTGACTTGACCTTGACTTGACCTTTACTCGACCTTGACATGACCTTCACTTGACCTTGACTTGACCTTGACTTGACCTTGACGTGACCTTGACTTTACCTTGACTTGACCTTGACTTGACCTTGACATGACCTTCACTTGACCTTGACTTGACCTTGACATGACCTTGACTTGACCTTGACATGACCTTGACTTGACCTTGACTTGACCTTGACTTGACCTTTACTCGACCTTGACATGACCTTCACTTGACCTTGACTTGACCTTGACATGACCTTGACTTGACCTTGACTTGACCTGGAATTGACTTTGACTTGACCTTAACATGACCTTGACTTGACCTTGACTTGACTTTGACTTGACCTTGTCTTGACCTTGACTTGATCTTGACTTGACCTTGACATAACCTTGACTTGACCTTGACTTGACCTGGAATTGACCTTGACTTGACCTTAACATGACCTTGACTTGACCTTGACTTGACCTGGAATTTACCTTGGCTTGACTTTGACTTGACCTTGTCTTGACCTTGTCTTGACTTTGACTTGACCTTGACATGACCTTGACTTGACCTTGACTTGACCTTTACTCGACCTTGACATGACCTTGACTTGACCTTGGCTTGACCTTGACTTGACCTTGACTTGACCTTGACTTGACCTTGACTTGACCTTGACTTGACCTTGACTTGACCTTGACTCGACCTTGACATGACCTTGACTTGACTTTGACTTGACCTTGACATGACCTTGACTTAACCTTGACTTGACCTTTACTCGACCTTGACATGACCTTGACTTGACATTGGCTTGACCTTGTCTTGACCTTGACTCGACCTTGACTCGACCTTGACATGACCTTGACTTGACCTTGACTTGACCTTGACTTGACCTTCACTGGACCTTGACTTGACCTTGACCTGACCTTAACTTGACCTTGACTCGACCTTGACTTGACCTTGACTTGACCTTGACTTGACCATGACTTGACCTTGACTTGACCTTGACTTGACCTTGACTCGACCTTGAGTTGACCTTCACTGGACCTTGACTTGACCTTGACTCGACCTTGTCTTGACCTTGACTCGACCTTGACTTGACCTTGACATGACCTTGACCTGACCTTGACTTGACCTTGACTTGAGCTTGACCTTGATATGAGCTTGACCTTGACTTGACCTTGACTTGACCTTGACTTGACCTTGACTTGACCTTGACTTGACCTTGACTTGACCTTGATTTGACCTTGACATGACCTTGACCTGACCTTGACTTGATCTTGACTTGACCTTCACTTGACCTTGACTTGACCTTTACTCGACCTTGACATGACCTTGACTTGACCTTGACTGACTTGACCTTGACTTGACCTTGACTTGACCTTTACTCGCCCTTGACATGACCTTGACTTGACCTTGACTTGACCTTGACTTGACCTTGACTTGACCTTGACGTGACCTTGACTTAACCTTGACTTGACTTGACCTTGACTTGACCTTGACATGACCTTGACTTGACCTTGACTTGACCTTGACTTGACCTTGACTTGACCTTGACTTGACCTTGACCTTGACATGACCTGGACATGACCTTGACTTGACCTTGACTTGACCTTGAATTGACCTTGACCTTGACTTGACCTTGACTTGACCTTGACTGACTTGACCTTGACTTGACCTTGACTTGACATTGACTTGACCTTGACTTGACCTTGACTTGACCTTTACTCGCCCTTGACATGACCTTGACTTGACCTTGACTTGACCTTGACTTGACCTTGACTTGACCTTGACGTGACCTTGACTTAACCTTGACTTGACTTGACCTTGACTTGACCTTGACATGACCTTGACTTGACCTTGACTTGACCTTGACTTGACCTTGACCTTGACATGACCTTGACTTGACCTTGACTTGACCTTGGCTTGACCTTGACCTTGACATGACCTGGACATGACCTTGACTTGACCTTGACTTGCCCTTGACATGACCTTGACTTGACCTTGACTTGACCTTGACATGACCTTGACTTGACCTTGACTTGACCTTGACTCGACCTTCACTTGACCTTGACTTGACCTTGACTTGACCTTGACCTTGACATGACCTTGACTTGACCTTGACTTGACCTTGGCTTGACCTTGACCTTGACATGACCTGGACATGACCTTGACTTGACCTTGACTTGCCCTTGACATGACCTTGACTTGACCTTGACTTGACCTTGACTTGACCTTGACTTGACCTTGACTTGACCTTGACTTGACCTTGACTTGACCTTGACTTGACCTTGACTCGACCTTGAGTTGACCTTCACTGGACCTTGACTTGACCTTGACTCGACCTTGACTTGACCTTGACATGACCTTGACTTGACCTTGACTTGACTTGACCTTGACTTCAGCTTGAGCTTGACCTTGACTTGAGCTTGACCTTGACTTGACCTTGACTTGACCTTGACTTGACCTTGAATTGACCTTGACTTGACCTTGACTTGACCTTGATTTGACCTTGACATGACCTTGACCTGACCTTGACTTGATCTTGACTTGACCTTCACTTGACCTTGACTTGACCTTCACTGGACCTTGACTTGACCTTGACTCGACCTTGACTTAACCTCGACTTGACCTTGACTTGACCTTGACTTGACCTTGACTTGACCTTTACTTGACCTTGACTTGACCTTGACTTGACCTTGACCTGACCTTGTCTTGACCTTGACTCGACCTTGACTCGACCTTGACATGACCTTGACTTGACCTTGACATGACCTTGACTTGACCTTGACTTGACCTTCACTGGACCTTGACTTGACCTTGACCTGACCTTAACTTGACCTTGACTCGACCTTGACTTGACCTTGACTTGACCTTGACTTGACCATGACTTGACCTTGACTTGACCTTGACTTGACCTTGACTCGACCTTGACATGACCTTGACTTGACTTTGACTTGACCTTGACATGACCTTGACTTGACCTTGACTTGACCTTGGCTTGACCTTGACTTGACCTTGACTTGACCTTGACTTGACTTTGACTTGACCTTGACTTGACCTTTACTTGACCTTGACTTGACCTTGACTTGACCTTGACATGACCTTGACTTGACCTTGACATGACCTTGACTTGACCTTGACTTGACCTTGACTTGACCTTTACTCGACCTTGACATGACCTTCACTTGACCTTGACTTGACCTTGACTTGACCTTGACGTGACCTTGACTTTACCTTGACTTGACCTTGACTTGACCTTGACATGACCTTGACTTGACCTTGACTTGACCTTGACTTGACCTTGACTTGACCTTGACATGACCTTGACATGACTTTGACTTGACCTTGACATGACCTTGACTTGACCTTGACTTGACCTTGACGTGACCTTGACTTAACCTTGACTTGACCTTGACTTGACCTTGACTTGACCCTGACATGACCTTGACTTGACCTTGACTTGACCTTGACTTGAACTTGACTTGACTTGACCTTGACTTGAGCTTGACCTTGACTTGACCTTGACTTGACCTTGATTTGACCTTGACTTGACCTTGACTTGACCTTAACTCGACCTTGACTTAACCTTGACTTGACCTTGACTTGACCTTGACTTGACCTTGAATTGACCTTGACTTGACATTGACTTGACCTTGACTTGACCTTGTCTTGACCTTGACTCGACCTTGACTCGACCTTGACATGACCTTGACTTGACCTTGACATGACCTTGACTTGACCTTGACTTGACCTTCACTGGACCTTGACTTGACCTTGACTCGACCTTGACTTGACCTTGACTTGACCTTGACTTGACCTTGACTTGACCTTGACTCGACCATGACATGACCTTGACTTGACTTTGACTTGACCTTGACTTGACCTTGACTTGACCTTGACTCGACCATGACATGACCTTGACTTGACCTTGACTTGACCTTGACTTGACCTTGACTTGACCTTGACTTGACCTTGACTTGACCTTGACTTGACCTTGACTTGACCTTGACTTGACCTTGACATGACCTTGACTTGACCTTGACTTGACCTTGACTTGACCTTGACTTGACCTTGACGTGACCTTGACTTAACGTTGATTTGACTTGACCTTGACTTCACCTTGACATGACCTTGACTTGACCTTGACTTTACCTTGACTTGACCTTGACGTGACCTTGACTTGACCTTGACCTGACCTTAACTTGACCTTGACTCGACCTTGACTTGACCTTGACTTGACCTTGACTTGACCTTGACTCGGCCTTGACATGACCTTACTTGACTTTGACTTGACATGACCTTGACTTGACCTTGACTTGACCTTGACTTGACCTTGACTTGACCTTGACTTGACCTTGACTTGACCTTGATTTGACCTTGACATGACCTTGACCTGACATTGACATGACCTAGACTTGAGCTTGACTTGACCTTGACTTGACCTTGACATGACTTTGACTTGACCTTGACTTGACCTTGACTTGACCTTGACCTTGACATGACCTTGACTTGACCTTGACTTGACCTTGACGTGACCTTGACTTGACCTTGACTCGACCTTGACTTGACCTTGACCTGACCTTAACTTGACCTTGACTCGACCTTGACTTGACCTTGACTTGACCTTGACTTGACCTTGACTTGACCTTGACTCGGCCTTGACATGACCTTACTTGACTTTGACTTGACTTGACCTTGACCTGACCTTAACTTGACCTTGACTCGACCTTGACTTGACCTTGACTTGACCTTGACTTGACCTTGATTTGACCTTGACATGACCTTGACCTGACATTGACTTTACCTTGACTCGACCTTGACTTGACCTTGACTTGACCTTGACTTGATCTTGAATTGACCTCGTCTTGACCTTGACTTGACTTTGATTTGAACTTGACTTGACCTTGACTTGATCTTGACTTGACTTGACCTTGACATGACCTTGAATTGACCTCGTCTTGACCTTGACTTTGACTTGACCTTGACATGACCTTGACTTGACCTTGACTTGACCTTGACTTGACCTTGACTTGACCTTGACTTGACCTTACTTGACTTTGACTTGACTTGACCTGACCTTAACTTGACCTTGACTCGACCTTGACTTGACCTTGACTTGACCTTGACTTGACCATGACTTGACCTTGACTTGACCTTGACTTGACCTTGACTCGACCTTGACATGACCTTGACTTGACTTGACCTTGACATGACCTTGACTTGACCTTGACTTGACCTTTACTCGACCTTGACATGACCTTGACTTGACCTTGGCTTGACCTTGACTTGACCTTGACTTGACCTTGACTTGACCTTGACTTGACTTTGACTTGACCTTGACTTGACCTTTACTTGACCTTGACTTGACCTTGACTTGACCTTGACATGACCTTGACTTGACCTTGACATGACCTTGACTTGACCTTGACTTGACCTTGACTTGACCTTGACTTGACCTTTACTCGACCTTGACATGACCTTCACTTGACCTTGACTTGACCTTGACTTGACCTTGACGTGACCTTGACTTTACCTTGACTTGACCTTGACTTGACCTTGACATGACCTTGACTTGACCTTGACTTGACCTTGACTTGACCTTGACTTGACCTTGACATGACCTTGACATGACTTTGACTTGACCTTGACATGACCTTGACTTGACCTTGACTTGACCTTGACGTGACCTTGACTTAACCTTGACTTGACCTTGACTTGACCTTGACTTGACCCTGACATGACCTTGACTTGACCTTGATTTGACCTTGACTTGAACTTGACTTGACTTGACCTTGACTTGAGCTTGACCTTGACTTGGCCTTGACTTGACCTTGATTTGACCTTGACTTGACCTTGACTTGACCTTCAATTGACCTTGACTTGACCTACACTGGACCTTGACTTGACCTTAACTCGACCTTGACTTAACCTTGACTTGACCTTGACTTGACCTTGACTTGACCTTGACTTGACCTTGACTCGACCATGACATGACCTTGACTTGACCTTGACTTGACCTTGACTTGACCTTGACTTGACCTTGACTTGACATTGACTTGACCTTGACTTGACCTTGTCTTGACCTTGACTCGACCTTGACTCGACCTTGACATGACCTTGACTTGACCTTGACATGACCTTGACTTGACCTTGACTTGACCTTCACTGGACCTTGACTTGACCTTGACTCGACCTTGACTTGACCTTGACTTGACCTTGACTTGACCTTGACTTGACCTTGACTTGACCTTGACTCGACCATGACATGACCTTGACTTGACTTTGACTTGACCTTGACTTGACCTTGACTTGACCTTGACTTGACCTTGACTCGACCATGACATGACCTTGACTTGACTTTGACTTGACCTTGACTTGACCTTGACTTGACCTTGTCTTGACCTTGACTCGACCTTGACTCGACCTTGACATGACCTTGACTTGACCTTGACATGACCTTGACTTGACCTTGACTTGACCTTCACTGGACCTTGACTTGACCTTGACTCGACCTTGACTTGACCTTGACTCGACCATGACATGACCTTGACTTGACATTGACTTGACATTGACTTGACCTTGACTTGACCTTGTCTTGACCTTGACTCGACCTTGACTCGACCTTGACATGACCTTGACTTGACCTTGACATGACCTTGACTTGACCTTGACTTGACCTTCACTGGACCTTGACTTGACCTTGACTCGACCTTGACTTGACCTTGACTTGACCTTGACTTGACCTTGACTTGACCTTGACTTGACCTTGACTCGACCATGACATGACCTTGACTTGACTTTGACTTGACCTTGACTTGACCTTGACTTGACCTTGACTCGACCATGACATGACCTTGACTTGACCTTGACTTGACCTTGACTTGACCTTGACTTGACCTTGACTTGACCTTGACTTGACCTTGACTTGACCTTGACTTGACCTTGACTTGACCTTGACTTGACCTTGACTTGACCTTGACGTGACCTTGACTTAACGTTGACTTGACTTGACCTTGACTTGACCTTGACTTGACCTTGACTTGACCTTGACTTGACCTTGACCTTGACATGACCTTGACTTGACCTTGACGTGACCTTGACTTGACCTTGACTCGACCTTGACTTGACCTTGACCTGACCTTAACTTGACCTTGACTCGACCTTGACTTGACCTTGACTTGACCTTGACTTTACCTTGACTTGAGCTTGACTCGGCCTTGACATGACCTTGCTTGACTTTGACTTGACATGACCTTGACTTGACCTTGACTTGACCTTGACTTGACCTTGACTTGACCTTTACTCGACCTAGACATGACCTTGACTTGACCTTGACTTGACCTTGACTTGACCTTGACATGACCTAGACTTGAGCTTGACTTGACCTTGACTTGACCTTGACATGACTTTGACTTGACCTTGACTTGACCTTGACTTGACCTTGACTCGACCTTGACTCGACCTTGACATGACCTTGACTTGACCTTGACATGACCTTGACTTGACCTTGACTTGACCTTGACCTGACCTTAACTTGACCTTGACTCGACCTTGACTTGACCTTGACTTGACCTTGACTTGACCTTGACTTGACCTTGATTTGACCTTGACATGACCTTGACCTGACATTGACTTGACCTTCACTTGACCTTGACTTGACCTTCACTGGACCTTGACTTGACCTTGACTCGACCTTGACTTAACCTTGACTTGATCTTGACTTGACCTTGACTTGACCTTGACTTGACCTTGACTTGACCTTGACTTGATCTTGAATTGACCTCGTCTTGACCTTGACTTGACTTTGATTTGAACTTGACTTGACCTTGACTTTGACTTGAACTTGTCTTGACCTTGACTTTGACTTGAACTTGACTTGACCTTGACTTGATCTTGACTTGACTTGACCTTGACATGACCTTGAATTGACCTCGTCTTGACCTTGACTTGACTTTGATTTGAACTTGACTTGACCTCTACTTTGACTTGAACTTGACTTGACCTTGACTTGATCTTGACTTGACTTGACCTTGACTTGACCTTGACATGACCTTGACTTGACCTTGACTTGACCCTGACTTGACCTTGACTTGACCTTGACATGTCCTTGACATGACCTTGACTTGACCTTGACTTGAACTTGACTTGACCTTGACTTGACCTTGACTTGACCTTGCATTGACCTCGTCTTGACCTTGACTTGACTTTGATTTGAACTTGACTTGACCTTGATTTTGACTTGAACTTGACTTGACCTTGACTTGATCTTGACTTGACCTTGACTTGACCTTGACATGACCTTGACTAGACTTTGACTTGACCCTGACTTGACCTTGACTTGACCTTGACTTGACCTTGACATGACCTTGACTTGACCTTGACTTGACCTTGACTTGACTTTGACTTGACCTTGACTTGACCTTGACTTGACCTTGACTTGACCTTGACTTGACCTTGACATGACCTTGACTTGACCTTGACTTGACCTTGACTTGACCTTGACTTGACCTTGACTTGACCTTGACATGACTTTGACTTGACCTTGACATGACCTTGACTTGACCTTGACTTGACCTTGACATGACCTTGACTTGACCTTGACTTGACCTTGAGTTGACCTTGTCTTGACCTTGACTTGACTTCGACTTGACCTTGACTTGACCTTGACTTGATCTCGACTTGACCTTGACATAACCTTGACTTGACCTTGACTTGACCTTGACTTGAACTTTACTTGACTTTGACTTGCCCTTGACTTGACCTTGACTTGACCTTGACTTGACCTTGTCTTGACCTTAACTTGACCTTAACTTGACCTTAACTTGACCTTGACTCGACCTTGACATGACCTTGACTTGACCTTGACATGACCTTGACTTGACCTTGACTTGACCTTCACTGGACCTTGACTTGACCTTGACTCGACCTTGACTTGACCTTGACTTGACCTTGACTTGACCTTGACTTGACCTTGACTCGACCATGACATGACCTTGACTTGACTTTGACTTGACCTTGACTTGACCTTGACTTGACCTTGACTCGACCATGACATGACCTTGACTTGACCTTGACTTGACCTTGACTTGACCTTGACTTGACCTTGACTTGACCTTGACTTGACCTTGACTTGACCTTGACTTGACCTTGACTTGACCTTGACGTGACCTTGACTTAACGTTGACTTGACTTGACCTTGACTTGACCTTGACTTGACCTTGACTTGACCTTGACCTTGACATGACCTTGACTTGACCTTGACGTGACCTTGACTTGACCTTGACTCGACCTTGACTTGACCTTGACCTGACCTTAACTTGACCTTGACTCGACCTTGACTTGACCTTGACTTGACCTTGACTTTACCTTGACTTGAGCTTGACTCGGCCTTGACATGACCTTGCTTGACTTTGACTTGACATGACCTTGACTTGACCTTGACTTGACCTTGACTTGACCTTTACTCGACCTAGACATGACCTTGACTTGACCTTGACTTGACCTTGACTTGACCTTGACATGACCTAGACTTGAGCTTGACTTGACCTTGACTTGACCTTGACATGACTTTGACTTGACCTTGACTTGACCTTGACTTGACCTTGACTCGACCTTGACTCGACCTTGACATGACCTTGACTTGACCTTGACATGACCTTGACTTGACCTTGACTTGACCTTGACCTGACCTTAACTTGACCTTGACTCGACCTTGACTTGACCTTGACTTGACCTTGACTTGACCTTGACTTGACCTTGATTTGACCTTGACATGACCTTGACCTGACATTGACTTGACCTTCACTTGACCTTGACTTGACCTTCACTGGACCTTGACTTGACCTTGACTCGACCTTGACTTAACCTTGACTTGATCTTGACTTGACCTTGACTTGACCTTGACTTGACCTTGACTTGATCTTGAATTGACCTCGTCTTGACCTTGACTTGACTTTGATTTGAACTTGACTTGACCTTGACTTTGACTTGAACTTGTCTTGACCTTGACTTTGACTTGAACTTGACTTGACCTTGACTTGATCTTGACTTGACTTGACCTTGACATGACCTTGAATTGACCTCGTCTTGACCTTGACTTGACTTTGATTTGAACTTGACTTGACCTTGACTTTGACTTGAACTTGACTTGACCTTGACTTGATCTTGACTTGACTTGACCTTGACTTGACCTTGACATGACCTTGACTTGACCTTGACTTGACCCTGACTTGACCTTGACTTGACCTTGACATGTCCTTGACATGACCTTGACTTGACCTTGACTTGAACTTGACTTGACCTTGACTTGACCTTGACTTGACCTTGCATTGACCTCGTCTTGACCTTGACTTGACTTTGATTTGAACTTGACTTGACCTTGATTTTGACTTGAACTTGACTTGACCTTGACTTGATCTTGACTTGACCTTGACTTGACCTTGACATGACCTTGACTAGACTTTGACTTGACCCTGACTTGACCTTGACTTGACCTTGACTTGACCTTGACATGACCTTGACTTGACCTTGACTTGACCTTGACTTGACTTTGACTTGACCTTGACTTGACCTTGACTTGACCTTGACTTGACCTTGACTTGACCTTGACATGACCTTGACTTGACCTTGACTTGACCTTGACTTGACCTTGACTTGACCTTGACTTGACCTTGACATGACTTTGACTTGACCTTGACATGACCTTGACTTGACCTTGACTTGACCTTGACATGACCTTGACTTGACCTTGACTTGACCTTGAGTTGACCTTGTCTTGACCTTGACTTGACTTCGACTTGACCTTGACTTGACCTTGACTTGATCTCGACTTGACCTTGACATAACCTTGACTTGACCTTGACTTGACCTTGACTTGAACTTTACTTGACTTTGACTTGCCCTTGACTTGACCTTGACTTGACCTTGACTTGACCTTGTCTTGACCTTAACTTGACCTTGACTTGACCTTGACATGACCTTGACTTGACCTTGAATTGACCTTGACTTGACCTTGACTTGACCTTGACTTGACCTTGACTCGACCTTGAGTTGACCTTGACTTGACCTTGACTTGACCTTGAGTTGACCTTGACTTGACCTTGACTTGACCTTGACTTGACCATGACTTGACCTTGACTTGACCTTGACATGACCTTGATTTGACCTTGACATGACCTTGATTTGACCTTGACTTGACCTTACTCGACCTTGACTTGACCTTGACTTGACCATGAATTGACCTTGACATTACCTTGACATTACCTTTACTTGACCTTGACTTGACCTCTACATGACCTTGACTTGACCTTGACTTGACCTTGACATGACCTTGACTTAAACTTGACTTGACCTTGACTGGACCTTGACTTGACCTTGACTTGAATTTGACTTGACCTTCACATGACCGTGACTTGACCTTGACATGACCTTGACTTGACCTTGACTTGACCTGGAATTGACCTTGACTTGACCTTAACATGACCTTGACTTGTCGAAATGTCAAAATGTCGAAATGTCAAAATGTCGAAATGTCAAAATGGCGAAATGTCAAAATGTCAAAATGTCAAAATGTCGAATTGTCAAAATGTCGAAATGTCAAAATGTCAAAATGTCGAAATGTCAAAATGTCAAAATGTCGAAATGTCAAAATGTCGACATGTCAAAATGTCAAAATGTCGAAATGTCAAAATGTCGAAATGTCAAAAGGTCGAAATGTCAAAATGTCGATCTGTCAAAATGTCAAAATGTCGAAATGTCAAAATGTCAAAATGTCGAAATGTCAAAAATCGAAATGTCGAAATGTCAAAATGTCGAAATGTCGAAATGTCAAAATGTCGAAATGTCGAAATGTCAAAATGTTAAAATGTCAAAATGTCGAAATGTCAAAATGTCGAAATGTCAAAATGTCGAAATGTTAAAATGTCGAAATGTCAAAATGTCAAAATGTCGAAATGTCAAAATGTCGAAATGCCAAAATGTCGAAATGTCAAAATGTCGAAATGTCAAAATGTCAAAATGTCCAAATGTCGAATTGTCAAAATGTCAAAATGTCGAAATGTCAAAATGTCGAAATGTCAAAATGTCGAAATATCAAAATGTCGATCTGTCAAAATGTCGAAATGTCAAAACGTCGAAATGTCGAAATGTCAAATGTCAAAATGTCGAAATGTCGAAATGTCAAAATGTCGAAATGTCAAAATGTCAAAATGTCGAAATGTCAAAATGTCGAAATGTCAAAATGTCAAAATGTCGAAATGTCAAAATGTCAAAATGTCGAAATGTCAAAATGTCGAAATGTCAAAATGTCGAAATGTCAAAATGTCGAAATGTTAAAATGTCGAAATGTCAAAATGTCGAAATGTCAAAATGTCAAAATATCGAAATGTCAAAATGTCGAAAAGACCTTGACTTGACCTTGACTTTACCTTGACCTAGACTTGACCTCTACATGAACTCGACTTGACCTTGACTTGACCTTGACATGCCCTTGAATTGACCTTGACTTGACCTTGACATGACCTTGACATGACCTTGACTTGACCTTGACTTGACCTTGACTTGACTTTGACATGACCTTGACTTGACTTTGACTTGACCTCTACATGACCTCGACTTGACCTCGACTTGACCTTGACTTGAACTTGACTTGACCTTGACATGACCTTGACATGACCTTGACTTGACCTTGACTTGAACTTGACTTGACCTTGACTTGACCTAGACTTAACCTTGACTTGACCTTGAATTGACCTCGTCTTGACCTTGACTTGACTTTGATTTGAACTTGACTTGACCTTGACTTGATCTTGAATTGACCTCGTCTTGACCTTGACTTGACTTTGAATTGAACTTGACTTGACCTTGACTTTGACTTGAACTTGTCTTGACCTTGACTTTGACTTGAACTTGACTTGACCTTGACTTGATCTTGACTTGACTTGACCTTGACATGACCTTGAATTGACCTCGTCTTGACCTTGACTTGACTTTGATTTGAACTTGACTTGACCTTGACTTTGACTTGAACTTGACTTGACCTTGACTTGATCTTGACTTGACTTGACCTTGACTTGACCTTGACATGACCTTGACTTGACCTTGACTTGACCCTGACTTGACCTTGGCTTGACCTCTCTATGACCTCGACTTGACCTTGACTTGACCTTGACTTGAACTTGACTTGACCTTGACTTGACCTTGACTTAACCTTGACTTGACCTTGCATTGACCTCGTCTTGACCTTGACTTGACTTTGATTTGAACTTGACTTGACCTTAATTTTGACTTGAACTTGACTTGACCTTGACTTGATCTTGACTTGACCTTGACTTGACCTTGACATGACCTTGACTTGACTTTGACTTGACCCTGACTTGACCTTGACTTGACCTTGACTCGACCTTGACATGACCTTGACTTGACCTTGACTTGACCTTGACTTGACTTTGACTTGACCTTGACATGACCTTGACATGACCTTGACTCGACCTGGACTCGAAATTGACTTGACTTTGACTTGACCTTGACTTGACCTTGACTTGACCTTGACTTGACCTTGACTTGACCTTGACTTGACCTTGACTTGACCTTGACTTGACCTTGAATTGCCCCCGTCTTGACCTTGACTAGACTTTGATTTGAACTTGACTTGACCTTGACTTTGACTTGAACTTGACTTGACCTTGACTTGATCTTGACTTGACCTTGACTTGATCTTGACTTGACTTGACCTTGACATGACCTTGACTTGACCTTGACTTGACCTTGACTTGACCTTGACTTGACCTTGACTTGACCCTGATTTGACCAAGACTTGACCTTGACTTGACCTTGACTTGACCTTGACTTGACCTTGACTCGACCTTGACTTGACCTTGACTTGACCATGAATTGACCTTGACATTACCTTGACATTACCTTTACTTGACCTTGACTTGACTTTGACTTGACCTCTACATGACCTTGACTTGACCTTGACAAGACCTTGACATGACCTTGACTTGACCTTGACTTGACCTTGAACTGACCTTGACTTGACCTTCACATGACCCTGACTTGACCTTGACATGACCTTGACTTGACCTTGACTTGACCTGGAATTGACCTTGACTTGACCTTAACATGACCTTGACTTGACCTTGACTTGACCTTGTCTTGACCTTGACTTGACTTTGACTTGACCTTGTCTTGACCTTGACTTGATCTTGACTTGACCTTGACATAACCTTGACTTGACCTTGACTTGACCCTGACTTGACCTGGAATTGACCTTGACTTGACCTTAACATGACCTTGACTTGACCTTGACTTGACCTGGAATTGACCTTGACTTGACTTTGACTTGACCTTGTCTTGACCTTGTCTTGACCTTGACTTGACTTTGACTTGACCTTGACTTAAACTTGACTTGACCTTGACCTTGACTTAACCTTGACTTGACCTTGACTTGACGTTGACTTGACCTTGACTTGACCTTGAATTGACCTTGACATGACCTTGACTTGACCTTGACTTGGCCTTGACTTGACCTTGACTTGAAATTCACTTGACCTTGACTTGGCCTTGACTTAACCTTGACTTGACCTTGACTTGACCTTTTCTTGACCTTGACTTGACTTTGACTTAACCTAGACCCCGACCTTGACATGACCTTGACTTGACCTTGACTTGACCTTAACTTGAACTTGACAAGACATTGACTTGACCTTGCCTTGACCTTGACATGACCTCGACTCGACCTGGACTCGAAATTGACTTGACTTTGACTTGACCTTGACTTGACCTTGACCTGACTTTGACTTGACCTTGACTTGACCTTGACTTGACCTTGACATGACTTTGACTTAAACTTGACTTGACCTTGACCTTGACTTGACCTTGACTTAACCTTGATTTGACCTTGACATGACCTTGACATGACCTTGACATGACCTTGACTTGACCTTGACTTGACCGTGACTTGACCTTGACTTGACCTTGACTTGACCTTGACTTGACCTTGACTTGACCTTGACTTGACCTTGACTTGACCTTGACTTGACCTTGACCTGACTTTGACTTGACCTTGACTTGACCTTGACTTGACCTTGACTTGACCTCGTCTTGACCTTGACTTGATCTTGACTTGACTTGACCTTGACTTGACCTTGACATGACCTTGACTTGACCTTGACTTGACCCTGACTTGACCTTGACTTGACCTTGACTTGACCTTGACTTGACCTTGACTTGACCTTGACATGACCTTGACATGACCTTGACTTAAACTTGACTTGACCTTGACTGGACCTTGACTTGACCTTGAGTTGACCTTGACTTGACCTTGACTTGACCTTGACTTGACCTTGACTTGACCCTGATTTGACCATGACTTGACCTTGACTTGACCTTGACTCGACCTTGACTTGACCTTGACTTGACCATGAATTGACCTTGACATTACCTTGACATTACCTTTATTTGACCTTGACTTGACTTTGACTTGACCTCTACATGACCTTGACTTGACCTTGACTTGACCTTGACCTGACTTTGACTTGACCTTGACTTGACCTTGACTTGATCTTGACTTGACCTCGTCTTGACCTTGACTTGATCTTGACTTGACTTGACCTTGACTTGACCTTGACATGACCTTGACTTGACCTTGACTTGACCCTGACTTGACCTTGACTTGACCTTGACTTGACCTTGACTTGACCTTGACTTGACCTTGACATGACCTTGACTTAAACTTGACTTGACCTTGACTGGACCTTGACTTGACCTTGAGTTGACCTTGACTTGACCTTGACTTGACCCTGATTTGACCATGACTTGACCTTGACTTGACCTTGACTTGACCTTGACTTGACCTTGACTTGACCTTGACTTGACCTTGACTTGACCTTGACTGGACCTTGACTTGACCTTGACTTGATCTTGACTTGACCTTGACATAACCTTGACTTGACCTTGACTTGACCTCGTCTTGACCTTGACTTGACTTTGATTTGACCTTGACTTAAACTTGACTTGACCTTGACCTTGACTTAACCTTGACTTGACCTTGACTTGACGTTGACTTGACGCTGACTTGACCTTGACCTTGACTTGACCTTGACTTGACTTTGATTTGAACTTGACTTGACCTTGACTTTGACTTGACTTGACCTTGACTTGACCTTGACATGACCTTGACTTGACCTTGACTTGACCCTGACTTGACCTTGACTTGACCTTGACTTGACCTTGACTTGACCTAGACATGACCTTGACTGGACCTTGACTTGACCTTGACTTGATCTTGACTTGACCTTGACATAACCTTGACTTGACCTTGACTTGACTTTGACTTGACCTTGACTTGACCTTGACTTGACTTTGACTTGACCTTGACATGACCTTGACTTAAACTTGACTTGACCTTGACCTTGACTTAACCTTGACTTGACCTTGACTTGACGTTGACTTGACTTTGATTTGAACTTGAACTTGACTTGACCTTGACTTTGACTTGAACTTGACTTGACCTTGACTTGATCTTGACTTGACTTGACCTTGACTTGACCTTGACATGACCTTGACTTGACCTTGACTTGACCCTGACTTGACCTTGACTTGACCTTGACTTGACCTTGACTTGACCTTGACATGACCTTGACTTAAACTTGACTTGACCTTGACTGGACCTTGACTTGACCTTGACTTGAATTTGACTTGACCTTCAAATGACCCTGACTTGACCTTGACTTGACCTCGAATTGACCTTGACTTGACCTTAACATGACCTTGACTTGACCTTGACTTGACCTTGACTTGACCTTGTCTTGACCTTGACTTGACTTTGACTTGACCTTGACTTGACCTTGACTTGATCTTGACTTGACCTTGACATAACCTTGACTTGACCTTGACTTGACCTTGACCTTGACTTGACTTTGACTTGACCTTGACATGACCTTGACTTAAACTTGACTTGACCTTGACCTTGACTTAACCTTGACTTGACCTTAAATTGACCTTGACATGACCTTGACTTGACCTTGACTTAACCTTGACTTGACCTCGGTTTGACCTTGACTTAACATGGCCTTGACATGACCTTGACATGGCCTTGACTTGACCTTTTCTTGACCTTGACTTGACTTTGACTTAACCTAGACCCCGACCTTGACATGACCTTGACTTGACCTTGACTTGACCTTGACTTGACCTTGACTTGACCTTGCCTTGAACTTGACATGACCTTGACTCGACCTGGACTCGAAATTGACTTGACTTTGACTTGACCTTGACTTGACCTTGACTTAACCTTGACTTGACCTGGTCTTGACCTTGACTTGACTTTGATTTGAACTTGACTTGACCTTGAATTGATCTTGACTTGACTTGACCTTGACTTGACCTTGACATGACCTTGACTTGACCTTGACTTGACCCTGACTTGACCTTGACTTGACCTTGACTTGACCTTGACTTGACCTTGACTTGACCTTGACATGACCTTGACATAAACTTGACTTGACTGGACCTTGACTTGACCTTGACTTGACCTTGACTTGACTTTGACTTGACCTTGACATGACCTTGACTTAAACTTGACTTGACCTTGACCTTGACTTAACCTTGACTTGACCTTGACTTGACGTTGACTTGACCTTGACTTGACCTTGAATTGACCTTGACATGACCTTGACTTGACCTTGACTTGGCCTTGACTTGACCTTGACTTGAAATTCACTTCACCTCGACTTCGCCTTGACTTAACCTTGACTTGACCTTGAATCGCCCTTGACATGACCTTGACATGACCTTGACTTGACCTTGACTTGACCTTGACATGGCCTTGACTTGACCTTCACTCGACCTTGAGTTGACCTTGACTTGACCTTGACTTGACCTTGAATTGACCTTGACATGACCTTGACTTGACCTTGACTTGGCCTTGACTTGACCTTGACTTGAAATTCACTTCACCTTGACTTGGCCTTGACTTAACCTTGACTTGACCTTGAACTGCCCTTGACATGACCTTGACTTGACCTTCACTTGACCTTGACTTGACATTGACTTGACCTTGACATGACCTTGACTTGACCTTGACTTGACCTTGACTTGACCTTGTCTTGACCTTAACTTGACCTTGACTTGACCTTGACATGACCTTGTTTTGACCTTGAATTGACCTTGACTTGACCTTGACTTGACCTTGACTCGACCTTGACTTGACCTTGACATGACCTTGACTTGACCTTGACATGACCTTGACTTGACTTTGACTTGATCTTGACTTGACCTTAACTTGACCCTGACATGACCTTGACTTCACCTTGACTTGATCTTGACTTGACCTTGACTTGACCTTGACATGACCTTGACTTGACATTGACTTGACCTTGAGTTGACCTTGACTTGACCTTGTCTTGACCTTGACTTGACTTTGACTTGACCTTGACTTGACCTTGACTTGACCTTGACTTGAAATTGACTTGACCTTGACATGACCTTGACTTGACCTTGACTTGACCTTGACTTTACATTGACTTGACATGACCTTGACTTGACCTTGACTTGACCTTGACCTGACTTTGACTTGACCTCTACATGACCTCGACTTGACCTTGACTTGACCTTGACTTAACCTTGACTTGACCTTGAACTGACCTTGACTTAACCTTAACATGACCTTGACTTGACCTTGACATGACCTTGACTTGACCTTGACTTGACCTTGACTTGACCTTGACATGACCTTGACTTGACCTTGACTTAACCTTGACTTGACCTTGACTTGACCATGACATGACCTTGACTTGACCTTGACTTGACCTTGACTTGACCTTGACATGACCTCGACATGACTTTGACTTGACCTTGACATGACCTTGACTTGACCTTAACTTGACCTTGACTTGACCTTGACTTGACCTTGACGTGACCTTGACTTAACCTTGACCTTGACCTTGACTTGACCTTGACTTGACCTTGACTTGACTTGACCTTGACTTGAGCTTGACCTTGGCTTGACCTTGGCTTGACCTTGACTTGACCTTGACTCGACCTTGACTTAACCTTGACTTGATCTTGACTTGACCTTGACTTGACCTTGACTTGACCTTGACTTGACCTTGACTTGACCTTGACTTGACCTTGTCTTGACCTTGACTCGACCTTGACTCGACCTTGACATGACCTTGACTTGACCTTGACATGACCTTGACTTGACCTTGACTTGACCTTGACCTGACCTTAACTTGACCTTGACTCGACCTTGACTTAACCTTGACTTGATCTTGACTTGACCTTGACTTGACCTTGACTTGACCTTGACTTGACCTTGACTTGACCTTGACTTGACCTTGACTTGACCTTGTCTTGACCTTGACTTGACCTTGACTTGACCTTGACATGACCTTGACTTAAACTTGACTTGACCTTGACTGGACCTTGACTTGACCTTGACTTGACCTTGACTTGACCTTGACTCGACCTTGAGTTGACCTTGACTTGACCTTGACTTTACCCTGATTTGACCATGACTTGACCATGACTTGACCTTGACTTGACCTTGACATGACCTTGATTTGACCTTTACTTGACCTTGACTCGACCTTGACTTGACCTTGACTTGACCTTGACTTGACTTTGACTTGACCTTGACATGACCTTGACTTAAACTTGGCTTGACCTTGACCTTGACTTAACCTTGACTTGACCTTGACTTGACGTTGACTTGACCTTGACTTGACCTTGACTTGACCTTGACTTGACCATGACTTGACCTTGACTTGAAATTCACTTCACCTCGACTTCGCCTTGACTTAACCTTGACTTGACCTTGAATCGCCCTTGACATGACCTTGACATGACCTTGACTTGACCTTGACTTGACCTTGACATGGCCTTGACTTGATCTTCACTCGACCTTGAGTTGACCTTGACTTGACCTTGACTTGACCTTGAATTGACCTTGACATGACCTTGACTTGACCTTGACTTGGCCTTGACTTGACCTTGACTTGAAATTCACTTCACCTTGACTTGGCCTTGACTTAACCTTGACTTGACCTTGAACTGCCCTTGACATGACCTTGACTTGACCTTGACTTGACATTGACTTGACCTTGACATGACCTTGACTTGACCTTGACTTGACCTTGACTTGACCTTGTCTTGACCTTAACTTGACCTTGACTTGACCTTGACATGACCTTGTTTTGACCTTGAATTGACCTTGACTTGACCTTGACTTGACCTTGACTCGACCTTGACTTGACCTTGACATGACCTTGACTTGACCTTGACATGACCTTGACTTGACTTTGACTTGATCTTGACTTGACCTTAACTTGACCCTGACATGACCTTGACTTCACCTTGACTTGATCTTGACTTGACCTTGACTTGACCTTGACATGACCTTGACTTGACATTGACTTGACCTTGAGTTGACCTTGACTTGACCTTGTCTTGACCTTGACTTGACTTTGACTTGACCTTGACTTGACCTTGACTTGAAATTGACTTGACCTTGACATGACCTTGACTTGACCTTGACTTGACCTTGACTTTACATTGACTTGACATGACCTTGACTTGACCTTGACTTGACCTTGACCTGACTTTGACTTGACCTCTACATGACCTCGACTTGACCTTGACTTGACCTTGACTTAACCTTGACTTGACCTTGAACTGACCTTGACTTAACCTTAACATGACCTTGACTTGACCTTGACATGACCTTGACTTGACCTTGACTTGACCTTGACTTGACCTTGACATGACCTTGACTTGACCTTGACTTAACCTTGACTTGACCTTGACTTGACCATGACATGACCTTGACTTGACCTTGACTTGACCTTGACTTGACCTTGACATGACCTCGACATGACTTTGACTTGACCTTGCCATGACTTTGACTTGACCTTGACATGACCTTGACTTGACCTTAACTTGACCTTGACTTGACCTTGACTTGACCTTGACGTGACCTTGACTTAACCTTGACCTTGACCTTGACTTGACCTTGACTTGACCTTGACTTGACTTGACCTTGACTTGAGCTTGACCTTGGCTTGACCTTGGCTTGACCTTGACTTGACCTTGACTCGACCTTGACTTAACCTTGACTTGATCTTGACTTGACCTTGACTTGACCTTGACTTGACCTTGACTTGACCTTGACTTGACCTTGACTTGACCTTGTCTTGACCTTGACTCGACCTTGACTCGACCTTGACATGACCTTGACCTGACCTTGACATGACCTTGACTTGACCTTGACTTGACCTTGACTTGACCTTGACTTGACCTTGACTTGACCTTGACTTGACCTTGACTTGACCTTTACTCGACCTTGACATGACCTTCACTTGACCTTGACATGACCTTGACCTGACCTTGACATGACCTTGACTTGACCTTGACTTGACCTTGACTTGACCTTGACTTGACCTTGACATGACCTTTACTTGACCTTGACTTGACCTTGAATTGACCTTGACGTGACCTTTTCTTTACCTTGCCTTGACCTTGACCTTGACATGACCTTGACTTGACCTTGACTTGACCTTGACTTGACCTTGACTTGACCTTGACTTGACCTTGACTTGACCTTGACATGACCTTGACATGACTTTGACTTGACCTTGACATGACCTTGACTTGACTTGACCTTGACTTGAGCTTGACCTTGACTTGACCCTGACTTGACCTTGATTTGACCTTGACTTGACCTTGATTTGACCTTGACTTGACCTTGACTTGACCTTCAATTGACCTTGACTTGACCTACACTGGACCTTGACTTGACCTTGACTTGACCTTGACTTGACCTTGTCTTGACCTTGACTCGACCTTGACTCGACCTTGACTCGACCTTGACATGACCTTGACTTGACCTTGACATGACCTTGACTTGACCTTGACTTGACCTTCACAGGACCTTGACTTGACCTTGACTCGACCTTGACTTGACCTTGACTTGACCTTGACTTGACCTTGACTTGACCTTGACATGACCTTGACTTGACCTTGTCTTGACCTTGACTCGACCATGACATGACCTTGACTTGACTTTGACTTGACCTTGACTTGACCTTGACTTGACCTTGACTCGACCATGACATGACCTTGACTTGACCTTGACTTGACCTTGACTTGACCTTGACTTGACCTTGACTTGACCTTGACATGACCTTGACTTGACCTTGACTTGACCTTGACTTGACCTTGACTTGACCTTGACATGACCTTGACTTGACCTTGACTTGACCTTGACTTGACCTTTACTCGCCCTTGACATGACCTTGACTTGACCTTGACTTGACCTTGACTTGACCTTGACTTGACCTTGACGTGACCTTGACTTAACCTTGACTTGACTTGACCTTGACTTGACCTTGACATTACCTTGACTTGACCTTGACTTGACCTTGACTTGACCTTGACATGACCTTGAGTTGACCTTGACTTGACCTTGACCTTGACATGACCTTGACTTGACCTTGACTTGACCTTGACTTGACCTTGACTTGACCTTGACATGACCTTGACTTGACCTTGACGTGACCTTGACTTAACCTTGACTTGACCTTGACTTGACCTTGACTTGACCTTGACTTGAACTTGACTTGACCTTGACTTGACCTTGACCTTGACCTTGACTTGACCTTGACTTGACCTTGACTTGACCTTGACTCGACCTTGAGTTGACCTTCACTGGACCTTGACTTGACCTGGACATGACCTTGACTTGACCTTGACTTGCCCTTGACATGACCTTGACTTGACCTTGAATTGACCTTGACCTTGACTTGACCTTGACTTGACCTTGACTTGACCTTGACTTGACCTTCACTTGACCTTGACTTGACCTTGACTTGACCTTGACTTGACCTTGACTCGACCTTGAGTTGACTTTCACTGGACCTTGACTTGACCTTGACTCGACCTTGACTTAACCTTGACTCGACCTTGACTTGACCTTGACTTGACCTTGACTTGACCATGACTTGACCTTGACTTGCCCTTGACTTGACCTTGACTCGACCTTGACATGACCTTGACTTGACTTTGACTTGACCTTGACATGACCTTGACTTGACTTGACCTTTACTCGACCTTGACATGACCTTGACTTGACCTTGGCTTGACCTTGACTTGACCCTGACTTGACCTTGACTTGACCTTGACTTGACCTTGACTTGACCTTGACTCGACCTTGACATGACCTTGACTTGACTTTGACTTGACCTTGACATGACCTTGACTTGACCTTGACTTGACCTTTACTCGACCTTGACATGACCTTGACTTGACCTTGGCTTGACCTTGTCTTGACCTTGACTCGACCTTGACTCGACCTTGACATGACCTTGACTTGACCTTGACTTGACCTGACCTTAACTTGACCTTGACTCGACCTTGACTTGACCTTGGCTTGACCTTGACTTGACCATGACTTGACCTTGACTTGACCTTGACTTGACCTTGACTCGACCTTGAGTTGACCTTCACTGGACCTTGACTTGACCTTGACTCGACCTTGTCTTGACCTTGACTCGACCTTGACTTGACCTTGACATGACCTTGACTTGACCTTGACTTGACTTGACCTTGACTTGAGCTTGAGCTTGAGCTTGACCTTGACTTGAGCTTGACCTTGACTTGACCTTGACTTGACCTTGACTTGACCTTGACTTGACCTTGACTTGACCTTGATTTGACCTTGACATGACCTTGACCTGACCTTGACTTGATCTTGACTTGACCTTCACTTGACCTTGACTTGACCTTTACTCGACCTTGACATGACCTTGACTTGACCTTGACTGACTTGACCTTGACTTGACCTTGACTTGACCTTTACTCGCCCTTGACATGACCTTGACTTGACCTTGACTTGACCTTGACTTGACCTTGACGTGACCTTGACTTAACCTTGACTTGACTTGACCTTGACGTGACCCTGACATGACCTTGACTTGACTTTGACTTGACCTTGACATGACCTTGACTTGACCTTGACTTGACCTTTACTCGACCTTGACTTGACCTTGACTTGACCCTGACATGACCTTGACTTGACCTTGACTTGACCTTGACTTGAACTTGACTTGACTTGACCTTGACTTGACCTTGACATGACCTTGACTTGACCTTGACTTGACCTTGGCTTGACCTTGACCTTGACATGACCTGGACATGACCTTGACTTGACCTTGACTTGCCCTTGACATGACCTTGACTTGACCTTGACTTGACCCTGACATGACCTTGACTTGACCTTGACTTGACCTTGACTTGACCTTGACTTGACCTTGACTTGACCTTGACTCGACCTTGAGTTGACCTTCACTGGACCTTGACTTGACCTGGACATGACCTTGACTTGACCTTGACTTGCCCTTGACATGACCTTGACTTGACCTTGAATTGACCTTGACCTTGACTTGACCTTGACTTGACCTTGACTTGACCTTGACTTGACCTTCACTTGACCTTGACTTGACCTTGACTTGACCTTGACTTGACCTTGACTCGACCTTGAGTTGACTTTCACTGGACCTTGACTTGACCTTGACTCGACCTTGACTTAACCTTGACTCGACCTTGACTTGACCTTGACTTGACCTTGACTTGACCATGACTTGACCTTGACTTGCCCTTGACTTGACCTTGACTCGACCTTGACATGACCTTGACTTGACTTTGACTTGACCTTGACATGACCTTGACTTGACTTGACCTTTACTCGACCTTGACATGACCTTGACTTGACCTTGGCTTGACCTTGACTTGACCTTGACTTGACCTTGACTTGACCTTGACTTGACCTTGACTTGACCTTGACTCGACCTTGACATGACCTTGACTTGACTTTGACTTGACCTTGACATGACCTTGACTTGACCTTGACTTGACCTTTACTCGACCTTGACATGACCTTGACTTGACCTTGGCTTGACCTTGTCTTGACCTTGACTCGACCTTGACTCGACCTTGACATGACCTTGACTTGACCTTGACTTGACCTGACCTTAACTTGACCTTGACTCGACCTTGACTTGACCTTGGCTTGACCTTGACTTGACCATGACTTGACCTTGACTTGACCTTGACTTGACCTTGACTCGACCTTGAGTTGACCTTCACTGGACCTTGACTTGACCTTGACTCGACCTTGTCTTGACCTTGACTCGACCTTGACTTGACCTTGACATGACCTTGACTTGACCTTGACTTGACTTGACCTTGACTTGAGCTTGAGCTTGACCTTGACTTGAGCTTGACCTTGACTTGACCTTGACTTGACCTTGACTTGACCTTGACTTGACCTTGACTTGACCTTGACTTGACCTTGATTTGACCTTGACATGACCTTGACCTGACCTTGACTTGATCTTGACTTGACCTTCACTTGACCTTGACTTGACCTTTACTCGACCTTGACATGACCTTGACTTGACCTTGACTGACTTGACCTTGACTTGACCTTGACTTGACCTTGACTTGACCTTTACTCGCCCTTGACATGACCTTGACTTGACCTTGACTTGACCTTGACTTGACCTTGACTTGACCTTGACGTGACCTTGACTTAACCTTGACTTGACTTGACCTTGACGTGACCCTGACATGACCTTGACTTGACTTTGACTTGACCTTGACATGACCTTGACTTGACCTTGACTTGACCTTTACTCGACCTTGACTTGACCTTGACTTGACCCTGACATGACCTTGACTTGACCTTGACTTGACCTTGACTTGAACTTGACTTGACTTGACCTTGACTTGACCTTGACATGACCTTGACTTGACCTTGACTTGACCTTGGCTTGACCTTGACCTTGACATGACCTGGACATGACCTTGACTTGACCTTGACTTGCCCTTGACATGACCTTGACTTGACCTTGACTTGACCTTGACATGACCTTGACTTGACCTTGACTTGACCTTGACTCGACCTTGACTTGACCTTCACTTGACCTTGACTTGACCTTGACTTGACCTTGACTTGACCTTGACTTGACCTTGAATTGACCTTGACTTGACATTGACTTGACCTTGACTTGACCTTGTCTTGACCTTGACTCGACCTTGACATGACCTTGACTTGACCTTGACATGACCTTGACTTGACCTTGACTTGACCTTCACTGGACCTTGACTTGACCTTGACTCGACCTTGACTTGACGTTGACTTGACCTTGACTTGACCTTGACTTGACCTTGACTCGACCATGACATGACCTTGACTTGACTTTGACTTGACCTTGACTTGACCTTGACTTGACCTTGACTCGACCATGACATGACCTTGACTTGACCTTGACTTGACCTTGACTTGACCTTGACTTGACCTTGACTTGACCTTGACTTGACCTTGACATGACCTTGACTTGACCTTGACTTGACCTTGACTTGACCTTGACTTGACCTTGACATGACCTTGACTTGACCTTGACTTGACCTTGACTTGACCTTTACTCGCTCTTAACATGACCTTGACATGACCTTGACTTGACCTTGACTTGACCTTGACTTGACCTTGACGTGACCTTGACTTAACGTTGACTTGACTTGACCTTGACTTGACCTTGACATGACCTTGACTTGACCTTGACTTGACCTTGACCTTGACATGACCTTGACTTGACCTTGACTTGACCTTGACGTGACCTTGACTTAACCTTGACTTGACCTTGACTTGACCTTGACTTGACTTGACTTGACTTGACCTTGACTTGAGCTTGACCTTGACTTGACCTTGACTTGACCTTGACTTGACCTTGACTTGACCTTGACTTGACCTTTACTCGACCTTGACATGACCTTGACTTGACCTTGACTGACTTGACCTTGACTTGACCTTGACTTGACCTTGACTTGACCTTGACTTGACCTTGACTTGACCTTTACTCGACCTTGACTTGTCCTTGACTGACTTGACCTTGACTTGACCTTGACTTGACCTTGACTTGACCTTGACCTTCACTGGACCTTGACTTGACCTTGACTCGACCTTGACTTGACCTTGACTTGACCTTGACTTGACCTTAACTTTACTTTGACTTGACTTTGACTTGACCTTGACTTGACCTTGACTTGACCTTGACGTGACCTTGACATGACCTTGACTTGACCTTGACATGACCTTGACTTGACCTTGACATGACCTTGACTTGACCTTGACTCGACCTTGACTTGACCTTCACTGGGCCTTGACTTGACCTTGACTTGACCTTGACTTGACCTTGACTTAACCTAGACTTGACCTTGATTTGACCGTGACTTAACCTTGACTTGACCTTGACTTGACCTTGACATGACCTTGACTCGACCTTGACTTGACCTTGACATGACATTGACTTGACCTTGACTTGACCTTGACCTGACCTTGACTTGACCTTGACTTGACCTTGACGTGACCTTGACTTGACCTTGACTTGACCTTCACATGACCTTGACTTGACCTTGACTCGACCTTGACTTGACCTTGACTTGACCTTGACTTGACCTTGACTTGACCTTGACTTGACCTTGACTTGACCTTGACTTGACCTTGACTTGACTTTGACATGACCTTGACATGACCTTGACTTGACCTTGACATGACCTTGACTTGACCTTGACGCGACCTTCACTGGGCCTTGACTTGACCTTCACATGACCTTGACTTGACCTTGACTCGACCTTGACTTGACCTTGACTTGACCTTGACTTAACCTTGACTTGACCTTGACTTGACCTTGACTTAACCTTGACTTGACCTTGACTTGACCTTGACGTGACCTTGACATGACCTTGACTTGACCTTGACATGACCTTGACTTGACCTTGACATGACCTTGACTTGACCTTGACTCGACCTTGACTTGACCTTCACTGGGCCTTGACTTGACCTTGACTTGACCTTGACTTGACCTTGACTTAACCTAGACTTGACCTTGATTTGACCGTGACTTAACCTTGACTTGACCTTGACTTGACCTTGACATGACCTTGACTCGACCTTGACTTGACCTTGACATGACATTGACTTGACCTTGACTTGACCTTGACCTGACCTTGACTTGACCTTGACTTGACCTTGACGTGACCTTGACTTGACCTTGACTTGACCTTCACATGACCTTGACTTGACCTTGACTCGACCTTGACTTGACCTTGACTTGACCTTGACTTGACCTTGACTTGACCTTGACTTGACTTTGACATGACCTTGACATGACCTTGACTTGACCTTGACATGACCTTGACTTGACCTTGACGCGACCTTGACTTAACCTTGACTCGACCTTCACATGACCTTGACTTGACCTTGACGTGACCTTGACTTGACCTTGACTTGACCGTGACATGACCTTGACTTGACCTTGACTTGACCTTGACGTGACCTTGACTTAACCTTGACTTGACCTTGACTTGACCTTGACTTGACCTTGACTTGACCTCGACTTGACTTTGACATGACCTTGACTTGACTTTGACATGACCTTGACATGACCTTGACTTGACCTTGTCGCGACCTTGACTTAACCTTGACTCGACCTTGACTTGACCTTGACTTGACCTTGACTTGACCTTGACGCGACCTTGACTTAACCTTGACTCGACCTTGACTTGACCTTGACTTGACTTTGAAAGACAAGGTCCATGGACCTTGACTTTCAAGGTCATGTCAAGGTCATGTCAAGGTCAAGTCAAGGTCAAGTGAAGGTCAAGTCAAGGTCCAGTGAAGGTCAAGGTCTAGTCAAGGTCAAGTCAAGGTCAAGTCAAGGTCAAGTCAAGGTCAAGTCAAGGTCATGTCAAGGTCAAGTCAAGGTCATGTCAAGGTCATGTCAAAGTCAAGTCAAGGTCATGTCACGATCAAGTCAAGGTCATGTCAATGTCATGTCAAGGTCAAGTCAAGGTGAAGTCAAGGTCAAGTCAGGGTCAAGTCAAGGTCAGGTCAAGGTCAAGTCAAGGTCGAGTCATCGTCAAGTCAAGGTCCAGTGAAGGTCAAGTCAAGGTCGAGTCAAGGTCAAGTCAAGGCCCAGTGAAGGTCAAGTAAAGGTCATGACAAGTTCAAGTCAAGGTCAAGACAAGGTCAAGTCAAGGTCAAGTCAAGGTCAAGTCAAGGTCAAGTCAAGGTCATGACAAGTTCAAGTCAAGGTCAAGACAAGGTCAAGTCAAGGTCAAGTCAAGGTCAAGTCAAGGTCAAGTCAAGGTCAAGTCAGGGTCAAGTCAAGGTCAAGTCAAGGTCATGTCAAGGTCAAGTCAAGGTCAAGTCAAGGTCAAGTCAAGGTCAAGTCAAGGTCAAGTCAGGGTCAAGTCAAGGTCAAGTCAAGGTCAAGTCAAGGTCAAGTCAAGGTCAAGTCAAGGTCAAGTCAAGGTCAAGTCAAGGTCAAGTCAAGGTCATGTCAAGGTCAGGTCAAGGTCAAGTCAAGGTCGAGTCAAGGTCAAGTCAAGGTCAAGTCAAGGTCAAGTCAAGGCCCAGTGAAGGTCAAGTGAAGGTCAAGTCAAGGTCAAGTCAAGGTCAAGTCAAGGTCAAGTCAAGGTCAAGTCAAGGTCAAATCAAGGTCAAGTCAACGTCAAGTCAAGGTCAAGTAAAGGTCATGACAAGGTCAAGTCAAGGTCAAGTCAAGGTCATGTCAAGGTCAAGTGAAGGTCAAGTCAAGGTCAAGTCAGGGTCAAGTCAAGGTCAAGTCAAGGTTAAGTTAAGGTCAAGTCAAGGTCCAGTGAAGGTCAAGTCAAGGTCGAGTCAAGGTCAAGTCAAGGTCAAGTCAAGTCAAGGTCAAGTCAAGGTCAAGTCAAGGTCAAGTCAAGGTCAAGTCGAGGTCATGTCAAGGTCAAGTCAAGCTCATGTCAAGGTCATGTTAAGGTCAATTCAAGGCCAAGTCAAGGTCATGTCAAGGTCAAGTCAAGGTCAAGTCAAGGTCCAGTGAAGGTCAAGGTCAAGTGAAGGTCGAGTAAAGGACGAGTCAAGGTCAAGTCAAGGTCAAGTCAAGGTCATGTCAAGGTCAAGTCAAGGTCAAGTGAAGGTCATGTCAAGGTCAATTCAGGGTCAAGTCAAGGTCAAGTCAAGGTCAAGTCAAGGTCACGTCAAGGTCAAGTCAAGGTCAAGTCAAGGTCATGTCAAGGTCAAGTCACGGTCAAGTCAAGGTCAAGTCACGGTCAAGTCAAGGTCAAGTCAAGGTCATGTCAAGGTCTAGTCAAGGTCAAGTCAAGGTCAAGTCAAGGTCAAGTCAAGGTCAAGTCAAGGTCAAGTCAAAGTCAAGTCAAGGTCAAGTCAAGGTCAAGTCAAGGTCAAGTCAAGGTCAAGTCAAGGTCAAGTCAAGGTTAAGTCAAGGTCACGTCAAGGTCAAGTCAAGGTCAAGTCAAGGTCATGTCACGGTCAAGTCAAGGTCATGTCAATGTCATGTCAAGGTCAAGTCAAGGTCATGTCAAGGTCAAGTCAAGGTCAAGTCAAGGTCAAGTCAAGGTCCAGTGAAGGCCCTTGACTTGACCTTGACTTGACTTGACCTTGACTTAACCTTGACTTGACCTTGACTCGACCTTGACTTGACCTTGACTTGACCTTGACTTGACCTTGACTTGACCTTGACTTGTCCTTGACTTGACCTTGGCGTGACCTTGACTTGAAATTGACGTGACCTTGACTTGACCTTGAAGTCAAGGTCAAGTCAAGGTCAAGTCAAGGTCAAGGTCAAGTCAAGGTCCAGTGAAGGTCAAGTCAAGGTCGAGTCAAGGTCAAGTCAAGGTCAAGTCAAGGCACAGTGAAGGTCAAGTAAAGGTCATGACAAGTTCAAGTCAAGGTCAAGACAAGGTCAAGTCAAGGTCAAGTCAGGGTCAAGTCAAGGTCAAGTCAAGGTCATGTCAAGGTCAAGTCAAGGTCAAGTCAAGGTCAAGTCAAGGTCAAGTCATGGTCAAGTCAAGGTCAAGTCAGGGTCAAGTCAAGGTCAAGTCAAGGTCATGTCAAGGTCAAGTCAAGGTCAAGTCAAGGTCAAGTCAAGGTCAAGTCAAGGTCAAGTCAGGGTCAAGTCAAGGTCAAGTCAAGGTCAAGTCAAGGTCAAGTCAAGGTCAAGTCAAGGTCAAGTCAAGGTCAAGACAAGGTCGAGTCAAGGTCAAGTCAAGGTCAAATCAAGGTCAAGTCAAGGTCAAGTCAAGGTCAAGTCAAGGTCAAGTCAAGGTCATGTCAAGGTCAGGTCAAGGTCAAGTCAAGGTCGAGTCAAGGTCAAGTCAAGGTCAAGTCAAGGTCAAGTCAAGGTCAAGTCAAGGTCAAGTCAAGGTCAAGTCAAGGTCAAGTCAAGGTCAAATCAAGGTCAAGTCAACGTCAAGTCAAGGTCAAGTAAAGGTCATGACAAGGTCAAGTCAAGGTCAAGTCAAGGTCATGTCAAGGTCAAGTGAAGGTCAAGTCAAGGTCAAGTCAGGGTCAAGTCAAGGTCAAGTCAAGGTTAAGTCAAGGTCAAGTCAAGGTCCAGTGAAGGTCAAGTCAAGGTCGAGTCAAGGTCAAGTCAAGGTCAAGTCAAGGTCAAGTCAAGGTCAAGTCAAGGTCAAGTCAAGATCACGTTAAGGTCAAGTCAAGGTCAAGTCGAGGTCATGTCAAGGTCAAGTCAAGGTCAAGTCAAGCTCATGTCAAGGTCGAGTCAAGGTCAAGGTCAAGTCAAGCTCATGTCAAGGTCATGTTAAGGTCAATTCAAGGTCAAGGTCATGTCAAGGTCAAGTCAAGGTCAAGTCAAGAACCAGTGAAGGTCAAGGTCAAGTGAAGGTCGAGTAAAGGACGAGTCAAGGTCAAGTCAAGGTCATGTCCAGGTCAAGTCAAGGTCAAGTGAAGGTCATGTCAAGGTCAATTCAGGGTCAAGTCAAGGTCAAGTCAAGGTCAAGTCAAGGTCAAGTCAAGGTCACGTCAAGGTCAAGTCAAGGTCAAGTCAAGGTCATGTCAAGGTCAATGTCAAGTCAAGGTCAAGTCACGGTCAAGTCAAGGTCAAGTCAAGGTCATGTCAAGGTCTAGTCAAGGTCAAGTCAAGGTCAAGTCAAGGTCAAGTCAAGGTCAAGTCAAGGTCAAGTCAAAGTCAAGTCAAGGTCAAGTCAAGGTCAAGTCAAGGTCAAGTCAAGGTCAAGTCAAGGTTAAGTCAAGGTCACGTCAAGGTCAAGGCAAGGTCAAGTCAAGGTCATGTCACGGTCAAGTCAAGGTCATGTCAATGTCATGTCAAGGTCAAGTCAAGGTCATGTCAAGGTCAAGTCAAGGTCAAGTCAAGGTCCAGTGAAGGTCAAGTCAAGGTTAAGTCAAGGTCAAGTGAAGGTCAAGTCAAGGTCAAGTCAAGGACAAGTCAAGGTCAAGTCAAGGTCATGTCAAGGTCATGTCAAGTCAAGGTCAAGTCAAGGTCAAGTCAAGGTCTTACAAGGTCAAGTCAAGGTCCAGTGAAGGTCAAGTCAAGGTTAAGTCAAGGTCAAGTGAAGGTCAAGTCAAGGTCAAGTCAAGGACAAGTCAAGGTCAAGGCAAGGTCATGTCAAGGTCATGTCAAGGTCAAGTCAAGGTCAAGTCAAGGTCTTTCAAGGTCAATGGTCAATGTCAAGGTCATGACATTACTTGACCTTGACTTGACCTTGCCCCGATCTTGACTTGACCTTGACTTGACCTTGACCTTGACATGACCTTGACTTAACCTTGACTTGACCTTGACTTGACCTTGACTCGACCTTGACTTGACCTTGACTTGACCTTGACTTGACCTTGACTTGACCTTGACTTGTCCTTGACTTGACCTTGGCGTGACCTTGACTTGAAATTGACGTGACCTTGACTTGACCTTGAAGTCAAGGTCAAGTGAAGGTCAAGTCAAGGTCAAGTCAAGGTCAAGACAAGGTCAAGTCAAGGTCAAGTCAAGGTCGAGTCAAGGTCAAGTCAAGGTCAAATCAAGGTCAAGTCAAGGTCAAGTCAAGGTCAAGTCAAGGTCAAGTCAAGGTCAAGTCAAGGTCAAGTCAAGGTCAAGTCAAGGTCAGGTCAAGGTCAAGTGAAGGTCAAGTCAAGGTCAAGTCAGGGTCAAGTCAAGGTCAAGTCAAGGTCAAGTAAAGGTCAAGTCAAGGTCAAGTCAAGGTCCAGTGAAGGTCAAGTCAAGGTCGAGTCAAGGTCAGGTCAAGGTCAAGTCAAGGTCAAGTCAACGTCAAGTCAAGGTCAAGTAAAGGTCATGACAAGGTCAAGTGAAGGTCAAGTCAAGGTCAAGTAAAGGTCAAGTCAAGGTCAAGTCAAGGTCCAGTGAAGGTCATGTCAAGGTCAAGTCAAGGTCATGTCAGGGTCAAGTCAAGGTCAAGTCAAGGTCAAGTCAAGGTCACGTTAAGGTCAAGTCAATGTCAAGTCGAGGTCATATCAAGATCAAGTCAAGGTCAAGTCAAGCTCATGTCAAGGTCGAGTCAAGGTCAAGGTCAAGTCAAGCTCATGTCAAGGTCATGTCAAGGCCAAGTCAAGCTCATGTCAAGGTCATGTTAAGGTCAATTCAAGGTCAAGTCAAGGTCATGTCAAGGTCAAGTCAAGGTCAAGTCAAAGTCAAGTCAAGGTCAAGTGAAGGTCGAGTAAAGGACGAGTCAAGGTCAAGTCAAGGTTAAGTCAAGGTCGCGTCAAGGTCAAGTGAAGGTCATGTCAAGGTCAATTCAGGGTCAAGTCAAGGTCAAGTCAAGGTCAAGTCAAGGTCAAGTCAAGGTCAAGTCAAGGTCAAGTCAAGGTCACGTCAAGGTCACAAGTCAAGGTCATGTCAAGGTCAATGTCAAGTCAAGGTCAAGTCACGGTCAAGTCAAGGTCAAGTCAAGGTCAAGTCAAGGTCAAGTCAAGGTCAAGTCAAGATCACGTTAAGGTCAACGTCAACTCGAGGTCATGTCAAGGTCAAGTCAAGGTCAAGTCAAGCTCATGTCAAGGTCGAGTCAGGGTCAAGTCAAGGTCAAGTCAAGGTCAAGTCAAGGTCAAGTCAAGGTCAAGTCAAGGTCAAGACAAGGTCGAGTCAAGGTCAAGTCAAGGTCAAATCAAGGTCAAGTCAAGGTCAAGTCAAGGTCAAGTCAAGGTCAAGTCAAGGTCAAGTCAAGGTCATGTCAAGGTCAAGTCAAGGTCAAGTCAAGGTCATGTCAAGGTCAAGTCAAGGTCAAGTCAAGGTCAAGTCAAGGTCAAGTCAAGGTCAAGTCAA
This sequence comes from Sturmia bella, assembly GCA_963662145.1. Classification (NCBI taxonomy): domain Eukaryota; kingdom Metazoa; phylum Arthropoda; class Insecta; order Diptera; family Tachinidae; genus Sturmia; species Sturmia bella. Next base: position 39,605,198 of record OY759172.1, read on the forward strand.
GGTCAAGTCAAGGTCAAGTCAGGGTCAAGTCAAGGTCAAGTCAAGGTCAAGTCAAGGTCAAGTCAAGGTCAAGTCAAGGTCAAGTCAAGGTCAAGACAAGGTCGAGTCAAGGTCAAGTCAAGGTCAAATCAAGGTCAAGTCAAGGTCAAGTCAAGGTCAAGTCAAGGTCAAGTCAAGGTCATGTCAAGGTCAGGTCAAGGTCAAGTCAAGGTCGAGTCAAGGTCAAGTCAAGGTCAAGTCAAGGTCAAGTCAAGGTCAAGTCAAGGCCCAGTGAAGGTCAAGTCAAGGTCAAGTCAAGGTCAAGTCAAGGTCAAGTCAAGGTCAAGTTAAGGTCAAATCAAGGTCAAGTCAACGTCAAGTCAAGGTCAAGTAAAGGTCATGACAAGGTCAAGTCAAGGTCAAGTCAAGGTCATGTCAAGGTCAAGTGAAGGTCAAGTCAAGGTCAAGTCAGGGTCAAGTCAAGGTCAAGTCAAGGTTAAGTCAAGGTCAAGTCAAGGTCCAGTGAAGGTCAAGTCAAGGTCGAGTCAAGGTCAAGTCAAGGTCAAGTCAAGTCAAGGTCAAGTCAAGTCAAGGTCAAGTCAAGGTCAAGTCAAGATCACGTTAAGGTCAAGTCAAGGTCAAGTCGAGGTCATGTCAAGGTCAAGTCAAGGTCAAGTCAAGCTCATGTCAAGGTCGAGTCAAGGTCAAGGTCAAGTCAAGCTCATGTCAAGGTCATGTTAAGGTCAATTCAAGGTCAAGTCAAGGTCATGTCAAGGTCAAGTCAAGGTCCAGTGAAGGTCAAGGTCAAGTGAAGGTCGAGTAAAGGACGAGTCAAGGTCAAGTCAAGGTCAAGTCAAGGTCATGTCAAGGTCAAGTCAAGGTCAAGTGAAGGTCATGTCAAGGTCAATTCAGGGTCAAGTCAAGGTCAAGTCAAGGTCAAGTCAAGGTCACGTCAAGGTCAAGTCAAGGTCAAGTCAAGGTCATGTCAAGGTCAATGTCAAGTCAAGGTCAAGTCACGGTCAAGTCAAGGTCAAGTCAAGGTCATGTCAAGGTCTAGTCAAGGTCAAGTTAAGGTCAAGTCAAGGTCAAGTCAAGGTCAAGTCAAAGTCAAGTCAAGGTCAAGTCAAGGTCAAGTCAAGGTCAAGTCAAGGTCAAGTCCAGGTCAAGTCAAGGTCAAGTCAAGGTTAAGTCAAGGTCAAGTGAAGGTCAAGTCAAGGTCAAGTCAAGGTCAAGTCAAGGTCAAGTCAAGGTCATGTCAATGTCATGTCAAGGTCAAGTCAAGGTCATGTCAAGGTCATGACCTTGACTTGACCTTGACATGACCTTCACTGGACCTTGACTTGACCTTGACTTGACCTTTACTTGACCTTGACTTGACCTTCACTTGACCTTGTCATGACCTTTACTTGACCTTGACTTGACGTTGACTTGACCTTGACTTGACCTTGACCTGACCTTGACTCGACCTTGACTTGACCTTCACTGGACCTTGACTTGACCTTGACTTGACCTTTACTTGACCTTGACTTGACCTTGACTTGACCCTGACTTGACCTTGACTTGACCTTCACTTGACCTTGTCATGACCTTTACTTGACCTTGACTCGACCTTGACTTGACCTTGACCTGACCTTGACTGGACCTTGACTTGACCTTGACTTGACCTTGACTTGACCTTGACTTGACCTTGACTTGACCTTGATTTGACCTTGACTTGACCTTGACTCGACCTTGACTTGACCTTGACTTGACCTTGGCGTGACCTTGACTTGAAATTGACGTGACGTTGACTTGACCTTGAAGTCAAGGTCAAGTGAAGGTCAAGTCAAGGTCAAGTCAAGGTCAAGACAAGGTCAAGTCAAGGTCAAGTCAAGGTCGAGTCAAGGTCAAGTCAAGGTCAAATCAAGGTCAAGTCAAGGTCAAGTCAAGGTCAAGTCAAGGTCAAGTCAAGGTCAAGTCAAGGTCCAGTCAAGGTCAGGTCAAGGTCAAGTCAAGGTCGAGTCAAGGTCAAGTAAAGGTCATGACAAGGTCAAGTGAAGGTCAAGTCAAGGTCAAGTCAGGGTCAAGTCAAGGTCAAGTCAAGGTCAAGTAAAGGTCAAGTCAAGGTCAAGTCAAGGTCCAGTGAAGGTCAAGTCAAGGTCGAGTCAAGGTCAGGTCAAGGTCAAGTCAAGGTCAAGTCAACGTCAAGTCAAGGTCAAGTAAAGGTCATGACAAGGTCAAGTGAAGGTCAAGTCAAGGTCAAGTAAAGGTCAAGTCAAGGTCAAGTCAAGGTCCAGTGAAGGTCATGTCAAGGTCAAGTCAAGGTCATGTCAGGGTCAAGTCAAGGTCAAGTCAAGGTCAAGTCAAGGTCACGTTAAGGTCAAGTCAATGTCAAGTCGAGGTCATATCAAGATCAAGTCAAGGTCAAGTCAAGCTCATGTCAAGGTCGAGTCAAGGTCAAGGTCAAGTCAAGCTCATGTCAAGGTCATGTCAAGGCCAAGTCAAGCTCATGTCAAGGTCATGTTAAGGTCAATTCAAGGTCAAGTCAAGGTCATGTCAAGGTCAAGTCAAGGTCAAGTCAAAGTCAAGTCAAGGTCAAGTGAAGGTCGAGTAAAGGACGAGTCAAGGTCAAGTCAAGGTTAAGTCAAGGTCGCGTCAAGGTCAAGTGAAGGTCATGTCAAGGTCAATTCAGGGTCAAGTCAAGGTCAAGTCAAGGTCAAGTCAAGGTCAAGTCAAGGTCAAGTCAAGGTCAAGTCAAGGTCACGTCAAGGTCACAAGTCAAGGTCATGTCAAGGTCAATGTCAAGTCAAGGTCAAGTCACGGTCAAGTCAAGGTCAAGTCAAGGTCAAGTCAAGGTCAAGTCAAGGTCAAGTCAAGATCACGTTAAGGTCAACGTCAACTCGAGGTCATGTCAAGGTCAAGTCAAGGTCAAGTCAAGCTCATGTCAAGGTCGAGTCAGGGTCAAGTCAAGGTCAAGTCAAGGTCAAGTCAAGGTCAAGTCAAGGTCAAGTCAAGGTCAAGACAAGGTCGAGTCAAGGTCAAGTCAAGGTCAAATCAAGGTCAAGTCAAGGTCAAGTCAAGGTCAAGTCAAGGTCAAGTCAAGGTCAAGTCAAGGTCAAGTCAAGGTCATGTCAAGGTCAAGTCAAGGTCAAGTCAAGGTCATGTCAAGGTCAAGTCAAGGTCAAGTCAAGGTCAAGTCAAGGTCAAGTCAAGGTCAAGTCAGGGTCAAGTCAAGGTCAAGTCAGGGTCAAGTCAAGGTCAAGTCAAGGTCAAGTCAAGGTCAAGTCAAGGTCAAGTCAAGGTCAAGTCAAGGTCAAGTCAAGGTCAAGACAAGGTCGAGTCAAGGTCAAGTCAAGGTCAAATCAAGGTCAAGTCAAGGTCAAGTCAAGGTCAAGTCAAGGTCAAGTCAAGGTCATGTCAAGGTCAGGTCAAGGTCAAGTCAAGGTCGAGTCAAGGTCAAGTCAAGGTCAAGTCAAGGTCAAGTCAAGGTCAAGTCAAGGCCCAGTGAAGGTCAAGTCAAGGTCAAGTCAAGGTCAAGTCAAGGTCAAGTCAAGGTCAAGTTAAGGTCAAATCAAGGTCAAGTCAACGTCAAGTCAAGGTCAAGTAAAGGTCATGACAAGGTCAAGTCAAGGTCAAGTCAAGGTCATGTCAAGGTCAAGTGAAGGTCAAGTCAAGGTCAAGTCAGGGTCAAGTCAAGGTCAAGTCAAGGTTAAGTCAAGGTCAAGTCAAGGTCCAGTGAAGGTCAAGTCAAGGTCGAGTCAAGGTCAAGTCAAGGTCAAGTCAAGTCAAGGTCAAGTCAAGTCAAGGTCAAGTCAAGGTCAAGTCAAGATCACGTTAAGGTCAAGTCAAGGTCAAGTCGAGGTCATGTCAAGGTCAAGTCAAGGTCAAGTCAAGCTCATGTCAAGGTCGAGTCAAGGTCAAGGTCAAGTCAAGCTCATGTCAAGGTCATGTTAAGGTCAATTCAAGGTCAAGTCAAGGTCATGTCAAGGTCAAGTCAAGGTCCAGTGAAGGTCAAGGTCAAGTGAAGGTCGAGTAAAGGACGAGTCAAGGTCAAGTCAAGGTCAAGTCAAGGTCATGTCAAGGTCAAGTCAAGGTCAAGTGAAGGTCATGTCAAGGTCAATTCAGGGTCAAGTCAAGGTCAAGTCAAGGTCAAGTCAAGGTCACGTCAAGGTCAAGTCAAGGTCAAGTCAAGGTCATGTCAAGGTCAATGTCAAGTCAAGGTCAAGTCACGGTCAAGTCAAGGTCAAGTCAAGGTCATGTCAAGGTCTAGTCAAGGTCAAGTTAAGGTCAAGTCAAGGTCAAGTCAAGGTCAAGTCAAAGTCAAGTCAAGGTCAAGTCAAGGTCAAGTCAAGGTCAAGTCAAGGTCAAGTCAAGGTCAAGTCAAGGTCAAGTCAAGGTTAAGTCAAGGTCACGTCAAGGTCAAGTCAAGGTCAAGTCAAGGTCATGTCACGGTCAAGTCAAGGTCATGTCAATGTCATGTCAAGGTCAAGTCAAGGTCATGTCAAGGTCAAGTCAAGGTCAAGTCAAGGTGTAGTGAAGGTCAAGTCAAGGTTAAGTCAAGGTCAAGTGAAGGTCAAGTCAAGGTCAAGTCAAGGACAAGTCAAGGTCAAGTCAAGGTCATGTCAAGGTCATGTCAAGTCAAGGTCAAGTCAAGGTCAAGTCAAGGTCTTACAAGGTCAAGTCAAGGTCCAGTGAAGGTCAAGTCAAGGTTAAGTCAAGGTCAAGTGAAGGTCAAGTCAAGGTCAAGTCAAGGACAAGTCAAGGTCAAGGCAAGGTCATGTCAAGGTCATGTCAAGGTCAAGTCAAGGTCAAGTCAAGGTCTTTCAAGGTCAATGGTCAATGTCAAGGTCATGACATTACTTGACCTTGACTTGACCTTGCCTCGATCTTGACTTGACCTTGACTTGACCTTGACCTTGACATGACCTTGACTTAACCTTGACTTGACCTTGACTTGACCTTGACTCGACCTTGACTTGACCTTGACTTGACCTTGACTTGACCTTGACTTGACCTTGACTTGTCCTTGACTTGACCTTGGCGTGACCTTGACTTGAAATTGACGTGACCTTGACTTGACCTTGAAGTCAAGGTCAAGTCAAGGTCAAGTCAAGGTCAAGTCAAGGTCAAGACAAGGTCAAGTCAAGGTCAAGTCAAGGTCGAGTCAAGGTCAAGTCAAGGTCAAATCAAGGTCAAGTCAAGGTCAAGTCAAGGTCAAGTCAAGGTCAAGTCAAGGTAAAGTCAAGGTCAAGTCAAGGTCAAGTCAAGGTCAAGTCAAGGTCAGGTCAAGGTCAAGTCAAGGTCGAGTCAAGGTCAAGTAAAGGTCATGACAAGGTCAAGTGAAGGTCAAGTCAAGGTCAAGTCAGGGTCAAGTCAAGGTCAAGTCAAGGTCAAGTAAAGGTCAAGTCAAGGTCAAGTCAAGGTCCAGTGAAGGTCAAGTCAAGGTCGAGTCAAGGTCAGGTCAAGGTCAAGTCAAGGTCAAGTCAACGTCAAGTCAAGGTCAAGTAAAGGTCATGACAAGGTCAAGTGAAGGTCAAGTCAAGGTCAAGTCAGGGTCAAGTCAAGGTCAAGTCAAGGTCAAGTAAAGGTCAAGTCAAGGTCAAGTCAAGGTCCAGTGAAGGTCATGTCAAGGTCAAGTCAAGGTCAAGTCAAGGTCAAGTAAAGGTCAAGTCAAGGTCAAGTCAAGGTCCAGTGAAGGTCAAGTCAAGGTCGAGTCAAGGTCAGGTCAAGGTCAAGTCAAGGTCAAGTCAACGTCAAGTCAAGGTCAAGTAAAGGTCATGACAAGGTCAAGTGAAGGTCAAGTCGAGGTCATGTCAAGGTTAAGTCAAGGTCAAGTCAAGCTCATGTCAAGGTCGAGTCAAGGTCAAGGTCAAGTCAAGCTCATGTCAAGGTCATGTCAAGTCAAGCTCATGTCAAGGTCATGTTAAGGTCAATTCAAGGTCAAGTCAAGGTCATGTCAAGGTCAAGTCAAGGTCAAGTCAAAGTCAAGTCAAGGTCAAGTGAAGGTCGAGTAAAGGACGAGTCAAGGTCAAGTCAAGGTTAAGTCAAGGTCGCGTCAAGGTCAAGTGAAGGTCATGTCAAGGTCAATTCAGGGTCAAGTCAAGGTCAAGTCAAGGTCAAGTCAAGGTCAAGTCAAGGTCACGTCAAGGTCAAGTCAAGGTCATGTCAAGGTCAATGTCAAGTCACGGTCATGTCAAGGTCAAGGTCAATGTCAAGTCAAGGTCAAGTCACGGTCAAGTCAAGGTCAAGTCAAGGTCAAGTCAAGGTCAAGTCAAAGTCAAGTCAAGGTCAAGTCAAGGTCAAGTCAAGGTCAAGTCAAGGTCAAGTCAAGGTTAAGTCAAGGTCACGTCAAGGTCGAGTCAAGGTCAAGGTCAAGTCAAGGTCAAGTCAAGGTCGAGTCAAGGTCAAGTCAAGGTCAAATCAAGGTCAAGTCAACGTCAAGTCAAGGTCAAGTAAAGGTCATGACAAGGTCAAATCAAGGTCAAGTCAAGGTCAAGTGAAGGTCAAGTCAAGGTCAAGTCAGGGTCAAGTCAAGGTCAAGTCAAGGTCAAGTCAAGGTCAAGTCAAGGTCAAGTCAAGGTCATGTCAAGGTCAAGTCAAGGTCAAGTCAAGGTCAAGTCAAGGTCATGTCAAGGTCAAGTCAAGGTCAAGTCAAGGTCAAGTCAAGATCACGTTAAGGTCAAGTCAAGGTCAAGTCGAGGTCATGTCAAGGTCAAGTCAAGGTCAAGTCAAGCTCATGTCAAGGTCGAGTCAGGGTCAAGGTCAGGTCAAGCTCATGTCAAGGTCATGTTAAGGTCAATTCAAGGTCAAGTCAAGGTCATGTCAAGGTCAAGTCAAGGTCAAGTCAAGGTCCAGTGAAGGTCAAGGTCAAGTGAAGGTCGAGTAAAGGACGAGTCAAGGTCAAGTCAAGGTTAAGTCAAGGTCATGTCAAGGTCAAGTCAAGGTCAAGTGAAGGTCATGTCAAGGTCAATTCAGGGTCAAGTCAAGGTCAAGTCAAGGTCAAGTCAAGGTCACGTCAAGGTCAAGTCAAGGTCAAGTCAAGGTCATGTCAAGGTCACGTCAATGTCAAGTCAAGGTCAAGTCACGGTCAAGTCAAGGTCAAGTCAAGGTCAAGTCAAGGTCAAGTCAAAGTCAAGTCAAGGTCAAGTCAAGGTCAAGTCAAGGTCAAGTCAAGGTCAAGTCAAGGTCAAGTCAAAGTCAAGTCAAGGTCAAGTCAAGGTCAAGTCAAGGTCAAGTCAAGGTCAAGTCAAGGTTAAGTCAAGGTCACGTCAAGGTCAAGTCAAGGTCAAGTCAAGGTCATGTCAAGGTAAAGTCAAGTCAAGGTCAAGTCAAGGTCCAGTGAAGGTTAAGTCAAGGTCAAGTGAAGGTCAAGTCAAGGTCAAGTCAAGGACAAGTCAAGGTCAAGTCAAGGTCATGTCAAGGTCATGTCAAGGTCAAGGTCAAGTCAAGGTCATGTCAAGTCAAGGTCAAGTCAAGGTCCAGTGAAGGTCAAGTCAAGGTTAAGTCAAGGTCAAGTGAAGGTCAAGTCAAGGTCAAGTCAAGGACAAGTCAAGGTCAAGGCAAGGTCATGTCAAGGTCATGTCAAGGTCAAGTCAAGGTCAAGTCAAGGTCTTTCAAGGTCATGTCAAGGTCATGACATTACTTGACCTTGACTTGACCTTGACTTGACCTTGACTTGACCTTGACATGACCTTGACATGACCTTGACTTGACCTTGACTTGACCTTGCCTCGATCTTGACTTGACCTTGACTTGACCTTGACTCGACCTTGACATGACCTTGACTTGACCTTGACTTGACCTTGACTTGTCCTTGACTTGACTTTGACGTGACCTTGCTTTAAATTGACGTGACCTTGACTTGACCTTGAAGTCAAGGTCAAGGTCAAGGTCAAATCAAGCTCATATCAAGGTCATGTCTAGGTCAAGTCAAGCTCATGTCAAGGTCATGTTAAGGTCATGTCAAGGTAAAGTCAAGGTCAAGTCAAAGTCAAGTCAAGGTCAAGTGAAGGTCGAGTAAAGGACGAGTAAAGGACGAGTCAAGGTCAAGTCAAGGTTAAGTCAAGGTCGCGTCAAGGTCAAGTCAAGGTCATGTCAAGGTCAAGTCAAGGTCAAGTCAAGGTCATGTCAAGGTCAAGTCAAGGTCAAGTCAAGGTCAAGTCAAGGTCACGTCAACGTCAAGTCAAGGTCAAAGTCAAGGTCAAGGTCAAGTCAAGGTCATGTCAAGGTCAATGTCAAGTCAAGTTCAAGTCACGGTCAAGTCAAGGTCAAGTCAAGGTCATGTCAAGGTCAAGGTCTAGTCAAGGTCAAGTCAAGGTCAAGTCAAGGTCAAGTCAAGGTCAAGTCAAGGTCAAGTCAAGGTCAAGTCAAAGTCAAGTCAAGATCAAGTCAAGGTCAAGTCAAGTTCAAGTCAAGGTTAAGTCAAGGTCACGTCAAGGTCAAGTCAAGGTCATGTCACGGTCAAGTCAAGGTCATGTCAAGGTCATGTCAAGGTCAAGTCAAGTCAAGGTCAAGTCAAGGTCCAGTGAAGGTCAAGTCAAGGCTAAGTCAAGGTCAAGTGAAGGTCAAGTCAAGGTCAAGTCAAGGTGAAGTCAAGGTCATGTCAAGGTCATGTCAAGGTCGAGTCAAGGTCAAGTCAAGGTCAAGTCAAGGTCAAGTCAAGGTCAAGTCAACGTCAAGTCAAGGTCAAGTAAAGGTCAAGTCAAGGTCAAGTCAAGGTCATGTCAAGGTCAAGTCAAGGTCATGTTAAGGTCAAGTGAAGGTCAAGTCAAGGTCAAGTCAGGGTCAAGTCAAGGTCACGTTAAGGTCAAGTCGAGGTCATGTCAAGGTCAAGTCAAGGTCAAGTCAAGGTCAAGACAAGGTCAAGTCAGGGTCAAGTCAAGGTCAAGTCAAGGTCAAGTCAAGGTCAAGTCAAGGTCAAGTCAATTTCAAGTCAAGGTCAAGTCAGGGTCAAGTCAAGGTCAAGTCAAGGTCATGTCAAGGTCAGGTCAAGGTCAAGTCAAGGTCGAGTCAAGGTCAAGTCAAGGTCAATTCAAGGTCCAGTGAAGGTCAAGTCAAGGTCGAGTCAAGGTCAAGGCAAGGTGAAGTCAAGGTTAAGTCAAGGTCATGTCAAGGTCAAGGTCAAGTCAAGGTCAAGTCAAGGTCAAGTGAAGGTGATGTCAAGGTCAAGTGAAGGTCATATCAAGGTCAAGTCAAGGTCACGCCAAGGTCAAGTCAAGGTCAAGTCAAGGTCATGTCAAGGTCAAGTCAAGGTCAAGTCAAGGTCAAGACAAGGTCAAGTCAAGGTCAAGTCAAGGTGAAGTCAAGGTCATGTCAAGGTCATGTCAAGGTCGAGTCAAGGTCAAGTCAAGGTCAAGTCAAGGTCAGGTCAAGGTCAAGTCAAGGTCGAGTCAAGGTCAAGTGACGGTCAAGGTCAAGTCAAGGTCAAGTGAAGGTCATGTCAAGGTCAAGTGAAGGTCATGTCAAGGTCAAGTCAAGGTCACGCCAAGGTCAAGTCAAGGTCAAGTCAAGGTCATGTCAAGGTCAAGACAAGGTCAAGTCAAGGTCAAGTCAAGGTGAAGTCAAGGTCATGTCAAGGTCATGTCAAGGTCGAGTCAAGGTCAAGTCAAGGTCAAGTCAAGGACAAGTCAAGGTCAAGTCAAGGTCATGTCAAGGTCGCGTCAAGGTCAAGTCAAGGTCAAGGCAAGGTCAAGTCAAGGTCAGGTCAAGGTCAAGTCAAGGTCAACGTCAAGTCAAGGTCAAGTCAAGGTCAGGTCAAGGTCAAGTCAAGGTCTTTCAAGGTCATGTCAAGGTCATGACATTACTTGACCTTGACTTGCCCTTGACTTGACCTTGACATGACCTTGACATGACCTTGACTTGACCTTGACTTGACCTTGCCTCGATCTTGACTTGACCTTGACTTGCCCTTGACTCGACCTTGACTTGACCTTGACGTGGCCTTGACTTGAAATTGACGTGACCTTGACTTGACCTTGACTTGACCCTGACTTGACCTTGACATGACCTTCACTTGAACTTGACTTGACCTTGAAATGACCTTCACTTGACCTTGACTTGACCTTGACTTGACCTTCACATGACCTTGACTTGACCTTGACTCGACCTTGACTTGACCTTCACTGGACCTTGACTTGACCTTGACTTGACCTTAACTCGACCTTGACTTGACCTTGACTTGACCTTGACGTGGCCTTGACTTGAAATTGACGTGACCTTGACTTGACCTTGACTTGACCCTGACTTGACCTTGACATGTCCTTCACTTGAACTTGACTTGACTTTGACTTGACCTTGACTTGACCTTGACTTGACCTTGACATGACCTTGACATGACCTTGAAAGTCAAAGTCCAGTGAAGGTCAAGGTCAAGTGAAGGTCAAGTCAAGGTCCAGTGAATGTCAAGATCATGTCAAGGTCATGTCAAGGTCAAGTCAAGGTCAAGTTAAGGTCAAGTCAAGGTCGAGTCAAGGTCAAGTCAAGGTCGAGTCAAGGTCAAGTCAAGGTCATGTCAAGGTAAAGTCAAGGTCGAGTCAAGGTCAAGTCAAGGTCAAGTCAAGGTCGAGTCAAGGTCAAGTCAAGGTCAAGTCAAGGTCAAGTCAAGGTCCAGTGAAGGTCAAGTCAAGGTCGAGTCAAGGTCAAGTCAAGGTCAAGTCAACGTCAAGTCAACGTCAAGTCAAGGTCCAGTCAAGGTCCAGTCAAGGTCAAGTCAAGGTCAAGTCAAGGTCAAGTCAAGGTCAAGTCAAGGTCAAGTCAAGGTCGAGTCAAGGTCAAGTCAAGGTCAAGTCAAGGTCAAGTCAAGGTCGAGTCAAGGTCAAGTCAAGGTCAAGTCAATGTCCAGTGAAGGTCAAGTCAAGGTCAAGTCAATGTCAAGTCAAGGTCAAGTCAAGGTCAAGTCAAGGTCAAGTCAAGGTCAAGTCAAGGTCGAGTCAAGGTCAAGTCAAGGTCAAATCAAGGTCAAGTCAAGGTCAAGTCAAGGTCCAGTGAAGGTCAAGTCAAGGTCGAGTCAAGGTCAAGTCAAGGTCAAGTCAAGGCCCAGTGAAGGTCAAGTCAAGGTCAAGTAAAGGTCATGACAAGTTCAAGTGAAGGTCAAGACAAGGTCAAGTCAAGGTCAAGTCAAGGTCAAGTCTGGGACAAGTCAAGGTCAAGTCAAGGTCATGTCAAGGTCAAGTCAAGGTCAAGTCAAGGTCAAGTCAAGGTCAAGTCAAGGTCAAGTCAGGGTCAAGTCAAGGTCAAGTCAAGGTCAAGTCAAGGTCAAGACAAGGTCGAGTCAAGGTCAAGTCAAGGTCAAATCAAGGTCAAGTCAAGGTCAAGTCAAGGTCAAGTCAAGGTCAAGTCAACGTCATGTCAAGGTCAGGTCAAGGTCAAGTCAAGGTCGAGTCAAGGTCAAGTCAAGGTCAAGTCAAGGCCCAGTGAAGGTCAAGTCAAGGTCAAGTCAAGGTCAAGTCAAGGTCGAGTCAAGGTCAAGTCAAGGTCAAATCAAGGTCAAGTCAACGTCAAGTCAAGGTCAAGTAAAGGTCATGACAAGGTCAAGTCAAGGTCAAGTCAAGGTCATGTCAAGGTCAAGTGAAGGTCAAGTCAAGGTCAAGTCAGGGTCAAGTCAAGGTCAAGTCAAGGTTAAGTCAAGGTCAAGTCAAGGTCCAGTGAAGGTCAAGTCAAGGTCAAGTAAAGGTCATGTCAAGGTCAAGTCAAGGTCAAGTCAAGGTCAAGTCAAGATCACGTTAAGGTCAAGTCAAGGTCAAGTCGAGGTCATGTCAAGGTCAAGTCAAGGTCAAGTCAAGGTCGAGTCAAGGTCAAGGTCAAGTCAAGCTCATGTCAAGGTCATGTTAAGGTCAATTCAAGGTCAAGTCAAGGTAATGTCAAGGTCAACTCAAGGTCAAGTCAAGGTAAGTCAAGGTCAAGTCAAGGTCAAGGTCAAGTCAAGGTCATGTCAAGGTCAAGTCAAGGTCAAGTGAAGGTCATGTCAAGGTCAATTCAGGGTCAAGTCAAGGTCAAGTCAAGGTCAAGTCAAGGTCACGTCAAGGTCAAGTCAAGGTCATGTCAAGGTCAATGTCAAGTCAAGGTCAAGTCACGGTCAAGTCAAGGTCAAGTCAAGGTCATGTCAAGGTCTAGTCAAGGTCAAGTCAAGGTCAAGTCAAGGTCAAGTCAAGGTCAAGTCAAGGTCAAGTCAAAGTCAAGTCAAGGTCAAGTCAAGGTCAAGTCAAGGTCAAGTCAAGGTCAAGTCAAGGTCAAGTCAAGGTTAAGTCAAGGTCACGTCAAGGTCAAGTCAAGGTCATGTCAAGGTCAAGTCAAGGTCAAGTCAAGCTCATGTCAAGGTCGAGTCAAGGTCAAGGTCAAGTCAAGCTCATGTCAAGGTCATGTCAAGGTCAAGTCAAGGTCATGTCAAGGTCATGTTAAGGTCAATTCAAGGTCAAGTCAAGGTCATGTCAAGGTCAAGTCAAGGTCAAGTCAAAGTCAAGTCAAGGTCAAGTGAAGGTCGAGTAAAGGACGAGTCAAGGTCAAGTCAAGGTCAAGTCAAGGTCATGTCAAGGTCAAGTAAAGGTCAAGTGAAGGTCATGTCAAGGTCAATTCAGGGTCAAGTCAAGGTCAAGTCAAGGTCAAGTCAAGGTCAAGTCAAGGTCACGTCAAGGTCAAGTCAAGGTCAAAGTCAAGGTCAAGGTCAAGTCAAGGTCATGTCAAGGTCAATGTCAAGGTCAAGTCACGGTCAAGTCAAGGTCAAGTCAAGGTCAAGTCAAGGTCAAGTCAAGGTCAAGTCAAAGTCAAGTCAAGGTCAAGTCAAGGTCAAGTCAAGGTCAAGTCAAGGTTAAGTCAAGGTCACGTCAAGGTCAAGTCAAGTTCAAGTCAAGGTCAAATCAAGGTCAAGTCAAGGTCAAGTCAAGGTCAAGTCAAGGTCAAGTCAAGGTCGAGTCAAGGTCAAGTCAAGGTCAAGTCAAGGTCATGTCAAGGTCGAGTCAAGGTCAAGTCAAGGTCAAGTCAAGGTCGAGTCAAGGTCAAGTCAAGGTCAAATCAAGGTCAAGTCAACGTCAAGTCAAGGTCAAGTAAAGGTCATGACAAGGTCAAATCAAGGTCAAGTCAAGGTCAAGTGAAGGTCAAGTCAAGGTCAAGTCAAGGTCAAGGTCAAGTCAAGGTCATGTCAAGGTCAAGTCAAGGTCAAGTGAAGGTCATGTCAAGGTCAATTCAGGGTCAAGTCAAGGTCAAGTCAAGGTCAAGTCAAGGTCACGTCAAGGTCAAGTCAAGGTCAAGTCAAGGTCAAGTCAAGGTCATGTCAAGGTCAATGTCAAGTCAAGGTCAAGTCACGGTCAAGTCAAGGTCAAGTCAAGGTCATGTCAAGGTCTAGTCAAGGTCAAGTCGAGGTCATGTCAAGGTCAAGTCAAGGTCAAGTCAAGCTCATGTCAAGGTCGAGTCAAGGTCAAGGTCAAGTCAAGCTCATGTCAAGGTCATGTCAAGGTCAAGTCAAGGTCATGTCAAGGTCATGTTAAGGTCAATTCAAGGTCAAGTCAAGGTCATGTCAAGGTCAAGTCAAGGTCAAGTCAAAGTCAAGTCAAGGTCAAGTGAAGGTCGAGTAAAGGACGAGTCAAGGTCAAGTCAAGGTCAAGTCAAGGTCAAGTCAAGGTCATGTCAAGGTCAAGTAAAGGTCAAGTGAAGGTCATGTCAAGGTCAATTCAGGGTCAAGTCAAGGTCAAGTCAAGGTCAAGTCAAGGTCAAGTCAAGGTCACGTCAAGGTCAAGTCAAGGTCAAAGTCAAGGTCAAGGTCAAGTCAAGGTCATGTCAAGGTCAATGTCAAGGTCAAGTCACGGTCAAGTCAAGGTCAAGTCAAGGTCAAGTCAAGGTCAAGTCAAGGTCAAGTCAAAGTCAAGTCAAGGTCAAGTCAAGGTCAAGTCAAGGTCAAGTCAAGGTTAAGTCAAGGTCACGTCAAGGTCAAGTCAAGGTCAAGTCAAGGTCAAATCAAGGTCAAGTCAAGGTCAAGTCAAGGTCAAGTCAAGGTCAAGTCAAGGTCGAGTCAAGGTCAAGTCAAGGTCAAGTCAAGGTCATGTCAAGGTCGAGTCAAGGTCAAGTCAAGGTCAAGTCAAGGTCGAGTCAAGGTCAAGTCAAGGTCAAATCAAGGTCAAGTCAACGTCAAGTCAAGGTCAAGTAAAGGTCATGACAAGGTCAAATCAAGGTCAAGTCAAGGTCAAGTGAAGGTCAAGTCAAGGTCAAGTCAGGGCCAAGTCAAGGTCAAGTCAAGGTCAGGTCAAGGTCAAGTCAAGGTCGAGTCAACGTCAAGTCAAGGTCAAGTCAAGGTCAAGTCAAGGTCCAGTGAAGGTCAAGTCAAGGTCGAGTCAAGGTCAAGTCAACGTCAAGTCAAGGTCAAGTAAAGGTCATGTCAAGGTCAAGTCAAGGTCAAGTCAAGGTCAAGTCAAGGTCATGTCAAGGTCAAGTCAAGGTAAAGTCAAGGTCAAGTCAAGGTCATGTCAAGGTCAAGTCAAGGTCAAGTCAAGGTCAAGTCAAGATCACGTTAAGGTCAAGTCAAGGTCAAGTCAAGCTCATGTCAAGGTCGAGTCAAGGTCAAGGTCAAGTCAAGCTCATGTCAAGGTCATGTTAAGGTCAATTCAAGGTCAAGTCAAGGTCATGTCAAGGTCAAGTCAAGGTCAAGTCAAGGTCCAGTAAAGGTCAAGGGCAAGTGAAGGTGGAGTAAAGGACGAGTCAAGGTCAAGTCAAGGTTAAGTCAAGGTCATGTCAAGGTCAAGTCAAGGTCAAGTGAAGGTCAAGTCAAGGTCACGTCAAGGTCAAGTCAAGCTCAAGTGAAGGTCATATCAAGGTCCAGGTCTAGGGTCAAGTCAAGGTCAAGTCAAGGTCAAGTCAAGGTCACGTCAAGGTCAAGTCAAGCTCAAGTGAAGGTCATATCAAGGTCCAGGTCTAGGGTCAAGTCAAGGTCAAGTCAAGGTCAAGTCAAGGTCAAGTCAAGGTTAAGTCAAGGTCACGTCAAGGTCAAGTCAAGGTCAAGTCAAGGTCATGTCACGGTCAAGTCAAGGTCATGTCAAGGTCATGTCAAGGTCAAGTCAAGGTCATGTCAAGGTCAAGTCAAGGTAAAGTCAAGTCAAGGTCAAGTCAAGGTCCTGTGAAGGTCAAGTCAAGGTTAAGTCAAGGTCAAGTGAAGGTCAAGTCAAGGTCAAGTCAAGGACAAGTCAAGGTCAAGTCAAGGTCATGTCAAGGTCATGTCAAGGTCAAGGTCAAGTCAAGGTCTTACAAGGTCAAGTCAAGGTCAAGTCAAGGTCAAGTCAAGGTCAAGTCAAGGTCCAGTGAAGGTCAAGTCAAGGTTAAGTCAAGGTCAAGGACAAGTCAAGGTCAAGGCAAGGTCATGTCAAGGTCATGTCAAGGTCAAGTCAAGGTCTTTCAAGGTCATGTCAAGGTCATGACATTACTTGACCTTGACTTTAATTTGACTTGACCTTGACTTGACCTTGACATGACCTTGACATGACCTTGACATGACCTTGACTTGACCTTGACTTGACCTTGCCTCGATCTTGACTTGACCTTGACTTGACCTTGACCTTGACATTGACCTTGACATGACCTTGACTTGTCCTTGACTTGACCTTGACGTGACCTTGACTTGAAATTGACGTGACCTTGACTTGAAATTGACGTGACCTTGACTTGACCTTGAAGTCAAGGTCAAGTCAAGGTCAAGTCAAGGTCAAGGTCAAGGTCAAATCAAGCTCATATCAAGGTCATGTCAAGGTCAAGTCAAGCTTATGTCAAGGTCATGTTAAGGTCAATTAAAGGTCAAGTCAAGGTCATGTCAAGGTCAAGTCAAAGTCAAGTCAAAGTCAAGTCAAGGTCAAGTGAAAGTCGAGTAAAGGACGAGTCAAGGTCAAGTCAAGGTGAAGTCAAGGTCGCGTCAAGGTCAAGTCAAGGGCATGTCAAGGTCAAGTGAAGGTCATGTCAAGGTCAATTCAGGGTCAAGTCAAGGTCAAGTCAAAGTCAAGTCAAGGTCACGTCAAGGTCAAGTCAAGGTCAAAGTCAAGGTCAATGTCAAGTCAAGGTCAAGTCACGGTCAAGTCAAGGTCAAGTCAAGGTCATGTCAAGGTCTAGTCAAGGTCAAGTCAAGGTCAAGTCAAGGTCAAGTCAAGGTCAAGTCAAGGTCAAGTCAAGGTCAAGTCAAAGTCAAGTCAAGGTCACGTCAAGGTCAAGTCAAGGTCAAGTCAAGGTCATGTCACGGTCAAGTCAAGGTCATGTCAAGGTCGTGTCAAGGTCAAGTCAAGTCAAGGTCAAGTCAAGGTCCAGTGAAGGTCAAGTCAAGGCTAAGTCAAGGTCAAGTGAAGGTCAAGTCAAGGTCAAGTCAAGGTGAAGTCAAGGTCATGTCAAGGTCGAGTCAAGGTCAAGTCAAGGTCAAGTCAAGGTCAAGTCAACGTCAAGTCAAGGTCAAGTAAAGGTCAAGTCAAGGTCAAGTCAAGGTCATGTCTAGGTCAAGTCAAGGTCATGTTAAGGTCAAGTGAAGGTCAAGTCAAGGTCAAGTCAGGGTCAAGTCAAGGTCACGTTAAGGTCAAGTCGAGGTCATGTCAAGGTCAAGTCAAGGTCAAGTCAAGGTCAAGACAAGGTCAAGTCAGGGTCAAGTCAAGGTCAAGTCAAGGTCAAGTCAAGGTCAAGTCAAGGTCAAGTCAGGGTCAAGTCAAGGTCAAGTCAAGGTCACGTCAAGGTCAAGTCAAGGTCAAGTCAAGGTCAAATCAAGGTCAAGTCAAGGTCAAGTCAAGGTCAAGTCAAGGTCAAGTCAAGGTCGAGTCAAGGTCAAGTCAAGGTCAACTCAAGGTCATGTCAAGGTCAGGTCAAGTTCAAGTCAAGGTCGAGTGAAGGTCAAGTCAAGGTCAAGTCAAGGTCAAGTCAAGGTCGAGTCAAGGTCAAGTCAAGGTCAAATCAAGGTCAAGTCAACGTCAAGTCAAGGTCAAGTAAAGGTCATGACAAGGTCAAATCAAGGTCAAGTCAAGGTCAAGTGAAGGTCAAGTCAAGGTCAAGTCAGGGTCAAGTCAAGGTCAAGTCAAGGTCAGGTCAAGGTCAAGTCAAGGTCGAGTCAACGTCAAGTCAAGGTCAAGTCAAGGTCAAGTCAAGGTCAAGTCAAGGTCCAGTGAAGGTCAAGTCAAGGTCGAGTCAAGGTCAAGTCAACGTCAAGTCAAGGTCAAGTAAAGGTCATGTCAAGGTCAAGTCAAGGTCAAGTCAAGGTCAAGTCAAGGTCAAATCAAGGTCAAGTCAAGGTCATGTCAAGGTCAAGTCAAGGTCAAGTCAAGGTCACGTCAAGGTCATGTCAAGGTCAAGTCAAGGTCAAGTCAAGGTCAAGTCAAGATCACGTTAAGGTCAAGTCAAGGTCAAGTCGAGGTCATGTCAAGGTCAAGGTCAAGTCAAGCTCATGTCAAGGTCATGTTTAGGTCAATTCAAGGTCAAGTCAAGGTCATGTCAAGGTCAAGTCAAGGTCAAGTCAAGTCAAGGTCCAGTGAAGGTCAAGGGCAAGTGAAGGTCGAGTAAAGGACGAGTCAAGGTCAAGTCAAGGTTAAGTCAAGGTCATGTCAAGGTCAAGTCAAGGTCAAGTGAAGGTCATGTCAAGGTCAATTCAGGGTCAAGTCAAGGTCAAGTCAAGGTCAAGTCAAGGTCACGTCAAGGTCAAGTCAAGCTCAAGTCAAGGTCACGTTCAGGTCTAGTCAAGGTCAAGTCAAGGTCAAGTCAAGGTCAAGTCAAGGTCAAGTCAAAGTCAAGTCAAGGTCAAGTCAAGGTCAAGTCAAGGTCAAGTCAAGGTCAAGTCAAGGTTAAGTCAAGGTCACGTCAAGGTCAAGTCAAGGTCAAGTCAAGGTCATGTCACGGTCAAGTCAAGGTCATGTCAAGGTCATGTCAAGGTCAAGTCAAGGTCATGTCAAGGTCAAGTCAAGGTAAAGTCAAGTCAAGGTCAAGTCAAGGTCCAGTGAAGGTCAAGTCAAGGTTAAGTCGAGGTCAAGTGAAGGTCAAGTCAAGGTCAAGTCAAGGACAAGTCAAGGTCAAGTCAAGGTCATGTCAAGGTCAAGGTCAAGTCAAGGTCTTACAAGGTCAAGTCAAGGTCAAGTCAAGGTCCAGTGAAGGTCAAGTCAAGGTTAAGTCAAGGCAAGGTCATGTCAAGGTCAAGTCAAGGTCAAGTCAAGGTCTTTCAAGGTCATGTCAAGGTCATGACATTACTTGACCTTGACTTGACCTTGACTTGACCTTGACTTGACCTTGCCTCGATCTTGACTTGACCTTGACTTGACCTTGACTTGACCTTGACTTGACCTGGAATTGACCTTGACTTGACCTTAACATGACCTTGACTTGACCTTGACTTGACCTGGAATTGACCTTGACTTGACTTTGACTTGACCTTGTCTTGACCTTGTCTTGACCTTGACTTGACTTTGACTTGACCTTGACATGACCTTGACTTAAACTTGACTTGACCTTGACCTTGACTTAACCTTGACTTGACCTTGACTTGACGTTGACTTGACCTTGACTTGACCTTGAATTGACCTTGACATGACCTTGACTTGACCTTGACTTGGCCTTGACTTGACCTTGACTTGAAATTCACTTGACCTTGACTTGGCCTTGACTTAACCTTGACTTGACCTTGACTTGACCTTTTCTTGACCTTGACTTGACTTTGACTTAACCTAGACCCCGACCTTGACATGACCTTGACTTGACCTTGACTTGACCTTAACTTGAACTTGACAAGACATTGACTTGACCTTGCCTTGACCTTGACATGACCTCGACTCGACCTGGACTCGAAATTGACTTGACTTTGACTTGACCTTGACTTGACCTTGACCTGACTTTGACTTGACCTTGACTTGACCTTGACTTGACCTTGACATGACTTTGACTTAAACTTGACTTGACCTTGACCTTGACTTGACCTTGACTTGACCTTGACTTAACCTTGATTTGACCTTGACATGACCTTGACATGACCTTGACATGACCTTGACTTGACCTTGACTTGACCGTGACTTGACCTTGACTTGACCTTGACTTGACCTTGACTTGACCTTGACTTGACCTTGACTTGACCTTGACTTGACCTTGACTTGACCTTGACTTGACCTTGACTTGACCTTGACTTGACCTTGACTTGACCTTGACTTGACCTTGACTTGACCTTGACCTGACTTTGACTTGACCTTGACTTGACCTCGTCTTGACCTTGACTTGATCTTGGCTTGACTTGACCTTGACTTGACCTTGACATGACCTTGACTTGACCTTGACTTGACCCTGACTTGACCTTGACTTGACCTTGACTTGACCTTGACTTGACCTTGACTTGACCTTGACATGACCTTGACATGACCTTGACTTAAACTTGACTTGACCTTGACTGGACCTTGACTTGACCTTGAGTTGACCTTGACTTGACCTTGACTTGACCTTGACTTGACCTTGACTTGACCCTGATTTGACCATGACTTGACCTTGACTTGACCTTGACTCGACCTTGACTTGACCTTGACTTGACCATGAATTGACCTTGACATTACCTTGACATTACCTTTATTTGACCTTGACTTGACTTTGACTTGACCTCTACATGACCTTGACTTGACCTTGACTTGACCTTGACCTGACTTTGACTTGACCTTGACTTGACCTTGACTTGATCTTGACTTGACCTCGTCTTGACCTTGACTTGACCTTGACATGACCTTGACTTGACCCTGACTTGACCTTGACTTGACCTTGACTTGACCTTGACTTGACCTTGACTTGACCTTGACATGACCTTGACTTAAACTTGACTTGACCTTGACTGGACCTTGACTTGACCTTGAGTTGACCTTGACTTGACCTTGACTTGACCCTGATTTGACCATGACTTGACCTTGACTTGACCTTGACTTGACCCTGACTTGACCTTGACTTGACCTTGACTTGACCTTGACTTGACCTTGACTGGACCTTGACTTGACCTTGACTTGATCTTGACTTGACCTTGACATAACCTTGACTTGACCTTGACTTGACCTCGTCTTGACCTTGACTTGACTTTGATTTGACCTTGACTTAAACTTGACTTGACCTTGACCTTGACTTAACCTTGACTTGACCTTGACTTGACGTTGACTTGACGCTGACTTGACCTTGACCTTGACTTGACCTTGACTTGACTTTGATTTGAACTTGACTTGACCTTGACTTTGACTTGACTTGACCTTGACTTGACCTTGACATGACCTTGACTTGACCTTGACTTGACCCTGACTTGACCTTGACTTGACCTTGACTTGACCTTGACTTGACCTTGACTTGACCTAGACATGACCTTGACTGGACCTTGACTTGACCTTGACTTGATCTTGACTTGACCTTGACATAACCTTGACTTGACCTTGACTTGACCTTGACTTGACCTTGACTTGACCTTGACTTGACCTTGACTTGACTTTGACTTGACCTTGACATGACCTTGACTTAAACTTGACTTGACCTTGACCTTGACTTAACCTTGACTTGACCTTGACTTGACGTTGACTTGACGCTGACTTGACCTTGACCTTGACTTGACCTTGACTTGACTTTGATTTGAACTTGAACTTGACTTGACCTTGACTTTGACTTGAACTTGACTTGACCTTGACTTGATCTTGACTTGACTTGACCTTGACTTGACCTTGACATGACCTTGACTTGACCTTGACTTGACCCTGACTTGACCTTGACTTGACCTTGACTTGACCTTGACTTGACCTTGACATAACCTTGACTTAAACTTGACTTGACCTTGACTGGACCTTGACTTGACCTTGACTTGAATTTGACTTGACCTTCAAATGACCCTGACTTGACCTTGACTTGACCTCGAATTGACCTTGACTTGACCTTAACATGACCTTGACTTGACCTTGACTTGACCTTGACTTGACCTTGTCTTGACCTTGACTTGACTTTGACTTGACCTTGACTTGACCTTGACTTGATCTTGACTTGACCTTGACATAACCTTGACTTGACCTTGACTTGACCTTGACCTTGACTTGACTTTGACTT
Organism: Sturmia bella; assembly: GCA_963662145.1. NCBI lineage: Eukaryota > Metazoa > Arthropoda > Insecta > Diptera > Tachinidae > Sturmia > Sturmia bella. The sequence continues at coordinate 39,626,183 of OY759172.1, forward strand.
GACCTTGACATGACCTTGACTTAAACTTGACTTGACCTTGACCTTGACTTAACCTTGACTTGACCTTAAATTGACCTTGACATGACCTTGACTTGACCTTGACTTAACCTTGACTTGACCTCGGTTTGACCTTGACTTAACATGGCCTTGACATGACCTTGACATGGCCTTGACTTGACCTTTTCTTGACCTTGACTTGACTTGACTTTGACTTAACCTAGACCCCGACCTTGACATGACCTTGACTTGACCTTGACTTGACCTTGACTTGACCTTGACTTGACCTTGACTTGACCTTGCCTTGAACTTGACATGACCTTGACTCGACCTGGACTCGAAATTGACTTGACTTTGACTTGACCTTGACTTGACCTTGACTTAACCTTGACTTGACCTGGTCTTGACCTTGACTTGACTTTGATTTGAACTTGACTTGACCTTGAATTGATCTTGACTTGACTTGACCTTGACTTGACCTTGACATGACCTTGACTTGACCTTGACTTGACCCTGACTTGACCTTGACTTGACCTTGACTTGACCTTGACTTGACCTTGACTTGACCTTGACATGACCTTGACTTAAACTTGACTTGACTGGACCTTGACTTGACCTTGACTTGACCTTGACTTGACCTTGACATGACCTTGACTTAAACTTGACTTGACCTTGACCTTGACTTAACCTTGACTTGACCTTGACTTGACGTTGACTTGACCTTGACTTGACCTTGAATTGACCTTGACATGACCTTGACCTTGACTTGGCCTTGACTTGACCTTGACTTGAAATTCACTTCACCTCGACTTCGCCTTGACTTAACCTTGACTTGACCTTGAATCGCCCTTGACATGACCTTGACATGACCTTGACTTGACCTTGACTTGACCTTGACATGGCCTTGACTTGACCTTCACTCGACCTTGAGTTGACCTTGACTTGACCTTGACTTGACCTTGAATTGACCTTGACATGACCTTGACTTGACCTTGACTTGGCCTTGACTTGACCTTGACTTGAAATTCACTTCACCTTGACTTGGCCTTGACTTAACCTTGACTTGACCTTGAATTGCCCTTGACATGACCTTGACTTGACCTTCACTTGACCTTGACTTGACCTTGACTTGACCTTGACATGACCTTGACTTGACCTTGACTTGACCTTGACTTGACCTTGTCTTGACCTTAACTTGACCTTGACTTGACCTTGACATGACCTTGTTTTGACCTTGAATTGACCTTGACTTGACCTTGACTTGACCTTGACTAGACCTTGACTTGACCTTGACATGACCTTGACTTGACCTTGACATGACCTTGACTTGACTTTGACTTGATCTTGACTTGACCTTAACTTGACCCTGACATGACCTTGACTTCACCTTGACTTGATCTTGACTTGACCTTGACTTGACCTTGACATGACCTTGACTTGACATTGACTTGACCTTGAGTTGACCTTGACTTGACCTTGACTTGACCTTGTCTTGACCTTGACTTGACTTTGACTTGACCTTGACTTGACCTTGACTTGACCTTGACTTGACCTTGACTTGAAATTGACTTGACCTTGACATGACCTTGACTTGACCTTGACTTGACCTTGACTTTACATTGACTTGACATGACCTTGACTTGACCTTGACTTGACCTTGACCTGACTTTGACTTGACCTCTACATGACCTCGACTTGACCTTGACTTGACCTTGACTTAACCTTGACTTGACCTTGAACTGACCTTGACTTAACCTTAACATGACCTTGACTTGACCTTGACATGACCTTGACTTGACCTTGACTTGACCTTGACTTGACCTTGACATGACCTTGACTTGACCTTGACTTAACCTTGACTTGACCTTGACTTGACCATGACATGACCTTGACTTGACCTTGACTTGACCTTGACTTGACCTTGACATGACCTCGACATGACTTTGACTTGACCTTGCCATGACTTTGACTTGACCTTGACATGACCTTGACTTGACCTTAACTTGACCTTGACTTGATCTTGACTTGACCTCGTCTTGACCTTGACTTGACCTTGACATGACCTTGACTTGACCTTGACTTGACCCTGACTTGACCTTGACTTGACCTTGACTTGACCTTGACTTGACCTTGACTTGACCTTGACATGACCTTGACTTAAACTTGACTTGACCTTGACTGGACCTTGACTTGACCTTGAGTTGACCTTGACTTGACCTTGACTTGACCCTGATTTGACCATGACTTGACCTTGACTTGACCTTGACTTGACCCTGACTTGACCTTGACTTGACCTTGACTTGACCTTGACTTGACCTTGACTGGACCTTGACTTGACCTTGACTTGATCTTGACTTGACCTTGACATAACCTTGACTTGACCTTGACTTGACCTCGTCTTGACCTTGACTTGACTTTGATTTGACCTTGACTTAAACTTGACTTGACCTTGACCTTGACTTAACCTTGACTTGACCTTGACTTGACGTTGACTTGACGCTGACTTGACCTTGACCTTGACTTGACCTTGACTTGACTTTGATTTGAACTTGACTTGACCTTGACTTTGACTTGACTTGACCTTGACTTGACCTTGACATGACCTTGACTTGACCTTGACTTGACCCTGACTTGACCTTGACTTGACCTTGACTTGACCTTGACTTGACCTTGACTTGACCTAGACATGACCTTGACTGGACCTTGACTTGACCTTGACTTGATCTTGACTTGACCTTGACATAACCTTGACTTGACCTTGACTTGACCTTGACTTGACCTTGACTTGACCTTGACTTGACTTTGACTTGACCTTGACATGACCTTGACTTAAACTTGACTTGACCTTGACCTTGACTTAACCTTGACTTGACCTTGACTTGACGTTGACTTGACGCTGACTTGACCTTGACCTTGACTTGACCTTGACTTGACTTTGATTTGAACTTGAACTTGACTTGACCTTGACTTTGACTTGAACTTGACTTGACCTTGACTTGATCTTGACTTGACTTGACCTTGACTTGACCTTGACATGACCTTGACTTGACCTTGACTTGACCCTGACTTGACCTTGACTTGACCTTGACTTGACCTTGACTTGACCTTGACATGACCTTGACTTAAACTTGACTTGACCTTGACTGGACCTTGACTTGACCTTGACTTGATCTTGACTTGACCTTGACATAACCTTGACTTGACCTTGACTTGACCTTGACCTTGACTTGACTTTGACTTGACCTTGACATGACCTTGACTTAAACTTGACTTGACCTTGACCTTGACTTAACCTTGACTTGACCTTAAATTGACCTTGACATGACCTTGACTTGACCTTGACTTAACCTTGACTTGACCTCGGTTTGACCTTGACTTAACATGGCCTTGACATGACCTTGACATGGCCTTGACTTGACCTTGACTTGACATTGACATGACCTTGACTTGACTTTGACTTGATCTTGACTTGACCTTAACTTGACCCTGACATGACCTTGACTTCACCTTGACTTGATCTTGACTTGACCTTGACTTGACCTTGACATGACCTTGACTTGACATTGACTTGACCTTGAGTTGACCTTGACTTGACCTTGACTTGACCTTGTCTTGACCTTGACTTGACTTTGACTTGACCTTGACTTGACCTTGACTTGACCTTGACTTGACCTTGACTTGAAATTGACTTGACCTTGACATGACCTTGACTTGACCTTGACTTGACCTTGACTTTACATTGACTTGACATGACCTTGACTTGACCTTGACTTGACCTTGACCTGACTTTGACTTGACCTCTACATGACCTCGACTTGACCTTGACTTGACCTTGACTTAACCTTGACTTGACCTTGAACTGACCTTGACTTAACCTTAACATGACCTTGACTTGACCTTGACATGACCTTGACTTGACCTTGACTTGACCTTGACTTGACCTTGACATGACCTTGACTTGACCTTGACTTAACCTTGACTTGACCTTGACTTGACCATGACATGACCTTGACTTGACCTTGACTTGACCTTGACTTGACCTTGACATGACCTCGACATGACTTTGACTTGACCTTGCCATGACTTTGACTTGACCTTGACATGACCTTGACTTGACCTTAACTTGACCTTGACTTGATCTTGACTTGACCTCGTCTTGACCTTGACTTGACCTTGACATGACCTTGACTTGACCTTGACTTGACCCTGACTTGACCTTGACTTGACCTTGACTTGACCTTGACTTGACCTTGACTTGACCTTGACATGACCTTGACTTAAACTTGACTTGACCTTGACTGGACCTTGACTTGACCTTGAGTTGACCTTGACTTGACCTTGACTTGACCCTGATTTGACCATGACTTGACCTTGACTTGACCTTGACTTGACCCTGACTTGACCTTGACTTGACCTTGACTTGACCTTGACTTGACCTTGACTGGACCTTGACTTGACCTTGACTTGATCTTGACTTGACCTTGACATAACCTTGACTTGACCTTGACTTGACCTCGTCTTGACCTTGACTTGACTTTGATTTGACCTTGACTTAAACTTGACTTGACCTTGACCTTGACTTAACCTTGACTTGACCTTGACTTGACGTTGACTTGACGCTGACTTGACCTTGACCTTGACTTGACCTTGACTTGACTTTGATTTGAACTTGACTTGACCTTGACTTTGACTTGACTTGACCTTGACTTGACCTTGACATGACCTTGACTTGACCTTGACTTGACCCTGACTTGACCTTGACTTGACCTTGACTTGACCTTGACTTGACCTTGACTTGACCTAGACATGACCTTGACTGGACCTTGACTTGACCTTGACTTGATCTTGACTTGACCTTGACATAACCTTGACTTGACCTTGACTTGACCTTGACTTGACCTTGACTTGACCTTGACTTGACTTTGACTTGACCTTGACATGACCTTGACTTAAACTTGACTTGACCTTGACCTTGACTTAACCTTGACTTGACCTTGACTTGACGTTGACTTGACGCTGACTTGACCTTGACCTTGACTTGACCTTGACTTGACTTTGATTTGAACTTGAACTTGACTTGACCTTGACTTTGACTTGAACTTGACTTGACCTTGACTTGATCTTGACTTGACTTGACCTTGACTTGACCTTGACATGACCTTGACTTGACCTTGACTTGACCCTGACTTGACCTTGACTTGACCTTGACTTGACCTTGACTTGACCTTGACATGACCTTGACTTAAACTTGACTTGACCTTGACTGGACCTTGACTTGACCTTGACTTGATCTTGACTTGACCTTGACATAACCTTGACTTGACCTTGACTTGACCTTGACCTTGACTTGACTTTGACTTGACCTTGACATGACCTTGACTTAAACTTGACTTGACCTTGACCTTGACTTAACCTTGACTTGACCTTAAATTGACCTTGACATGACCTTGACTTGACCTTGACTTAACCTTGACTTGACCTCGGTTTGACCTTGACTTAACATGGCCTTGACATGACCTTGACATGGCCTTGACTTGACCTTTTCTTGACCTTGACTTGACTTTGACTTAACCTAGACCCCGACCTTGACATGACCTTGACTTGACCTTGACTTGACCTTGACTTGACCTTGACTTGACCTTGACTTGACCTTGCCTTGAACTTGACATGACCTTGACTCGACCTGGACTCGAAATTGACTTGACTTTGACTTGACCTTGACTTGACCTTGACTTAACCTTGACTTGACCTGGTCTTGACCTTGACTTGACTTTGATTTGAACTTGACTTGACCTTGAATTGATCTTGACTTGACTTGACCTTGACTTGACCTTGACATGACCTTGACTTGACCTTGACTTGACCCTGACTTGACCTTGACTTGACCTTGACTTGACCTTGACTTGACCTTGACTTGACCTTGACATGACCTTGACTTAAACTTGACTTGACTGGACCTTGACTTGACCTTGACTTGACCTTGACTTGACTTTGACTTGACCTTGACATGACCTTGACTTAAACTTGACTTGACCTTGACCTTGACTTAACCTTGACTTGACCTTGACTTGACGTTGACTTGACCTTGACTTGACCTTGAATTGACCTTGACATGACCTTGACCTTGACTTGGCCTTGACTTGACCTTGACTTGAAATTCACTTCACCTCGACTTCGCCTTGACTTAACCTTGACTTGACCTTGAATCGCCCTTGACATGACCTTGACATGACCTTGACTTGACCTTGACTTGACCTTGACATGGCCTTGACTTGACCTTCACTCGACCTTGAGTTGACCTTGACTTGACCTTGACTTGACCTTGAATTGACCTTGACATGACCTTGACTTGACCTTGACTTGGCCTTGACTTGACCTTGACTTGAAATTCACTTCACCTTGACTTGGCCTTGACTTAACCTTGACTTGACCTTGAATTGCCCTTGACATGACCTTGACTTGACCTTCACTTGACCTTGACTTGACCTTGACTTGACCTTGACATGACCTTGACTTGACCTTGACTTGACCTTGACTTGACCTTGTCTTGACCTTAACTTGACCTTGACTTGACCTTGACATGACCTTGTTTTGACCTTGAATTGACCTTGACTTGACCTTGACTTGACCTTGACTCGACCTTGACTTGACCTTGACATGACCTTGACTTGACCTTGACATGACCTTGACTTGACTTTGACTTGATCTTGACTTGACCTTAACTTGACCCTGACATGACCTTGACTTCACCTTGACTTGATCTTGACTTGACCTTGACTTGACCTTGACATGACCTTGACTTGACATTGACTTGACCTTGAGTTGACCTTGACTTGACCTTGACTTGACCTTGTCTTGACCTTGACTTGACTTTGACTTGACCTTGACTTGACCTTGACTTGACCTTGACTTGACCTTGACTTGAAATTGACTTGACCTTGACATGACCTTGACTTGACCTTGACTTGACCTTGACTTTACATTGACTTGACATGACCTTGACTTGACCTTGACTTGACCTTGACCTGACTTTGACTTGACCTCTACATGACCTCGACTTGACCTTGACTTGACCTTGACTTAACCTTGACTTGACCTTGAACTGACCTTGACTTAACCTTAACATGACCTTGACTTGACCTTGACATGACCTTGACTTGACCTTGACTTGACCTTGACTTGACCTTGACATGACCTTGACTTGACCTTGACTTAACCTTGACTTGACCTTGACTTGACCATGACATGACCTTGACTTGACCTTGACTTGACCTTGACTTGACCTTGACATGACCTCGACATGACTTTGACTTGACCTTGCCATGACTTTGACTTGACCTTGACATGACCTTGACTTGACCTTAACTTGACCTTGACTTGACCTTGACTTGACCTTGACTTGACCTTGACTTGACTTGACCTTGACTTGAGCTTGACCTTGGCTGGACCTTGGCTTGACCTTGACTTGACCTTGACTCGACCTTGACTTAACCTTGACTTGATCTTGACTTGACCTTGACTTGACCTTGACTTGACCTTGACTTGACCTTGACTTGACCTTGACTTGACCTTGACTTGACCTTGTCTTGACCTTGACTCGACCTTGACTCGACCTTGACATGACCTTGACTTGACCTTGACTTGACCTTGACCTGACCTTAACTTGACCTTGACTCGACCTTGACTTAACCTTGACTTGATCTTGACTTGACCTTGACTTGACCTTGACTTGACCTTGACTTGACCTTGACTTGACCTTGACTTGACCTTGACTTGACCTTGACTTGACCTTGTCTTGACCTTGACTCGACCTTGACTCGACCTTGACATGACCTTGACTTGACTTGACCTTGACTTGACCTTGACTTGACCTTTACTCGCCCTTGACATGACTTTGACTTGACCTTGACATGACCTTGACTTGACCTTGACTTGACCTTGACTTGACCTTGACATGACCTTGACTTGACCTTGACATGACCTTGACCTGACCTTGACATGACCTTGACTTGACCTTGACTTGACCTTGACTTGACCTTGACTTGACCTTGACTTGACCTTTACTCGACCTTGACATGACCTTCACTTGACCTTGACATGACCTTGACCTGACCTTGACATGACCTTGACTTGACCTTGACTTGACCTTGACTTGACCTTGACTTGACCTTGACATGACCTTCACTTGACCTTGACTTGACCTTGAATTGACCTTGACGTGACCTTTTCTTTACCTTGCCTTGACCTTGACTTGACCTTGACATGACCTTGACTTGACCTTGACTTGACCTTGACTTGACCTTGACTTGACCTTGACATGACCTTGACTTGACTTGACCTTGACTTGAGCTTGACCTTGACTTGACCCTGACTTGACCTTGATTTGACCTTGACTTGACCTTGATTTGACCTTGACTTGACCTTGACTTGACCTTCAATTGACCTTGACTTGACCTACACTGGACCTTGACTTGACCTTGACTTGACCTTGACTTGACCTTGACTTGACCTTGTCTTGACCTTGACTCGACCTTGACTCGACCTTGACATGACCTTGACTTGACCTTGACATGACCTTGACTTGACCTTGACTTGACCTTCACAGGACCTTGACTTGACCTTGACTCGACCTTGACTTGACCTTGACTTGACCTTGACTTGACATTGACTTGACCTTGACATGACCTTGACTTGACCTTGTCTTGACCTTGACTCGACCATGACATGACCTTGACTTGACTTTGACTTGACCTTGACTTGACCTTGACTTGACCTTGACTCGACCATGACATGACCTTGACTTGACCTTGACTTGACCTTGACTTGACCTTGACTTGACCTTGACATGACCTTGACTTGACCTTGACTTGACCTTGACTTGACCTTGACATGACCTTGACTTGACCTTGACTTGACCTTGACTTGACCTTTACTCGCTCTTGACATGACCTTGACTTGACCTTGACTTGACCTTGACTTGACCTTGACGTGACCTTGACTTAACCTTGACTTGACTTGACCTTGACTTGACCTTGACATGACCTTGACTTGACCTTGACTTGACCTTGACTTGACCTTGACATGACCTTGAGTTGACCTTGACTTGACCTTGACTTGACCTTGACCTTGACATGACCTTGACTTGACCTTGACTTGACCTTGACTTGACCTTGACTTGACCTTGACATGACCTTGACTTGACCTTGACTTGACCTTGACGTGACCTTGACTTAACCTTGACTTGACCTTGACTTGACCTCGACTTGACCTTGACTTGAACTTGACTTGACCTTGACTTGACCTTGACCTTGACTTGACCTTGACTTGACCTTGACTTGACCTTGACTCGACCTTGAGTTGACCTTCACTGGACCTTGACTTGACCTGGACATGACCTTGACTTGACCTTGACTTGCCCTTGACATGACCTTGACTTGACCTTGAATTGACCTTGACCTTGACTTGACCTTGACTTGACCTTGACTTGACCTTGACTTGACCTTGACTTGACCTTCACTTGACCTTGACTTGACCTTGACTTGACCTTGACTTGACCTTGACTCGACCTTGAGTTGACTTTCACTGGACCTTGACTTGACCTTGACTCGACCTTGACTTAACCTTGACTCGACCTTGACTTGACCTTGACTTGACCTTGACTTGACCATGACTTGACCTTGACTTGCCCTTGACTTGACCTTGACTCGACCTTGACATGACCTTGACTTGACTTTGACTTGACCTTGACATGACCTTGACTTGACTTGACCTTTACTCGACCTTGACATGACCTTGACTTGACCTTGGCTTGACCTTGACTTGACCTTGACTTGACCTTGACTTGACCTTGACTTGACCTTGACTCGACCTTGACATGACCTTGACTTGACTTTGACTTGACCTTGACATGACCTTGACTTGACCTTGACTTGACCTTTACTCGACCTTGACATGACCTTGACTTGACCTTGGCTTGACCTTGTCTTGACCTTGACTCGACCTTGACTCGACCTTGACATGACCTTGACTTGACCTTGACTTGACCTGACCTTAACTTGACCTTGACTCGACCTTGACTTGACCTTGGCTTGACCTTGACTTGACCATGACTTGACCTTGACTTGAGCTTGACTTGACCTTGACTCGACCTTGAGTTGACCTTCACTGGACCTTGACTTGACCTTGACTCGACCTTGTCTTGACCTTGACTCGACCTTGACTTGACCTTGACATGACCTTGACTTGACCTTGACTTGACTTGACCTTGACTTGAGCTTGAGCTTGACCTTGACTTGAGCTTGACCTTGACTTGACCTTGACTTGACCTTGACTTGACCTTGACTTGACCTTGACTTGACCTTGACTTGACCTTGATTTGACCTTGACACGACCTTGACCTGACCTTGACTTGATCTTGACTTGACCTTCACTTGACCTTGACTTGACCTTTACTCGACATTGACATGACCTTGACTTGACCTTGACTTGACCTTGACTTGACCTTTACTCGCCCTTGACATGACCTTGACTTGACCTTGACTTGACCTTGACGTGACCTTGACTTAACCTTGACTTGACTTGACCTTGACGTGACCTTGACATGACCTTGACTTGACTTTGACTTGACCTTGACATGACCTTGACTTGACCTTGACTTGACCTTTACTCGACCTTGACTTGACCTTGACTTGACCCTGACATGACCTTGACTTGACCTTGACTTGACCTTGACTTGAACTTGACTTGACTTGACCTTGACTTGACCTTGACATGACCTTGACTTGACCTTGACTTGACCTTGGCTTGACCTTGACCTTGACATGACCTGGACATGACCTTGACTTGACCTTGACTTGCCCTTGACATGACCTTGACTTGACCTTGACTTGACCTTGACATGACCTTGACTTGACCTTGACTTGACCTTGACTCGACCTTGACTTGACCTTCACTTGACCTTGACTTGACCTTGACTTGACCTTGACTTGACCTTGACTTGACCTTGAATTGACCTTGACTTGACATTGACTTGACCTTGACTTGACCTTGTCTTGACCTTGACTCGACCTTGACATGACCTTGACTTGACCTTGACATGACCTTGACTTGACCTTGACTTGACCTTCACTGGACCTTGACTCGACCTTGACTTGACGTTGAAATGACCTTGACTTGACCTTGACTTGACCTTGACTCGACCATGACATGACCTTGACTTGACTTTGACTTGACCTTGACTTGACCTTGACTTGACCTTGACTCGACCATGACATGACCTTGACTTGACCTTGACTTGACCTTGACTTGACCTTGACTTGACCTTGACTTGACCTTGACTTGACCTTGACATGACCTTGACTTGACCTTGACTTGACCTTGACTTGACCTTGACATGACCTTGACTTGACCTTGACTTGACCTTTACTCGCCCTTGACATGACCTTGACATGACCTTGACTTGACCTTGACTTGACCTTGACTTGACCTTGACGTGACCTTGACTTAACGTTGACTTGACTTGACCTTGACTTGACCTTGACATGACCTTGACTTGACCTTGACTTGACCTTGACCTTGACATGACCTTGACTTGACCTTGACTTGACCTTGACGTGACCTTGACTTAACCTTGACTTGACCTTGACTTGACCTTGACTTGACTTGACTTGACTTGATCTTGACTTGAGCTTGACCTTGACTTGACCTTGACTTGACCTTGACTTGACCTTTACTCGACCTTGACATGACCTTGACTTGACCTTGACTGACTTGACCTTGACTTGACCTTGACTTGGCCTTGACTTGACCTTGACTTGACCTTTACTCGACCTTGACTTGTCCTTGACTGACTTGACCTTGACTTGACCTTGACTTGACCTTGACTTGACCTTGACTTGGCCTTGACTTGACCTTCACTGGACCTTGACTTGACCTTGACTCGACCTTGACTTGACCTTGACTTGACCTTGACTTGACCTTAACTTTACTTTGACTTGACCTTGACTTGACCTTGACTCGACCTTGACATGACCTTGACATGACCATGTCTTGACCGTGACTTGACCTTGACTTGCCCTTGACATGACCTTGACTTGACCTTGAATTGACCTTGAACTTGACTTGACCTTGACTTGACCTTGACATGACCTTGACTTGACCTTGACTTGCCCTTGACATGACCTTGACTTGACCTTGAATTGACCTTGAACTTGACTTGACCTTGACTTGACCTTGACATGACCTTGACTTGACCTTGACTTGACCTTGACTTGACCTTGACTTGACCTTGACTTGACCTTCACTTGAACTTGACTTGACCTTGACTTGACCTTGACTTGACCTTGACTTGACCTTGACTTGACCTTGACTCGACCTTGAGTTGACCTTGACCTGACCTTGACATGACCTTGACTTGACCTTGACTTGACCTTGACTTGACCTTGACATGACCTTGACATGACCTTGACTTGACCTAGACTTGACCTTGACATGACCTTGACTTGACCTTGACTTGACTTTGACCTTGACATGACCTTGACCTTGACATGACCTTGACATGACCTTGACATGACCTTGACTTGACCTTGACTTGAGCTTGACCTTGACTTGACCTTGACTTGGCCTTGACTTGATATTGACTTGACCTTGACTTGACCTTGACTCGACCTTGACATGACCTTGACTTGACCTTGACTTGACCTTCACTTGACCTTGACATGAGCTTGACTTGCTCTTGAATTGACCTTGACGTGACCTTGACTTGACCTTGACTTAACCTTGACTTGACCTTGACTTGACCTTGACTTAACCTTGACTTGACCTTGACTTGACCTTGACTTGACCTTGACTTGACCTTGACTTGACCTTGACGTGACCTTGACACGACCTTGACTTGACCTTGACTTGACCTTGACATGACCTTGACTTGACCTTCACATGACATTGACTTGACCTTCACTCGACCTTGACTTGACCTTCACTGGACCTTGACTTGACCTTGACTTGACCTTGACTTGACCTTGACTTGACCTTGACTTGACCTTGACTTGACCTTGACATGACCTTGACTTGACCTTCACATGACCTTGACTTGACCTTGACTCGACCTTGACTTGACCTTCACTTGACCTTGACATGACCTTGACTTGCTCTTGACTTGACCTTGACGTGACCTTGACTTGACCTTGACTTAACCTTGACTTGACCTTGACTTGACCTTGACTTGACCTTGACTTAACCTTGACTTGACCTTGACATGACCTTGACTTGACCTTGACTTGACCTTGACTTGACCTTGACTTGACCTTGACTTGACCTTCACTTGAATTTGACTTGACCTTGACATGACCTTGACTTGACCTTGACTTGACCTTGACTTAACCTTGACTTGACCTTGACTTGACCTTGACTTGACCTTGACGTGACCTTGACATGACCTTGACTTGACCTTGACTTGACCTTGACTTGCTCTTGACTTGACCTTGACTTGACCTTGACGTGACCTTGACTTGACCTTGACTCGACCTTGACTTGACCTTCACTGGACCTTGACTTGACCTTGACATGACCTTGACATGACCTTGACTTGACCTTGACTCGACCTTGACTTGACCTTCACTTGACCTTGACATGACCTTGACTTGCTCTTGACTTGACCTTGACGTGACCTTGACTTGACCTTGACTTAACCTTGACTTGACCTTGACTTGACCTTGACTTGACCTTGACTTGACCTTGACTTAACCTTGACTTGACCTTGACTTGACCTTGACGTGACCTTGACATGACCTTGACTTGACCTTGACATGACCTTGACTTGACCTTGACATGACCTTGACTTGACCTTGACTCGACCTTGACTTGACCTTCACTGGGCCTTGACTTGACCTTGACTTGACCTTGACTTGACCTTGACTTAACCTAGACTTGACCTTGATTTGACCGTGACTTAACCTTGACTTGACCTTGACTTGACCTTGACATGACCTTGACTCGACCTTGACTTGACCTTGACATGACATTGACTTGACCTTGACTTGACCTTGACCTGACCTTGACTTGACCTTGACTTGACCTTGACGTGACCTTGACTTGACCTTGACTTGACCTTCACATGACCTTGACTTGACCTTGACTCGACCTTGACTTGACCTTGACTTGACCTTGACTTGACCTTGACTTGACCTTGACTTGACCTTGACTTGACCTTGACTTGACCTTGACTTGACTTTGACATGACCTTGACATGACCTTGACTTGACCTTGACATGACCTTGACTTGACCTTGACGCGACCTTGACTTAACCTTGACTCGACCTTCACATGACCTTGACTTGACCTTGACGTGACCTTGACTTGACCTTGACTTGACCGTGACATGACCTTGACTTGACCTTGACTTGACCTTGACGTGACCTTGACTTAACCTTGACTTGACCTTGACTTGACCTTGACTTGACCTTGACTTGACCTCGACTTGACTTTGACATGACCTTGACTTGACTTTGACATGACCTTGACATGACCTTGACTTGACCTTGACATGACCTTGACTTGACCTTGTCGCGACCTTGACTTAACCTTGACTCGACCTTGACTTGACCTTGACTTGACCTTGACTTGACCTTGACGCGACCTTGACTTAACCTTGACTCGACCTTGAATTGACCTTGACTTGACTTTGAAAGACAAGGTCCATGGACCTTGACTTTCAAGGTCATGTCAAGGTCATGTCAAGGTCAAGTCAAGGTCAAGTCAAGGTCAAGTGAAGGTCAAGTCAAGGTCCAGTGAAGGTCAAGGTCTAGTCAAGGTCAAGTCAAGGTCAAGTCAAGGTCAAGTCAAGGTCAAGTCAAGGTCATGTCAAGGTCAAGTCAAGGTCATGTCAAGGTCATGTCAAAGTCAAGTCAAGGTCATGTCACGATCAAGTCAAGGTCATGTCAATGTCATGTCAAGGTCAAGTCAAGGTCAAGTCAAGGTCAAGTCAGGGTCAAGTCAAGGTCAGGTCAAGGTCAAGTCAAGGTCGAGTCATCGTCGAGTCAAGGTCCAGTGAAGGTCAAGTCAAGGTCGAGTCAAGGTCAAGTCAAGGCCCAGTGAAGGTCAAGTAAAGGTCATGACAAGTTCAAGTCAAGGTCAAGACAAGGTCAAGTCAAGGTCAAGTCAAGGTCAAGTCAAGGTCAAGTCAAGGTCATGACAAGTTCAAGTCAAGGTCAAGACAAGGTCAAGTCAAGGTCAAGTCAAGGTCAAGTCAAGGTCAAGTCAAGGTCAAGTCAGGGTCAAGTCAAGGTCAAGTCAAGGTCATGTCAAGGTCAAGTCAAGGTCAAGTCAAGGTCAAGTCAAGGTCAAGTCAAGGTCAAGTCAGGGTCAAGTCAAGGTCAAGTCAAGGTCAAGTCAAGGTCAAGTCAAGGTCAAGTCAAGGTCAAGTCAAGGTCAAGTCAAGGTCAAGTCAAGGTCATGTCAAGGTCAGGTCAAGGTCAAGTCAAGGTCGAGTCAAGGTCAAGTCAAGGTCAAGTCAAGGTCAAGTCAAGGCCCAGTGAAGGTCAAGTGAAGGTCAAGTCAAGGTCAAGTCAAGGTCAAGTCAAGGTCAAATCAAGGTCAAGTCAACGTCAAGTCAAGCTCAAGTAAAGGTCATGACAAGGTCAAGTCAAGGTCAAGTCAAGGTCATGTCAAGGTCAAGTGAAGGTCAAGTCAAGGTCAAGTCAGGGTCAAGTCAAGGTCAAGTCAAGGTTAAGTCAAGGTCAAGTCAAGGTCCAGTGAAGGTCAAGTCAAGGTCGAGTCAAGGTCAAGTCAAGGTCAAGTCAAGTCAAGGTCAAGTCAAGGTCAAGTCAAGGTCAAGTCAAGATCACGTTAAGGTCAAGTCAAGGTCAAGTCGAGGTCATGTCAAGGTCAAGTCAAGGTCAAGTCAAGCTCATGTCAAGGTCGAGTCAAGGTCAAGGTCAAGTCAAGCTCATGTCAAGGTCATGTTAAGGTCAATTCAAGGTCAAGTCAAGGTCATGTCAAGGTCAAGTCAAGGTCAAGTCAAGGTCCAGTGAAGGTCAAGGTCAAGTGAAGGTCGAGTAAAGGACGAGTCAAGGTCAAGTCAAGGTCAAGTCAAGGTCATGTCAAGGTCAAGTCAAGGTCAAGTGAAGGTCATGTCAAGGTCAATTCAGGGTCAAGTCAAGGTCAAGTCAAGGTCAAGTCAAGGTCACGTCAAGGTCAAGTCAAGGTCAAGTCAAGGTCATGTCAAGGTCAAGTCACGGTCAAGTCAAGGTCAAGTCACGGTCAAGTCAAGGTCAAGTCAAGGTCATGTCAAGGTCTAGTCAAGGTCAAGTCAAGGTCAAGTCAAGGTCAAGTCAAGGTCAAGTCAAGGTCAAGTCAAAGTCAAGTCAAGGTCAAGTCAAGGTCAAGTCAAGGTCAAGTCAAGGTCAAGTCAAGGTCAAGTCAAGGTCAAGTCAAGGTTAAGTCAAGGTCACGTCAAGGACAAGTCAAGTTCAAGTCAAGGTCATGTCACGGTCAAGTCAAGGTCATGTCAATGTCATGTCAAGGTCAAGTCAAGGTCATGTCAAGGTCAAGTCAAGGTCAAGTCAAGGTCAAGTCAAGGTCAAGTCAAGGTCCAGTGAAGGCCCTTGACTTGACCTTGACTTGACTTGACCTTGACTTAACCTTGACTTGACCTTGACTCGACCTTGACTTGACCTTGACTTGACCTTGACTTGACCTTGACTTGACCTTGACTTGTCCTTGACTTGACCTTGGCGTGACCTTGACTTGAAATTGACGTGACCTTGACTTGACCTTGAAGTCAAGGTCAAGTCAAGGTCAAGTCAAGGTCGAGTCAAGGTCAAGTCAAGGTCAAGTCAAGGCACAGTGAAGGTCAAGTAAAGGTCATGACAAGTTCAAGTCAAGGTCAAGACAAGGTCAAGTCAAGGTCAAGTCAAGGTCAAGTCAAGGTCAAGTCAAGGTCAAGTCAGGGTCAAGTCAAGGTCAAGTCAAGGTCATGTCAAGGTCAAGTCAAGGTCAAGTCAAGGTCAAGTCAAGGTCAAGTCATGGTCAAGTCAAGGTCAAGTCAGGGTCAAGTCAAGGTCAAGTCAAGGTCATGTCAAGGTCAAGTCAAGGTCAAGTCAAGGTCAAGTCAAGGTCAAGTCAAGGTCAAGTCAAGGTCAAGTCAGGGTCAAGTCAAGGTCAAGTCAAGGTCAAGTCAAGGTCAAGTCAAGGTCAAGTCAAGGTCAAGACAAGGTCGAGTCAAGGTCAAGTCAAGGTCAAATCAAGGTCAAGTCAAGGTCAAGTCAAGGTCAAGTCAAGGTCAGGTCAAGGTCATGTCAAGGTCAGGTCAAGGTCAAGTCAAGGTCGAGTCAAGGTCAAGTCAAGGTCAAGTCAAGGTCAAGTCAAGGTCAAGTCAAGGTCAAGTCAAGTCAAGGTCAAGTCAAGGTCAAATCAAGGTCAAGTCAACGTCAAGTCAAGGTCAAGTCAAGGTCAAGTCAAGGTCATGTCAAGGTCAAGTGAAGGTCAAGTCAAGGTCAAGTCAGGGTCAAGTCAAGGTCAAGTCAAGGTTAAGTCAAGGTCAAGTCAAGGTCCAGTGAAGGTCAAGTCAAGGTCGAGTCAAGGTCAAGTCAAGGTCAAGTCAAGTCAAGGTCAAGTCAAGGTCAAGTCAAGGTCAAGTCAAGATCACGTTAAGGTCAAGTCAAGGTCAAGTCGAGGTCATGTCAAGGTCAAGTCAAGGTCAAGTCAAGCTCATGTCAAGGTCGAGTCAAGGTCAAGGTCAAGTCAAGCTCATGTCAAGGTCATGTTAAGGTCAATTCAAGGTCAAGGTCATGTCAAGGTCAAGTCAAGGTCAAGTCAAGAACCAGTGAAGGTCAAGGTCAAGTGAAGGTCGAGTAAAGGACGAGTCAAGGTCAAGTCAAGGTCATGTCCAGGTCAAGTCAAGGTCAAGTGAAGGTCATGTCAAGGTCAATTCAGGGTCAAGTCAAGGTCAAGTCAAGGTCAAGTCAAGGTCAAGTCAAGGTCACGTCAAGGTCAAGTCAAGGTCAAGTCAAGGTCATGTCAAGGTCAATGTCAAGTCAAGGTCAAGTCACGGTCAAGTCAAGGTCAAGTCAAGGTCATGTCAAGGTCTAGTCAAGGTCAAGTCAAGGTCAAGTCAAGGTCAAGTCAAGGTCAAGTCAAGGTCAAGTCAAAGTCAAGTCAAGGTCAAGTCAAGGTCAAGTCAAGGTCAAGTCAAGGTTAAGTCAAGGTCACGTCAAGGTCAAGTCAAGGTCAAGTCAAGGTCATGTCACGGTCAAGTCAAGGTCATGTCAATGTCATGTCAAGGTCAAGTCAAGGTCATGTCAAGGTCAAGTCAAGGTCAAGTCAAGGTCCAGTGAAGGTCAAGTCAAGGTTAAGTCAAGGTCAAGTGAAGGTCAAGTCAAGGTCAAGTCAAGGACAAGTCAAGGTCAAGTCAAGGTCATGTCAAGGTCATGTCAAGTCAAGGTCAAGTCAAGGTCTTACAAGGTCAAGTCAAGGTCCAGTTAAGGTCAAGTCAAGGTTAAGTCAAGGTCAAGTGAAGGTCAAGTCAAGGTCAAGTCAAGGTCAAGTCAAGGTCAAGTCAAGGTCAAGTCAAGGTCAGGTCAAGGTCAAGTCAAGGTCGAGTCAAGGTCAAGTAAAGGTCATGACAAGGTCAAGTGAAGGTAAAGTCAAGGTCAAGTCAGGGTCAAGTCAAGGTCAAGTCAAGGTCAAGTTAAGGTCAAGTCAAGGTCAAGTCAAGGTCCAGTGAAGGTCAAGTCAAGGTCGAGTCAAGGTCAGGTCAAGGTCAAGTCAAGGTCAAGTCAACGTCAAGTAAAGGTCAAGTCAAGGTCAAGTCAAGGTCCAGTGAAGGTCATGTCAAGGTCAAGTCAAGGTCATGTCAGGGTCAAGTCAAGGTCAAGTCAAGGTCAAGTCAAGGTCAAGTCAAGGTCACGTTAAGGTCAAGTCAATGTCAAGTCGAGGTCATATCAAGATCAAGTCAAGGTCAAGTCAAGCTCATGTCAAGGTCGAGTCAAGGTCAAGGTCAAGTCAAGCTCATGTCAAGGTCATGTCAAGGCCAAGTCAAGCTCATGTCAAGGTCATGTTAAGGTCAATTCAAGGTCAAGTCAAGGTCAAGTCAAAGTCAAGTCAAGGTCAAGTGAAGGTCGAGTAAAGGACGAGTCAAGGTCGCGTCAAGGTCAAGTGAAGGTCATGTCAAGGTCAATTCAGGGTCAAGTCAAGGTCAAGTCAAGGTCAAGTCAAGGTCAAGTCAAGGTCAAGTCAAGGTCACGTCAAGGTCACAAGTCAAGGTCATGTCAAGGTCAATGTCAAGTCAAGGTCAAGTCACGGTCAAGTCAAGGTCAAGTCAAGGTCAAGTCAAGGTCAAGTCAAGATCACGTTAAGGTCAACGTCAAGTCGAGGTCATGTCAAGGTCAAGTCAAGGTCAAGTCAAGCTCATGTCAAGGTCGAGTCAGGGTCAAGTCAAGGTCAAGTCAAGGTCAAGTCAAGGTCAAGTCAAGGTCAAGTCAAGGTCAAGACAAGGTCGAGTCAAGGTCAAGTCAAGGTCAAAACAAGGTCAAGTCAAGGTCAAGTAAAGGTCAAGTCAAGGTCAAGTCAAGGTCATGTCAAGGTCAAGTCAAGGTCAAGTCAAGGTCATGTCAAGGTCAAGTCAAGGTCAAGTCAAGGTCAAGTCAAGGTCAAGTCAAGGTCAAGTCAGGGTCAAGTCAAGGTCAAGTCAAGGTCAAGTCAAGGTCAAGTCAAGGTCAAGTCAAGGTCAAGTCAAGGTCAAGACAAGGTCGAGTCAAGGTCAAGTCAAGGTCAAATCAAGGTCAAGTCAAGGTCAAGTCAAGGTCAAGTCAAGGTCAAGTCAAGGTCATGTCAAGGTCAGGTCAAGGTCAAGTCAAGGTCGAGTCAAGGTCAAGTCAAGGTCAAGTCAAGGTCAAGTGAAGGTCAAGTCAAGGCCCAGTGAAGGTCAAGTCAAGGTCAAGTCAAGGTCAAGTCAAGGTCAAGTCAAGGTCAAGTCAAGGTCAAGTCAAGGTCAAGTTAAGGTCAAATCAAGGTCAAGTCAACGTCAAGTCAAGGTCAAGTAAAGGTCAAGTCAAGGTCATGTCAAGGTCAAGTGAAGGTCAAGTCAAGGTCAAGTCAGGGTCAAGTCAAGGTCAAGTCAAGGTTAAGTCAAGGTCAAGTCAAGGTCCAGTGAAGGTCAAGTCAAGGTCGAGTCAAGGTCAAGTCAAGGTCAAGTCAAGTCAAGGTCAAGTCAAGTCAAGGTCAAGTCAAGGTCAAGTCAAGGTCAAGTCAAGATCACGTTAAGGTCAAGTCAAGGTCAAGTCGAGGTCATGTCAAGGTCAAGTCAAGGTCAAGTCAAGCTCATGTCAAGGTCGAGTCAAGGTCAAGGTCAAGTCAAGCTCATGTCAAGGTCATGTTAAGGTCAATTCAAGGTCAAGTCAAGGTCATGTCAAGGTCAAGTCAAGGTCCAGTGAAGGTCAAGGTCAAGTGAAGGTCGAGTAAAGGACGAGTCAAGGTCAAGTCAAGGTCAAGTCAAGGTCATGTCAAGGTCAAGTCAAGGTCAAGTGAAGGTCATGTCAAGGTCAATTCAGGGTCAAGTCAAGGTCAAGTCAAGGTCAAGTCAAGGTCACGTCAAGGTCAAGTCAAGGTCAAGTCAAGGTCATGTCAAGGTCAATGTCAAGTCAAGGTCAAGTCACGGTCAAGTCAAGGTCAAGTCAAGGTCATGTCAAGGTCTAGTCAAGGTCAAGTCAAGGTCAAGTCAAGGTCAAGTCAAGGTCAAGTCAAAGTCAAGTCAAGGTCAAGTCAAGGTCAAGTCAAGGTCAAGTCAAGGTCAAGTCCAGGTCAAGTCAAGGTCAAGTCAAGGTTAAGTCAAGGTCACGTCAAGGTCAAGTCAAGGTCAAGTCAAGGTCATGTCACGGTCAAGTCAAGGTCATGTCAATGTCATGTCAAGGTCAAGTCAAGGTCATGTCAAGGTCAAGTCAAGGTCAAGTCAAGGTCCAGTGAAGGTCAAGTCAAGGTTAAGTCAAGGTCAAGTGAAGGTCAAGTCAAGGACAAGTCAAGGTCAAGTCAAGGTCATGTCAAGGTCATGTCAAGTCAAGGTCAAGTCAAGGTCAAGTCAAGGTCTTACAAGGTCAAGTCAAGGTCCAGTGAAGGTCAAGTCAAGGTTAAGTCAAGGTCAAGTGAAGGTCAAGTCAAGGTCAAGTCAAGGACAAGTCAAGGTCAAGGCAAGGTCATGTCAAGGTCATGTCAAGGTCAAGTCAAGGTCAAGTCAAGGTCTTTCAAGGTCAATGGTCAATGTCAAGGTCATGACATTACTTGACCTTGACTTGACCTTGCCTCGATCTTGACTTGACCTTGACTTGACCTTGACCTTGACATGACCTTGACTTAACCTTGACTTGACCTTGACTTGACCTTGACTCGACCTTGACTTGACCTTGACTTGACCTTGACTTGACCTTGACTTGACCTTGACTTGTCCTTGACTTGACCTTGGTGTGACCTTGACTTGAAATTGACGTGACCTTGACTTGACCTTGAAGTCAAGGTCAAGTCAAGGTCAAGTCAAGGTCAAGTCAAGGTCAAGACAAGGTCAAGTCAAGGTCAAGTCAAGGTCGAGTCAAGGTCAAGTCAAGGTCAAATCAAGGTCAAGTCAAGGTCAAGTCAAGGTCAAGTCAAGGTCAAGTCAAGGTCAAGTCAAGGTCAAGTCAAGGTCAAGTCAAGGTCAGGTCAAGGTCAAGTCAAGGTCGAGTCAAGGTCAAGTAAAGGTCATGACAAGGTCAAGTGAAGGTCAAGTCAAGGTCAAGTCAGGGTCAAGTCAAGGTCAAGTCAAGGTCAAGTAAAGGTCAAGTCAAGGTCAAGTCAAGGTCCAGTGAAGGTCAAGTCAAGGTCGAGTCAAGGTCAGGTCCAGGTCAAGTCAAGGTCAAGTCAACGTCAAGTCAAGGTCAAGTAAAGGTCATGACAAGGTCAAGTGAAGGTCAAGTCAAGGTCAAGTCAGGGTCAAGTCAAGGTCAAGTCAAGGTCAAGTAAAGGTCAAGTCAAGGTCAAGTCAAGGTCCAGTGAAGGTCATGTCAAGGTCAAGTCAAGGTCAAGTCAAGGTCAAGTCAAGGTCACGTTAAGGTCAAGTCAATGTCAAGTCGAGGTCATGTCAAGGTCAAGTCAAGGTCAAGTCAAGCTCATGTCAAGGTCGAGTCAAGGTCAAGGTCAAGTCAAGCTCATGTCAAGGTCATGTCAAGGTCAAGTCAAGCTCATGTCAAGGTCATGTTAAGGTCAATTCAAGGTCATGTCAAGGTCAAGTCAAGGTCAAGTCAAAGTCAAGTCAAGGTCAAGTGAAGGTCGAGTAAAGGACGAGTCAAGGTCAAGTCAAGGTCATGTCAAGGTCAATTCAGGGTCAAGTCAAGGTCAAGTCAAGGTCAAGTCAAGGTCACGTCAAGGTCAAGTCAAGGTCATGTCAAGGTCAATGTCAAGTCAAGGTCATGTCAAGGTCAATGTCAAGTCAAGGTCAAGTCACGGTCAAGTCAAGGTCAAGTCAAGGTCAAGTCAAGGTCAAGTCAAAGTCAAGTCAAGGTCAAGTCAAGGTCAAGTCAAGGTCAAGTCAAGGTCAAGTCAAGGTTAAGTCAAGGTCACGTCAAGGTCGAGTCAAGGTCAAGTCAAGGTCAAGTCAAGGTCAAGTCAAGGTCGAGTCAAGGTCAAGTCAAGGTCAAATCAAGGTCAAGTCAACGTCAAGTCAATGTCAAGTAAAGGTCGTGACAAGGTCAAATCAAGGTCAAGTCAAGGTCAAGTGAAGGTCAAGTCAAGGTCAAGTCAGGGTCAAGTCAAGGTCAAGTCAAGGTCAAGTCAAGGTCAAGTCAAGGTCATGTCAAGGTCAAGTCAAGGTCAAGTCAAGGTCAAGTCAAGGTCATGTCAAGGTCAAGTCAAGGTCAAGTCAAGGTCAAGTCAAGATCACGTTAAGGTCAAGTCAAGGTCAAGTCGAGGTCATGTCAAGGTCAAGTCAAGGTCAAGTCAAGCTCATGTCAAGGTCGAGTCAGGGTCAAGTTCAGGTCTAGCTCATGTCAAGGTCATGTTAAGGTCAATTCAAGGTCAAGTCAAGGTCATGTCAAGGTCAAGTCAAGGTCAAGTCAAGGTCAAGTCAAGGTCCAGTGAAGGTCAAGGTCAAGTGAAGGTCGAGTAAAGGACGAGTCAAGGTCAAGTCAAGGTTAAGTCAAGGTCATGTCAAGGTCAAGTCAAGGTCAAGTGAAGGTCATGTCAAGGTCAATTCAGGGTCAAGTCAAGGTCAAGTCAAGGTCAAGTCAAGGTCACGTCAAGGTCAAGTCAAGGTCAAGTCAAGGTCATGTCAAGGTCACGTCAATGTCAAGTCAAGGTCAAGTCACGGTCAAGTCAAGGTCAAGTCAAGGTCAAGTCAAGGTCAAGTCAAAGTCAAGTCAAGGTCAAGTCAAGGTCAAGTCAAGGTCAAGTCAAGGTCAAGTCAAGGTCAAGTCAAAGTCAAGTCAAGGTCAAGTCAAGGTCAAGTCAAGGTCAAGTCAAGGTCAAGTCAAGGTTAAGTCAAGGTCACGTCAAGGTCAAGTCAAGGTCAAGTCAAGGTCATGTCAAGGTAAAGTCAAGTCAAGGTCAAGTCAAGGTCCAGTGAAGGTTAAGTCAAGGTCAAGTGAAGGTCAAGTCAAGGTCAAGTCAAGGACAAGTCAAGGTCAAGTCAAGGTCATGTCAAGGTCATGTCAAGGTCAAGGTCAAGTCAAGGTCATGTCAAGTCAAGGTCAAGTCAAGGTCCAGTGAAGGTCAAGTCAAGGTTAAGTCAAGGTCAAGTGAAGGTCAAGTCAAGGTCAAGTCAAGGACAAGTCAAGGTCAAGGCAAGGTCATGTCAAGGTCATGTCAAGGTCAAGTCAAGGTCAAGTCAAGGTCTTTCAAGGTCATGTCAAGGTCATGACATTACTTGACCTTGACTTGACCTTGACTTGACCTTGACTTGACCTTGACATGACCTTGACATGACCTTGACTTGACCTTGACTTGACCTTGCCTCGATCTTGACTTGACCTTGACTTGACCTTGACTCGACCTTGACTTGACCTTGACTTGACCTTGACTTGACCTTGACTTGTCCTTGACTTGACTTTGACGTGACCTTGCTTTAAATTGACGTGACCTTGACTTGACCTTGAAGTCAAGGTCAAGGTCAAGGTCAAATCAAGCTCATATCAAGGTCATGTCTAGGTCAAGTCAAGTTCAAGTCAAGGTTAAGTCAAGGTCATGTCAAGGTAAAGTCAAGGTCAAGTCAAAGTCAAGTCAAGGTCAAGTGAAGGTCGAGTAAAGGACGAGTAAAGGACGAGTCAAGGTCAAGTCAAGGTTAAGTCAAGGTCGCGTCAAGGTCAAGTCAAGGTCATGTCAAGGTCAAGTCAAGGTCAAGTCAAGGTCATGTCAAGGTCAAGTCAAGGTCATGTCAAGGTCAAGGTCTAGTCAAGGTCAAGTCAAGGTCAAGTCAAGGTCAAGTCAAGGTCACGTCAACGTCAAGTCAAGGTCAAAGTCATGGTCAAGGTCAAGTCAAGTTCAAGTCACGGTCAAGTCAAGGTCAAGTCAAGGTCAAGTCAAGGTCAAGTCAAGGTCATGTCAAGGTCAAGGTCTAGTCAAGGTCAAGTCAAGGTCAAGTCAAGGTCAAGTCAAGGTCAAGTCAAGGTCAAGTCAAGGTCAAGTCAAGGTCAAGTCAAAGTCAAGTCAAGATCAAGTCAAGGTCAAGTCAAGTTCAAGTCAAGGTTAAGTCAAGGTCACGTCAAGGTCAAGTCAAGGTCATGTCACGGTCAAGTCAAGGTCATGTCAAGGTCATGTCAAGGTCAAGTCAAGTCAAGGTCAAGTCAAGGTCCAGTGAAGGTCAAGTCAAGGCTAAGTCAAGGTCAAGTGAAGGTCAAGTCAAGGTCAAGTCAAGGTGAAGTCAAGGTCATGTCAAGGTCATGTCAAGGTCGAGTCAAGGTCAAGTCAAGGTCAAGTCAAGGTCAAGTCAACGTCAAGTCAAGGTCAAGTAAAGGTCAAGTCAAGGTCAAGTCAAGGTCATGTCAAGGTCAAGTCAAGGTCATGTTAAGGTCAAGTGAAGGTCAAGTCAAGGTCAAGTCAGGGTCAAGTCAAGGTCACGTTAAGGTCAAGTCGAGGTCATGTCAAGGTCAAGTCAAGGTCAAGTCAAGGTCAAGACAAGGTCAAGTCAGGGTCAAGTCAAGGTCAAGTCAAGGTCAAGTCAAGGTCAAGTCAAGGTCAAGTCAAGGTCAAGTCAATTTCAAGTCAAGGTCAAGTCAGGGTCAAGTCAAGGTCAAGTCAAGGTCATGTCAAGGTCAGGTCAAGGTCAAGTCAAGGTCGAGTCAAGGTCAAGTCAAGGTCAATTCAAGGTCCAGTGAAGGTCAAGTCAAGGTCGAGTCAAGGTCAAGGCAAGGTGAAGTCAAGGTTAAGTCAAGGTCATGTCAAGGTCAAGGTCAAGTCAAGGTCAAGTCAAGGTCAAGTGAAGGTGATGTCAAGGTCAAGTGAAGGTCATATCAAGGTCAAGTCAAGGTCACGCCAAGGTCAAGTCAAGGTCAAGTCAAGGTCATGTCAAGGTCAAGTCAAGGTCAAGTCAAGGTCAAGACAAGGTCAAGTCAAGGTCAAGTCAAGGTGAAGTCAAGGTCATGTCAAGGTCATGTCAAGGTCGAGTCAAGGTCAAGTCAAGGTCAAGTCAAGGTCAGGTCAAGGTCAAGTCAAGGTCGAGTCAAGGTCAAGTAAAGGTCATGACAAGGTCAAGTGAAGGTCAAGTCAAGGTCAAGTCAAGGTCAAGTGAAGGTCATGTCAAGGTCAAGTGAAGGTCATGTCAAGGTCAAGTCAAGGTCACGCCAAGGTCAAGTCAAGGTCAAGTCAAGGTCATGTCAAGGTCAAGACAAGGTCAAGTCAAGGTCAAGTCAAGGTGAAGTCAAGGTCATGTCAAGGTCATGTCAAGGTCGAGTCAAGGTCAAGTCAAGGTCAAGTCAAGGACAAGTCAAGGTCAAGTCAAGGTCATGTCAAGGTCGCGTCAAGGTCAAGTCAAGGTCAAGTCAAGGTCAAGTCAAGGTCAGGTCAAGGTCAAGTCAAGGTCAAGGTCAAGTCAAGGTCTTTCAAGGTCATGTCAAGGTCATGACATTACTTGACCTTGACTTGCCCTTGACTTGACCTTGACATGACCTTGACATGACCTTGACTTGACCTTGACTTGACCTTGCCTCGATCTTGACTTGACCTTGACTTGCCCTTGACTCGACCTTGACTTGACCTTGACGTGGCCTTGACTTGAAATTGACGTGACCTTGACTTGACCTTGACTTGACCCTGACTTGACCTTGACATGACCTTCACTTGAACTTGACTTGACCTTGAAATGACCTTCACTTGACCTTGACTTGACCTTGACTTGACCTTGGCGTGACCTTGACTTGACCTTGACTTGACCTTCACATGACCTTGACTTGACCTTGACTCGACCTTGACTTGACCTTCACTGGACCTTGACTTGACCTTAACTCGACCTTGACTTGACCTTGACTTGACCTTGACGTGGCCTTGACTTGAAATTGACGTGACCTTGACTTGACCTTGACTTGACCCTGACTTGACCTTGACATGTCCTTCACTTGAACTTGACTTGACTTTGACTTGACCTTGACTTGACCTTGACTTGACCTTGACATGACCTTGACATGACCTTGAAAGTCAAGGTCCAGTGAAGGTCAAGGTCAAGTGAAGGTCAAGTCAAGGTCCAGTGAAGGTCAAGATCATGTCAAGGTCATGTCAAGGTCATGTCAAGGTCAAGTCAAGGTCAAGTTAAGGTCAAGTCAAGGTCGAGTCAAGGTCAAGTCAAGGTCGAGTCAAGGTCAAGTCAAGGTCATGTCAAGGTAAAGTCAAGGTCGAGTCAAGGTCAAGTCAAGGTCAAGTCAAGGTCGAGTCAAGGTCAAGTCAAGGTCAAGTCAAGGTCAAGTCAAGGTCCAGTGAAGGTCAAGTCAAGGTCGAGTCAAGGTCAAGTCAAGGTCAAGTCAACGTCAAGTCAACGTCAAGTCAAGGTCCAGTCAAGGTCCAGTCAAGGTCAAGTCAAGGTCAAGTCAAGGTCAAGTCAAGGTCAAGTCAAGGTCAAGTCAAGGTCGAGTCAAGGTCAAGTCAAGGTCAAGTCAAGGTCAAGTCAAGGTCGAGTCAAGGTCAAGTCAAGGTCAAGTCAATGTCCAGTGAAGGTCAAGTCAAGGTCAAGTCAATGTCAAGTCAAGGTCAAGTCAAGGTCAAGTCAAGGTCAAGTCAAGGTCAAGTCAAGGTCAAGTCAAGGTCGAGTCAAGGTCAAGTCAAGGTCAAATCAAGGTCAAGTCAAGGTCAAGTCAAGGTCCAGTGAAGGTCAAGTCAAGGTCGAGTCAAGGTCAAGTCAAGGTCAAGTCAAGGCCCAGTGAAGGTCAAGTCAAGGTCAAGTAAAGGTCATGACAAGTTCAAGTGAAGGTCAAGACAAGGTCAAGTCAAGGTCAAGTCAAGGTCAAGTCTGGGACAAGTCAAGGTCAAGTCAAGGTCATGTCAAGGTCAAGTCAAGGTCAAGTCAAGGTCAAGTCAAGGTCAAGTCAAGGTCAAGTCAGGGTCAAGTCAAGGTCAAGTCAAGGTCAAGTCAAGGTCAAGACAAGGTCGGGTCAAGGACAAGTCAAGGTCAAATCAAGGTCAAGTCAAGGTCAAGTCAAGGTCAAGTCAAGGTCAAGTCAACGTCATGTCAAGGTCAGGTCAAGGTCAAGTCAAGGTCGAGTCAAGGTCAAGTCAAGGTCAAGTCAAGGCCCAGTGAAGGTCAAGTCAAGGTCAAGTCAAGGTCAAGTCAAGGTCGAGTCAAGGTCAAGTCAAGGTCAAATCAAGGTCAAGTCAACGTCAAGTCAAGGTCAAGTAAAGGTCATGACAAGGTCAAGTCAAGGTCAAGTCAAGGTCATGTCAAGGTCAAGTGAAGGTCAAGTCAAGGTCAAGTCAGGGTCAAGTCAAGGTCAAGTCAAGGTTAAGTCAAGGTCAAGTCAAGGTCCAGTGAAGGTCAAGTCAAGGTCAAGTAAAGGTCATGTCAAGGTCAAGTCAAGGTCAAGTCAAGGTCAAGTCAAGATCACGTTAAGGTCAAGTCAAGGTCATGACAAGTTCAAGTGAAGGTCAAGACAAGGTCAAGTCAAGGTCAAGTCAAGGTCAAGTCTGGGACAAGTCAAGGTCAAGTCAAGGTCATGTCAAGGTCAAGTCAAGGTCAAGTCAAGGTCAAGTCAAGGTCAAGTCAAGGTCAAGTCAAGGTCAAGTCAGGGTCAAGTCAAGGTCAAGTCAAGGTCAAGTCAAGGTCAAGACAAGGTCGAGTCAAGGTCAAGTCAAGGTCAAATCAAGGTCAAGTCAAGGTCAAGTCAAGGTCAAGTCAAGGTCAAGTCAACGTCATGTCAAGGTCAGGTCAAGGTCAAGTCAAGGTCGAGTCAAGGTCAAGTCAAGGTCAAGTCAAGGCCCAGTGAAGGTCAAGTCAAGGTCAAGTCAAGGTCAAGTCAAGGTCGAGTCAAGGTCAAGTCAAGGTCAAATCAAGGTCAAGTCAACGTCAAGTCAAGGTCAAGTAAAGGTCATGACAAGGTCAAGTCAAGGTCAAGTCAAGGTCATGTCAAGGTCAAGTGAAGGTCAAGTCAAGGTCAAGTCAGGGTCAAGTCAAGGTCAAGTCAAGGTTAAGTCAAGGTCAAGTCAAGGTCCAGTGAAGGTCAAGTCAAGTTCAAGTAAAGGTCATGTCAAGGTCAAGTCAAGGTCAAGTCAAGGTCAAGTCAAGATCACGTTAAGGTCAAGTCAAGGTCAAGTCGAGGTCATGTCAAGGTCAAGTCAAGGTCAAGTCAAGGTCGAGTCAAGGTCAAGGTCAAGTCAAGCTCATGTCAAGGTCATGTTAAGGTCAATTCAAGGTCAAGTCAAGGTCATGTCAAGGTCAACTCAAGGTCAAGTCAAGGTCAAGTCAAGGTCAAGTCAAGGTCAAGTCAAGGTCAAGGTCAAGTGAAGGTCGAGTAAAGGACGAGTCAAGGTCAAGTCAAGGTCAAGTCAAGGTCATGTCAAGGTCAAGTCAAGGTCAAGTGAAGGTCATGTCAAGGTCAATTCAGGGTCAAGTCAAGGTCAAGTCAAGGTCAAGTCAAGGTCATGTCAAGGTCAATGTCAAGTCAAGGTCAAGTCACGGTCAAGTCAAGGTCAAGTCAAGGTCATGTCAAGGTCTAGTCAAGGTCAAGTCAAGGTCAAGTCAAGGTCAAGTCAAGGTCAAGTCAAGGTCAAGTCAAAGTCAAGTCAAGGTCAAGTCAAGGTCAAGTCAAGGTCAAGTCAAGGTCAAGTCAAGGTTAAGTCAAGGTCACGTCAAGGTCAAGTCAAGGTCATATCACGGTCAAGTCAAGGTCATGTCAATGTCATGTCAAGGTCAAGTCAAGGTCATGTCAAGGTCAAGTCAAGGTAAAGTCAAGTCAAGGTCAAGTCAAGGTCCAGTGAAGGTCAAGTCAAGGTTAAGTAAAGGTCAAGTGAAGGTCAATCAAGGTCAAGTCAAGGACAAGTCAAGGTCAAGTCAAGGTCAAGTCAAGGTCAAGTCAAGGTCAAGTCAAGGTCAGGTCAAGGTCAAGTCAAGGTCGAGTCAAGGTCAAGTAAAGGTCATGACAAGGTCAAGTGAAGGTCAAGTCAAGGTCAAGTCAGGGTCAAGTAAAGGTCAAGTTAAGCTCAAGTCAAGGTCGAGTCAAGGTCAGGTCAAGGTAAAGTCAAGGTCAAGTCAACGTCAAGTCAAGGTCAAGTAAAGGTCATGTCAAGGTCAAGTCAAGGTCAAGTCAAGGTCAAGTCAAGGTCAAGTCAACGTCATGTCAAGGTCAAGTCAAGGTCATGTCAGGGTCAAGTCAAGGTCAAGTCAAGGTCAAGTCAAGGTCACGTTAAGGTCAAGTCAAGGTCAAGTCGAGGTCATGTCAAGGTCAAGTCAAGGTCAAGTCAAGCTCATGTCAAGGTCGAGTCAAGGTAAAGGTCAAGTCAAGCTCATGTCAAGGTCATGTCAAGGTCAAGTCAAGGTCATGT
Source organism: Sturmia bella (assembly GCA_963662145.1). Taxonomy (NCBI): domain Eukaryota; kingdom Metazoa; phylum Arthropoda; class Insecta; order Diptera; family Tachinidae; genus Sturmia; species Sturmia bella. The sequence goes on from OY759172.1 coordinate 39,656,153, forward strand.
CAAGGTCATGTTAAGGTCAATTCAAGGTCAAGTCAAGGTCATGTCAAGGTCAAGTCAAGGTCAAGTCAAAGTCAAGTCAAGGTCAAGTGAAGGTCAAGTAAAGGACGAGTCAAGGTCAAGTCAAGGTCAAGTCAAGGTCATGTCAAGGTCAAGTAAAGGTCAAGTGAAGGTCATGTCAAGGTCAATTCAGGGTCAAGTCAAGGTCAAGTCAAGGTCAAGTCAAGGTCAAGTCAAGGTCACGTCAAGGTCAAGTCAAGGTCAAAGTCAAGGTCAAGGTCAAGTCAAGGTCATGTCAAGGTCAATGTCAAGGTCAAGTCACGGTCAAGTCAAGGTCAAGTCAAGGTCAAGTCAAGGTCAAGTCAAGGTCAAGTCAAGGTCAAGTCAAAGTCAAGTCAAGGTCAAGTCAAGGTCAAGTCAAGGTCAAGTCAAGGTTAAGTCAAGGTCACGTCAAGGTCAAGTCAAGGTCAAGTCAAGGTCAAATCAAGGTCAAGTCAAGGTCAAGTCAAGGTCAAGTCAAGGTCAAGTCAAGGTCGAGTCAAGGTCAAGTCAAGGTCAAGTCAAGGTCATGTCAAGGTCGAGTCAAGTTCAAGTCAAGGTCAAGTCAAGGTCGAGTCAAGGTCAAGTCAAGGTCAAATCAAGGTCAAGTCAACGTCAAGTCAAGGTCAAGTAAAGGTCATGACAAGGTCAAATCAAGGTCAAGTCAAGGTCAAGTGAAGGTCAAGTCAAGGTCAAGTCAGGGCCAAGTCAAGGTCAAGTCAAGGTCAGGTCAAGGTCAAGTCAAGGTCGAGTCAACGTCAAGTCAAGGTCAAGTCAAGGTCAAGTCAAGGTCCAGTGAAGGTCAAGTCAAGGTCGAGTCAAGGTCAAGTCAACGGCAAGTCAAGGTCAAGTAAAGGTCATGTCAAGGTCAAGTCAAGGTCAAGTCAAGGTCAAGTCAAGGTCATGTCAAGGTCAAGTCAAGGTAAAGTCAAGGTCAAGTCAAGGTCATGTCAAGGTCAAGTCAAGGTCAAGTCAAGATCACGTTAAGGTCAAGTCAAGGTCAAGTCGAGGTCATGTCAAGGTCAAGTCAAGGTCAAGTCAAGCTCATGTCAAGGTCGAGTCAAGGTCAAGTCAAGCTCATGTCAAGGTCATGTTAAGGTCAATTCAAGGTCAAGTCAAGGTCATGTCAAGGTCAAGTCAAGGTCAAGTCAAGGTCAAGTCAAGGTCCAGTGAAGGTCAAGGGCAAGTGAAGGTGGAGTAAAGGACGAGTCAAGGTCAAGTCAAGGTTAAGTCAAGGTCATGTCAAGGTCAAGTCAAGGTCAAGTGAAGGTCAAGTCAAGGTCACGTCAAGGTCAAGTCAAGCTCAAGTGAAGGTCATATCAAGGTCCAGGTCTAGGGTCAAGTCAAGGTCAAGTCAAGGTCAAGTCAAGGTCACGTCAAGGTCAAGTCAAGCTCAAGTGAAGGTCATATCAAGGTCCAGGTCTAGGGTCAAGTCAAGGTCAAGTCAAGGTCAAGTCAAGGTCAAGTCAAGGTTAAGTCAAGGTCACGTCAAGGTCAAGTCAAGGTCAAGTCAAGGTCATGTCACGGTCAAGTCAAGGTCATGTCAAGGTCATGTCAAGGTCAAGTCAAGGTCATGTCAAGGTCAAGTCAAGGTAAAGTCAAGTCAAGGTCAAGTCAAGGTCCTGTGAAGGTCAAGTCAAGGTTAAGTCAAGGTCAAGTGAAGGTCAAGTCAAGGTCAAGTCAAGGACAAGTCAAGGTCAAGTCAAGGTCATGTCAAGGTCATGTCAAGGTCAAGGTCAAGTCAAGGTCTTACAAGGTCAAGTCAAGGTCAAGTCAAGGTCAAGTCAAGGTCAAGTCAAGGTCAAGTCAAGGTCAAGTCAAGGTCCAGTGAAGGTCAAGTCAAGGTTAAGTCAAGGTCAAGGACAAGTCAAGGTCAAGGCAAGGTCATTTCAAGGTCATGTCAAGGTCAAGTCAAGGTCTTTCAAGGTCATGTCAAGGTCATGACATTACTTGACCTTGACTTGACCTTGACTTGACCTTGACTTGACCTTGACATGACCTTGACATGACCTTGACATGACCTTGACTTGACCTTGACTTGACCTTGCCTCGATCTTGACTTGACCTTGACTTGACCTTGACCTTGACATTGACCTTGACATGACCTTGACTTGTCCTTGACTTGACCTTGACGTGACCTTGACTTGAAATTGACGTGACCTTGACTTGACCTTGAAGTCAAGGTCAAGTCAAGGTCAAGTCAAAGTCAAGGTCAAGGTCAAATCAAGCTCATATCAAGGTCATGTCAAGGTCAAGTCAAGCTCATGTCAAGGTCATGTTAAGGTCAATTAAAGGTCAAGTCAAGGTCAGGTCAAGGTCAAGTCAAAGTCAAGTCAAAGTCAAGTCAAGGTCAAGTGAAAGTCGAGTAAAGGACGAGTCAAGGTCAAGTCAAGGTGAAGTCAAGGTCAAGTCAAGGTCAAGTCAAGGGCATGTCAAGGTCAAGTGAAGGTCATGTCAAGGTCAATTCAGGGTCAAGTCAAGGTCAAGTCAAAGTCAAGTCAAGGTCACGTCAAGGTCAAGTCAAGGTCAAAGTCAAGGTCAATGTCAAGTCAAGGTCAAGTCACGGTCAAGTCAAGGTCAAGTCAAGGTCATGTCAAGGTCTAGTCAAGGTCAAGTCAAGGTCAAGTCAAGGTCAAGTCAAGGTCAAGTCAAGGTCAAGTCAAGGTCAAGTCAAAGTCAAGTCAAGATCACGTCAAGGTCAAGTCAAGGTCAAGTCAAGGTCATGTCACGGTCAAGTCAAGGTCATGTCAAGGTCATGTCAAGGTCAAGTCAAGTCAAGGTCAAGTCAAGGTCCAGTGAAGGTCAAGTCAAGGCTAAGTCAAGGTCAAGTGAAGGTCAAGTCAAGGTCAAGTCAAGGTGAAGTCAAGGTCATGTCAAGGTCGAGTCAAGGTCAAGTCAAGGTCAAGTCAAGGTCAAGTCAACGTCAAGTCAAGGTCAAGTAAAGGTCAAGTCAAGGTCAAGTCAAGGTCATGTCTAGGTCAAGTCAAGGTCATGTTAAGGTCAAGTGAAGGTCAAGTCAAGGTCAAGTCAGGGTCAAGTCAAGGTCACGTTAAGGTCAAGTCGAGGTCATGTCAAGGTCAAGTCAAGGTCAAGTCAAGGTCAAGACAAGGTCAAGTCAGGGTCAAGTCAAGGTCAAGTCAAGGTCAAGTCAAGGTCAAGTCAAGGTCAAGTCAGGGTCAAGTCAAGGTCAAGTCAAGGTCACGTCAAGGTCAAGTCAAGGTCAAGTCAAGGTCAAATCAAGGTCAAGTCAAGGTCAAGTCAAGGTCAAGTCAAGGTCAAGTCAAGGTCGAGTCAAGGTCAAGTCAAGGTCAACTCAAGGTCATGTCAAGGTCAGGTCAAGGTCAAGTCAAGGTCGAGTGAAGGTCAAGTCAAGGTCAAGTCAAGGTCAAGTCAAGGTCGAGTCAAGGTCAAGTCAAGGTCAAATCAAGGTCAAGTCAACGTCAAGTCAAGGTCAAGTAAAGGTCATGACAAGGTCAAATCAAGGTCAAGTCAAGGTCAAGTGAAGGTCAAGTCAAGGTCAAGTCAGGGTCAAGTCAAGGTCAAGTCAAGGTCAGGTCAAGGTCAAGTCAAGGTCGAGTCAACGTCAAGTCAAGGTCAAGTCAAGGTCAAGTCAAGGTCCAGTGAAGGTCAAGTCAAGGTCGAGTCAAGGTCAAGTCAACGTCAAGTCAAGGTCAAGTAAAGGTCATGTCAAGGTCAAGTCAAGGTCAAGTCAAGGTCAAGTCAAGGTCAAATCAAGGTCAAGTCAAGGTCATGTCAAGGTCAAGTCAAGGTCAAGTCAAGGTCACGTCAAGGTCATGTCAAGGTCAAGTCAAGGTCAAGTCAAGGTCAAGTCAAGATCACGTTAAGGTCAAGTCAAGGTCAAGTCGAGGTCATGTCAAGGTCAAGGTCAAGTCAAGCTCATGTCAAGGTCATGTTTAGGTCAATTCAAGGTCAAGTCAAGGTCATGTCAAGGTCAAGTCAAGGTCAAGTCAAGTCAAGGTCCAGTGAAGGTCAAGGGCAAGTGAAGGTCGAGTAAAGGACGAGTCAAGGTCAAGTCAAGGTTAAGTCAAGGTCATGTCAAGGTCAAGTCAAGGTCAAGTGAAGGTAATGTCAAGGTCAATTCAGGGTCAAGTCAAGGTCAAGTCAAGGTCAAGTCAAGGTCACGTCAAGGTCAAGTCAAGCTCAAGTCAAGGTCATGTCAAGGTCCAGGTCTAGTCAAGGTCAAGTCAAGGTCAAGTCAAGGTCAAGTCAAGGTCAAGTCAAGGTCAAGTCAAGGTCAAGTCAAGGTCAAGTCAAGGTCAAGTCAAAGTCAAGTCAAGGTCAAGTCAAGGTCAAGTCAAGGTCAAGTCAAGGTTAAGTCAAGGTCACGTCAAGGTCAAGTCAAGGTCAAGTCAAGGTCATGTCACGGTCAAGTCAAGGTCATGTCAAGGTCATGTCAAGGTCAAGTCAAGGTCATGTCAAGGTCAAGTCAAGGTAAAGTCAAGTCAAGGTCAAGTCAAGGTCCAGTGAAGGTCAAGTCAAGGTTAAGTCGAGGTCAAGTGAAGGTCAAGTCAAGGTCAAGTCAAGGACAAGTCAAGGTCAAGTCAAGGTCATGTCAAGGTCAAGGTCAAGTCAAGGTCTTACAAGGTCAAGTCAAGGTCAAGTCAAGGTCCAGTGAAGGTCAAGTCAAGGTTAAGTCAAGGCAAGGTCATGTCAAGGTCAAGTCAAGGTCAAGTCAAGGTCTTTCAAGGTCATGTCAAGGTCATGACATTACTTGACCTTGACTTGACCTTGACTTGACCTTGACTTGACCTTGCCTCGATCTTGACTTGACCTTGACTTGACATTGACCTTGACATGACCTTGACTTGTCCTTGACTTGACCTTGACGTGACCTTGACTTGAAATTGACGTGACCTTGACTTGACCTTGAAGTCAAGGTCAAGTCAAGGTCAAGGTCAAGTCAAGGTCAAGTCAAAGTCAAGTCAAGGTCAAGTGAAGGTCGAGTAAAGGACGAGTCAAGGTCAAGTCAAGGTTAAGTCAAGGTCGCGTCAAGGTCAAGTCAAGGTCATGTCAAGGTCAAGTGAAGGTCATGTCAAGGTCAATTCAGGGTCAAGTCAAGGTCAAGTCAAGGTCAAGTCAAGGTCAAGTCAAGGTCACGTCAAGGTCAAGTCAAGGTCAAGTGAATGTCGAGTAAAGGACGAGTCAAGGTCAAGTCAAGGTTAATTCAAGGTCAAGTCAAGGTCAAGTCAAGGTCAAGTGAAGGTCGAGTAAAGGACGAGTCAAGGTCAAGTCAAGGTTAAGTCAAGGTCGCGTCAAGGTCAAGTCAACGTCATGTCAAGGTCAAGTGAAGGTCATGTCAAGGTCAATTCAGGGTCAAGTCAAGGTCAAGTCAAGGTCAAGTCAAGGTCACGTCAAGGTCACGTCAAGGTCAAGTCAAGGTCAAAGTCAAGGTCAAGTCAAGGTCATATCAAGGTCATGTCAAGGTCAAGTCAAGCTCATGTCAAAGTCATGTTAAGGTCAATTCAAGGTCAAGTCAAGGTCATGTCAAGGTCAAGTCAAGGTCAAGTCAAAGTCAAGTCAAGGTCAAGTGAAGGTCGAGTAAAGGACGAGTCAAGGTCAAGTCAAGGTTAAGTCAAGGTCGCGTCAAGGTCAAGTCAAGGTCATGTCAAGGTCAAGTGAAGGTCATGTCAAGGTCAATTCAGGGTCAAGTCAAGGTCAAGTCAAGGTCAAGTCAAGGTCACGTCAAGGTCAAGTCAAGGTCAAAGTCAATGTCAAGTCAAGGTCAAGTCACGGTCAAGTCAAGGTCAAGTCAAGGTCATGTCAAGGTCTAGTCAAGGTCAAGTCAAGGTCAAGTCAAGGTCAAGTCAAGGTCAAGTCAAAGTCAAGTCAAGGTCAAGTCAAGGTCAAGTCAAGGTCAAGTCAAGGTTAAGTCAAGGTCACGTCAAGGTCAAGTCAAGGTCAAGTCAAGGTCATGTCACGGTCAAGTCAAGGTCATGTCAAGGTCAAGTAAAGTCAAGGTCAAGTCAAGGTCCAGTGAAGGTCAAGTCAAGGCTAAGTCAAGGTCAAGTGAAGGTCAAGTCAAGGTCAAGTCAAGGTCAAGTCAAGGTAAAGTCAAGGTCAAGGCAAGGTGAAGTCAAGGTTAAGTCAAGGTCAAGTCAAGGTCAAGTGAAGGTCATGTCAAGGTCAAGTGAAGGTCATGTCAAGGTCAAGTCAAGGTCACGCCAAGGTCAAGTCAAGGTCAAGTCAAGGTCATGTCAAGGTCAAGTCAAGGTCAAGTCAAGGTCAAGACAAAGTCAAGTCAAGGTCAAGTCAAGGTGAAGTCAAGGTCATGTCAAGGTCATGTCAAGGTCGAGTCAAGGTCAAGTCAAGGTCAAGTCAAGGTCAGGTCAAGGTCAAGTCAAGGTCGAGTCAAGGTCAAGTAAAGGTCATGACAAGGTCAAGTGAAGGTCAAGTCAAGGTCAAGTCAGGGTCAAGTCAGGGTCAAGTCAAGGTCAAGTCAAGGTCAAGTCAAGGTCCAGTGAAGGTCAAGTCAAGGTCGAGTCAAGGTCAGGTCAAGGTCAAGTCAAGGTCAAGTCAACGTCAAGTCAAGGTCAAGTAAAGGTCATGTCAAGGTCAAGTCAAGGTCAAGTCAAGGTCAAGTCAAGGTCAAGTCAGGGTCAAGTCAAGGTCAAGTCAAGGTCATGTCAAGGTCAGGTCAAGGTCAAGTCAAGGTCGAGTCAAGGTCAAGTCAAGGTCGAGTCAAGGTCAAGTCAAGGTCAATTCAAGGTCCAGTAAAGGTCAAGTCAAGGTCATGTCAAGGTCAAGTCAAGGTCAAGTCAAGGTCAACTCAAGGTCAAGTCAAGGTCTAGTGAAGGTCAAGTCAAGGTCAAGTCAAGGTTAAGTCAAGGTCAAGTAAAGGTCAAATCAAGGTCAAGTCAAGGTCAAGTCAAGGTCATGTCAAGGTCATGTCAAGGTCAAGGTCTAGTGAAGGTCAAGTCAAGGTCAAGTCAAGGTTAAGTCAAGGTCAAGTAAAGGTCAAATCAAGGTCAAGTCAAGGTCAAGTCAAGGTCATGTCAAGGTCATGTCAAGGTCAAGGTCAAGTCAAGGTCATGTCAAGCTCATGACCAAATTTAGCTTATTTTGCCATTTCAGTAGAAATGGCCACTTTTAGAAAATGTTTTATTTTTTGAGATTTTTGCCACAAGCACCAAATTTAGCTTATTTTTCCATTTCAGTAGAAATGGCCACTTTTAGAAAATTTTTTTATTTTTTGAGATTTTGCTGTCAATATTTCAGATGCCAAATTTTGCTTATTTTTGGTCTATCTTTATTATTTCAGCAGAAATGGCCATCTTTAGAAAATTTTTTTATTTTTTGAGATTTTTGCCACAAGCACCAAATTTACCTAATTTTGCCATTTCAGCAGAAATGGCCACTTTTAAAAATTTTTTATTTTTTGAGATTTTTGGCAAAATAAGCTTAATTTGGTGCTTGTGGCAAAAATCTCAAAAAATAAAAAATTTTCTAAAAGTGGCCATTTCTGCTGAAATGGCAAAATAAGTTAAATTTGGTGCTTGTGGCAAAAATATCAAAAAAAAAAAATTCTTAAAGAGGCCATCTCTACTGAAATAGCAAAATAAGCTAAATGGGGGCTTGTGGCAAAAATCTCAACAAGTAAAAAATTTTCTAAAAATGGCCATTTCTGCTGAAATGGCAAAATAAGCTAAATTTGGTGCTTGTGGCAAAAATCTCAAAAAATAAAAAATTTTCTAAAAGTGGCCATTTCTACTGAAATGGCAAAATAAGCCATTTGCTTGTGGCAAAAATCTCAAAAAATAAAAAATTTTCTAAAAGTGGCCATTTCTACTGAAATGGTAAAATAAGCTAAAATTTAATGCTTGTGGCAAAAATCTCAAAAATAAAATATTTTCTAAAAGTGGCCATTTCTGCTGAAATGGCCAAATAAGCTAAATTTGGTGCTTGGGGCAAAAATCACAACAAATAAAAATTTTTCTATAAGTGGCCATTTCTGCTGAAATGGCAAAATAAGCTAAATTTGGTGCTTGTGGCAAAAGTCTCAAAAAATAAAAAATTTTCTAAAAGTGTCATTTCTACTGAAATGGCAAAATAAGCTAATTTTGGTTCTTGTGGCAAAAATCTCACAAAATAAAAAATTTTCTAAAAGTGGTCATTTCTACTGAAATGGCAAAATAAGCTAAATTTGGTGCTTGGCAAAAAACTCTTTTAGAAAATTTTTTATTTTTTGGGACTTTTGCCACAAGCACCAAATTTAGCGTATTTTGCCATTTCAGTAGAAATGGCCACTTTTAGAAAATTGTTTATTTTTTGAGATTTTTGCCACAAGCACCAAATTTAGCTTATTATGCCATTTCAGTACATATGGCCACTTTTAGAAAATTTTTTATTTTTTGAGATTTTTGCCACAAGCACCAAATTTAGCTTATTTTGCCAAAAATCTCAAAAAATAAAAAATTTTCTAAGTGGCCATTTCTGCTGAAATGGAAAAATTAGCTAAATTTGGTGCTTGTGGCAAAAATCTCAAAAAATAAAAAATTTTCTAAAAGAGATTTTTGCCAAGCACCAAATTTAGCTTATTTTGCCATTTCAGTAGAAATGGCCACTTTTAGAAAATTTTATATTTTTTGAGATTTTTGCCACAAGCACCAAATTTAGCTTATTTTGCCATTTCAGTAGAAATGGCCACTTTTAGAAATTTTTTTATTTTTTGAGATTTTTGCCACATGCACCAAATTTAGCTTATTTTGCCAAAACTCTCAAAAAATAAAAAATTTTCTAAAAGTGGCCATTTCTGCTGAAATGGAAAAATTTGGTGCTTGTGGCAAAAACCTCAAAAAATAAAAAATTTTCTGAAAGTAGTCATTTCTTCTGAAATGGCAAAATAAGCTAAATTTGGTGCTTGTGGCAAAAATCTCAAAAAATAAAAAAATTTCTGAAAGTGGCCATTTCTACTGAAATTGCAAAATAAGCTAAATTTGGTGCTTGTGGCAAAAATCTCAAAATAAAAAAATTCTAAAAATGGTAATTTCTGCTGAAATGGCAAAATAAGCTAAATTTGGTGCTTGGGGCAAAAATCACAACAAATAAAAATTTTTCTATAAGTGGCCATTTCTGCTGAAATGGCAAAATAAGCTAAATTTGGTGCTTGTGGCAAAAGTCTCAAAAAATAAAAAATTTTCTAAAAGTGTCATTTCTACTGAAATGGCAAAATAAGCTAAATTTGGTGCTTGTGGCAAAAATCTCAACAAATAAAAAATTTTGGTGCTTGTGGCAAAAATCTCAAAAAATAAAAAATTTTCTAAAAGTGGCCATTTCTACTGAAATGGCAAAATAAGCTAAATTTGGTGCTTGTGGCAAAAATCTCAAATAATAAAAAAATTTCTAAAAGTGGCCACAAGCTCCAAATTTAGCTTATTTTGCCAAAAATCTCAAAAAATAAAAATTTTTCCAAAAGTGGCCATTTCTACTGAAATGGCAAAATACGCTATATTTGGTGCTTGTGGCAAAAGTGTCAAAAAATAAAAAAATTTGGTGCTTGTGGCAAAAATCTCAAAATATAAAAAATTTTCTAAAAGTGGCCATATCTACTGAAATGGCAAAATAAGAAATGGCCACTTTTAGAAATTTTTTTATTAATTGAGATTTTTGCCACAAGCACCAAATTTAGCTTATTTTGCCATTTCAGTAGAAATGGCCACTTTTAGAAAATTTTTTATTTGTTGAGATTTTTGCCACAAGCACCAAATTTAGCTTATTTTGCCATTTCAGTAGAAATGGCCACTTTTAGAAAATTTTTTATATTTTGAGATTTTTGCCACAAGCACCAAATTTTTTTATTTTTTGAGATTTTTGCCACAAGCTCCAAATTTAGCTTATTTTGCCAAAAATCTCAAAAAAATAAAAATTTTTCCAAAAGTGGCCTTTTCTACTGAAATGGCAAAATACGCTTAATTTGGTGCTTGTGGCAAAAGTCTCAAAAAATAAAAAAAATTGGTGCTTGTGGCAAAAATCTCAAAAAATAAAAAATTTTCTAAAAGTGGCCATTTCTACTGAAATGGCAAAATAAGCTAAATTTGGTGCTTGGCAAAAATCTCTTTTAGAAATTTTTTTATTTTTTGAGACTTTTGCCACAAGCACCAAATTTAGCTTATTTTGCCGTTTCAGTAGAAATGGCCACTTTTAGAAAATTTTTTATTTTTTGAGATTTTTGCCACAAGCACCAAATTTAGCTTATTTTGCCAAAAATCTCAAAAAATAAAAATTTTTCTAAAAGTAGCCATTTCTACTGAAATGGCAAAATAAGCTAAATTTGGTGCTTGTGGCAAAAATCTCTAAATATAAAAAATTTTATATAAAATTTCAGTATAAAATTTTAAATTTTATACTGAAATGGCAAAATAAGCTAAATTTAGAGCTTGTGGCAAAAATCCCAAAAAAAAAAAATTTTCTAAAAGTGGCCATTTCTACTGAAATGGCAAAATAAGAAATGGCCACTTTTAGAAATTTTTTTATTTTTTGAGATTTTTTGAGATTTTTGGCAAAATAAGCTAAATTTGGAGCTTGTGGCAAAAATCTCAAAAAATGAAAAATTTTCTAAAAGTGGCCATTTTTACTGAAATGGCAAAATAAGCTAAATTTGGTGCTTGTGGCAAAAGTCTCAAAAAATAAAAAAATTTGGTGCTTGTCGCAAAAATCTCAAAAAATAAAAAAATTTCTAAAAGTGGCCATTTCTACTGAAATGGCAAAATAAGAAATGGCCACTTTTAGAAATTTTTTTATTTTTTGAGATTTTTTGAGATTTTTGGCAAAATAAGCTAAATTTGGAGCTTGTGGCAAAAATCTCAAAAAATGAAAAATTTTCTAAAAGTGGCCATTTTTACTGAAATGGCAAAATAAGCTAAATTTGGTGCTTGTGGCAAAAATCTCAAAATAAAAAATTTCTAAAAATGGTAATTTCTGCTGAAATGGCAAAGTAAGCTAAATTTGGTGCTTGTGGCAAAAATCTCAAAAATTGAAAAAATTTCTAAAAATGGCCATTTGTACTGAAATGACAAAATAAGCAAAATTTGGTGCTTGTGGCAAAAATCTCAAAAAATAAAAAAGTTTCTTAAAGTGGCCATTTCTACTGAAATGGCAAAATAAGCTAAATTTGGTGCTTGGCAAAAATCTCTTTTAGAAATTTTTTTATTTTTTGAGACTTTTGCCACAAGCACCAAATTTTGCTTATTTTGTCATTTCAGTACAAATGGCCATTTTTAGAAATTTTTTCAATTTTTGAGATTTTTTCCACAAGCACCAAATTTAGCTTATTTTGCCATTTCAGCAGCAATTACCATTTTTAAAAATTTTTTATTTTGAGATTTTTGCCACAAGCACCAATTTTAGCTAATTTTTCCATTTCAGCAGAAATGGCCAGCCACTTTTAGAAAATTTTTTATTTTTTGAGAATTTTGCCACAAGCACCAAATTTAGCGTATTTTGCCATTTCAGTAGAAATAGCCACTTTTAGAAAATTTTTTATTTTTTGAGATTTTTGCCACAAGCACCAAATTTAGCTTATTTTGCCAAAATAAAAACTTTTCTAAAAGTGGCCATTTCTACTGAAATGGCAAAATACGCTAAATTTGGTGCTTGTGGCAAAAGTCTCAAAAAATAAAAAATTTTCTAAAAGAGATTTTTGCCAAGCACCAAATTTAGCTTATTTTGCCATTTCAGTACAAATGGCCACTTTTGGAAAATTTTTTATTTTTTGAGAATTTTGCCACAAGCACCAAATTTAGCGTATTTTGCCATTTCAGTAGAAATGGCCACTTTTAGAAAATTTTTTATATTTTGAGATTTTTGCCACAAGCACCAAATTTAGCTTATTTTGCCATTTCAGTACAAATGGCCACTTTTAGAAAATTTTTTATTTATTGAGAATTTTGCCACAAGCACCAAATTTAGCGTATTTTGCCATTTCAGTAGCAATGGCCACTTTTGGAAAAATTTTTATTTTTTGAGATTTTTGCCACAAGCTCTAAATTTAGCTTATTTTGCCATTTCAGTATAAAATTTAAAATTTTATACTGAAATTTTATATAAAATTTTTTATATTTTGAGATTTTTGTCACAAGCACCAAATTTAGCTTATTTTGCCATTTCAGTAGAAATGGCCACTTTAGAAAATTTTTTATTATAAAAATGGTAATTTCAGCAGAAATTACCATTTTTAGAAATTTTTTAATTTTTTGAGATTTTTGCCACAAGCACCAAATTTAGCGTATTTTGCCAAAAATCTCAAAAAATAAAAAAATTTTCTAAAAGTGGCCATTTCTGCTGAAATGGAAAAATTAGCTAAATTTGGTGCTTGTGGCAAAAATCTCAAAAAATAAAAAATTTTCTAAAAGTGGCCATTTCTGATGAAATGGCAAAATAAGCTTAATTTGAGATTTTTGCCACAAGCACCAAATTTAGCTTATTTTGCCATTTCAGTAGAAATGGCCACTTTTAGAAATTTTTTTATTTTTTGAGATTTTTGCCACAAGCACCAAATTTAGCTTATTTTGTCATTTCAGTACAAATGGCCATTTTTAGAAATATTTTCATTTTTTTAAATTTTTGCCACAAGCACCAAATTTCAGTACAAATGGCCACTTTTAGAAATTTTTTTATTTTTTGAGATTTTTGCCACAAGCACCAAATTTAGCTTATTTTGCCATTTCAGTAGAAATGACCACTTTTAGAAAATTTTTTATTTTTTGAGATTTTTGCCACAAGCACCAAATTTAGCTAATTTTTCACTTTAGAAAATTTTTTATTTTTTGAGATTTTTGGCAAAATAAGCTAAATTTGGTGCTTGTGGCAAAAGTCTCAAAAAATAAAAAATTTTCTAAAAGTGGCCATTTGTACTGAAATGGCAAAATAAGATAAATTTGGTGCTTGTGGCAAAAATCTCAAAATATAAAAAATTTTATATAAAATTTCAGTATAAAATTTTAAATTTTATACTGAAATGGCAAAATAAGCTAAATTTGGAGCTTGTGGCAAAAATCTCAAAAAATAAAAAATTTTCTAAAAGTGGCCATTTCTACTGAAATGGCAAAATAAGCTAAATTTGGTGCTTGTGGCAAAAATCTCAAAATAAAAAAATTCTAAAAATGGTAATTTCTGCTGAAATGGCAAAATAAGCTAAATTTGGTGCTTGTGGCAAAAATCTCACAAAATAAAAAATTTTCTAAAAGTGGCCATTTGTACTGAAATGGCAAAATAAGCTAAATTTGGTGCTTGTGGCAAAAATCTCAAAAAATAAAAAATTGTCTAAAAGTGGCCATTTCTACTGAAATGGCAAAATAAGCTAAATTTGGAGCTTGTGGCAAAAATCTCAACGAATAAAAAATTTTGGTGCTTGTGGCAAAAATCTCAAAAAATAAAAAATTTTCTAAAAGTGGCCATTTCTACTGAAATGGCAAAATAAGCTAAATTTGGTGCTTGTGGCAAAAATCTCAAATAATAAAAAAATTTCTAAAAGTGGCCACAAGCTCCAAATTTAGCTTATTTTGCCAAAAATCTCAAAAAATAAAAATTTTTCCAAAAGTGGCCATTTCTACTGAAATGGCAAAATACGCTATATTTGGTGCTTGTGGCAAAAGTGTCAAAAAATAAAAAAATTTGGTGCTTGTGGCAAAAATCTCAAAATATAAAAAATTTTCTAAAAGTGGCCATATCTACTGAAATGGCAAAATAAGAAATGGCCACTTTTAGAAATTTTTTTATTAATTGAGATTTTTGCCACAAGCACCAAATTTAGCTTATTTTGCCATTTCAGTAGAAATGGCCACTTTTAGAAAATTTTTTATTTGTTGAGATTTTTGCCACAAGCACCAAATTTAGCTTATTTTGCCATTTCAGTAGAAATGGCCACTTTTAGAAAATTTTTTATATTTTGAGATTTTTGCCACAAGCACCAAATTTTTTTATTTTTTGAGATTTTTGCCACAAGCTCCAAATTTAGCTTATTTTGCCAAAAATCTCAAAAAAATAAAAATTTTTCCAAAAGTGGCCTTTTCTACTGAAATGGCAAAATACGCTTAATTTGGTGCTTGTGGCAAAAGTCTCAAAAAATAAAAAAAATTGGTGCTTGTGGCAAAAATCTCAAAAAATAAAAAATTTTCTAAAAGTGGCCATTTCTACTGAAATGGCAAAATAAGCTAAATTTGGTGCTTGGCAAAAATCTCTTTTAGAAATTTTTTTATTTTTTGAGACTTTTGCCACAAGCACCAAATTTAGCTTATTTTGCCATTTCAGTAGAAATGGCCACTTTTAGAAAATTTTTTATTTTTTGAGATTTTTGCCACAAGCACCAAATTTAGCTTATTTTGCCAAAAATCTCAAAAAATAAAAATTTTTCTAAAAGTAGCCATTTCTACTGAAATGGCAAAATAAGCTAAATTTGGTGCTTGTGGCAAAAATCTCAAAATATAAAAAATTTTCTAAAAGTGGCCATTTCTACTGAAATGGCAAAATAAGCTAAATTTGGTGCTTGTGGCAAAAATCTCAACAAATAAAAAATTTTCTAAAAGTGGCCATTTCTACTGAAATGGCAAAATAAGCTAAATTTGGTGCTTGTGGCAAAAATCTCTAAATATAAAAAATTTTATATAAAATTTCAGTATAAAATTTTAAATTTTATACTGAAATGGCAAAATAAGCTAAATTTAGAGCTTGTGGCAAAAATCCCAAAAAATAAAAAATTTTCTAAAAGTGGCCATTTCTACTGAAATGGCAAAATAAGCTAAATTTGGTGCTTGTGGCAAAAGTCTCAAAAAATAAAAAAATTTGGTGCTTGTCGCAAAAATCTCAAAAAATAAAAAAATTTCTAAAAGTGGCCATTTCTACTGAAATGGCAAAATAAGAAATGGCCACTTTTAGAAATTTTTTTATTATTTGAGATTTTTTGAGATTTTTGGCAAAATAAGCTAAATTTGGAGCTTGTGGCAAAAATCTCAAAAAATGAAAAATTTTCTAAAAGTGGCCATTTTTACTGAAATGGCAAAATAAGCTAAATTTGATGCTTGTGGCAAAAATCTCAAAATAAAAAATTTCTAAAAATGGTAATTTCTGCTGAAATGGCAAAGTAAGCTAAATTTGGTGCTTGTGGCAAAAATCTCAAAAATTGAAAAAATTTCTAAAAATGGCCATTTGTACTGAAATGACAAAATAAGCAAAATTTGGTGCTTGTGGCAAAAATCTCAAAAAATTAAAAAGTTTCTTAAAGTGGCCATTTCTACTGAAATGGCAAAATAAGCTAAATTTGGTGCTTGGCAAAAATCTCTTTTAGAAATTTTTTTATTTTTTGAGACTTTTGCCACAAGCACCAAATTTTGCTTATTTTGTCATTTCAGTACAAATGGCCATTTTTAGAAATTTTTTCAATTTTTGAGATTTTTTCCACAAGCACCAAATTTAGCTTATTTTGCCATTTCAGCAGCAATTACCATTTTTAAAAATTTTTTATTTTGAGATTTTTGCCACAAGCACCAATTTTAGCTAATTTTTCCATTTCAGCAGAAATGGCCAGCCACTTTTAGAAAATTTTTTATTTTTTGAGATTTAGCTTATTTTGCCAAAAATCTCAAAAAATAAAAAAATTTTCTAAAAGTGGCCATTTCTGCAGAAATGGAAAAATTAGCTAAATTTGGTGCTTGTGGCAAAAATCTCAAAAAATAAAAAATGTTCTAAGAGATTTCTGCCAAGCACCAAATTTAGCTTATTTTGCCATTTCAGTACAAATGGCCACTTTTAGAAAATTTTTTATTTTTTGAGAATTTTGCCACAAGCACCAAATTTAGCGTATTTTGCCATTTCAGTAGAAATAGCCACTTTTAGAAAATTTTTTATTTTTTGAGATTTTTGCCACAAGCACCAAATTTAGCTTATTTTGCCAAAATAAAAACTTTTCTAAAAGTGGCCATTTCTACTGAAATGGCAAAATACGCTAAATTTGGTGCTTGTGGCAAAAGTCTCAAAAAATAAAAAATTTTCTAAGAGATTTTTGCCAAGCACCAAATTTAGCTTATTTTGCCCTTTCAGTACAAATGGCCACTTTTGGAAAATTTTTTATTTTTTGAGAATTTTGCCACAAGCACCAAATTTAGCGTATTTTGCCATTTCAGTACAAATGGCCACTTTTAGAAAAATTTTTATTTATTGAGAATTTTGCCACAAGCACCAAATTTAGCGTATTTTGCCATTTCAGTAGCAATGGCCACTTTTGGAAAAATTTTTATTTTTTGAGATTTTTGCCACAAGCTCTAAATTTAGCTTATTTTGCCATTTCAGTATAAAATTTAAAATTTTATACTGAAATTTTTTATAAAATTTTTTATATTTTGAGATTTTTGTCACAAGCACCAAATTTAGCTTATTTTGCCATTTCAGTAGAAATGGCCACTTTAGAAAATTTTTTATTATAAAAATGGTAATTTCAGCAGAAATTACCATTTTTATAATAAAAAATTTTCTAAAGTGGCCATTTCTACTGAAATGGCAAAATAAGCTAAATTTGGTGCTTGTGACAAAAATCTCAAAATATAAAAAATTTTATAAAAAATTTCAGTATAAAATTTTAAATTTTATACTGAAATGGCAAAATAAGCTAAATTTAGAGCTTGTGGCAAAAATCTCAAAAAATAAAAATTTTTCCAAAAGTGGCCATTGCTACTGAAATGGCAAAATACGCTAAATTTGGTGCTTGTGGCAAAATTCTCAATAAATAAAAATTTTTCTAAAAGTGGCCATTTGTACTGAAATGGCAAAATACGCTAAATTTGGTGCTTGTGGCAAAATTCTCAAAAAATAAAAAATTTTCCAAAAGTGGCCATTTGTACTGAAAGGGCAAAATAAGCTAAATTTGGTGCTTGGCAAAAATCTCTTAGAAAATTTTTTATTTTTTGAGACTTTTGCCACAAGCACCAAATTTAGCGTATTTTGCCATTTCAGTAGAAATGGCCACTTTTAGAAAAGTTTTTATTTTGGCAAAATAAGCTAAATTTGGTGCTTGTGGCAAAAATCTCAAAAAATAAAAAATTTTCTAAAAGTGGCTATTTCTACTGAAATGGCAAAATACGCTAAATTTGGTGCTTGTGGCAAAATTCTCAAAAAATAAAAAATTTTCTAAAAGTGGCCATTTGTACTGAAATGGCAAAATAAGCTAAATTTGGTGCTTGGCAGAAATCTCTTAGAACATTTTTTATTTTTTGAGATTTTTGCCACAAGCACCAAATTTAGCTAATTTTTCCATTTCTGCAGAAATGGCCACTTTTAGAAAATTTTTTTATTTTTTGAGATTTTTGCCACAAGCACCAAATTTAGCTAATTTTTCACTTTAGAAAATTTTTTATTTTTTGAGATTTTTGGCAAAATAAGCTAAATTTGGTGCTTGTGGCAAAAGTCTCAAAAAATAAAAAATTTTCTAAAAGTGGCCATTTGTACTGAAATGGCAAAATAAGATAAATTTGGTGCTTGTGGCAAAAATCTCAAAATATAAAAAATTTTATATAAAATTTCAGTATAAAATTTTAAATTTTATACTGAAATGGCAAAATAAGCTAAATTTGGAGCTTGTGGCAAAAATCTCAAAAAATAAAAAATTTTCTAAAAGTGGCCATTTCTACTGAAATGGCAAAATAAGCTAAATTTGGTGCTTGTGGCAAAAATCTCAAAATAAAAAAATTCTAAAAATGGTAATTTCTGCTGAAATGGCAAAATAAGCTAAATTTGGTGCTTGTGGCAAAAATCTCACAAAATAAAAAATTTTCTAAAAGTGGCCATTTGTACTGAAATGGCAAAATAAGCTAAATTTGGTGCTTGTGGCAAAAATCTCAAAAAATAAAAAATTGTCTAAAAGTGGCCATTTCTACTGAAATGGCAAAATAAGCTAAATTTGGAGCTTGTGGCAAAAATCTCAACGAATAAAAAATTTTGGTGCTTGTGGCAAAAATCTCAAAAAATAAAAAATTTTCTAAAAGTGGCCATTTCTACTGAAATGGCAAAATAAGCTAAATTTGGTGCTTGTGGCAAAAATCTCAAATAATAAAAAAATTTCTAAAAGTGGCCACAAGCTCCAAATTTAGCTTATTTTGCCAAAAATCTCAAAAAATAAAAATTTTTCCAAAAGTGGCCATTTCTACTGAAATGGCAAAATACGCTATATTTGGTGCTTGTGGCAAAAGTGTCAAAAAATAAAAAAATTTGGTGCTTGTGGCAAAAATCTCAAAATATAAAAAATTTTCTAAAAGTGGCCATATCTACTGAAATGGCAAAATAAGAAATGGCCACTTTTAGAAATTTTTTTATTAATTGAGATTTTTGCCACAAGCACCAAATTTAGCTTATTTTGCCATTTCAGTAGAAATGGCCACTTTTAGAAAATTTTTTATTTGTTGAGATTTTTGCCACAAGCACCAAATTTAGCTTATTTTGCCATTTCAGTAGAAATGGCCACTTTTAGAAAATTTTTTATATTTTGAGATTTTTGCCACAAGCACCAAATTTTTTTATTTTTTGAGATTTTTGCCACAAGCTCCAAATTTAGCTTATTTTGCCAAAAATCTCAAAAAAATAAAAATTTTTCCAAAAGTGGCCTTTTCTACTGAAATGGCAAAATACGCTTAATTTGGTGCTTGTGGCAAAAGTCTCAAAAAATAAAAAAAATTGGTGCTTGTGGCAAAAATCTCAAAAAATAAAAAATTTTCTAAAAGTGGCCATTTCTACTGAAATGGCAAAATAAGCTAAATTTGGTGCTTGGCAAAAATCTCTTTTAGAAATTTTTTTATTTTTTGAGACTTTTGCCACAAGCACCAAATTTAGCTTATTTTGCCATTTCAGTAGAAATGGCCACTTTTAGAAAATTTTTTATTTTTTGAGATTTTTGCCACAAGCACCAAATTTAGCTTATTTTGCCAAAAATCTCAAAAAATAAAAATTTTTCTAAAAGTAGCCATTTCTACTGAAATGGCAAAATAAGCTAAATTTGGTGCTTGTGGCAAAAATCTCAAAATATAAAAAATTTTCTAAAAGTGGCCATTTCTACTGAAATGGCAAAATAAGCTAAATTTGGTGCTTGTGGCAAAAATCTCAACAAATAAAAAATTTTCTAAAAGTGGCCATTTCTACTGAAATGGCAAAATAAGCTAAATTTGGTGCTTGTGGCAAAAATCTCTAAATATAAAAAATTTTATATAAAATTTCAGTATAAAATTTTAAATTTTATACTGAAATGGCAAAATAAGCTAAATTTAGAGCTTGTGGCAAAAATCCCAAAAAATAAAAAATTTTCTAAAAGTGGCCATTTCTACTGAAATGGCAAAATAAGCTAAATTTGGTGCTTGTGGCAAAAGTCTCAAAAAATAAAAAAATTTGGTGCTTGTCGCAAAAATCTCAAAAAATAAAAAAATTTCTAAAAGTGGCCATTTCTACTGAAATGGCAAAATAAGAAATGGCCACTTTTAGAAATTTTTTTATTATTTGAGATTTTTTGAGATTTTTGGCAAAATAAGCTAAATTTGGAGCTTGTGGCAAAAATCTCAAAAAATGAAAAATTTTCTAAAAGTGGCCATTTTTACTGAAATGGCAAAATAAGCTAAATTTGATGCTTGTGGCAAAAATCTCAAAATAAAAAATTTCTAAAAATGGTAATTTCTGCTGAAATGGCAAAGTAAGCTAAATTTGGTGCTTGTGGCAAAAATCTCAAAAATTGAAAAAATTTCTAAAAATGGCCATTTGTACTGAAATGACAAAATAAGCAAAATTTGGTGCTTGTGGCAAAAATCTCAAAAAATTAAAAAGTTTCTTAAAGTGGCCATTTCTACTGAAATGGCAAAATAAGCTAAATTTGGTGCTTGGCAAAAATCTCTTTTAGAAATTTTTTTATTTTTTGAGACTTTTGCCACAAGCACCAAATTTTGCTTATTTTGTCATTTCAGTACAAATGGCCATTTTTAGAAATTTTTTCAATTTTTGAGATTTTTTCCACAAGCACCAAATTTAGCTTATTTTGCCATTTCAGCAGCAATTACCATTTTTAAAAATTTTTTATTTTGAGATTTTTGCCACAAGCACCAATTTTAGCTAATTTTTCCATTTCAGCAGAAATGGCCAGCCACTTTTAGAAAATTTTTTATTTTTTGAGATTTAGCTTATTTTGCCAAAAATCTCAAAAAATAAAAAAATTTTCTAAAAGTGGCCATTTCTGCAGAAATGGAAAAATTAGCTAAATTTGGTGCTTGTGGCAAAAATCTCAAAAAATAAAAAATGTTCTAAGAGATTTCTGCCAAGCACCAAATTTAGCTTATTTTGCCATTTCAGTACAAATGGCCACTTTTAGAAAATTTTTTATTTTTTGAGAATTTTGCCACAAGCACCAAATTTAGCGTATTTTGCCATTTCAGTAGAAATAGCCACTTTTAGAAAATTTTTTATTTTTTGAGATTTTTGCCACAAGCACCAAATTTAGCTTATTTTGCCAAAATAAAAACTTTTCTAAAAGTGGCCATTTCTACTGAAATGGCAAAATACGCTAAATTTGGTGCTTGTGGCAAAAGTCTCAAAAAATAAAAAATTTTCTAAGAGATTTTTGCCAAGCACCAAATTTAGCTTATTTTGCCCTTTCAGTACAAATGGCCACTTTTGGAAAATTTTTTATTTTTTGAGAATTTTGCCACAAGCACCAAATTTAGCGTATTTTGCCATTTCAGTACAAATGGCCACTTTTAGAAAAATTTTTATTTATTGAGAATTTTGCCACAAGCACCAAATTTAGCGTATTTTGCCATTTCAGTAGCAATGGCCACTTTTGGAAAAATTTTTATTTTTTGAGATTTTTGCCACAAGCTCTAAATTTAGCTTATTTTGCCATTTCAGTATAAAATTTAAAATTTTATACTGAAATTTTTTATAAAATTTTTTATATTTTGAGATTTTTGTCACAAGCACCAAATTTAGCTTATTTTGCCATTTCAGTAGAAATGGCCACTTTAGAAAATTTTTTATTATAAAAATGGTAATTTCAGCAGAAATTACCATTTTTAGAAATTTTTTAATTTTTTGAGATTTTTGCCACAAGCACCAAATTTAGCTAATTTTTCAATTTCAGCAGAAATGGCCACTTTAGAAAATTTTTTATTTTTTGAGATTTTTGGCAAAATAAGCTAAATTTGGTGCTTGTGGCAAAAGTCTCAAAAAATAAAAAATTTTCTAAAAGAGATTTTTGCCAAGCACCAAATTTAGCTTATTTTACCATTTCAGTAGAAATGGCCACTTTTAGAAAATTTTTTATTATTTGAGATTTTTGCCACAAGCACCAAATTTAGCTTATTTTGCCATTTCAGTACAAATGGCCACTTTTAGAAATTTTTTTTTTTTTTGAGATTTTTGCCACAAGCACCAAATTTAGCTTATTTTGCCATTTCAGCAGAAATGACCACTTTTAGAAAATTTTTTATTTTTTGAGATTTTTGCCACAAGCACCAAATTTAGCTAATTTTTCAATTTCAGCAGAAATGGCCACTTAAGAAATTTTTTTATTTTTTGAGATTTTTGGCAAAATAAGCTAAATTTGGTGCTTGTGGCAAAAGTCTCAAAAAATAAAAAATTTTCTAAAAGAGATTTTTGCCAAGCACCAAATTTAGCTTATTTTGCCATTTCAGTACAAATGGCCACTTTTGGAAAATTTTTTATTTTTTGAGAATTTTGCCACAAGCACCAAATTTAGCGTATTTTGCCATTTCAGTAGAAATGGCCACTTTTAGAAAATTTTTTATATTTTGAGATTTTTGCCACAAGCACCAAATTTAGCTTATTTTGCCATTTCAGTACAAATGGCCACTTTTAGAAATTTTTGTATTTTTTGAGATTTTTGCCACAAGCACCAAATTTAGCTTATTTTGCCATTTCAGTACAAATGGCCACTTTTAGAAATTTTTTTATTTTTTGAGATTTTTGCCACAAGCACCAAATTTAGCTTATTTTGCCATTTCAGTAGAAATGGCCGCTTTAGAAAATTTTTTATTATAAAAATGGTAATTTCAGCAGAAACTACCATTTTTAGAAATTTTTTCATTTTTTGAGATTTTTGCCACAAGCACCAAATTTAGCGTATTTTGCCAAAAATCTCAAAAAATAAAAAAATTTTCTAAAAGTGGCCATTTCTGCTGAAATGGAAAAATTAGCTAAATTTGGTGCTTGTGGCAAAAATCTCAAAAAATAAAAAATTTTCTAAAAGAGATTTTTGCCAAGCACCAAATTTAGCGTATTTTACCATTTCAGTAGAAATGGCCACTTTTAGAAAATTTTTTATTATTTGAGATTTTTGCCACAAGCACCAAATTTAGCTTATTTTGCCATTTCAGTACAAATGGCCACTTTTAGAAATTTTTTTTTTTTTTGAGATTTTTGCCACAAGCACCAAATTTAGCTTATTTTTCCATTTCAGTAGAAATGACCACTTTTAGAAAATTTTTTATTTTTTGAGATTTTTGCCACAAGCACCAAATTTAGCGTATTTTGCCAAAAATCTCAAAAAATAAAAAAATTTTCTAAAAGTGGCCATTTCTGCTGAAATGGAAAAATTAGCTAAATTTGGTGCTTGTGGCAAAAATCTCAAAAAATAAAAAATTTTCTAAAAGAGATTTTTGCCAAGCACCAAATTTAGCGTATTTTACCATTTCAGTAGAAATGGCCACTTTTAGAAAATTTTTTATTATTTGAGATTTTTGCCACAAGCACCAAATTTAGCTTATTTTGCCATTTCAGTACAAATGGCCACTTTTAGAAATTTTTTTATTTTTTGAGATTTTTGCCACAAGCACCAAATTTAGCTTATTTTGCCATTTCAATAGAAATGACCACTTTTAGAAAATTTTTTATTTTTTGAGATTTTTGCCACAAGCACCAAATTTAGCTAATTTTTCAATTTCAGCAGAAATGGCCACTTTAGAAAATTTTTTATTTTTTGAGATTTTTGGCAAAATAAGCTAAATTTGGTGCTTGTGGCATAAGTCTCAAAAAATAAAAAATTTTCTAAAAGTGGCCATTTCTACTGAAATGGCAAAATAAGCTAAATTTGGTGCTTGTGGCAAAAATCTCAAAAAATAAAAAAATTTCTAAAAGTGGCCATTTGTACTGAAATGGCAAAATAAGCTAAATTTGGTGCTTGTGGCAAAAATCTCAAAAAATAAAAAAATTTCTAAAAGTGGCCATTTGTACTGAAATGGCAAAATAAGCTAAATTTGGTGCTTGTGGCAAAAATCTTGTGGCCACTTTTAGAAAATTTTTTTATTTTTTGAGATTTTTGCCACAAGCACCAAATTTAGCTAATTTTTCCATTTCAGCAGAAATGGCCACTTTTAGAAAATTTTTTTATTTTTTGAGATTTTTGGCAAAATAAGCTAAATTTGGTGCTTGTGGCAAAAATCTCAAAAAATGAAAAAATTTCTAAAAATGGTAATTTCTGCTGAAATGGCAAAATAAGCAAAATTTGGTGCTTGTGGCAAAAATCTCAAAAAATAAAAACATTTCTAAAGTGGCCATTTCTACTGAAATGGCAAAATAAGCTAAATTTGGTGCTTGGCAAAAATCTCTTAGAAAATTTTTTATATTTTGAGATTTTTGCCACAAGCACCAAATTTAGCTAATTTTTCCATTTCTGCAGAAATGGCCACTTTTAGAAAATTTTTTATTTTTTGAGATTTTTGGCAAAATAAGCTAAATTTGGTGCTTGTGGCAAAAATCTCAAAAAATGAAAAAATTTCTAAAAATGGTAATTTCTGCTGAAATGGCAAAATAAGCAAAATTTGGTGCTTGTGGCAAAAATCTCAAAAAATAAAAAAGCACCAAATTTAGCTTATTTTGTCATTTCAGTACAAATGGCCATTTTTAGAAATATTTTCATTTTTTTAAATTTTTGCCACAAGCACCAAATTTAGCTTATTTTGCCATTTCAGTACAAATGGCCACTTTTAGAAATTTTTTTATTTTTTGAGATTTTTGCACATTTCTTTTTTCCATTTCTACTGAAATGGAAAAATTAGCTAAATTTGGTGCTTGTGGCAAAAGTCTCAAAAAATAAAAAATTTTCTAAAAGAGATTTTTGCCACAAGCACCAAATTTAGCTTATTTTGCCAGTTCAGTACAATGGCCACTTTTAGAAAATTTTTTATTTTTTGAGATTTTTGCCACAAGCACCAAATTTAGCGTATTTTGCCATTTCAGTGGAAATGGCCACTTTTAGAAATTTTTTTTATTTTTTGAGATTTTTGCCACAAGCACCAAATTTAGCAAATTTTTCCATTTCAGCATAAATGGCCACTTTTAGAAAATTTTTTATTTTTTGAGATTTTTGGCAAAATAAGCTAAATTTGGTGCTTGTGGCAAAAATCTCAAAAAATAAAAAAATTTCTAAAAGTTGCCATTTCTACTGAAATGGCAAAATAAGCTAAATTTGGTGCTTGTGGCAAAAATCTAAAGAAATATAAAATTTTCTAAAAGTGGCAATTTCTACTGAAATGGAAAAATTAGCTAAATTTGGTGCTTGTGGCAAAAATCTCTTTTAGAAAATTTTTTATTTTTTGAGATTTTTGGCAAAATAAGCTAAATTTGGTGCTTGTGGCAAAAATCTCAAAAAATAAAAAAATTTCTAAAAGTGGCCATTTCTACTGAAATGGCAAAATAACCTAAATTTGGTGCTTGTGGCAAAAATCTCAAAAAATAAAAAATTTTCTAAAAGTGGCCATTTCTACTGAAATGGAAAAATTAGCGAAATTTGGTGCTTGTGGCAAAAGTCTCAAAAAATAAAAAATTTTCTAAAAGAGATTTTTGCCACAAGCACCAAATTTAGCTAATTTTTCCATTTCAGAAAAATTAGCTAAATTTGGTGCTTGTGGCAAAAATCTCAAAAAATAAAAAATTTTCTAAAAGAGATTTTTGCCAAGCACCAAATTTAGCGTATTTTACCATTTCAGTAGAAATGGCCACTTTTAGAAAATTTTTTATTATTTGAGATTTTTGCCACAAGCACCAAATTTAGCTTATTTTGCCATTTCAGTACAAATGGCCACTTTTAGAAATTTTTTTATTTTTTGAGATTTTTGCCACAAGCACCAAATTTAGCTTATTTTGCCATTTCAATAGAAATGACCACTTTTAGAAAATTTTTTATTTTTTGAGATTTTTGGCAAAATAAGCTAAATTTGGTGCTTGTGGCATAAGTCTCAAAAAATAAAAAATTTTCTAAAAGTGGCCATTTCTACTGAAATGGCAAAATAAGCTAAATTTGGTGCTTGTGGCAAAAATCTCAAAAAATAAAAAAATTTCTAAAAGTGGCCATTTGTACTGAAATGGCAAAATAAGCTAAATTTGGTGCTTGTGGCAAAAATCTCAAAAAATAAAAAAATTTCTAAAAGTGGCCATTTGTACTGAAATGGCAAAATAAGCTAAATTTGGTGCTTGTGGCAAAAATCTTGTGGCCACTTTTAGAAAATTTTTTTATTTTTTGAGATTTTTGCCACAAGCACCAAATTTAGCTAATTTTTCCATTTCAGCAGAAATGGCCACTTTTAGAAAATTTTTTTATTTTTTGAGATTTTTGGCAAAATAAGCTAAATTTGGTGCTTGTGGCAAAAATCTCAAAAAATGAAAAAATTTCTAAAAATGGTAATTTCTGCTGAAATGGCAAAATAAGCAAAATTTGGTGCTTGTGGCAAAAATCTCAAAAAATAAAAACATTTCTAAAGTGGCCATTTCTACTGAAATGGCAAAATAAGCTAAATTTGGTGCTTGGCAAAAATCTCTTAGAAAATTTTTTATATTTTGAGATTTTTGCCACAAGCACCAAATTTAGCTAATTTTTCCATTTCTGCAGAAATGGCCACTTTTAGAAAATTTTTTATTTTTTGAGATTTTTGGCAAAATAAGCTAAATTTGGTGCTTGTGGCAAAAATCTCAAAAAATGAAAAAATTTCTAAAAATGGTAATTTCTGCTGAAATGGCAAAATAAGCAAAATTTGGTGCTTGTGGCAAAAATCTCAAAAAATAAAAAAGCACCAAATTTAGCTTATTTTGTCATTTCAGTACAAATGGCCATTTTTAGAAATATTTTCATTTTTTTAAATTTTTGCCACAAGCACCAAATTTAGCTTATTTTGCCATTTCAGTACAAATGGCCACTTTTAGAAATTTTTTTATTTTTTGAGATTTTTGCACATTTCTTTTTTCCATTTCTACTGAAATGGAAAAATTAGCTAAATTTGGTGCTTGTGGCAAAAGTCTCAAAAAATAAAAAATTTTCTAAAAGAGATTTTTGCCACAAGCACCAAATTTAGCTTATTTTGCCAGTTCAGTACAATGGCCACTTTTAGAAAATTTTTTATTTTTTGAGATTTTTGCCACAAGCACCAAATTTAGCGTATTTTGCCATTTCAGTGGAAATGGCCACTTTTAGAAATTTTTTTTATTTTTTGAGATTTTTGCCACAAGCACCAAATTTAGCAAATTTTTCCATTTCAGCATAAATGGCCACTTTTAGAAAATTTTTTATTTTTTGAGATTTTTGGCAAAATAAGCTAAATTTGGTGCTTGTGGCAAAAATCTCAAAAAATAAAAAAATTTCTAAAAGTTGCCATTTCTACTGAAATGGCAAAATAAGCTAAATTTGGTGCTTGTGGCAAAAATCTAAAGAAATATAAAATTTTCTAAAAGTGGCAATTTCTACTGAAATGGAAAAATTAGCTAAATTTGGTGCTTGTGGCAAAAATCTCTTTTAGAAAATTTTTTATTTTTTGAGATTTTTGGCAAAATAAGCTAAATTTGGTGCTTGTGGCAAAAATCTCAAAAAATAAAAAAATTTCTAAAAGTGGCCATTTCTACTGAAATGGCAAAATAACCTAAATTTGGTGCTTGTGGCAAAAATCTCAAAAAATAAAAAATTTTCTAAAAGTGGCCATTTCTACTGAAATGGAAAAATTAGCGAAATTTGGTGCTTGTGGCAAAAGTCTCAAAAAATAAAAAATTTTCTAAAAGAGATTTTTGCCACAAGCACCAAATTTAGCTAATTTTTCCATTTCAGTAGAAATGGCCACTTTTAGAAAATTTTATATTTCTTGAGATTTTTGCCACAAGCACCAAATTTAGCTTATTTTGCCATTTCAGTAGAAATGGCCACTTTTAGAAATTTTTTTATTTTTTGAGATTTTTGCCACAAGCACCAAATTTAGCAAATTTTTCCATTTCAGCATAAATGGCCACTTTTAGAAAATTTTTTATTTTTTGAGATTTTTGGCAAAATAAGCTAAATTTGGTGCTTGTGGCAAAAATCTCAAAAAATAAAAAAATTTCTAAAAGTGGCCATTTCTACTGAAATGGCAAAATAAGCTAAATTTGGTGCTTGTGGCAAAAATCTCAAGAAATATAAAATTTTCTAAAAGTGGCCATTTCTACTGAAATGGAAAAATTAGCTTAATTTGGTGCTTGTGGCAAAAATCTCTTTTAGAAAATTTTTTATTTTTTGAGACTTTTGCCACAAGCACCAAATTTCGCTAATTTTTCCATTTCAGTAGAAATGGCCACTTTTAGAAAATTTTTTATTTTTTGAGATTTTTGCCACAAGCACCAAATTTTGCTTATTTTGCCATTTCAGTAGAAATGGCCACTTTTAGAAAATTTTTTATTTTTTGAGATTTTTGCCACAAGCACCAAATTTAGCTTATTTTGCCAAAAATCTCAAAAAATAAAAAATTTTCTAAAAGTGGCCATTTCTGCTGAAATGGAAAAATTAGCGAAATTTGGTGCTTGTGGCAAAAGTCTCAAAAAATAAAAAATTTTCTAAAAGAGATTTTTGCCACAAGCACCAAATTAAGCTAATTTTTCCATTTCAGTAGAAATGGCCACTTTTAGAAAATTTTATATTTCTTGAGATTTTTGCCACAAGCACCAAATTCAGCTTATTTTGCCATTTCAGTAGAAATGGCCACTTTTAGAAATTTTTTTTTTATTTTTCGAGATTTTTGCCACAAGCACCAAATTTAGCTTATTTTGCCAAAAATCTCAAAAAATAAAAAATTTTCTAAAAGTGGCCATTTATGCTGAATGGCCACCAAATTTGCTAAATTTAGTGCTTGTGGCAAAAATCTCAAAAAATAAAAAAATTTCTAAAAGTGGCCATTTCTGCTGAAATGGAAAAATTAGCGAAATTTGGTGCTTGTGGCAAAAGTCTCAAAAAATAAAAAATTTTCTAAAAGAGATTTTTGCCACAAGCACCAAATTTAGCTAATTTTTCCATTTCAGTAGAAATGGCCACTTTTAGAAAATTTTATATTTCTTGAGATTTTTGCCACAAGCACCAAATTCAGCTTATTTTGCCATTTCAGTAGAAATGGCCACTTTTAGAAATTTTTTTTTTATTTTTCGAGATTTTTGCCACAAGCACCAAATTTAGCTTATTTTGCCAAAAATCTCAAAAAATAAAAAATTTTCTAAAAGTGGCCATTTATGCTGAATGGCCACCAAATTTGCTAAATTTAGTGCTTGTGGCAAAAATCTCAAAAAATAAAAAAATTTCTAAAAGTGGCCATTTCTACTGAAATGGCAAAATAAGCTAAATTTGGTGCTTGTGGCAAAAATCTCAAAAAATGAAAAAAATTCTAAAAATGGTAATTTCTGCTGAAATTACCATATTTATTTCTACTGAAATGGCCACTTTTAGAAATTTTCTTATTTATTGAGATTTTTGCCACAAGCACCAAATTTAGCTTATTTTGCCAAAAATCTCAAAAAATAAAAAATTTTCTAAAAGTGGCCATTTCTGCTGAAATGGAAAAATTAGCTAAATTTGGTGCTTGTGGCAAAAATCTCTATTAGAAAATTTTTTATTTTTTGATACTTTTGCCAAAAGCACCAAATTTAGCGTATTTTGCCATTTCAGTAGAAATGGCCACTTTTAGAAAATTTTTATTTTTTGAGATTTTTGCCACAAGCACCAAATTTAGCTTATTTTGCCATTTCAGTAGAAATGGCCACTTTTAGAAAATTTTTTATTTTTTGAGATTTTTGCCACAAGCACCAAATTTAGCTTATTTTGTCATTTCAGTACAAATGGCCATTTTTAGATATATTTTCATTTTTTTAAATTTTTGCCACAAGCACTAAATTTAGCTTATTTTGCCATTTCAGTACAAATGGCTACTTTTAGAAATTTTTTTATTTTTTGAGATTATTGCCACAAGCACCAAATTTAGCGTATTTTGCTATTTCAGTAGAAATGGCCACTTTTAGAAAATTTTTTATTATTTGAGATTTTTGCCACAAGCACCAAATTTAGCTAATTTTTCCATTTCAGCAGAAATGGCCACTTTTAGAAAATTTTTTTATTTTTTGAGATTTTTGGCAAAATAAGCTAAATTTGGTGCTTGTGGCAAAAATCTCAAAAAATAAAAAATTTTCTAAAAGTGGCCATTTCTACTGAAATGGCAAAATAAGCTAAATTTGGTGCTTGGCAAAAATCTCTTTTAGAAAATTTTTTTTATTTTTTGAGACTTTTGCCACAAGCACCAAATTTAGCTTATTTTGCCATTTCAGTAGAAATGGCCACTTTTAGAAAATTTTTTATATTTTGAGATTTTTGCCACAAGCACCAAATTTAGCGTATTTTGCTATTTCAGTAGAAATAGCTAAATTTAATGCTTGGCAAAAATCTTAGAAAATTTTTTATTTTTGAGATTTTTACTACAAGCACCAAATTTAGCTAATTTTTCCATTTCAGCAGAAATGGCCACTATTAGAAAATTTTTTTATTTTTTGAGATTTTTGGCAAAATACGCTAAATTTGGTGCTTGTGGCAAAAATCTCAAAAAATGAAAAAAATTTCTAAAAATGGTAATTTCTGCTGAAATGGCAAAATAAGCTAAATTTGGTGCTTGTGGCAAAAATCTCAAAAAATAAAAAATTTTCTAAAGTTTCCATTTCTACTGAAATGGCAAAATAAGCTAAATTTGGTGCTTGTGGCAAAAGTCTCAAAAAATAAAAACTTTTCTAAAAGTGGCAATTTGTACTGAAATGGCAAAATAAGCTAAATTTGGTGCTTGTGGCAAAAGTCTCAAAAAATAAAAAATTTTCTAAAAGTGGCCATTTGTACTGAAATGGCAAAATAAGCTAAATTTGGTGCTTGTGGCAAAAGTCTCAAAAAATATAAAATTTTCTAAAAGTGGCCTTTCCACTGAAATGGCAAAATAAGCTAAATTTGGTGCTTGGCAAAAATCTTTTAGAAAATTTTTTATTATTTGAGATTTTTGCCACAAGCACCAAATTTAGCTTATTTTGCCATTTCAGTACAAATGGCCACTTTTAGAAATTTTTTTATTTTTTGAGATTTTTGCCACAAGCACCAAATTTAGCTTATTTTGCCATTTCAGTACAAATGGCCACTTTTAGAAAATTTTTTATTTTTTGAGATTTTTGCCACAGAAAATTTTTATTTTTTGAGATTTTTGCCACGAGCACCAAATTTAGCTTATTTTGCCATTTCAGTAGAAATGGCCACTTTTAGAAATTTTTTTTATTTTTTGAGATTTTTGGCAAAATAAGCTAAATTTGGTGCTTGTGGCAAAAATCTCAAAAAATAAAAAAATTTCTAAAAGTGGCCATTTCTACTGAAATGGCAAAATAAGCTAAATTTGGTGCTTGTGGCAAAAATCTCAAGAAATATAAAATTTTCTAAAAGTGGCCATTTCTACTGAAATGGAAAAATTAGCTTAATTTGGTGCTTGTGGCAAAAATCTCTTTTAGAAAATTTTTTATTTTTTGAGACCTTTGCCACAAGCACCAAATTTCGCTAATTTTTCCATTTCAGTAGAAATGGCCACTTTTAGAAAATTTTTTATTTTTTGAGATTTTTGCCACAAGCACCAAATTTAGCGTATTTTGCCATTTCAGTAGAAATGGCCACTTTTAGAAATTTTTTTATTTTTTGAGATTTTGAGAAAATTTTTTATTATTTGAGATTTTTGCCACAAGCACCAAATTTAGCTTATTTTGCCATTTCAGTACAAATGGCCACTTTTAGAAATTTTTTTATTTTTTGAGATTTTTGCCACAAGCACCAAATTTAGCTTATTTTGCCATTTCAGTACAAATGGCCACTTTTAGAAAATTTTTTATTTTTTGAGATTTTTGCCACAGAAAATTTTTATTTTTTGAGATTTTTGCCACGAGCACCAAATTTAGCTTATTTTGCCATTTCAGTAGAAATGGCCACTTTTAGAAAATTTTTTCATTTTTTGAGATTTTTGCCACAAGCACCAAATTTAGCTTATTTTGCCAAGCACCAAATTTAGCTTATTTTGCCATTTCAGTACAAATGGCCACTTTTAGAAAATTTTTTATTTTTTGAGATTTTTGCCGCAAGCACCAAATTTAGCTTCTTCAGTAGAAATGGCCACTTTTAGAAAATTTTTTATTTTTTGAGATTTTTGCCACAAGCACCAAATTTAGCTTATTTTGCCATATCAGTACAAATGGCCACTTTTAGAAAAAATCTCAAAAAATAACAAATTTTCTAAAAGTGGCCATTTGTACTGAAATGGCAAAATAAGCTAAATTTGGTGCTTGTGGCAAAAATCTCAAAAAATGAAAAAATTTTCTAAAAGTGGCCATTTCTACTGAAATGGCAAAATAAGCTAAATTTGGTGCTCGTGGCAAAAATCTCAAAAAATAAAAAATTTTCTAAAAGTGGCCATTTCTACTGAAATGGCAAAATAAGCTAAATTTGGTGCTTGTGGCAAAAATCTCAAAAAATAAAAAAATTTCTAATAGTGGCCATTTCTACTGAAATGGCAAAATAAGCTAAATTTGGTGCTTGTGGCAAAAATCTCAAAAAATAAAAAATTTTCTAAAAGTGGCCATTTCTACTGAAATGGCAAAATAAGCTAAATTTGGTGCTTGGCAAAAATCTCTTTTTTTTATTTTTTGAAATTTTTGGCAACATAAGCTAAATTTAGTGCTTGTGGCAAAAATCTCAAAAAATAAAAAATTTTCTAAAAGTGGCCATTTCTACTGAAATGGCAAAATAAGCTAAATTTGGTGCTTGGCAAAAATCTCTTTTAGAAAATTTTTTTATTTTTTGAGACTTTTGCCACAAGCACCAAATTTAGCTTATTTTGCCATTTCAGTAGAAATGGCCACTTTTAGAAAATTTTTATATTTTGAGATTTTTGCCACAAGCACCAAATTTAGCGTATTTTGCTATTTCAGTAGAAATAGCTAAATTTAATGCTTGGCAAAAATCTTAGAAAATTTTTTATTTTTGAGATTTTTACTACAAGCACCAAATTTAGCTAATTTTTCCATTTCAGCAGAAATGGCCACTTTTAGAAAATTTTTTTATTTTTTGAGATTTTTGGCAAAATACGCTAAATTTGGTGCTTGTGGCAAAAATCTCAAAAAATGAAAAAATTTCTAAAAATGGTAATTTCTGCTGAAATGGCAAAATAAGCTAAATTTGGTGCTTGTGGCAAAAATCTCAAAAAATAAAAAATTTTCTAAAGTTTCCATTTCTACTGAAATGGCAAAATAAGCTAAATTTGGTGCTTGTGGCAAAAGTCTCAAAAAATAAAAACTTTTCTAAAAGTGGCAATTTGTACTGAAATGGCAAAATAAGCTAAATTTGGTGCTTGTGGCAAAAGTCTCAAAAAATAAAAAATTTTCTAAAAGTGGCCATTTGTACTGAAATGGCAAAATAAGCTAAATTTGGTGCTTGTGGCAAAAGTCTCAAAATATATAAAATTTTCTAAAAGCGGCCATTTCCACTGAAATGGCAAAATAAGCTAAATTTGGTGCTTGGCAAAAATCTTTTAGAAAATTTTTTATTATTTGAGATTTTTGCCACAAGCACCAAATTTAGCTTATTTTGCCATTTCAGTACAAATGGCCACTTTTAGAAATTTTTTTATTTTTTGAGATTTTTGCCACGAGCACCAAATTTAGCCATTTCAGTAGAAATGGCCACTTTTAGAAAATTTTTTCATTTTTTGAGATTTTTGCCACAAGCACCAAATTTAGCTTATTTTGCCAAGCACCAAATTTAGCTTATTTTGCCATTTCAGTACAAATGGCCACTTTTAGAAAATTTTTTATTTTTTGA
Source organism: Sturmia bella (assembly GCA_963662145.1). Lineage (NCBI taxonomy): Eukaryota > Metazoa > Arthropoda > Insecta > Diptera > Tachinidae > Sturmia > Sturmia bella. Next base: position 39,689,334 of record OY759172.1, read on the forward strand.
GATTTTTGCCACAAGCACCAAATTTAGCTTCTTTTGCCATTTCAGTAGAAATGGCCACTTTTAGAAAATTTTTTATTTTTTGAGATTTTTGCCACAAGCACCAAATTTAGCTTATTTTGCCATTTCAGTACAAATGGTCACTTTTAGAAAAAATCTCAAAAAATAACAAATTTTCTAAAAGTGGCCATTTGTACTGAAATGGCAAAATAAGCTAAATTTGGTGCTTGTGGCAAAAATCTCAAAAAATGAAAATTTTTTAAAAGTGGCCATTTCTACTGAAATGGCAAAATAAGCTAAATTTGGTGCTCGTGGCAAAAATCTCAAAAAATAAAAAATTTTCTAAAAGTGGCCATTTCTACTGAAATGGCAAAATAAGCTAAATTTGGTGCTTGTGGCAAAAATCTCAAAAAATAAAAAATTTTCTAAAAGTGGCCATTTCTACTGAAATGGCAAAATAAGCTAAATTTGATGCTTGGCAAAAATCTCTTTTTTTTATTTTTTGAAATTTTTGGCAAAATAAGCTAAATTTAGTGCTTTTGGCAAAAATCTCTTTTTTTATTTTTTGAAATTTTTGGCAAAATAAGCTAAATTTAGTGCTTTTGGCAAAAATCTCAAAAAATGAAAATATTTCTAAAAGTGGCCATTTGTACTGAAATGACAAAATAATCCAAATTTGGTGCCTGTGGCAAAAATCTCAAAAAATAAAAAAATTTCTAAAAGTGGCCATTTGTACTGAAATGGCAAAATAAGCTAAATTTGGTGCTTGTGGCAAAAATCTCATAAAATAAAAAATTTTCTAAAAGTGGCCATTTCTACTGAAATAGCAAAATACGCTAAATTTGGTGCTTGTGGCAAAAATCTCAAAAAATAAAAAAATTTTCTAAAAGTGGCCATTTCTACTGAAATGGCAAAATAAGCTAAATTTGGTGCTTGTGGCAAAAATCTCAAAAAATAAAAAATTTTCTAAAAGAGATTTTTGCCAAGCACCAAATTTAGCTTATTTTGCCATTTCAGTAGAAATGGCCACTTTTAGAAAATTTTTTTCATTTTTTGAGATTTTTGCCACAAGCACCAAATTTAGCTTATTTTGCTATTTCAGTAGAAATGGCCACTTTTAGAAAATTTTTTCATTTTTTGAGATTTTTGCCACAAGCACCAAATTTAGCTTATTTTGCTATTTCAGTAGAAATGGCCACTTTTAGAAAATTTTTTATTTTTTGAGATTTTTGCCACAAGCACCAAATTTAGCGTATTTTGCCATTTCAGTAGAAATGGCCACTTTTAGAAAAGTTTTTATTTTTTGAGACTTTTGCCACAAGCACCAAATTTAGCTTATTTTGCCATTTCAGCAAAAATGGCCACTTTTTGAAAAATTTTTATTTTTTGAAATTTTTGGCAAAATAAGCTTAATTTAGTGCTTTTGGCAAAAATCTCAAAAAATGAAAATATTTCTAAAAATGGCCAATTGTACTGAAATGACAAAATAATCTAAATTTGGTGCCTGTGGCAAAAATCTCAAAAAATAAAAAAATTTCTAAAAGTGGCCATTTGTACTGAAATGGCAAAATAAGCTAAATTTTTTATTTTTTGAGACTTGCCACAAGCACCAAATTTAGCTTATTTTGCCATTTCAGTAGAAATGGCTACTTTTAGAAAATTTTTTATTTTTTGAGATTTTTGCCACAAGCACCAAATTTAGCGTATTTTGCTATTTCAGTAGAAATGGCCACTTTTAGAAAATTTTTTATTTTTTGAGATTTTTGCCACAAGCACCAAATTTAGCTTATTTTGTCATTTCAGTACAAATGGCCACTTTTAGAAAATTTTTTATTTTTTGAGATTTTTGCCACGAGCACCAAATTTAGCGTATTTTGCTATTTCAGTAGAAATAGCTAAATTTAATGCTTGGCAAAAATCTTAGAAAATTTTTTATTTTTGAGATTTTTACTACAAGCACCAAATTTAGCTAATTTTTCCATTTCAGCAGAAATGGCCACTTTTAGAAAATTTTTTTATTTTTTGAGATTTTTGGCAAAATACGCTAAATTTGGTGCTTGTGGCAAAAATCTCAAAAAATGAAAAAATTTCTAAAAATGGTAATTTCTGCTGAAATGGCAAAATAAGCTAAATTTGGTGCTTGTGGCAAAAATCTCAAAAAATAAAAAATTTTCTAAAGTTTCCATTTCTACTGAAATGGCAAAATAAGCTAAATTTGGTGCTTGTGGCAAAAGTCTCAAAAAATAAAAACTTTTCTAAAAGTGGCAATTTGTACTGAAATGGCAAAATAAGCTAAATTTGGTGCTTGTGGCAAAAGTCTCAAAAAATAAAAAATTTTCTAAAAGTGGCCATTTGTACTGAAATGGCAAAATAAGCTAAATTTGGTGCTTGTGGCAAAAGTCTCAAAATATATAAAATTTTCTAAAAGCGGCCATTTCCACTGAAATGGCAAAATAAGCTAAATTTGGTGCTTGGCAAAAATCTTTTAGAAAATTTTTTATTATTTGAGATTTTTGCCACAAGCACCAAATTTAGCTTATTTTGCCATTTCAGTACAAATGGCCACTTTTAGAAATTTTTTTATTTTTTGAGATTTTTGCCACGAGCACCAAATTTAGCCATTTCAGTAGAAATGGCCACTTTTAGAAAATTTTTTCATTTTTTGAGATTTTTGCCACAAGCACCAAATTTAGCTTATTTTGCCAAGCACCAAATTTAGCTTATTTTGCCATTTCAGTACAAATGGCCACTTTTAGAAAATTTTTTATTTTTTGAGATTTTTGCCACAAGCACCAAATTTAGCTTCTTTTGCCATTTCAGTAGAAATGGCCACTTTTAGAAAATTTTTTTATTTTTTGAGATTTTTGCCACAAGCACCAAATTTAGCTTATTTTGCCATTTCAGTACAAATGGTCACTTTTAGAAAAAATCTCAAAAAATAACAAATTTTCTAAAAGTGGCCATTTGTACTGAAATGGCAAAATAAGCTAAATTTGGTGCTTGTGGCAAAAATCTCAAAAAATGAAAATTTTTTAAAAGTGGCCATTTCTACTGAAATGGCAAAATAAGCTAAATTTGGTGCTCGTGGCAAAAATCTCAAAAAATAAAAAATTTTCTAAAAGTGGCCATTTCTACTGAAATGGCAAAATAAGCTAAATTTGGTGCTTGTGGCAAAAATCTCAAAAAATAAAAAATTTTCTAAAAGTGGCCATTTCTACTGAAATGGCAAAATAAGCTAAATTTGATGCTTGGCAAAAATCTCTTTTTTTTATTTTTTGAAATTTTTGGCAAAATAAGCTAAATTTAGTGCTTTTGGCAAAAATCTCTTTTTTTATTTTTTGAAATTTTTGGCAAAATAAGCTAAATTTAGTGCTTTTGGCAAAAATCTCAAAAAATGAAAATATTTCTAAAAGTGGCCATTTGTACTGAAATGACAAAATAATCCAAATTTGGTGCCTGTGGCAAAAATCTCAAAAAATAAAAAAAATTCTAAAAGTGGCCATTTGTACTGAAATGGCAAAATAAGCTAAATTTGGTGCTTGTGGCAAAAATCTCAAAAAATAAAAAATTTTCTAAAAGAGATTTTTGCCAAGCACCAAATTTAGCTTATTTTGCCATTTCAGTAGAAATGGCCACTTTTAGAAAATTTTTTTCATTTTTTGAGATTTTTGCCACAAGCACCAAATTTAGCTTATTTTGCTATTTCAGTAGAAATGGCCACTTTTAGAAAATTTTTTCATTTTTTGAGATTTTTGCCACAAGCACCAAATTTAGCTTATTTTGCTATTTCAGTAGAAATGGCCACTTTTAGAAAATTTTTTATTTTTTGAGATTTTTGCCACAAGCACCAAATTTAGCGTATTTTGCCATTTCAGTAGAAATGGCCACTTTTAGAAAAGTTTTTATTTTTTGAGACTTTTGCCACAAGCACCAAATTTAGCTTATTTTGCCATTTCAGCAAAAATGGCCACTTTTTGAAAAATTTTTATTTTTTGAAATTTTTGGCAAAATAAGCTTAATTTAGTGCTTTTGGCAAAAATCTCAAAAAATGAAAATATTTCTAAAAATGGCCAATTGTACTGAAATGACAAAATAATCTAAATTTGGTGCCTGTGGCAAAAATCTCAAAAAATAAAAAAATTTCTAAAAGTGGCCATTTGTACTGAAATGGCAAAATAAGCTAAATTTTTTATTTTTTGAGACTTGCCACAAGCACCAAATTTAGCTTATTTTGCCATTTCAGTAGAAATGGCTACTTTTAGAAAATTTTTTATTTTTTGAGATTTTTGCCACAAGCACCAAATTTAGCGTATTTTGCTATTTCAGTAGAAATGGCCACTTTTAGAAAATTTTTTATTTTTTGAGATTTTTGCCACAAGCACCAAATTTAGCTTATTTTGTCATTTCAGTACAAATGGCCACTTTTAGAAAATTTTTTATTTTTTGAGATTTTTGCCACGAGCACCAAATTTAGCTAATTTTGCCATTTCAGTAGAAATGGCCACTTTTAGAAAATTTTTTCATTTTTTGAGATTTTTGCCACAAGCACCAAATTTAGCTTATTTTGCCAAAAATCTCAAAAAATAAAAATTTTCTAAAAGTGGCCATTTGTACTGAAATGACAAAATAAGCTAAATTTGGTGCTTGTGGCAAAAATCTCAAAAAATAAAAAATTTTCTAAAAGTGGCCATTTCTACTGAAATGGCAAAATAAGCTAAATTTGGTGCTTGTGGCAAAAATCTCAAAAAATAAAAAATTTTCTAAAAGTGGCCATTTCTACTGAAATGGCAAAATAAGCTAAATTTGGTGCTTGGCAAAAATCTCTTTTAGAAAATTTCGTATTTTTTGAGACTTGCCACAAGCACCAAATTTAGCTTATTTTGCCATTTCAGTAGAAATGGCCACTTTTAGAAAATTTTTTATTTTTTGAGATTTTTGCCACAAGCACCAAATTTAGCGTATTTTGCTATTTCAGTAGAAATGGCCACTTTTAGAAAATTTTTTATTTTTTGAGATTTTTGCCACAAGCACCAAATGAGATTTTTGGCAAAATAAGCTAAATTTTTTCATTTTTTGAGATTATTGCCACAAGCAACAAATTTTGCTTATTTTGCCATTTCAGCACAAATTGCCTTTTTTAGAAATATTTTAATTTTTGAGATTTTTGCCACAGGCACCAAATTTAGCTTATTTTGCCATTTCAGTAGAAATGGCCACTTTTAGAAAATTTTTTATTTTTTGAGATTTTTGCCACAAGCACCAACATTTTTTATTTTTTGAGACTTTTGCCACAAGCACCAAATTTAGCGTATTTTGCCATTTCAGTAGAAATGGCCACTTTTAGAAAAATTTTAATTTTTTGAGATTTTTGGCAAAATAAGCTAAATTTGGTGCTTGTGGCAAAAATCTCAAAAAAAAATTTTTTTTCTAAAAGTGGCCATTTGTAATGAAATGGCAAAATAAGCTAAATTTGGTGCTTGTGGCAAAAATCTCAAAAAATGAAAAAATTTTCTAAAAGTGGCCATTTCTACTGAAATGGCAAAATAAGCTAAATTTGGTGCTTGTGGCAAGTCTCAAAAAATAAAAAATTTTCTAAAATTTAGCTTATTTTGCCATTTCAGTAGAAATGGCCACTTTTAGAAAATTTTTTATTTTTTGAGATTTTTGCCACGAGCACCAAATTTAGCTTATTTTGCCATTTCAGTAGAAATGGCCACTTTTAGAAAATTTTTTCATTTTTTGAGATTTTTGCCACAAGCACCAAATTTAGCTTATTTTGCCATTTCAGTACAAATGGCCACTTTTAGAAAAATTTTTTTTTTTGAGATTTTTGCCACAAGCACCAAATTTAGCTTATTTTGCCAAAAATCTCAAAAAATTAAAATTTTTCTAAAAGTGGCCATTTCTACTGAAATGGCAAAATACGCTAAATTTGGTGCTTGTGGCAAAATTCTCATAAAATAAAGAAATGGCCACTTTTAGAAAATTTTTTATTTTTTGAGATTTTGCCACAAGCACCAAATTTAGCTTATTTTGCCATTTCAGTAGAAATGGCCACTTTTAGAAAATTTTTTATTTTTTGAGATTTTTGCCACAAGCACCAAATTTAGCTTATTTTGCCAAAAATCTCAAAAAATAAAAATTTTCTAAAAGTGGCCATTTGTACTGAAATGACAAAATAAGCTAAATTTGGAGCTTGTGGCAAAAATCTCAAAAAATAAAAAATTTTTTAAAATTGGCCATTTCTACTGAAATGGCAAAATAAGCTAAATTTGGTGCTTGTGGCAAAAATCTCAAAAAATAAAAAATTTTCTAAAAGTGGCCATTTCTACTGAAATAGCAAAATACGCTAAATTTGGTGCTTGTGGCAAAAATCTCAAAAAATAAAAAATTTTCTAAAAGTGGCCATTTCTACTGAAATGGCAAAATAAGCTAAATTTGGTGCTTGTGGCAAGTCTCAAAAAATAAAAAATTTTCTAAAAGATGGCCACTTTTAGAAATTTTTTTATTTTTTGAGATTTTTGCCACGAGCACCAAATTTAGCTTATTTTGCCATTTCAGTAGAAATGGCCACTTTTAGAAAATTTTTTATTTTTTGAGATTTTTGCCACGAGCACCAAATTTAGCTTATTTTGCCATTTCAGTAGAAATGGTCACTTTTAGAAAATTTTTTCATTTTTTGAGATTTTTGCCACAAGCACCAAATTTAGCTTATTTTGCCATTTCAGTACAAATGGCCACTTTTAGAAAATTTTTTATTTTTTGAGATTTTTGTCACAAGCACCAAATTTAGCTTATTTTGCCATTTCAGTAGAAAATTTTTTATTTTTTGAGATTTTTGCCACAAGCACCAAATTTAGCTTATTTTGCCATTTCAGTACAAATGGCCACTTTTAGAAAATTTTTATTTTTTGAGATTTTTGCCACAAGCACCAAATTTAGCTTATTTTGCCATTTCAGTAGAAATGGCCACTTTTAGAAAATTTTTTATTTTTTGAGATTTTTGCCACAAGCACCAAATTTAGCGTATTTTGCTATTTCAGTAGAAATGGCCACTTTTAGAAAATTTTTTATTTTTTGAGATTTTTGCCACAAGCACCAAATGAGATTTTTGGCAAAATAAGCTAAATTTGGTTCTTGTGGCAAAAATCTCAAAAAATTAAAAAATTTTCTAAAAGTGGCCATTTCTACTGAAATGGCAAAATTAGCTAAATTTGGTGCTCGTGGCAAAAATCTCAAAAAATAAAATATTTTCTAAAAGTGGCCATTTCTACTGAAATGGCAAAATAAGCTAAATTTGGTGCTTGTGGCAAAAGTCTCAAAAAATAAAAACCTTTCTAAAAGTGGCCATTTTTAAGAAAAATTTTTATTTTTTGAGATTTTTGGCAAAATAAGCTAAATTTGGTGCTTGTGGCAAAAATCTCAAAAAATAAAAAATTTTCTAAAAGTGGCCATTTCTACTGAAATAGCAAAATACGCTAAATTTGGTGCTTGTGGCAAAAATCTCAAAAAATAAAACATTTTCTAAAAGTGGCCATTTCTACTGAAATGGCAAAATAAGCTAAATTTGGTGCTTGTGGCAAAAATCTCAAAAAATAAAAATTTTCTAAAAGTGGCCATTTGTACTGAAATGGCAAAATAAGCTAAATTTGGTGCTTGTGGCAAAAATCTCAAAAAATAAAAAATTTTCTACTGAAATGGCAAAATAAGCTAAATTTGGTGCTTGTGGCAAAAATCTCAAAAAATAAAAAAATTTTCTAAAAGTGGCCATTTGTACTGAAATGGCAAAATAAGCTAAATTTGGTGCTTGTGGCAAAAATCTCAAAAAATGAAAAAATTTTCTAAAAGTGACCATTTCTACTGAAATGGCAAAATAAGCTAAATTTGGTGCTCGTGGCAAAAATCTCAAAAAATAAAAAATTTTCTAAAAGTGGCCATTTCTACTGAAATGGCAAAATAAGCTAAATTTGGTGCTCGTGGCAAAAATCTCAAAAAATAAAAAAATTTCTAAAAGTGGCCATCTTTTAGAAAATTTTTTATTTTTTGAGACTTGCCACAAGCACCAAATTTAGCTTATTTTGCCATTTCAGTAGAAATGGCCACTTTTAGAGAATTTTTTATTTTTTGAGATTTTTGCCACAAGCACCAAATTTAGCTTATTTTGCCATTTCAGTAGAAATGGCCAATTTTAAAAATTTTTTTATTTTTTGAGATTTTTGCCACAAGCTCCAAATTTAGCTTATTTTGTCATTTCAGTACAAATGGCCACTTTTAGAAAATTTTTATTTTTTGAGATTTTTGGCAAAATAAGCTAAATTTGGTGCTTGTGGCAAAAATCTCAAAAAAAAAAATTTTTCTAAAAGTGGCCATTTGTACCGAAATGGCAAAATAAGCTAAATTTGGTGCTTGTGGCAAAAATCTCAAAAAATGAAAAAATTTTCTAAAAGTGGCCATTTCTACTGAAATGGCAAAATAAGCTAAATTTGGTGCTCGTGGCAAAAATCTCAAAAAATAAAAAATTTTCTAAAAGTGGCCATTTCTACTGAAATGGCAAAATAAGCTAAATTTGGTGCTTGGCAAAAATCTCTTTTAGAAAATTTTTTATTTTTTGAGACTTGCCACAAGCACCAAATTTAGCTTATTTTGCCATTTCAGTAGAAATGGCCAATTTTAAAAATTTTTTTATTTTTTGAGATTTTTGCCACAAGCTCCAAATTTAGCTTATTTTGTCATTTCAGTACAAATGGCCACTTTTAGAAAATTTTTATTTTTTGAGATTTTTGGCAAAATAAGCTAAATTTGGTGCTTGTGGCAAAAATCTCAAAAAAAAAAATTTTTCTAAAAGTGGCCATTTGTACCGAAATGGCAAAATAAGCTAAATTTGGTGCTTGTGGCAAAAATCTCAAAAAATGAAAAATTTTTCTAAAAGTGGCCATTTCTACTGAAATGGCAAAATAAGCTAAATTTGGTGCTTGTGGCAAAATCTCAAAAAATAAAAAATTTTCTAAAAGTGGCCATTTCTTTATTTTATGAGAATTTTGCCACAAGCACCAAATTTAGCGTATTTTACCATTTCAGTAGAAATGGCCACTTTTAGAAAAATTTTAATTTTTTGAGATTTTTGGCAAAATAAGCTAAATTTGGTGCTTGTGGCAAAAATCTCAAAAAAAAAAAATTTTTCTAAAAGTGGCCATTTGTACCGAAATGGCAAAATAAGCTAAATTTGGTGCTTGTGGCAAAAATCTCAAAAAATGAAAAAATTTTCTAAAAGTGGCCATTTCTACTGAAATGGCAAAATAAGCTAAATTTGGTGCTCGTGGCAAAAATCTCAAAAAATAAAAAATTTTCTAAAAGTGGCCATTTCTACTGAAATGGCAAAATAAGCTAAATTTGGTGCTTGGCAAAAATCTCTTTTAGAAAATTTTTTATTTTTTGAGACTTGCCACAAGCACCAAATTTAGCTTATTTTGCCATTTCAGTAGAAATGGCCACTTTTAGAAAATTTTTTCATTTTTTGAGATTTTTGCCACAAGCACCAAATTTAGCTTATTTTGCCATTTCATTACAAATGGCCACTTTTAGAAAAAAATTTTTTTTTGAGATTTTTGCCACAAGCACCAAATTTAGCTTATTTTGCCAAAAATCTCAAAAAATTAAAATTTTTCTAAAAGTGGCCATTTCTACTGAAATGGCAAAATACGCTAAATTTGGTGCTTGTGGCAAAAGTCTCAAAAAATAAAAAATGTTGGTGCTTGTGGCAAAAATCTCAAAAAATAAAAAATTTTCTAAAAGTGGCCATTTCTACTGAAATGGCAAAATAAGCTAAATTTGGTGCCTGTGGCAAAAATCTCAAAAATTAAAAAAATTTCTAAAAGTGGCCATTTGTACTGAAATGGCAAAATAAGCTAAATTTGGTGCTTGTGGCAAAAATTTAAAAAAATTAAAATATTTCTAAAAAAGGCAATTTGTGCTGAAATGGCAAAATAAGCAAAATTTGTTGCTTGTGGCAATAATCTCAAAAAATGAAAAAATTTTCTAAAAGTGGCCATTTCTACTGAAATGGCAAAATAAGCTAAATTTGGTGCTTGTGGCAAAAATCTCAAAAAATAAAAAATTTTCTAAAAGTGGCCATTTCTTTATTTTATGAGAATTTTGCCACAAGCACCAAATTTAGCGTATTTTGCCATTTCAGTAGAAATGGCCACTTTTAGAAAAATTTTAATTTTTTGAGATTTTTGGCAAAATAAGCTAAATTTGGTGCTTGTGGCAAAAATCTCAAAAAATAAAAAATTTTCTAAAAGTGGCCATTTCTACTGAAATGGCAAAATACGCTAAATTTGGTGCTTGTGGCAAAATTCTCATAAAATAAAGAAATGGCCACTTTTAGAAAATTTTTTATTTTTTGAGATTTTTGCCACAAGCACCAAATTTAGCTTATTTTGCCATTTCAGTAGAAATGGCCAATTTTAAAAAATTTTTTATTTTTTGAGATTTTTGCCACAAGCTCCAAATTTAGCTTATTTTGTCATTTCAGTACAAATGGCCACTTTTAGAAAATTTTTATTTTTTGAGATTTTTGGCAAAATAAGCTAAATTTGGTGCTTGTGGCAAAAATCTCAAAAAATAAAAAATTTTCTAAAATTGGCCATTTCTACTGAAATGGCAAAATAAGCTAAATTTGGTGCTTGTGGCAAAATCTCAAAAAATAAAAAATTTTCTAAAAGTGGCCATTTCTTTATTTTATGAGAATTTTGCCACAAGCACCAAATTTAGCGTATTTTGCCATTTCAGTAGAAATGGCCACTTTTAGAAAAATTTTAATTTTTTGAGATTTTTGGCAAAATAAGCTAAATTTGGTGCTTGTGGCAAAAATCTCAAAAAAAAAAAATTTTTCTAAAAGTGGCCATTTGTACTGAAATGGCAAAATAAGCTAAATTTGGTGCTTGTGGCAAAAATCTCAAAAAATGAAAAAATTTTCTAAAAGTGGCCATTTCTACTGAAATGGCAAAATAAGCTAAATTTGGTGCTCGTGGCAAAAATCTCAAAAAATAAAAAATTTTCTAAAAGTGGCCATTTCTACTGAAATGGCAAAATAAGCTAAATTTGGTGCTGGCAAAAATCTCTTTTAGAAAATTTTTTATTTTTTGAGACTTGCCACAAGCACCAAATTTAGCTTATTTTGCCATTTCAGTAGAAATGGCCACTTTTAGAAAATTTTTTCATTTTTTGAGATTTTTGCCACAAGCACCAAATTTAGCTTATTTTGCCATTTCATTACAAATGGCCACTTTTAGAAAAAATTTTTTTTTTTGAGATTTTTGCCACAAGCACCAAATTTAGCTTATTTTGCCAAAAATCTCAAAAAATTAAAATTTTTCTAAAAGTGGCCATTTCTACTGAAATGGCAAAATACGCTAAATTTGGTGCTTGTGGCAAAAGTCTCAAAAAATAAAAAATGTTGGTGCTTGTGGCAAAAATCTCAAAAAATACAAAATTTTCTAAAAGTGGCCATTTCTACTGAAATGGCAAAATAACCTAAATTTGGTGCCTGTGGCAAAAATCTCAAAAATTAAAAAAATTTCTAAAAGTGGCCATTTGTACTGAAATGGCAAAATAAGCTAAATTTGGTGCTTGTGGCAAAAATTTAAAAAAATTAAAATATTTCTAAAAAAGGCAATTTGTGCTGAAATGGCAAAATAAGCAAAATTTGTTGCTTGTGGCAATAATCTCAAAAAATAAAAAATTTTCTAAAAAATTTTCTAAAACGAGCACCAAATTTAGCTATTTCAGTAGAAATGCCCACTTTTAGAAAATTTTTTCATTTTTTGAGATTTTTGCCACAAGCACCAAATTTAGCTTATTTTGCCATTTCAGTAGAAATGGCCACTTTTAGAAAATTTTTTCATTTGTTGAGATTTTTGCCACAAGCACCAAATTTAGCTTATTTTGCCAAAAATCTCAAAAAATAAAAATTTTTCTAAAAGTGGCCATTTCTACTGAAATGGCAACATACGCTAAATTTGGTGCTTGTGGCAAAAGTCTCAAAAAATAAAAAATTTTGGTGCTTGAGGCAAAAATCTCAAAAAATAAAAAATGCTCTAAAAGTGGCCATTTCTACTGAAATGGCAAAATAAGCTAAATTTGGTGCTTGTGGCAAAAGTCTCAAAAAATAAAAACTTTTCTAAAAGTGGCCATTTCTACTGAAATGGCAAAATACGCTAAATTTGGTGCTTGTGGCAAAAGTCTCAAAAAATAAAAAATTTTCTAAGAGATTTTTGCCAAGCACCAAATTTAGCTTATTTTGCCATTTCATTTTGTAGAAATGGCCACTTTTAGAAAATTTTTTATTTTTTGAGATTTTTGCCACAAGCACCAAATTTAGCTTATTTTGTAATTTCAGTAGAAATGGCCACTTTTAGAAATTTTTTTTATTTTTTGAGATTTTTGCCACGAGCACCAAATTTAGCTTATTTTGCCATTTCAGTAGAAATGGCCACTTTTAGAAAATTTTTTATTTTTTGAGATTTTTGCCACGAGCACCAAATTTAGCTTATTTTGCCATATCAGTAGAAATGGCCACTTTTAGAAAATTTTTTCATTTTTTGAGATTTTTGCCACAAGCACCAAATATTTTGCCATTTCAGTACAAATGGCCACTTTTAGAAAATTTTTTATTTTTTGAGATTTTTGCCACAAGCACCAAATTTAGCTTATTTTTGCCATTTCAGTAGAAAATTTTTTATTTTTTGAGATTTTTGCCACAAGCACCAAATTTAGCTTATTTTGCCATTTCAGTACATATGGCCACTTTTTAGAAAATTTTTTTATTTTTTGAGATTTTTTGCCACAAGCACCAAATTTAGCTTATTTTGCCAAAAAATCTCAAAAAATAAAAATTTTTCTAAAAGTGGCCATTTCTACTGAAATGGCAAAATACGCTAAATTTGGTGCTTGTGGCAAAAGTCTCAAAAAATAAAAAATGTTGGTGCTTGTGGCAAAAATCTCAAAAAAATAAAAAATTTTCTAAAAGTGGCCATTTCTACTGAAATGGCAATATAAGCTAAATTTGGTGCCTGTGGCGAAAATCTCAAAAATTAAAAAAATTTCTAAAAGTGGCCATTTGTACTGAAATGGCAAAATAAGCTCAATTTGGTGCTTGTGGCAAAAATTTAAAAAAATTAAAATATTTCTAAAAAAGGCCATAAGCACCAAATTTAGCGTATTTTGCTATTTCAGTAGAAATGGCCACTTTTAGAAAATTTTTTTTTTTTTGAGATTTTTGCCACAAGCACCAAATTTAGCTTATTTTGCCATTTCAGTAGAAATGGCCACTTTTAGAAAATTTTTTATTTTTTGAGATTTTTGCCACAAGCACCAAATTTAGCTTATTTTGTCATTTCAGAACAAATGGCCACTTTTAGAAAATTTTTATTTTTTGAGATTTTTGGCAAAATAAGCTAAATTTGGTGCTTGTGGCAAAAATCTCAAAAAATAAAAAATTTTCTAAAAGTGGCCATTTCTACTGAAATGGCAAAATAAGCTAAAATTTGGTGCTTGTGGCAAAATCTCAAAAAATAAAAAATTTTCTAAAAGTGGCCATTTCTTTATTTTATGAGAATTTTGCCACAAGCACCAAATTTAGCGTATTTTGCCATTTCAGTAGAAATGGCCACTTTTAGAAAAATTTTAATTTTTTGAGATTTTTGGCAAAATAAGCTAAATTTGGTGCTTGTGGCAAAAATCTCAAAAAAAAAATTTTCTAAAAGTGGCCATTTGTACTGAAATGGCAAAATAAGCTAAATTTGGTGCTTGTGGCAAAAATCTCAAAAAATGAAAAAATTTTCTAAAAGTGGCCATTTCTACTGAAATGGCAAAATAAGCTAAATTTGGTGCTCGTGGCAAAAATCTCAAAAAATAAAAAATTTTCTAAAAGTGGCCATTTCTACTGAAATGGCAAAATAAGCTAAATTTGGTGCTTGGCAAAAATCTCTTTTAGAAAATTTTTATTTTTTGAGACTTGCCACAAGCACCAAATTTAGCTTATTTTGCCATTTCAGTAGAAATGGCCACTTTTAGAAAATTTTTTATTTTTTGAGATTTTTGCCACAAGCACCAAATTTAGCGTATTTTGCTATTTCAGTAGAAATGGCCACTTTTAGAAAATTTTTTATTTTTTTGAGATTTTTGCCACAAGCACCAAATTTAGCTTATTTTGCTATTTCAGTAGAAATGGCCACTTTTAGAAAATTTTTTATTTTTTGAGATTTTTGCCACAAGCACCAAATTTAGCTTATTTTGTCATTTCAGTACAAATGGCCACTTTTAGAAAATTTTTATTTTTTTGAGATTTTTGGCAAAATAAGCTAAATTTGGTGCTTGTGGCAAAAATCTCAAAAAATGAAAAAATTTTCTAAAAGTGGCCATTTCTACTAAAATAGCAAAATAAGCTAAATTTGGTGCTTGTGGCAAAAATCTCAAAAAATAAAAAAAATTTTTAGAAAATTTTTTATTTTTTGAGATTTTTGCCACAAGCTCCAAATTTAGCATATTTTGTCATTTCAGTACAAATGGCCACTTTTAGAAAATTTTTATTTTTTGAGATTTTTGGCAAAATAAGCTAAATTTGGTGCTCGTGGCAAAAATCTCAAAAAATAAAAAATTTTCTAAAAGTGGCAATTTCTACTGAAATGGCAAAATAAGCTAAATTTGGTGCTTGTGGCAAAATCTCAAAAAATAAAAAATTTTCTAAAAGTAGCCATTTCTTTATTTTATGAGAATTTTGCCACAAGCACCAAATTTAGCGTATTTTGCCATTTCAGTAGAAATGGCCACTTTTAGAAAAATTTTAATTTTTTGAGATTTTTGGCAAAATAAGCTAAATTTGGTGCTTGTGGCAAAATCTCAGAAAAAAAAAAATTTTCTAAAAGTGGCCATTTCTACTGAAATGGCAAAATAAGCTAAATTTGGTGCTCGTGGCAAAAATCTCAAAAAATAAAAAATTTTCTAAAAGTGGCCATTTCTACTGAAATGGCAAAATAAGCTAAATTTGGTGCTTGGCAAAAATCTCTTTTAGAAAATTTTTTATTTTTTGAGACTTGCCACAAGCACCAAATTTAGCTTATTTTGCCATTTCAGTAGAAATGGCCACTTTTAGAAAATTTTTTTATTTTTTGAGATTTTTGCCACAAGCACCAAATTTAGCGTATTTTGCTATTTCAGTAGAAATGGCCACTTTTAGAAAATTTTTATTTTATGAGATTTTTGCCACAAGCACCATATTTAGCTTATTTTGCCATTTCAATAGAAATGGCCACTTTTAGAAAATTTTTTCATTTTTTGAGATTTTTGCCACAAGCACCAAATTTAGCTTATTTTGCCATTTCAGTACAAATGGCCACTTTTAGAAAATTTTTTTTTTTTGAGATTTTTGCCACAAGCACCAAATTTAGCTTATTTTGCCAAAAATCTCAAAAAATTAAAAATTTTTCTAAAAGTGGCCATTTCTACTGAAATGGCAAAATACGCTAAATTTGGTGCTTGTGGCAAAAGTCTCAAAAAATAAAAAATGTTGGAGCTTGTGGCAAAAATCTCAAAAAATAAAAAATTTTCTAAAAGTGGCCATTTCTACTGAAATGGCAAAATAAGCTAAATTTGGTGCCTGCGGCAAAAATCTCAAAAAAAAAAAATTTTCTAAAAGTGGCCATTTCTATTGAAATGGCAAAATAAGCTAAATATGGTGCTTGTGGCAAAAATCTCATAAAATAAAAAATTTTCTAAAAGTGGCCATTTCTACTGAAATAGCAAAATACGCTAAATTTGGTGCTTGTGGCAAAAATCTCAAAAAATAAAAAATTTTCTAAAAGTGGCCATTTCTACTGAAATGGCAAAATAAGCTAACTTATTAAGCTAGCTTATTTTGCCATTTCAGTAGAAATGGCCACTTTTAGAAAATTTTTTATTTTTTTGAGATTTTTGCCACAAGCACCAAATTTAGCGTATTTTGCTATTTCAGTAGAAATGGCCACTTTTAGAAAATTTTTTATTTTATGAGATTTTTGCCACAAGCACCATATTTAGCTTATTTTGCCATTTCAATAGAAATGGCCACTTTTAGAAAATTTTTTCATTTTTTGAGATTTTTGCCACAAGCACCAAATTTAGCTTATTTTGCCATTTCAGTACAAATGGCCACTTTTAGAAAATTTTTTTTTTTTTGAGATTTTTGCCACAAGCACCAAATTTAGCTTATTTTGCCAAAAATCTCAAAAAATAAAAATTTTTCTAAAAGTGGCCATTTATACTGAAATGGCAAAATAAGCTAAATTTGGTGCTCGTGGCAAAAATCTCAAAAAATAAAAAATTTTCTAAAAGTGGCCATTTCTACTGAAATGGCAAAATAAGCTAAATTTGGTGCTTGTGGCAAAAATCTCATAAAAAAAAAATTTTCTAAAAGTGGCCATTTCTACTGAAATGGCAAAATAAGCTAAATTTGGTGCTTGTGGCAAAAGTCTCAAAAAATAAAAACTTTTCTAAAAGTGGCCATTTCTACTGAAATGGCAAAAATACGCTAAATTTGGTGCTTGTGGCAAAAGTCTCAAAAAATAAAAAATTTTCTAAGAGATTTTTGCCAAGCACCAAATTTAGCTTATTTTGCCATTTCATTTTGTAGAAATGGCCACTTTTAGAAATTTTTTTATTTTTTGAGATTTTTGCCACAAGCACCAAATTTAGCTTATTTTGCCATTTCAGTAGAAAATTTTTTATTTTTTGAGATTTTTGCCACAAGCACCAAATTTAGCTTATTTTGCCATTTCAGTACATATGGCCACTTTTAGAAAATTTTTTTATTTTTTGAGATTTTTGCCACAAGCACCAAATTTAGCTTATTTTGCCAAAAATCTCAAAAAATAAAAATTTTTCTAAAAGTGGCCATTTCTACTGAAATGGCAAAATACGCTAAATTTGGTGCTTGTGGCAAAAGTCTCAAAAAATAAAAAATGTTGGTGCTTGTGGCAAAAATCTCAAAAAATACAAAATTTTCTAAAAGTGGCCATTTCTACTGAAATGGCAAAATAACCTAAATTTGGTGCCTGTGGCAAAAATCTCAAAATTAAAAAAAATTTCTAAAAGTGGCCATTTGTACTGAAATGGCAAAATAAGCTAAATTTGGTGCTTGTGGCAAAAATTTAAAAAAATTAAAATATTTCTAAAAAAGGCAATTTGTGCTGAAATGGCAAAATAAGCAAAATTTGTTGCTTGTGGCAATAATCTCAAAAAATAAAAAATTTTCTAAAAAATTTTCTTAAAACGAGCACCAAATTTAGCTATTTCAGTAGAAATGCCCACTTTTAGAAAATTTTTTCATTTTTTGAGATTTTTGCCACAAGCACCAAATTTAGCTTATTTTGCCATTTCAGTAGAAATGGCCACTTTTAGAAAATTTTTTTATTTTTTGAGATTTTTGCCACAAGCACCAAATTTAGCTTATTTTGCCAAAAATCTCAAAAAATAAAAATTTTTCCAAAAGTGGCCATTTCTACTGAAATGGCAAAATACGCTAAATTTGGTGCTTGTGGCAAAAGTCTCAAAAAATAAAAAATGTTGGTGCTTGTGGCAAAAATCTCAAAAAATAAAAAATTTTCTAAAAGTGGCCATTTCTACTGAAATGGCAATATAAGCTAAATTTGGTGCCTCTGGCGAAAATCTCAAAAATTAAAAAAATTTCTAAAAGTGGACATTTGTACTGAAATGGCAAAATAAGCTAAATTTGGTGCTTGTGGCAAAAATCTCAAAAAATAAAAAATTTTCTAAAAGTGGCCATTTCTACTGAAATGGCAAAATAAGCTAAAAATGGCACCAAATTTAGCTTATATTGCCATTTCAGTAGAAATGGCCACTTTTAGAAAATTTTTTTATTTTTTGAGATTTTTGCCACAAGCACCAAATTTAGCTTATTTTGCCAAAAATCTCAAAAAATAAAAATTTTTCTAAAAGTGGCCATTTCTACTGAAATGGCAAAATACGCTAAATTTGGTGCTTGTGGCAAAAGTCTCAAAAAATAAAAAATGTTGGTGCTTGTGGCAAAAATCTCAAAAAATAAAAAATTTTCTAAAAGTGGCCATTTCTACTGAAATGGCAATATAAGCTAAATTTGGTGCCTCTGGCGAAAATCTCAAAAATTAAAAAAATTTCTAAAAGTGGACATTTGTACTGAAATGGCAAAATAAGCTAAATTTGGTGCTTGTGGCAAAAATCTCAAAAAATAAAAAATTTTCTAAAAGTGGCCATTTCTACTGAAATGGCAAAATAAGCTAAATTTGGTGCTTGTGGCAAAATCTCAAAAAATAAAAAATTTTCTAAAAGTGGCCATTTCTTTATTTTATGAGAATTTTGCCACAAGCACCAAATTTAGTGTATTTTGCCATTTCAGTAGAAATGGCCACTTTTAGAAAAATTTTTATTTTTTGAGATTTTTGGCAAAATAAGCTAAATTTGGTGCTTGTGGCAAAAATCTCAAAAAATGAAAAAATTTTCTAAAAGTGGCCATTTCTACTGAAATGGCAATATAAGCTAAATTTGGTGCCTCTGGCGAAAATCTCAAAAATTAAAAAAATTTCTAAAAGTGGACATTTGTACTGAAATGGCAAAATAAGCTAAATTTGGTGCTTGTGGCAAAAATCTCAAAAAATGAAAAAATTTTCTAAAAGTGGCCATTTCTACTGAAATGGCAAAATAAGCTAAATTTGGTGCTCGTGGCAAAATTCTCATAAAAGAAAGAAATGGCCACTTTTAGAAAATTTTTTATTTTGTCATTTCAGTAGAAATGGCCACTATTAGAAAATTTTTTATTTTTTGAGATTTTTGCCACGAGCGCCAAATTTAGCTTATTTTGCCATTTCAGTAGAAATGGCCACTTTTAGAAAAATTTTTTTTTTTTGAGATTTTTGCCACAAGCACCAAATTTAGCTTATTTTGCCAAAAATCTCAAAAAATTTAAATTTTTCTAAAAGTGGCCATTTCTACTGAAATGGCAAAATACGCTAAATTTGGTGCTTGTGGCAAAATTCTCATAAAATAAAGAAATGGCCACTTTTAGAAAATTTTTTATTTTTTGAGATTTTGCCACAAGCACCAAATTTAGCTTATTTTGCCATTTCAGTAGAAATGGCCACTATTAGAAAATTTTTTATTTTTTGAGATTTTTGCCACGAGCACCAAATTTAGCTTATTTTGCCAAAAATCTCAAAAAATAAAAATTTTCTAAAAGTGGCCATTTGTACTGAAATGACAAAATACGCTAAATTTGGTGCTTGTGGCAAAATTCTCATAAAATAAAGAAATGGCCACTTTTAGAAAATTTTTTATTTTTTGAGATTTTGCCACAAGCACCAAATTTAGCTTATTTTGCCATTTCAGTAGAAATGGCCACTTTTAGAAAATTTTTTATTTTTTGAGATTTTTGCCACGAGCACCAAATTTAGCTTATTTTGCCAAAAATCTCAAAAAATAAAAATTTTCTAAAAGTGGCCATTTGTACTGAAATGACAAAATAAGCTAAATTTGGAGCTTGTGGCAAAAATCTCAAAAAATAAAAAATTTTCTAAAAGTGGCCATTTCTACTGAAATGGCAAAATAAGCTAAATTTGGTGCTTGTGGCAAAAATCTCAAAAAATAAAAAATTTTCTAAAAGTGGCCATTTCTACTGAAATGGCAAAATAAGCTAAATTTGGTGCTCGTGGCAAAAATCTCAAAAAATAAAAAATTTTCTAAAAATGTTTTTATTTTTTGCGATTTTTGCCACAAGCACCAAATTTAGCTTATTTTGCTATTTTAGTAGAAATGGCCACTTTTAGAAAATTTTTTTGCCACAAGCACCAAATTTAGCTTATTTTGCCAAAAATCTCACAAAATAAAAATTTTTCTAAAAGTGGCCATTTCTACTGAAATGGCAAAATACGCTAAATTTGGTGCTTGTGGCAAAATTCTCATAAAATAAAGAAATGGCCACTTTTAGAAAATTTTTTATTTTTTGAGATTTTGCCACAAGCACCAAATTTAGCTTATTTTGCCATTTCAGTAGAAATGGCCACTTTTAGAAAATTTTTTATTTTTTGAGATTTTTGCCACAAGCACCAAATTTAGCTTATTTTGCCATTTCAGTACAAATGTCCACTTTTAGAAATTTTTTTAATTTTTGAGATTTTCGCCAGAGGCACCAAATTTAGCTTATATTGCCATTTCAGTAGAAATGGCCACTTTTAGAAAATTTTTTTATTTTTTGATTTTGCTTGTGGCAAAATCTGAAAAAATAAAAAATTTTCTAAAAGTGGCCATTTTTTTATTTTATGAGAATTTTGCCACAAGCACCAAATTTAGCGTATTTTGCCATTTCAGTAGAAATGGCCACTTTTAGAAAAATTTTTATTTTTTGAGATTTTTGGCAAAATAAGCTAAATTTGGTGCTTGTGGCAAAAATCTCAAAAAATGAAAAAATTTTCTAAAAGTGGCCATTTCTACTAAAATAGCAAAATAAGCTAAATTTGGTGCTTGTGGCAAAAATCTCAAAAAATAAAAAAATTTTTAGAAAATTAGAAAAAATGGCCACTTTTAGAAAAATTTTTATTTTTTGAGATTTTTGGCAAAATAAGCTAAATTTGGTGCTTGTGGCAAAAATCTCAAAAAATAAAAAATTTTCTAAAAGTGGCCATTTGTACTGAAATGGCAAAATAAGCTAAATTTGGTGCTTGTGGCAAAAATCTCAAAAAATGAAAAAATTTTCTAAATGTGGCCATTTCTACTGAAATGGCAAAATAAGCTAAATTTGGTGATTGTGGCAAAATCTCAAAAAATAAAAAATTTTCTAAAAGTGGCCATTTCTTTCTTTTATGAGAATTTTGCCACAAGCACCAAATTTAGCGTATTTTGCCATTTCAGTAGAAATGGCCACTTTTAGAAAAATTTTTATTTTTTGAGATTTTTGGCAAAATAAGCTAAATTTGGTGCTTGTGGCAAAAATCTCAAAAAATAAAAAATTTTCTAAAAGTGGCCATTTCTACTGAAATGGCAAAATAAGCTAAATTTGGTGCTCGTGGCAAAATTCTCATAAAAGAAAGAAATGGCCACTTTTAGAAAATTTTTTATTTTGCCATTTCAGTAGAAATGGCCACTATTAGAAAATTTTTTATTTTTTGAGATTTTTGCCACGAGCACCAAATTTAGCTTATTTTGCCATTTCAGTAGAAATGGCCACTTTTAGAAAATTTTTTTTTTTTTGAGATTTTTGCCACAAGCACCAAATTTAGCTTATTTTGCCAAAAATCTCAAAAAATTAAAATTTTTCTAAAAGTGGCCATTTCTACTGAAATGGCAAAATACGCTAAATTTGGTGTTTGTGGCAAAATTCTCATAAAATAAAGAAATGGCCACTTTTAGAAAATTTTTTATTTTTGAGATTTTGCCACAAGCACCAAATTTAGCTTATTTTGCCATTTCAGTAGAAATGGCCACTTTTAGAAAATTTTTTATTTTTTGAGATTTTTGCCACGAGCACCAAATTTAGCTTATTTTGCCAAAAATCTCAAAAAATAAAAATTTTTCTAAAAGTGGCCATTTGTACTGAAATGACAAAATAAGCTAAATTTGGAGCTTGTGGCAAAAATCTCAAAAAATAAAAAATTTTCTAAAAGTGGCCATTTCTACTGAAATGGCAAAATAAGCTAAATTTGGTGCTCGTGGCAAAAATCTCAAAAAATAAAAAATTTTCTAAAAATGTTTTTATTTTTTGAGATTTTTGCCACAAGCACCAAATTTAGCTTATTTTGCTATTTTAGTAGAAATGGCCACTTTTAGAAAATTTTTTCATTTTTTGAGATTTTTGCCACAAGCACCAAATTTAGCTTATTTTGCCAAAAATCTCACAAAATAAAAATTTTTCTAAAAGTGGCCATTTCTACTGAAATGGCAAAATACGCTAAATTTGGTGCTTGTGGCAAAATTCTCATAAAATAAAGAAATGGCCACTTTTAGAAAATTTTTTATTTTTTGAGATTTTGCCACAAGCACCAAATTTAGCTTATTTTGCCATTTCAGTAGAAATGGCCACTTTTAGAAAATTTTTTATTTTTTGAGATTTTTGCCACAAGCACCAAATTTAGCTTATTTTGCCATTTCAGTACAAATGTCCACTTTTAGAAATTTTTTTAATTTTTGAGATTTTCCGCCAGAGGCACCAAATTTAGCTTATATTGCCATTCAGGTAGAAATGGCCACTTTTAGAAAATTTTTTATTTTTTGAGATTTTTGCCACAAGCACCAAATTTTAGCTTATTTTGCCAAAAGAGATTTTTGTCACAAGCACCAAATTTAGCTTATTTTGCCATTTCAGTAGAAATGGCCACTATTAGAAAATTTTTTATTTTTTGAGATTTTTGCCACGAGCACCAAATTTAGCTTATTTTGCCATTTCAGTAGAAATGGCCACTTTTAGAAAATTTTTTTTTTTTGAGATTTTTGCCACAAGCACCAAATTTAGCTTATTTGCCAAAATCTCAAAAAATTAAAATTTTTCTAAAAGTGGCCATTTCTACTGAAATGGCAAAATACGCTAAATTTGGTGCTTGTGGCAAAATTCTCATAAAATAAAGAAATGGCCACTTTTAGAAAATTTTTTATTTTTTGAGATTTTGCCACAAGCACCAAATTTAGCTTATTTTGCCATTTCAGTAGAAATGGCCACTTTTAGAAAATTTTTTATTTTTTGAGATTTTTGCCACGAGCACCAAATTTAGCTTATTTTGCCAAAAATCTCAAAAAATAAAAATTTTTCTAAAAGTGGCCATTTGTACTGAAATGACAAAAATAAGCTAAATTTGGAGCTTGTGGCAAAAATCTCAAAAAATAAAAAATTTTCTAAAAGTGGCCATTTCTACTGAAATGGCAAAATAAGCTAAATTTGGTGCTCGTGGCAAAAATCTCAAAAAATAAAAAATTTTCTAAAAATGTTTTTATTTTTTGAGATTTTTGCCACAAGCACCAAATTTAGCTTATTTTGCTATTTTAGTAGAAATGGCCACTTTTAGAAAATTTTTTCATTTTTTGAGATTTTTGCCACAAGCACCAAATTTAACTTATTTTGCCAAAAATCTCACAAAATAAAAATTTTTCTAAAAGTGGCCATTTCTACTGAAATGGCAAAATACGCTAAATTTGGTGCTTGTGGCAAAATTCTCATAAAATAAAGAAA
This sequence comes from Sturmia bella, assembly GCA_963662145.1. NCBI lineage: Eukaryota > Metazoa > Arthropoda > Insecta > Diptera > Tachinidae > Sturmia > Sturmia bella. Next base: position 39,712,573 of record OY759172.1, read on the forward strand.
TGGCCACTTTTAGAAAATTTTTTATTTTTTGAGATTTTGCCACAAGCACCAAATTTAGCTTATTTTGCCATTTCAGTAGAAATGGCCACTTTTAGAAAATTTTTTATTTTTTGAGATTTTTGCCACAAGCACCAAATTTAGCTTATTTTGCCATTTCAGTACAAATGTCCACTTTTAGAAATTTTTTTAATTTTTGAGATTTTCGCCAGAGGCACCAAATTTAGCTTATATTGCCATTTCAGTAGAAATGGCCACTTTTAGAAAATTTTTTATTTTTTGAGATTTTTGCCACAAGCACCAAATTTAGCTTATTTTGCCAAAATCTCAAAAAATAAAAATTTTTCTAAAAGTGGCCATTTCTACTGAAATGGCAAAATACGCTAAATTTGGTGCTTGTGGCAAAAGTCTCAAAAAATAAAAAATGTTGGTGCTTGTGGCAAAAATCTCAAAAAAATAAAAAATTTTCTAAAAGTGGCCATTTCTACTGAAATGGCAATATAAGCTAAATTTGGTGCCTCTGGCGAAAATCTCAAAAATTAAAAAAATTTCTAAAAGTGGACATTTGTACTGAAATGGCAAAATAAGCTAAATTTGGTGCTTGTGGCAAAAATCTCAAAAAATAAAAAATTTTCTAAAAGTGGCCATTTCTACTGAAATGGCAAAATAAGCTAAATTTGGTGCTTGTGGCAAAATCTCAAAAAATAAAAAATTTTCTAAAAGTGGCCATTTCTTTATTTTATGAGAATTTTGCCACAAGCACCAAATTTAGTGTATTTTGCCATTTCAGTAGAAATGGCCACTTTTAGAAAAATTTTTATTTTTTGAGATTTTTGGCAAAATAAGCTAAATTTGGTGCTTGTGGCAAAAATCTCAAAAAATGAAAAAATTTTCTAAAAGTGGCCATTTCTACTGAAATGGCAATATAAGCTAAATTTGGTGCCTCTGGCGAAAATCTCAAAAATTAAAAAAATTTCTAAAAGTGGACATTTGTACTGAAATGGCAAAATAAGCTAAATTTGGTGCTTGTGGCAAAAATCTCAAAAAATGAAAAAATTTTCTAAAAGTGGCCATTTCTACTGAAATGGCAAAATAAGCTAAATTTGGTGCTCGTGGCAAAATTCTCATAAAAGAAAGAAATGGCCACTTTTAGAAAATTTTTTATTTTGCCATTTCAGTAGAAATGGCCACTATTAGAAAATTTTTTTATTTTTTGAGATTTTTGCCACGAGCGCCAAATTTAGCTTATTTTGCCATTTCAGTAGAAATGGCCACTTTTAGAAAATTTTTTTTTTTTTGAGATTTTTGCCACAAGCACCAAATTTAGCTTATTTTGCCAAAAATCTCAAAAAATTAAAATTTTTCTAAAAGTGGCCATTTCTACTGAAATGGCAAAATACGCTAAATTTGGTGCTTGTGGCAAAATTCTCATAAAATAAAGAAATGGCCACTTTTAGAAAATTTTTTATTTTTTGAGATTTTGCCACAAGCACCAAATTTAGCTTATTTTGCCATTTCAGTAGAAATGGCCACTATTAGAAAATTTTTTATTTTTTGAGATTTTTGCCACGAGCACCAAATTTAGCTTATTTTGCCAAAAATCTCAAAAAATAAAAATTTTCTAAAAGTGGCCATTTGTACTGAAATGACAAAATACGCTAAATTTGGTGCTTGTGGCAAAATTCTCATAAAATAAAGAAATGGCCACTTTTAGAAAATTTTTTATTTTTTGAGATTTTGCCACAAGCACCAAATTTAGCTTATTTTGCCATTTCAGTAGAAATGGCCACTTTTAGAAAATTTTTTATTTTTTGAGATTTTTGCCACGAGCACCAAATTTAGCTTATTTTGCCAAAAATCTCAAAAAATAAAAATTTTCTAAAAGTGGCCATTTGTACTGAAATGACAAAATAAGCTAAATTTGGAGCTTGTGGCAAAAATCTCAAAAAATAAAAAATTTTCTAAAAGTGGCCATTTCTACTGAAATGGCAAAATAAGCTAAATTTGGTGCTTGTGGCAAAAATCTCAAAAAATAAAAAATTTTCTAAAAGTGGCCATTTCTACTGAAATGGCAAAATAAGCTAAATTTGGTGCTCGTGGCAAAAATCTCAAAAAATAAAAAATTTTCTAAAAATGTTTTTATTTTTTGCGATTTTTGCCACAAGCACCAAATTTAGCTTATTTTGCTATTTTAGTAGAAATGGCCACTTTTAGAAAATTTTTTTGCCACAAGCACCAAATTTAGCTTATTTTGCCAAAAATCTCACAAAATAAAAATTTTTCTAAAAGTGGCCATTTCTACTGAAATGGCAAAATACGCTAAATTTGGTGCTTGTGGCAAAATTCTCATAAAATAAAGAAATGGCCACTTTTAGAAAATTTTTTATTTTTTGAGATTTTGCCACAAGCACCAAATTTAGCTTATTTTGCCATTTCAGTAGAAATGGCCACTTTTAGAAAATTTTTTATTTTTTGAGATTTTTGCCACAAGCACCAAATTTAGCTTATTTTGCCATTTCAGTACAAATGTCCACTTTTAGAAATTTTTTTAATTTTTGAGATTTTCGCCAGAGGCACCAAATTTAGCTTATATTGCCATTTCAGTAGAAATGGCCACTTTTAGAAAATTTTTTTATTTTTTGAGATTTTTGCCACAAGCACCAAATTTAGCTTATTTTGCCAAAAATCTCAAAAAATAAAAATTTTTCCAAAAGTGGCCATTTCTACTGAAATGGCAAAATACGCTAAATTTAGTGCTTGTGGCAAAAGTCTCAAAAAATAAAAAATGTTGGTGCTTGTGGCAAAAATCTCAAAAAATAAAAAATTTTCTAAAAGTGGCCATTTCTACTGAAATGGCAATATAAGCTAAATTTGGTGCCTCTGGCGAAAATCTCAAAAATTAAAAAAATTTCTAAAAGTGGACATTTGTACTGAAATGGCAAAATAAGCTAAATTTGGTGCTTGTGGCAAAAATCTCAAAAAATAAAAAATTTTCTAAAAGTGGCCATTTCTACTGAAATGGCAAAATAAGCTAAATTTGGTGCTTGTGGCAAAATCTGAAAAAATAAAAAATTTTCTAAAAGTGGCCATTTTTTTATTTTATGAGAATTTTGCCACAAGCACCAAATTTAGCGTATTTTGCCATTTCAGTAGAAATGGCCACTTTTAGAAAAATTTTTATTTTTTGAGATTTTTGGCAAAATAAGCTAAATTTGGTGCTTGTGGCAAAAATCTCAAAAAATGAAAAAATTTTCTAAAAGTGGCCATTTCTACTAAAATAGCAAAATAAGCTAAATTTGGTGCTTGTGGCAAAAATCTCAAAAAATAAAAAAATTTTTAGAAAATTAGAAAAAATGGCCACTTTTAGAAAAATTTTTATTTTTTGAGATTTTTGGCAAAATAAGCTAAATTTGGTGCTTGTGGCAAAAATCTCAAAAAATAAAAAATTTTCTAAAAGTGGCCATTTGTACTGAAATGGCAAAATAAGCTAAATTTGGTGCTTGTGGCAAAAATCTCAAAAAATGAAAAAATTTTCTAAATGTGGCCATTTCTACTGAAATGGCAAAATAAGCTAAATTTGGTGATTGTGGCAAAATCTCAAAAAATAAAAAATTTTCTAAAGTGGCCATTTCTTTCTTTTATGAGAATTTTGCCACAAGCACCAAATTTAGCGTATTTTGCCATTTCAGTAGAAATGGCCACTTTTAGAAAAATTTTTATTTTTTGAGATTTTTGGCAAAATAAGCTAAATTTGGTGCTTGTGGCAAAAATCTCAAAAAATAAAAAATTTTCTAAAAGTGGCCATTTCTACTGAAATGGCAAAATAAGCTAAATTTGGTGCTCGTGGCAAAATTCTCATAAAAGAAAGAAATGGCCACTTTTAGAAAATTTTTTATTTTGCCATTTCAGTAGAAATGGCCACTATTAGAAAATTTTTTATTTTTTGAGATTTTTGCCACGAGCACCAAATTTAGCTTATTTTGCCATTTCAGTAGAAATGGCCACTTTTAGAAAATTTTTTTTTTTTTGAGATTTTTGCCACAAGCACCAAATTTAGCTTATTTTGCCAAAAATCTCAAAAAATTAAAATTTTTCTAAAAGTGGCCATTTCTACTGAAATGGCAAAATACGCTAAATTTGGTGCTTGTGGCAAAATTCTCATAAAATAAAGAAATGGCCACTTTTAGAAAATTTTTTATTTTTTGAGATTTTGCCACAAGCACCAAATTTAGCTTATTTTGCCATTTCAGTAGAAATGGCCACTTTTAGAAAATTTTTTATTTTTTGAGATTTTTGCCACGAGCACCAAATTTAGCTTATTTTGCCAAAAATCTCAAAAAATAAAAATTTTTCTAAAAGTGGCCATTTGTACTGAAATGACAAAATAAGCTAAATTTGGAGCTTGTGGCAAAAATCTCAAAAAATAAAAAATTTTCTAAAAGTGGCCATTTCTACTGAAATGGCAAAATAAGCTAAATTTGGTGCTCGTGGCAAAAATCTCAAAAAATAAAAAATTTTCTAAAAATGTTTTTATTTTTTGAGATTTTTGCCACAAGCACCAAATTTAGCTTATTTTGCTATTTTAGTAGAAATGGCCACTTTTAGAAAATTTTTTCATTTTTTGAGATTTTTGCCACAAGCACCAAATTTAGCTTATTTTGCCAAAAATCTCACAAAATAAAAATTTTTCTAAAAGTGGCCATTTCTACTGAAATGGCAAAATACGCTAAATTTGGTGCTTGTGGCAAAATTCTCATAAAATAAAGAAATGGCCACTTTTAGAAAATTTTTTATTTTTTGAGATTTTGCCACAAGCACCAAATTTAGCTTATTTTGCCATTTCAGTAGAAATGGCCACTTTTAGAAAATTTTTTATTTTTTGAGATTTTTGCCACAAGCACCAAATTTAGCTTATTTTGCCATTTCAGTACAAATGTCCACTTTTAGAAATTTTTTTAATTTTTGAGATTTTCGCCAGAGGCACCAAATTTAGCTTATATTGCCATTTCAGTAGAAATGGCCACTTTTAGAAAATTTTTTTATTTTTTGAGATTTTTGCCACAAGCACCAAATTTAGCTTATTTTGCCAAAAGAGATTTTTGTCACAAGCACCAAATTTAGCTTATTTTGCCATTTCAGTAGAAATGGCCACTATTAGAAAATTTTTTATTTTTTGAGATTTTTGCCACGAGCACCAAATTTAGCTTATTTTGCCATTTCAGTAGAAATGGCCACTTTTAGAAAATTTTTTTTTTTTTGAGATTTTTGCCACAAGCACCAAATTTAGCTTATTTTGCCAAAAATCTCAAAAAATTAAAATTTTTCTAAAAGTGGCCATTTCTACTGAAATGGCAAAATACGCTAAATTTGGTGCTTGTGGCAAAATTCTCATAAAATAAAGAAATGGCCACTTTTAGAAAATTTTTTATTTTTTGAGATTTTGCCACAAGCACCAAATTTAGCTTATTTTGCCATTTCAGTAGAAATGGCCACTTTTAGAAAATTTTTTATTTTTTGAGATTTTTGCCACGAGCACCAAATTTAGCTTATTTTGCCAAAAATCTCAAAAAATAAAAATTTTTCTAAAAGTGGCCATTTGTACTGAAATGACAAAATAAGCTAAATTTGGAGCTTGTGGCAAAAATCTCAAAAAATAAAAAATTTTCTAAAAGTGGCCATTTCTACTGAAATGGCAAAATAAGCTAAATTTGGTGCTCGTGGCAAAAATCTCAAAAAATAAAAAATTTTCTAAAAATGTTTTTATTTTTTGAGATTTTTGCCACAAGCACCAAATTTAGCTTATTTTGCTATTTTAGTAGAAATGGCCACTTTTAGAAAATTTTTTCATTTTTTGAGATTTTTGCCACAAGCACCAAATTTAGCTTATTTTGCCAAAAATCTCACAAAATAAAAATTTTTCTAAAAGTGGCCATTTCTACTGAAATGGCAAAATACGCTAAATTTGGTGCTTGTGGCAAAATTCTCATAAAATAAAGAAATGGCCACTTTTAGAAAATTTTTTATTTTTTGAGAATTTGGTGCTTGTGGCAAAAATCTCATAAAATAAAAAATTTTCTAAAAGTGGCCATTTCTACTGAAATAGCAAAATAAGCTAAATTTGGTGCTTGTGGCAAAAATCTCAAAAAATAAAAAATTTTCTAAAAGAGATTTTGGCAAAATAAGCTAAATTTAGTGCTTTTGGCAAAAATCTCAAAAAATGAAAATATTTCTAAAAATGGCCATTTGTACTGAAATGACAAAATAATCTAAATTTGGTGCCTGTGGCAAAAATCTCAAAAAATAAAAAAATTTCTAAAAGTGGCCATTTGTACTGAAATGGCAAAATAAGCTAAATTTGGTGCTTGTGGCAAAAATTTAAAAAAATTAAAATATTTCTAAAAATGGCCATTTGTACTGAAATGACAAAATAAGCTAAATTTGGTGCAAAAATCTCTTTTAGAAAATTTTTTATTTTTTGAGACTTGCCACAAGCACCAAATTTAGCTTATTTTGCCATTTCAGTAGAAATGGCCACTTTTAGAAAATTTTTTCATTTTTTGAGATTTTTGCCACAAGCACCAAATTTAGCTTATTTTGCCATTTCAGTAGAAATGGCCACTTTTAGAAATTTTATTATTTTTTGAGACTTTTACCACAAGCACCAAATTTAGCGTATTTTGCCATTTCAGTAGAAATGGCCACTCTTAGAAAATTTTTTATTTTTTGAGATTTTTGCCACAGGCACCAAATTTAGATTATTTTGTCATTTCAGTACAAATGGCCACCTTTAGAAAATTTTTATTTTTTGAGATTTTTGGCAAAATAAGCTAAATTTGGTGCTTGTGGCAAAAATCTCAAAAAATAAAAAATTTTCTAAATGTGGCCATTTCTACTGAAATGGCAAAATAAGCTAAATTTGGTGCTTGTGGCAAAATCTCAAAAAATAAAAAATTTTCTAAATGTGGCCATTTCTACTGAAATGGCAAAATAAGCTAAATTTGGTGCTTGTGGCAAAATCTCAAAAAATAAAAAATTTTCTAAAAGTGGCCATTTCTTTATTTTATGAGAATTTTGCCACAAGCACCAAATTTAGCTTATTTTGCCATTTCAGTAGAAATGGCCACTTTTAGAAAATTTTTTATTTTTTGAGATTTTTGCCACGAGCACCAAATTTAGCTTATTTTGCCATTTCAGTACAAATGGCCACTTTTAGAAAATTTTTTATTTTTTGAGATTTTTGCCACAAGCACCAAATTTAGCTTATTTTGCCAAAAATCTCAAAAAATAAAAATTTTTCTAAAAGTGGCCATTTCTAAATTTTCTAAATGTGGCCATTTCTACTGAAATGGCAAAATAAGCTAAATTTGGTGCTTGTGGCAAAATCTCAAAAAATAAAAAATTTTCTAAAAGTGGCCATTTCTTTCTTTTATGAGAATTTTGCCACAAGCACCAAATTTAGCGTATTTTGCCATTTCAGTAGAAATGGCCACTTTTAGAAAAATTTTTATTTTTTGAGATTTTTGGCAAAATAAGCTAAATTTGGTGCTTGTGGCAAAAATCTCAAAAAATAAAAAATTTTCTAAAAGTGGCCATTTGTACTGAAATGGCAAAATAAGCTAAATTTGGTGCTTGTGGCAAAAATCTCAAAAAATGAAAAAATTTTCTAAAAGTGGCCATTTCTACTGAAATGGCAAAATAAGCTAAATTTGGTGCTCGTGGCAAAATTCTCATAAAAGAAAGAAATGGCCACTTTTAGAAAATTTTTTATTTTGCCATTTCAGTAGAAATGGCCACTATTAGAAATTTTTTTATTTTTTGAGATTTTTGCCACGAGCACCAAATTTAGCTTATTTTGCCATTTCAGTAGAAATGGCCACTTTTAGAAAAATTTTTATTTTTTGAGATTTTTGGCAAAATAAGCTAAATTTGGTGCTTGTGGCAAAAATCTCAAAAAATAAAAAAATTTTCTAAAAGTGGCCATATGTACTGAAATGGCAAAATAAGCTAAATTTGGTGCTTGTGGCAAAAATCTCAAAAAATAAAAAATTTTCTAAAAGAGATTTTTGCCAAGCACCAAATTTAGCTTATTTTGCCATTTCAGTAGAAATGGCCACTTTTAGAAAATTTTTTATTTTTTGAGATTTTTGCCACAAGCACCAAATTTAGCTTATTTTGTCATTTCAGTACAAATGGCCACTTTTAGAAAATTATTATTTTTTGAGATTTTTGGCAAAATAAGCTAAATTTGGTGCTTGTGGCAAAAATCTCAAAAAATAAAAAATTTTCTAAATGTGGCCATTTCTACTGAAATGGCAAAATAAGCTAAATTTGGTGCTTGTGGCAAAAATCTCATAAAATAAAAAATTTTCTAAAAGTGGCCATTTCTACTGAAATAGCAAAATAAGCTAAATTTGGTGCTTGTGGCAAAAATCTCAAAAAATAAAAAATTTTCTAAAAGAGATTTTTGCCAAGCACCAAATTTAGCTTATTTTGCCATTTCAGTACAAATGGCCACCTTTAGAAAATTTTTATTTTTTGAGATTTTTGGCAAAATAAGCTAAATTTGGTGCTTGTGGCAAAAATCTCAAAAAATAAAAAATTTTCTAAATGTGGCCATTTCTACTGAAATGGCAAAATAAGCTAAATTTGGTGCTTGTGGCAAAATCTCAAAAAATAAAAAATTTTCTAAAAGTGGCCATTTCTTTATTTTATGAGAATTTTGCCACAAGCACCAAATTTAGCTTATTTTGCCATTTCAGTAGAAATGGCCACTTTTAGAAAATTTTTTATTTTTTGAGATTTTGCCACAAGCACCAAATTTAGCTTATTTTGCCATTTCAGTAGAAATGGCCACTTTTAGAAAATTTTTTATTTTTTGAGATTTTTGCCACAAGCACCAAATTTAGCTTATTTTGCCATTTCAGTAGAAATGGCCACTTTTAGAAAATTTTTTATTTTTTGAGATTTTTGCCACAAGCACCAAATTTAGCTTATTTTGTCATTTCAGTACAAATGGCCACCTTTAGAAAATTTTTATTTTTTGAGATTTTTGGCAAAATAAGCTAAATTTGGTGCTTGTGGCAAAAATCTCAAAAAATAAAAAATTTTCTAAATGTGGCCATTTCTACTGAAATGGCAAAATAAGCTAAATTTGGTGCTTGTGGCAAAATCTCAAAAAATAAAAAATTTTCTAAAAGTGGCCATTTCTTTATTTTATGAGAATTTTGCCACAAGCACCAAATTTAGCTTATTTTGCCATTTCAGTAGAAATGGCCACTTTTAGAAAATTTTTTATTTTTTGAGATTTTTGCCACGAGCACCAAATTTAGCTTATTTTGCCATTTCAGTAGAAATGGCCACTTTTAGAAAATTTTTTCATTTTTTGAGATTTTTGCCACAAGCACCAAATTTAGCTTATTTTGCCATTTCAGTACAAATGGCCACTTTTAGAAAATTTTTTATTTTTTGAGATTTTTGCCACAAGCACCAAATTTAGCTTATTTTGCCAAAAATCTCAAAAAATAAAAATTTTTCTAAAAGTGGCCATTTCTAAATTTTCTAAATGTGACCATTTCTACTGAAATGGCAAAATAAGCTAAATTTGGTGCTTGTGGCAAAATCTCAAAAAATAAAAAATTTTCTAAAAGTGGCCATTTCTACTGAAATGGCAAAATACGCTAAATTTGGTGCTTGTGGCAAAAATCTCAAAAAATGAAAAAATTTTCTAAAAGTGGCCATTTCTACTGAAATGGCAAAATAAGCTAAATTTGGTGCTCGTGGCAAAAATCTCAAAAAATAAAAAATTTTCTAAAAGTGGCCATTTCTACTGAGCACCAAAGCACCAAATTTAGCTTATTTTGCCATTTCAGTAGAAATGGCCACTTTTAGAAATTTTTTTATTTTTTGAGATTTTTGCCACGAGCACCAAATTTAGCTTATTTTGCCATTTCAGTAGAAATGGCCACTTTTAGTGCTTTTGGCAAAAATCTCAAAAAATGAAAATATTTCTAAAAATGGCCATTTGTACTGAAATGACAAAATAATCTAAATTTGGTGCCTGTGGCAAAAATCTCAAAAAATAAAAAAATTTCTAAAAGTGGCCATTTGTACTGAAATGGCAAAATAAGCTAAATTTGGTGCTTGTGGCAAAAATTTAAAAAAATTAAAATATTTCTAAAAATGGCCATTTGTACTGAAATGACAAAATAAGCTTAATTTGGTGCTTGTGGCAAAAATCTCAAAAAATAAAAAAATTTTCTAAAAGTGGCCATTTCTACTGAAATGGCAAAATAAGCTAAATTTGGTGCTTGTGGCAAAAATCTCAAAAAATAAAAAATTTTCTAAAAGTGGCCATTTCTACTGAAATGGCAAAATAAGCTAAATTTGGTGCTTGGCAAAAATCTCTTTTAGAAAATTTTTTATTTTTTGAGATTTTTGCCACAAGCACCAAATTTAGCTTATTTTGCTATTTCAGTAGAAATGGCCACTTTTAGAAAATTTTTATTTTTTGAGATTTTTGGCAAAATAAGCTAAATTTGGTGCTTGTGGCAAAAATCTCAAAAAATAAAAAATTTTCTAAAAGTGGCCATTTGTACTGAAATGGCAAAATAAGCTAAATTTGGTGCTTGTGGCAAAAATCTCAAAAAATGAAAAAATTTTCTAAAAGTGGCCATTTCTACTGAAATGGCAAAATAAGCTAAATTTGGTGCTCGTGGCAAAAATCTCAAAAAATAAAAAATTTTCTAAAAGTGGCCATTTCTACTGAAATGGCAAAATAAGCTAAATTTGGTGCTTGGCAAAAATCTCTTTTAGAAAATTTTTTATTTTTTGAGACTTGCCACAAGCACCAAATTTAGCTTATTTTGCCATTTCAGTAGAAATGGCCACTTTTAGAAATTTTTTTATTTTTTGAGATTTTTGCCACGAGCACCAAATTTAGCTTATTTTGCCATTTCAGAAAAAAAATTTTCTAAAAGTGGCCATTTCTACTGAAATGGCAAAATAAGCTAAATTTGGTGCTTGGCAAAAATCTCTTTTAGAAAATTTTTTATTTTGTGAGATTTTTGCCACGAGCACCAAATTTCGCTTATTTTGCCATTTCAGTAGAAATGGCCACTTTTAGAAAATTTTTTCATTTTTTGAGATTTTTGCCACAAGCACCAAATTTAGCTTATTTTGCCATTTCAGTACAAATGGCCACTTTTAGAAAATTTTTTATTTTTTGAGATTTTTGCCACAAGCACCAAATTTAGCTTATTTTGCCAAAAATCTCACAAAATAAAAATTTTTCTAAAAGTGGCCATTTCTACTGAAATGGCAAAATACGCTAAATTTGGTGCTTGTGGCAAAATTCTCATAAAATAAAGAAATGGCCACTTTTAGAAAATTTTTTATTTTTTGAGATTTTGCCACAAGCACCAAATTTAGCTTATTTTGTCATTTCAGTACAAATGGCCATTTTTAGAAATATTTTAATTTTTTTAAATTTTTGCCACAAGCACCAAATTTAGCTTATTTTGCCATTTCAGTACAAATGGCCACTTTTAGAAAATTTTTTATTTTTTGAGATTTTTGCCACAAGCACCAAATTTAGCTTATTTTGTCATTTCAGTACAAATGGCCATTTTTAGAAATATTTTAATTTTTTTAAATTTTTGCCACAAGCACCAAATTTAGCTTATTTTGCCATTTCAGTACAAATGGCCACTTTTAGAAAATTTTTTATTTTTTGAGATTTTTGCCACAAGCACCAAATTTAGCTTATTTTGCCAAAAATCTCAAAAAATAAAAATTTTTCTAAAAGTGGCCATTTTTAAATTTTCTAAATGTGGCCATTTCTACTGAAATGGCAAAATAAGCTAAATTTGGTGCTTGTGGCAAAATCTCAAAAAATAAAAAATTTTCTAAAAGTGGCCATTTCTTTCTTTTATGAGAATTTTGCCACAAGCACCAAATTTAGCGTATTTTGCCATTTCAGTAGAAATGGCCACTTTTAGAAAAATTTTTATTTTTTGAGATTTTTGGCAAAATAAGCTAAATTTGGTGCTTGTGGCAAAAATCTCAAAAAATAAAAAATTTTCTAAAAGTGGCCATTTGTACTGAAATGGCAAAATAAGCTAAATTTGGTGCTTGTGGCAAAAATCTCAAAAAATGAAAAAATTTTCTAAAAGTGGCCATTTCTACTGAAATGGCAAAATAAGCTAAATTTGGTGCTCGTGGCAAAAATCTCAAAAAATAAAAAATTTTCTAAAAGTGGCCATTTCTACTGAAATGGCAAAATAAGCTAAATTTGGTGCTTGGCAAAAATCTCTTTTAGAAAATTTTTTATTTTTTGAGACTTGCCACAAGCACCAAATTTAGCTTATTTTGCCATTTCAGTAGAAATGGCCACTTTTAGAAAATTTTTTCATTTTTTGAGATTTTTGCCACAAGCACCAAATTTAGCTTATTTTGCCATTTCAGTACAAATGGCCACTTTTAGAAAATTTTTTATTTTTTGAGATTTTTGCCACAAGCACCAAATTTAGCTTATTTTGCCAAAAATCTCAAAAAATAAAAATTTTTCTAAAAGTGGCCATTTTTAAATTTTCTAAATGTGGCCATTTCTACTGAAATGGCAAAATAAGCTAAATTTGGTGCTTGTGGCAAAAATCTCAAAAAATGAAAAAATTTTCTAAAAGTGGCCATTTCAGTAGAAATGGCCACTTTTAGAAAATTTTTTATTTTATGAGATTTTTGCCACAAGCACCAAATTTAGCTTATTTTGCCATTTCAGTAGAAATGGCCACATTTAGAAAATTTTTTATTTTTTGAGATTTTTGCCACAAGCACCAAATTTAGCTTATTTTGCCAAAAATCTCAAAAAATAAAAATTTTCTAAAAGTGGCCATTTGTACTGAAATGACAAAATAAGCTAAATTTGGTGCTTGTGGCAAAAATCTCAAAAAATAAAAAATTTTCTAAAAGTGGCCATTTCTACTGAAATGGCCACTTTTAGAAAATTTTTTATTTTTTGAGATTTTTGCCACAAGCCCCAAATTTAGCTTATTTTGCCAAAAATCTCACAAAATAAAAATTTTTCTAAAAGTGGCCATTTCTACTGAAATGGCAAAATACGCTAAATTTGGTGCTTGTGGCAAAATTCTCATAAAATAAAGAAATGGCCACTTTTAGAAAATTTTTTATTTTTTGAGATTTTGCCACAAGCACCAAATTTAGCTTATTTTGCCATTTCAGTAGAAATGGCCACTTTTAGAAAATTTTTTATTTTTTGAGATTTTTGCCACAAGCACCAAATTTAGCTTATTTTGTCATTTCAGTACAAATGGCCATTTTTAGAAATATTTTAATTTTTTTAAATTTTTGCCACAAGCACCAAATTTAGCTTATTTTGCCATTTCAGTACAAATGGCCACTTTTAGAAAATTTTTTATTTTTTGAGATTTTTGCCACAAGCACCAAATTTAGCTTATTTTGCCAAAAATCTCAAAAAATAAAAATTTTTCTAAAAGTGGCCATTTTTAAATTTTCTAAATGTGGCCATTTCTACTGAAATGGCAAAATAAGCTAAATTTGGTGCTTGTGGCAAAATCTCAAAAAATAAAAAATTTTCTAAAAGTGGCCATTTCTTTCTTTTATGAGAATTTTGCCACAAGCACCAAATTTAGCGTATTTTGCCATTTCAGTAGAAATGGCCACTTTTAGAAAAATTTTTATTTTTTGAGATTTTTGGCAAAATAAGCTAAATTTGGTGCTTGTGGCAAAAATCTCAAAAAATAAAAAATTTTCTAAAAGTGGCCATTTGTACTGAAATGGCAAAATAAGCTAAATTTGGTGCTTGTGGCAAAAATCTCAAAAAATGAAAAAATTTTCTAAAAGTGGCCATTTCTACTGAAATGGCAAAATAAGCTTAATTTGGCGCTTGTGGCAAAAATCTCAAAAAATAAAAAAATTTTCTAAAAGTGGCCATTTCTACTGAAATGGCAAAATAAGCTAAATTTGGTGCTTGTGGCAAAAATCTCAAAAAATAAAAAATTTTCTAAAAGTGGCCATTTCTACTGAAATGGCAAAATAAGCTAAATTTGGTGCTTGGCAAAAATCTCTTTTAGAAAATTTTTTATTTTTTGAGACTTGCCACAAGCACCAAATTTAGCTTATTTTGCCATTTCAGTAGAAATGGCCATTTTTAGAAATTTTTTTATTTTTTGAGATTTTTGCCACGAGCACCAAATTTAGCTTATTTTGCCATTTCAGTAAAAATGGCCACTTTTAGTGCTTTTGGCAAAAATCTCAAAAAATGAAAATATTTCTAAAAATGGCCATTTGTACTGAAATGACAAAATAATCTAAATTTGGTGCCTGTGGCAAAAATCTCAAAAAATAAAAAAATTTCTAAAAGTGGCCATTTGTACTGAAATGGCAAAATAAGCTAAATTTGGTGCTTGTGGCAAAAATTTAAAAAAATTAAAATATTTCTAAAAATGGCCATTTGTACTGAAATGACAAAATAAGCTTAATTTGGCGCTTGTGGCAAAAATCTCAAAAAATAAAAAAATTTTCTAAAAGTGGCCATTTCTACTGAAATGGCAAAATAAGCTAAATTTGGTGCTTGTGGCAAAAATCTCAAAAAATAAAAAATTTTCTAAAAGTGGCCATTTCTACTGAAATGGCAAAATAAGCTAAATTTGGTGCTTGGCAAAAATCTCTTTTAGAAAATTTTTTATTTTTTGAGATTTTTGCCACAAGCACCAAATTTAGCTTATTTTGCTATTTCAGTAGAAATGGCCACTTTTAGAAAATTTTTTATTTTATGAGATTTTTGCCACAAGCACCAAATTTAGCTTATTTTGCCATTTCAGTAGAAATGGCCACATTTAGAAAATTTTTTATTTTTTGAGATTTTTGCCACAAGCACCAAATTTAGCTTATTTTGCCAAAAATCTCAAAAAATAAAAATTTTCTAAAAGTGGCCATTTGTACTGAAATGACAAAATAAGCTAAATTTGGTGCTTGTGGCAAAAATCTCAAAAAATAAAAAATTTTCTAAAAGTGGCCATTTCTACTGAAATGGCAAAATAAGCTAAATTTGGTGCTTGGCAAAAATCTCTTTTAGAAAATTTTTTATTTTTTGAGATTTTTGCCACAAGCACCAAATTTAGCTTATTTTGCCATTTCAGTACATATGGCCACTTTTAGAAAATTTTTTTATTTTTTGAGATTTTTGCCACAAGCACCAAATTTAGCTTATTTTGCCAAAAATCTCAAAAAATAAAAATTTTTCTAAAAGTGGCCATTTCTACTGAAATGGCAAAATAAGCTAAATTTGGTGCTCGTGGCAAAAATCTCAAAAAATAAAAAAATTTCTAATAGTGGCCATTTCTACTGAAATGGCAAAATAAGCTAAATTTGGTGCTTGTGGCAAAAATCTCAAAAAATGAAAAAATTTCTAATAGTGGCCATTTCTACTGAAATGGCAAAATAAGCTAAATTTGGTGCTTGTGGCAAAAATCTCAAAAAATAAAAAATTTTCTAAAAGTGGCCATATGTACTGAAATGGCAAAATAAGCTAAATTTAGTGCTCGTGGCAAAAATCTCAAAAAATAAAAAAATTTTCTAAAAGAGATTTTTGCCAAGCACCAAATTTAGCTTATTTTGCCATTTCAGTAGAAATGGCCACTTTTAGAAAATTTTTTATTTTTTGAGATTTTTGCCACGAGCACCAAATTTAGCTTATTTTGCCATTTCAGTAGAAATGGCCACTTTTAGAAAATTTTTTCATTTTTTGAGATTTTTGCCACAAGCACCAAATTTAGCTTATTTTGCCATTTCAGTACAAATGGCCACTTTTAGAAAATTTTTTATTTTTTGAGATTTTTGCCACAAGCACCAAATTTAGCTTATTTTGCCATTTCAGTACAAATGGCCACTTTTAGAAAATTTTTATTTTTTGAGATTTTTGGCAAAATAAGCTAAATTTGGTGCTTGTGGCAAAAATCTCAAAAAATAAAAAATTTTCTAAAAGTGGCCATTTCTACTGAAATGGCAAAATAAGCTAAATTTGGTGCTTGTGGCAAAATCTCAAAAAATAAAAAATTTTCTAAAAGTGGCCATTTCTTTATTTTATGAGAATTTTGCCACAAGCACCAAATTTAGCGTATTTTGCCATTTCAGTAGAAATGGCCACTTTTAGAAAAATTTTTATTTTTTGAGATTTTTGGCAAAATAAGCTAAATTTGGTGCTTGTGGCAAAAATCTCAAAAAATAAAAAATTTTCTAAAAGTGGCCATTTGTACTGAAATGGCAAAATAAGCTAAATTTGGTGCTTGTGGCAAAAATCTCAAAAAATGAAAAAATTTTCTAAAAGTGGCCATTTCTACTAAAATGGCAAAATAAGCTAAATTTGGTGCTCGTGGCAAAAATCTCAAAAAATAAAAAATTTTCTAAAAGTGGCCATTTGTACTGAAATGGCAAAATAAGCTAAATTTGGTGCTTGTGGCAAAAATCTCAAAAAATGAAAAAATTTTCTAAAAGTGGCCATTTCTACTAAAATGGCAAAATAAGCTAAATTTGGTGCTCGTGGCAAAAATCTCAAAAAATAAAAAATTTTCTAA
Organism: Sturmia bella; assembly: GCA_963662145.1. Lineage (NCBI taxonomy): Eukaryota > Metazoa > Arthropoda > Insecta > Diptera > Tachinidae > Sturmia > Sturmia bella. Next base: position 39,729,180 of record OY759172.1, read on the forward strand.
AAGTGGCCATTTCTACTGAAATGGCAAAATAAGCTAAATTTTTTGCTTGTGGCAAGTCTCAAAAAATAAAAAATTTTCTAAAAGAGATTTTTGCCAAGCACCAAATTTAGCTTATTTTGCCATTTCAGTAGAAATGGCCACTTTTAGAAAATTTTTTATTTTTTGAGATTTTTGCCACGAGCACCAAATTTAGCTTATTTTGCCATTTCAGTAGAAATGGCCACTTTTAGAAAAATTTTTTCATTTTTTGAGATTTTTGCCACAAGCACCAAATTTAGCTTATTTTGCCATTTCAGTACAAATGGCCACTTTTAGAAAATTTTTTATTTTTTGAGATTTTTGGCAAAATAAGCTAAATTTGGTGCTTGTGGCAAAAATCTCAAAAAATGAAAAAATTTTCTAAAAGTGGCCAATCTCAAAAAATGAAAAAATTTTCTAAAAGTGGCCATTTCTACTGAAATGGCAAAATAAGCTAAATTTGGTGCTTGTGGCAAGTCTCAAAAAATAAAAAATTTTCTAAAAGAGATTTTTGCCAAGCACCAAATTTAGCTTATTTTGCCATTTCAGTAGAAATGGCCACTTTTAGAAAATTTTTTATTTTTTGAGATTTTTGCCACGAGCACCAAATTTCGCTTATTTTGCCATTTCAGTAGAAATGGCCACTTTTAGAAAATTTTTTCATTTTTTGAGATTTTTGCCACAAGCACCAAATTTAGCTTATTTTGCCATTTCAGTACAAATGGCCACTTTTAGAAAATTTTTTATTTTTTGAGATTTTTGCCACAAGCACCAAATTTAGCTTATTTTGCCAAAAATCTCACAAAATAAAAATTTTTCTAAAAGTGGCCATTTCTACTGAAATGGCAAAATACGCTAAATTTGGTGCTTGTGGCAAAATTCTCATAAAATAAAGAAATGGCCACTTTTAGAAAATTTTTTATTTTTTGAGATTTTGCCACAAGCACCAAATTTAGCTTATTTTGCCATTTCAGTAGAAATGGCCACTTTTAGAAAATTTTTTATTTTTTGAGATTTTTGCCACAAGCACCAAATTTAGCTTATTTTGTCATTTCAGTACAAATGGCCATTTTTAGAAATATTTTAATTTTTTTAAATTTTTGCCACAAGCACCAAATTTAGCTTATTTTGCCATTTCAGTACAAATGGCCACTTTTAGAAATTTTTTTAATTTTTGAGATTTTTGCCACAGGCACCAAATTTAGCTTATTTTGCCAAAAATCTCAAAAAATAAAAATTTTTCTAAAAGTGGCCATAAAATATTTTCTAAAAGTGGCCATTTCTACTGAAATGGCAAAATAAGCTAAATTTGGTGCTTGTGGCAAAAATCTCAAAAAATAAAAAATTTTCTAAAAGTGGCCATATGTACTGAAATGGCAAAATAAGCTAAATTTAGTGCTCGTGGCAAAAATCTCAAAAAATAAAAAAATTTTCTAAAAGAGATTTTTGCCAAGCACCAAATTTAGCTTATTTTGCCATTTCAGTAGAAATGGCCACTTTTAGAAAATTTTTTATTTTTTGAGATTTTTGCCACGAGCACCAAATTTAGCTTATTTTGCCATTTCAGTAGAAATGGCCACTTTTAGAAAATTTTTTCATTTTTTGAGATTTTTGCCACAAGCACCAAATTTAGCTTATTTTGCCATTTCAGTACAAATGGCCACTTTTAGAAAATTTTTTATTTTTTGAGATTTTTGCCACAAGCACCAAATTTAGCTTATTTTGCCATTTCAGTACAAATGGCCACTTTTAGAAAATTTTTATTTTTTGAGATTTTTGGCAAAATAAGCTAAATTTGGTGCTTGTGGCAAAAATCTCAAAAAATAAAAAATTTTCTAAAAGTGGCCATTTCTACTGAAATGGCAAAATAAGCTAAATTTGGTGCTTGTGGCAAAATCTCAAAAAATAAAAAATTTTCTAAAAGTGGCCATTTCTTTATTTTATGAGAATTTTGCCACAAGCACCAAATTTAGCGTATTTTGCCATTTCAGTAGAAATGGCCACTTTTAGAAAAATTTTTATTTTTTGAGATTTTTGGCAAAATAAGCTAAATTTGGTGCTTGTGGCAAAAATCTCAAAAAATAAAAAATTTTCTAAAAGTGGCCATTTGTACTGAAATGGCAAAATAAGCTAAATTTGGTGCTTGTGGCAAAAATCTCAAAAAATGAAAAAATTTTCTAAAAGTGGCCATTTCTACTAAAATGGCAAAATAAGCTAAATTTGGTGCTCGTGGCAAAAATCTCAAAAAATAAAAAATTTTCTAAAAGTGGCCATTTGTACTGAAATGGCAAAATAAGCTAAATTTGGTGCTTGTGGCAAAAATCTCAAAAAATGAAAAAATTTTCTAAAAGTGGCCATTTCTACTAAAATGGCAAAATAAGCTAAATTTGGTGCTCGTGGCAAAAATCTCAAAAAATAAAAAATTTTCTAAAAGTGGCCATTTCTACTGAAATGGCAAAATAAGCTAAATTTGGTGCTTGTGGCAAGTCTCAAAAAATAAAAAATTTTCTAAAAGAGATTTTTGCCAAGCACCAAATTTAGCTTATTTTGCCATTTCAGTAGAAATGGCCACTTTTAGAAAATTTTTTATTTTTTGAGATTTTTGCCACGAGCACCAAATTTCGCTTATTTTGCCATTTCAGTAGAAATGGCCACTTTTAGAAAATTTTTTCATTTTTTGAGATTTTTGCCACAAGCACCAAATTTAGCTTATTTTGCCATTTCAGTACAAATGGCCACTTTTAGAAATTTTTTTATTTTTTGAGATTTTTGCCACAAGCACCAAATTTAGCTTATTTTGCCATTTCAGTAGAAATGGCCACTTTTAGAAAATATTTTATGGCCACTTTTAGAAAAATTTTTATTTTTTGAGATTTTTGGCAAAATAAGCTAAATTTGGTGCCTGTGGCAAAAATCTCAAAAATTAAAAAAATTTCTAAAAGTGGCCATTTGTACTGAAATGGCAAAATAAGCTAAATTTGGTGCTTGTGGCAAAAATTTAAAAAAATTAAAATATTTCTAAAAATGGCCATTTGTACTGAAATGACAAAATAAGCTAAATTTGGTGCTTGTGGCAAAAATCTCAAAAAATAAAAAAATTTCTAAAAGTGGCCATTTCTACTGAAATGGCAAAATAAGCTAAATTTGGTGCTTGTGGCAAAATCTCACTTTTAGAAAATTTTTTATTTTTTGAGATTTTTGCCACGAGCACCAAATTTCGCTTATTTTGCCATTTCAGTAGAAATGGCCACTTTTAGAAAATTTTTTCATTTTTTGAGATTTTTGCCACAAGCACCAAATTTAGCTTATTTTGCCATTTCAGTACAAATGGCCACTTTTAGAAATTTTTTTATTTTTTGAGATTTTTGCCACAAGCACCAAATTTAGCTTATTTTGCCAAAAATCTCACAAAATAAAAATTTTTCTAAAAGTGGCCATTTCTACTGAAATGGCAAAATACGCTAAATTTGGTGCTTGTGGCAAAATTCTCATAAAATAAAGAAATGGCCACTTTTAGAAAATTTTTTATTTTTTGAGATTTTGCCACAAGCACCAAATTTAGCTTATTTTGCCATTTCAGTAGAAATGGCCACTTTTAGAAATTTTTTTATTTTTTGAGATTTTTGCCACAAGCACCAAATTTAGCTTATTTTGTCATTTCAGTACAAATGGCCATTTTTAGAAATATTTTAATTTTTTTAAATTTTTGCCACAAGCACCAAATTTAGCTTATTTTGCCATTTCAGTACAAATGGCCACTTTTAGAAATTTTTTTAATTTTTGAGATTTTTGCCACAGGCACCAAATTTAGCTTATTTTGCCAAAAATCTCAAAAAATAAAAATTTTTCTAAAAGTGGCCATAAAATATTTTCTAAAAGTGGCCATTTCTACTGAAATGGCAAAATAAGCTAAATTTGGTGCTTGTGGCAAAACTCTCAAAAAATAAAAAATTTCTAATAGTGGCCATTTCTACTGAAATGGCAAAATAAGCTAAATTTGGTGCTTGTTGCAAAAATCTCAAAAAATGAAAAAATTTCTAATAGTGGCCATTTCTACTGAAATGGCAAAATAAGCTGAATTTGGTGCTTGTGGCAAAAATCTCAAAAAATAAAAAATTTTCTAAAAGTGGCCATTTCTACTGAAATGGCAAAATACGCTAAATTTGGTGCTTGTGACAAAAATCTCAAAAAATGAAAAAATTTTCTAAAAGTGGCCATTTCTACTGAAATGGCAAAATACGCTAAATTTGGTGCTTGTGGCAAAAATCTCAAAAAATAAAAATTTTTCTAAAAGTGGCCATTTCTACTGAAATGGCAAAATAAGCTAAATTTGGTGCTTGTGGCAAAAATCTCAAAAAATGAAAAAATTTTCTAAAAGTGGGCATTTCTACTGAAATAGCAAAATACGCTAAATTTGGTGCTCGTTTTAGAAAATTTTTTAGAAAATTTTTTATTTTTTGAGATTTTTGCCACAAGCAACAAATTTTGCTTATTTTGCCATTTCAGTAGAAATGCCCACTTTTAGAAAATTTTTTATTTTGTGAGATTTTTGCCACGAGCACCAAATTTAGCGTATTTTGCTATTTCAGTAGAAATGCCCACTTTTAGATAATTTTTTCATTTTTTGAGATTTTTGCCACAAGCACCAAATTTAGCTTATTTTGTCATTTCAGTACAAATGGCCATTTTTAGAAATATTTTCATATTTTTAAAATTTTTGCCACAAGCACCAAATTTAGCTTATTTTGCCATTTCAGTACAAATGGCCACTTTTAGAAATTTTTTTATTTTTTGAGATTTTTGCCACAGGCACCAAATTTAGATTATTTTGTCATTTCAGTACAAATGGCCATTTTTAAAAATATTTTCATTTTTTGAGATTTTTGCCAAAAGCACTAAATTTAGCTTATTTTGCCAAAAATTTCAAAAAATAAAAAATTTTCAAAAAGTGGCCATTTTTGCTGAAATGGCAAAATAAGCTAAATTTGGTGCTTGTGGCAAAAGTCTCAAAAAATAAAAACTTTTCTAAAAGTGGCCATTTCTACTGAAATGGCAAAATACGCTAAATTTGGTGCTTGTGGCAAAAGTCTCAAAAAATAAAAAATTTTCTAAGAGATTTTTGCCAAGCACCAAATTTAGCTTATTTTGCCATTTCAGTACAAATGGTCACTTTTAGAAAATTTTTTATTTTTTGAGATTTTTGTCACAAGCACCAAATTTAGCTTATTTTGCCATTTCAGTAGAAATGGCCACTTTAGAAAATTTTTTATTTTTTGAGATTTGCCACAAGCACCAAATTTAGCTTATTTTGCCATTTCAGTACAAATGGCCACTTTTAGAAAATTTTTTATTTTTTGAGATTTTTGCCACAGGCACCAAATTTAGATTATTTTGTCATTTCAGTACAAATGGCCATTTTTAGAAATATTTTCATTTTTTGAGATTTTTGCCAAAAGCACTAAATTTAGCTTATTTTGCCAAAAATTTCAAAAAATAAAAAATTTTCAAAAAGTGGCCATTTTTGCTGAAATGGCAAAATAAGCTAAATTTGGTGCTTGTGGCAAAAGTCTCAAAAAATAAAAACTTTTCTAAAAGTGGCCATTTCTACTGAAATGGCAAAATACGCTAAATTTGGTGCTTGTGGCAAAAGTCTCAAAAAATAAAAAATTTTCTAAAATAGATTTTTGCCAAGCACCAAATTTAGCTTATTTTGCCATTTCAGTACAAATGGCCACTTTAGAAAATTTTTTATTTTTTGAGATTTTTGCCACAAGCACCAAATTTTGCTTATTTTGCCATTTCAGCAGAAATTACCATTTTTAGTTTTTTTTTTCTTTTTTTGAGATTTTTGCCACAAGCACCAAATTTAGCGTATTTTGCCAAAAATATCAAAAAATAAAAAAAATTTCTAAAAGTGGCCATTTCTGCTGAAATGGAAAAATTAGCTAAATTTGGTGCTTGTGGCAAAAATCTCAAAAAATAAAAAAATTTCTAAAAGTGGCCATTTCTACTGAAATGGCAAAATAAGCTAAATTTGGTGCTTGTGGCAAAAATCTCAAATAATAAAAAAATTTCTAAAAGTGGCCATTTCTACTGAAATTTCAGTATAAATGGCCACTTTTAGAAAAATTTTTATTTTTTGAGATTTTTGGCAAAATAAGCTAAATTTGGTGCTTGTGGCAAAAGTCTCAAAAAATAAAAAATTTTAGTGCTTGTGGCAAAAATCTCAAAAAATAAAAAATTTTCTAAAAGTGGCCATTTGTACTGAAATGGCAAAATAAGCTAAATTTGGTGCTTGTGGCAAAAATCTCAAAAAAAAAAAAATTTTCTAAAAGTGGCCATTTCTACTGAAATGGCAAAATAAGCTAAATTTGGTGCTTGTGGCAAGTCTCAAAAAATAAAAACTTTTCTAAAAGTGGCCATTTGTACTGAAATGGCAAAATAAGCTAAATTTGGTGCTTGGCAAAAATCTCTTTTAGAAAATTTTTTATTTTTTGAGACTTTTGCCACAAGCACCAAATTTAGCTTATTCTGCCAAAAATCTCAAAAAATAAAAATTTTTCTAAAAGTGGCCATTTATACTGAAATGGCAAAATACGCTAAATTTGGTGCTTGTGGCAAAAGTCTCAAAAAATAAAAACTTTTCTAAAAGTGGCCATTTGTACTGAAATGGCAAAATAAGCTAAATTTGGTGCTTGGCAAAAATCTCTTTTAGAAAATTTTTTATTTTTTGAGACTTTTGCCACAAGCACCAAATTTAGCGTATTTTGCCATTTCAGTAGAAATGGCCACTTTTAGAAAAGTTTTTATTTTTTGAGACTTTTGCCACAAGCACCAAATTTAGCCTATTTTGCCATTTCAGTACAAATGGCCACTTTTAGAAAAGTTTTTATTTTTTGAGACTTGCCACAAGCACCAAATTTAGCTTATTTTGCCATTTCAGTACAAATGGCCACTTTTAGAAAATTTTTTCATTTTTTGAGATTTTTGCCACAAGCACCAAATTTAGCTTATTCTGCCAAAAATCTCAAAAAATAAAAATTTTTCTAAAAGTGGCCATTTATACTGAAATGGCAAAATACGCTAAATTTGGTGCTTGTGGCAAAAGTCTCAAAAAATAAAAACTTTTCTAAAAGTGGCCATTTGTACTGAAATGGCAAAATAAGCTAAATTTGGTGCTTGGCAAAAATCTCTTTTAGAAAATTTTTTATTTTTTGAGACTTTTGCCACAAGCACCAAATTTAGCGTATTTTGCCATTTCAGTAGAAATGGCCACTTTTAGAAAAGTTTTTATTTTTTGAGACTTTTGCCACAAGCACCAAATTTAGCCTATTTTGCCATTTCAGTACAAATGGCCACTTTTAGAAAATTTTTTATTTTTTGAGATTTTTGCCACAAGCACTAAAATTTTTTATTTTTTGAGACTTTTGCCACAAGCACCAAATTTAGCGTATTTTGCCATTTCAGTATAAATGGCCACTTTTAGAAAAATTTTTATTTTTTGAGATTTTTGGCAAAATAAGCTAAATTTGGTGCTTGTGGCAAAAATCTCAAAAAATGAAAAAATTTTCTAAAAGTGACCATTTCTACTGAAATGGCAAATAAGCTTAATTTGGTGCTCGTGGCAAAAATCTCAAAAAATAAAAAATTTTCTAAAAGTGGCCATTTCTACTAAAATGGCAAAAATCTCAAAAAATAAAAAATTTTCTAAAAGTGGCCATTTCTGCTGAAATGGAAAAATTAGCTAAATTTGGTGCTTGTGGCAAAAATCTCAAAAAATAAAAAAATTTCTAAAAGTGGTCATTTCTACTGAAATGGCAAAATAAGCTAAATTTGGTGCTTGTGGCAAAAGTCTCAAAAAATAAAAACTTTTCTAAAAGTGGCCATTTCTACTGAAATGGCAAAATAAGCTAAATTTGGTGCTTGGCAAAAATCTCAAAAAATAAAAAATTTTCTAAAAGTGGCCATTTCTACTGAAATGGCAAAATAAGCTAAATTTGGTGCTTGGCAAAAATCTCTTTTAGAAAATTTTTTATTTTTTGAGACTTTTGCCACAAGCACCAAATTTAGCGTATTTTGCCATTTCAGTAGAAATGGCCACTTTTAGAAAAGTTTTTAATTTTGAGACTTTTGCCACAAGGACCAAATTTAGCTTATTTTGCCATTTCAGTACAAATGGCCACTTTTAGAAAATTTTTTATTTTTTGAGATTTTTGCCACAAGCACTAAAATTTTTTATTTTTTGAGACTTTTGCCACAAGCACCAAATTTAGCGTATTTTGCCATTTCAGTAGAAATGGCCACTTTTAGAAAAGTTTTTATTTTTTGAGACTTTTGCCACAAGCACCAAATTTAGCTTATTTTGCCATTTCAGTAGAAATGGCCACTTTTAGAAAATTTTTTATTTTTTGAGATTTTTGCCACAAGCACCAAATTTAGCTTATTTTGCCATTTCAGTAGAAATGGCCACTTTTAGAAAATTTTTTATTTTTTGAGATTTTTGCGACGAGCACCAAATTTAGCTTATTTTGCCATTTCAGTATAAATGGCCACTTTTAGAAAAATTTTTATTTTTTGAGATTTTTGGCAAAATAAGCTAAATTTGGTGCTTGTGGCAAAAATCTCAAAAAATGAAAAAATTTTCTAAAAGTGGCCATTTCTACTGAAATGGCAAAATAAGCTAAATTTGGTGCTCGTGGCAAAAATCTCAAAAAATAAAAAATTTTCTAAAAGTGGCCATTTCTACTGAAATGGCAAAATAAGCTAAGCACCAAATTTAGCTTATTTTGCCATTTCAGTAGAAATGGCCACTTTTAGAAAAGTTTTTATTTTTTGAGACTTTTGCCACAAGCACCAAATTTAGCTTATTTTGCCATTTCAGTAGAAACGGCCACTTTTAGAAAATTTTTTTTTTTTTGAGATTTTTGCCACAAGCACCAAATTTAGCTTATTTTGCCATTTCAGTACAAATGGCCACTTTTAGAAAATTTTTTATTTTTTGAGATTTTTGCCACAAGCACTAAAATTTTTTTTTTATTTTTTGAGACTTTTGCCACAAGCACCAAATTTAGCTTATTTTGCCAAAAATCTCAAAAAATAAAAATTTTTCTAAAAGTGGCCATTTATACTGAAATGGCAAAATAAGCTAAATTTGGTGCTCGTCGCAAAAATCTCAAAAAATAAAAAATTTTCTAAAAGTGGCCATTTCTACTGAAATGGCAAAATAAGCTAAATTTGGTGCTTGTGGCAAAAATCTCAAAAAAAAAATTTTTTCTAAAAGTGGCCATTTCTACTGAAATGGCAAAATAAGCTAAATTTGGTGCTTGTGGCAAAAGTCTCAAAAAATAAAAACTTTTCTAAAAGTGGCCATTTCTACTGAAATGGCAAAATACGCTAAATTTGGTGCTTGTGGCAAAAGTCTCAAAAAATAAAAAATTGAAAATAAAAAAAAAAAAATGAAAAAATTTTCTAAAAGTGGCCATTTCTACTGAAATGGCAAAATAAGCTAAATTTGGTGCTCGTGGCAAAAATCTCAAAAAATAAAAAATTTTCTAAAAGAGATTTTTGCCAAGCACCAAATTTAGCGTATTTTGCCATTTCAGTAGAAATGGCCACTTTTAGAAAAGTTTTTATTGTTTGAGACTTTTGCCACAAGCACCAAATTTAGCTTATTTTGCCATTTCAGTACAAATGGCCACTTTTAGAAAATTTTTTATTTTTTGAGATTTTTTCCACAAGCACTAAAATTTTTTATTTTTTGAGACTTTTGCCACAAGCACCAAATTTAGCGTATTTTGCCATTTCAGTATAAATGGCCACTTTTAGAAAAATTTTTATTTTTTGAGATTTTTGGCAAAATAAGCTAAATTTGGTGCTTGTGGCAAAAATCTCAAAAAATGAAAAAATTTTCTAAAAGTGACCATTTCTACTGAAATGGCAAATAAGCTTAATTTGGTGCTCGTGGCAAAAATCTCAAAAAATAAAAAATTTTCTAAAAGTGGCCATTTCTACTAAAATGGCAAAAATCTCAAAAAATAAAAAATTTTCTAAAAGTGGCCATTTCTGCTGAAATGGAAAAATTAGCTAAATTTGGTGCTTGTGGCAAAAATCTCAAAAAATAAAAAAATTTCTAAAAGTGGTCATTTCTACTGAAATGTCAAAATAAGCTAAATTTGGTGCTTGTGGCAAAAATTTCAAAAAATAAAAAATTTTCTAAAAGTGGCCATTTCTACTGAAATGGCAAAATAAGCTAAATTTGGTGCTTGTGGCAAAAATCTCAAAAAATAAAAAATTTTCTAAAAGTGGCCATTTCTACTGAAATGGCAAAATAAGCTAAATTTGGTGCTTGGCAAAAATCTCTTTTAGAAAATTTTTTATTTTTTGAGACTTTTGCCACAAGCACCAAATTTAGCGTATTTTGCCATTTCAGTAGAAATGGCCACTTTTAGAAAAGTTTTTAATTTTGAGACTTTTGCCACAAGGACCAAATTTAGCTTATTTTGCCATTTCAGTACAAATGGCCACTTTTAGAAAATTTTTTATTTTTTGAGATTTTTGCCACAAGCACTAAAATTTTTTATTTTTTGAGACTTTTGCCACAAGCACCAAATTTAGCGTATTTTGCCATTTCAGTAGAAATGGCCACTTTTAGAAAAGTTTTTATTTTTTGAGACTTTTGCCACAAGCACCAAATTTAGCTTATTTTGCCATTTCAGTAGAAATGGCCACTTTTAGAAAATTTTTTATTTTTTGAGATTTTTGCCACAAGCACCAAATTTAGCTTATTTTGCCATTTCAGTAGAAATGGCCACTTTTAGAAAATTTTTTATTTTTTGAGATTTTTGCGACGAGCACCAAATTTAGCTTATTTTGCCATTTCAGTATAAATGGCCACTTTTAGAAAAATTTTTATTTTTTGAGATTTTTGGCAAAATAAGCTAAATTTGGTGCTTGTGGCAAAAATCTCAAAAAATGAAAAAATTTTCTAAAAGTGGCCATTTCTACTGAAATGGCAAAATAAGCTAAATTTGGTGCTCGTGGCAAAAATCTCAAAAAATAAAAAATTTTCTAAAAGTGGCCATTTCTACTGAAATGGCAAAATAAGCTAAATTTGGTGCTTGTGGCAAAAATCTCAAAAAATAAAAAATTTTCTAAAAGTGGCCATTTCTACTGAAATAGCAAAATACGCTAAATTTGGTGCTTGTAGCAAAAATCTCAAAAAATAAAAAATTTTCTTAAAGTGGCCATTTCTACTGAAATGGCAAAATAAGCTAAATTTGGTGCTTGTGGCAAAAATCTCAACAAATGAAAAATTTTCTAGAAGTGGCAATTTGTACTGAAATGGCATAAATTTGGTGCTTGTGGCAAAAATCTCAAAAAATAAAAAATTTTCAAAAAGTGGCCATTTTTGCTGAAATGGCAAAATAAGCTAAATTTGGTGCTTGTGGCAAAAATTTAAAAAAATGAAAATATTTCTAAAAATGGCCATTTGTACTGAAATGACAAAATAAGCTAAATTTGGTGCTTGTGGCAAAAATCTCAAAAAATAAAAAAATTTCTAAAAGTGGCCATTTCTACTGAAATGGCAAAATAAGCTAAATTTGGTGCTTGTGGCAAAAATCTCAAATTAAGCTTATTTTGCCATTTCATCAGAAATGGCCACTTTTAGAAAATTTTTTATTTTTTGAGATTTTTGCCACAAGCACCAAATTTAGCTTATTTTGCCAAAAATCTCAAAAAATAAAAAATTTTCTAAAAGTGGCCATTTCTACTGAAATGGCAAAATAAGCTAAATTTGGTGCTTGGCAATAATCTCTTTTAGAAAATTTTTTATTTTTTGAGACTTTTGCCACAAGCACCAAATTTAGCGTATTTTGCCATTTCAGTAGAAATGGCCACTTTTAGAAAAGTTTTTATTTTTTGAGACTTTTGCCACAAGCACCAAATTTAGCTTATTTTGCCATTTCAGTACAAATGGCCACTTTTAGAAAATTTTTTATTTTTTGAGATTTTTGCCACAAGCACTAAAATTTTTTATTTTTTGAGACTTTTGCCACAAGCACCAAATTTAGCGTATTTTGCCATTTCAGTATAAATGGCCACTTTTAGAAAAATTTTTATTTTTTGAGATTTTTGCCACAAGCACTAAAATTATTTATTTTTTGAGACTTTTGCCACAAGCACCAAATTTAGCGTATTTTGCCATTTCAGTATAAATGGCCACTTTTAGAAAAATTTTTATTTTTTGAGATTTTTGGCAAAATAAGCTAAATTTGGTGCTTGTGGCAAAAATCTCAAAAAATGAAAAAATATTCTAAAAGTGGCCATTTCTACTGAAATGGCAAAATATGCTAAATTTGGTGCTTGTGGCAAAAATCTCAAAAAAAAAAAAAATTTTCTAAAAGTGGCCATTTCTACTGAAATGGCAAAATAAGCTAAATTTGGTGCTTGTGGCAAAAATCTCAAAAAATGAAAAAATTTTCTAAAAGTGACCATTTCTACTGAAATGGCAAATAAGCTTAATTTGGTGCTCGTGGCAAAAATCTCAAAAAATAAAAAATTTTCTAAAAGTGGCCATTTCTACTAAAATGGCAAAAATCTCAAAAAATAAAAAATTTTCTAAAAGTGGCCATTTCTACTGAAATGGCAAAATAAGCTAAATTTGGTGCTTGTGGCAAAAATCTCAAAAAATAAAAAAATTTCTAAAAGTGGTCATTTCTACTGAAATGGCAAAATACGCTAAATTTGGAGCTTGTGGCAAAAATCTCAAAAAATAAAAAAATTTCTAAAAGTGGCCATTCTACTGAAATGGCAAAATAAGCTAAATTTGGTGCTTGTGGCAAAAATCTCAAAAAATTAAAAATTTTCTAAAAGTGGCCATTTCTACTGAAATGGCAAAATAAGCTAAATTTGGTGCTTGTGGCAAAAATCTCAAAAAATGAAAAAATTTTCTAAAAGTGGGAATTTCTACTGAAATAGCAAAATACGCTAAATTTGGTGCTCGTGGCAAAAATCTCAAAAAATAAAAAATTTTCTAAAAGTGGCCATTTCTACTGAAATAGCAAAATACGCTAAATTTGGTGCTTGTGGCAAAAATCTCAAAAAATAAAAAATTTTCTAAAAATGGCCATTTCTACTGAAATAGCAAAATACGCTATATTTGGTGCTTGTAGCAAAAATCTCAAAAAATAAAAAATTTTCTTAAAGTGGCCATTTCTACTGAAATGGCAAAATAAGCTAAATTTGGTGCTTGTGGCAAAAATCTCAAAAAATGAAAAATTTTCTAGAAGTGGCCATTTGTACTGAAATGGCATAATAAGCTAAATTTGGTGCTTGTGGCAAAAATCTCAAAAAATAAAAAAATTTCTAAAAGTGGTCATTTCTACTGAAATGGCAAAATACGCTAAATTTGGAGCTTGTGGCAAAAATCTCAAAAAATAAAAAAATTTCTAAAAGTGGCCGTTCTACTGAAATGGCAAAATAAGCTAAATTTGGTGCTTGTGGCAAAAATCTCAAAAAATTAAAAATTTTCTAAAAGTGGCCATTTCTACTGAAATGGCAAAATAAGCTAAATTTGGTGCTTGTGGCAAAAATCTCAAAAAATGAAAAAATTTTCTAAAAGTGGGAATTTCTACTGAAATAGCAAAATACGCTAAATTTGGTGCTCGTGGCAAAAATCTCAAAAAATAAAAAATTTTCTAAAAGTGGCCATTTCTACTGAAATAGCAAAATACGCTAAATTTGGTGCTTGTGGCAAAAATCTCAAAAAATAAAAAATTTTCTAAAAATGGCCATTTCTACTGAAATGGCAAAATACGCTAAATTTGGAGCTTGTGGCAAAAATCTCAAAAAATAAAAAAATTTCTAAAAGTGGCCATTCTACTGAAATGGCAAAATAAGCTAAATTTGGTGCTTGTGGCAAAAATCTCAAAAAATTAAAAATTTTCTAAAAGTGGCCATTTCTACTGAAATGGCAAAATAAGCTAAATTTGGTGCTTGTGGCAAAAATCTCAAAAAATGAAAAAATTTTCTAAAAGTGGGAATTTCTACTGAAATAGCAAAATGCGCTAAATTTGGTGCTCGTGGCAAAAATCTCAAAAAATAAAAAATTTTCTTAAAGTGGCCATTTCTAGTGAAATGGCAAAATAAGCTAAATTTGGTGCTTGTGGCAAAAATCTCAAAAAATTAAAAATTTTCTAGAAGTGGCCATTTGTACTGAAATGGCATAATAAGCTAAATTTGGTGCTTGGCAAAAATCTCTTTTAGAAAATTTTTTATTTTTTGAGACTTTTGCCACAAGCACCAAATTTAGCGTATTTTGCCATTTCAGTAGAAATGGCCACTTTTAGAAAAGTTTTTATTTTTTGAGACTTTTGCCACAAGCACCAAATTTAGCCTATTTTGCCATTTCAGTACAAATGGCCACTTTTAGAAAATTTTTTATTTTTTGAGATTTTTGCCACAAGCACTAAAATTTTTTATTTTTTGAGACTTTTGCCACAAGCACCAAATTTAGCGTATTTTGCCATTTCAGTATAAATGGCCACTTTTAGAAAAATTTTTATTTTTTGAGATTTTTGGCAAAATAAGCTAAATTTGGTGCTTGTGGCAAAAATCTCAAAAAATGAAAAAATTTTCTAAAAGTGACCATTTCTACTGAAATGGCAAATAAGCTTAATTTGGTGCTCGTGGCAAAAATCTCAAAAAATAAAAAATTTTCTAAAAGTGGCCATTTCTACTAAAATGGCAAAAATCTCAAAAAATAAAAAATTTTCTAAAAGTGGCCATTTCTGCTGAAATGGAAAAATTAGCTAAATTTGGTGCTTGTGGCAAAAATCTCAAAAAATAAAAAAATTTCTAAAAGTGGTCATTTCTACTGAAATGGCAAAATAAGCTAAATTTGGTGCTTGTGGCAAAAGTCTCAAAAAATAAAAACTTTTCTAAAAGTGGCCATTTCTACTGAAATGGCAAAATAAGCTAAATTTGGTGCTTGGCAAAAATCTCAAAAAATAAAAAATTTTCTAAAAGTGGCCATTTCTACTGAAATGGCAAAATAAGCTAAATTTGGTGCTTGGCAAAAATCTCTTTTAGAAAATTTTTTATTTTTTGAGACTTTTGCCACAAGCACCAAATTTAGCGTATTTTGCCATTTCAGTAGAAATGGCCACTTTTAGAAAAGTTTTTAATTTTGAGACTTTTGCCACAAGGACCAAATTTAGCTTATTTTGCCATTTCAGTACAAATGGCCACTTTTAGAAAATTTTTTATTTTTTGAGATTTTTGCCACAAGC
This sequence comes from Sturmia bella, assembly GCA_963662145.1. Lineage (NCBI taxonomy): Eukaryota > Metazoa > Arthropoda > Insecta > Diptera > Tachinidae > Sturmia > Sturmia bella. The sequence goes on from OY759172.1 coordinate 39,744,488, forward strand.
ACTAAAATTTTTTATTTTTTGAGACTTTTGCCACAAGCACCAAATTTAGCGTATTTTGCCATTTCAGTAGAAATGGCCACTTTTAGAAAAGTTTTTATTTTTTGAGACTTTTGCCACAAGCACCAAATTTAGCTTATTTTGCCATTTCAGTAGAAATGGCCACTTTTAGAAAATTTTTTATTTTTTGAGATTTTTGCCACAAGCACCAAATTTAGCTTATTTTGCCATTTCAGTAGAAATGGCCACTTTTAGAAAATTTTTTATTTTTTGAGATTTTTGCGACGAGCACCAAATTTAGCTTATTTTGCCATTTCAGTATAAATGGCCACTTTTAGAAAAATTTTTATTTTTTGAGATTTTTGGCAAAATAAGCTAAATTTGGTGCTTGTGGCAAAAATCTCAAAAAATGAAAAAATTTTCTAAAAGTGGCCATTTCTACTGAAATGGCAAAATAAGCTAAATTTGGTGCTCGTGGCAAAAATCTCAAAAAATAAAAAATTTTCTAAAAGTGGCCATTTCTACTGAAATGGCAAAATAAGCTAAGCACCAAATTTAGCTTATTTTGCCATTTCAGTAGAAATGGCCACTTTTAGAAAAGTTTTTATTTTTTGAGACTTTTGCCACAAGCACCAAATTTAGCTTATTTTGCCATTTCAGTAGAAACGGCCACTTTTAGAAAATTTTTTTTTTTTTGAGATTTTTGCCACAAGCACCAAATTTAGCTTATTTTGCCATTTCAGTACAAATGGCCACTTTTAGAAAATTTTTTATTTTTTGAGATTTTTGCCACAAGCACTAAAATTTTTTTTTTATTTTTTGAGACTTTTGCCACAAGCACCAAATTTAGCTTATTTTGCCAAAAATCTCAAAAAATAAAAATTTTTCTAAAAGTGGCCATTTATACTGAAATGGCAAAATAAGCTAAATTTGGTGCTCGTCGCAAAAATCTCAAAAAATAAAAAATTTTCTAAAAGTGGCCATTTCTACTGAAATGGCAAAATAAGCTAAATTTGGTGCTTGTGGCAAAAATCTCAAAAAAAAAATTTTTTCTAAAAGTGGCCATTTCTACTGAAATGGCAAAATAAGCTAAATTTGGTGCTTGTGGCAAAAGTCTCAAAAAATAAAAACTTTTCTAAAAGTGGCCATTTCTACTGAAATGGCAAAATACGCTAAATTTGGTGCTTGTGGCAAAAGTCTCAAAAAATAAAAAATTGAAAATAAAAAAATGAAAAAATTTTCTAAAAGTGGCCATTTCTACTGAAATGGCAAAATAAGCTAAATTTGGTGCTCGTGGCAAAAATCTCAAAAAATAAAAAATTTTCTAAAAGAGATTTTTGCCAAGCACCAAATTTAGCGTATTTTGCCATTTCAGTAGAAATGGCCACTTTTAGAAAAGTTTTTATTGTTTGAGACTTTTGCCACAAGCACCAAATTTAGCTTATTTTGCCATTTCAGTACAAATGGCCACTTTTAGAAAATTTTTTATTTTTTGAGATTTTTTCCACAAGCACTAAAATTTTTTATTTTTTGAGACTTTTGCCACAAGCACCAAATTTAGCGTATTTTGCCATTTCAGTATAAATGGCCACTTTTAGAAAAATTTTTATTTTTTGAGATTTTTGGCAAAATAAGCTAAATTTGGTGCTTGTGGCAAAAATCTCAAAAAATGAAAAAATTTTCTAAAAGTGACCATTTCTACTGAAATGGCAAATAAGCTTAATTTGGTGCTCGTGGCAAAAATCTCAAAAAATAAAAAATTTTCTAAAAGTGGCCATTTCTACTAAAATGGCAAAAATCTCAAAAAATAAAAAATTTTCTAAAAGTGGCCATTTCTGCTGAAATGGAAAAATTAGCTAAATTTGGTGCTTGTGGCAAAAATCTCAAAAAATAAAAAAATTTCTAAAAGTGGTCATTTCTACTGAAATGTCAAAATAAGCTAAATTTGGTGCTTGTGGCAAAAATTTCAAAAAATAAAAAATTTTCTAAAAGTGGCCATTTCTACTGAAATGGCAAAATAAGCTAAATTTGGTGCTTGTGGCAAAAATCTCAAAAAATAAAAAATTTTCTAAAAGTGGCCATTTCTACTGAAATGGCAAAATAAGCTAAATTTGGTGCTTGGCAAAAATCTCTTTTAGAAAATTTTTTATTTTTTGAGACTTTTGCCACAAGCACCAAATTTAGCGTATTTTGCCATTTCAGTAGAAATGGCCACTTTTAGAAAAGTTTTTAATTTTGAGACTTTTGCCACAAGGACCAAATTTAGCTTATTTTGCCATTTCAGTACAAATGGCCACTTTTAGAAAATTTTTTATTTTTTGAGATTTTTGCCACAAGCACTAAAATTTTTTATTTTTTGAGACTTTTGCCACAAGCACCAAATTTAGCGTATTTTGCCATTTCAGTAGAAATGGCCACTTTTAGAAAAGTTTTTATTTTTTGAGACTTTTGCCACAAGCACCAAATTTAGCTTATTTTGCCATTTCAGTAGAAATGGCCACTTTTAGAAAATTTTTTATTTTTTGAGATTTTTGCCACAAGCACCAAATTTAGCTTATTTTGCCATTTCAGTAGAAATGGCCACTTTTAGAAAATTTTTTATTTTTTGAGATTTTTGCGACGAGCACCAAATTTAGCTTATTTTGCCATTTCAGTATAAATGGCCACTTTTAGAAAAATTTTTATTTTTTGAGATTTTTGGCAAAATAAGCTAAATTTGGTGCTTGTGGCAAAAATCTCAAAAAATGAAAAAATTTTCTAAAAGTGGCCATTTCTACTGAAATGGCAAAATAAGCTAAATTTGGTGCTCGTGGCAAAAATCTCAAAAAATAAAAAATTTTCTAAAAGTGGCCATTTCTACTGAAATGGCAAAATAAGCTAAATTTGGTGCTTGTGGCAAAAATCTCAAAAAATAAAAAATTTTCTAAAAGTGGCCATTTCTACTGAAATAGCAAAATACGCTAAATTTGGTGCTTGTAGCAAAAATCTCAAAAAATAAAAAATTTTCTTAAAGTGGCCATTTCTACTGAAATGGCAAAATAAGCTAAATTTGGTGCTTGTGGCAAAAATCTCAACAAATGAAAAATTTTCTAGAAGTGGCAATTTGTACTGAAATGGCATAAATTTGGTGCTTGTGGCAAAAATCTCAAAAAATAAAAAATTTTCAAAAAGTGGCCATTTTTGCTGAAATGGCAAAATAAGCTAAATTTGGTGCTTGTGGCAAAAATTTAAAAAAATGAAAATATTTCTAAAAATGGCCATTTGTACTGAAATGACAAAATAAGCTAAATTTGGTGCTTGTGGCAAAAATCTCAAATTAAGCTTATTTTGCCATTTCATCAGAAATGGCCACTTTTAGAAAATTTTTTATTTTTTGAGATTTTTGCCACAAGCACCAAATTTAGCTTATTTTGCCAAAAATCTCAAAAAATAAAAAATTTTCTAAAAGTGGCCATTTCTACTGAAATGGCAAAATAAGCTAAATTTGGTGCTTGGCAATAATCTCTTTTAGAAAATTTTTTATTTTTTGAGACTTTTGCCACAAGCACCAAATTTAGCGTATTTTGCCATTTCAGTAGAAATGGCCACTTTTAGAAAAGTTTTTATTTTTTGAGACTTTTGCCACAAGCACCAAATTTAGCTTATTTTGCCATTTCAGTACAAATGGCCACTTTTAGAAAATTTTTTATTTTTTGAGATTTTTGCCACAAGCACTAAAATTTTTTATTTTTTGAGACTTTTGCCACAAGCACCAAATTTAGCGTATTTTGCCATTTCAGTATAAATGGCCACTTTTAGAAAAATTTTTATTTTTTGAGATTTTTGCCACAAGCACTAAAATTATTTATTTTTTGAGACTTTTGCCACAAGCACCAAATTTAGCGTATTTTGCCATTTCAGTATAAATGGCCACTTTTAGAAAAATTTTTATTTTTTGAGATTTTTGGCAAAATAAGCTAAATTTGGTGCTTGTGGCAAAAATCTCAAAAAATGAAAAAATATTCTAAAAGTGGCCATTTCTACTGAAATGGCAAAATATGCTAAATTTGGTGCTTGTGGCAAAAATCTCAAAAAAAAAAAAAAATTTTCTAAAAGTGGCCATTTCTACTGAAATGGCAAAATAAGCTAAATTTGGTGCTTGTGGCAAAAATCTCAAAAAATGAAAAAATTTTCTAAAAGTGACCATTTCTACTGAAATGGCAAATAAGCTTAATTTGGTGCTCGTGGCAAAAATCTCAAAAAATAAAAAATTTTCTAAAAGTGGCCATTTCTACTAAAATGGCAAAAATCTCAAAAAATAAAAAATTTTCTAAAAGTGGCCATTTCTACTGAAATGGCAAAATAAGCTAAATTTGGTGCTTGTGGCAAAAATCTCAAAAAATAAAAAAATTTCTAAAAGTGGTCATTTCTACTGAAATGGCAAAATACGCTAAATTTGGAGCTTGTGGCAAAAATCTCAAAAAATAAAAAAATTTCTAAAAGTGGCCATTCTACTGAAATGGCAAAATAAGCTAAATTTGGTGCTTGTGGCAAAAATCTCAAAAAATTAAAAATTTTCTAAAAGTGGCCATTTCTACTGAAATGGCAAAATAAGCTAAATTTGGTGCTTGTGGCAAAAATCTCAAAAAATGAAAAAATTTTCTAAAAGTGGGAATTTCTACTGAAATAGCAAAATACGCTAAATTTGGTGCTCGTGGCAAAAATCTCAAAAAATAAAAAATTTTCTAAAAGTGGCCATTTCTACTGAAATAGCAAAATACGCTAAATTTGGTGCTTGTGGCAAAAATCTCAAAAAATAAAAAATTTTCTAAAAATGGCCATTTCTACTGAAATAGCAAAATACGCTATATTTGGTGCTTGTAGCAAAAATCTCAAAAAATAAAAAATTTTCTTAAAGTGGCCATTTCTACTGAAATGGCAAAATAAGCTAAATTTGGTGCTTGTGGCAAAAATCTCAAAAAATGAAAAATTTTCTAGAAGTGGCCATTTGTACTGAAATGGCATAATAAGCTAAATTTGGTGCTTGTGGCAAAAATCTCAAAAAATAAAAAAATTTCTAAAAGTGGTCATTTCTACTGAAATGGCAAAATACGCTAAATTTGGAGCTTGTGGCAAAAATCTCAAAAAATAAAAAAATTTCTAAAAGTGGCCGTTCTACTGAAATGGCAAAATAAGCTAAATTTGGTGCTTGTGGCAAAAATCTCAAAAAATTAAAAATTTTCTAAAAGTGGCCATTTCTACTGAAATGGCAAAATAAGCTAAATTTGGTGCTTGTGGCAAAAATCTCAAAAAATGAAAAAATTTTCTAAAAGTGGGAATTTCTACTGAAATAGCAAAATACGCTAAATTTGGTGCTCGTGGCAAAAATCTCAAAAAATAAAAAATTTTCTAAAAGTGGCCATTTCTACTGAAATAGCAAAATACGCTAAATTTGGTGCTTGTGGCAAAAATCTCAAAAAATAAAAAATTTTCTAAAAATGGCCATTTCTACTGAAATGGCAAAATACGCTAAATTTGGAGCTTGTGGCAAAAATCTCAAAAAATAAAAAAATTTCTAAAAGTGGCCATTCTACTGAAATGGCAAAATAAGCTAAATTTGGTGCTTGTGGCAAAAATCTCAAAAAATTAAAAATTTTCTAAAAGTGGCCATTTCTACTGAAATGGCAAAATAAGCTAAATTTGGTGCTTGTGGCAAAAATCTCAAAAAATGAAAAAATTTTCTAAAAGTGGGAATTTCTACTGAAATAGCAAAATACGCTAAATTTGGTGCTCGTGGCAAAAATCTCAAAAAATAAAAAATTTTCTTAAAGTGGCCATTTCTACTGAAATGGCAAAATAAGCTAAATTTGGTGCTTGTGGCAAAAATCTCAAAAAATGAAAAATTTTCTAGAAGTGGCCATTTGTACTGAAATGGCATAATAAGCTAAATTTGGTGCTTGTGGCAAAAATCTCAAAAAATAAAAAAATTTCTAAAAGTGGTCATTTCTACTGAAATGGCAAAATACGCTAAATTTGGAGCTTGTGGCAAAAATCTCAAAAAATAAAAAAATTTCTAAAAGTGGCCATTCTACTGAAATGGCAAAATAAGCTAAATTTGGTGCTTGTGGCAAAAATCTCAAAAAATGAAAAATTTTCTAGAAGTGGCCATTTGTACTGAAATGGCATAATAAGCTAAATTTGGTGCTTGTAGCAAAAATCTCAAAAAATAAAAAATTTTCAGAAAGTGGCCATTTCTACTGAAATGGCAAAATAAGCTAAATTTGGTGCTTGTGGCAAAAATCTCAAAAAATGAAAAATTTTCTAGAAGTGGCCATTTGTACTGAAATGGCATAATAAGCTAAATTTGGTGCTTGTGGCAAAAATCTCAAAAAATAAAAAAATTTCTAAAAGTGGTCATTTCTACTGAAATGGCAAAATACGCTAAATTTGGAGCTTGTGGCAAAAATCTCAAAAAATAAAAAAATTTCTAAAAGTGGCCATTCTACTGAAATGGCAAAATAAGCTAAATTTGGTGCTTGTGGCAAAAATCTCAAAAAATTAAAAATTTTCTAAAAGTGGCCATTTCTACTGAAATGGCAAAATAAGCTAAATTTGGTGCTTGTGGCAAAAATCTCAAAAAATGAAAAAATTTTCTAAAAGTGGGAATTTCTACTGAAATAGCAAAATACGCTAAATTTGGTGCTCGTGGCAAAAATCTCAAAAAATAAAAAATTTTCTAAAAGTGGCCATTTCTACTGAAATAGCAAAATACGCTAAATTTGGTGCTTGTGGCAAAAATCTCAAAAAATAAAAAATTTTCTAAAAATGGCCATTTCTACTGAAATAGCAAAATACGCTAAATTTGGTGCTTGTAGCAAAAATCTCAAAAAATAAAAAATTTTCTTAAAGTGGCCATTTCTACTGAAATGGCAAAATAAGCTAAATTTGGTGCTTGTGGCAAAAATCTCAAAAAATGAAAAATTTTCTAGAAGTGGCCATTTGTACTGAAATGGCATAATAAGCTAAATTTGGTGCTTGTAGCAAAAATCTCAAAAAATAAAAAATTTTCAGAAAGTGGCCATTTCTACTGAAATGGCAAAATAAGCTAAATTTGGTGCTTGTGGCAAAAATTTAAAAAAATGAAAATATTTCTAAAAATGGCCATTTGTACTGAAATGACAAAATAAGCTAAATTTGGTGCTTGTGGCAAAAATCTCAAAAAATAAAAAAATTTCTAAAAGTGGCCATTTCTACTGAAATGGCAAAATAAGCTAAATTTGGTGTTGGCAAAAATCTCTTTTAGAAAATTTTTTATTTTTTGAGACTTTTGCCACAAGCACCAAATTTAGCGTATTTTGCCAAAAATCTCAAAAAATAAAAAATTTTTTAAAAGTGGTCATTTCTACTGAAATGGCAAAATACGCTAAATTTGGTGCTTGTGGCAAAAGTCTCAAAAAATAAAAAATTTTCTAAAAGTGACCATTTCTACTGAAATGGCAAATAAGCTTAATTTGGTTCTCGTGGCAAAAATCTCAAAAAATAAAAAATTTCTAAAAGTGGCCATTTCTACTAAAATGGCAAAAATCTCAAAAAATAAAAAATTTTCTAAAAGTGGCCATTTCTACTGAAATGGCAAAATAAGCTAAATTTGGTGCTTGTGGCAAAAATCTCAAAAAATAAAAAAATTTCTAAAAGTGGTCATTTCTACTGAAATGGCAAAATACGCTAAATTTGGTGCTTGTGGCAAAAGTCTCAAAAAATAAAAAATTTTCTAAAAGTGGCCATTTCTACTGAAATGGCAAAATAAGCTAAATTTGGTGCTCGTGGCAAAAATCTCAAAAAATAAAAAATTTTCTAAAAGTGGCCATTTCTACTGAAATGGCAAAATAAGCTAAATTTGGTGCTTGTGGCAAAAATCTCAAAAAAAAAAAAATTTTCTAAAAGTGGCCATTTCTACTAAAATGGCAAAATAAGCTAAATTTGGTGCTTGTGGCAAAAATCTCAAAAAATAAAAAAATTTCTAAAAGTGGCCATTTCTACTGAAATGGCAAAATACGCTAAATTTGGTGCTTGTGGCAAAAATCTCAAAAAATAAAAAATTTTCTAAAAGTGACCATTTCTACTGAAATGGCAAATAAGCTTAATTTGGTTCTCGTGGCAAAAATCTCAAAATATAAAAAATTTTCTAAAAGTGGCCATTTCTACTAAAATGGCAAAAATCTCAAAAAATAAAAAATTTTCTAAAAGTGGCCATTTCTACTGAAATGGCAAAATAAGCTAAATTTGGTGCTTGTGGCAAAAATCTCAAAAAATAAAAAAATTTCTAAAAGTGGTCATTTCTACTGAAATGGCAAAATACGCTAAATTTGGTGCTTGTGGCAAAAATCTCAAAAAATAAAAAAATTTCTGAAAGTGGCCATTTCTACTGAAATGGCAAAATAAGCTAAATTTGGTGCTTGTGGCAAAAATCTCAAAAAATTAAAAATTTTCTAAAAGTGGCCATTTCTACTGAAATGGCAAAATAAGCTAAATTTGGTGCTTGTGGCAAAAATCTCAAAAAATGAAAAAATTTTCTAAAAGTGGGAATTTCTACTGAAATAGCAAAATACGCTAAATTTGGTGCTCGTGGCAAAAATCTCAAAAAATAAAAAATTTTCTAAAAGTGGCCATTTCTACTGAAATAGCAAAATACGCTAAATTTGGTGCTTGTGGCAAAAATCTCAAAAAATAAAAAATTTTCTAAAAGTGGCCATTTCTACTGAAATAGCAAAATACGCTAAATTTGGTGCTTGTAGCAAAAATCTCAAAAAATAAAAAATTTTCTTAAAGTGGCCATTTCTACTGAAATGGCAAAATAAGCTAAATTTGGTGCTTGTGGCAAAAATCTCAAAAAATGAAAAATTTTCTAGAAGTGGCCATTTGTACTGAAATGGCATAATAAGCTAAATTTGGTGCTTGTGGCAAAAATTTAAAAAAATGAAAATATTTCTAAAAATGGCCATTTGTACTGAAATGACAAAATAAGCTAAATTTGGTGCTTGTGGCAAAAATCTCAAAAATAAAAAAATTTCTAAAAGTGGCCATTTCTACTGAAATGGCAAAATAAGCTAAATTTGGTGCTTGTGGCAAAAATCTCAAATTAAGCTTATTTTGCCATTTCAGCAGAAATGGCCACTTTTAGAAAATTTTTTATTTTTTGAGATTTTTGCCACAAGCACCAAATTTAGCTTATTTTGCCATTTCAGTACAAATGGCCACTTTTAGAAAAATGTTTATTTTTTGAGATTTTTGCCACAAGCACCAAATTTAGCATATTTTGCCATTTCAGTAGAAATGGCCACTTTTAGAAAATTTTTTTATTTTCTGAGATTTTTGCCACAAGCACCAAATTTAGCTTATTTTGCCATTTCAGTACAAATGGCCACTTTTAGAAAATTTTTTATTTTTTGAGACTTTTGCCACAAGCACCAAATTTAGCGTATTTTGCCATTTCAGTAGATATGACCACTTTTAGAAATTTTTTTATTTTTTGAGATTTTTGCCACAGGCACCAAATTTAGCTAATTTTTCCATTTCAGCAGAAATGGCCACTTTTAAAAAATTTTTTATTTTTTGAGATTTTTGGCAAAATACGCTAAATTTGGAGCTTGTGGCAAAAATCTCAAAAAATAAAAAAATTTCTAAAAGTGGTCATTTCTATTGAAATGGCAAAATACGCTAAATTTGGTGCTTGTGGCAAAAGTCTCAAAAAATAAAAAATTTTGGTGCTTGTGGCAAAAATCTCAAAAAATAAAAAATTTTCTAAAAGTGGCCATTTGTACTGAAATGGCAAAATAAGCAAAATTTGGTGCTTGTGGCAAAAATCTCAAAAAATAAACATTTTTCTAAAAGTGGCCATTTCTACTGAAATGGCAAAATAAGCTAAATTTGGTGCTTGTGGCAAAAATCTCATAAAATAAAAAATTTTCTAAAAGTGGCCATTTCTACTGAAATGGCAAAATAAGCTAAATTTGGTGATTGTGGCAAAAATCTCAATAAATAAAAAATTTTCTAAAAGTGGCCATTTCTACTGAAATGGCAAAATAAGCTAATTAAGCAAAATAAGCTAAATTTGGTGCTTGGCAAAAATCTCTTAGAAAATTTTTTATTTTTTGAGACTTTTTTATTTTTTGAGATTCTTGCCACAAGCACCGAATTTGGCTTATTTTGCCATTTCAGTACAAATGGCCACTTTTAGAAAATTTTTTATTTTTTGAGATTTTTGCCACAAGCACCAAAATTTTTTATTTTGTGAGACTTTTGCCACAAGCACCAAATTTAGCGTATTTTGCCATATCAGTAGAAATGACCACTTTTAGAAATTTTTTTATTTTTTGAGATTTTTGCCACAGGCACCAAATTTAGCTAATTTTTCCATTTCAGCAGAAATGGCCACTTTTAGAAAATTTTTTATTTTTTGAGATTTTTGGCAAAATACGCTAAATTTGGTGCTGTGGCAAAAACCAAAAAAACTAAAAATTTTCTAAAAGTGACCATTTCTTCTGAAATGACAAAATAAGTCAAATTTTTATATTTTTTGAAATTTTTGCCACAAGCACCAAATTTAGCTTATTTTGCCATTTCAGTAGAAATGGCAAAAGTCTCAAAAAATAAAAAAATTTGGTGCTTGTGGCAAAAATCTCAAAAAATAAAAAATTTTCTAAAAGTGTCCATTTCTACTGAAATGGCAAAATAAGCTAAATTTGGTGCTTGTGGCAAAAATCTCAAAAAATAAAAAATTTTCTAAAAGTGGCCATTTAAAAGAGATTTTTGCCACAAGCACCAAATTTAGCTTATTTTGCCATTTCAGTACAAATGGCCATTTTCAGAAAATTTTTTATTTTTTGAGATTTTTGGCAAAATAAGCTAAATTTGGTGCTTGTGGCAAAAATCTCAAAAAATAAAAAATTTTCTAAAAGTGGCCATTTCTGCTGAAATGGCAAAATAAGCTTAATTTGGTGCTTGTGGCAAGTCTCAAAAAAATAAAAAATTTTCTAAAAGAGATTTTTGCCAAGCACCAAATTTAGCTTATTTTGCCATTTCAGTACAAATGGCCACTTCTAGAAAATTTTTCATTTTTTGAGATTTTTGCCACAAGCACCAAATTTAGCTTATTTTGCCATTTCAGTAGAAATGGCCACTTTTAGAAAATTTTTTATTTTTTGAGATTTTTGCCACAAGCACCAAATTTAGCTAATTTTTCCATTTTAGCAGAAATGGCCACATTTAGAAAATTTTTTATTTTTTGAGATTTTTGGCAAGATAAGCTAAATTTGGTGCTTGTGGCAAAAATCTCAAAAAATAAAAAAATTTCTAGAAGTGGCAATTTGTACTGAAATTGCAAAATAAGCTAAATTTGGTGCTTGTGGCAAAAGTCTTAAAAAAAATAAAAAATTTTCTAAAAGAGATTTTTGCCAAGCACCAAATTTAGCTTATTTTGCCATTTCAGTACAAATGGCCACATTTAGAAAATTTTTCATTTTTTGAGATTTTTGCCACAATCACCAAATTTAGCTTATTTTGCCATTTCAGTAGAAATGGCCACTCTTAGAAAATTTTTTATTTTTTGAGATTTTTGCCACAAGCACCAAATTTAGCTAATTTTGCCATTTCAGTAGAAATGACCACTTTTAGAAAATTTTTTATTTTTTGAGATTTTTGGCAAAATAAGCTAAATTTGGTGCTTGTGGCAAAAATCTCAAAAAATGAAAAAAATTCTAAAAATGGCCATTTCTACTGAAATGGCAAAATAAGCTAAATTTGGTGCTTCTGGCAAAAATCTCTTTTAGAAAATTTTTTATTTTTTGAGACTTTTGCCACAAGCACCAAATTTAGTGGTTATTTCTACTGAAATGGCAAAATAAACTAAATTTGGTGCTTGTGGCAAAAATCTCAAAAACTAAAAAATTTTCTAAAAGTGGCCATTTCTACTGAAATGGCAAAATAAGCTAAATTTGGTGCTTGTGGCAAAAATCTCAAAAAATGAAAAATTTTCTAGAAGTGGCCATTTGTACTGAAATGGCAAAATAAGCTAAATTTGGTGCTTGGCAAAAATCTCTTTTAGAAAATTTTTTATTTTATGGGACTTTTGCCACAAGCACCAAATTTAGCTTATTTTGCCATTTCAGTAGAAATGGCCACTTTTAGAAAATTTTTTATTTTTTGAGATTTTTGCCACAAGCCATAAATTTAGCTTATTTTGCCTTCAGTACAAATGGCCACTTCTAGAAATTTTTTTATTTTTTGAGATTTTTGCCACAAGCACCAAATTTAGCTTATCTTGCCTTGTGGCACCAAATTTAGCTAATTTTGCCAAAAATCTCAAAAAATAAAAAATTTTCTAAAAGTGGTCATTTCTACTGAAATGGCAAAATAAGCTAAATTTGGTGCTTGTGGCAAAAATCTCAAAAAATAAAAAAATTTCTAAAAATGGTAATTTCTGCTGAAATGGCAAAATAAGCTAAATTTTGTGCTTGTGGCAAAAATCTCAAAAAATAAAAAATTTTCTAAAAGTGGCCATTTCTACTGAAATGACAAAATAAGCTAAATTTCGTGCTCTTTAAGAAAATTTTTTATTTTTTGAGATTTTTGGCAATATAAGCTAAATTTGGTGCTTGTGGCAAAAATCTCAAAAAATAAAAAATTTTCTAAAAGTTCATTTTTACTGAAATGGCAAAATAGGCAAAATTTGGTGCTTGTGGCAAAAATCTCAAAAAATAAAAAATTTTCTAAAAGTGGCCATTTCTACTGAAATGGCAAAATACGCTAAATTTGGTGCTTGTGGCAAAAGTCTCAAAAAATAAAAAATTTTCTAAAAGAGATTTTTGGCAAGCACCAAATTTAGCTTATTTTGCCATTTCAGTACAAATGGCCACTTCTAGAAAATTTTTAATTTTTTGAGATTTTTGCCACAAGCACCAAATTTAGCTTATTTTGCCATTTCAGTAGAATGAACTTTTAGAAAATTTTCTAAGAGATTTTTGCCAAGCACCAAACTTAGCTTATTTTGCTATTTCAGTACAAATGGCCACTTCTAGAAAATTTTTAATTTTTTGAGATTTTTGGCACAAGCTCCAAATTTAGCTTATTTTGCCATTTCTCTCAAAAAATAAAAAAATTTCTAAAAAAGAGATTTTTGCCAAGCACCAAATTTAGCTTATTTTGCCATTTCAGTACAAATGGCCACTTCTAGAAAATATTTCATTTTTTGAGATTTTTGCCACAAGCACCAAATTTTAGAAAATTTTTTTATTTTTTGAGATTTTTGCCACAAGCACCAAATTTAGCTTATTTTGCCATTTCAGTAGAAATGGCCACTTTTAGAAAATTTTGTATTTTTTGAGATTTTTGGCAAAATAAGCTAAATTTGGTGCTTGTGGCAAAAATCTCAAAAAATAAAAAATTTCTAAAAGTGGTCATTTCTACTGAAATGGCAAAATAAGCTAAATTTGGTGCTTGTGGCAAAAGTCTCAAAAAATAAAAAAATTTCTATAAGAGATTTTTGCCACAAGCTCCAAATTTAGCTTATTTTGCCATTTCAGCAGAAATGGCCACTTTTAGAAAATTTTTTATATTCTGAGATTTTTGGCAAAATAAGCTTAATTTGGTGCTTGTGGCAGAAATCTCAAAAAATAAAAAAATATCTAAAAGTGACCATTACTACTGAAATGGCAAAATAAGCTAAATTTGGTGCTTGCGGCAAAAATCTCTTCTAGAAAATTTTTTATTTTTTAAGACTTTTGCCACAAGCACCAAATTTAAGTCAAGGTCAAGTCAAGGTCAACTCAAGGTAATGTCAAGGGCATGTCAAGGTCAGGTCAAGGTCATGTCAAGATCAAGTCAAGGTCAAGTCAAGGAGATGTCAAGGTCAAGTCAAGGTCAAGTAAAGGTCAAGGTCAAGTCAAGGTCGAGTCAAGGTCTAGTCAAGGTCAAGTCAAGGTCATGTCAAGGTCAAGTCAAGGTCAAGTCAAGGTCAAGTCAAGGTCATGTCAAGGTCAAGTTAAGGTCAAGTCAAGGTCAAGTCAAGGTCACGTCAAAGTCAAGTCAAGGTCAAGTCAAGGTCGCGTCAAGGTCAAGGTCAAGTCAAGGTCAAGTCAAGGTCATGTCAAGGTCGCGTTAAGGTCAAGTCAAGGTCAAGTCAATGTCAAGTCAAGGTAAGTCAAGGTCATGTCAAGGTCAAGTCAAGGTCAAGTCAAGGTTAAGTCTAGGTCATGTCAAGGTCAAGTCAAGGTTAAGTTAAGGTCGCGTCAAGGTCAAGTTAAGGTCAAGTCAATGTCAAGTCAAGCTCTAGTCAAGGTCAAGTCAAGGTCAAGTCAAGGTCATGTCAAGGTCAAGTCAAGGTCAAGTCAAGGTCAAGTCAATGTCAAGTCAAGGTCATGTCAAGGTCGCGTCAAGGTCAAGTCAAGGTCAAGTCAATGTCAAGTCAAGGTCATGTCAAGGTCAAGTCAAGATCAAGTCAAGGTCAAGTCAAGGTCAAGTCAAGCTCATGTCAAGGTCAAGTCAGGGTCAAGTCAAGGTCAAGTCAAGGTCGCGTCAAGGTCGCGTCAAGGTCATGTCAAGGTAAAGTCAAGGTCAAGTCAAGGTCATGTCAAGGTCGCGTCAAGGTCAAGTCAAGGTCAAGTCAATGTCAAGTCAAGGTCATGTCAAGGTCAAGTCAAGATCAAGTCAAGGTCAAGTCAAGGTCAAGTCAAGGTCAAGTCAAGCTCATGTCAAGGTCAAGTCAGGGTCAAGTCAAGGTCAAGTCAAGGTTAAGTCAAGGTCAAGTCAAGGTCGCGTCAAGGTCAAGTCAAGGTCAAGTCAAGGTCAAGTCAAGGTCATGTCAAGGTCGCGTCAAGGTCAAGTCAAGGTCAAGTCAATGTCAAGTCAAGGTAAGTCAAGGTCATTTCAAGGTCAAGTCAAGGTCAAGTCAAGGTCAAGTCTAGGTCATGTCAAGGTCAAGTCAAGGTTAAGTTAAGGTCGCGTCAAGGTCAAGTTAAGGTCAAGTCAATGTCAAGTCAAGCTCTAGTCAAGGTCAAGTCAAGGTCAAGTCAAGGTCAAATTAAGGTCAAGTCAAGGTCACGTCAAGGTCATGTCAAGGTCAAGTAAAGGCTAAGTTAAGGTCGTGTCAGGGTCAAGTCAAGGTCATGTCAAGGTCATGTCAAGGTCAAATCAAGGTCAAGTCAAGGTCAAGTCAAGGTCATGCCAAGGTCAAGTCAAGGTCAAATCAAGGTCAAGTCAAGGTCAAGTCAAGGTCAAGTCAAGGTCAAGTCAAGGTCAAGTCAAGGTCAAGTCGAGGTCAAATCAAGGTCAAGTCAAGGTCAAATCAAGGTCAAGTCAAGGTTAAGTCAAGGTCGCGTCAAGGTTAAGTCAAGGTCAAGTCAAGGTCATGTCAAGGTTAAGTCAAGGTCATGTCAAGGTCGCGTCAAGGTCACGTCAAGGTCATGTCAAGGTCTGTGACCGAAAAACAGTTTGGATTTAAGCATAAACATTCAGCGATTAACGCAATTCATTGTCTCACCTCTAGCGTCAACTGGTACTGGAACAAAAAACTATGCACAGGGGCATGTTTAATAGATTTGGAAAGAGCTTTTGATAGTGTTTGGGTTCCGGGCCTAATATATAAACTGAAAGAACTTGCATTTTCTCACACCATGATGATTCTTATATACAATATGTTAAGTGACAGATCCTTTAAAGTTTTTTACCAAAATTACAAAAGCAATAACACTTTTAAAATCATCAACTGTTTACAACAAGGAACTGTTAATGCACCAATTCTGTTTAATATTTACATTATGGACCTGCTCAATAAGATTGAAAACATTATAGCATTTGCAGACGATATCATTATATATCATGCTGATGATAGAATTGACAAAATAAACACAAAGCTTCAGGAATCCTTTAATATAGTAGAACAGTATACCATAGATTGGGTTTTAAAGTTAAATATACACAAATGTGAAACAATTTTATTTAGGCCCCCAGTCGATAAATGTAATAGCAATATTAGAAAGAATTGGAAAGCATTTGGAATAAGGTCAAATTTAAATTACACTGATATACCAAACAAGCAAATGGTCAAGTACTTGGGAGTTCAATTAGACAAATTTTTATATTATAATCTTCATGTTGACGAGATAATCAAGAAAGCACAGAAAGCCTTTTTTGTATATAAATCACTATTTTACTCAAAATACGTAAAGCCAAAAGTAAAGATAATCATGTATCAATCTCTGATTCGACCAATTCTTACATATGGCTGTCCGATATGGTTCAACATATCACCATCATACATGGAAAAAATTCGCGTTTTCGAGAGAAAATGCTTAAGGGCTTGCACGTCGTTATTTAGATCACCACGCAGTAATTATTTCAAGTATATTTCCAATAAAAAATTATATAACACGGCAAATATTATAAGAATAGATAATTTTATAATTAGTCTAATCAGAAATTTTATTTGTAGATGTACTTCATGTCATATAAATAATTTAATAATGGCACCGTATTAAGCAAACTTTACCTATATAGTAAATGCACTAGAAAATGGCTTCGGTCCACCTGAGTCGTTTATATACTTAGATAAATTATGTATGATCCAAGATGAATATGGTGTACCAGTCTTTCTTCATAATTTTAGACGGGCCAATGACAAAGCAGTTACTTGCAATTTATTGAATTATTCAAGTAAATTCGACAAATGTATGTATATCTAATAAAGAAATCCGCATGTTGCGATGCAAAAACACCAAAAAATTTTGGTGGCTACAAATATAATGAAATATAAAACTTTTTTCCCTTTTTAATCCTAGACATGTTGTTTTTTTTATCCTCGCCTTATATACATGTAATGTTTTTTATAAAAATTTTCATTGCAAAAAAAGTTTTAAAAATTCCGTTCTTATGGATTACATAATAAATTACTACTATCCAAAAGATTTTTTAAATATAATTTAAAATACTAGAGAGCTCGTTTCTGGGACTTTGTATTAATGTAATTTTATAGATACTAGTGTTTATTATAGTATGTAATGAAATGTTAAATACTGTAAACAAATAAACTTAAATAAAAAAAAAGAAAAGTCATGTCAAGGTCATGTCAAGGCCAAGTCAAGGTCAAGTCAAGGTCAAGGTCAAGTCAAGGTCAAGTCAGGGTCAAGTCAAGATCAAGTCAAGGTTAAGTCAAGGTTAAGTCAAGGTCAAGTCAAGGTCAAGTCAAAGTCAAGTCAAGGTCAAGTCAAGGACAAGTCAAGGTCAAGTCAAGGTCATGTCAAGGTCAAGTCAAGGTCAAGTCAAGGTCATGTCAAGGTCATGTCAAGGTCATGTCAAGGTCAAGTCAAGGTCAAGTCAAGGTCATGTCAAGGTCAAGTAAAAGTTAAGTTAAGGTCAAGTCAATGTCAAGTCAAGGTCTAGTCAAGGTCAAGTCAATGTCAAGTCAAGGTCTAGTCAAGGTCAAGTCAAGGTCAAGTCAAGGTCATGTCAAGGTCAAGTCAAGGTAAAGTCAAGGTCAAGTCAAGGTCAAGTCAAGGTCAAGTCAAGGTCAAGTCAAGGTTAAGTTAAGGTCGCGTCAAGGTCAAGTTAAGGTCAAGTCAATCTCAAGTCAAGCTCTAGTCAAGGTCAAGTCAAGGTCAAGTCAAGGTCAAATTAAGGTCAAGTCAAGGTCACGTCAAGGTCATGCCAAGGTCAAGTAAAGGCTAAGTTAAGGTCGCGTCAGGGTCAAGTCAAGGTCATGTCAAGGTCATGTCAAGGTCAAATCAAGGTCAAGTCAAGGTCAAGTCAAGGTCAAGTCAAGGTCAAGTCAAGGTCAAGTCAAGGTCATGTCAAGGTCAAGGTCAAGTCAAGGTCATGTCAAGGTCAAGTCAATGTCAAGTCAAGGTAAGTCAAAGTCATGTCAAGGTCAAGTCAAGGTCAAGTCAATGTCAAGTCAAGGTCAAATCAAGGTTAAGTCAAGGTCAAGTCTAGGTCATGTCAAGGTCAAGTCAAGGTTAAGTTAAGGTCGCGTCAAGGTCAAGTTAAGGTCAAGTCAATGTCAAGTCAAGGTCTAGTCAAGGTCAAGTCAAGGTCAAGTCAAGGTCATGTCAAGGTCAAGTCAAGGTCAAGTCAAGGTCATGTCAAGTCAAGGTAAGTCAAGGTCATGTCAAGGTCAAGTCAAGGTCAAGTCAAGTTCATGTCAAGGTCAAGTCAGGGTCAAGTCAAGGTCAAGTCAAGGTCACGTAAAGGTCGCGTCAAGGTCAAGTCAAGGTCAGGTCAAGGTCATGTCAAGATCAAGTCAAGGTCATGTCAGGGTCAAGTCAAGGTCAAGTCAAGGTCAAGTCAAGGTCATGTCAAGGTCATGTCAAGGTCATGTCAAGGTCAAGTCAAGGTCATGTCAAGGTCAAGTAAAGGTTAAGTTAAGGTCAAGTCAATGTCAAGTCAAGGTCTAGTCAAGGTCAAGTCAAGGTCAAGTCAATGTCAAGTCAAGATCAAGTCAAGGTTAAGTCAAGGTCAAGTCAAGGTCATGTCAAGGTCATGTCAAGGTCATGTCAAGGTCAAGTAAAGGTTAAGTTAAGGTCAAGTCAATGTCAAGTCAAGGTCTAGTCAAGGTCAAGTCAAGGTCAAGTCAAGGTCATGTCAAGGTCGCGTCAAGGTCAAGTCAAGGCCAAGTCAAGGTCAAGTCAAGGTCTAGTCAAGGTCATGTCAAGGTCAAGGTCAAGTCAAGGTCAAGTCAAGGTCAAGTCAAGGTCATGTCAAGGTCATGTCAAGGTCATGTCAAGGTCAAGTCAAGGTCATGTCAAGGTCAAGTAAAGGTTAAGTTAAGGTCAAGTCAATGTCAAGTCAAGGTCTAGTCAAGGTCAAGTCAAGGTCAAGTCAAGGTCATGTCAAGGTCAAGTCAAGGTAAAGTCAAGGTCAAGTCAAGGTCATGTCAAGGTCGCGTCAAGGTCAAGTCAAGGCCAAGTCAAGGTCAAGTCAAGGTCTAGTCAAGGTCATGTCAAGGTCAAGTCAAGGTCATGTCAAGGTCATGTCAAGGTCATGTCAAGGTCAAGTCAAGGTCATGTCAAGGTCAAGTAAAGGTTAAGTTAAGGTCAAGTCAATGTCAAGTCAAGGTCTAGTCAAGGTCAAGTCAATGTCAAGTCAAGGTCTAGTCAAGGTCAAGTCAAGGTCAAGTCAAGGTCATGTCAAGGTCAAGTCAAGGTAAAGTCAAGGTCAAGTCAAGGTCAAGTCAAGGTCAAGTCAAGGTCAAGTCAAGGTCAAATTAAGGTCATGTAAAGGTCAAGTCAAGGTCAAGTCAAGGTCAAATTAAGGTCATGTCAAGGTCAAGTCAAGGTCAAGGTCAAGTCAAGGTCAAGTCAAGGTCAAGTCAAGGTCAAATTAAGGTCATGTCAAGGTCAAGTAAAGGTTAAGTTAAGGTCGCGTCAGGGTCAAGTCAAGGTCAAGTCAAGGTCAAATTAAGGTCATGTCAAGGTCAAGTAAAGGTTAAGTTAAGGTCGCGTCAGGGTCAAGTCAAGGTCAAGTCAAGGTCATGTCAAGGTCATGTCAAGGTCAAGTCAAGGTCAAGGTCAAGTCGAGGTCAAGTCAAGGTCAAGTCAAGGTCATGTCAAGGTCAAGTCAAGGTCAAGTCAAGGATAAGTCAAGGTCAATTCAAGGTCAATTCAAGGTCAAGTCAAGGTCAAGTCAAGGTCAAATCAAGGTCAAATCAAGGTCATGTCAAGGTCAAGTGAAGGTCATGTCAAGGTCATGTCAAGGTCAAGTCAGGGTCAAGTCAAGGTTAAGGTCAAGGTCACTTCAAGCTCAAGTCAAGTCAAGGTCAAGTCAAGGTCAAGTCAAGGTTAAGTTAAGTTAAGGTCATGTCAAGGTCGCGTCAAGGTCAAGTCAAGGTCATGTCAAGGTCATGTCAAGGTCAAGTCAAGTTCAAGTGAAGGTCATGTCAAGGTCAAGTCAGGGTCAAGTCAAGGTCAAGTCAAGGTCACGTCAAGGTCAAGTCAAGGTCAAGTCAAGGTCAAGTCAAGATCATGTCAAGGTCAAGTCAAGGTCAAGTCAAGGTCAAGTCAAGGTCAAGTCAAGGTCAAGTCAAGGTCAAGTGAAGGTCAAGTCAAGGTCAAGTCAAGGTCAAGTCAAGGTCACGTCAAGGTCAAGGCAAGGTCAAGTCAAGGTCAAGTCAAGGTCATGTCAAGGCCAAGTCAAGGTCAAGTCAAGGTCAATTCAAGGTCATGTCAAGGTCAAGTCAAGGTCAAGTCAAGGTCAAGTCAAGTCAGGGTCAAATCAAGGTCAAGTCAAGGTCAAGTCAATGTCAAGTCAAAGTCAAGTCAAGGTCAAGTCAAGGTCAAGTCAAGGTCATGTCAAGGTCAAGTCAAGGTCAAGTCAAGGTCAAGTCAAGGTCAAGTCAAGGTCAAGTCAAGGTCAAGTGAAGGTCATGTCAAGGTCAAGTCAGGGTCAAATCAAGGTCAAGTCAAGGTCATGTCAGGGTCAAGTCAAGGTCAAGTCAAGGTCAAGTCAAGGTCATGTCAAGGTCATGTCAAGGTCATGTCAAGGTCAAGTCAAGGTCATGTCAAGGTCAAGTAAAGGTTAAGTTAAGGTCAAGTCAATGTCAAGTCAAGGTCTAGTCAAGGTCAAGTCAAGGTCAAGTCAATGTCAAGTCAAGATCAAGTCAAGGTTAAGTCAAGGTCAAGTCAAGGTCATGTCAAGGTCATGTCAAGGTCATGTCAAGGTCAAGTAAAGGTTAAGTTAAGGTCAAGTCAATGTCAAGTCAAGGTCTAGTCAAGGTCAAGTCAAGGTCAAGTCAAGGTCATGTCAAGGTCGCGTCAAGGTCAAGGTCAAGTCAAGGCCAAGTCAAGGTCAAGTCAAGGTCTAGTCAAGGTCATGTCAAGGTCAAGGTCAAGTCAAGGTCAAGTCAAGGTCAAGTCAAGGTCATGTCAAGGTCATGTCAAGGTCAAGTCAAGGTCATGTCAAGGTCAAGTAAAGGTTAAGTTAAGGTCAAGTCAATGTCAAGTCAAGGTCTAGTCAAGGTCAAGTCAAGGTCAAGTCAAGGTCATGTCAAGGTCAAGTCAAGGTAAAGTCAAGGTCAAGTCAAGGTCATGTCAAGGTCGCGTCAAGGTCAAGTCAAGGCCAAGTCAAGGTCAAGTCAAGGTCTAGTCAAGGTCATGTCAAGGTCAAGTCAAGGTCATGTCAAGGTCATGTCAAGGTCATGTCAAGGTCAAGTCAAGGTCATGTCAAGGTCAAGTAAAGGTTAAGTTAAGGTCAAGGTCAAGTCAAGGTCAAGTCAGGGTCAAGTCAAGATCAAGTCAAGGTTAAGTCAAGGTTAAGTCAAGGTCAAGTCAAGGTCAAGTCAAAGTCAAGTCAAGGTCAAGTCAAGGACAAGTCAAGGTCAAGTCAAGGTCATGTCAAGGTCAAGTCAAGGTCAAGTCAAGGTCATGTCAAGGTCATGTCAAGGTCATGTCAAGGTCAAGTCAAGGTCATGTCAAGGTCAAGTAAAGGTTAAGTTAAGGTCAAGTCAATGTCAAGTCAAGGTCTAGTCAAGGTCAAGTCAAGGTCAAGTCAATGTCAAGTCAAGATCAAGTCAAGGTTAAGTCAAGGTCAAGTCAAGGTCATGTCAAGGTCATGTCAAGGTCATGTCAAGGTCAAGTAAAGGTTAAGTTAAGGTCAAGTCAATGTCAAGTCAAGGTCTAGTCAAGGTCAAGTCAAGGTCAAGTCAAGGTCATGTCAAGGTCGCGTCAAGGTCAAGTCAAGGCCAAGTCAAGGTCAAGTCAAGGTCTAGTCAAGGTCATGTCAAGGTCAAGGTCAAGTCAAGGTCAAGTCAAGGTCAAGTCAAGGTCAAGTCAAGGTCATGTCAAGGTCATGTCAAGGTCATGTCAAGGTCAAGTCAAGGTCATGTCAAGGTCAAGTAAAGGTTAAGTTAAGGTCAAGTCAATGTCAAGTCAAGGTCTAGTCAAGGTCAAGTCAAGGTCAAGTCAAGGTCATGTCAAGGTCAAGTCAAGGTAAAGTCAAGGTCAAGTCAAGGTCATGTCAAGGTCGCGTCAAGGTCAAGTCAAGGCCAAGTCAAGGTCAAGTCAAGGTCTAGTCAAGGTCATGTCAAGGTCAAGTCAAGGTCATGTCAAGGTCATGTCAAGGTCATGTCAAGGTCAAGTCAAGGTCATGTCAAGGTCAAGTAAAGGTTAAGTTAAGGTCAAGTCAATGTCAAGTCAAGGTCTAGTCAAGGTCAAGTCAATGTCAAGTCAAGGTCTAGTCAAGGTCAAGTCAAGGTCAAGTCAAGGTCATGTCAAGGTCAAGTCAAGGTAAAGTCAAGGTCAAGTCAAGGTCAAGTCAAGGTCAAGTCAAGGTCAAATTAAGGTCATGTAAAGGTCAAGTCAAGGTCAAGTCAAGGTCAAATTAAGGTCATGTCAAGGTCAAGTCAAGGTCAAGTCAAGGTCAAGTCAAGGTCAAGTCAAGGTCAAATTAAGGTCATGTCAAGGTCAAGTAAAGGTTAAGTTAAGGTCGCGTCAGGGTCAAGTCAAGGTCAAGTCAAGGTCAAATTAAGGTCATGTCAAGGTCAAGTAAAGGTTAAGTTAAGGTCGCGTCAGGGTCAAGTCAAGGTCAAGTCAAGGTCAAGGTCAAGTCGAGGTCAAGTCAAGGTCAAGTCAAGGTCATGTCAAGGTCAAGTCAAGGTCAAGTCAAGGATAAGTCAAGGTCAATTCAAGGTCAATTCAAGGTCAATTCAAGGTCAAGTCAAGGTCAAGTCAAGGTCAAGTCAAGGTCAAATCAAGGCCATGTCAAGGTCAAGTGAAGGTCATGTCAAGGTCATGTCAAGGTCAAGTCAGGGTCAAGTCAAGGTTAAGGTCAAGGTCACTTCAAGCTCAAGTCAAGTCAAGGTCAAGTCAAGGTCAAGTCAAGGTTAAGTTAAGTTAAGGTCATGTCAAGGTCGCGTCAAGGTCAAGTCAAGGTCATGTCAAGGTCATGTCAAGGTCAAGTCAAGTTCAAGTGAAGGTCATGTCAAGGTCAAGTCAGGGTCAAGTCAAGGTCAAGTCAAGGTCACGTCAAGGTCAAGTCAAGGTCAAGTCAAGGTCAAGTCAAGATCATGTCAAGGTCAAGTCAAGGTCAAGTCAAGGTCAAGTCAAGGTCAAGTCAAGGTCAAGTCAAGGTCAAGTCAAGGTCATATCAAGGTCAAGTCAAGGTCAAGTGAAGGTCAAGTCAAGGTCAAGTCAAGGTCAAGTCAAGGTCACGTCAAGGTCAAGGCAAGGTCAAGTCAAGGTCAAGTCAAGGTCATGTCAAGGCCAAGTCAAGGTCAAGTCAAGGTCAATTCAAGGTCATGTCAAGGTCAAGTCAAGGTCAAGTCAAGGTCAAGTCAATGTCAAGTCAAAGTCAAGTCAAGGTCAAGTCAAGGTCAAGTCAAGGTCATGTCAAGGTCAAGTCAAGGTCAAGTCAAGGTCAAGTCAAGGTCAAGTCAAGGTCAAGGTCAAGTCAAGGTCAAGTGAAGGTCATGTCAAGGTCAAGTCAGGGTCAAATCAAGGTCAAGTCAAGGTCATGTCAGGGTCAAGTCAAGGTCAAGTCAAGGTCAAGTCAAGGTCATGTCAAGGTCATGTCAAGGTCATGTCAAGGTCAAGTCAAGGTCATGTCAAGGTCAAGTAAAGGTTAAGTTAAGGTCAAGTCAATGTCAAGTCAAGGTCTAGTCAAGGTCAAGTCAAGGTCAAGTCAATGTCAAGTCAAGATCAAGTCAAGGTTAAGTCAAGGTCAAGTCAAGGTCATGTCAAGGTCATGTCAAGGTCATGTCAAGGTCAAGTAAAGGTTAAGTTAAGGTCAAGTCAATGTCAAGTCAAGGTCTAGTCAAGGTCAAGTCAAGGTCAAGTCAAGGTCATGTCAAGGTCGCGTCAAGGTCAAGGTCAAGTCAAGGCCAAGTCAAGGTCAAGTCAAGGTCTAGTCAAGGTCATGTCAAGGTCAAGGTCAAGTCAAGGTCAAGTCAAGGTCAAGTCAAGGTCATGTCAAGGTCATGTCAAGGTCAAGTCAAGGTCATGTCAAGGTCAAGTAAAGGTTAAGTTAAGGTCAAGTCAATGTCAAGTCAAGGTCTAGTCAAGGTCAAGTCAAGGTCAAGTCAAGGTCATGTCAAGGTCAAGTCAAGGTAAAGTCAAGGTCAAGTCAAGGTCATGTCAAGGTCGCGTCAAGGTCAAGTCAAGGCCAAGTCAAGGTCAAGTCAAGGTCTAGTCAAGGTCATGTCAAGGTCAAGTCAAGGTCATGTCAAGGTCATGTCAAGGTCATGTCAAGGTCAAGTCAAGGTCATGTCAAGGTCAAGTAAAGGTTAAGTTAAGGTCAAGTCAATGTCAAGTCAAGGTCTAGTCAAGGTCAAGTCAATGTCAAGTCAAGGTCTAGTCAAGGTCAAGTCAAGGTCAAGTCAAGGTCATGTCAAGGTCAAGTCAAGGTAAAGTCAAGGTCAAGTCAAGGTCAAGTAAAGGTCAAGTCAAGGTCAAATTAAGGTCATGTAAAGGTCAAGTCAAGGTCAAGTCAAGGTCAAGTCAAGGTCAAATTAAGGTCATGTCAAGGTCATGTCAAGGTCAAGTCAAGGTCAAGTCAAGGTCATGTCAAGGTCATGTCAAGGTCAAGTCAAGGTCAAGTCAAGGTCAAATTAAGGTCATGTCAAGGTCAAGTAAAGGTTAAGTTAAGGTCGCGTCAGGGTCAAGTCAAGGTCAAGTCAAGGTCATGTCAAGGTCATGTCAAGGTCAAGTCAAGGTCAAGGTCAAGGTCAAGTCAAGGTCAAGTCAAGGTCAAGTCAAGGTCATGTCAAGGTCAAGTCAAGGTCAAGTCAAGGATAAGTCAAGGTCAATTCAAGGTCAATTCAAGGTCAAGTCAAGGTCAAGTCAAGGTCAAGTCAAGGTCAAATCAAGGTCATGTCAAGGTCAAGTCAAGGTAAAGTGAAGGTCATGTCAAGGTCAAGTCAGGGTCAAGTCAAGGTTAAGGTCAAGGTCACTTCAAGCTCAAGTCAAGTCAAGGTCAAGTCAAGGTCAAGTCAAGGTCAAGTCAAGGTTAAGTCAAGGTCAAGTCAAGGTTAAGTTAAGTTAAGGTCATGTCAAGGTCGCGTCAAGGTCAAGTCAAGGTCATGTCAAGGTCAAGTCAAGTTCAAGTGAAGGTCATGTCAAGGTCAAGTCAGGGTCAAGTCAAGGTCAAGTCAAGGTCACGTCAAGGTCAAGTCAAGGTCAAGTCAAGGTCAAGTCAAGATCATGTCAAGGTCAAGTCAAGGTCAAGTCAAGGTCAAGTCAAGGTCAAGTCAAGGTCAAGTCAAGGTCAAGTCAAGGTCATATCAAGGTCAAGTCAAGGTCAAGTGAAGGTCAAGTCAAGGTCAAGTCAAGGTCAAGTCAAGGTCACGTCAAGGTCAAGTCAAGGTCAAGTCAAGGTCAAGTCAAGGTCATGTCAAGGCCAAGTCAAGGTCAAGTCAAGGTCAATTCAAGGTCATGTCAAGGTCAAGTCAAGGTCAAGTCAAGGTCAAGTCAAGGTCAAGTCAAGTCAGGGTCAAATCAAGGTCAAGTCAAGGTCAAGTCAATGTCAAGTCAAGGTTATGTCAAGGTCAATTCAAGGTCAAGTCAAGGTCAAGTCAAAGTCAAGTCAAGGTCAAGTCAAGGTCAAGTCAAGGTCATGTCAAGGTCAAGTCAAGGTCAAGTCAAGGCCAAGTCAAGGTCAAGTCAAGGTCAAGTCAAGGTCAAGTGAAGGTCATGTCAAGGTCAAGTCAGGGTCAAATCAAGGTCAAGTCAAGGTCATGTCAAGGTCAAGGTCAAGGTGAAGTCAAGGTCAAGTAAAGGTCAAGTCAAGGTCAAGTCAAGGTCACGTCAAGGTCATGTCAAGGTCAAGTCAAGGTCAAGTCAAGGTCAAGTCAGGGTCAAATCAAGGTCAAGTCAAGGTCAAGTCAATGTCAAGTCAAGGTTATGTCAAGGTCAATTCAAGGTCAAGTCAAGGTCAAGTCAAAGTCAAGTCAAGGTCAAGTCAAGGTCAAGTCAAGGTCATGTCAAGGTCAAGTCAAGGTCAAGTCAAGGTCAAGTCAAGGTCATGTCAAGGTCAAGTCAAGGTCAAGTCAAGGTCATGTCAAGGTCAAATCAAGGTCAAGTGAAGGTCATGGCAAGGTCAAGTCAAGGTCAAGTCAAAGTCGTGTCAAGGTCAAGTCAAGGTCAAATCAAGGTCAAATCAAGGTCAAGTCAATGTCATGTCAAGTGAAGGTCATGTCAAGGTCAAGTCAGGGTCAAGTCAAGGTCAAGTCAAGGTCATGTCAAGGTCATGTCAAGGTCAAGTCAAGGTCAAGTCAAGGTCATGTCAAGGTCATGTCAAGGTCATGTCAAGGTCAAATCAAGGTCAAGTCAAGGTCATGTCAAGGTCAAATCAAGGTCAAGTGAAGGTCATGGCAAGGTCAAGTCAAGGTCAAGTCAATGTCATGTCAAGTGAAGGTCATGTCAAGGTCAAGTCAGGGTCAAATCAAGGTCAAGTCAAGGTCATGTCAAGGTCAAGGTCAAGGTCAAGTCAAGGTCAAGTCAAGGTCATGTCAAGGTCAAGTCAAGGTCAAGTCAAGATCATGTCAAGGTCAAATCAAGGTCAAGTGAAGGTCATGGCAAGGTCAAGTCAAGGTCAAGTCAAGGTCAAATCAAGGTCAAATCAAGGTCAAGTCAATGTCATGTCAAGTGAAGGTCATGTCAAGGTCAAGTCAGGGTCAAATCAAGGTCAAGTCAAGGTCATGTCAAGGTCAAGTCAAGGTCAAGTCAAGGTCAAGTCAAGGTCAAGTCAAGGTCATGTCAAGGTCAAGTCAAGGTCAAGTCAAGGTCATGTCAAGGTCAAATCAAGGTCAAGTGAATGTCATGGCAAGGTCAAGTCAAGGTCAAGTCAAAGTCGTGTCAAGGTCAAGTCAAGGTCAAGTCAAGGTCAAGTCGAGGTCAAGTCAATGTCATGTCAAGGTCACGTCAAGGTCAAGTTAGGTCAAGTCAAGGTCATGTCAAGGTCAAGTCAAGATCATGTCAAGGTCAAGTCAAGGTCAAGTCAAGGTCAATTCAAGGTCAAGTCAAGGTCAAGTGAAGGTCATATCAAGGTCAAGTCAAGGTCAAGTCAAGGTCAAGTCAAGGTCAAGTCAAGGTCAAGTCTATGTCAAGTCAAGGTCAAGTCAAGGTCATGTCAAGGTCAAGTCAAGGTCAAGTCAAGGTCAAGTCAAGGTCAATTCAAGGTCATGTCAAGGTCAAGGTCAAGTCAAGGTCAAGTCAAGGTCAAGTCGAGGTCAAGTCAAGGTCATGTCAAGGTCAAGGTCAAGTCAAGCTCAAGTCAAGGTCAAATCAAGGTCATGTCAAGGTCAAGTCAAGGTAAAGTGAAGGTCATGTCAAGGTCAAGTCAGGGTCAAGTCAAGGTTAAGGTCAAGGTCACTTCAAGCTCAAGTCAAGTCAAGGTCAAGTCAAGGTTAAGTTAAGTTAAGGTCATGTCAAGGTCGCGCCAAGGTCAAGTCAAGGTCATGTCAAGGTCATGTCAAGGTCAAGTCAAGTTCAAGTGAAGGTCATGTCAAGGTCAAGTCAGGGTCAAGTCAAGGTCAAGTCAAGGCCACGTCAAGGTCAAGTCAAGGTCAAGTCAAGGTCAAGTCAAGATCATGTCAAGGTCAAGTCAAGGTCAAGTCAAGGTCAAGTCAAGGTCATATCAAGGTCAAGTCAAGGTCAAGTGAAGGTCAAGTCAAGGTCAAGTCAAGGTCAAGTCAAGGTCATGTCAAGGCCAAGTCAAGGTCAAGTCAAGGTCAATTCAAGGTCATGTCAAGGTCAAGTCAAGGTCAAGTCAAGGTCAAGTCAAGGTCAAGTCAAGGTCAAGTCAATGTCAAGTCAAGGTTATGTCAAGGTCAATTCAAGGTCAAGTCAAGGTCAAGTCAAAGTCAAGTCAAGGTCAAGTCAAGGTCAAGTCAAGGTCATGTCAAGGTCAAGTCAAGGTCAAGTCAAGGTCAAGTCAAGGTCAAGTCAAGGTCAAGTCAAGGTCAAGTGAAGGTCATGTCAAGGTCAAGTCAGGGTCAAATCAAGGTCAAGTCAAGGTCATGTC
This sequence comes from Sturmia bella, assembly GCA_963662145.1. Lineage (NCBI taxonomy): Eukaryota > Metazoa > Arthropoda > Insecta > Diptera > Tachinidae > Sturmia > Sturmia bella. The sequence continues at coordinate 39,772,463 of OY759172.1, forward strand.
AAGGTCAAGGTCAAGGTGAAGTCAAGGTCAAGTAAAGGTCAAGTCAAGGTCAAGTCAAGGTCATGTCAAGGTCATGTCAAGGTCAAATCAAGGTCAAGTCAAGGTCAAGTCAAGGTCAAGTCAAGGTCAAGTCAAGGTCATGTCAAGGTCAAGTCAAGGTCAAGTCAAGGTCATGTCAAGGTCAAATCAAGGTCAAATGAAGGTCATGGCAAGGTCAAGTCAAGGTCAAGTCAAGGTCAAATCAAGGTCAAATCAAGGTCAAGTCAATGTCATGTCAAGTGAAGGTCATGTCAAGGTCAAGTCAGGGTCAAATCAAGGTCAAGTCAAGGTCATGTCAAGGTCAAGTCAAGGTCATGTCAAGGTCATGTCAAGGTCATGTCAAGGTCAAATCAAGGTCAAGTCAAGGTCATGTCAAGGTCAAATCAAGGTCAAGTGAAGGTCATGGCAAGGTCAAGTCAAGGTCAAGTCAATGTCATGTCAAGTGAAGGTCATGTCAAGGTCAAGTCAGGGTCAAATCAAGGTCAAGTCAAGGTCATGTCAAGGTCAAGGTCAAATCAAGGTCAAGTCAAGGTCAAGTCAAGGTCATGTCAAGGTCAAGTCAAGGTCAAGTCAAGATCATGTCAAGGTCAAATCAAGGTCAAGTGAAGGTCATGGCAAGGTCAAGTCAAGGTCAAGTCAAAGTCGTGTCAAGGTCAAGTCAAGGTCAAGTCAAGGTCAAGTCAAGGTCAAGTCAAGGTCATGTCAAGGTCAAGTCAAGGTCAAGTCAAGGTCATGTCAAGGTCAAGTCAAGGTCAAGTCAAGGTCAAGTCAAGGTCAAGTCAAGGTCAAGTCAAGGTCATGTCAAGGTCAAGTCAAGGTCAAGTCAAGGTCATGTCAAGGTCAAATCAAGGTCAAGTGAATGTCATGGCAAGGTCAAGTCAAGGTCAAGTCAAAGTCGTGTCAAGGTCAAGTCAAGGTCAAGTCAAGGTCAAGTCGAGGTCAAGTCAATGTCATGTCAAGGTCACGTCAAGGTCAAGTTAGGTCAAGTCAAGGTCATGTCAAGGTCAAGTCAAGATCATGTCAAGGTCAAGTCAAGGTCAAGTCAAGGTCAAGTCAAGGTCAAGTGAAGGTCATATCAAGGTCAAGTCAAGGTCAAGTCAAGGTCAAGTCAAGGTCAAGTCTATGTCAAGTCAAGGTCAAGTCAAGGTCATGTCAAGGTCAAGTCAAGGTCAAGTCAAGGTCAAGTCAAGGTCAATTCAAGGTCATGTCAAGGCCAAGGTCAAGTCAAGGTCAAGTCAAGGTCAATTCGAGGTCAAGTCAAGGTCATGTCAAGGTCAAGGTCAAGTCAAGGCCAAGTCAAGGACAAGTCAAGCTCAAGTCAAGGTCAAGTCAAGGTCAATCAAGGTCATGTAAAGGTCAAGTCAAGTCAAGGTCAAGGTCAGGTCAAAGTCAAGTCAAGGTCAAGGTCAAGTCAAAGTCAAGTCAAGGTCAAGTCAAGGTTAACTCAAGGTCAAGTCAAGGTCAAGTCAAGGTCAAGTCAAGGTCAAGGTCATGGTCAAGTCAAGGTCAAGTCAAGGTCAAGTCAAGGTTAAGTCAAGGCCACGTCAAGGTCAAGTCAAGGTCATGTCAAGGTCAAGTCAAGGTCATGTCAAGGTCATGTCAAGGTCAAGTCAAGGTCAAGTCAAGGTCAAGTCAAGGTTAAGTCAAGGTCAAGTCAAGGTCAAGTCAAGGTCAAGGTCAAGGTCAAGTCAAGGTCAAGTCAAGGTCAAGTCAAGGTTAAGTCAAGGCCACGTCAAGGTCAAGTCAAGGTCATGTAAAGGTCAAGTCAAGGTCATGTCAAGGTCATGTCAAGGTCAAGTCAAGGTCAAGTCAAGGTCAAGTCAAGGCCAAGTCAAGGTCAAGTCAAAGTCAAGTCAAGGTCAAGTCAAGGTCAAGTCAAGGTCAAGTCAAGGTCAAGTCAAAGTCAAGTCAAGGTCAAGTCGAGGTCAAGTCAAGGTCAAGTCAAGGTCAAGTTAAGGTCAAGTCAAGGTCAAGTCAAGGTCAAGTCAAGGTCAAATCAAGGTCAAGTCAAGGTCAAGTCAAGGTCAAGTCAAGGTCAAGTCAAGGTCAAGTCAAAGTCAAGTCAAGGTCAAGTCAAGGTCAAGTCAAGGTCGAGTCAAAGTCAAGTCAAGGTCAAGTCAAGGTCAAGTCAAGGTCAAGTCAAGGTCAAGTCAAGGTTAAGTCAAGGCCACGTCAAGGTCAAGTCAAGGTCAAGGTCAAGTCAAGATCAAGTCAAGGTCAAGTCAAGGTCAAGTCAAGGTCAAGTCAAGGTCAAATCAAGGTCAAGTCAAGGTCAAGTCAAGGTCAAGTCAAAGTCAAGTCAAGGTCAAGTCAAGGTCAAGTCAAGGTCAAGTCAAGGTCTAGTCAAAGTCAAGTCAAGCTCAAGTCAAGGTCAAGTCAAGGTCAAGTCAAGGTCGAGTCAAGGTCAAGTCAGGGTCAAGTCAAGGTCAAGTCAAGGCAAAGTCAAGGTCAAGTCAAGGTCAAGTGAAGGTCAAGTCATGGTCAAGTCAAGGTCAAGTCAAGGTCAAGTCCAGGTCAAGTCAAGGTCAAGTCAAGGTCAAGTCAAGGTCCAGTGAAGGTCAAGTCAAGGTCAAGTCAAGGTTAAGTCAAGGTCAAGGTCAAGTCAAGGTCAAGTCAAGGTCATGTCAAGGTCATGTCAAGGTCAAGTCAAGATCAAGTCAAGGTCATGTCAAGGTCAGGTCAAGGTCAAGTCAAGGTCAAGTCAAGGTCCAGTGAAGGTCAAGTCAAGGTCATGTCAAGGTCAAGTCAAGGTCAAGTGAAGGTCAAGTCAAGGTCAAGTCAAGGTCAAGTCAAGGTCAAGTCGAGGTCAAGGTCAAATCAAGGTCAAGTCAAGGTCAAGTCAAGGTCGAGTCAAAGTCAAGTCAAGCTCAAGTCAAGGTCAAGTCAAGGTCAAGTCAAGGTCAAGTCAAGGTAAAGTCAAGGCCAAGTCAAGGTCAAGTCAAGGTCAAGTGAAAGTCAAGTCATGGTCAAGTCAAGGTCAAGTAAAGGTCAAGTCAAGGTCAAGTCAAGGTCAAGTCAAGGTCAAGTCAAGGTCAAGTCAAGGTCAAGTCAAGGTCAAGTCAAGGTCAAGTCAAGGTCAAGTCAAGGTCCAGTGAAGGTCAAGTCAAGGTTAAGTCAAGGTCAAGTCAAGGTCATGTCAAGGTCAAGTCAAGGTCAAGTCAAGGTCATGTCAAGGTCATGTCAAGGTCACGTCAAGGTCAAGTCAAGGTCAAGTCAAGGTCATGTCAAGGTCAGGTCAATGTCAAGTCAAGGTCATGTCAAGGTCATGTCAAGGTCAAGTCAAGGTCAAGTCAAGGTCAAGTCAAGGTCAAGTCAAAGTCAAGTCAAGGTCAAGTCAAGGTCAAGTCAAGGTCAAGTCAAGGTCAAGTCAAGGTCATGTCAAGGTCAAATCAAGGTCAAGTGAATGTCATGGCAAGGTCAAGTCAAGGTCAAGTCAAAGTCGTGTCAAGGTCAAGTCAAGGTCAAGTCAAGGTCAAGTCGAGGTCAAGTCAATGTCATGTCAAGGTCACGTCAAGGTCAAGTTAGGTCAAGTCAAGGTCATGTCAAGGTCAAGTCAAGATCATGTCAAGGTCAAGTCAAGGTCAAGTCAAGGTCAAGTCAAGGTCAAGTGAAGGTCATATCAAGGTCAAGTCAAGGTCAAGTCAAGGTCAAGTCAAGGTCAAGTCTATGTCAAGTCAAGGTCAAGTCAAGGTCATGTCAAGGTCAAGTCAAGGTCAAGTCAAGGTCAAGTCAAGGTCAATTCAAGGTCATGTCAAGGCCAAGGTCAAGTCAAGGTCAAGTCAAGGTCAATTCGAGGTCAAGTCAAGGTCATGTCAAGGTCAAGGTCAAGTCAAGGCCAAGTCAAGGACAAGTCAAGCTCAAGTCAAGGTCAAGTCAAGGTCAATCAAGGTCATGTCAAGGTCATGTAAAGGTCAAGTCAAGTCAAGGTCAAGGTCAGGTCAAAGTCAAGTCAAGGTCAAGGTCAAGTCAAAGTCAAGTCAAGGTCAAGTCAAGGTTAACTCAAGGTCAAGTCAAGGTCAAGTCAAGGTCAAGTCAAGGTCAAGGTCATGGTCAAGTCAAGGTCAAGTCAAGGTCAAGTCAAGGTTAAGTCAAGGCCACGTCAAGGTCAAGTCAAGGTCATGTCAAGGTCAAGTCAAGGTCATGTCAAGGTCATGTCAAGGTCAAGTCAAGGTCAAGTCAAGGTCAAGTCAAGGTTAAGTCAAGGTCAAGTCAAGGTCAAGTCAAGGTCAAGGTCAAGGTCAAGTCAAGGTCAAGTCAAGGTCAAGTCAAGGTTAAGTCAAGGCCACGTCAAGGTCAAGTCAAGGTCATGTAAAGGTCAAGTCAAGGTCATGTCAAGGTCATGTCAAGGTCAAGTCAAGGTCAAGTCAAGGTCAAGTCAAGGCCAAGTCAAGGTCAAGTCAAAGTCAAGTCAAGGTCAAGTCAAGGTCAAGTCAAGGTCAAGTCAAGGTCAAGTCAAAGTCAAGTCAAGGTCAAGTCAAGGTCAAGTCAAGGTCAAGTCAAGGTCAAGTTAAGGTCAAGTCAAGGTCAAGTCAAGGTCAAGTCAAGGTCAAATCAAGGTCAAGTCAAGGTCAAGTCAAGGTCAAGTCAAGGTCAAGTCAAGGTCAAGTCAAGGTCAAGTCAAGGTCAAGTCAAAGTCAAGTCAAGGTCAAGTCAAGGTCAAGTCAAGGTCAAGTCAAGGTCAAGTCAAGGTCAAGTTAAGGTCAAGTCAAGGTCAAGTCAAGGTCAAGTCAAGGTCAAATCAAGGTCAAGTCAAGGTCAAGTCAAGGTCAAGTCAAGGTCAAGTCAAGGTCAAGTCAAGGTCAAGTCAAAGTCAAGTCAAGGTCAAGTCAAGGTCAAGTCAAGGTCGAGTCAAAGTCAAGTTAAGGTCAAGTCAAGGTCAAGTCAAGGTCAAGTCAAGGTCAAGTCAAGGTTAAGTCAAGGCCACGTCAAGGTCAAGTCAAGGTCAAGGTCAAGTCAAGATCAAGTCAAGGTCAAGTCAAGGTCAAGTCAAGGTCAAGTCAAGGTCAAATCAAGGTCAAGTCAAGGTCAAGTCAAGGTCAAGTCAAAGTCAAGTCAAGGTCAAGTCAAGGTCAAGTCAAGGTCAAGTCAAGGTCTAGTCAAAGTCAAGTCAAGCTCAAGTCAAGGTCAAGTCAAGGTCAAGTCAAGGTCGAGTCAAGGTCAAGTCAGGGTCAAGTCAAGGTCAAGTCAAGGCAAAGTCAAGGTCAAGTCAAGGTCAAGTGAAGGTCAAGTCATGGTCAAGTCAAGGTCAAGTCAAGGTCAAGTCCAGGTCAAGTCAAGGTCAAGTCAAGGTCAAGTCAAGGTCCAGTGAAGGTCAAGTCAAGGTCAAGTCAAGGTTAAGTCAAGGTCAAGTCAAGGTCAAGTCAAGGTCATGTCAAGGTCATGTCAAGGTCAAGTCAAGATCAAGTCAAGGTCATGTCAAGGTCAGGTCAAGGTCAAGTCAAGGTCAAGTCAAGGTCCAGTGAAGGTCAAGTCAAGGTCATGTCAAGGTCAAGTCAAGGTCAAGTGAAGGTCAAGTCAAGGTCAAGTCAAGGTCAAGTCAAGGTCAAGTCAAGGTCAAGTCTATGTCAAGTCAAGGTCAAGTCAAGGTCATGTCAAGGTCAAGTCAAGGTCAAGTCAAGGTCAAGTCAAGGTCAATTCAAGGTCATGTCAAGGCCAAGGTCAAGTCAAGGTCAAGTCAAGGTCAATTCGAGGTCAAGTCAAGGTCATGTCAAGGTCAAGGTCAAGTCAAGGCCAAGTCAAGGACAAGTCAAGCTCAAGTCAAGGTCAAGTCAAGGTCAATCAAGGTCATGTCAAGGTCATGTAAAGGTCAAGTCAAAGTCAAGTCAAGGTCAAGTCAAGGTTAACTCAAGGTCAAGTCAAGGTCAAGTCAAGGTCAAGTCAAGGTCAAGGTCATGGTCAAGTCAAGGTCAAGTCAAGGTCAAGTCAAGGTTAAGTCAAGGCCACGTCAAGGTCAAGTCAAGGTCATGTCAAGGTCAAGTCAAGGTCATGTCAAGGTCATGTCAAGGTCAAGTCAAGGTCAAGTCAAGGTCAAGTCAAGGTTAAGTCAAGGTCAAGTCAAGGTCAAGTCAAGGTCAAGGTCAAGGTCAAGTCAAGGTCAAGTCAAGGTCAAGTCAAGGTTAAGTCAAGGCCACGTCAAGGTCAAGTCAAGGTCATGTAAAGGTCAAGTCAAGGTCATGTCAAGGTCATGTCAAGGTCAAGTCAAGGTCAAGTCAAGGTCAAGTCAAGGCCAAGTCAAGGTCAAGTCAAAGTCAAGTCAAGGTCAAGTCAAGGTCAAGTCAAGGTCAAGTCAAGGTCAAGTCAAAGTCAAGTCAAGGTCAAGTCAAGGTCAAGTCAAGGTCAAGTCAAGGTCAAGTTAAGGTCAAGTCAAGGTCAAGTCAAGGTCAAGTCAAGGTCAAATCAAGGTCAAGTCAAGGTCAAGTCAAGGTCAAGTCAAGGTCAAGTCAAGGTCAAGTCAAGGTCAAGTCAAGGTCAAGTCAAGGTCAAGTCAAAGTCAAGTCAAGGTCAAGTCAAGGTCAAGTCAAGGTCAAGTCAAGGTCAAGTTAAGGTCAAGTCAAGGTCAAGTCAAGGTCAAGTCAAGGTCAAATCAAGGTCAAGTCAAGGTCAAGTCAAGGTCAAGTCAAGGTCAAGTCAAGGTCAAGTCAAGGTCAAGTCAAAGTCAAGTCAAGGTCAAGTCAAGGTCAAGTCAAGGTCAAGTCAAGGTCTAGTCAAAGTCAAGTCAAGCTCAAGTCAAGGTCAAGTCAAGGTCAAGTCAAGGTCGAGTCAAGGTCAAGTCAGGGTCAAGTCAAGGTCAAGTCAAGGCAAAGTCAAGGTCAAGTCAAGGTCAAGTGAAGGTCAAGTCATGGTCAAGTCAAGGTCAAGTCAAGGTCAAGTCCAGGTCAAGTCAAGGTCAAGTCAAGGTCAAGTCAAGGTCGAGTCAAAGTCAAGTCAAGGTCAAGTCAAGGTCAAGTCAAGGTCAAGTCAAGGTCAAGTCAAGGTTAAGTCAAGGCCACGTCAAGGTCAAGTCAAGGTCAAGGTCAAGTCAAGATCAAGTCAAGGTCAAGTCAAGGTCAAGTCAAGGTCAAGTCAAGGTCAAATCAAGGTCAAGTCAAGGTCAAGTCAAGGTCAAGTCAAAGTCAAGTCAAGGTCAAGTCAAGGTCAAGTCAAGGTCAAGTCAAGGTCTAGTCAAAGTCAAGTCAAGCTCAAGTCAAGGTCAAGTCAAGGTCAAGTCAAGGTCGAGTCAAGGTCAAGTCAGGGTCAAGTCAAGGTCAAGTCAAGGCAAAGTCAAGGTCAAGTCAAGGTCAAGTGAAGGTCAAGTCATGGTCAAGTCAAGGTCAAGTCAAGGTCAAGTCCAGGTCAAGTCAAGGTCAAGTCAAGGTCAAGTCAAGGTCCAGTGAAGGTCAAGTCAAGGTCAAGTCAAGGTTAAGTCAAGGTCAAGTCAAGGTCAAGTCAAGGTCATGTCAAGGTCATGTCAAGGTCAAGTCAAGATCAAGTCAAGGTCATGTCAAGGTCAGGTCAAGGTCAAGTCAAGGTCAAGTCAAGGTCCAGTGAAGGTCAAGTCAAGGTCATGTCAAGGTCAAGTCAAGGTCAAGTGAAGGTCAAGTCAAGGTCAAGTCAAGGTCAAGTCAAGGTCAAGTCAAGGTCAAATCAAGGTCAAGTCAAGGTCAAGTCAAGGTCAAGTCAAGGTCGAGTCAAAGTCAAGTCAAGCTCAAGTCAAGGTCAAGTCAAGGTCAAGTCAAGGTCAAGTCAAGGTCAAGTCAAGGTAAAGTCAAGGCCAAGTCAAGGTCAAGTCAAGGTCAAGTGAAAGTCAAGTCATGGTCAAGTCAAGGTCAAGTAAAGGTCAAGTCAAGGTCAAGTCAAGGTCAAGTCAAGGTCAAGTCAAGGTCAAGTCAAGGTCAAGTCAAGGTCAAGTCAAGGTCAAGTCAAGGTCCAGTGAAGGTCAAGTCAAGGTTAAGTCAAGGTCAAGTCAAGGTCATGTCAAGGTCAAGTCAAGGTCAAGTCAAGGTCATGTCAAGGTCATGTCAAGGTCACGTCAAGGTCAAGTCAAGGTCAAGTCAAGGTCATGTCAAGGTCAGGTCAATGTCAAGTCAAGGTCATGTCAAGGTCATGTCAAGGTCAAGTCAAGGTCAAGTCAAGGTCAAGTCAAGGTCAAGTCAAAGTCAAGTCAAGGTCAAGTCAAGGTCAAGTCAAGGTCAAGTCAAGGTCAAGTTAAGGTCAAGTCAAGGTCAAGTCAAGGTCAAGTCAAGGTCAAGTCAAAGTCAAGTCAAGGTCAAGTCAAGGTCAAGTCAAGGTCAAGTCAAGGTCAAGTCAAAGTCAAGTCAAGGTCAAGTCAAGGTCAAGTCAAGGTCAAGTCAAGGTCAAGTCAAGGTCAAGTCAAGGTCAAGTCAAGGTCAAGTCAAGGTCAAGTCAAGGTCAAGTCAAAGTCAAGTCAAGGTCAAGTCAAGGTCAAGTCAAGGTCAAGTCAAGGTCGAGTCAAAGTCAAGTCAAGCTCAAGTCAAGGTCAAGTCAAGGTCAAGTCAAGGTCAAGTCAAGGTCAAGTCAAGGTCAAGTCAAGGTCAAATCAAGGTCAAGTCAAGGTCAAGTCAAGGTCAAGTCAAGGTCGAGTCAAAGTCAAGTCAAGGTCAAGTCAAGGTCAAGTCAAGGTCAAGTCAAGGTCAAGTCAAGGCCAAGTCAAGGTCAAGTCAAAGTCAAGTCAAGGTCAAGTCAAGGTCAAGTCAAGGTCAAGTCAAGGTCAAGTCAAAGTCAAGTCAAGGTCAAGTCAAGGTCAAGTCAAGGTCAAGTCAAGGTCAAGTCAAGGTCAAGTCAAGGTCAAGTCAAGGTCAAGTCAAGGTCAAGTCAAGGTCAAGTCAAAGTCAAGTCAAGGTCAAGTCAAGGTCAAGTCAAGGTCAAGTCAAGGTCAAGTTAAGGTCAAGTCAAGGTCAAGTCAAGGTCAAGTCAAGGTCAAATCAAGGTCAAGTCAAGGTCAAGTCAAAGTCAAGTCAAGGTCAAGTCAAGGTCAAGTCAAGGTCAAGTGAAAGTCAAGTCATGGTCAAGTCAAGGTCAAGTAAAGGTCAAGTCAAGGTCAAGTCAAGGTCAAGTCAAGGTCAAGTCAAGGTCAAGTCAAGGTTAAGTCAAGGTCAAGTCAAGGTCATGTCAAGGTCAAGTCAAGGTCAAGTCAAGGTCATGTCAAGGTCATGTCAAGGTCACGTCAAGGTGAAGTCAAGGTCAAGTCAAGGTCATGTCAAGGTCATGTCAAGGTCAAGTCAAGGTCAAGTCAAGGTCAAGTCGAGGCCAAGTCAAGGTCAAGTCAAAGTCAAGTCAAGGTCAAGTCAAGGTCAAGTCAAGGTCAAGTCAAAGTCAAGTCAAGGTCATGTCAAGGTCAAGTCAAGGTCAAGTGAAGGTCAAGTCAAGCTCAAGTCCAGGTAAAGTCAAGGTCAAGTCAAGGTCAAGTCAAGGTCATGTCAAGGTCAAGTCAAGGTCAAGTCAAGGTCATGTCAAGGTCATGTCAAGGTCAAGTCAAGGTCAAGTCAAGGTCAAGTCGAGGCCAAGTCAAGGTCAAGTCAAAGTCAAGTCAAGGTCAAGTCAAGGTCAAGTCAAGGTCAAGTCAAAGTCAAGTCAAGGTCAAGTCAAGGTCAAGTCAAGGTCAAGTCAAGGTCAAGTTAAGGTCAAGTCAAGGTCAAGTCAAGGTCAAGTCAAGGTCAAATCAAGGTCAAGTCAAGGTCAAGTCAAGGTCAAGTCAAAGTCAAGTCAAGGTCAAGTCAAGGTCAAGTCAAGGTCAAGTCAAGGTCAAGTCAAGGTCGAGTCAAAGTCAAGTCAAGGTCAAGTCAAGGTCAAGTCAAGGTCAAGTCAAGGCCACGTCAAGGCCACGTCAAGGTCAAGTCAAGGTCAAGGTCAAGTCAAGGTCAAGTCAAGGTCAAGTCAAGGTCAAATCAAGGTCAAGTCAAGGTCAAGTCAAGGTCAAGTCAAAGTCAAGTCAAGGTCAAGTCAAGGTCAAGTCAAGGTCAAGTCAAAGTCAAGTTAAGCTCAAGTCAAGGTCAAGTCAAGGTCAAGTCAAGGTCGAGTCAAGGTCAAGTCAAGGTCAAGTCAAGGTCCAGTGAAGGTCAAGTCAAGGTCAAGTCAAGGCAAAGTCAAGGTCAAGTCAAGGTCAAGTCAAGGTTAAGTTAAGGTCAAGTCAAGGTCCAGTGAAGGTCAAGTCAAGGTCAAGTCAAGGTTAAGTCAAGGTCAAGTCAAGGTCAAGTCAAGGTCAAGTCAAGGTCAAGTCAAGGTCATGTCAAGGTCAAGTCAAGGTCAAGTCAAGGTCATGTCAAGGTCAAGTCAAGGTCAAGTCAAGGTCATGTCAAGGTCCAGTGAAGGTCAAGTCAAGCTCAAATCAAGGTGAAGTCAAGGTCAAGTCAAGGTCAAGTCAAGGTCATGTCAAGGTCAAGTCAAGGTCAAGTCAAGGTCAAATCAAGGTCACGTCAAGGTCAAGTAAAGGTAAGTCAAAGTCAAGTCAAAGTCAAGTCAAGGTCAAGTCAAGGTTAAGTCAAGGTCAAGTCAAGGTCAAGTCAAGGTCAAGTCAAGGTCCAGTGAAGGTCAAGTCAAGGTTAAGTCAAGGTCAAGTCAAGGTCAAGTCAAGGTCATGTCAAGGTCAAGTCAAGGTCAAGTCAAGGTCATGTCAAGGTCATGTCAAGGTCACGTCAAGGTCAAGTCAAGGTCAAGTCAAGGTCATGTCAAGGTCAGGTCAAGGTCAAGTCAAGGTCATGTCAAGGTCATGTCAAGGTCACGTCAAGGTCAAGTCAAGGTCAAGTCAAGGTCATGTCAAGGTCAAGTCAAGGTCAAGTGAAGGTCAAGTCAAGCTCAAGTCAAGGTCAAGTCAATGTCAAGTCAAGGTCAAGTCAAGGTCATGTCAAGGTCCAGTGAAGGTCAAGTCAAGCTCAAGTCAAGGTGAAGTCAAGGTCAAGTCAAGGTCACTTCAAGGTCAAGTAAAGGTCAAGTCAAAGTCAAGTCAAAGTCAAGTCAAGGTCAAAACAAGGTTAAGTTAAGGTCAAGTCAAGGTCAAGTCAAGGTCAAGTCAAGGTCAAGTCAAGGTCATGTCAAGGTCCAGTGAAGGTCAAGTCAAGCTCAAGTCAAGGTGAAGTCAAGGTCAAGTCAAGGTCAAATCAAGGTCAAATCAAGGTCAAGTCAATGTCATGTCAAGTGAAGGTCATGTCAAGGTCAAGTCAGGGTCAATTCAAGGTCAAGTCAAGGTCAAGTCAAGGTCATGTCAAGGTCATGTCAAGGTCATGTCAAGGTCATGTCAAGGTCAAATCAAGGTCAAGTCAAGGTCAAGTGAAGGTCATGGCAAGGTCAAGTCAAGGTCAAATCAAGGTCAAATCAAGGTCAAGTCAATGTCATGTCAAGTGAAGGTCATGTCAAGGTCAAGGTCAAGTCAAGGTCAAGTCAAGGTCAAGTCAAGGTCATGTCAAGGTCAAGTCAAGGTCAAGTCAAGGTCATGTCAAGGTCAAATCAAGGTCAAGTGAAGGTCATGGCAAGGTCAAGTCAAGGTCAAGTCAAAGTTGTGTCAAGGTCAAGTCAAGGTCAAGTCAAGGTCAAATCAAGGTCAAATCAAGGTCAAATCAAGGTCAAGTCAATGTCATGTCAAGTGAAGGTCATGTCAAGGTCAAGTCAGGGTCAAATCAAGGTCAAGTCAAGGTCATGTCAAGGTCAAGGTCAAGTCAAGGTCAAGTCAAGGTCATGTCAAGGTCAAAGTCAAGGTCAAGGTTAAGTCAAGGTCTAGTCAAGGTAAAGGTCAAGTCACGGTCAAGTCAAGGTCAAGTCAAGGTCAAGTCAAGGTCAAGTCAAGGTCATGTCAAGGTCAAGTCAAGGTCATGTCAAGGTCAAGTCAAGATCATGTCAAGGTCAAGTCAAGGACAAGTCAAGGTCAAGTCAAGGTCAAGAAAAGGTCTAGTCAAGGTCATGTCAAGGTCAAGGTCATGTCAAGGTCATGTCAAGGTCAAGTGAAGGTCAACTCAAGGTCAAGTCAAGGTCATGTCAAGGTCAAGTCAAGGTCAAGCCTATGTCAAGTCAAGGTCAAGTCAAGGTCATGTCAAGGTCAAGTCAAGGTCATGTCAAGGTCAAGTCAAGGTGAAGGTCAAGTCAAGGTCAAGTCAATTTCAAGTCAAGGTCAAGTCAAGGTCAAATCAAGGTCAAGTCAAGGTCATGTCAAGGTCAAGTCAAGTCAAGCTCAAGTCAAGGTCAAGTCAAGGTCAAGTCAAGGACGAGTCAAGGTCAAGTCAGGGTCAAGTCAAGGTCAAGTCAAGGCAAAGTCAAGGTCAAGTCAAGGTCAAGTGAAGGTCAAGTCATGGTCAAGTCAAGGTCAAGTCAAGGTCAAGTCCAGGTCAAGTCAAGGTCAAGTCAAGGTCAAGTCAAGGTCCAGTGAAGGTCAAGTCAAGGTCAAGTCAAGGTTAAGTCAAGGTCAAGTCAAGGTCAAGTCAAGGTCATGTCAAGGTCATGTCAAGGTCAAGTCAAGATCAAGTCAAGGTCATGTCAAGGTCAGGTCAAGGTCAAGTCAAGGTCAAGTCAAGGTCCAGTGAAGGTCAAGTCAAGGTCATGTCAAGGTCAAGTAAAGGTCAAGTGAAGGTCAAGTCAAGGTCAAGTCAAGGTCAAGTCAAGGTCAAGTCAAGGTCGAGTCAAGGTCAAGTGAAAGTCAAGTCATGGTCAAGTCAAGGTCAAGTAAAGGTCAAGTCAAGGTCAAGTGAAAGTCAAGTCATGGTCAAGTCAAGGTCAAGTAAAGGTCAAGTCAAGGTCAAGTCAAGGTCAAGTCAAGGTCAAGTCAAGGTCAAGTCAAGGTCAAGTCAAGGTCCAGTGAAGGTCAAGTCAAGGTTAAGTCAAGGTCAAGTCAAGGCCAAGTCAAGGTCAAGTCAAGGTCAAGTGAAAGTCAAGTCATGGTCAAGTCAAGGTCAAGTAAAGGTCAAGTCAAGGTCAAGTGAAAGTCAAGTCATGGTCAAGTCAAGGTCAAGTAAAGGTCAAGTCAAGGTCAAGTCAAGGTCAAGTCAAGGTCAAGTCAAGGTCAAGTCAAGGTCCAGTGAAGGTCAAGTCAAGGTCAAGTCAAGGTTAAGTCAAGGTCAAGTCAAGGTCAAGTCAAGGTCATGTCAAGGTCATGTCAAGGTCATGTCAAGGTCAAGTCAAGATCAAGTCAAGGTCATGTCAAGGTCAGGTCAAGGTCAAGTCAAGGTCAAGTCAAGGTCCAGTGAAGGTCAAGTCAAGGTCATGTCAAGGTCAAGTCAAGGTCAAGTGAAGGTCAAGTCAAGGTCAAGTCAAGGTCAAGTCAAGGTCAAGTCAAGGTCGAGTCAAGGTCAAGTGAAAGTCAAGTCATGGTCAAGTCAAGGTCAAGTAAAGGTCAAGTCAAGGTCAAGTGAAAGTCAAGTCATGGTCAAGTCAAGGTCAAGTAAAGGTCAAGTCAAGGTCAAGTCAAGGTCAAGTCAAGGTCAAGTCAAGGTCCAGTGAAGGTCAAGTCAAGGTTAAGTCAAGGTCAAGTAAAGGTCAAGTCAAGGTCAAGTCAAGGTCAAGTCAAGGTCAAGTCAAGCTCAAGTCAAGGTCAAGTCAAGGTCAAGTCAAGGTCAAGTCAAGGTCAAGTCAAGGCCAAGTCAAGGTCAAGTCAAGGTCAAGTGAAAGTCAAGTCATGGTCAAGTCAAGGTCAAGTAAAGGTCAAGTCAAGGTCAAGTGAAAGTCAAGTCATGGTCAAGTCAAGGTCAAGTAAAGGTCAAGTCAAGGTCAAGTCAAGGTCAAGTCAAGGTCAAGTCAAGGTCAAGTCAAGGTCCAGTGAAGGTCAAGTCAAGGTTAAGTCAAGGTCAAGTCAAGGTCATGTCAAGGTCAAGTCAAGGTCAAGTCAAGGTCATGTCAAGGTCATGTCAAGGTCACGTCAAGGTCAAGTCAAGGTCAAGTCAAGGTCATGTCAAGGTCAGGTCAATGTCAAGTCAAGGTCATGTCAAGGTCATGTCAAGGTCACGTCAAGGTCAAGTCAAGGTCAAGTCAAGGTCATGTCAAGGTCAAGTCAAGGTCAAGTGAAGGTCAAGTCAAGCTCAAGTCCAGGTAAAGTCAAGGTCAAGTCAAGGTCAAGTCAAGGTCATGTCAAGGTCAAGTCAAGGTCAAGTCGAGGTCATGTCAAGGTCATGTCAAGGTCAAGTCAAGGTCAAGTCAAGGTCAAGTCGAGGCCAAGTCAAGGTCAAGTCAAAGTCAAGTCAAGGTCAAGTCAAGGTCAAGTCAAGGTCAAGTCAAAGTCAAGTCAAGGTCATGTCAAGGTCAAATCAAGGTCAAGTGAATGTCATGGCAAGGTCAAGTCAAGGTCAAGTCAAAGTCGTGTCAAGGTCAAGTCAAGGTCAAGTCAAGGTCAAGTCGAGGTCAAGTCAATGTCATGTCAAGGTCACGTCAAGGTCAAGTTAGGTCAAGTCAAGGTCATGTCAAGGTCAAGTCAAGATCATGTCAAGGTCAAGTCAAGGTCAAGTCAAGGTCAATTCAAGGTCAAGTCAAGGTCAAGTGAAGGTCATATCAAGGTCAAGTCAAGGTCAAGTCAAGGTCAAGTCTATGTCAAGTCAAGGTCAAGTCAAGGTCATGTCAAGGTCAAGTCAAGGTCAAGTCAAGGTCAAGTCAAGGTCAATTCAAGGTCATGTCAAGGTCAAGGTCAAGTCAAGGTCAAGTCAAGGTCAAGTCGAGGTCAAGTCAAGGTCATGTCAAGGTCAAGGTCAAGTCAAGCTCAAGTCAAGGTCAAATCAAGGTCATGTCAAGGTCAAGTCAAGGTAAAGTGAAGGTCATGTCAAGGTCAAGTCAGGGTCAAGTCAGGGTCAAGTCAAGGTTAAGGTCAAGGTCACTTCAAGCTCAAGTCAAGTCAAGGTCAAGTCAAGGTTAAGTTAAGTTAAGGTCATGTCAAGGTCGCGTCAAGGTCAAGTCAAGGTCATGTCAAGGTCATGTCAAGGTCAAGTCAAGTTCAAGTGAAGGTCATGTCAAGGTCAAGTCAGGGTCAAGTCAAGGTCAAGTCAAGGTCACGTCAAGGTCAAGTCAAGGTCAAGTCAAGGTCAAGTCAAGATCATGTCAAGGTCAAGTCAAGGTCAAGTCAAGGTCAAGTCAAGGTCATATCAAGGTCAAGTCAAGGTCAAGTGAAGGTCAAGTCAAGGTCAAGTCAAGGTCACGTCAAGGTCAAGTCAAGGTCAAGTCAAGGTCAAGTCAAGGTCATGTCAAGGCCAAGTCAAGGTCAAGTCAAGGTCAAGTCAAGGTCAAGTCAAGGTCAAGTCAATGTCAAGTGAAGGTCATGTCAAGGTCAAGTCAGGGTCAAATCAAGGTCAAGTCAAGGTCATGTCAAGGTCAAGGTCAAGGTGAAGTCAAGGTCAAGTAAAGGTCAAGTCAAGGTCAAGTCAAGGTCATGTCAAGGTCATGTCAAGGTCAAATCAAGGTCAAGTCAAGGTCAAGTCAAGGTCAAGTCAAGGTCAAGTCAAGGTCATGTCAAGGTCAAGTCAAGGTCAAGTCAAGGTCATGTCAAGGTCAAATCAAGGTCAAGTGAAGGTCATGGCAAGGTCAAGTCAAGGTCAAGTCAAAGTCGTGTCAAGGTCAAGTCAAGGTCAAGTCAAGGTCAAGTCAAGGTCAAGTCAAGGTCAAGTCAAGGTCAAATCAAGGTCAAATCAAGGTCAAGTCAATGTCATGTCAAGTGAAGGTCATGTCAAGGTCAAGTCAGGGTCAAATCAAGGTCAAGTCAAGGTCATGTCAAGGTCATGTCAAGGTCAAGTCAAGGTCAAGGTCATGTCAAGGTCATGTCAAGGTCATGTCAAGGTCAAATCAAGGTCAAGTCAAGGTCATGTCAAGGTCAAATCAAGGTCAAGTGAAGGTCATGGCAAGGTCAAGTCAAGGTCAAGTCAATGTCATGTCAAGTGAAGGTCATGTCAAGGTCAAGTCAGGGTCAAATCAAGGTCAAGTCAAGGTCATGTCAAGGTCAAGGTCAAGTCAAGGTCAAGTCAAGGTCAAGTCAAGGTCATGTCAAGGTCAAGTCAAGGTCAAGTCAAGATCATGTCAAGGTCAAATCAAGGTCAAGTGAAGGTCATGGCAAGGTCAAGTCAAGGTCAAGTCAAGGTCAAATCAAGGTCAAATCAAGGTCAAGTCAATGTCATGTCAAGTGAAGGTCATGTCAAGGTCAAGTCAGGGTCAAATCAAGGTCAAGTCAGGTTCATGTCAAGGTCAAGTCAAGGTCAAGTCAAGGTCAAGTCAAGGTCAAGTCAAGGTCAAGTCAAAGTCAAGTCAAGGTCATGTCAAGGTCAAGTCAAGGTCAAGTCAAGGTCATGTCAAGGTCAAATCAAGGTCAAGTGAATGTCATGGCAAGGTCAAGTCAAGGTCAAGTCAAAGTCGTGTCAAGGTCAAGTCAAGGTCAAGTCAAGGTCAAGTCGAGGTCAAGTCAATGTCATGTCAAGGTCACGTCAAGGTCAAGTTAGGTCAAGTCAAGGTCAAGTCAAGGTCATGTCAAGGTCATGTAAAGGTCAAGTCAAGTTCAAGTGAAGGTCATGTCAAGGTCAAGTCAGGGTCAAGTCAAGGTCAAGTCAAGGTCACGTCAAGTTCAAGTCAAGGTCAAGTCAAGGTCAAGTCAAGATCATGTCAAGGTCAAGTCAAGGTCAAGTCAAGGTCATATCAAGGTCAAGTCAAGGTCAAGTGAAGGTCAAGTCAAGGTCAAGTCAAGGTCAAGTCAAGGTCACGTCAAGGTCAAGTCAAGGTCAAGTCAAGGTCAAGTCAAGGTCATGTCAAGGCCAAGTCAAGGTCAAGTCAAGGTCAATTCAAGGTCATGTCAAGGTCAAGTCAAGGTCAAGTCAAGGTCAAGTCAAGGTCAAGTCAAGGTCAAGTCAAGTCAGGGTCAAATCAAGGTCAAGTCAAGGTCAAGTCAATGTCAAGTCAAGGTTATGTCAAGGTCAATTCAAGGTCAAGTCAAGGTCAAGTCAAAGTCAAGTCAAGGTCAAGTAAAGGTCAAGTCAAGGTCATGTCAAGGTCAAGTCAAGGTCAAGTCAAGGTCAAGTCAAGGTCAAGTCAAGGTCAAGTCAAGGTCAAGTGAAGGTCATGTCAAGGTCAAGTCAGGGTCAAATCAAGGTCAAGTCAAGGTCATGTCAAGGTCAAGGTCAAGGTGAAGTCAAGGTCAAGTAAAGGTCAAGTCAAGGTCAAGTCAAGGTCATGTCAAGGTCATGTCAAGGTCAAATCAAGGTCAAGTCAAGGTCAAGTCAAGGTCAAGTCAAGGTCAAGTCAAGGTCATGTCAAGGTCAAGTCAAGGTCAAGTCAAGGTCATGTCAAGGTCAAATCAAGGTCAAGTGAAGGTCATGGCAAGGTCAAGTCAAGGTCAAGTCAAAGTCGTGTCAAGGTCAAGTCAAGGTCAAGTCAAGGTCAAGTCAAGGTCAAATCAAGGTCAAATCAAGGTCAAGTCAATGTCATGTCAAGTGAAGGTCATGTCAAGGTCAAGTCAGGGTCAAATCAAGGTCAAGTCAAGGTCATGTCAAGGTCATGTCAAGGTCAAGTCAAGGTCAAGGTCATGTCAAGGTCATGTCAAGGTCAAATCAAGGTCAAGTCAAGGTCATGTCAAGGTCAAATCAAGGTCAAGTGAAGGTCATGGCAAGGTCAAGTCAAGGTCAAGTCAAGGTCAAGTCAATGTCATGTCAAGTGAAGGTCATGTCAAGGTCAAGTCAGGGTCAAATCAAGGTCAAGTCAAGGTCATGTCAAGGTCAAGGTCAAGGTCAAGTCAAGGTCAAGTCAAGGTCAAGTCAAGGTCATGTCAAGGTCAAGTCAAGGTCAAGTCAAGATCATGTCAAGGTCAAATCAAGGTCAAGTGAAGGTCATGGCAAGGTCAAGTCAAGGTCAAGTCAAAGTCGTGTCAAGGTCAAGTCAAGGTCAAATCAAGGTTAAATCAAGGTCAAGTCAATGTCATGTCAAGTGAAGGTCATGTCAAGGTCAAGTCAGGGTCAAATCAAGGTCAAGTCAGGTTCATGTCAAGGTCAAGTCAAGGTCAAGTCAAGGTCAAGTCAAGGTCAAGTCATGGTCAAGTCAAGGTCATGTCAAGGTCAAGTCAAGGTCAAGTCAAGGTCATGTCAAGGTCAAATCAAGGTCAAGTGAATGTCATGGCAAGGTCAAGTCAAGGTCAAGTCAAAGTCGTGTCAAGGTCAAGTCAAGGTCAAGTCGAGGTCAAGTCAATGTCATGTCAAGGTCACGTCAAGGTCACGTCAAGGTCAAGTTAGGTCAAGTCAAGGTCATGTCAAGGTCAAGTCAAGATCATGTCAAGGTCAAGTCAAGGTCAAGTCAAGGTCAAGTCAAGGTCAAGTGAAGGTCATATCAAGGTCAAGTCAAGGTCAAGTCAAGGTCAAGTCAAGGTCAAGTCTATGTCAAGTCAAGGTCAAGTCAAGGTCATGTCAAGGTCAAGTCAAGGTCAAGTCAAGGTCAAGTCAAGGTCAATTCAAGGTCATGTCAAGGCCAAGGTCAAGTCAAGGTCAAGTCAAGGTCAAGTCGAGGTCAAGTCAAGGTCATGTCAAGGTCAAGGTCAAGTCAAGGCCAAGTCAAGGACAAGTCAAGCTCAAGTCAAGGTCAAGGTCAAGTCAAGGTCAAGTCAAGTCAAGGTCAAGGTCAGGTCAAAGTCAAGTCAAGGTCAAGGTCAAGGTCAAGTCAAAGTCAAGTCAAGGTCAAGTCAAGGTTGACTCAAGGTCAAGTCAAGGTCAAGTCAAGGTCAAGTCAAGGTCAAGGTCATGGTCAAGTCAAGGTCAAGTCAAGGTCAAGTCAAGGTTAAGTCAAGGCCACGTCAAGGTCAAGTCAAGGTCATGTCAAGTTCAAGTCAAGGTCATGTCAAGGTCATGTCAAGGTCAAGTCAAGGTCAAGTCAAGGTTAAGTCAAGGTCAAGTCAAGGTCAAGTCAAGGTCAAGGTCAAGGTCAAGTCAAGGTCAAGTCAAGGTCAAGTCAAGGTTAAGTCAAGGCCACGTCAAGGTCAAGTCAAGGTCATGTCAAGGTCAAGTCAAGGTCATGTCAAGGTCATGTCAAGGTTAAGTCAAGGTCAAGTCAAGGTCAAGTCAAGGCCAAGTCAAGGTCAAGTCAAAGTCAAGTCAAGGTCAAGTCAAGGTCAAGTCAAGGTCAAGTCAAGGTCAAGTCAAAGTCAAGTCAAGGTCAAGTCAAGGTCAAGTCAAGGTCAAGTCAAGGTCAAGTCAAGGTCAAGTTAAGGTCAAGTCAAGGTCAAGTCAAGGTCAAGTCAAGGTCAAATCAAGGTCATATCAAGGTCAAGTCAAGGTCAAGTGAAGGTCAAGTCAAGGTCAAGTCAAGGTCAAGTCAAGGTTAAGTCAAGGTCAAGTCAAGGTCAAGTCAAGATCATGTCAAGGTCATGTCAAGGTCAAGTCAAGATCAAGTCAAGGTCATGTCAAGGTCAGGTCAAGGTCAAGTCAAGGTCAAGTCAAGGTCCAGTGAAGGTCAAGTCAAGGTCATGTCAAGGTCAAGTCAAGTCAAGGTCAAGTCAAGGTCAAGTCAAGGTCAAGTCAAGGTCGAGTCAAGGTCAAGTGAAAGTCAAGTCATGGTCAAGTCAAGGTCAAGTAAAGGTCAAGTCAAGGTCAAGTGAAAGTCAAGTCATGGTCAAGTCAAGGTCAAGTAAAGGTCAAGTCAAGGTCAAGTCAAGGTCAAGTCAAGGTCAAGTCAAGGTCAAGTCAAGGTCCAGTGAAGGTCAAGTCAAGGTTAAGTCAAGGTCAAGTAAAGGTCAAGTCAAGGTCAAGTCAAGGTCAAGTCAAGGTCAAGTCAAGCTCAAGTCAAGGTCAAGTCAAGGTCAAGTCAAGGTCAAGTCAAGGTCAAGTCAAGGCCAAGTCAAGGTCAAGTCAAGGTCAAGTGAAAGTCAAGTCATGGTCAAGTCAAGGTCAAGTAAAGGTCAAGTCAAGGTCAAGTGAAAGTCAAGTCATGGTCAAGTCAAGGTCAAGTAAAGGTCAAGTCAAGGTCAAGTCAAGGTCAAGTCAAGGTCAAGTCAAGGTCAAGTCAAGGTCCAGTGAAGGTCAAGTCAAGGTTAAGTCAAGGTCAAGTCAAGGTCATGTCAAGGTCAAGTCAAGGTCAAGTCAAGGTCATGTCAAGGTCATGTCAAGGTCACGTCAAGGTCAAGTCAAGGTCAAGTCAAGGTCATGTCAAGGTCAGGTCAATGTCAAGTCAAGGTCATGTCAAGGTCATGTCAAGGTCACGTCAAGGTCAAGTCAAGGTCAAGTCAAGGTCATGTCAAGGTCAAGTCAAGGTCAAGTGAAGGTCAAGTCAAGCTCAAGTCCAGGTAAAGTCAAGGTCAAGTCAAGGTCAAGTCAAGGTCATGTCAAGGTCAAGTCAAGGTCAAGTCGAGGTCATGTCAAGGTCATGTCAAGGTCAAGTCAAGGTCAAGTCAAGGTCAAGTCGAGGCCAAGTCAAGGTCAAGTCAAAGTCAAGTCAAGGTCAAGTCAAGGTCAAGTCAAGGTCAAGTCAAAGTCAAGTCAAGGTCATGTCAAGGTCAAATCAAGGTCAAGTGAATGTCATGGCAAGGTCAAGTCAAGGTCAAGTCAAAGTCGTGTCAAGGTCAAGTCAAGGTCAAGTCAAGGTCAAGTCGAGGTCAAGTCAATGTCATGTCAAGGTCACGTCAAGGTCAAGTTAGGTCAAGTCAAGGTCATGTCAAGGTCAAGTCAAGATCATGTCAAGGTCAAGTCAAGGTCAAGTCAAGGTCAATTCAAGGTCAAGTCAAGGTCAAGTGAAGGTCATATCAAGGTCAAGTCAAGGTCAAGTCAAGGTCAAGTCTATGTCAAGTCAAGGTCAAGTCAAGGTCATGTCAAGGTCAAGTCAAGGTCAAGTCAAGGTCAAGTCAAGGTCAATTCAAGGTCATGTCAAGGTCAAGGTCAAGTCAAGGTCAAGTCAAGGTCAAGTCGAGGTCAAGTCAAGGTCATGTCAAGGTCAAGGTCAAGTCAAGCTCAAGTCAAGGTCAAATCAAGGTCATGTCAAGGTCAAGTCAAGGTAAAGTGAAGGTCATGTCAAGGTCAAGTCAGGGTCAAGTCAGGGTCAAGTCAAGGTTAAGGTCAAGGTCACTTCAAGCTCAAGTCAAGTCAAGGTCAAGTCAAGGTTAAGTTAAGTTAAGGTCATGTCAAGGTCGCGTCAAGGTCAAGTCAAGGTCATGTCAAGGTCATGTCAAGGTCAAGTCAAGTTCAAGTGAAGGTCATGTCAAGGTCAAGTCAGGGTCAAGTCAAGGTCAAGTCAAGGTCACGTCAAGGTCAAGTCAAGGTCAAGTCAAGGTCAAGTCAAGATCATGTCAAGGTCAAGTCAAGGTCAAGTCAAGGTCAAGTCAAGGTCATATCAAGGTCAAGTCAAGGTCAAGTGAAGGTCAAGTCAAGGTCAAGTCAAGGTCAAGTCAAGGTCACGTCAAGGTCAAGTCAAGGTCAAGTCAAGGTCAAGTCAAGGTCTTGTCAAGGCCAAGTCAAGGTCAAGTCAAGGTCAATTCAAGGTCATGTCAAGGTCAAGTCAAGGTCAAGTCAAGGTCAAGTCAAGTCAGGGTCAAATCAAGGTCAAGTCAAGGTCAAGTCAATGTCAAGTCAAGGTTATGTCAAGGTCAATTCAAGGTCAAGTCAAGGTCAAGTCAAAGTCAAGTCAAGGTCAAGTCAAGGTCAAGTCAAGGTCATGTCAAGGTCAAGTCAAGGTCAAGTCAAGGTCAAGTCAAGGTCAAGTCAAGGTCAAGTCAAGGTCAAGTGAAGGTCATGTCAAGGTCAAGTCAGGGTCAAATCAAGGTCAAGTCAAGGTCATGTCAAGGTCAAGGTCAAGGTGAAGTCAAGGTCAAGTAAAGGTCAAGTCAAGGTCAAGTCAAGGTCATGTCAAGGTCATGTCAAGGTCAAATCAAGGTCAAGTCAAGGTCAAGTCAAGGTCAAGTCAAGGTCAAGTCAAGGTCATGTCAAGGTCAAGTCAAGGTCAAGTCAAGGTCATGTCAAGGTCAAATCAAGGTCAAGTGAAGGTCATGGCAAGGTCAAGTCAAGGTCAAGTCAAAGTCGTGTCAAGGTCAAGTCAAGGTCAAGTCAAGGTCAAGTCAAGGTCAAGTCAAGGTCAAGTCAAGGTCAAATCAAGGTCAAATCAAGGTCAAGTCAATGTCATGTCAAGTGAAGGTCATGTCAAGGTCAAGTCAGGGTCAAATCAAGGTCAAGTCAAGGTCATGTCAAGGTCATGTCAAGGTCAAGTCAAGGTCAAGGTCATGTCAAGGTCATGTCAAGGTCATGTCAAGGTCAAATCAAGGTCAAGTCAAGGTCATGTCAAGGTCAAATCAAGGTCAAGTGAAGGTCATGGCAAGGTCAAGTCAAGGTCAAGTCAATGTCATGTCAAGTGAAGGTCATGTCAAGGTCAAGTCAGGGTCAAATCAAGGTCAAGTCAAGGTCATGTCAAGGTCAAGGTCAAGTCAAGGTCAAGTCAAGGTCAAGTCAAGGTCATGTCAAGGTCAAGTCAAGGTCAAGTCAAGATCATGTCAAGGTCAAATCAAGGTCAAGTGAAGGTCATGGCAAGGTCAAGTCAAGGTCAAGTCAAGGTCAAATCAAGGTCAAATCAAGGTCAAGTCAATGTCATGTCAAGTGAAGGTCATGTCAAGGTCAAGTCAGGGTCAAATCAAGGTCAAGTCAGGTTCATGTCAAGGTCAAGTCAAGGTCAAGTCAAGGTCAAGTCAAGGTCAAGTCAAGGTCAAGTCAAAGTCAAGTCAAGGTCATGTCAAGGTCAAGTCAAGGTCAAGTCAAGGTCATGTCAAGGTCAAATCAAGGTCAAGTGAATGTCATGGCAAGGTCAAGTCAAGGTCAAGTCAAAGTCGTGTCAAGGTCAAGTCAAGGTCAAGTCAAGGTCAAGTCGAGGTCAAGTCAATGTCATGTCAAGGTCACGTCAAGGTCAAGTTAGGTCAAGTCAAGGTCAAGTCAAGGTCATGTCAAGGTCATGTAAAGGTCAAGTCAAGTTCAAGTGAAGGTCATGTCAAGGTCAAGTCAGGGTCAAGTCAAGGTCAAGTCAAGGTCACGTCAAGTTCAAGTCAAGGTCAAGTCAAGGTCAAGTCAAGATCATGTCAAGGTCAAGTCAAGGTCAAGTCAAGGTCAAGTCAAGGTCATATCAAGGTCAAGTCAAGGTCAAGTGAAGGTCAAGTCAAGGTCAAGTCAAGGTCAAGTCAAGGTCACGTCAAGGTCAAGTCAAGGTCAAGTCAAGGTCAAGTCAAGGTCATGTCAAGGCCAAGTCAAGGTCAAGTCAAGGTCAATTCAAGGTCATGTCAAGGTCAAGTCAAGGTCAAGGTCAAGTCAAGGTCAAGTCAAGGTCAAGTCAAGGTCAAGTCAAGTCAGGGTCAAATCAAGGTCAAGTCAAGGTCAAGTCAATGTCAAGTCAAGGTTATGTCAAGGTCAATTCAAGGTCAAGTCAAGGTCAAGTCAAAGTCAAGTCAAGGTCAAGTAAAGGTCAAGTCAAGGTCATGTCAAGGTCAAGTCAAGGTCAAGTCAAGGTCAAGTCAAGGTCAAGTCAAGGTCAAGTCAAGGTCAAGTGAAGGTCATGTCAAGGTCAAGTCAGGGTCAAATCAAGGTCAAGTCAAGGTCATGTCAAGGTCAAGGTCAAGGTGAAGTCAAGGTCAAGTAAAGGTCAAGTCAAGGTCAAGTCAAGGTCATGTCAAGGTCATGTCAAGGTCAAATCAAGGTCAAGTCAAGGTCAAGTCAAGGTCAAGTCAAGGTCAAGTCAAGGTCATGTCAAGGTCAAGTCAAGGTCAAGTCAAGGTCATGTCAAGGTCAAATCAAGGTCAAGTGAAGGTCATGGCAAGGTCAAGTCAAGGTCAAGTCAAAGTCGTGTCAAGGTCAAGTCAAGGTCAAGTCAAGGTCAAGTCAAGGTCAAATCAAGGTCAAATCAAGGTCAAGTCAATGTCATGTCAAGTGAAGGTCATGTCAAGGTCAAGTCAGGGTCAAATCAAGGTCAAGTCAAGGTCATGTCAAGGTCATGTCAAGGTCAAGTCAAGGTCAAGGTCATGTCAAGGTCATGTCAAGGTCATGTCAAGGTCAAATCAAGGTCAAGTCAAGGTCATGTCAAGGTCAAATCAAGGTCAAGTGAAGGTCATGGCAAGGTCAAGTCAAGGTCAAGTCAATGTCATGTCAAGTGAAGGTCATGTCAAGGTCAAGTCAGGGTCAAATCAAGGTCAAGTCAAGGTCATGTCAAGGTCAAGGTCAAGGTCAAGTCAAGGTCAAGTCAAGGTCAAGTCAAGGTCAAGTCAAGGTCATGTCAAGGTCAAGTCAAGGTCAAGTCAAGATCATGTCAAGGTCATATCAAGGTCAAGTGAAGGTCATGGCAAGGTCAAGTCAAGGTCAAGTCAAAGTCGTGTCAAGGTCAAGTCAAGGTCAAATCAAGGTCAAATCAAGGTCAAGTCAATGTCATGTCAAGTGAAGGTCATGTCAAGGTCAAGTCAGGTTCATGTCAAGGTCAAGTCAAGGTCAAGTCAAGGTCAAGTCAAGGTCAAGTCATGGTCAAGTCAAGGTCATGTCAAGGTCAAGTCAAGGTCAAGTCAAGGTCATGTCAAGGTCAAATCAAGGTCAAGTGAATGTCATGGCAAGGTCAAGTCAAGGTCAAGTCAAAGTCGTGTCAAGGTCAAGTCAAGGTCAAGTCGAGGTCAAGTCAATGTCATGTCAAGGTCACGTCAAGGTCACGTCAAGGTCAAGTTAGGTCAAGTCAAGGTCATGTCAAGGTCAAGTCAAGATCATGTCAAGGTCAAGTCAAGGTCAAGTCAAGGTCAAGTCAAGGTCAAGTGAAGGTCATATCAAGGTCAAGTCAAGGTCAAGTCAAGGTCAAGTCAAGGTCAAGTCAAGGTCAAGTCTATGTCAAGTCAAGGTCAAGTCAAGGTCATGTCAAGGTCAAGTCAAGGTCAAGTCAAGGT
This sequence comes from Sturmia bella, assembly GCA_963662145.1. Taxonomy (NCBI): domain Eukaryota; kingdom Metazoa; phylum Arthropoda; class Insecta; order Diptera; family Tachinidae; genus Sturmia; species Sturmia bella. The sequence goes on from OY759172.1 coordinate 39,797,301, forward strand.
CAAGTCAAGGTCAATTCAAGGTCATGTCAAGGCCAAGGTCAAGTCAAGGTCAAGTCAAGGTCAAGTCGAGGTCAAGTCAAGGTCATGTCAAGGTCAAGGTCAAGTCAAGGCCAAGTCAAGGACAAGTCAAGCTCAAGTCAAGGTCAAGTCAAGGTCAAGTCAAGTCAAGGTCAAGGTCAGGTCAAAGTCAAGTCAAGGTCAAGGTCAAGGTCAAGGTCAAGTCAAAGTCAAGTCAAGGTCAAGTCAAGGTTGACTCAAGGTCAAGTCAAGGTCAAGTCAAGGTCAAGTCAAGGTCAAGGTCATGGTCAAGTCAAGGTCAAGTCAAGGTCAAGTCAAGGTTAAGTCAAGGCCACGTCAAGGTCAAGTCAAGGTCATGTCAAGTTCAAGTCAAGGTCATGTCAAGGTCATGTCAAGGTCAAGTCAAGGTCAAGTCAAGGTTAAGTCAAGGTCAAGTCAAGGTCAAATCAAGGTCAAGGTCAAGGTCAAGTCAAGGTCAAGTCAAGGTCAAGTCAAGGTTAAGTCAAGGCCACGTCAAGGTCAAGTCAAGGTCATGTCAAGGTCAAGTCAAGGTCATGTCAAGGTCATGTCAAGGTTAAGTCAAGGTCAAGTCAAGGTCAAGTCAAGGCCAAGTCAAGGTCAAGTCAAAGTCAAGTCAAGGTCAAGTCAAGGTCAAGTCAAGGTCAAGTCAAGGTCAAGTCAAAGTCAAGTCAAGGTCAAGTCAAGGTCAAGTCAAGGTCAAGTCAAGGTCAAGTTAAGGTCAAGTCAAGGTCAAGTCAAGGTCAAGTCAAGGTCAAATCAAGGTCAAGTCAAGGTCAAGTCAAGGTCAAGTCAAGGTCAAGTCAAAGTCAAGTCAAGGTCAAGTCAAGGTCAAGTCAAGGTCAAGTCAAGGTCGAGTCAAAGTCAAGTCAAGGTCAAGTCAAGGTCAAGTCAAGGTCAAGTCAAGGTCAAGTCAAGGTCAAGTCAAGGTTAAGTCAAGGCCACGTCAAGGTCAAGTCAAGGTCAAGGTCAAGTCAAGATCAAGTCAAGGTCAAGTCAAGGTCAAGTCAAGGTCAAGTCAAGGTCAAATCAAGGTCAAGTCAAGGTCAAGTCAAGGTCAAGTCAAGGTCAAGTCAAAGTCAAGTCAAGGTCAAGTCAAGGTCAAGTCAAGGTCAAGTCAAGGTCTAGTCAAAGTCAAGTCAAGCTCAAGTCAAGGTCAAGTCAAGGTCAAGTCAAGGTCGAGTCAAGGTCAAGTCAGGGTCAAGTCAAGGTCAAGTCAAGGCAAAGTCAAGGTCAAGTCAAGGTCAAGTGAAGGTCAAGTCATGGTCAAGTCAAGGTCAAGTCAAGGTCAAGTCCAGGTCAAGTCAAGGTCAAGTCAAGGTCAAGTCAAGGTCCAGTGAAGGTCAAGTCAAGGTCAAGTCAAGGTTAACTCAAGGTCAAGTCAAGGTCAAGTCAAGGTCATGTCAAGGTCATGTCAAGGTCAAGTCAAGGTCATGTCAAGGTCAAATCAAGGTCAAGTGAAGGTCATGGTAAGGTCAAGTCAAGGTCAAGTCAATGTCATGTCAAGTGAAGGTCATGTCAAGGTCAAGTCAGGGTCAAATCAAGGTCAAGTCAAGGTCATGTCAAGGTCAAGGTCAAGGTCAAGTCAAGGTCAAGTCAAGGTCAAGTCAAGGTCATGTCAAGGTCAAGTCAAGGTCAAGTCAAGATCATGTCAAGGTCAAATCAAGGTCAAGTGAAGGTCATGGCAAGGTCAAGTCAAAGTCGTGTCAAGGTCAAGTCAAGGTCAAATCAAGGTCAAATCAAGGTCAAGTCAATGTCATGTCAAGTGAAGGTCATGTCAAGGTCAAGTCAGGGTCAAATCAAGGTCAAGTCAGGTTCATGTCAAGGTCAAGTCAAGGTCAAGTCAAGGTCAAGTCAAGGTCAAGTCATGGTCAAGTCAAGGTCATGTCAAGGTCAAGTCAAGGTCAAGTCAAGGTCATGTCAAGGTCAAATCAAGGTCAAGTGAATGTCATGGCAAGGTCAAGTCAAGGTCAAGTCAAAGTCGTGTCAAGGTCAAGTCAAGGTCAAGTCAAGGTCAAGTCGAGGTCAAGTCAATGTCATGTCAAGGTCACGTCAAGGTCACGTCAAGGTCAAGTTAGGTCAAGTCAAGGTCATGTCAAGGTCAAGTCAAGATCATGTCAAGGTCAAGTCAAGGTCAAGTCAAGGTCAAGTCAAGGTCAAGTGAAGGTCATATCAAGGTCAAGTCAAGGTCAAGTCAAGGTCAAGTCAAGGTCAAGTCTATGTCAAGTCAAGGTCAAGTCAAGGTCATGTCAAGGTCATGTCAAGGTCAAGTCAAGGTCAAGTCAAGGTCAAGTCAAGGTCAATTCAAGGTCATGTCAAGGCCAAGGTCAAGTCAAGGTCAAGTCAAGGTCAAGTCGAGGTCAAGTCAAGGTCATGTCAAGGTCAAGGTCAAGTCAAGGCCAAGTCAAGGACAAGTCAAGCTCAAGTCAAGGTCAAGTCAAGGTCAAGTCAAGTCAAGGTCAAGGTCAGGTCAAAGTCAAGTCAAGGTCAAGGTCAAGGTCAAGTCAAAGTCAAGTCAAGGTCAAGTCAAGGTTGACTCAAGGTCAAGTCAAGGTCAAGTCAAGGTCAAGTCAAGGTCAAGGTCATGGTCAAGTCAAGGTCAAGTCAAGGTCAAGTCAAGGTTAAGTCAAGGCCACGTCAAGGTCAAGTCAAGGTCATGTCAAGTTCAAGTCAAGGTCATGTCAAGGTCATGTCAAGGTCAAGTCAAGGTCAAGTCAAGGTTAAGTCAAGGTCAAGTCAAGGTCAAGTCAAGGTCAAGTCAAGGTTAAGTCAAGGCCACGTCAAGGTCAAGTCAAGGTCATGTCAAGGTCAAGTCAAGGTCATGTCAAGGTCATGTCAAGGTTAAGTCAAGGTCAAGTCAAGGTCAAGTCAAGGCCAAGTCAAGGTCAAGTCAAAGTCAAGTCAAGGTCAAATCAAGGTCAAGTCAAGGTCAAGTCAAGGTCAAGTCAAAGTCAAGTCAAGGTCAAGTCAAGGTCAAGTCAAGGTCAAGTCAAGGTCAAGTCAAGGTCGAGTCAAAGTCAAGTCAAGGTCAAGTCAAGGTCAAGTCAAGGTCAAGTCAAGGTTAAGTCAAGGCCACGTCAAGGTCAAGTCAAGGTCAAGGTCAAGTCAAGGTCAAGTCAAGGTCAAGTCAAGGTCAAGTCAAGGTCAAATCAAGGTCAAGTCAAGGTCAAGTCAAGGTCAAGTCAAAGTCAAGTCAAGGTCAAGTCAAGGTCAAGTCAAGGTCAAGTCAAAGTCAAGGTCAAGTCAAGATCAAGTCAAGGTCAAGTCAAGGTCAAGTCAAGGTCAAGTCAAGGTCAAATCAAGGTCAAGTCAAGGTCAAGTCAAGGTCAAGTCAAAGTCAAGTCAAGGTCAAGTCAAGGTCAAGTCAAGGTCAAGTCAAGGTCTAGTCAAAGTCAAGTCAAGCTCAAGTCAAGGTCAAGTCAAGGTCAAGTCAAGGTCGAGTCAAGGTCAAGTCAGGGTCAAGTCAAGGTCAAGTCAAGGCAAAGTCAAGGTCAAGTCAAGGTCAAGTGAAGGTCAAGTCATGGTCAAGTCAAGGTCAAGTCAAGGTCAAGTCCAGGTCAAGTCAAGGTCAAGTCAAGGTCAAGTCAAGGTCCAGTGAAGGTCAAGTCAAGGTCAAGTCAAGGTTAAGTCAAGGTCAAGTCAAGGTCAAGTCAAGGTCATGTCAAGGTCATGTCAAGGTCAAGTCAAGATCAAGTCAAGGTCAAGTCAAGGTCGAGTCAAGGTCAAGTCAAGGTCAAGTCAAGGTCAAGTCAAGGCAAAGTCAAGGTCAAGTCAAGGTCAAGTGAAGGTCAAGTCATGGTCAAGTCAAGGTCAAGTCAAGGTCAAGTCCAGGTCAAGTCAAGGTCAAGTCAAGGTCAAGTCAAGGTCCAGTGAAGGTCAAGTCAAGGTCAAGTCAAGGTTAAGTCAAGGTCAAGTCAAGGTCGAGTCTAGGTCATGTCAAAGTCAAGGTCAAGTCAAGGTCAAGTGAAGGTCAAGTCATGGTCAAGTCAAGGTCAAGTCAAGGTCAAGTCCAGGTCAAGTCAAGGTCAAGTCAAGGTCAAGTCAAGGTCCAGTGAAGGTCAAGTCAAGGTCAAGTCAAGGTTAAGTCAAGGTCAAGTCAAGGTCAAGTCAAGGTCATGTCAAGGTCATGTCAAGGTCAAGTCAAGATCAAGTCAAGGTCATGTCAAGGTCAGGTCAAGGTCAAGTCAAGGTCAAGTCAAGGTCCAGTGAAGGTCAAGTCAAGGTCATGTCAAGGTCAAGTCAAGGTCAAGTGAAGGTCAAGTCAAGGTCAAGTCAAGGTCAAGTCAAGGTCAAGTCAAGGCCAAGTCAAGGTCAAGTCAAGTTCAAGTGAAAGTCAAGTCAAGGTCAAGTCAAGGTCTAGTCAAAGTCAAGTCAAGCTCAAGTCAAGGTCAAGTCAAGGTCATGTCAAGGTCATGTCAAGGTCAAGTCAAGATCAAGTCAAGGTCATGTCAAGGTCAGGTCAAGGTCAAGTCAAGGTCAAGTCAAGGTCAAGTCAAGGTCAAGTCAAGGTCGAGTCAAAGTCAAGTCAAGCTCAAGTCAAGGTCAAGTCAAGGTCAAGTCAAGGTCAAGTCAAGGCCAAGTCAAGGTCAAGTCAAGGTCAAGTGAAAGTCAAGTCATGGTCAAGTCAAGGTCAAGTAAAGGTCAAGTCAAGGTCAAGTCAAGGTCAAGTCAAGGTCAAGTCAAGGTCCAGTGAAGGTCAAGTCAAGGTTAAGTCAAGGTCAAGTCAAGGTCATGTCAAGGTCAAGTCAAGGTCAAGTCAAGGTCATGTCAAGGTCATGTCAAGGTCACGTCAAGGTCAAGTCAAGGTCAAGTCAAGGTCATGTCAAGGTCAGGTCAATGTCAAGTCAAGGTCATGTCAAGGTCATGTCAAGGTCACGTCAAGGTCAAGTCAAGGTCAAGTCAAGGTCATGTCAAGGTCAAGTCAAGGTCAAGTGAAGGTCAAGTCAAGCTCAAGTCCAGGTAAAGTCAAGGTCAAGTCAAGGTCAAGTCAAGGTCATGTCAAGGTCAAGTCAAGGTCAAGTCAAGGTCATGTCAAGGTCATGTCAAGGTCAAGTCAAGGTCAAGTCAAGGTCAAGTCGAGGCCAAGTCAAGGTCAAGTCAAAGTCAAGTCAAGGTCAAGTCAAGGTCAAGTCAAGGTCAAGTCAAGGTCAAGTCAAGGTCAAGTTAAGGTCAAGTCAAGGTCAAGTCAAGGTCAAGTCAAGGTCAAATCAAGGTCAAGTCAAGGTCAAGTCAAGGTCAAGTCAAAGTCAAGTCAAGGTCAAGTCAAGGTCAAGTCAAGGTCAAGTCAAGGTCAAGTCAAGGTCGAGTCAAAGTCAAGTCAAGGTCAAGTCAAGGTCAAGTCAAGGTCAAGTCAAGGTTAAGTCAAGGCCACGTCAAGGTCAAGTCAAGGTCAAGGTCAAGTCAAGGTCAAGTCAAGGTCAAGTCAAGGTCAAGTCAAGGTCAAATCAAGGTCAAGTCAAGGTAGAGTCAAGGTCAAGTCAAAGTCAAGTCAAGGTCAAGTCAAGGTCAAGTCAAGGTCAAGTCAAAGTCAAGTTAAGCTCAAGTCAAGGTCAAGTCAAGGTCAAGTCAAGGTCGAGTCAAGGTCAAGTCAAGGTCAAGTCAAGGTCCAGTGAAGGTCAAGTCAAGGTCAAGTCAAGGCAAAGTCAAGGTCAAGTCAAGGTCAAGTCAAGGTCAAGTCAAGGTTAAGTTAAGGTCAAGTCAAGGTCCAGTGAAGGTCAAGTCAAGGTCAAGTCAAGGTTAAGTCAAGGTCAAGTCAAGGTCAAGTCAAGGTCAAGTCAAGGTCAAGTCAAGGTCATATCAAGGTCAAGTCAAGGTCAAGTCAAGGTCATGTCAAGGTCAAGTCAAGGTCAAGTCAAGGTCATGTCAAGGTCCAGTGAAGGTCAAGTCAAGCTCAAGTCAAGGTGAAGTCAAGGTCAAGTCAAGGTCAAATCAAGGTCAAGTCAAGGTCATGTCAAGGTCAAGTCAAGGTCAAGTCAAGGTCATGTCAAGGTCCAGTGAAGGTCAAGTCAAGCTCAAGTCAAGGTGAAGTCAAGGTCAAGTCAAGGTCAAATCAAGGTCACGTCAAGGTCAAGTAAAGGTAAGTCAAAGTCAAGTCAAAGTCAAGTCAAGGTCAAGTCAAGGTTAAGTCAAGGTCAAGTCAAGGTCAAGTCAAGGTCAAGTCAAGATCCAGTGAAGGTCAAGTCAAGGTTAAGTCAAGGTCAAGTCAAGGTCAAGTCAAGGTCATGTCAAGGTCAAGTCAAGGTCAAGTCAAGGTCATGTCAAGGTCATGTCAAGGTCACGTCAAGGTCAAGTCAAGGTCAAGTCAAGGTCATGTCAAGGTCAGGTCAAGGTCAAGTCAAGGTCATGTCAAGGTCATGTCAAGGTCACGTCAAGGTCAAGTCAAGGTCAAGTCAAGGTCATGTCAAGGTCAAGTCAAGGTCAAGTCAAGCTCAAGTCAAGGTCAAGTCAATGTCAAGTCAAGGTCAAGTCAAGGTCATGTCAAGGTCCAGTGAAGGTCAAGTCAAGCTCAAGTCAAGGTGAAGTCAAGGTCAAGTCAAGGTCACGTCAAGGTCAAGTAAAGGTCAAGTCAAAGTCAAGTCAAAGTCAAGTCAAGGTCAAAACAAGGTTAAGTTAAGGTCAAGTCAAGGTCAAGTCAAGGTCAAGTCAAGGTCAAGTCAAGGTCATGTCAAGGTCAAGGTCAAGTCAAGGTCAAGTCAAGGTCAAGTCAAGGTCAAGGTCAAGGTCAAGTCAAGGTCAAGTCAAGGTCAAGTCAAGGTCATGTCAAGGTCAAGGTCAAGGTCAAGTCAAGGTGAAGGTCAAGTCAAGTCAAGGTCAAGTGAAGGTCAAGTCAAGCTCAAGTCAAGGTCAAGTCAAGGTCATGTCAAGGTCCAGTGAAGGTCAAGTCAAGCTCAAGTCAAGGTGAAGTCAAGGTCAAGTCAAGGTCACGTCAAGGTCAAGTAAAGGTCAAGTCAAAGTCAAGTCAAAGTCAAGTCAAGGTCAAGTCAAGGTTAAGTCAAGGTCAAGTCAAGGTCAAGTCAAGGTCAAGTCAAGGTCAAGTCAAGGTCAAGGCAAGGTCAAGTCAAGGTCATGTCAAGGTCAAGTCAAGGTCATGTCAAGGTGAAGTCAAGGTCAAGTCAAGGTCATGTCAAGGTCAAATCAAGGTCAAGTGAAGGTCATGGCAAGGTCAAGGTCAAGTCAAAGTCGTGTCAAGGTCAAGTCAAGGTCAAGTCAAGGTCAAATCAAGGTCAAATCAAGGTCAAGTCAATGTCATGTCAAGTGAAGGTCATGTCAAGGTCAAGTCAGGGTCAATTCAAGGTCAAGTCAAGGTCAAGTCAAGGTCATGTCAAGGTCATGTCAAGGTCATTTCAAGGTCATGTCAAGGTCAAATCAAGGTCAAGTCAAGGTCATGTCAAGGTCAAATCAAGGTCAAGTGAAGGTCATGGCAAGGTCAAGTCAAGGTCAAATCAAGGTCAAATCAAGGTCAAGTCAATGTCATGTCAAGTGAAGGTCATGTCAAGGTCAAGGTCAAGTCAAGGTCAAGTCAAGGTCATGTCAAGGTCATGTCAAGGTCAAGTCAAGGTCAAGTCAAGGTCATGTCAAGGTCAAATCAAGGTCAAGTGAAGGTCATGGCAAGGTCAAGTCAAGGTCAAGTCAAAGTTGTGTCAAGGTCAAGTCAAGGTCAAGTCAAGGTCAAGTCAAGGTCATGTCAAGGTCAAAGTCAAGGTCAAGGTTAAGTCAAGGTCTAGTCAAGGTAAAGGTCAAGTCACGGTCAAGTCAAGGTCAAGTCAAGGTCAAGTCAAGGTCAAGTCAAGGTCATGTCAAGGTCAAGTCAAGGTCATGTCAAGGTCAAGTCAAGATCATGTCAAGGTCAAGTCAAGGACAAGTCAAGGTCAAGTCAAGGTCAAGAAAAGGTCTAGTCAAGGTCATGTCAAGGTCAAGGTCATGTCAAGGTCATGTCAAGGTCAAGTGAAGGTCAACTCAAGGTCAAGTCAAGGTCATGTCAAGGTCAAGTCAAGGTCAAGCCTATGTCAAGTCAAGGTCAAGTCAAGGTCATGTCAAGGTCAAGTCAAGGTCAAGTCAAGGTCATGTCAAGGTCAAGTCAAGGTGAAGGTCAAGTCAAGGTCAAGTCAATTTCAAGTCAAGGTCAAGTCAAGGTCATGTCAAGGTCAAGTCAAGTCAAGCTCAAGTCAAGGTCAAGTCAAGGTCAAGTCAAGGTCGAGTCAAAGTCAAGTCAAGGTCAAGTCAAAGTCAAGTCAAGGTCAAGTCAAGGTCAAGTCAAGGTTAAGTCAAGGCCACGTCAAGGTCAAGTCAAGGTCAAGGTCAAGTCAAGATCAAGTCAAGGTCAAGTCAAGGTCAAGTCAAGGTCAAGTCAAGGTCAAATCAAGGTCAAGTCAAGGTCAAGTCAAGGTCAAGTCAAGGTCAAGTCAAAGTCAAGTCAAGGTCAAGTCAAGGTCAAGTCAAGGTCAAGTCAAGGTCTAGTCAAAGTCAAGTCAAGCTCAAGTCAAGGTCAAGTCAAGGTCAAGTCAAGGTCGAGTCAAGGTCAAGTCAGGGTCAAGTCAAGGTCAAGTCAAGGCAAAGTCAAGGTCAAGTCAAGGTCAAGTGAAGGTCAAGTCATGGTCAAGTCAAGGTCAAGTCAAGGTCAAGTCCAGGTCAAGTCAAGGTCAAGTCAAGGTCAAGTCAAGGTCCAGTGAAGGTCAAGTCAAGGTCAAGTCAAGGTTAACTCAAGGTCAAGTCAAGGTCAAGTCAAGGTCATGTCAAGGTCATGTCAAGGTCAAGTCAAGGTCATGTCAAGGTCAAATCAAGGTCAAGTGAAGGTCATGGTAAGGTCAAGTCAAGGTCAAGTCAATGTCATGTCAAGTGAAGGTCATGTCAAGGTCAAGTCAGGGTCAAATCAAGGTCAAGTCAAGGTCATGTCAAGGTCAAGGTCAAGGTCAAGTCAAGGTCAAGTCAAGGTCAAGTCAAGGTCATGTCAAGGTCAAGTCAAGGTCAAGTCAAGATCATGTCAAGGTCAAATCAAGGTCAAGTGAAGGTCATGGCAAGGTCAAGTCAAAGTCGTGTCAAGGTCAAGTCAAGGTCAAATCAAGGTCAAATCAAGGTCAAGTCAATGTCATGTCAAGTGAAGGTCATGTCAAGGTCAAGTCAGGGTCAAATCAAGGTCAAGTCAGGTTCATGTCAAGGTCAAGTCAAGGTCAAGTCAAGGTCAAGTCAAGGTCAAGTCATGGTCAAGTCAAGGTCATGTCAAGGTCAAGTCAAGGTCAAGTCAAGGTCATGTCAAGGTCAAATCAAGGTCAAGTGAATGTCATGGCAAGGTCAAGTCAAGGTCAAGTCAAAGTCGTGTCAAGGTCAAGTCAAGGTCAAGTCAAGGTCAAGTCGAGGTCAAGTCAATGTCATGTCAAGGTCACGTCAAGGTCACGTCAAGGTCAAGTTAGGTCAAGTCAAGGTCATGTCAAGGTCAAGTCAAGATCATGTCAAGGTCAAGTCAAGGTCAAGTCAAGGTCAAGTCAAGGTCAAGTGAAGGTCATATCAAGGTCAAGTCAAGGTCAAGTCAAGGTCAAGTCAAGGTCAAGTCTATGTCAAGTCAAGGTCAAGTCAAGGTCATGTCAAGGTCATGTCAAGGTCAAGTCAAGGTCAAGTCAAGGTCAAGTCAAGGTCAATTCAAGGTCATGTCAAGGCCAAGGTCAAGTCAAGGTCAAGTCAAGGTCAAGTCGAGGTCAAGTCAAGGTCATGTCAAGGTCAAGGTCAAGTCAAGGCCAAGTCAAGGACAAGTCAAGCTCAAGTCAAGGTCAAGTCAAGGTCAAGTCAAGTCAAGGTCAAGGTCAGGTCAAAGTCAAGCCAAGGTCAAGGTCAAGGTCAAGTCAAAGTCAAGTCAAGGTCAAGTCAAGGTTGACTCAAGGTCAAGTCAAGGTCAAGTCAAGGTCAAGTCAAGGTCAAGGTCATGGTCAAGTCAAGGTCAAGTCAAGGTCAAGTCAAGGTTAAGTCAAGGCCACGTCAAGGTCAAGTCAAGGTCATGTCAAGTTCAAGTCAAGGTCATGTCAAGGTCATGTCAAGGTCAAGTCAAGGTCAAGTCAAGGTTAAGTCAAGGTCAAGTCAAGGTCAAGTCAAGGTCAAGGTCAAGTCAAGGTCAAGTCAAGGTCAAGTCAAGGTTAAGTCAAGGCCACGTCAAGGTCAAGTCAAGGTCATGTCAAGGTCAAGTCAAGGTCATGTCAAGGTCATGTCAAGGTTAAGTCAAGGTCAAGTCAAGGTCAAGTCAAGGCCAAGTCAAGGTCAAGTCAAAGTCAAGTCAAGGTCAAATCAAGGTCAAGTCAAGGTCAAGTCAAGGTCAAGTCAAAGTCAAGTCAAGGTCAAGTCAAGGTCAAGTCAAGGTCAAGTCAAGGTCAAGTCAAGGTCGAGTCAAAGTCAAGTCAAGGTCAAGTCAAGGTCAAGTCAAGGTCAAGTCAAGGTTAAGTCAAGGCCACGTCAAGGTCAAGTCAAGGTCAAGGTCAAGTCAAGGTCAAGTCAAGGTCAAGTCAAGGTCAAGTCAAGGTCAAATCAAGGTCAAGTCAAGGTCAAGTCAAGGTCAAGTCAAAGTCAAGTCAAGGTCAAGTCAAGGTCAAGTCAAGGTCAAGTCAAAGTCAAGGTCAAGTCAAGATCAAGTCAAGGTCAAGTCAAGGTCAAGTCAAGGTCAAGTCAAGGTCAAATCAAGGTCAAGTCAAGGTCAAGTCAAGGTCAAGTCAAAGTCAAGTCAAGGTCAAGTCAAGGTCAAGTCGAGGTCAAGTCAAGGTCATGTCAAGGTCAAGGTCAAGTCAAGGCCAAGTCAAGGACAAGTCAAGCTCAAGTCAAGGTCAAGTCAAGGTCAAGTCAAGTCAAGGTCAAGGTCAGGTCAAAGTCAAGCCAAGGTCAAGGTCAAGGTCAAGTCAAAGTCAAGTCAAGGTCAAGTCAAGGTTGACTCAAGGTCAAGTCAAGGTCAAGTCAAGGTCAAGTCAAGGTCAAGGTCATGGTCAAGTCAAGGTCAAGTCAAGGTCAAGTCAAGGTTAAGTCAAGGCCACGTCAAGGTCAAGTCAAGGTCATGTCAAGTTCAAGTCAAGGTCATGTCAAGGTCATGTCAAGGTCAAGTCAAGGTCAAGTCAAGGTTAAGTCAAGGTCAAGTCAAGGTCAAGTCAAGGTCAAGGTCAAGTCAAGGTCAAGTCAAGGTCAAGTCAAGGTTAAGTCAAGGCCACGTCAAGGTCAAGTCAAGGTCATGTCAAGGTCAAGTCAAGGTCATGTCAAGGTCATGTCAAGGTTAAGTCAAGGTCAAGTCAAGGTCAAGTCAAGGCCAAGTCAAGGTCAAGTCAAAGTCAAGTCAAGGTCAAATCAAGGTCAAGTCAAGGTCAAGTCAAGGTCAAGTCAAAGTCAAGTCAAGGTCAAGTCAAGGTCAAGTCAAGGTCAAGTCAAGGTCAAGTCAAGGTCGAGTCAAAGTCAAGTCAAGGTCAAGTCAAGGTCAAGTCAAGGTCAAGTCAAGGTTAAGTCAAGGCCACGTCAAGGTCAAGTCAAGGTCAAGGTCAAGTCAAGGTCAAGTCAAGGTCAAGTCAAGGTCAAGTCAAGGTCAAATCAAGGTCAAGTCAAGGTCAAGTCAAGGTCAAGTCAAAGTCAAGTCAAGGTCAAGTCAAGGTCAAGTCAAGGTCAAGTCAAAGTCAAGGTCAAGTCAAGATCAAGTCAAGGTCAAGTCAAGGTCAAGTCAAGGTCAAGTCAAGGTCAAATCAAGGTCAAGTCAAGGTCAAGTCAAGGTCAAGTCAAAGTCAAGTCAAGGTCAAGTCAAGGTCAAGTCAAGGTCAAGTCAAGGTCTAGTCAAAGTCAAGTCAAGCTCAAGTCAAGGTCAAGTCAAGGTCAAGTCAAGGTCGAGTCAAGGTCAAGTCAGGGTCAAGTCAAGGTCAAGTCAAGGCAAAGTCAAGGTCAAGTCAAGGTCAAGTGAAGGTCAAGTCATGGTCAAGTCAAGGTCAAGTCAAGGTCAAGTCCAGGTCAAGTCAAGGTCAAGTCAAGGTCAAGTCAAGGTCCAGTGAAGGTCAAGTCAAGGTCAAGTCAAGGTTAAGTCAAGGTCAAGTCAAGGTCAAGTCAAGGTCATGTCAAGGTCATGTCAAGGTCAAGTCAAGATCAAGTCAAGGTCAAGTCAAGGTCGAGTCAAGGTCAAGTCAAGGTCAAGTCAAGGTCAAGTCAAGGCAAAGTCAAGGTCAAGTCAAGGTCCAGTGAAGGTCAAGTCAAGGTCAAGTCAAGGTTAAGTCAAGGTCAAGTCAAGGTCGAGTCTAGGTCATGTCAAAGTCAAGGTCAAGTCAAGGTCAAGTGAAGGTCAAGTCATGGTCAAGTCAAGGTCAAGTCAAGGTCAAGTCCAGGTCAAGTCAAGGTCAAGTCAAGGTCAAGTCAAGGTCAAGTCAAGGTCAAGTCAAGGTCAAGTCAAGGTCAAGTCCAGGTCAAGTCAAGGTCAAGTCAAGGTCAAGTCAAGGTCCAGTGAAGGTCAAGTCAAGGTCAAGTCAAGGTTAAGTCAAGGTCAAGTCAAGGTCGAGTCTAGGTCATGTCAAAGTCAAGGTCAAGTCAAGGTCAAGTGAAGGTCAAGTCATGGTCAAGTCAAGGTCAAGTCAAGGCCAAGGTCAAGTCAAGGTCAAGTCAAGGTCAAGTCGAGGTCAAGTCAAGGTCATGTCAAGGTCAAGGTCAAGTCAAGGCCAAGTCAAGGACAAGTCAAGCTCAAGTCAAGGTCAAGGTCAAGTCAAGGTCAAGTCAAGTCAAGGTCAAGGTCAGGTCAAAGTCAAGTCAAGGTCAAGGTCAAGGTCATGTCAAGGTCAAGTCAAGGTCATGTCAAGGTCATGTCAAGGTTAAGTCAAGGTCAAGTCAAGGTCAAGTCAAGGCCAAGTCAAGGTCAAGTCAAAGTCAAGTCAAGGTCAAGTCAAGGTCAAGTCAAGGTCAAGTCAAGGTCAAGTCAAAGTCAAGTCAAGGTCAAGTCAAGGTCAAGTCAAGGTCAAGTCAAGGTCAAGTCAAGGTCAAGTTAAGGTCAAGTCAAGGTCAAGTCAAGGTCAAGTCAAGGTCAAATCAAGGTCATATCAAGGTCAAGTCAAGGTCAAGTGAAGGTCAAGTCAAGGTCAAGTCAAGGTCAAGTCAAGGTTAAGTCAAGGTCAAGTCAAGGTCAAGTCAAGGTCATGTCAAGGTCATGTCAAGGTCAAGTCAAGATCAAGTCAAGGTCATGTCAAGGTCAGGTCAAGGTCAAGTCAAGGTCAAGTCAAGGTCCAGTGAAGGTCAAGTCAAGGTCATGTCAAGGTCAAGTCAAGTCAAGGTCAAGTCAAGGTCAAGTCAAGGTCAAGTCAAGGTCGAGTCAAGGTCAAGTGAAAGTCAAGTCATGGTCAAGTCAAGGTCAAGTAAAGGTCAAGTCAAGGTCAAGTGAAAGTCAAGTCATGGTCAAGTCAAGGTCAAGTAAAGGTCAAGTCAAGGTCAAGTCAAGGTCAAGTCAAGGTCAAGTCAAGGTCAAGTCAAGGTCCAGTGAAGGTCAAGTCAAGGTTAAGTCAAGGTCAAGTAAAGGTCAAGTCAAGGTCAAGTCAAGGTCAAGTCAAGGTCAAGTCAAGCTCAAGTCAAGGTCAAGTCAAGGTCAAGTCAAGGTCAAGTCAAGGTCAAGTCAAGACCAAGTCAAGGTCAAGTCAAGGTCAAGTGAAAGTCAAGTCATGGTCAAGTCAAGGTCAAGTAAAGGTCAAGTCAAGGTCAAGTGAAAGTCAAGTCATGGTCAAGTCAAGGTCAAGTAAAGGTCAAGTCAAGGTCAAGTCAAGGTCAAGTCAAGGTCAAGTCAAGGTCAAGTCAAGGTCCAGTGAAGGTCAAGTCAAGGTTAAGTCAAGGTCAAGTCAAGGTCATGTCAAGGTCAAGTCAAGGTCAAGTCAAGGTCATGTCAAGGTCATGTCAAGGTCACGTCAAGGTCAAGTCAAGGTCAAGTCAAGGTCATGTCAAGGTCAGGTCAATGTCAAGTCAAGGTCATGTCAAGGTCATGTCAAGGTCACGTCAAGGTCAAGTCAAGGTCAAGTCAAGGTCATGTCAAGGTCAAGTCAAGGTCAAGTGAAGGTCAAGTCAAGCTCAAGTCCAGGTAAAGTCAAGGTCAAGTCAAGGTCAAGTCAAGGTCATGTCAAGGTCAAGTCAAGGTCAAGTCGAGGTCATGTCAAGGTCATGTCAAGGTCAAGTCAAGGTCAAGTCAAGGTCAAGTCGAGGCCAAGTCAAGGTCAAGTCAAAGTCAAGTCAAGGTCAAGTCAAGGTCAAGTCAAGGTCAAGTCAAAGTCAAGTCAAGGTCATGTCAAGGTCAAATCAAGGTCAAGTGAATGTCATGGCAAGGTCAAGTCAAGGTCAAGTCAAAGTCGTGTCAAGGTCAAGTCAAGGTCAAGTCAAGGTCAAGTCGAGGTCAAGTCAATGTCATGTCAAGGTCACGTCAAGGTCAAGTTAGGTCAAGTCAAGGTCATGTCAAGGTCAAGTCAAGATCATGTCAAGGTCAAGTCAAGGTCAAGTCAAGGTCAATTCAAGGTCAAGTCAAGGTCAAGTGAAGGTCATATCAAGGTCAAGTCAAGGTCAAGTCAAGGTCAAGTCTATGTCAAGTCAAGGTCAAGTCAAGGTCATGTCAAGGTCAAGTCAAGGTCAAGTCAAGGTCAAGTCAAGGTCAATTCAAGGTCATGTCAAGGTCAAGGTCAAGTCAAGGTCAAGTCAAGGTCAAGTCGAGGTCAAGTCAAGGTCATGTCAAGGTCAAGGTCAAGTCAAGCTCAAGTCAAGGTCAAATCAAGGTCATGTCAAGGTCAAGTCAAGGTAAAGTGAAGGTCATGTCAAGGTCAAGTCAGGGTCAAGTCAGGGTCAAGTCAAGGTTAAGGTCAAGGTCACTTCAAGCTCAAGTCAAGTCAAGGTCAAGTCAAGGTTAAGTTAAGTTAAGGTCATGTCAAGGTCGCGTCAAGGTCAAGTCAAGGTCATGTCAAGGTCATGTCAAGGTCAAGTCAAGTTCAAGTGAAGGTCATGTCAAGGTCAAGTCAGGGTCAAGTCAAGGTCAAGTCAAGGTCACGTCAAGGTCAAGTCAAGGTCAAGTCAAGGTCAAGTCAAGATCATGTCAAGGTCAAGTCAAGGTCAAGTCAAGGTCAAGTCAAGGTCATATCAAGGTCAAGTCAAGGTCAAGTGAAGGTCAAGTCAAGGTCAAGTCAAGGTCAAGTCAAGGTCACGTCAAGGTCAAGTCAAGGTCAAGTCAAGGTCAAGTCAAGGTCTTGTCAAGGCCAAGTCAAGGTCAAGTCAAGGTCAATTCAAGGTCATGTCAAGGTCAAGTCAAGGTCAAGTCAAGGTCAAGTCAAGTCAGGGTCAAATCAAGGTCAAGTCAAGGTCAAGTCAATGTCAAGTCAAGGTTATGTCAAGGTCAATTCAAGGTCAAGTCAAGGTCAAGTCAAAGTCAAGTCAAGGTCAAGTCAAGGTCAAGTCAAGGTCATGTCAAGGTCAAGTCAAGGTCAAGTCAAGGTCAAGTCAAGGTCAAGTCAAGGTCAAGTCAAGGTCAAGTGAAGGTCATGTCAAGGTCAAGTCAGGGTCAAATCAAGGTCAAGTCAAGGTCATGTCAAGGTCAAGGTCAAGGTGAAGTCAAGGTCAAGTAAAGGTCAAGTCAAGGTCAAGTCAAGGTCATGTCAAGGTCATGTCAAGGTCAAATCAAGGTCAAGTCAAGGTCAAGTCAAGGTCAAGTCAAGGTCAAGTCAAGGTCATGTCAAGGTCAAGTCAAGGTCAAGTCAAGGTCATGTCAAGGTCAAATCAAGGTCAAGTGAAGGTCATGGCAAGGTCAAGTCAAGGTCAAGTCAAAGTCGTGTCAAGGTCAAGTCAAGGTCAAGTCAAGGTCAAGTCAAGGTCAAGTCAAGGTCAAGTCAAGGTCAAATCAAGGTCAAATCAAGGTCAAGTCAATGTCATGTCAAGTGAAGGTCATGTCAAGGTCAAGTCAGGGTCAAATCAAGGTCAAGTCAAGGTCATGTCAAGGTCATGTCAAGGTCAAGTCAAGGTCAAGGTCATGTCAAGGTCATGTCAAGGTCATGTCAAGGTCAAATCAAGGTCAAGTCAAGGTCATGTCAAGGTCAAATCAAGGTCAAGTGAAGGTCATGGCAAGGTCAAGTCAAGGTCAAGTCAATGTCATGTCAAGTGAAGGTCATGTCAAGGTCAAGTCAGGGTCAAATCAAGGTCAAGTCAAGGTCATGTCAAGGTCAAGGTCAAGTCAAGGTCAAGTCAAGGTCAAGTCAAGGTCATGTCAAGGTCAAGTCAAGGTCAAGTCAAGATCATGTCAAGGTCAAATCAAGGTCAAGTGAAGGTCATGGCAAGGTCAAGTCAAGGTCAAGTCAAGGTCAAATCAAGGTCAAATCAAGGTCAAGTCAATGTCATGTCAAGTGAAGGTCATGTCAAGGTCAAGTCAGGGTCAAATCAAGGTCAAGTCAGGTTCATGTCAAGGTCAAGTCAAGGTCAAGTCAAGGTCAAGTCAAGGTCAAGTCAAGGTCAAGTCAAAGTCAAGTCAAGGTCATGTCAAGGTCAAGTCAAGGTCAAGTCAAGGTCATGTCAAGGTCAAATCAAGGTCAAGTGAATGTCATGGCAAGGTCAAGTCAAGGTCAAGTCAAAGTCGTGTCAAGGTCAAGTCAAGGTCAAGTCAAGGTCAAGTCGAGGTCAAGTCAATGTCATGTCAAGGTCACGTCAAGGTCAAGTTAGGTCAAGTCAAGGTCAAGTCAAGGTCATGTCAAGGTCATGTAAAGGTCAAGTCAAGTTCAAGTGAAGGTCATGTCAAGGTCAAGTCAGGGTCAAGTCAAGGTCAAGTCAAGGTCACGTCAAGTTCAAGTCAAGGTCAAGTCAAGGTCAAGTCAAGATCATGTCAAGGTCAAGTCAAGGTCAAGTCAAGGTCAAGTCAAGGTCATATCAAGGTCAAGTCAAGGTCAAGTGAAGGTCAAGTCAAGGTCAAGTCAAGGTCAAGTCAAGGTCACGTCAAGGTCAAGTCAAGGTCAAGTCAAGGTCATGTCAAGGCCAAGTCAAGGTCAAGTCAAGGTCAATTCAAGGTCATGTCAAGGTCAAGTCAAGGTCAAGGTCAAGTCAAGGTCAAGTCAAGGTCAAGTCAAGGTCAAGTCAAGTCAGGGTCAAATCAAGGTCAAGTCAAGGTCAAGTCAATGTCAAGTCAAGGTTATGTCAAGGTCAATTCAAGGTCAAGTCAAGGTCAAGTCAAAGTCAAGTCAAGGTCAAGTAAAGGTCAAGTCAAGGTCATGTCAAGGTCAAGTCAAGGTCAAGTCAAGGTCAAGTCAAGGTCAAGTCAAGGTCAAGTGAAGGTCATGTCAAGGTCAAGTCAGGGTCAAATCAAGGTCAAGTCAAGGTCATGTCAAGGTCAAGGTCAAGGTGAAGTCAAGGTCAAGTAAAGGTCAAGTCAAGGTCAAGTCAAGGTCATGTCAAGGTCATGTCAAGGTCAAATCAAGGTCAAGTCAAGGTCAAGTCAAGGTCAAGTCAAGGTCAAGTCAAGGTCATGTCAAGGTCAAGTCAAGGTCAAGTCAAGGTCATGTCAAGGTCAAATCAAGGTCAAGTGAAGGTCATGGCAAGGTCAAGTCAAGGTCAAGTCAAAGTCGTGTCAAGGTCAAGTCAAGGTCAAGTCAAGGTCAAGTCAAGGTCAAATCAAGGTCAAATCAAGGTCAAGTCAATGTCATGTCAAGTGAAGGTCATGTCAAGGTCAAGTCAGGGTCAAATCAAGGTCAAGTCAAGGTCATGTCAAGGTCATGTCAAGGTCAAGTCAAGGTCAAGGTCATGTCAAGGTCATGTCAAGGTCATGTCAAGGTCAAATCAAGGTCAAGTCAAGGTCATGTCAAGGTCAAATCAAGGTCAAGTGAAGGTCATGGCAAGGTCAAGTCAAGGTCAAGTCAATGTCATGTCAAGTGAAGGTCATGTCAAGGTCAAGTCAGGGTCAAATCAAGGTCAAGTCAAGGTCATGTCAAGGTCAAGGTCAAGGTCAAGTCAAGGTCAAGTCAAGGTCAAGTCAAGGTCAAGTCAAGGTCATGTCAAGGTCAAGTCAAGGTCAAGTCAAGATCATGTCAAGGTCATATCAAGGTCAAGTGAAGGTCATGGCAAGGTCAAGTCAAGGTCAAGTCAAAGTCGTGTCAAGGTCAAGTCAAGGTCAAATCAAGGTCAAATCAAGGTCAAGTCAATGTCATGTCAAGTGAAGGTCATGTCAAGGTCAAGTCAGGTTCATGTCAAGGTCAAGTCAAGGTCAAGTCAAGGTCAAGTCAAGGTCAAGTCATGGTCAAGTCAAGGTCATGTCAAGGTCAAGTCAAGGTCAAGTCAAGGTCATGTCAAGGTCAAATCAAGGTCAAGTGAATGTCATGGCAAGGTCAAGTCAAGGTCAAGTCAAAGTCGTGTCAAGGTCAAGTCAAGGTCAAGTCGAGGTCAAGTCAATGTCATGTCAAGGTCACGTCAAGGTCACGTCAAGGTCAAGTTAGGTCAAGTCAAGGTCATGTCAAGGTCAAGTCAAGATCATGTCAAGGTCAAGTCAAGGTCAAGTCAAGGTCAAGTCAAGGTCAAGTGAAGGTCATATCAAGGTCAAGTCAAGGTCAAGTCAAGGTCAAGTCAAGGTCAAGTCAAGGTCAAGTCTATGTCAAGTCAAGGTCAAGTCAAGGTCATGTCAAGGTCAAGTCAAGGTCAAGTCAAGGTCAAGTCAAGGTCAATTCAAGGTCATGTCAAGGCCAAGGTCAAGTCAAGGTCAAGTCAAGGTCAAGTCGAGGTCAAGTCAAGGTCATGTCAAGGTCAAGGTCAAGTCAAGGCCAAGTCAAGGACAAGTCAAGCTCAAGTCAAGGTCAAGTCAAGGTCAAGTCAAGTCAAGGTCAAGGTCAGGTCAAAGTCAAGTCAAGGTCAAGGTCAAGGTCAAGTCAAAGTCAAGTCAAGGTCAAGTCAAGGTTGACTCAAGGTCAAGTCAAGGTCAAGTCAAGGTCAAGTCAAGGTCAAGGTCATGGTCAAGTCAAGGTCAAGTCAAGGTCAAGTCAAGGTTAAGTCAAGGCCACGTCAAGGTCAAGTCAAGGTCATGTCAAGTTCAAGTCAAGGTCATGTCAAGGTCATGTCAAGGTCAAGTCAAGGTCAAGTCAAGGTTAAGTCAAGGTCAAGTCAAGGTCAAATCAAGGTCAAGGTCAAGGTCAAGTCAAGGTCAAGTCAAGGTCAAGTCAAGGTTAAGTCAAGGCCACGTCAAGGTCAAGTCAAGGTCATGTCAAGGTCAAGTCAAGGTCATGTCAAGGTCATGTCAAGGTTAAGTCAAGGTCAAGTCAAGGTCAAGTCAAGGCCAAGTCAAGGTCAAGTCAAAGTCAAGTCAAGGTCAAGTCAAGGTCAAGTCAAGGTCAAGTCAAGGTCAAGTCAAAGTCAAGTCAAGGTCAAGTCAAGGTCAAGTCAAGGTCAAGTCAAGGTCAAGTTAAGGTCAAGTCAAGGTCAAGTCAAGGTCAAGTCAAGGTCAAATCAAGGTCAAGTCAAGGTCAAGTCAAGGTCAAGTCAAGGTCAAGTCAAAGTCAAGTCAAGGTCAAGTCAAGGTCAAGTCAAGGTCAAGTCAAGGTCGAGTCAAAGTCAAGTCAAGGTCAAGTCAAGGTCAAGTCAAGGTTAAGTCAAGGCCACGTCAAGGTCAAGTCAAGGTCAAGGTCAAGTCAAGATCAAGTCAAGGTCAAGTCAAGGTCAAGTCAAGGTCAAGTCAAGGTCAAATCAAGGTCAAGTCAAGGTCAAGTCAAGGTCAAGTCAAGGTCAAGTCAAAGTCAAGTCAAGGTCAAGTCAAGGTCAAGTCAAGGTCAAGTCAAGGTCTAGTCAAAGTCAAGTCAAGCTCAAGTCAAGGTCAAGTCAAGGTCAAGTCAAGGTCGAGTCAAGGTCAAGTCAGGGTCAAGTCAAGGTCAAGTCAAGGCAAAGTCAAGGTCAAGTCAAGGTCAAGTGAAGGTCAAGTCATGGTCAAGTCAAGGTCAAGTCAAGGTCAAGTCCAGGTCAAGTCAAGGTCAAGTCAAGGTCAAGTCAAGGTCCAGTGAAGGTCAAGTCAAGGTCAAGTCAAGGTTAACTCAAGGTCAAGTCAAGGTCAAGTCAAGGTCATGTCAAGGTCATGTCAAGGTCAAGTCAAGGTCATGTCAAGGTCAAATCAAGGTCAAGTGAAGGTCATGGTAAGGTCAAGTCAAGGTCAAGTCAAGGTCAAGTCAATTTCATGTCAAGTGAAGGTCATGTCAAGGTCAAGTCAGGGTCAAATCAAGGTCAAGTCAAGGTCATGTCAAGGTCAAGGTCAAGGTCAAGTCAAGGTCAAGTCAAGGTCAAGTCAAGGTCATGTCAAGGTCAAGTCAAGGTCAAGTCAAGATCATGTCAAGGTCAAATCAAGGTCAAGTGAAGGTCATGGCAAGGTCAAGTCAAAGTCGTGTCAAGGTCAAGTCAAGGTCAAATCAAGGTCAAATCAAGGTCAAGTCAATGTCATGTCAAGTGAAGGTCATGTCAAGGTCAAGTCAGGGTCAAATCAAGGTCAAGTCAGGTTCATGTCAAGGTCAAGTCAAGGTCAAGTCAAGGTCAAGTCAAGGTCAAGTCATGGTCAAGTCAAGGTCATGTCAAGGTCAAGTCAAGGTCAAGTCAAGGTCATGTCAAGGTCAAATCAAGGTCAAGTGAATGTCATGGCAAGGTCAAGTCAAGGTCAAGTCAAAGTCGTGTCAAGGTCAAGTCAAGGTCAAGTCAAGGTCAAGTCGAGGTCAAGTCAATGTCATGTCAAGGTCACGTCAAGGTCACGTCAAGGTCAAGTTAGGTCAAGTCAAGGTCATGTCAAGGTCAAGTCAAGATCATGTCAAGGTCAAGTCAAGGTCAAGTCAAGGTCAAGTCAAGGTCAAGTGAAGGTCATATCAAGGTCAAGTCAAGGTCAAGTCAAGGTCAAGTCAAGGTCAAGTCTATGTCAAGTCAAGGTCAAGTCAAGGTCATGTCAAGGTCATGTCAAGGTCAAGTCAAGGTCAAGTCAAGGTCAAGTCAAGGTCAATTCAAGGTCATGTCAAGGCCAAGGTCAAGTCAAGGTCAAGTCAAGGTCAAGTCGAGGTCAAGTCAAGGTCATGTCAAGGTCAAGGTCAAGTCAAGGCCAAGTCAAGGACAAGTCAAGCTCAAGTCAAGGTCAAGTCAAGGTCAAGTCAAGTCAAGGTCAAGGTCAGGTCAAAGTCAAGTCAAGGTCAAGGTCAAGGTCAAGTCAAAGTCAAGTCAAGGTCAAGTCAAGGTTGACTCAAGGTCAAGTCAAGGTCAAGTCAAGGTCAAGTCAAGGTCAAGGTCATGGTCAAGTCAAGGTCAAGTCAAGGTCAAGTCAAGGTTAAGTCAAGGCCACGTCAAGGTCAAGTCAAGGTCATGTCAAGTTCAAGTCAAGGTCATGTCAAGGTCATGTCAAGGTCAAGTCAAGGTCAAGTCAAGGTTAAGTCAAGGTCAAGTCAAGGTCAAGTCAAGGTCAAGTCAAGGTTAAGTCAAGGCCACGTCAAGGTCAAGTCAAGGTCATGTCAAGGTCAAGTCAAGGTCATGTCAAGGTCATGTCAAGGTTAAGTCAAGGTCAAGTCAAGGTCAAGTCAAGGCCAAGTCAAGGTCAAGTCAAAGTCAAGTCAAGGTCAAATCAAGGTCAAGTCAAGGTCAAGTCAAGGTCAAGTCAAAGTCAAGTCAAGGTCAAGTCAAGGTCAAGTCAAGGTCAAGTCAAGGTCAAGTCAAGGTCGAGTCAAAGTCAAGTCAAGGTCAAGTCAAGGTCAAGTCAAGGTCAAGTCAAGGTTAAGTCAAGGCCACGTCAAGGTCAAGTCAAGGTCAAGGTCAAGTCAAGGTCAAGTCAAGGTCAAGTCAAGGTCAAATCAAGGTCAAGTCAAGGTCAAGTCAAGGTCAAGTCAAAGTCAAGTCAAGGTCAAGTCAAGGTCAAGTCAAGGTCAAGTCAAAGTCAAGGTCAAGTCAAGATCAAGTCAAGGTCAAGTCAAGGTCAAGTCAAGGTCAAGTCAAGGTCAAATCAAGGTCAAGTCAAGGTCAAGTCAAGGTCAAGTCAAAGTCAAGTCAAGGTCAAGTCAAGGTCAAGTCAAGGTCAAGTCAAGGTCTAGTCAAAGTCAAGTCAAGCTCAAGTCAAGGTCAAGTCAAGGTCAAGTCAAGGTCGAGTCAAGGTCAAGTCAGGGTCAAGTCAAGGTCAAGTCAAGGCAAAGTCAAGGTCAAGTCAAGGTCAAGTGAAGGTCAAGTCATGGTCAAGTCAAGGTCAAGTCAAGGTCAAGTCAAGGTCCAGTGAAGGTCAAGTCAAGGTCAAGTCAAGGTTAAGTCAAGGTCAAGTCAAGGTCAAGTCAAGGTCATGTCAAGGTCATGTCAAGGTCAAGTCAAGATCAAGTCAAGGTCAAGTCAAGGTCGAGTCAAGGTCAAGTCAAGGTCAAGTCAAGGTCAAGTCAAGGCAAAGTCAAGGTCAAGTCAAGGTCAAGTGAAGGTCAAGTCATGGTCAAGTCAAGGTCAAGTCAAGGTCAAGTCCAGGTCAAGTCAAGGTCAAGTCAAGGTCAAGTCAAGGTCCAGTGAAGGTCAAGTCAAGGTCAAGTCAAGGTTAAGTCAAGGTCAAGTCAAGGTCAAGTCTAGGTCATGTCAAAGTCAAGGTCAAGTCAAGGTCAAGTGAAGGTCAAGTCATGGTCAAGTCAAGGTCAAGTCAAGGTCAAGTCCAGGTCAAGTCAAGGTCAAGTCAAGGTCAAGTCAAGGTCCAGTGAAGGTCAAGTCAAGGTCAAGTCAAGGTTAAGTCAAGGTCAAGTCAAGGTCAAGTCAAGGTCATGTCAAGGTCATGTCAAGGTCAAGTCAAGATCAAGTCAAGGTCATGTCAAGGTCAGGTCAAGGTCAAGTCAAGGTCAAGTCAAGGTCCAGTGAAGGTCAAGTCAAGGTCATGTCAAGGTCAAGTCAAGGTCAAGTGAAGGTCAAGTCAAGGTCAAGTCAAGGTCAAGTCAAGGTCAAGTCAAGGCCAAGTCAAGGTCAAGTCAAGTTCAAGTGAAAGTCAAGTCAAGGTCAAGTCAAGGTCTAGTCAAAGTCAAGTCAAGCTCAAGTCAAGGTCAAGTCAAGGTCATGTCAAGGTCATGTCAAGGTCAAGTCAAGATCAAGTCAAGGTCATGTCAAGGTCAGGTCAAGGTCAAGTCAAGGTCAAGTCAAGGTCAAGTCAAGGTCAAGTCAAGGTCGAGTCAAAGTCAAGTCAAGCTCAAGTCAAGGTCAAGTCAAGGTCAAGTCAAGGTCAAGTCAAGGCCAAGTCAAGGTCAAGTCAAGGTCAAGTGAAAGTCAAGTCATGGTCAAGTCAAGGTCAAGTAAAGGTCAAGTCAAGGTCAAGTCAAGGTCAAGTCAAGGTCAAGTCAAGGTCCAGTGAAGGTCAAGTCAAGGTTAAGTCAAGGTCAAGTCAAGGTCATGTCAAGGTCAAGTCAAGGTCAAGTCAAGGTCATGTCAAGGTCATGTCAAGGTCACGTCAAGGTCAAGTCAAGGTCAAGTCAAGGTCATGTCAAGGTCAGGTCAATGTCAAGTCAAGGTCATGTCAAGGTCATGTCAAGGTCACGTCAAGGTCAAGTCAAGGTCAAGTCAAGGTCATGTCAAGGTCAAGTCAAGGTCAAGTGAAGGTCAAGTCAAGCTCAAGTCCAGGTAAAGTCAAGGTCAAGTCAAGGTCAAGTCAAGGTCATGTCAAGGTCAAGTCAAGGTCAAGTCAAGGTCATGTCAAGGTCATGTCAAGGTCAAGTCAAGGTCAAGTCAAGGTCAAGTCGAGGCCAAGTCAAGGTCAAGTCAAAGTCAAGTCAAGGTCAAGTCAAGGTCAAATCAAGGTCAAGTCAAGGTCAAGTCAAGGTCAAGTTAAGCTCAAGTCAAGGTCAAGTCAAGGTCAAGTCAAGGTCGAGTCAAGGTCAAGTCAAGGTCAAGTCAAGGTCCAGTGAAGGTCAAGTCAAGGTCAAGTCAAGGCAAAGTCAAGGTCAAGTCAAGGTCAAGTCAAGGTCAAGTCAAGGTTAAGTTAAGGTCAAGTCAAGGTCCAGTGAAGGTCAAGTCAAGGTCAAGTCAAGGTTAAGTCAAGGTCAAGTCAAGGTCAAGTCAAGGTCAAGTCAAGGTCAAGTCAAGGTCATATCAAGGTCAAGTCAAGGTCAAGTCAAGGTCATGTCAAGGTCAAGTCAAGGTCAAGTCAAGGTCATGTCAAGGTCCAGTGAAGGTCAAGTCAAGCTCAAGTCAAGGTGAAGTCAAGGTCAAGTCAAGGTCAAATCAAGGTCAAGTCAAGGTCATGTCAAGGTCAAGTCAAGGTCAAGTCAAGGTCATGTCAAGGTCCAGTGAAGGTCAAGTCAAGCTCAAGTCAAGGTGAAGTCAAGGTCAAGTCAAGGTCAAATCAAGGTCACGTCAAGGTCAAGTAAAGGTAAGTCAAAGTCAAGTCAAAGTCAAGTCAAGGTCAAGTCAAGGTTAAGTCAAGGTCAAGTCAAGGTCAAGTCAAGGTCAAGTCAAGATCCAGTGAAGGTCAAGTCAAGGTTAAGTCAAGGTCAAGTCAAGGTCAAGTCAAGGTCATGTCAAGGTCAAGTCAAGGTCAAGTCAAGGTCATGTCAAGGTCATGTCAAGGTCACGTCAAGGTCAAGTCAAGGTCAAGTCAAGGTCATGTCAAGGTCAGGTCAAGGTCAAGTCAAGGTCAAGTCAAGGTCATGTCAAGGTCATGTCAAGGTCACGTCAAGGTCAAGTCAAGGTCAAGTCAAGGTCATGTCAAGGTCAAGTCAAGGTCAAGTCAAGCTCAAGTCAAGGTCAAGTCAAGGTCAAGTCAAGGTCATGTCAAGGTCCAGTGAAGGTCAAGTCAAGCTCAAGTCAAGGTGAAGTCAAGGTCAAGTCAAGGTCACGTCAAGGTCAAGTAAAGGTCAAGTCAAAGTCAAGTCAAAGTCAAGTCAAGGTCAAAACAAGGTTAAGTTAAGGTCAAGTCAAGGTCAAGTCAAGGTCAAGTCAAGGTCAAGTCAAGGTCATGTCAAGGTCAAGGTCAAGTCAAGGTCAAGTCAAGGTCAAGGTCAAGGTCAAGTCAAGGTCAAGTCAAGGTCAAGTCAAGGTCATGTCAAGGTCAAGGTCAAGGTCAAGTCAAGGTGAAGGTCAAGTCAAGTCAAGGTCAAGTGAAGGTCAAGTCAAGCTCAAGTCAAGGTCAAGTCAAGGTCATGTCAAGGTCCAGTGAAGGTCAAGTCAAGCTCAAGTCAAGGTGAAGTCAAGGTCAAGTCAAGGTCACGTCAAGGTCAAGTAAAGGTCAAGTCAAAGTCAAGTCAAAGTCAAGTCAAGGTCAAGTCAAGGTTAAGTCAAGGTCAAGTCAAGGTCAAGTCAAGGTCAAGTCAAGGTCAAGTCAAGGTCAAGGCAAGGTCAAGTCAAGGTCATGTCAAGGTCAAGTCAAGGTCATGTCAAGGTCAAGTCAAGGTCAAGTCAAGGTCATGTCAAGGTCAAATCAAGGTCAAGTGAAGGTCATGGCAAGGTCAAGGTCAAGTCAAAGTCGTGTCAAGGTCAAGTCAAGGTCAAGTCAAGGTCAAATCAAGGTCAAATCAAGGTCAAGTCAATGTCATGTCAAGTGAAGGTCATGTCAAGGTCAAGTCAGGGTCAATTCAAGGTCAAGTCAAGGTCAAGTCAAGGTCATGTCAAGGTCATGTCAAGGTCATTTCAAGGTCATGTCAAGGTCAAATCAAGGTCAAGTCAAGGTCATGTCAAGGTCAAATCAAGGTCAAGTGAAGGTCATGGCAAGGTCAAGTCAAGGTCAAATCAAGGTCAAATCAAGGTCAAGTCAATGTCATGTCAAGTGAAGGTCATGTCAAGGTCAAGGTCAAGTCAAGGTCAAGTCAAGGTCATGTCAAGGTCATGTCAAGGTCAAGTCAAGGTCAAGTCAAGGTCATGTCAAGGTCAAATCAAGGTCAAGTGAAGGTCATGGCAAGGTCAAGTCAAGGTCAAGTCAAAGTTGTGTCAAGGTCAAGTCAAGGTCAAGTCAAGGTCAAGTCAAGGTCATGTCAAGGTCAAAGTCAAGGTCAAGGTTAAGTCAAGGTCTAGTCAAGGTAAAGGTCAAGTCACGGTCAAGTCAAGGTCAAGTCAAGGTCAAGTCAAGGTCAAGTCAAGGTCATGTCAAGGTCAAGTCAAGGTCATGTCAAGGTCAAGTCAAGATCATGTCAAGGTCAAGTCAAGGACAAGTCAAGGTCAAGTCAAGGTCAAGAAAAGGTCTAGTCAAGGTCATGTCAAGGTCAAGTGAAGGTCAACTCAAGGTCAAGTCAAGGTCATGTCAAGGTCAAGTCAAGGTCAAGCCTATGTCAAGTCAAGGTCAAGTCAAGGTCATGTCAAGGTCAAGTCAAGGTGAAGGTCAAGTCAAGGTCAAGTCAATTTCAAGTCAAGGTCAAGTCAAGGTCATGTCAAGGTCAAGTCAAGTCAAGCTCAAGTCAAGGTCAAGTCAAGGTCAAGTCAAGGTCGAGTCAAAGTCAAGTCAAGGTCAAGTCAAGGTCAAGTCAAGGTCAAGTCAAGGTCAAGTCAAGGTCAAGTCAAGGTTAAGTCAAGGCCACGTCAAGGTCAAGTCAAGGTCAAGGTCAAGTCAAGATCAAGTCAAGGTCAAGTCAAGGTCAAGTCAAGGTCAAGTCAAGGTCAAATCAAGGTCAAGTCAAGGTCAAGTCAAGGTCAAGTCAAGGTCAAGTCAAAGTCAAGTCAAGGTCAAGTCAAGGTCAAGTCAAGGTCAAGTCAAGGTCTAGTCAAAGTCAAGTCAAGCTCAAGTCAAGGTCAAGTCAAGGTCAAGTCAAGGTCGAGTCAAGGTCAAGTCAGGGTCAAGTCAAGGTCAAGTCAAGGCAAAGTCAAGGTCAAGTCAAGGTCAAGTGAAGGTCAAGTCATGGTCAAGTCAAGGTCAAGTCAAGGTCAAGTCCAGGTCAAGTCAAGGTCAAGTCAAGGTCAAGTCAAGGTCCAGTGAAGGTCAAGTCAAGGTCAAGTCAAGGTTAACTCAAGGTCAAGTCAAGGTCAAGTCAAGGTCATGTCAAGGTCATGTCAAGGTCAAGTCAAGGTCATGTCAAGGTCAAATCAAGGTCAAGTGAAGGTCATGGTAAGGTCAAGTCAAGGTCAAGTCAATGTCATGTCAAGTGAAGGTCATGTCAAGGTCAAGTCAGGGTCAAATCAAGGTCAAGTCAAGGTCATGTCAAGGTCAAGGTCAAGGTCAAGTCAAGGTCAAGTCAAGGTCAAGTCAAGGTCATGTCAAGGTCAAGTCAAGGTCAAGTCAAGATCATGTCAAGGTCAAATCAAGGTCAAGTGAAGGTCATGGCAAGGTCAAGTCAAAGTCGTGTCAAGGTCAAGTCAAGGTCAAATCAAGGTCAAATCAAGGTCAAGTCAATGTCATGTCAAGTGAAGGTCATGTCAAGGTCAAGTCAGGGTCAAATCAAGGTCAAGTCAGGTTCATGTCAAGGTCAAGTCAAGGTCAAGTCAAGGTCAAGTCAAGGTCAAGTCATGGTCAAGTCAAGGTCATGTCAAGGTCAAGTCAAGGTCAAGTCAAGGTCATGTCAAGGTCAAATCAAGGTCAAGTGAATGTCATGGCAAGGTCAAGTCAAGGTCAAGTCAAAGTCGTGTCAAGGTCAAGTCAAGGTCAAGTCAAGGTCAAGTCGAGGTCAAGTCAATGTCATGTCAAGGTCACGTCAAGGTCACGTCAAGGTCAAGTTAGGTCAAGTCAAGGTCATGTCAAGGTCAAGTCAAGATCATGTCAAGGTCAAGTCAAGGTCAAGTCAAGGTCAAGTCAAGGTCAAGTGAAGGTCATATCAAGGTCAAGTCAAGGTCAAGTCAAGGTCAAGTCAAGGTCAAGTCTATGTCAAGTCAAGGTCAAGTCAAGGTCATGTCAAGGTCATGTCAAGGTCAAGTCAAGGTCAAGTCAAGGTCAAGTCAAGGTCAATTCAAGGTCATGTCAAGGCCAAGGTCAAGTCAAGGTCAAGTCAAGGTCAAGTCGAGGTCAAGTCAAGGTCATGTCAAGGTCAAGGTCAAGTCAAGGCCAAGTCAAGGACAAGTCAAGCTCAAGTCAAGGTCAAGTCAAGGTCAAGTCAAGTCAAGGTCAAGGTCAGGTCAAAGTCAAGCCAAGGTCAAGGTCAAGGTCAAGTCAAAGTCAAGTCAAGGTCAAGTCAAGGTTGACTCAAGGTCAAGTCAAGGTCAAGTCAAGGTCAAGTCAAGGTCAAGGTCATGGTCAAGTCAAGGTCAAGTCAAGGTCAAGTCAAGGTTAAGTCAAGGCCACGTCAAGGTCAAGTCAAGGTCATGTCAAGTTCAAGTCAAGGTCATGTCAAGGTCATGTCAAGGTCAAGTCAAGGTCAAGTCAAGGTTAAGTCAAGGTCAAGTCAAGGTCAAGTCAAGGTCAAGGTCAAGTCAAGGTCAAGTCAAGGTCAAGTCAAGGTTAAGTCAAGGCCACGTCAAGGTCAAGTCAAGGTCATGTCAAGGTCAAGTCAAGGTCATGTCAAGGTCATGTCAAGGTTAAGTCAAGGTCAAGTCAAGGTCAAGTCAAGGCCAAGTCAAGGTCAAGTCAAAGTCAAGTCAAGGTCAAATCAAGGTCAAGTCAAGGTCAAGTCAAGGTCAAGTCAAAGTCAAGTCAAGGTCAAGTC
The DNA here is from genome assembly GCA_963662145.1 of Sturmia bella. NCBI lineage: Eukaryota > Metazoa > Arthropoda > Insecta > Diptera > Tachinidae > Sturmia > Sturmia bella. The sequence goes on from OY759172.1 coordinate 39,825,818, forward strand.
AAGGTCAAGTCAAGGTCAAGTCAAGGTCAAGTCAAGGTCGAGTCAAAGTCAAGTCAAGGTCAAGTCAAGGTCAAGTCAAGGTCAAGTCAAGGTTAAGTCAAGGCCACGTCAAGGTCAAGTCAAGGTCAAGGTCAAGTCAAGGTCAAGTCAAGGTCAAGTCAAGGTCAAGTCAAGGTCAAATCAAGGTCAAGTCAAGGTCAAGTCAAGGTCAAGTCAAAGTCAAGTCAAGGTCAAGTCAAGGTCAAGTCAAGGTCAAGTCAAAGTCAAGGTCAAGTCAAGATCAAGTCAAGGTCAAGTCAAGGTCAAGTCAAGGTCAAGTCAAGGTCAAATCAAGGTCAAGTCAAGGTCAAGTCAAGGTCAAGTCAAAGTCAAGTCAAGGTCAAGTCAAGGTCAAGTCAAGGTCAAGTCAAGGTCTAGTCAAAGTCAAGTCAAGCTCAAGTCAAGGTCAAGTCAAGGTCAAGTCAAGGTCGAGTCAAGGTCAAGTCAGGGTCAAGTCAAGGTCAAGTCAAGGCAAAGTCAAGGTCAAGTCAAGGTCAAGTGAAGGTCAAGTCATGGTCAAGTCAAGGTCAAGTCAAGGTCAAGTCCAGGTCAAGTCAAGGTCAAGTCAAGGTCAAGTCAAGGTCCAGTGAAGGTCAAGTCAAGGTCAAGTCAAGGTTAAGTCAAGGTCAAGTCAAGGTCAAGTCAAGGTCATGTCAAGGTCATGTCAAGGTCAAGTCAAGATCAAGTCAAGGTCAAGTCAAGGTCGAGTCAAGGTCAAGTCAAGGTCAAGTCAAGGTCAAGTCAAGGCAAAGTCAAGGTCAAGTCAAGGTCCAGTGAAGGTCAAGTCAAGGTCAAGTCAAGGTTAAGTCAAGGTCAAGTCAAGGTCGAGTCTAGGTCATGTCAAAGTCAAGGTCAAGTCAAGGTCAAGTGAAGGTCAAGTCATGGTCAAGTCAAGGTCAAGTCAAGGTCAAGTCCAGGTCAAGTCAAGGTCAAGTCAAGGTCAAGTCAAGGTCAAGTCAAGGTCAAGTCAAGGTCAAGTCAAGGTCAAGTCCAGGTCAAGTCAAGGTCAAGTCAAGGTCAAGTCAAGGTCCAGTGAAGGTCAAGTCAAGGTCAAGTCAAGGTTAAGTCAAGGTCAAGTCAAGGTCGAGTCTAGGTCATGTCAAAGTCAAGGTCAAGTCAAGGTCAAGTGAAGGTCAAGTCATGGTCAAGTCAAGGTCAAGTCAAGGTCAAGTCCAGGTCAAGTCAAGGTCAAGTCAAGGTCAAGTCAAGGTCCAGTGAAGGTCAAGTCAAGGTCAAGTCAAGGTTAAGTCAAGGTCAAGTCAAGGTCAAGTCAAGGTCATGTCAAGGTCATGTCAAGGTCAAGTCAAGATCAAGTCAAGGTCATGTCAAGGTCAGGTCAAGGTCAAGTCAAGGTCAAGTCAAGGTCCAGTGAAGGTCAAGTCAAGGTCATGTCAAGGTCAAGTCAAGGTCAAGTGAAGGTCAAGTCAAGGTCAAGTCAAGGTCAAGTCAAGGTCAAGTCAAGGCCAAGTCAAGGTCAAGTCAAGTTCAAGTGAAAGTCAAGTCAAGGTCAAGTCAAGGTCTAGTCAAAGTCAAGTCAAGCTCAAGTCAAGGTCAAGTCAAGGTCATGTCAAGGTCATGTCAAGGTCAAGTCAAGATCAAGTCAAGGTCATGTCAAGGTCAGGTCAAGGTCAAGTCAAGGTCAAGTCAAGGTCAAGTCAAGGTCAAGTCAAGGTCGAGTCAAAGTCAAGTCAAGCTCAAGTCAAGGTCAAGTCAAGGTCAAGTCAAGGTCAAGTCAAGGCCAAGTCAAGGTCAAGTCAAGGTCAAGTGAAAGTCAAGTCATGGTCAAGTCAAGGTCAAGTAAAGGTCAAGTCAAGGTCAAGTCAAGGTCAAGTCAAGGTCAAGTCAAGGTCCAGTGAAGGTCAAGTCAAGGTTAAGTCAAGGTCAAGTCAAGGTCATGTCAAGGTCAAGTCAAGGTCAAGTCAAGGTCATGTCAAGGTCATGTCAAGGTCACGTCAAGGTCAAGTCAAGGTCAAGTCAAGGTCATGTCAAGGTCAGGTCAATGTCAAGTCAAGGTCATGTCAAGGTCATGTCAAGGTCACGTCAAGGTCAAGTCAAGGTCAAGTCAAGGTCATGTCAAGGTCAAGTCAAGGTCAAGTGAAGGTCAAGTCAAGCTCAAGTCCAGGTAAAGTCAAGGTCAAGTCAAGGTCAAGTCAAGGTCATGTCAAGGTCAAGTCAAGGTCAAGTCAAGGTCATGTCAAGGTCATGTCAAGGTCAAGTCAAGGTCAAGTCAAGGTCAAGTCGAGGCCAAGTCAAGGTCAAGTCAAAGTCAAGTCAAGGTCAAGTCAAGGTCAAGTCAAGGTCAAGTCAAGGTCAAGTCAAGGTCAAGTCAAGGTCAAGTTAAGGTCAAGTCAAGGTCAAGTCAAGGTCAAGTCAAGGTCAAATCAAGGTCAAGTCAAGGTCAAGTCAAGGTCAAGTCAAAGTCAAGTCAAGGTCAAGTCAAGGTCAAGTCAAGGTCAAGTCAAGGTCAAGTCAAGGTCGAGTCAAAGTCAAGTCAAGGTCAAGTCAAGGTCAAGTCAAGGTCAAGTCAAGGTTAAGTCAAGGCCACGTCAAGGTCAAGTCAAGGTCAAGGTCAAGTCAAGGTCAAGTCAAGGTCAAGTCAAGGTCAAGTCAAGGTCAAATCAAGGTCAAGTCAAGGTAGAGTCAAGGTCAAGTCAAAGTCAAGTCAAGGTCAAGTCAAGGTCAAGTCAAGGTCAAGTCAAAGTCAAGTTAAGCTCAAGTCAAGGTCAAGTCAAGGTCAAGTCAAGGTCGAGTCAAGGTCAAGTCAAGGTCAAGTCAAGGTCCAGTGAAGGTCAAGTCAAGGTCAAGTCAAGGCAAAGTCAAGGTCAAGTCAAGGTCAAGTCAAGGTCAAGTCAAGGTTAAGTTAAGGTCAAGTCAAGGTCCAGTGAAGGTCAAGTCAAGGTCAAGTCAAGGTTAAGTCAAGGTCAAGTCAAGGTCAAGTCAAGGTCAAGTCAAGGTCAAGTCAAGGTCATATCAAGGTCAAGTCAAGGTCAAGTCAAGGTCATGTCAAGGTCAAGTCAAGGTCAAGTCAAGGTCATGTCAAGGTCCAGTGAAGGTCAAGTCAAGCTCAAGTCAAGGTGAAGTCAAGGTCAAGTCAAGGTCAAATCAAGGTCAAGTCAAGGTCATGTCAAGGTCAAGTCAAGGTCAAGTCAAGGTCATGTCAAGGTCCAGTGAAGGTCAAGTCAAGCTCAAGTCAAGGTGAAGTCAAGGTCAAGTCAAGGTCAAATCAAGGTCACGTCAAGGTCAAGTAAAGGTAAGTCAAAGTCAAGTCAAAGTCAAGTCAAGGTCAAGTCAAGGTTAAGTCAAGGTCAAGTCAAGGTCAAGTCAAGGTCAAGTCAAGATCCAGTGAAGGTCAAGTCAAGGTTAAGTCAAGGTCAAGTCAAGGTCAAGTCAAGGTCATGTCAAGGTCAAGTCAAGGTCAAGTCAAGGTCATGTCAAGGTCATGTCAAGGTCACGTCAAGGTCAAGTCAAGGTCAAGTCAAGGTCATGTCAAGGTCAGGTCAAGGTCAAGTCAAGGTCATGTCAAGGTCATGTCAAGGTCACGTCAAGGTCAAGTCAAGGTCAAGTCAAGGTCATGTCAAGGTCAAGTCAAGGTCAAGTCAAGCTCAAGTCAAGGTCAAGTCAATGTCAAGTCAAGGTCAAGTCAAGGTCATGTCAAGGTCCAGTGAAGGTCAAGTCAAGCTCAAGTCAAGGTGAAGTCAAGGTCAAGTCAAGGTCACGTCAAGGTCAAGTAAAGGTCAAGTCAAAGTCAAGTCAAAGTCAAGTCAAGGTCAAAACAAGGTTAAGTTAAGGTCAAGTCAAGGTCAAGTCAAGGTCAAGTCAAGGTCAAGTCAAGGTCATGTCAAGGTCAAGGTCAAGTCAAGGTCAAGTCAAGGTCAAGGTCAAGGTCAAGTCAAGGTCAAGTCAAGGTCAAGTCAAGGTCATGTCAAGGTCAAGGTCAAGGTCAAGTCAAGGTGAAGGTCAAGTCAAGTCAAGGTCAAGTGAAGGTCAAGTCAAGCTCAAGTCAAGGTCAAGTCAAGGTCATGTCAAGGTCCAGTGAAGGTCAAGTCAAGCTCAAGTCAAGGTGAAGTCAAGGTCAAGTCAAGGTCACGTCAAGGTCAAGTAAAGGTCAAGTCAAAGTCAAGTCAAAGTCAAGTCAAGGTCAAGTCAAGGTTAAGTCAAGGTCAAGTCAAGGTCAAGTCAAGGTCAAGTCAAGGTCAAGTCAAGGTCAAGGCAAGGTCAAGTCAAGGTCATGTCAAGGTCAAGTCAAGGTCATGTCAAGGTCAAGTCAAGGTCAAGTCAAGGTCATGTCAAGGTCAAATCAAGGTCAAGTGAAGGTCATGGCAAGGTCAAGGTCAAGTCAAAGTCGTGTCAAGGTCAAGTCAAGGTCAAGTCAAGGTCAAATCAAGGTCAAATCAAGGTCAAGTCAATGTCATGTCAAGTGAAGGTCATGTCAAGGTCAAGTCAGGGTCAATTCAAGGTCAAGTCAAGGTCAAGTCAAGGTCATGTCAAGGTCATGTCAAGGTCATTTCAAGGTCATGTCAAGGTCAAATCAAGGTCAAGTCAAGGTCATGTCAAGGTCAAATCAAGGTCAAGTGAAGGTCATGGCAAGGTCAAGTCAAGGTCAAATCAAGGTCAAATCAAGGTCAAGTCAATGTCATGTCAAGTGAAGGTCATGTCAAGGTCAAGGTCAAGTCAAGGTCAAGTCAAGGTCATGTCAAGGTCATGTCAAGGTCAAGTCAAGGTCAAGTCAAGGTCATGTCAAGGTCAAATCAAGGTCAAGTGAAGGTCATGGCAAGGTCAAGTCAAGGTCAAGTCAAAGTTGTGTCAAGGTCAAGTCAAGGTCAAGTCAAGGTCAAGTCAAGGTCATGTCAAGGTCAAAGTCAAGGTCAAGGTTAAGTCAAGGTCTAGTCAAGGTAAAGGTCAAGTCACGGTCAAGTCAAGGTCAAGTCAAGGTCAAGTCAAGGTCAAGTCAAGGTCATGTCAAGGTCAAGTCAAGGTCATGTCAAGGTCAAGTCAAGATCATGTCAAGGTCAAGTCAAGGACAAGTCAAGGTCAAGTCAAGGTCAAGAAAAGGTCTAGTCAAGGTCATGTCAAGGTCAAGGTCATGTCAAGGTCATGTCAAGGTCAAGTGAAGGTCAACTCAAGGTCAAGTCAAGGTCATGTCAAGGTCAAGTCAAGGTCAAGCCTATGTCAAGTCAAGGTCAAGTCAAGGTCATGTCAAGGTCAAGTCAAGGTCAAGTCAAGGTCATGTCAAGGTCAAGTCAAGGTGAAGGTCAAGTCAAGGTCAAGTCAATTTCAAGTCAAGGTCAAGTCAAGGTCATGTCAAGGTCAAGTCAAGTCAAGCTCAAGTCAAGGTCAAGTCAAGGTCAAGTCAAGGTCGAGTCAAGGTCAAGTCAGGGTCAAGTCAAGGTCAAGTCAAGGCAAAGTCAAGGTCAAGTCAAGGTCAAGTGAAGGTCAAGTCATGGTCAAGGTCAAGTCAAGGTCAAGTCCAGGTCAAGTCAAGGTCAAGTCAAGGTCAAGTCAAGGTCCAGTGAAGGTCAAGTCAAGGTCAAGTCAAGGTTAAGTCAAGGTCAAGTCAAGGTCAAGTCAAGGTCATGTCAAGGTCATGTCAAGGTCAAGTCAAGATCAAGTCAAGGTCATGTCAAGGTCAGGTCAAGGTCAAGTCAAGGTCAAGTCAAGGTCCAGTGAAGGTCAAGTCAAGGTCATGTCAAGGTCAAGTCAAGGTCAAGTGAAGGTCAAGTCAAGGTCAAGTCAAGGTCAAGTCAAGGTCAAGTCAAGGTCAAGGTCAAATCAAGGTCAAGTCAAGGTCAAGTCAAGGTCAAGTCAAGGTCGAGTCAAAGTCAAGTCAAGGTCAAGTCAAGGTCAAGTCAAGGTCAAGTCAAGGCCAAGTCAAGGTCAAGTCAAGGTCAAGTGAAAGTCAAGTCATGGTCAAGTCAAGGTCAAGTCAAGGTCAAGTCAAAGTCAAGTTAAGCTCAAGTCAAGGTCAAGTCAAGGTCAAGTCAAGGTCAAGTCAAGGTCAAGTCAAGGTCAAGTCAAAGTCAAGTCAAGGTCAAGTCAAGGTCAAGTCAAGGTCAAGTCAAGGTCAAGTTAAGGTCAAGTCAAGGTCAAGTCAAGGTCAAGTCAAGGTCAAATCAAGGTCAAGTCAAGGTCAAGTCAAAGTCAAGTCAAGGTCAAGTCAAGGTCAAGTTAAGGTCAAGTCAAGGTCAAGTCAAGGTCAAGTCAAGGTCAAATCAAGGTCAAGTCAAGGTCAAGTCAAAGTCAAGTCAAGGTCAAGTCAAGGTCAAGTCAAGGTCAAGTCAAGGTCAAGTCAAGGTCGAGTCAAAGTCAAGTCAAGGTCAAGTCAAGGTCAAGTCAAGGTCAAGTCAAGGTTAAGTCAAGGTCAAGTCAAGGTCAAGTCAAGGTCAAGTCAAGGTTAAGTCAAGGCCACGTCAAGGTCAAGTCAAGGTCAAGGTCAAGTCAAGGTCAAGTCAAGGTCAAGTCAAGGTCAAGGTCAAATCAAGGTCAAGTCAAGGTCAAGTCAAGGTCAAGTCAAAGTCAAGTCAAGGTCAAGTCAAGGTCAAGTCAAGGTCAAGTCAAAGTCAAGTTAAGCTCAAGTCAAGGTCAAGTCAAGGTCAAGTCAAGTTCGAGTCAAGGTCAAGTCAAGGTCAAGTCAAGGTCCAGTGAAGGTCAAGTCAAGGTCAAGTCAAGGCAAAGTCAAGGTCAAGTCAAGGTCAAGTCAAGGTCAAGTCAAGGTTAAGTTAAGGTCAAGTCAAGGTCCAGTGAAGGTCAAGTCAAGGTCAAGTCAAGGTTAAGTCAAGGTCAAGTCAAGGTCAAGTCAAGGTCAAGCCAAGGTCAAGTCAAGGTCATGTCAAGGTCAAGTCAAGGTCAAGTCAAGGTCATGTCAAGGTCAAGTCAAGGTCATGTCAAGGTCCAGTGAAGGTCAAGTCAAGCTCAAGTCAAGGTGAAGTCAAGGTCAAGTCAAGGTCAAATCAAGGTCAAGTCAAGGTCATGTCAAGGTCAAGTCAAGGTCAAGTCAAGGTCATGTCAAGGTCCAGTGAAGGTCAAGTCAAGCTCAAGTCAAGGTGAAGTCAAGGTCAAGTCAAGGTCAAATCAAGGTCACGTCAAGGTCAAGTAAAGGTAAGTCAAAGTCAAGTCAAAGTCAAGTCAAGGTCAAGTCAAGGTTAAGTCAAGGTCAAGTCAAGGTAAGGTCCAGTGAAGGTCAAGTCAAGGTTAAGTCAAGGTCAAGTCAAGGTCAAGTCAAGGTCATGTCAAGGTCAAGTCAAGGTCAAGTCAAGGTCATGTCAAGGTCATGTCAAGGTCACGTCAAGGTCAAGTCAAGGTCAAGTCAAGGTCATGTCAAGGTCAGGTCAAGGTCAAGTCAAGGTCATGTCAAGGTCATGTCAAGGTCACGTCAAGGTCAAGTCAAGGTCAAGTCAAGGTCATGTCAAGGTCAAGTCAAGCTCAAGTCAAGGTCAAGTCAATGTCAAGTCAAGGTCAAGTCAAGGTCATGTCAAGGTCCAGTGAAGGTCAAGTCAAGCTCAAGTCAAGGTGAAGTCAAGGTCAAGTCAAGGTCACGTCAAGGTCAAGTAAAGGTCAAGTCAAAGTCAAGTCAAGGTCAAAACAAGGTTAAGTTAAGGTCAAGTCAAGGTCAAGTCATGGTCAAGTCAAGGTCAAGTCAAGGTCATGTCAAGGTCAAGGTCAAGGTCAAGTCAAGGTCAAGTCAAGGTCAAGGTCAAGGTCAAGTCAAGGTCAAGTCAAGGTCAAGTCAAGGTCATGTCAAGGTCAAGGTCAAGTCAAGGTGAAGGTCAAGTCAAGTCAAGGTCAAGTGAAGGTCAAGTCAAGCTCAAGTCAAGGTCAAGTCAAGGTCAAGTCAAGGTCAAGTCAAGGTCAAGTCAAGGTCATGTCAAGGTCCAGTGAAGGTCAAGTCAAGCTCAAGTCAAGGTGAAGTCAAGGTCAAGTCAAGGTCACGTCAAGGTCAAGTAAAGGTCAAGTCAAAGTCAAGTCAAAGTCAAGTCAAGGTCAAGTCAAGGTTAAGTCAAGGTCAAGTCAAGGTCAAGTCAAGGTCAAGTCAAGGTCAAGTCAAGGTCAAGTCAAGGTCATGTCAAGGTCAAGTCAAGGTCAAGTCAAGGTCATGTCAAGGTCAAATCAAGGTCAAGTCAAGGTCAAGTCAAGGTCAAGTCAAGGTCAAGTCAAGGTCAAATCAAGGTCAAATCAAGGTCAAGTCAATGTCATGTCAAGTGAAGGTCATGTCAAGGTCAAGTCAGGGTCAATTCAAGGTCAAGTCAAGGTCAAGTCAAGGTCATGTCAAGGTCATGTCAAGGTCATGTCAAGGTCATGTCAAGGTCATGTCAAGGTCAAATCAAGGTCAAGTCAAGGTCATGTCAAGGTCAAATCAAGGTCAAGTGAAGGTCATGGCAAGGTCAAGTCAAGGTCAAATCAAGGTCAAATCAAGGTCAAGTCAATGTCATGTCAAGTGAAGGTCATGTCAAGGTCAAGTCAAGGTCATGTCAAGGTCAAGTCAAGGTCAAGTCAAGGTCATGTCAAGGTCAAATCAAGGTCAAGTGAAGGTCATGGCAAGGTCAAGTCAAGGTCAAGTCAAAGTTGTGTCAAGGTCAAGTCAAGGTCAAGTCAAGGTCAAATCAAGATCAAATCAAGGTCAAATCAAGGTCAAGTCAATGTCATGTCCAGTGAAGGTCATGTCAAGGTCAAGTCAGGGTCAAATCAAGGTCAAGTCAAGGTCATGTCAAGGTCAAGGTCAAGTCAAGGTCAAGTCAAGGTCATGTCAAGGTCAAAGTCAAGGTCAAGGTTAAGTCAAGGTCTAGTCAAGGTAAAGGTCAAGTCACGGTCAAGTCGAGGTCAAGTCAAGGTCAAGTCAAGGTCAAGTCAAGGTCATGTCAAGGTCAAGTCAAGGTCATGTCAAGGTCAAGTCAAGATCATGTCAAGGTCAAGTCAAGGACAAGTCAAGGTCAAGTCAAGGTCAAGAAAAGGTCTAGTCAAGGTCATGTCAAGGTCAAGGTCATGTCAAGGTCATGTCAAGGTCAAGTGAAGGTCAACTCAAGGTCAAGTCAAGGTCATGTCAAGGTCAAGTCAAGGTCAAGCCTATGTCAAGTCAAGGTCAAGTCAAGGTCATGTCAAGGTCAAGTCAAGGTCAAGTCAAGGTCATGTCAAGGTCAAGTCAAGGTCAAGTCAATTTCAAGTCAAGGTCAAGTCAAGGTCAAATCAAGGTCAAGTCAAGGTCATGTCAAGGTCAAGTCAAGTCAAGGTCAAGTCATGGTCAAGTCAAGGTCATGTCAAGGTCATGTCAAGGTCAAGGTCAAGTCAAGGTTAAGTCAAGGTCATGTCAAGGTCAAGTCAAGGTCAAGTCAAGGTCAAGTCAAGGTCAATTCAAGGTCAAGTCAAGGTCAAGTCAAGGTAAAGTCAAGGTCAAGACAAGGTCAAGTCAAGGTCAAGTCAAGGTCATGTCAAGGTCAAGTCAAGGTCCAGTCAAGGTCAAGTCAAGGTCATGTCAAGGTCAAGTCAAGGTCAAGTGAAGGTTATGTCAAGGTCAAGTCATGGTTAAGTCAAGGTCAAGTCAAGGTCAAGTCAAGGTCGCGTCAAGGTCAAGTCAAGGTCATGTCAAGGTCATGTCAAGGTCATGTCAAGGTCAAGTCAAGGTCAAGTCAAGGTCAAGTCAAGGTCAAGTCAAGGTCATGTCAAGGTCAAGTCAAGGTCAAGTGAAGGTCAAGTCAAGCTCAAGTCAAGGTCAAGTCAAGGTCAAGTCAAGGTCATGTCAAGGTCAAGGTCAAGTCAAGGTCAAGTCAAGGTCATGTCAAGGTCCAGTGAAGGTCAAGTCAAGCTCAAGTCAAGGTGAAGTCAAGGTCAAGTCAAGGTCACGTCAAGGTCAAGTAAAGGTCAAGTCAAAGTCAAGTCAAAGTCAAGTCAAGGTTAAGTTAAGGTCAAGTCAAGGTCAAGTCAAGGTCAAGTCAAGGTCAAGTCAAGGTCATGTCAAGGTCAAGGTCAAGGTCAAGGTCAAGGTCAAGTCAAGGTCAAGTCAAGGTCAAGTCAAGGTCAAGTCAAGGTCAAGGTCAAGTCAAGGTGAAGGTCAAGTCAAGTCAAGGTCAAGTGAAGGTCAAGTCAAGCTCAAGTCAAGGTCAAGTCAAGGTCAAGTCAAGGTCAAGTCAAGGTCATGTCAAGGTCCAGTGAAGGTCAAGTCAAGCTCAAGTCAAGGTGAAGTCAAGGTCAAGTCAAGGTCACGTCAAGGTCAAGTAAAGGTCAAGTCAAAGTCAAGTCAAAGTCAAGTCAAGGTCAAGTCAAGGTTAAGTCAAGGTCAAGTCAAGGTCAAGTCAAGGTCAAGTCAAGGTCATGTCAAGTGAAGGTCATGTCAAGGTCAAGTCAGGGTCAAATCAAGGTCAAGGTCATGTCAAGGTCAAGGTCAAGTCAAGGTCAAGTCAAGGTCATGTCAAGGTCATGTCAAGGTCATGTCAAGGTCATGTCAACGTCAAATCAAGGTCAAGTCAAGGTCAAGTCAAGGTCATGTCAAGGTCAAATCAAGGTCAAGTGAAGGTCATGGCAAGGTCAAGTCAAGGTCAAGTCAACGTCAAATCAAGGTCAAATCAAGGTCAAGTCAATGTCATGTCAAGTGAAGGTCATGTCAAGGTCAAACCAGGGTCAAATCAAGGTCAAGTCAAGGTCATGTCAAGTTCAAGGTCAAGGTCAAGTCAAGGTCAAGTCAAGGTCAAGTCAAGGTCAAGTCAAGGTCATGTCAAGGTCAAGTCAAGGTCAAGTCAAGGTCATGTCAAGGTCAAATCAAGGTCAAGTGAAGGTCATGGCAAGGTCAAGGTCAAGTCAAAGTCGTGTCAAGGTCAAGTCAAGGTCAAGTCAAGGTCAAGTCAAGGTCAAATCAAGGTCAAATCAAGGTCAAGTCAATGTCATGTCAAGTGAAGGTCATGTCAAGGTCAAGTCAGGGTCAAATCAAGGTCAAGTCAAGGTCATGTCAAGGTCAAGGTCAAGTCAAGGTCATGTCAAGGTCATGTCAAGGTCAAATCAAGGTCAAGTCAAGGTCATGTCAAGGTCAAGTGAAGGTCATGGCAAGGTCAAGTCAAGGTCAAGTCAAGGTCAAATCAAGGTCAAATCAAGGTCAAGTCAATGTCATGTAGAGTGAAGGTCATGTCAAGGTCAAACCAGGGTCAAATCAAGGTCAAGTCAAGGTCATGTCAAGGTCAAGGTCAAGGTCAAGTCAAGGTCAAGTCAAGGTCAAGTCAAGGTCAAGTCAAGGTCATGTCAAGGTCAAGTCAAGGTCAAGTCAAGGTCATGTCAAGGTCAAATCAAGGTCAAGTGAAGGTCATGGCAAGGTCAAGTCAAGGTCAAGTCAAAGTTGTGTCAAGGTCAAGTCAAGGTCAAGTCAAAGTTGTGTCAAGGTCAAGTCAAGGTCAAGTCAAGGTCAAGTCAAGGTCAAATCAAGGTCAAATCAAGGTCAAGTCAATGTCATGTAGAGTGAAGGTCATGTCAAGGTCAAACCAGGGTCAAATCAAGGTCAAGTCAAGGGCATGTCAAGGTCAAGGTCAAGGTCAAGGTCAAGTCAAGGTCAAGTCAAGGTCAAGTCAAGGTCAAGTCAAGGTCATGTCAAGGTCAAGTCAAGGTCAAGTCAAGGTCATGTCAAGGTCAAATCAAGGTCAAGTGAAGGTCATGGCAAGGTCAAGTCAAGGTCAAGTCAAAGTTGTGTCAAGGTCAAGTCAAGGTCAAGTCAAGGTCAAGTCAAGGTCAAGTCAAGGTCAAATCAAGGTCAAATCAAGGTCAAGTCAATGTCATGTCAAGTGAAGGTCATGTCAAGGTCAAGTCAGGGTCAAATCAAGGTCAAGTCAAGGTCATGTCAAGGTCAAGGTCAAGGTCAAGTCAAGGTCAAGTCAAGGTCAAGTTAAGGTCAAGGTCAAGTCAAGGTCAAGTCAAGGTCATGTCAAGGTCAAGTCAAGGTCAAGGTCAAGTCAAGGTCAAGTCAAGGTCATGTCAAGGTCAAATCAAGGTTAAGTGAAGGTCATGGCAAGGACAAGTCAAGGTCAAGTCAAAGTCGTGTCAAGGTCAAGTCAAGGTCAAGTCAAGGTCAAGTCAATGTCATGTCAAGGTCACGTCAAGGTCAAGTCAAGGTCAAGTCAAGGTCAAGTGAAGGTCATTTCAAGGTCAAGTCAAGGTCAAGTCAAGGTCATGCCAAGGTCATATCAAGTCAAGGTCAAGTCAAGGTCATGTCAAGGTCAAGTCAAGGTCAAGTCAAGGTCATGCCAAGGTCATGTCAAGGTCAAGTCAAGGTCAAGTCAAGGTCATGTCAAGGTCAGGTCAAGGTCAAGTCAAGGTCAAGTCAAGGTCATGTCAAGTGAAGGTCATGTCAAGGTCAAGTCAGGGTCAAATCAAGGTCAAGGTCAAGTCAAGGTCAAGTCAAGGTCATGTCAAGGTCATGTCAAGGTCATGTCAACGTCAAATCAAGGTCAAGTCAAGGTCAAGTCAAGGTCATGCCAAGGTCATGTCAATGTCATGTCAAGGTCACGTCAAGGTCATGTCAAGGTCAAGTCAAGGTCAAGTCAAGGTCATGCCAAGGTCATGTCAAGGTCAAGTCAAGGTCAAGTCAAGGTCATGTCAAGGTCAGGTCAAGGTCAAGTCAAGGTCAAGTCAAGGTCAAGTCAAGGTCAAGTCAAGGTCAAGTCAAGGTCCAGTGAAGGTCAAGTCAAGGTCAAGTCAAGGCAAAGTCAAGGTCAAGTCAAGGTCAAGTGAAGGTCAAGTCATGGTCAAGTCAAGGTCAAGTCAAGGTCAAGTCCAGGTCAAGTCAAGGTCAAGTCAAGGTCAAGTCAAGGTCAAGTCAAGGTCAAGTCAAGGTCATGTCAAGGTCATGTCAAGGTCATTTCAAGGTCAAGTCAAGGTCAAGTCAAGGTCATCTCAAGGTCAGGTCAAGGTCAAGTCAAGGTCAAGTCAAGGTCAAGGTCCAGTGAAGGTCAAGTCAAGGTCATATCAAGGTCAAGTCAAGGTCAAGTGAAGGTCAAGTCAAGGTCAAGTGAAGGTCAAGTCAAGGTCAAGTCAAGGTCAAGTCAAGGTCATGTCAAGGTCAAGTCAAGGTCGAGTCAAGGTCAAGTCAAGGTCAAGTCAAGGTCAAGTCAAGGTCAAGCCAAGGTCAAGTCAAGGTCAAGTCAAAGTCAAGTCAAGGTCAAGTCAAGGTCAAGTCAAGGTCAAGTCAAGGTCGAGTCAAGGTCAAGTCAGGGTCAAGTCAAGGTCAAGTCAAGGTCCAGTGAAGGTCAAGTCAAGGTCAAGTCAAGGCCAAGTCGAGGTCAAGTCAAGGTCAAGTGAAGGTCAAGTCATGGTCAAGTCAAGGTCAAGTCAAGGTCAAGTCAAGGTCAAGAAAAGGTCTAGTCAAGGTCATGTCAAGGTCAAGGTCATGTCAAGGTCATGTCAAGGTCAAGTGAAGGTCAACTCAAGGTCAAGTCAAGGTCATGTCAAGGTCATGTCAAGGTCATGTCAAGATCATGTCAAGGTCAATTCAAGGACAAGTCAAGGTCAAGTCAAGGTCAAGAAAAGGTCTAGTCAAGGTCATGTCAAGGTCAAGGTCATGTCAAGGTCATGTCAAGGTCAAGTGAAGGTCAACTCAAGGTCAAGTCAAGGTCATGTCAAGGTCAAGTCAAGGTCAAGCCTATGTCAAGTCAAGGTCAAGTCAAGGTCATGTCAAGGTCAAGTCAAGGTCAAGTCAAGGTCATGTCAAGGTCAAGTCAAGGTGAAGGTCAAGTCAAGGTCAAGTCAATTTCAAGTCAAGGTCAAGTCAAGGTCAAATCAAGGTCAAGTCAAGGTCATGTCAAGGTCAAGTCAAGTCAAGGTCAAGTCATGGTCAAGTCAAGGTCATGTCAAGGTCATGTCAAGGTCAAGTCAAGGTCAAGTCAAGGTTAAGTCAAGGTCATGTCAAGGTCAAGTCAAGGTCAAGTCAAGGTCAAGTCAAGGTCAATTCAAGGTCAAGTCAAGGTCAAGTCAAGGTAAAGTCAAGGTCAAGACAAGGTCAAGTCAAGGTCAAGTCAAGGTCATGTCAAGGTCAAGTCAAGGTCCAGTCAAGGTCAAGTCAAGGTCATGTCAAGGTCAAGTCAAGGTCAAGTGAAGGTTATGTCAAGGTCAAGTCATGGTTAAGTCAAGGTCAAGTCAAGGTCAAGTCAAGGTCGCGTCAAGGTCAAGTCAAGGTCATGTCAAGGTCATGTCAAGGTCATGTCAAGGTCAAGTCAAGGTCAAGTCAAGGTCAAGTCAAGGTCATGTCAAGGTCAAGTCAAGGTCAAGTGAAGGTCAAGTCAAGCTCAAGTCAAGGTCAAGTCAAGGTCAAGTCAAGGTCATGTCAAGGTCAAGGTCAAGTCAAGGTCAAGTCAAGGTCATGTCAAGGTCCAGTGAAGGTCAAGTCAAGCTCAAGTCAAGGTGAAGTCAAGGTCAAGTCAAGGTCACGTCAAGGTCAAGTAAAGGTCAAGTCAAAGTCAAGTCAAAGTCAAGTCAAGGTTAAGTTAAGGTCAAGTCAAGGTCAAGTCAAGGTCAAGTCAAGGTCAAGTCAAGGTCAAGTCAAGGTCATGTCAAGGTCAAGGTCAAGGTCAAGTCAAGGTCAAGTCAAGGTCAAGTCAAGGTCAAGTCAAGGTCAAGGTCAAGTCAAGGTCAAGTCAAGGTGAAGGTCAAGTCAAGTCAAGGTCAAGTGAAGGTCAAGTCAAGCTCAAGTCAAGGTCAAGTCAAGGTCAAGTCAAGGTCAAGTCAAGGTCATGTCAAGGTCCAGTGAAGGTCAAGTCAAGCTCAAGTCAAGGTGAAGTCAAGGTCAAGTCAAGGTCACGTCAAGGTCAAGTAAAGGTCAAGTCAAAGTCAAGTCAAAGTCAAGTCAAGGTCAAGTCAAGGTTAAGTCAAGGTCAAGTCAAGGTCAAGTCAAGGTCAAGTCAAGGTCATGTCAAGTGAAGGTCATGTCAAGGTCAAGTCAGGGTCAAATCAAGGTCAAGGTCATGTCAAGGTCAAGGTCAAGTCAAGGTCAAGTCAAGGTCATGTCAAGGTCATGTCAAGGTCATGTCAACGTCAAATCAAGGTCAAGTCAAGGTCAGGTCAAGGTCATGTCAAGGTCAAATCAAGGTCAAGTGAAGGTCATGGCAAGGTCAAGTCAAGGTCAAGTCAACGTCAAATCAAGGTCAAATCCAGGTCAAGTCAATGTCATGTCAAGTGAAGGTCATGTCAAGGTCAAACCAGGGTCAAATCAAGGTCAAGTCAAGGTCATGTCAAGTTCAAGGTCAAGGTCAAGTCAAGGTCAAGTCAAGGTCAAGTCAAGGTCAAGTCAAGGTCAAGTCAAGGTCATGTCAAGGTCAAGTCAAGGTCAAGTCAAGGTCATGTCAAGGTCAAATCAAGGTCAAGTGAAGGTCATGGCAAGGTCAAGGTCAAGGTCAAGTCAAAGTCGTGTCAAGGTCAAGTCAAGGTCAAGTCAAGGTCAAATCAAGGTCAAATCAAGGTCAAGTCAATGTCATGTCAAGTGAAGGTCATGTCAAGGTCAAGTCAGGGTCAAATCAAGGTCAAGTCAAGGTCATGTCAAGGTCAAGGTCAAGTCAAGGTCAAGTCAAGGTCATGTCAAGGTCATGTCAAGGTCATGTCAAGGTCAAATCAAGGTCAAGTCAAGGTCATGTCAAGGTCAAGTGAAGGTCATGGCAAGGTCAAGTCAAGGTCAAGTCAAGGTCAAATCAAGGTCAAATCAAGGTCAAGTCAATGTCATGTAGAGTGAAGGTCATGTCAAGGTCAAACCAGGGTCAAATCAAGGTCAAGTCAAGGTCATGTCAAGGTCAAGGTCAAGGTCAAGGTCAAGGTCAAGTCAAGGTCAAGTCAAGGTCAAGTCAAGGTCATGTCAAGGTCAAGTCAAGGTCAAGTCAAGGTCAAGTCAAGGTCATGTCAAGGTCAAATCAAGGTCAAGTGAAGGTCATGGCAAGGTCAAGTCAAAGTTGTGTCAAGGTCAAGTCAAAGTTGTGTCAAGGTCAAGTCAAGGTCAAATCAAGGTCAAATCAAGGTCAAGTCAATGTCATGTAGAGTGAAGGTCATGTCAAGGTCAAGTCAGGGTCAAATCAAGGTCAAGTCAAGGTCATGTCAAGGTCAAGGTCAAGTCAAGGTCAAGTTAAGGTCAAGGTCAAGTCAAGGTCAAACCAGGGTCAAATCAAGGTCAAGTCAAGGTCATGTCAAGGTCAAGGTCAAGGTCAAGTCAAGGTCAAGGTCAAGTCAAGGTCAAGGTCAAGTCAAGGTCAAGTCAAGGTCATGTCAAGGTCAAATCAAGGTCAAGTGAAGGTCATGGCAAGGTCAAGTCAAGGTCAAGTCAAAGTTGTGTCAAGGTCAAGTCAAGGTCAAGTCAAAGTTGTGTCAAGGTCAAGTCAAGGTCAAGTCAAGGTCAAGTCAAGGTCAAATCAAGGTCAAATCAAGGTCAAGTCAATGTCATGTCAAGTGAAGGTCATGTCAAGGTCAAGTCAGGGTCAAATCAAGGTCAAGTCAAGGTCATGTCAAGGTCAAGGTCAAGTCAAGGTCAAGTCAAGGTCAAGTCAAGGTCAAGTTAAGGTCAAGGTCAAGTCAAGGTCAAGTCAAGGTCATGTCAAGGTCAAGTCAAGGTCAAGGTCAAGTCAAGGTCAAGTCAAGGTCATGTCAAGGTCAAATCAAGGTCAAGTGAAGGTCATGGCAAGGACAAGTCAAGGTCAAGTCAAAGTCGTGTCAAGGTCAAGTCAAGGTCAAGTCAATGTCATGTCAAGGTCACGTCAAGGTCAAGTCAAGGTCAAGTCAAGGTCAAGTGAAGGTCATTTCAAGGTCAAGTCAAAGTCAAGTCAAGTTCAAGTCAAGGTCAAGGTCAAGTCAAGGTCATGTCAAGGTCAAATCAAGGTCAAGTGAAGGTCATGGCAAGGTCAAGTCAAGGTCAAGTCAAAGTCGTGTCAAGGCCAAGTCATGGTCAAGTCAAGGTCAGATCAAGGTCAAGTCAAGGTCAAGTCAAGCTCAAGTCAAGGTCAAGTCAAGGTCAAGTCAAGGTCACGTCAAGGTCAAGTCACGGTCAAGTCAAGGTCAAGGTTAGGTCAAGGTCAAGTCAAGGTCAAGTCAATGTCAAGTCAAGGACATGTCAAGGTCAATTCAAGGTCAAGTCAAGGTCAAGTCAAGGTCAGGTCAAGGTCAAGTCAAGGTCAAGTCAAGGTCAAGTCAAGGTCAAGGTCAAGTCAAGGTCAAGCGAAGGTCATGTCAAGGTCAAGTCATGGTCAAATCAAGGTCAAGTCAAGGTCATGTCAAGGTCAAGGTCAAGGTCAAGTCAAGGTCTTGTCAAGGTCAAGTAAAGGTCATGTCAAGGTCGCATCAAGGTCGCGTCAAGGTCGAGTCAAGGTCAAGTCAAGGTCAAGTTCAAGTCAAGGTCAAGTCAATGTCAAGTCAAGGTCATGTCAAGGTCAAGTCAAGGTCATGTCAAGGTCAAATCAAGGTCAAGTCAAGGTCATGTCAAGGTCAAATCAAGGTCAAGTGAAGGTCATGGCAAGGTCAGGTCAAGGTCAAGTCAAAGTCGTGTCAAGGTCAAGTCAAGGTCAAGTCAAGGTCAAGTCAAGGTCATGTCAAGGTCAAAGTCAAGGTCAAGGTTAAGTCAAGGTCTAGTCAAGGTCAAGTCACGGTCAAGTCAAGGTCAAGTCAAGGTCATGTCAAGGTCAAGTCAAGGTCAAGTCAAGGTCAAGTCAAGGTCAAGTCAAGGTCAAGTCAAGGTCAATTCAAGGTCATGTCGAGGTCAAGTCAAGGTCGATTCAAGGTCAAGTCAAGGTCAAGTCAAGTCAGGGTCAAGTCAAGGTCAAGTCAAGGTCAAGTCAATGTCAAGTCAAGGTCATGTCAAGGTCAATTCAAGGTCAAGTCAAGGTCAAGTCAAGGTCAAGTCAAGGTCATGTCAAGGTCAAGTCAAGGTCAAGGTCAAGTCAAGGTCAAGTGAAGGTCATGTCAAGGTCAAGTCAGGGTCAAATCAAGGTCAAGTCAAGGTCAAGTCAAGGTCAAGTCAAGGTCATGTCAAGGTCATGTCAAGGTCATGTCAAGGTCAAGTCAAGGTCAAGTCAAGGTCAAGTCAAGGTCAAGTCAAGGTCATGTCAAGGTCAAGTCAAGGTCAAGGTCAAGGTCATGTCAAGGTCAAATCAAGGTCAAGTGAAGGTCATGGCAAGGACAAGTCAAGGTCAGGTCAAAGTCGTGTCAAGGTGAAGTCAAGGTCAAGTCAATGTCATGTCAAGGTCACGTCAAGGTCAAGTCAAGGTCAAGTCAAGGTCAAGTCGAGGTCAAGTCAAGGTCAAGTGAAGGTCATATCAAGGTCAAGTCAAGGTCAAGGTCAATTCAAGGTCATGTCAAGGACAAGTCAAGGTCAAGTCAAGGTCATGTCAAGGTCAAGGTCAAGTCAAGGTCAAGTCAAGGTCAAGTCAAGGTCAAGTCAAGGTCACGTCAAGGTCAAGTCAAGGTCAAGTCAAAGTCAAGTCAAGGCCAAGTCAAGGTCATGTCAAGGTCAAGTCAAAGTCAAGTCAAGGTCATGTCAAGGTCAAGTCAAGGTCAAGTCAAGGTCAAGTCAAGGTCAAGTGAAGGTCATGTCAAGGTCAAGTCAGGGTCAAATCAAGGTCAAGTCAAGGTCATGTCAAGGCTAAGTCAAGGTCAAGTCAAGGTCAAGTCAAGGTCAAGTCAAGGTCAAGTCAAGGTTAAGTCAAGGCCACGTCAAGGTCAAGTCAAGGTCATATCAAGGTCAAGTCAAGTCAAGGCCAAGTCAAGGTCATGTCAAGGTCAAGTCAAAGTCAAGTCAAGGTCGATTCAAGGTCAAGTCAAGGTCAAGTCAAGTCAGGGTCAAGTCAAGGTCAAGTCAAGGTCAAGTCAATGTCAAGTCAAGGTCATGTCAAGGTCAATTCAAGGTCAAGTCAAGGTCAAGTCAAGGTCAAGTCAAGGTCATGTCAAGGTCAAGTCAAGGTCAAGGTCAAGTCAAGGTCAAGTGAAGGTCATGTCAAGGTCAAGTCAGGGTCAAATCAAGGTCAAGTCAAGGTCAAGTCAAGGTCAAGTCAAGGTCATGTCAAGGTCATGTCAAGGTCATGTCAAGGTCAAGTCAAGGTCAAGTCAAGGTCAAATCAAGGTCATGTCAAGGTCAAGTCAAGGTCATGTCAAGGCTAAGTCAAGGTCAAGTCAAGGTCAAGTCAAGGTCAAGTCAAGGTCAAGTCAAGGTCACGTCAAGGTCAAGTCAAGTCAAGGCCAAGTCAAGGTCATGTCAAGGTCAAGTCAAAGTCAAGTCAAGGTCATGTCAAGGTCAAGTCAAGGTCAAGTCAAGGTAAAGTCAAGGTCAAGTGAAGGTCATGTCAAGGTCACGTCAGGGTCAAATCAAGGTCAAGTCAAGGTCATGTCAAGGCTAAGTCAAGGTCAAGTCAAGGTCAAGTCAAGGTCAAGTCAAGGTCAAGTCAAGGTCAAGTCAAGGTCAAGTCAAGGTCAAGTCAAGGTTAAGTCAAGGCCACGTCAAGGTCAAGTCAAGGTCATATCAAGGTCAAGTCAAGGTCATGTCAAGCTCATGTCAAGGTCAAGTCAAGGTCAAGTCAAGGTCAAGTCAAGGTCATGTCAAGGTCAGGTCAAGGCAAAGTCAAGGTCAAGTCAAGGTCAAGTCAAGGTCAAGTCAAGGTCAAGTCAAGGTCAAGTCAAGGTCCAGTGAAGGTCAAGTCAAGGTCAAGTCAAGGCAAAGTCAAGGTCAAGTCAAGGTCAAGTGAAGGTCAAGTCATGGTCAAGTCAAGGTCAAGTCAAGGTCAAGTCCAGGTCAAGTCAAGGTCAAGTCAAGGTCAAGTCAAGGTCAAGTCAAGGTCAAGTCAAGGTCAAGTCAAGGTCATGTCAAGGTCATGTCAAGGTCATTTCAAGGTAAAGTCAAGGTCAAGTCAAGGTCATCTCAAGGTCAGGTCAAGGTCAAGTCAAGGTCAAGTCAAGGTCAAGTCAAGGTCAAGGTCCAGTGAAGGTCAAGTCAAGGTCATGTCAAGGTCAAGTCAAGGTCAAGTGAAGGTCAAGTCAAGGTCAAGTGAAGGTCAAGTCAAGGTCAAGTCAAGGTCAAGTCAAGGTCATGTCAAGGTCAAGTCAAGGTCGAGTCAAGGTCAAGTCAAGGTCAAGTCAAGGTCAAGTCAAGGTCAAGTCAAGGTCAAGTCAAGGTCGAGTCAAGGTCAAGTCAGGGTCAAGTCAAGGTCAAGTCAAGGTCCAGTGAAGGTCAAGTCAAGGTCAAGTCAAGGCCAAGTCGAGGTCAAGTCAAGGTCAAGTGAAGGTCAAGTCATGGTCAAGTCAAGGTCAAGTCAAGGTCAAGTCAAGGTCAAGTCAAGGTCAAGTCAAGGTCAAGTCAAGGTCCAGTGAAGGTCAAGTCAAGGTTAAGTCAAGGTTAAGTCAAGGTCAAGTCAAGGTCAAGTCAAGGTCATGTCAAGGTCAAGTCAAGGTCAAGTCAAGGTCAAGTCAAGGTCATGTCAAGGTCATGTCAAGGTCATGTCAAGGTCAAGTCAAGGTCAAGTCAAGGTCAAGTCAAGGTCAAGTCAAGGTCAAGTTAAGGTCAAGTCAAGGTCAAGTCAAGTCAAGGTCACGTCAAGGTTAAGTCAAGTTTAAGTCAAGGTCGCGTCAAGGTCACGTCAAGGTCATGTCAAGGTCATGTCAAGGCCAAGTCAAGGTCAAGGTCAAGTCAAGGTCAAGCCAAGGTCATGTCAAGATCAAGTCAAGGTCAAGTGAAGGTCATGTCAAGGTCAAGTCAAGGTCAAGTCAAGGTTAAGTCAAGGTCAAGTCAAGGTCAAGTCAAGGTCATGTCAAGGTCAAGTAAAGGTCAAGTCAAGGTCAAGTCAAGGTCATGTCAAGGTCAAGTCAAGGTCAAGTGAAGGTCATGTTAAGGTCAAGTCAGGGTCAAATCAAGGTCAAGTCAAGGTCAAGTCAGGGTCATGTCAAGGTCAAGTCAAGGTCAAGGTCAAGTCAAGGTCGAGTCTAGGTCATGTCAAAGTCAAGTCAAGGTAAAGTCAAGGTCAAGTCAAGGTCAAGTCAAATTCAAGTCAAGGTCATGTCAAGGTCAAGTCAAGGTCAAGTCAAGGTCACGTCAAGGTCAAGTCAAGGTCAAGGTCAAGTCAAGGTCAAGTAAAGCTCAAGTCAAGTTCAAGTCAAGGTCAAGTCAAGGTCAAGTCAAGGTCATGTTAAGGTCAAGGTCAAGGTCAAGTCAAGGTCAAGTCAAGGTCAAGTCAAGGTCAAGTTAAGGTCAAGTCAAGGTCAAGTCAAGTCAAGGTCAAGTCAAGGTTAAGTCAAGTTTAAGTCAAGGTCGCGTCAAGGTCACGTCAAGGTCATGTCAAGGTCATGTCAAGGCCAAGTCAAGGTCAAGGTCAAGTCAAGGTCAAGCCAAGGTCAAGTCAAGATCAAGTCAAGGTCAAGTGAAGGTCATGTCAAGGTCAAGTCAAGGTCAAGTCAAGGTTAAGTCAAGGTCAAGTCAAGGTCAAGTCAAGGTCATGTCAAGGTCAAGTCAAGGTCAAGTCAAGGTCAAGTCAAGGTCATGTCAAGGTCAAGTCAAGGTCAAGTGAAAGTCATGTTAAGGTCAAGTCAGGGTCAAATCAAGGTCAAGTCAAGGTCAAGTCAGGGTCATGTCAAGGTCAAGTCAAGGTCAAGGTCAAGTCAAGGTCGAGTCTAGGTCATGTCAAAGTCAAGTCAAGGTAAAGTCAAGGTCAAGTCAAGGTCATGTCAAGGTCAAGTCAAGGTCAAGTCAAGGTCACGTCAAGGTCAAGTCAAGGTCAAGGTCAAGTCAAGGTCAAGTAAAGGTCAAGTCAAGGTCAAGTCAAGGTCAAGTCAAGGTCAAGTGAAGGTCAAGTCAAGGTCATGTCAAGGTCAAGTCAAGGTCAAGTCAAGGTCATGTCAAGGTCAAATCAAGGTCAAGTGAAGGTCATGGCAAGGTCAAGTCAAGGTCAAGTCAAAGTCGTGTCAAGGTCAAGTCAAGGTCAAGTCAAGGTCAAATCAAGGTCAAGTCAAGGTCAAGTCAATGTCACGTCAAGGTCAAGTTAGGTCAAGTCAAGGTCATGTCAAGGTCAAGTCAAGGTCAAGTCAAGGTCATGTCAAGGTCAAATCAAGGTCAAGTGAAGGTCATGGCAAGGTCAAGTCAAGGTCAAGTCAAAGTCGTGTCAAGGTCAAGTCAAGGTCAAGTCAAGGTCAAATCAAGGTCAAGTCAAGGTCAAGTCAATGTCACGTCAAGGTCAAGTTAGGTCAAGTCAAGGTCATGTCAAGGTCGAGTCTAGGTCATGTCAAAGTCAAGTCAAGGTAAAGTCAAGGTCAAGTCAAGGTCAAGTCAAGGTCATGTCAAGGTCAAGTCAAGGTCAAGGTCAAGTCAAGGTCAAGTAAAGGTCAAGTAAAGGTCAAGTCAAGGTCAAGTCAAGGTCAAGTGAAGGTCAAGTCAAGGTCATGTCAAGGTCAAGTCAAGGTCAAGTCAAGGTCATGTCAAGGTCAAATCAAGGTCAAGTGAAGGTCATGGCAAGGTCAAGTCAAGGTCAAGTCAAGGTCAAGGTCAAGTCAAGGTCAAGTAAAGGTCAAGTCAAGGTCAAGTCAAGGTCAAGTCAAGGTCAAGTGAAGGTCAAGTCAAGGTCATGTCAAGGTCAAGTCAAGGTCAAGTCAAGGTCATGTCAAGGTCAAATCAAGGTCAAGTGAAGGTCATGGCAAGGTCAAGTCAAGGTCAAGTCAAAGTCGTGTCAAGGTCAAGTCAAGGTCAAGTCAAGGTCAAGTCAAGGTCAAGTCAAGGTCATGTCAAGGTCAAGTCAAGGTCAAGTCAAGGTCATGTCAAGGTCAAATCAAGGTCAAGTGAAGGTCATGGCAAGGTCAAGTCGAGGTCAAGTCAAAGTCGTGTCAAGGTCAAGTCAAGGTCAAGTCAAGGTCAAATCAAGGTCAAGTCAAGGTCAAGTCAATGTCACGTCAAGGTCAAGTTAGGTCAAGTCAAGGTCATGTCAAGGTCAAGTCAAGATCATGTCAAGGTCAAGTCAAGGTCAAGTCAAGGTCAAGTCAAGGTCAAGTGAAGGTCATATCAAGGTCAAGTCAAGGTCAAGTGAAGGTCAAGTCAAGGTCATGTCAAGGTCAAGTCAAGGTCAAGTCAAGGTCACGTCAAGGTCAAGTCAAGGTCAAGTCAAGGTCAAGTCAAGGTCATGTCAAGGCCAAGTCAAGGTCAAGTCAAGGTCAAGTCAAGGTCAAGTCAAGGTCAATTCAAGGTCATGTCAAGGTCAAGTCAAGGTCAAGGTCAAGTCAAGGTCAAATCAAGGTCAAGTCAAGTCAGGGTCAAATCAAGGTCAAGTCAAGGTCAAGTCAATGTCAAGTCAAGGTCAAGTCAAGGTCAAATTGGTCAAGTCAAGGTCAAGTCAAGGTCATATCAAGGTCAAATCAAGGTCAAGTGAAGGTCAAGTCAAGGTCAAGTCAAGGTCAAGTCAAGGTCATGTCAAGGTCATGTCAAGGTCAAGTCAAGGTCAAGTCAAGGTCATGTCAAGGTCAAGTCAAGGTCAAGTCAAGGTCATGTCAAGGTCAAATCAAGGTCAAGTCAAGGTCATGGCAAGGTCAAGTCAAGGTCAAGTCAAAGTCGTGTCAAGGTCAAGTCAAGGTCAAGTCAAAGTCAAATCAAGGTCAAGTCAAGGTCAAGTCAATGTCACGTCAAGGTCAAGTTAGGTCAAGTCAAGGTCATGTCAAGGTCAAGTCAAGATCATGTCAAGGTCAAGTCAAGGTCAAGTCAAGGTCAAGTGAAGGTCATATCAAGGTCAAGTCAAGGTCAAGTGAAGGTCAAGTCAAGGTCAAGTCAAGGTCAAGTCAAGGTCACGTCAAGGTCAAGTCAAGGTCAAGTCAAGGTCATGTCAAGGCCAAGTCAAGGTCAAGTCAAGGTCAAGTCAAGGTCAATTCAAGGTCATGTCAAGGTCAAGTCAAGGTCAAGGTCAAGTCAAGGTCAAATCAAGGTCGCGTCAAGGTCATGTCAAGGTCATGTCAAGGTCAAGTCAAGGTCAAGTCAATGTCAAGTCAAGGTCATGTCAAGATCAAGTCAAGGTCAAGGTCAAGTCAAGGTCAAGTCAAGGTCATGTCAAGGTCAAATCAAGGTCAAGCGAAGGTCATGGCAAGGTCAAGTCAAGGTCAAGTCAAAGTCGTGTCAAGGTCAAGTCAAGGTCAAGTCAAGGTCAATTCAAGGTCATGTCAAGGTCAAGTCAAGGTCGATTCAAGGTCAAGTCAAGGTCAAGTCAAGGTCAAGTCAATGTCAAGTCAAGGTCATGTCAAGGTCAATTCAAGGTCAAGTCAAGGTCAAGTCAAGGTCAAGTCAATGTCAAGTCAAGGTCAAGGTCAAGTCAAGGTCAAGTGAAGGTCATGTCAAGGTCAAGTCAGGGTCAAATCAAGGTCAAGTCAAGGTCAAGTCAAGGTCATGTCAAGGTCATGTCAAGGTCATGTCAAGGTCAAGTCAAGGTCAAGTCAAGGTCAAGTTAAGGTCAAGGTCAAGTCAAGGTCATGTCAAGGTCAAGTCAAGGTCAAGGTCAAGTCAAGGTCAAGTCAAGGTCATGTCAAGGTCAAATCAAGGTCAAGTGAAGGTCATGGCAAGGACAAGTCAAGGTCAAGTCAAAGTCGTGTCAAGGTCAAGTCAAGGTCAAGTCAATGTCATGTCAAGGTCACGTCAAGGTCAAGTCAAGGTCAAGTCAAGGTCAAGTCGAGGTCAAGTCAAGGTCAAGTGAAGGTCATTTCAAGGTCAAGTCAAAGTCAAGTCAAGGTCAAGTCAAGGTCAAGGTCAAGTCAAGGTCATGTCAAGGTCAAGTCAAGTTCATGTCAAGGTCAAATCAAGGTCAAGTGAAGGTCATGGCAAGGTCAAGTCAAGGTCAAGTCAAAGTCGTGTCAAGGTCAAGTCATGGTCAATTCAAGGTCAGATCAAGGTCAAGTCAAGGTCAAGTCAATGTCATGTCAAGGTCACGTCAAGGTCAAGTTAGGTCAAGTCAAGGTCATGTCAAGGTCAAGTCAAGATCATGTCAAGGTCAAGTCAAGGTCAAGTGAAGGTCATATCAAGGTCAAGTCAAGGTCAAGTCAAGGTCAAGTCAAGGTCAAGTCTATGTCAAGTCAAGGTCAAGTCAAGGTCATGTCAAGGTCAAGTCAAGGTCAAGTCAAGGTCAATTCAAGGTCATGTCGAGGTCAAGGTCAAGTCAAGCTCAAGTCAAGGTCAAGTCAAGTTCAAGTCAAGGTCAAGTCAAGGTCAAGTCAAGGTCAAGTCAAGGTCAAGTCAAGGTCAAGTCAAGGTCACGTCAAGGTCAAGTCACGGTCAAGTCAAGGTCAAGGTTAGGTCAAGGTCAAGTCAAGGTCAAGTCAATGTCAAGTCAAGGTCATGTCAAGGTCAATTCAAGGTCAAGTCAAGGTCAAGTCAAGGCCAGGTCAAGGTCAAGTCAAGGTCAAGTCAAGGTCAAGTCAAGGTCAAGTCAAGGTCAAGCGAAGGTCATGTCAAGGTCAAATCAAGGTCAAGTGAAGGTCATGGCAAGGACAAGTCAAGGTCAAGTCAAAGTCGTGTCAAGGTCAAGTCAAGGTCAAGTCAATGTCATGTCAAGGTCACGTCAAGGTCAAGTCAAGGTCAAGTCAAGGTCAAGTCGAGGTCAAGTCAAGGTCAAGTGAAGGTCATTTCAAGGTCAAGTCAAAGTCAAGTCAAGGTCAAGTCAAGGTCAAGGTCAAGTCAAGGTCATGTCAAGGTCAAGTCATGGTCAAATCAAGGTCAAGTCAAGGTCATGTCAAGGTCAAGGTCAAGGTCAAGTCAAGGTCTTGTCAAGGTCAAGTAAAGGTCATGTCAAGGCCGCGTCAAGGTCGCGTCAAGGTCGAGTCAAGGTCAAGTCAAGGTCAAGTCAAGGTCAAGTCAATGTCAAGTCAAGGTCATGTCAAGGTCAAGTCAAGGTCATGTCAAGGTCAAATCAAGGTCAAGTCAAGGTCATTTCAAGGTCAAATCAAGGTCAAGTGAAGGTCATGGCAAGGTCAAGTCAAGGTCAAGTCAAGGTCAAGTCAAGGTCAAGTCAAGCTCATGTCAAGGTCAAAGTCAAGGTCAAGGTTAAGTCAAGGTCTAGTCAAGGTCAAGTCACGGTCAAGTCAAGGTCAAGTCAAGGTCATGTCAAGGTCAAGTCAAGGTCAAGTCAAGGTCAAGTCAAGGTCAAGTCAAGGTCAATTCAAGGTCATGTCAAGGTCAAGTCAAGGTCGATTCAAGGTCAAGTCAAGGTCAAGTCAAGTCAGGGTCAAGTCAAGGTCAAGTCAAGGTCAAGTCAATGTCAAGTCAAGGTCATGTCAAGGTCAATTTAAGGTCAAGTCAAGGTCAAGTCAAGGTCAAGTCAAGGTCAAGTCAAGGTCATGTCAAGGTCAAGTCAAGGTCAAGGTCAAGTCAAGGTCAAGGTCAAGTCAAGGTCAAGTGAAGGTCACGTCAAGGTCAAGTCAGGGTCAAATCAAGGTCAAGTCAAGGTCAAGTCAAGGTCAAGTCAAGGTCATGTCAAGGTCATGTCAAGGTCATGTCAAGGTCAAGTCAAGGTCAAGTCAAGGTCAAGTCAAGTTCAAGTCAAGGTCATGTCAAGGTCAAGTCAAGGTCAAGGTCAAGTCAAGGTCATGTCAAGGTCAAATCAAGGTCAAGTGAAGGTCATGGCAAGGACAAGTCAAGGTCAGGTCAAAGTCGTGTCAAGGTGAAGTCAAGGTCAAGTCAAGGTCAAGTCAATGTCATGTCAAGGTCACGTCAAGGTCAAGTCAAGGTCAAGTCAAGGTCAAGTCGAGGTCAAGTCAAGGTCAAGTGAAGGTCATATCAAGGTCAAGTCAAGGTCAAGTCAAGGTCAAGTCAAAGTCAAGTCAAGGCCAAGTCAAGGTCATGTCAAGGTCAAGTCAAAGTCAAGTCAAGGTCATGTCAAGGTCAAGTCAAGGTCAAGTCAAGGTCAAGTCAAGGTCAAGTGAAGGTCATGTCAAGGTCAAGTCAGGGTCAAATCAAGGTCAAGTCAAGGTCATGTCAAGGCTAAGTCAAGGTCAAGTCAAGCTCAAGTCAAGGTCAAGTCAAGGTCAAGTCAAGGTCAAGTCAAGGTCACGTCAAGGTCAAGTCAAGGTCAAGTCAAGGTCAAGTCAAAGTCAAGTCAAGGCCAAGTCAAGGTCAAGGTCAATTCAAGGTCATGTCAAGGTCAAGTCAAGGTCAAGTCAAGGTCATGTCAAGGTCAAGGTCAAGTCAAGGTCAAGTCAAGGTCAAGTCAAGCTCAAGTCAAGGTCAAGTCAAGGTCAAGTCAAGGTCAAGTCAAGGTCGCGTCAAGGTCAAGTCAAGGTCAAGTCAAGGTCAAGTCAAAGTCAAGTCAAGGCCAAGTCAAGGTCATGTCAAGGTCAAGTCAAAGTCAAGTCAAGGTCATGTCAAGGTCAAGTCAAGGTCAAGTCAAGGTCAAGTCAAGGTCAAGTGAAGGTCATGTCAAGGTCAAGTCAAGGTCAAGTCAAGGTCAAGGTCAATTCAAGGTCATGTCAAGGTCAAGTCAAGGTCATGTCAAGGTCAAGGTCAAGTCAAAGTCAAGTCAAGGTCAAGGTCAAGTCAAGGTCATGTCAAGGTCAAGTCAAGGTCAAGTCAAGGTCAAGGTCAATTCAAGGTCATGTCAAGGTCAAGTCAAGGTCAAGTCAAGGTCATGTCAAGGTCAAGGTCAAGTCAAGGTCAAGTCAAGGTCAAGTCAAGCTCAAGTCAAGGTCAAGTCAAGGTCAAGTCAAGGTCAAGTCAAGGTCAAGTCAAGGTCAAGTCAAAGTCAAGTCAAGGCCAAGTCAAGGTCATGTCAAGGTCAAGTCAAAGTCAAGTCAAGGTCATGTCAAGGTCAAGTCAAGGTCAAGTCAAGGTCATGTCAAGGTCAAGTCAAGGTCAAGTCAAGGTCATGTCAAGGTCAAGTCAAGGTCAAGTCAAGGTCATGTCAAGGTCAAATCAAGGTCAAGTGAAGGTCATGGCAAGGTCAAGTCAAGGTCAAGTCAAAGTCGTGTCAAGGTCAAGTCAAGGTCAAGTCAAAGTCAAATCAAGGTCAAGTCAAGGTCAAGTCAATGTCACGTCAAGGTCAAGTTAGGTCAAGTCAAGGTCATGTCAAGGTCAAGTCAAGATCATGTCAAGGTCAAGTCAAGGTCAAGTCAAGGTCAAGTGAAGGTCATATCAAGGTCAAGTCAAGGTCAAGTGAAGGTCAAGTCAAGGTCAAGTCAAGGTCAAGTCAAGGTCACGTCAAGGTCAAGTCAAGGTCAAGTCAAGGTCATGTCAAGGCCAAGTCAAGGTCAAGTCAAGGTCAAGTCAAGGTCAATTCAAGGTCATGTCAAGGTCAAGTCAAGGTCAAGGTCAAGTCAAGGTCAAATCAAGGTCGCGTCAAGGTCATGTCAAGGTCATGTCAAGGTCAAGTCAAGGTCAAGTCAATGTCAAGTCAAGGTCATGTCAAGATCAAGTCAAGGTCAAGGTCAAGTCAAGGTCAAGTCAAGGTCATGTCAAGGTCAAATCAAGGTCAAGCGAAGGTCATGGCAAGGTCAAGTCAAGGTCAAGTCAAAGTCGTGTCAAGGTCAAGTCAAGGTCAAGTCAAGGTCAATTCAAGGTCATGTCAAGGTCAAGTCAAGGTCGATTCAAGGTCAAGTCAAGGTCAAGTCAAGGTCAAGTCAATGTCAAGTCAAGGTCATGTCAAGGTCAATTCAAGGTCAAGTCAAGGTCAAGTCAAGGTCAAGTCAATGTCAAGTCAAGGTCAAGGTCAAGTCAAGGTCAAGTGAAGGTCATGTCAAGGTCAAGTCAGGGTCAAATCAAGGTCAAGTCAAGGTCAAGTCAAGGTCATGTCAAGGTCATGTCAAGGTCATGTCAAGGTCAAGTCAAGGTCAAGTCAAGGTCAAGTTAAGGTCAAGGTCAAGTCAAGGTCATGTCAAGGTCAAGTCAAGGTCAAGGTCAAGTCAAGGTCAAGTCAAGGTCATGTCAAGGTCAAATCAAGGTCAAGTGAAGGTCATGGCAAGGACAAGTCAAGGTCAAGTCAAAGTCGTGTCAAGGTCAAGTCAAGGTCAAGTCAATGTCATGTCAAGGTCACGTCAAGGTCAAGTCAAGGTCAAGTCAAGGTCAAGTGAAGGTCATTTCAAGGTCAAGTCAAAGTCAAGTCAAGGTCAAGTCAAGGTCAAGGTCAAGTCAAGGTCATGTCAAGGTCAAGTCAAGGTCATGTCAAGGTCAAATCAAGGTCAAGTGAAGGTCATGGCAAGGTCAAGTCAAGGTCAAGTCAAAGTCGTGTCAAGGTCAAGTCATGGTCAAGTCAAGGTCAGATCAAGGTCAAGTCAAGGTCAAGTCAATGTCATGTCAAGGTCACGTCAAGGTCAAGTTAGGTCAAGTCAAGGTCATGTCAAGGTCAAGTCAAGATCATGTCAAGGTCAAGTCAAGGTCAAGTGAAGGTCATATCAAGGTCAAGTCAAGGTCAAGTCAAGGTCAAGTCAAGGTCAAGTCTATGTCAAGTCAAGGTCAAGTCAAGGTCATGTCAAGGTCAAGTCAAGGTCAAGTCAAGGTCAATTCAAGGTCATGTCGAGGTCAAGGTCAAGTCAAGCTCAAGTCAAGGTCAAGTCAAGTTCAAGTCAAGGTCAAGTCAAGGTCAAGTCAAGGTCAAGTCAAGGTCAAGTCAAGGTCAAGTCAAGGTCACGTCAAGGTCAAGTCACGGTCAAGTCAAGGTCAAGGTTAGGTCAAGGTCAAGTCAAGGTCAAGTCAATGTCAAGTCAAGGTCATGTCAAGGTCAATTCAAGGTCAAGTCAAGGTCAAGTCAAGGCCAGGTCAAGGTCAAGTCAAGGTCAAGTCAAGGTCAAGTCAAGGTCAAGTCAAGATCAAGCGAAGGTCATGTCAAGGTCAAATCAAGGTCAAGTGAAGGTCATGGCAAGGACAAGTCAAGGTCAAGTCAAAGTCGTGTCAAGGTCAAGTCAAGGTCAAGTCAATGTCATGTCAAGGTCACGTCAAGGTCAAGTCAAGGTCAAGTCAAGGTCAAGTCGAGGTCAAGTCAAGGTCAAGTGAAGGTCATTTCAAGGTCAAGTCAAAGTCAAGTCAAGGTCAAGTCAAGGTCAAGGTCAAGTCAAGGTCATGTCAAGGTCAAGTCATGGTCAAATCAAGGTCAAGTCAAGGTCATGTCAAGGTCAAGGTCAAGGTCAAGTCAAGGTCTTGTCAAGGTCAAGTAAAGGTCATGTCAAGGCCGCGTCAAGGTCGCGTCAAGGTCGAGTCAAGGTCAAGTCAAGGTCAAGTCAAGGTCAAGTCAATGTCAAGTCAAGGTCATGTCAAGGTCAAGTCAAGGTCATGTCAAGGTCAAATCAAGGTCAAGTCAAGGTCATTTCAAGGTCAAATCAAGGTCAAGTGAAGGTCATGGCAAGGTCAAGTCAAGGTCAAGTCAAGGTCAAGTCAAGGTCAAGTCAAGCTCATGTCAAGGTCAAAGTCAAGGTCAAGGTTAAGTCAAGGTCTAGTCAAGGTCAAGTCACGGTCAAGTCAAGGTCAAGTCAAGGTCATGTCAAGGTCAAGTCAAGGTCAAGTCAAGGTCAAGTCAAGGTCAAGTCAAGGTCAATTCAAGGTCATGTCAAGGTCAAGTCAAGGTCGATTCAAGGTCAAGTCAAGGTCAAGTCAAGTCAGGGTCAAGTCAAGGTCAAGTCAAGGTCAAGTCAATGTCAAGTCAAGGTCATGTCAAGGTCAATTTAAGGTCAAGTCAAGGTCAAGTCAAGGTCAAGTCAAGGTCAAGTCAAGGTCATGTCAAGGTCAAGTCAAGGTCAAGGTCAAGTCAAGGTCAAGGTCAAGTCAAGGTCAAGTGAAGGTCACGTCAAGGTCAAGTCAGGGTCAAATCAAGGTCAAGTCAAGGTCAAGTCAAGGTCAAGTCAAGGTCATGTCAAGGTCATGTCAAGGTCATGTCAAGGTCATGTCAAGGTCAAGTCAAGGTCAAGTCAAGGTCAAGTCAAGTTCAAGTCAAGGTCATGTCAAGGTCAAGTCAAGGTCAAGGTCAAGTCAAGGTCATGTCAAGGTCAAATCAAGGTCAAGTGAAGGTCATGGCAAGGACAAGTCAAGGTCAGGTCAAAGTCGTGTCAAGGTGAAGTCAAGGTCAAGTCAAGGTCAAGTCAAGGTCAAGTAAATGTCATGTCAAGGTCACGTCAAGGTCAAGTCAAGGTCAAGTCAAGGTCAAGTCGAGGTCAAGTCAAGGTCAAGTGAAGGTCATATCAAGGTCAAGTCAAGGTCAAGTCAAGGTCAAGTCAAAGTCAAGTCAAGGCCAAGTCAAGGTCATGTCAAGGTCAAGTCAAAGTCAAGTCAAGGTCATGTCAAGGTCAAGTCAAGGTCAAGTCAAGGTCAAGTCAAGGTCAAGTGAAGGTCATGTCAAGGTCAAGTCAGGGTCAAATCAAGGTCAAGTCAAGGTCATGTCAAGGCTAAGTCAAGGTCAAGTCAAGCTCAAGTCAAGGTCAAGTCAAGGTCAAGTCAAGGTCAAGTCAAGGTCACGTCAAGGTCAAGTCAAGGTCAAGTCAAGGTCAAGTCAAAGTCAAGTCAAGGCCAAGTCAAGGTCAAGGTCAATTCAAGGTCATGTCAAGGTCAAGTCAAGGTCAAGTCAAGGTCATGTCAAGGTCAAGGTCAAGTCAAGGTCAAGTCAAGGTCAAGTCAAGCTCAAGTCAAGGTCAAGTCAAGGTCAAGTCAAGGTCAAGTCAAGGTCGCGTCAAGGTCAAGTCAAGGTCAAGTCAAGGTCAAGTCAAAGTCAAGTCAAGGCCAAGTCAAGGTCATGTCAAGGTCAAGTCAAAGTCAAGTCAAGGTCATGTCAAGGTCAAGTCAAGGTCAAGTCAAGGTCAAGTCAAGGTCAAGTGAAGGTCATGTCAAGGTCAAGTCAAGGTCAAGTCAAGGTCAAGGTCAATTCAAGGTCATGTCAAGGTCAAGTCAAGGTCATGTCAAGGTCAAGGTCAAGTCAAAGTCAAGTCAAGGTCAAGGTCAAGTCAAGGTCATGTCAAGGTCAAGTCAAGGTCAAGTCAAGGTCAAGGTCAATTCAAGGTCATGTCAAGGTCAAGTCAAGGTCAAGTCAAGGTCAAGTCAAGCTCAAGTCAAGGTCAAGTCAAGGTCAAGTCAAGGTCAAGTCAAGGTCAAGTCAAGGTCAAGTCAAAGTCAAGTCAAGGCCAAGTCAAGGTCATGTCAAGGTCAAGTCAAAGTCAAGTCAAGGTCATGTCAAGGTCAAGTCAAGGTCGAGTCAAGGTCAAGTCAAGGTCAAGTCAAGGTCAAGTGAAGGTCATGTCAAGGTCATGTCAAGGTCAAGTCAAGGTCATGTCAAGGTCATGTCAAGGTCAAGTCAAGGTCAAGTCAAGGTCATGCCAAGGTCATGTCAAGGTCAAGTCAAGGTCAAGTCAAGGTCAAGTCAAGGTCAAGTGAAGGTCATGTCAAGGTCACGTCAGGGTCAAATCAAGGTCAAGTCAAGGTCATGTCAAGGCTAAGTCAAGGTCAAGTCAAGGTCAAGTCAAGGTCAAGTCAAGGTCAAGTCAAGGTCAAGTCAAGGTTAAGTCAAGGCCACGTCAAGGTCAAGTCAAGGTCATGTCAAGGTCAAGTCAAGGTCATGTCAAGGTCATGTCAAGGTCAAGTCAAGGTCAAGTCAAGGTCATGCCAAGGTCATGTCAAGGTCAAGTCAAGGTCATGTCAAGGTCATGTCAAGGTCAAGTCAAGGTCCAGTGAAGGTCAAGTCAAGGTCAAGTCAAGCTCAAGTCAAGGTCAAGTCAAGGTCAAGTCAAGGTCAAGTCAAGGTCACGTCAAGGTCAAGTCAAGGTCAAGTCAAGGTCAAGTCAAAGTCAAGTCAAGGCCAAGTCAAGGTCATGTCAAGGTCAAGTCAAAGTCAAGTCAAGGTCATGTCAAGGTCAAGTCAAGGTCAAGTCAAGGTCAAGTCAAGGTCAAGTCAAGGTCAAGTCAAGGCCAGGTCAAGGTCAAGTCAAGGTCAAGTCAAGGTCAAGTCAAGGTCAAGTCAAGGTCAAGCGAAGGTCATGTCAAGGTCAAATCAAGGTCAAGTGAAGGTCATGGCAAGGACAAGTCAAGGTCAAGTCAAAGTCGTGTCAAGGTCAAGTCAAGGTCAAGTCAATGTCATGTCAAGGTCACGTCAAGGTCAAGTCAAGGTCAAGTCAAGGTCAAGTCGAGGTCAAGTCAAGGTCAAGTGAAGGTCATTTCAAGGTCAAGTCAAAGTCAAGTCAAGGTCAAGTCAAGGTCAAGGTCAAGTCAAGGTCATGTCAAGGTCAAGTCATGGTCAAATCAAGGTCAAGTCAAGGTCATGTCAAGGTCAAGGTCAAGGTCAAGTCAAGGTCTTGTCAAGGTCAAGTAAAGGTCATGTCAAGGCCGCGTCAAGGTCGCGTCAAGGTCGAGTCAAGGTCAAGTCAAGGTCAAGTCAAGGTCAAGTCAATGTCAAGTCAAGGTCATGTCAAGGTCAAGTCAAGGTCATGTCAAGGTCAAATCAAGGTCAAGTCAAGGTCATTTCAAGGTCAAATCAAGGTCAAGTGAAGGTCATGGCAAGGTCAAGTCAAGGTCAAGTCAAGGTCAAGTCAAGGTCAAGTCAAGCTCATGTCAAGGTCAAAGTCAAGGTCAAGGTTAAGTCAAGGTCTAGTCAAGGTCAAGTCACGGTCAAGTCAAGGTCAAGTCAAGGTCATGTCAAGGTCAAGTCAAGGTCAAGTCAAGGTCAAGTCAAGGTCAAGTCAAGGTCAATTCAAGGTCATGTCAAGGTCAAGTCAAGGTCGATTCAAGGTCAAGTCAAGGTCAAGTCAAGTCAGGGTCAAGTCAAGGTCAAGTCAAGGTCAAGTCAATGTCAAGTCAAGGTCATGTCAAGGTCAATTTAAGGTCAAGTCAAGGTCAAGTCAAGGTCAAGTCAAGGTCAAGTCAAGGTCATGTCAAGGTCAAGTCAAGGTCAAGGTCAAGTCAAGGTCAAGGTCAAGTCAAGGTCAAGTGAAGGTCACGTCAAGGTCAAGTCAGGGTCAAATCAAGGTCAAGTCAAGGTCAAGTCAAGGTCAAGTCAAGGTCATGTCAAGGTCATGTCAAGGTCATGTCAAGGTCAAGTCAAGGTCAAGTCAAGGTCAAGTCAAGTTCAAGTCAAGGTCATGTCAAGGTCAAGTCAAGGTCAAGGTCAAGTCAAGGTCATGTCAAGGTCAAATCAAGGTCAAGTGAAGGTCATGGCAAGGACAAGTCAAGGTCAGGTCAAAGTCGTGTCAAGGTGAAGTCAAGGTCAAGTCAAGGTCAAGTCAATGTCATGTCAAGGTCACGTCAAGGTCAAGTCAAGGTCAAGTCAAGGTCAAGTCGAGGTCAAGTCAAGGTCAAGTGAAGGTCATATCAAGGTCAAGTCAAGGTCAAGTCAAGGTCAAGTCAAAGTCAAGTCAAGGCCAAGTCAAGGTCATGTCAAGGTCAAGTCAAAGTCAAGTCAAGGTCATGTCAAGGTCAAGTCAAGGTCAAGTCAAGGTCAAGTCAAGGTCAAGTGAAGGTCATGTCAAGGTCAAGTCAGGGTCAAATCAAGGTCAAGTCAAGGTCATGTCAAGGCTAAGTCAAGGTCAAGTCAAGCTCAAGTCAAGGTCAAGTCAAGGTCAAGTCAAGGTCAAGTCAAGGTCACGTCAAGGTCAAGTCAAGGTCAAGTCAAGGTCAAGTCAAAGTCAAGTCAAGGCCAAGTCAAGGTCAAGGTCAATTCAAGGTCATGTCAAGGTCAAGTCAAGGTCAAGTCAAGGTCATGTCAAGGTCAAGGTCAAGTCAAGGTCAAGTCAAGGTCAAGTCAAGCTCAAGTCAAGGTCAAGTCAAGGTCAAGTCAAGGTCAAGTCAAGGTCGCGTCAAGGTCAAGTCAAGGTCAAGTCAAGGTCAAGTCAAAGTCAAGTCAAGGCCAAGTCAAGGTCATGTCAAGGTCAAGTCAAAGTCAAGTCAAGGTCATGTCAAGGTCAAGTCAAGGTCAAGTCAAGGTCAAGTCAAGGTCAAGTGAAGGTCATGTCAAGGTCAAGTCAAGGTCAAGTCAAGGTCAAGGTCAATTCAAGGTCATGTCAAGGTCAAGTCAAGGTCATGTCAAGGTCAAGGTCAAGTCAAAGTCAAGTCAAGGTCAAGGTCAAGTCAAGGTCATGTCAAGGTCAAGTCAAGGTCAAGTCAAGGTCAAGGTCAATTCAAGGTCATGTCAAGGTCAAGTCAAGGTCAAGTCAAGGTCATGTCAAGGTCAAGGTCAAGTCAAGGTCAAGTCAAGGTCAAGTCAAGCTCAAGTCAAGGTCAAGTCAAGGTCAAGTCAAGGTCAAGTCAAGGTCAAGTCAAGGTCAAGTCAAAGTCAAGTCAAGGCCAAGTCAAGGTCATGTCAAGGTCAAGTCAAAGTCAAGTCAAGGTCATGTCAAGGTCAAGTCAAGGTCAAGTCAAGGTCATGTCAAGGTCAAGTCAAGGTCAAGTCAAGGTCATGTCAAGGTCAAGTCAAGGTCAAGTCAAGGTCATGTCAAGGTCAAATCAAGGTCAAGTGAAGGTCATGGCAAGGTCAAGTCAAGGTCAAGTCAAAGTCGTGTCAAGGTCAAGTCAAGGTCAAGTCAAAGTCAAATCAAGGTCAAGTCAAGGTCAAGTCAATGTCACGTCAAGGTCAAGTTAGGTCAAGTCAAGGTCATGTCAAGGTCAAGTCAAGATCATGTCAAGGTCAAGTCAAGGTCAAGTCAAGGTCAAGTGAAGGTCATATCAAGGTCAAGTCAAGGTCAAGTGAAGGTCAAGTCAAGGTCAAGTCAAGGTCAAGTCAAGGTCACGTCAAGGTCAAGTCAAGGTCAAGTCAAGGTCATGTCAAGGCCAAGTCAAGGTCAAGTCAAGGTCAAGTCAAGGTCAATTCAAGGTCATGTCAAGGTCAAGTCAAGGTCAAGGTCAAGTCAAGGTCAAATCAAGGTCGCGTCAAGGTCATGTCAAGGTCATGTCAAGGTCAAGTCAAGGTCAAGTCAATGTCAAGTCAAGGTCATGTCAAGATCAAGTCAAGGTCAAGGTCAAGTCAAGGTCAAGTCAAGGTCATGTCAAGGTCAAATCAAGGTCAAGCGAAGGTCATGGCAAGGTCAAGTCAAGGTCAAGTCAAAGTCGTGTCAAGGTCAAGTCAAGGTCAAGTCAAGGTCAATTCAAGGTCATGTCAAGGTCAAGTCAAGGTCGATTCAAGGTCAAGTCAAGGTCAAGTCAAGGTCAAGTCAATGTCAAGTCAAGGTCATGTCAAGGTCAATTCAAGGTCAAGTCAAGGTCAAGTCAAGGTCAAGTCAATGTCAAGTCAAGGTCAAGGTCAAGTCAAGGTCAAGTGAAGGTCATGTCAAGGTCAAGTCAGGGTCAAATCAAGGTCAAGTCAAGGTCAAGTCAAGGTCATGTCAAGGTCATGTCAAGGTCATGTCAAGGTCAAGTCAAGGTCAAGTCAAGGTCAAGTTAAGGTCAAGGTCAAGTCAAGGTCATGTCAAGGTCAAGTCAAGGTCAAGGTCAAGTCAAGGTCAAGTCAAGGTCATGTCAAGGTCAAATCAAGGTCAAGTGAAGGTCATGGCAAGGACAAGTCAAGGTCAAGTCAAAGTCGTGTCAAGGTCAAGTCAAGGTCAAGTCAATGTCATGTCAAGGTCACGTCAAGGTCAAGTCAAGGTCAAGTCAAGGTCAAGTGAAGGTCATTTCAAGGTCAAGTCAAAGTCAAGTCAAGGTCAAGTCAAGGTCAAGGTCAAGTCAAGGTCATGTCAAGGTCAAGTCAAGGTCATGTCAAGGTCAAATCAAGGTCAAGTGAAGGTCATGGCAAGGTCAAGTCAAGGTCAAGTCAAAGTCGTGTCAAGGTCAAGTCATGGTCAAGTCAAGGTCAGATCAAGGTCAAGTCAAGGTCAAGTCAATGTCATGTCAAGGTCACGTCAAGGTCAAGTTAGGTCAAGTCAAGGTCATGTCAAGGTCAAGTCAAGATCATGTCAAGGTCAAGTCAAGGTCAAGTGAAGGTCATATCAAGGTCAAGTCAAGGTCAAGTCAAGGTCAAGTCAAGGTCAAGTCTATGTCAAGTCAAGGTCAAGTCAAGGTCATGTCAAGGTCAAGTCAAGGTCAAGTCAAGGTCAATTCAAGGTCATGTCGAGGTCAAGGTCAAGTCAAGCTCAAGTCAAGGTCAAGTCAAGTTCAAGTCAAGGTCAAGTCAAGGTCAAGTCAAGGTCAAGTCAAGGTCAAGTCAAGGTCAAGTCAAGGTCACGTCAAGGTCAAGTCACGGTCAAGTCAAGGTCAAGGTTAGGTCAAGGTCAAGTCAAGGTCAAGTCAATGTCAAGTCAAGGTCATGTCAAGGTCAATTCAAGGTCAAGTCAAGGTCAAGTCAAGGCCAGGTCAAGGTCAAGTCAAGGTCAAGTCAAGGTCAAGTCAAGGTCAAGTCAAGATCAAGCGAAGGTCATGTCAAGGTCAAATCAAGGTCAAGTGAAGGTCATGGCAAGGACAAGTCAAGGTCAAGTCAAAGTCGTGTCAAGGTCAAGTCAAGGTCAAGTCAATGTCATGTCAAGGTCACGTCAAGGTCAAGTCAAGGTCAAGTCAAGGTCAAGTCGAGGTCAAGTCAAGGTCAAGTGAAGGTCATTTCAAGGTCAAGTCAAAGTCAAGTCAAGGTCAAGTCAAGGTCAAGGTCAAGTCAAGGTCATGTCAAGGTCAAGTCATGGTCAAATCAAGGTCAAGTCAAGGTCATGTCAAGGTCAAGGTCAAGGTCAAGTCAAGGTCTTGTCAAGGTCAAGTAAAGGTCATGTCAAGGCCGCGTCAAGGTCGCGTCAAGGTCGAGTCAAGGTCAAGTCAAGGTCAAGTCAAGGTCAAGTCAATGTCAAGTCAAGGTCATGTCAAGGTCAAGTCAAGGTCATGTCAAGGTCAAATCAAGGTCAAGTCAAGGTCATTTCAAGGTCAAATCAAGGTCAAGTGAAGGTCATGGCAAGGTCAAGTCAAGGTCAAGTCAAGGTCAAGTCAAGGTCAAGTCAAGCTCATGTCAAGGTCAAAGTCAAGGTCAAGGTTAAGTCAAGGTCTAGTCAAGGTCAAGTCACGGTCAAGTCAAGGTCAAGTCAAGGTCATGTCAAGGTCAAGTCAAGGTCAAGTCAAGGTCAAGTCAAGGTCAAGTCAAGGTCAATTCAAGGTCATGTCAAGGTCAAGTCAAGGTCGATTCAAGGTCAAGTCAAGGTCAAGTCAAGTCAGGGTCAAGTCAAGGTCAAGTCAAGGTCAAGTCAATGTCAAGTCAAGGTCATGTCAAGGTCAATTTAAGGTCAAGTCAAGGTCAAGTCAAGGTCAAGT
Organism: Sturmia bella; assembly: GCA_963662145.1. Lineage (NCBI taxonomy): Eukaryota > Metazoa > Arthropoda > Insecta > Diptera > Tachinidae > Sturmia > Sturmia bella. The sequence goes on from OY759172.1 coordinate 39,863,952, forward strand.
CAAGGTCAAGTCAAGGTCATGTCAAGGTCAAGTCAAGGTCAAGGTCAAGTCAAGGTCAAGGTCAAGTCAAGGTCAAGTGAAGGTCACGTCAAGGTCAAGTCAGGGTCAAATCAAGGTCAAGTCAAGGTCAAGTCAAGGTCAAGTCAAGGTCATGTCAAGGTCATGTCAAGGTCATGTCAAGGTCATGTCAAGGTCAAGTCAAGGTCAAGTCAAGGTCAAGTCAAGTTCAAGTCAAGGTCATGTCAAGGTCAAGTCAAGGTCAAGGTCAAGTCAAGGTCATGTCAAGGTCAAATCAAGGTCAAGTGAAGGTCATGGCAAGGACAAGTCAAGGTCAGGTCAAAGTCGTGTCAAGGTGAAGTCAAGGTCAAGTCAAGGTCAAGTCAAGGTCAAGTAAATGTCATGTCAAGGTCACGTCAAGGTCAAGTCAAGGTCAAGTCAAGGTCAAGTCGAGGTCAAGTCAAGGTCAAGTGAAGGTCATATCAAGGTCAAGTCAAGGTCAAGTCAAGGTCAAGTCAAAGTCAAGTCAAGGCCAAGTCAAGGTCATGTCAAGGTCAAGTCAAAGTCAAGTCAAGGTCATGTCAAGGTCAAGTCAAGGTCAAGTCAAGGTCAAGTCAAGGTCAAGTGAAGGTCATGTCAAGGTCAAGTCAGGGTCAAATCAAGGTCAAGTCAAGGTCATGTCAAGGCTAAGTCAAGGTCAAGTCAAGCTCAAGTCAAGGTCAAGTCAAGGTCAAGTCAAGGTCAAGTCAAGGTCACGTCAAGGTCAAGTCAAGGTCAAGTCAAGGTCAAGTCAAAGTCAAGTCAAGGCCAAGTCAAGGTCAAGGTCAATTCAAGGTCATGTCAAGGTCAAGTCAAGGTCAAGTCAAGGTCATGTCAAGGTCAAGGTCAAGTCAAGGTCAAGTCAAGGTCAAGTCAAGCTCAAGTCAAGGTCAAGTCAAGGTCAAGTCAAGGTCAAGTCAAGGTCGCGTCAAGGTCAAGTCAAGGTCAAGTCAAGGTCAAGTCAAAGTCAAGTCAAGGCCAAGTCAAGGTCATGTCAAGGTCAAGTCAAAGTCAAGTCAAGGTCATGTCAAGGTCAAGTCAAGGTCAAGTCAAGGTCAAGTCAAGGTCAAGTGAAGGTCATGTCAAGGTCAAGTCAAGGTCAAGTCAAGGTCAAGGTCAATTCAAGGTCATGTCAAGGTCAAGTCAAGGTCATGTCAAGGTCAAGGTCAAGTCAAAGTCAAGTCAAGGTCAAGGTCAAGTCAAGGTCATGTCAAGGTCAAGTCAAGGTCAAGTCAAGGTCAAGGTCAATTCAAGGTCATGTCAAGGTCAAGTCAAGGTCAAGTCAAGGTCAAGTCAAGCTCAAGTCAAGGTCAAGTCAAGGTCAAGTCAAGGTCAAGTCAAGGTCAAGTCAAGGTCAAGTCAAAGTCAAGTCAAGGCCAAGTCAAGGTCATGTCAAGGTCAAGTCAAAGTCAAGTCAAGGTCATGTCAAGGTCAAGTCAAGGTCGAGTCAAGGTCAAGTCAAGGTCAAGTCAAGGTCAAGTGAAGGTCATGTCAAGGTCATGTCAAGGTCAAGTCAAGGTCATGTCAAGGTCATGTCAAGGTCAAGTCAAGGTCAAGTCAAGGTCATGCCAAGGTCATGTCAAGGTCAAGTCAAGGTCAAGTCAAGGTCAAGTCAAGGTCAAGTGAAGGTCATGTCAAGGTCACGTCAGGGTCAAATCAAGGTCAAGTCAAGGTCATGTCAAGGCTAAGTCAAGGTCAAGTCAAGGTCAAGTCAAGGTCAAGTCAAGGTCAAGTCAAGGTCAAGTCAAGGTTAAGTCAAGGCCACGTCAAGGTCAAGTCAAGGTCATGTCAAGGTCAAGTCAAGGTCATGTCAAGGTCATGTCAAGGTCAAGTCAAGGTCAAGTCAAGGTCATGCCAAGGTCATGTCAAGGTCAAGTCAAGGTCATGTCAAGGTCATGTCAAGGTCAAGTCAAGGTCCAGTGAAGGTCAAGTCAAGGTCAAGTCAAGCTCAAGTCAAGGTCAAGTCAAGGTCAAGTCAAGGTCAAGTCAAGGTCACGTCAAGGTCAAGTCAAGGTCAAGTCAAGGTCAAGTCAAAGTCAAGTCAAGGCCAAGTCAAGGTCATGTCAAGGTCAAGTCAAAGTCAAGTCAAGGTCATGTCAAGGTCAAGTCAAGGTCAAGTCAAGGTCAAGTCAAGGTCAAGTCAAGGTCAAGTCAAGGTTAAGTCAAGGCCACGTCAAGGTCAAGTCAAGGTCAAGTCAAGCTCAAGTCAAGGTCAAGTCAAGGTCAAGTCAAGGTCAAGTCAAGGTCACGTCAAGGTCAAGTCAAGGTCAAGTCAAGGTCAAGTCAAAGTCAAGTCAAGGCCAAGTCAAGGTCATGTCAAGGTCAAGTCAAAGTCAAGTCAAGGTCATGTCAAGGTCAAGTCAAGGTCAAGTCAAGGTCAAGTGAAGGTCATGTCAAGGTCACGTCAGGGTCAAATCAAGGTCAAGTCAAGGTCATGTCAAGGCTAAGTCAAGGTCAAGTCAAGGTCAAGTCAAGGTCAAGTCAAGGTCAAGTCAAGGTCAAGTCAAGGTTAAGTCAAGGCCACGTCAAGGTCAAGTCAAGGTCATGTCAAGGTCAAGTCAAGGTCATGTCAAGGTCATGTCAAGGTCAAGTCAAGGTCAAGTCAAGGTCATGCCAAGGTCATGTCAAGGTCAAGTCAAGGTCATGTCAAGGTCATGTCAAGGTCAGGTCAAGGTCAAGTCAAGGTCAAGTCAAGGTCCAGTGAAGGTCAAGTCAAGGTCAAGTCAAGGCAAAGTCAAGGTCAAGTCAAGGTCAAGTGAAGGTCAAGTCATGGTCAAGTCAAGGTCAAGTCAAGGTCAAGTCCAGGTCAAGTCAAGGTCAAGTCAAGGTCAAGTCAAGGTCAAGTCAAGGTCAAGTCAAGGTCAAGTCAAGGTCATGTCAAGGTCAAGTCAAGGTCATGTCAAGGTCATTTCAAGGTCAAGTCAGGGTCAAGTCAAGGTCATGTCAAGGTCAGGTCAAGGTCAAGTCAAGGTCAAGTCAAGGTCCAGTGAAGGTCAAGTCAAGGTCATGTCAAGGTCAAGGTCAAGTCAAGGTCAAGTGAAGGTCAAGTCAAGGTCAAGTCAAGGTCAAGTGAAGGTCAAGTCGAGCTCAAGTCAAGGTCAAGTCAAGGTCATGTCAAGGTCAAGTCAAGGTCGAGTCAAGGTCAAGTCAAGGTCAAGTCAAGGTCAAGTCAAGGTCAAGTCAAGGTCAAGTCAAGGTCAAGCCAAGGTCAAGGTCAAGTCAAAGTCAAGTCAAGGTCAAGTCAAGGTCAAGTCAAGGTCAGGTCAAAGTCGTGTCAAGGTGAAGTCAAGGTCAAGTCAAGGTCAAGTCAAGGTCAAGTCAATGTCATGTCAAGGTCACGTCAAGGTCAACTCAAGGTCAAGTCAAGGTCAAGTCGAGGTCAAGTCAAGGTCAAGTGAAGGTCATATCAAGGTCAAGTCAAAGTCAAGTCAAGGTCAAGATCAAGTCAAGGTCATGTCAAGGTCAAGTCAAGGTCAAGTCAAGGTCAAGGTCAATTCAAGGTCATGTCAAGGTCAAGTCAAGGTCAAGTCAAGGTCATGTCAAGGTCAAGTCAAGGTCAAGTCAAGGTCAAGTCAAGGTCGCGTCAAGGTCAAGTCAAGGTCAAGTCAAGGTCATGTCAAGGTCAAGTCAAAGTCAAGTCAAGGTCATGTCAAGGTCAAGTCAAGGTCAAGCCAAGGTCAAGTCAAGGTCAAGTGAAGGTCATGTCAAGGTCAAGTCAGGGTCAAATCAAGGTCAAGTCAAGGTCATGTCAAGGCTAAGTCAAGGTCAAGTCAAGGTCAAGTCAAGGTCAAGTCAAGGTCAAGTCAAGGTCACGTCAAGGTCAAGTCAAGGTCAAGTCAAGGTCAAGTCAAAGTCAAGTCAAGGTCAAGTCAAGGTCAAGTCAAGGTCACGTCAAGGTCAAGTCAAGGTCAAGTCAAGGTCAAGTCAAAGTCAAGTCAAGGCCAAGTCAAGGTCATGTCAAGGTCAAGTCAAAGTCAAGTCAAGGTCATGTCAAGGTCAAGTCAAGGTCAAGTCAAGGTCAAGTGAAGGTCATGTCAAGGTCACGTCAGGGTCAAATCAAGGTCAAGTCAAGGTCATGTCAAGGCTAAGTCAAGGTCAAGTCAAGGTCAAGTCAAGGTCAAGTCAAGGTCAAGTCAAGGTCAAGTCAAGGTTAAGTCAAGGTTAAGTCAAGGCCACGTCAAGGTCAAGTCAAGGTCATGTCAAGGTCAAGTCAAGGTCATGTCAAGGTCATGTCAAGGTCAAGTCAAGGTCAAGTCAAGGTCATGCCAAGGTCATGTCAAGGTCAAGTCAAGGTCAAGTCAAGGTCATGTCAAGGTCAGGTCAAGGTCAAGTCAAGGTCAAGTCAAGGTCAAGTCAAGGTCAAGTCAAGGTCAAGTTAAGGTCCAGTGAAGGTCAAGTCAAGGTCAAGTCAAGGCAAAGTCAAGGTCAAGTCAAGGTCAAGTGAAGGTCAAGTCATGGTCAAGTCAAGGTCAAGTCAAGGTCAAGTCCAGGTCAAGTCAAGGTCAAGTCAAGGTCAAGTCAAGGTCAAGTCAAGGTCATGTCAAGGTCAAGTCAAGGTCATGTCAAGGTCATTTCAAGGTCAAGTCAGGGTCAAGTCAAGGTCATGTCAAGGTGAGGTCAAGGTCAAGTCAAGGTCAAGTCAAGGTCCAGTGAAGGTCAAGTCAAGGTCATGTCAAGGTCAAGTCAAGGTCAAGTGAAGGTCAAGTCAAGGTCAAGTCAAGGTCAAGTGAAGGTCAAGTCAAGCTCAAGTCAAGGTCAAGTCAAGGTCATGTCAAGGTCAAGTCAAGGTCAAGTCAAGGTCAAGTCAAGGTCAAGTCAAGGTCAAGTCAAGGTCAAGTCAAAGTCAAGCCAAGGTCAAGGTCAAGTCAAAGTCAAGTCAAGGTCAAGTCAAGGTCAAGTCAAGGTCAAGTCAAGGTCGAGTCAAGGTCAAGTCAGGGTCAAGTCAAGGTCAAGTCAAGGTCCAGTGAAGGTCAAGTCAAGGTCAAGTCAAGGCCAAGTCGAGGTCAAGTCAAGGTCAAGTGAAGGTCAAGTCATGGTCAAGTCAAGGTCAAGTCAAGGTCAAGTCAAGGTCAAGTCAAGGTCAAGTCAAGGTCCAGTGAAGGTCAAGTCAAGGTTAAGTCAAGGTTAAGTCAAGGTCAAGTCAAGGTCAAGTCAAGGTCATGTTAAGGTCATGTCAAGGTCACGTCAAGGTCAAGTCAAGGTCAAGTCAAAGTCATGTCAAGGTCAGGTCAAGGTCAAGTCAAGGTCAAGGTCAAGTCAAGGTCATGTCAAGGTCAAGTCAAGGTCAAGTGAAGGTCAAGTCAAGCTCAAGTCAAGGTCAAGTCAAGGTCATGTCAAGGTCCAGTGAAGGTCAAGTCAAGCTCAAGTCAAGGTGAAGTCAAGGTCAAATCAAGGTCAAGTCAAGGTCACGTCAAGGTCAAGTAAAGGTCAAGTCAAAGTCAAGTCAAAGTCAAGTCAAGGTCTAGTCAAGGTTAAGTCAAGGTCAAGTCAAGGTCAAGTCAAGGTCAAGTCAAGGTCAAGTCAAGGTCATGTCAAGGTCAAGGTCAAGTCAAGGTCAAGTCAAGGTCAAGTCAGGGTCAAGTCAAGGTCAAGGCAAGGTCATGTCAAGGTCATGTCAAGGTCAAGTCAAGGTCGAGTCAAGGTCATGTCAAGGTCAAGTCAGGGTCAAGTCAAGGTCAAGTCAAGGTCACGTCAAGGTCAAGTCAAGGTCAAGTCAAGGTCAAGTCAAGATCATGTCAAGGTCAAGTCAAGGTCAAGTCAAGGTCAAGTCAAGGTCATATCAAGGTCAAGTCAAGGTCAAGTGAAGGTCAAGTCAAGGTCAAGTCAAGGTCAAGTCAAGGTCACGTCAAGGTCAAGTCAAGGTCAAGTCAAGGTCAAGTCAAGGTCATGTCAAGGCCAAGTCAAGGTCAAGTCAAGGTCAAGTCAAGGTCAAGTCAAGGTCAATTCAAGGTCATGTCAAGGTCAAGTCAAGGTCAAGGTCAAGGTCAAGTCAAGGTCAAGTCAAGTCAGGGTCAAATCAAGGTCAAGTCAAGGTCAAGTCAATGTCAAGTCAAGGTTATGTCAAGGTCAATTCAAGGTCAAGTCAAGGTCAAGTCAAGTTCAAGTCAAGGTCAAGTCAAGGTCAAGTCAAGGTCAAGTCAAGGTCAAGTCAAGGTCATGTCAAGGTCAAGTCAAGGTCAAGCCAAGGTCAAGGTCAAGTCAAGGTCAGGTGAAGGTCATGTCAAGGTCAAGTCAGGGTCAAATCAAGGTCAAGTCAAGGTCATGTCAAGGTCAAGGTCAAGGTGAAGTCAAGGTCAAGTAAAAGTCAAGTCAAGATCAAGTCAAGGTCAAGTCGAGGTCAAGTCAAGGTCAAGTCGAGGTCAAGTCAAGGTCATGTCAAGGTCAAGGTCAAGTCAAGGCCAAGTCAAGGTCAAGTCAAGCTCAAGTCAAGGTCAAGTCAAGGTCATGTCAAGGTCATGTCAAGGTCAAGTCAAGGTCAAGGTCAAGTCAAAGTCAAGTCAAGGTCAAGTCAAGGTTAAGTCAAGGTCAAGTCAAGGTCAAGTCAAGGTCAAGTCAAGGTCAAGTCAAGGTTAAGTCAAGGCCACGTCAAGGTCAAGTCAAGGTCATGTCAAGGTCAAGTCAAGGTCAAGTCAAGGTCAAGTCAAGGCCAAGTCAAGGTCAAGTCAAAGTCAAGTCAAGGTCAAGTCAAGGTCAAGTCAAGGTCAAGTCAAGGTCCAGTCAAGGTCAAGTCAAAGTCAAGTCAAGGTCAAGTCAAGGTCAAGTCAAGGTCAAGTCAAGGTCAACTCACGGTCAAATCAAGGTCAAGTCAAGGTCAAGTCAAGGTCAAGTCAAAGTTAAATCAAGGTCAAGTCAAGGTCAAGTCAAGGTCGATTCAAAGTCAAGTCAAGGTCAAGTCAAGGTCAAGTCAAGGTCAAGTCAAGGTTAAGTCAAGGCCACGTCAAGGTCAAGTCAAGGTCAAGTCAAGGTTAAATCAAGGTCAAGTCAAGGTCAAATCAAGGTCAAGTCAAGATCATGTCAAGGTCAAGTCAAGGTCAAGTCAAGGTCAAGTCAAGGTCAAGTCAAGGTCATATCAAGGTCAAGTCAAGGTCAAGTCAAGGTCAAGTCAAGGTCATATCAAGGTCAAGTCAAGGTCAAGTGAAGGTCAAGTCAAGGTCAAGTCAAGGTCAAGTCAAGGTCCAGTCAAGGTCAAGTCAAAGTCAAGTCAAGGTCAAGTCAAGGTCAAGTCAAGGTCAAGTCAAGGTCAAGTCAAGGTCAAGTCAAGGTCAAGTCAAGGTCAACTCACGGTCAAATCAAGGTCAAGTCAAGGTCAAGTCAAGGTCAAGTCAAGGTCAAGTCAAGGTCAAGTCAAGGTCAAGTCAAGGTCAACTCACGGTCAAATCAAGGTCAAGTCAAGGTCAAGTCAAGGTCAAGTCAAAGTTAAGTCAAGGTCAAGTCAAGGTCAAGTCAAGGTCGATTCAAAGTCAAGTCAAGGTCAAGTCAAGGTCCAGTCAAGGTCAAGTCAAAGTCAAGTCAAGGTCAAGTCAAGGTCAAGTCAAGGTCAAGTCAAGGTCAAGTCAAGGTCAAGTCAAGGTCAACTCACGGTCAAATCAAGGTCAAGTCAAGGTCAAGTCAAGGTCGATTCAAAGTCAAGTCAAGGTCAAGTCAAGGTCAAGTCAAGGTCAAGTCAAGGTTAAGTCAAGGCCACGTCAAGGTCAAGTCAAGGTCAAGTCAAGGTTAAGTCAAGGTCAAGTCAAGGTCAAGTCAAGGTCAAGTCAAGGTTAAGGTCAAAGTCAAGTCAAGGTCAAGTCAAGGTCAAGTCAAGGTTAAGTCAAGGCCACGTCAAGGTCAAGTCAAGGTCATGTCAAGGTCAAGTCAAGGTCATGTCAAGGTCATGTCAAGGTCAAGTCAAGGTCAAGTCAAGGCCAAGTCAAGGTAAAGTCAAAGTCAAGTCAAGGTCAAGTCAAGGTCAAGTCAAGGTCAAGTCAAGGTCCAGTCAAGGTCAAGTCAAAGTCAAGTCAAGGTCAAGTCAAGGTCAAGTCAAGGTCAAGTCAAGGTCAAGTCAAGGTCAAGTCAAGGTCAAGTCAAGGTCAACTCACGGTCAAATCAAGGTCAAGTCAAGGTCAAGTCAAGGTCAAGTCAAAGTTAAGTCAAGGTCAAGTCAAGGTCAAGTCAAGGTCGATTCAAAGTCAAGTCAAGGTCAAGTCAAGGTCAAGTCAAGGTTAAGTCAAGGCCACGTCAAGGTCAAGTCAAGGTCAAGTCAAGGTTAAATCAAGGTCAAGTCAAGGTCAAATCAAGGTCAAGTCAAGGTCAATTCAAGGTCAATTCAAGGTCAAGTCAAGGTCAAGTCAAGGTCAAGTCAAGGTCAAGCTCAAGTCAAGGTCAAGTCAAGGTCAAGTCAAGGTCGAGTCAAGGTCAAGTCAAGGTCAAGTCAAGATCCAGTGAAGGTCAAGTCAAGGTCAAGTCAAGGCAAAGTCAAGGTCAAGTCAAGGTCAAGTGAAGGTCAAGTCATGGTCAAGTCAAGGTCAAGTCAAGGTCAAGTCCAGGTCAAGTCCAGGTCAAGTCAAGGTCAAGTCAAGGTCAAGTCAAGGTTAAGTCAAGGTCAAGTCAAGGTCAAGTCAAGGTCAAGTCAAGTTCATGTCAAGGTCAAGTCAAGGTCATGTCAAGGTCATGTCAAGGTCAAGTCAAGGTCAAGTCAAGGTCTAGTCAAGGTCCAGTAAAGGTCAAGTCAAGGTCATGTCAAGGTCAAGTCAAGGTCAAGTGAAGGTCAAGTCAAGGTCAAGTCAAGGTCAAGTCAAGGTCAAGTCAAGGTCATGTCAAGGTCATGTCAAGGTCAAGGTCAAGTCAAGGTCAAGTCAAGGTCAAGTCAAGGTCAAGGTCAAATCAAGGTCAAGTCAAGGTCAAGTCAAGGTCAAGTCAAAGTCACGTCAAGGTCAAGTCAAGGTCAAGTCAAGGTCAAGTCAAGGTCGAGTCAAAGTCAAGTCAAGCTCAAGTCAAGGTCAAGTCAAGGTCAAGGCAAGGTCAAGTCAAGGTCAAGTCAAGGCCAAGTCAAGGTCAAGTCAAGGTCAAGTGAAGGTCAAGTCATGGTCAAGTCAAGGTCAAGTCAAGGTCAAGTCAAGGTCAAGTCAAGGTCAAGTCAAGGTCCAGTGAAGGTCAAGTCAAGGTTAAGTCAAGGTCAAGTCAAGGTCATGTCAAGGTCAAGTCAAGGTCAAGTCAAGGTCATGTCAAGGTCATGTCAAGGTCACGTCAAGTCAAGGTCAAGTCAAGGTCATGTCAAGGTCACGTCAAGTCAAGGTCAAGTCAAGGTCATGTCAAGGTCAGGTCAAGGTCACGTCAAGGTCAAGACAAGGTCAAGTCAAGGTCATGTCAAGGTCAAGTCAAGGTCAAGTGAAGGTCAAGTCAAGCTCAAGTCAAGGTCAGGTCAAGGTCAAGTCAAGGTCATGTCAAGGTCAAGTCAAGGTCAAGTCAAGGTCATGTAAAGGTCCAGTGAAGGTCAAGTCAAGCTCAAGTCAAGGTGAAGTCAAGGTCACGTCAAGGTCAAGTAAAGGTCAAGTCAAAGTCAAGTCAAGGTCAAGTCAAGGTTAAGTCAAGGTCAAGTCAAGGTCAAGTCAAGGTCAAGTCAAGGTCAAGTCAAGGTCAAGTCGAGGTCAAGTCAAGGTCAAGGTCATGTCAAGGTCCAGTGAAGGTCAAGTCAAGGTCAAGGTCATGTCAAGGTCCAGTGAAGGTCAAGTCAAGCTCAAGTCAAGGTGAAGTCAAGGTCAAGTCAAGGTCACGTCAAGGTCAAGTAAAGGTCAAGTCAAAATCAAGTCAAAGTCAAGTCAAGGTCAAGTCAAGGTCAAGTCAAGGTCGATTCAAAGTCAAGTCAAGTCAAGGTCAAGTCAAGGTCAAGTCAAGGTCAAGTCAAGGTTAAGTCAAGGCCACGTCAAGGTCAAGTCAAGGTCAAGTCAAGGTTAAATCAAGGTCAAGTCAAGGTCAAGTCAAGGTCAAGTCAAGGTCAAGTCAAGGTCATGTCAAGGTCAAGGTCAAGTCAAGGTCAAGGTCATGTCAAGGTCCAGTGAAGGTCAAGTCAAGCTCAAGTCAAGGTGAAGTCAAGGTCAAGTCAAGGTCACGTCAAGGTCAAGTAAAGGTCAAGTCAAGGTCAAGTCAAAGTTAAGTCAAGGTCAAGTCAAGGTCGATTCAAAGTCAAGTCAAGGTCAAGTCAAGGTCAAGTCAAGGTTAAGTCAAGGCCACGTCAAGGTCAAGTCAAGGTCAAGTCAAGGTTAAATCAAGGTCAAGTCAAGGTCAAATCAAGGTCAAGTCAAGATCATGTCAAGGTCAAGTCAAGGTCAAGTCAAGGTCAAGTCAAGGTCAAGTCAAGGTCATATCAAGGTCAAGTCAAGGTCAAGTCAAGGTCAAGTCAAGGTCATATCAAGGTCACGTCAAGGTCAAGTGAAGGTCAAGTCAAGGTCAAGTCAAGGTCAAGTGAAGGTCAAGTCAAGGTCAAGTCAAAGTCAAGTCAAGGTCAAGTCAAGGTTAAGTCAAGGTCAAGTCAAGGTCAAGTCAAGGTCAAGTCAAGGTTAAGGTCAAAGTCAAGTCAAGGTCAAGTCAAGGTCAAGTCAAGGTTAAGTCAAGGCCACGTCAAGGTCAAGTCAAGGTCATGTCAAGGTCATGTCAAGGTCATGTCAAGGTCAAGTCAAGGTCAAGTCAAGGTCAAGTCAAGGTCAAGTCAAGGCCAAGTCAAGGTCAAGTCAAAGTCAAGTCAAGGTCAAGTCAAGGTCAAGTCAAGGTCAAGTCAAGGTCCAGTCAAGGTCAAGTCAAAGTCAAGTCAAGGTCAAGTCAAGGTCAAGTCAAGGTCAAGTCAAGGTCAAGTCAAGGTCAAGTCAAGCTCAAATCACGGTCAAATCAAGGTCAAGTCAAGTTCAAGTCAAGGTCAAGTCAAAGTTAAGTCAAGGTCAAGTCAAGGTCAAGTCAAGGTCGATTCAAAGTCAAGTCAAGGTCAAGTCAAGGTCAAGTCAAGGTTAAGTCAAGGCCACGTCAAGGTCAAGTCAAGGTCAAGTCAAGGTTAAATCAAGGTCAAGTCAAGGTCAAATCAAGGTCAAGTCAAGGTCAATTCAAGGTCAATTCAAGGTCAAGTCAAGGTCAAGTCAAGGTCAAGTCAAGGTCAAGTCAAAGTCAAGTCAAGCTCAAGTCAAGGTCAAGTCAAGGTCAAGTCAAGGTCGAGTCAAGGTCAAGTCAAGATCCAGTGAAGGTCAAGTCAAGGTCAAGTCAAGGCAAAGGCAAGGTCAAGTCAAGGTCAAGTGAAGGTCAAGTCATGGTCAAGTCAAGGTCAAGTCAAGGTCAAGTCCAGGTCAAGTCCAGGTCAAGTCAAGGTCAAGTCAAGGTCAAGTCAAGGTCAAGTCAAGTTCATGTCAAGGTCAAGTCAAGGTCATGTCAAGGTCATGTCAAGGTCAAGTCAAGGTCAAGTCAAGGCCATGTCAAGGTCAGGTCAAGGTCAAGTCAAGGTCAAGTCAAGGTCAAGTCAAGGTCCAGTAAAGGTCAAGTCAAGGTCATGTCAAGGTCAAGTCAAGGTCAAGTGAAGGTCAAGTCAAGGTCAAGTCAAGGTCAAGTCAAGGTCAAGTCAAGGTCAAGTCAAGGTCATGTCAAGGTCATGTCAAGGTCAAGGTCAAGTCAAGGTCAAGTCAAGGTCAAGTCAAAGTCACGTCAAGGTCAAGTCAAGGTCAAGTCAAGGTCAAGTCAAGGTCGAGTCAAAGTCAAGTCAAGCTCAAGTCAAGGTCAAGTCAAGGTCAAGTCAAGGTCAAGTCAAGGCCAAGTCAAGGTCAAGTCAAGGTCAAGTGAAGGTCAAGTCATGGTCAAGTCAAGGTCAAGTCAAGGTCAAGTCAAGGTCAAGTCAAGGTCAAGTCAAGGTCAAGTCAAAGTCAAGTCAAGGTCAAGTCAAGGTCCAGTGAAGGTCAAGTCAAGGTTAAGTCAAGGTCAAGTCAAGGTCAAGTCAAGGTCATGTCACGGTCAAGTCAAGGTCAAGTCAAGGTCATGTCAAGGTCATGTCAAGGTCACGTCAAGTCAAGGTCAAGTCAAGGTCATGTCAAGGTCAGGTCAAGGTCAAGTCAAGGTCATGTCAAGGTCATGTCAAGGTCACGTCAAGGTCAAGTCAAGGTCATGTCAAGGTCAAGGTCAAGTCAAGGTCAAGTGAAGGTCAAGTCAAGCTCAAGTCAAGGTCAGGTCAAGGTCAAGTCAAGGTCATGTCAAGGTCAAGTCAAGGTCAAGTCAAGGTCAAGTCAAGGTCATGTAAAGGTCCAGTGAAGGTCAAGTCAAGCTCAAGTCAAGGTGAAGTCAAGGTCACGTCAAGGTCAAGTAAAGGTCAAGTCAAAGTCAAGTCAAGGTCAAGTCAAGGTTAAGTCAAGGTCAAGTCAAGGTCAAGTCAAGGTCAAGTCAAGGTCAAGTCAAGGTCAAGTCGAGGTCAAGTCAAGGTCCAGTGAAGGTCAAGTCAAGGTTAAGTCAAGGTCAAGTCAAGGTCAAGTCAAGGTCATGTCAAGGTCAAGTCAAGGTCAAGTCAAGGTCATGTCAAGGTCATGTCAAGGTCACGTCAAGGCCAAGTCAAGGTCAAGTCAAGGTCATGTCAAGGTCAGGTCAAGGTCAAGTCAAGGTCATGTCAAGGTCATGTCAAGGTCACGTCAAGGTCAAGTCAAGGTCATGTCAAGGTCAAGGTCAAGTGAAGGTCAAGTCAAGCTCAAGTCAAGGTCAAGTCAAGGTCAAGTCAAGGTCATGTCAAGGTCAAGGTCAAGTCAAGGTCAAGGTCATGTCAAGGTCCAGTGAAGGTCAAGTCAAGCTCAAGTCAAGGTGAAGTCAAGGTCAAGTCAAGGTCACGTCAAGGTCAAGTAAAGGTCAAGTCAAAGTCAAGTCAAAGTCAAGTCAAGGTCAAGTCAAGGTCAAGTCAAGGTCAAGTCAAGGTCAAGTCAAGGTCCAGTGAAGGTCAAGTCAAGGTTAAGTCAAGGTCAAGTCAAGGTCAAGTCAAGGTCATGTCAAGGTCAAGTCAAGGTCAAGTCAAGGTCATGTCAAGGTCATGTCAAGGTCACGTCAAGTCAAGGTCAAGTCAAGGTCATGTCAAGGTCAGGTCAAGGTCAAGTCAAGGTCATGTCAAGGTCATGTCAAGGTCACGTCAAGGTCAAGTCAAGGTCAAGTCAAGGTCATGTCAAGGTCAAGTCAAGGTCAAGTGAAGGTCAAGTCAAGCTCAAGTCAAGGTCAAGTCAAGGTCAAGTCAAGGTCATGTCAAGGTCAAGTCAAGGTCATGTAAAGGTCCAGTGAAGGTCAACTCAAGCTCAAGTCAAGGTGAAGTCAAGGTCAAGTCAAGGTCAAGTCAAGGTCACGTCAAGGTCAAGTAAAGGTCAAGTCAAAGTCAAGTCAAGGTCAAGTCAAGGTTAAGTCAAGGTCAAGTCAAGGTCAAGTCAAGGTCAAGTCAAGGTCAAGTCAAGGTCAAGTCAAGGTCAAGTCAAGGTCAAGTCAAGGTCCAGTGAAGGTCAAGTCAAGGTTAAGTCAAGGTCAAGTCAAGGTCAAGTCAAGGTCATGTCAAGGTCATGTCAAGGTCAAGTCAAGGTCATGTCAAGGTCATGTCAAGGTCACGTCAAGGTCAAGTCAAGGTCAAGTCAAGGTCATGTCAAGGTCAGGTCAAGGTCAAGTCAAGGTCATGTCAAGGTCATGTCAAGGTCACGTCAAGGTCAAGTCAAGGTCATGTCAAGGTCAAGGTCAAGGTCAAGGTCAAGTCAAGGTCAAGTCAAGGTCAAGTCAAGGTCAAGTCAGGGTCAAGTCAAGGTCAAGGCAAGGTCATGTCAAGGTCATGTCAAGATCAAGTCAAGTCAAGGCCAAGTCAAGGTCATGTCAAGGTCAAGTCAAGGTCAAGTCAAGGTCATCTCAAGGTCATCTCAAGGTCAAGTCAAGTCAGGGTCAAATCAAGGTCAAGTCAAGGTCAAGTCAATGTCAAGTCAAGGTTATGTCAAGGTCAATTCAAGGTCAAGTCAAGGTCAAGTCAAGTTCAAGTCAAGGTCAAGTCAAGGTCAAGTCAAGGTCAAGTCAAGGTCAAGTCAAGGTCATGTCAAGGTCAAGTCAAGGTCAAGTCAAGGTCAAGTCAAGGTCAAGTCAAGGTCAAGGTCAAGTCAAGGTCAAGTGAAGGTCATGTCAAGGTCAAGTCAGGGTCAAATCAAGGTCAAGTCAAGGTCATGTCAAGGTCAAGGTGAAGTCAAGGTCAAGTCAAGGTCAAGTCAAGGTCATGTCAAGGTCATGTCAAGGTCAAATCAAGGTCAAGTCAAGGTCAAGTCAAGGTCAAGTCAAGGTCAAGTCAAGGTCAAGTCAAGGTCAAGTCAAGGTCATGTCAAGGTCAAGACAAGGTCAAGTCAAGGTCATGTCAAGGTCAAATCAAGGTCAAGTGAAGGTCATGGCAAGGTCAAGTCAAAGTCAAGTCAAAGTCGTGTCAAGGTCAAGTCAAGGTCATGTCAAGGTCAAGTCAAGGTCAAGTCAAGGTCAAGTCAAGGTCAAATCAAGGTCAAATCAAGGTCAAGTCAATGTCATGTCAAGTGAAGGTCATGTCAAGGTCAAGTCAGGGTCAAATCAAGGTCAAGTCAAATTCATGTCAAAGTCAAGGTCAAGTCAAGGTCAAGTCAAGGTCATGTCAAGGTCATGTCAAGGTCATGTCAAGGTCAAATCAAGGTCAAGTCAAGGTCATGTCAAGGTCAAATCAAGGTCAAGTGAAGGTCGTGGCAAGGTCAAGTCAAGGTCAAATCAAGGTCAAATCAAGGTCAAGTCAATGTCATGTCAAGTGAAGGTCATGTCAAGGTCAAGTCAAGGTCAAGTCAAGGTCATGTCAAGGTCAAGTCAAGATCAAGTCAAGGTCATGTCAAGGTCAAATCAAGGTCAAGTGAAGGTCATGGCAAGGTCAAGTCAAGGTCAAGTCAAAGTCGTGTCAAGGTCAAGTCAAGGTCAAGTCAGGGTTAAATCAAGGTCAAGTCAAGGTCATGTCAAGGTCAAGGTCAAGTCAAGGTCAAGTCAAGGTCAAGTCAAGGTCAAGTCAATGTCATGTCAAGGTCACGTCAAGGTCAAGTTAGGTCAAGTCAAGGTCATGTCAAGGTCAAGTCAAGATCATGTCAAGGTCAAGTCAAGGTCAAGTCAAGGTCAAGTCAAGGTCAAGTCAAGGTCAAGTCAAGGTCAAGTCAAGGTCAAGTCAAGGTCAAGTCAAGGTCATATCAAGGTCAAGAAAAGGTCAAGTCAAGGTCAAGTCAAGGTCAAGTCAAGGTCAAGTCAAGGTCAAGTCTATGTCAAGTCAAGGTCAAGTCAAGGTCATGTCAAGGTCAAGTCAAGGTCAAGTCAAGGTCAATTCAAGGTCATGTCAAGGTCAAGGTCAAGTCAAGGTCAAGTCGAGGTCAAGTCAAGGTCATGTCAAGGTCAAGTCAAGGCCAAGTCCAGGTCAAGTCAAGCTCAAGTCAAGGTCAAGTCAAGGTCAAGTCAAGGTCAAGTCAAGGTCACGTCAAGGTCAAGTCACGGTCAAGTCAAGGTCAAGGTTAGGTCAAAGTCAAGTCAAGGTCAAGTCAAGGTCAAGTCAATGTCAAGTCAAGGTCATGTCAAGGTCAATTCAAGGTCAAGTCAAGGTCAAGTCAAGGTCAGGTCAAGTCAAGGTCAATTCAAGGTCAAATCAAGGTCATGTCAAGGTCAAGTCAAGGTCAAGTCAAGGTCAAGTCAAGGTCAAGCGAAGGTCATGTCAAGGTCAAGTCAGGGTCAAATCAAGGTCAAGTCAAGGTCATGTCAAGGTCAAGGTCAAGTCAAGGTCAAGTCAAGGTCAATTCAAGGTCAAGTCAAGGTCTTGTCAAGGTCAAGTAAAGGTCATGTCAAGGTCGCGTCAAGGTCGCGTCAAGGTAATGTCAAGGTCAAGTCAAGGTCGAGTCAAGGTCAAGTCAAGGTCAAGTCAAGGTCAAGTCAAGGTCAAGTCAAGGTCGAGTCAAGGTCAAGTCAAGGTCAAGTCAAGGTCAAGTCAATGTCAAGTCAAGGTCATGTCAAGGTCAATTCAAGGTCAAGTCAAGGTCAAGTCAAGGTCATGTAAAGGTCAAGTCAAGGTCAAGTCAAGGTCAAGGTCAAGG